>JAFFSR010000335.1:11434111-12868223 GCA_017163975.1 Anastatus disparis | reverse complement strand
TATTTGATTCAAAAGTTGATATTTTGCCTCTAAGGCATACACCAAAAGAAAAAAAGGGTCAATACAAGATAAAGATAGAAAGAGGCTATATAGAGACCTAAAACAGGAAGAGGTAATCTACTAGTCAACTGGTCAAAGAAGAAAAACATTTTCAAGCTTGTAAGTAAACTGATGCGCGAGGGAGTCATAAAATATGAAGAAATACTGCAGCTAAAACCTGAAATACAAAAAAAAAAGAAAAATAAACAGACTCAGAGAATCAGCAAAAATCTATTATTTTTTCATTCTTTCTCTTATTCTCTTCGGTTTCTAGTAGAAAATAATAAATTATTGTGGGAAACGGAATGATTATTAACTGAGAAAAAAGGGTCATATATTATCTTGGGAATTAAAGGTGTAGACACGTGTTTTGACGCGGGTTGGATAGTTTATTTTTGGAAACTATTAAGTTTTTATGTCGTTGATAGTATCCAGCGTTTATACAAGAAAATCTTTCCTCGATGCGGGTTATATTTTCGGTTTGTATTATACTTTTGTTTCACAATTATTCCTAATAATAAGAACAAAATCTGTATACTTTCATTGATTTTATTATGGAAAAAATGAAAATAGAACAGAGAAGGAAAGTTTGATAAACTTTTGAAGAAAAAGAATTAATGAATAAAGAGCTAAAACGCACATCTAAAAGCATCTCTAATAATCTCAAGTTACCATTATATCAATATTAATTACCTAAACACATAATGTCATGTGAGTAATGAATATGCTAGTAGTTTTAGATATCTTAATGCAATGTGCACCGCAATTCTCAAATGTTTAATTATAATATTATTACATTTTACAAGTTTCATTGAATTATTTAATTAATTAACTTTGCTATTTAAATTTTTTGATGAATTTATTTGTTTCGAAAATTTTTTAAAATTCTAATAATAGTAATTATTGAATAATTAATCAATGCATTATTTTTGACAATTGAATAATATTATTTTTAATTTATCGAGTTATTTATAAAGTTTAGTAATAATTGTTATTCATCTTCAATCTTACATTGAGTTAACTTTAGTGGGGTACACTTACAATTTTGTGAGTGATATGATGAATAATAAATAGTTCAGGAAAATTAACTAAAAAGTAATAATCTCTCAAGTGTATTGAAGAATCGACAAAGCACGACATTAAAACAAAATAGAAAATCTACTAAACAACTTATGAATACCTAAAAGTTGCAATCATTATATTATATCTTGATTTAGAAAAATAAGAAAATAATATTAAGAGTATAATAAAGCAGGGCAAGATACCCTACTTAAGGGAAAAAATTTATATAACTTAATTTAGTAATAATAGCGATAAATCTCTACAAAAATTTTTATATTTATTTAACAGATTATTATGTCATTTACTAAATAAGTTATATAAATTTGTTAAGTATGACATCTTGTCCCGCTTTACTATATGTTATGAAGTAGTGATCGAAAGAAATTTTTTAAGATTACACAAATATTATCTTATTATTGATCAAAATTTTAAGTAATGACATTTTTCACCATATAGATTGAAATTTCAGAATTTTGTTCTTTATTTTATACAAACATCATATATTTTTAAGATTCGCGCTATGTATTTTGAATAATTAAATTTACATATCATGCCAAATTTCGTTAATTTTGCATAAAAAAAAATTCTAAAATATATGTTTAGTTTAGATAACTTCAATCATTAACATAAGTGTTTGGTTATCCTTATTTAATAATAGTAGGCGATTCAAACATTAAAAATATAATGCTAATGATAATATTGCGTTTCATAACGAAATATACTCAGTTATTATTGAAGCGCGCGTATAATTATTTTTATCTATAATTTCTTTCATTTTCTTTTACTTATGTCAAAATATACACATAATAAAATTGAGTGATATATTTACCTGGCTTTATTCCAGTATTATTAAACGAAAAGGATCAGATTTAATAAATGCAACAATTATTTAAAGATAATTCAACTTTGTGTAATTAAATAAATCTGTAAATTGTTATGAAACCTTTTAAATATTGTTGACAATGATTACATTGATAAAATTTATTTTTTGATTATTTACAATTATTTAACAACAATTTATACAAATATTTCTGATTAAATTTTCCATATTGCACAAATATTGTTCGGTGAAATTGTCATTTGTCGTTCAAAGAATTCATATAATAATATCATGTATTTATATGCGTACGGATGTAATTTAGAATATGTAAAACACACAAACGTAATTTTGTTAAATATTAAATTTCAATGCTGAAATTATATCTTTTAATAAATAGAAATTTATATATACCTCGAATCGATAATTCAAAATCAACCATTAATCAGTCAAATCTCATCAAATGATTTTCTGAATAAAAACAAAGATTTAATTATATAAATCGATTTAATTTCCTAAAAGCCGATAAACGCTTAATTACTTTGTAATAATACGGAAATTTGATATCATCATCCCAACGATTATGTGTATAGAGAGAAAGATGATTAAAAAGGCTTTTGATGAACGTTAATTGATGTTCAAATTTTCTCATCCTATAAACACATCGATGCGTATATACTAGAAAAGATTCACGCGCATACGTCATCGAAGCCAGGTAATTTTCGATTAAACGTGATTTGTCGGTATCCTGTTAACTTTGCTTACGTCGTACGTCGAGGAGTAAGAGTTAAAAGTACCCCTTAGTGTATCGCTTAAACTTTTATCGCGTTTAAACCCATTCTATCCCTTGGATATAGAATTTTTCTATGCTCACGTAAACGAATTTTTTACTTCGATATACGCGTACATGCTCAAACTCTGAGCAAAAGTTTGTAAAAGATAATTTTTGTGCAACTTTATTTTGTTAAACTTTAAAAAAATTAATCCAGCTTATGCAAAGACATACGAGTACTTTGACCCCATAAATTTTCAAAGTTTTGTTAAAATTGAAATTTTAAAATGTATAAAGGGTATATTACGCGGCGAGAAAATTATTTTTAGTGTATACTCATACGCATAAATCTAACTTGTATTACAGATTAATTATTCTTAAGATTTTTTCTTCTTTTATTTACTATAACAATACGTCGTGAAACTATTTTTAGTACCTTACTGACACGCATAAATCTAACTTATATTATAGACTAATTATTCTTTAGACTTTCTTTTTTATTTACTTTATATCAGCGTGAAAATTGCGTAAGCATCAGATCTGGCATTAAAATATCGAATATTTATTATTATTGATTTCTGACTATAGATATATTAGAAAAAAAAAGTTATGTGCGAAATTGATTTAATGGACGTTTATTAAAATAGACCTACTCGCAATGCGTAATAATTTCTATATGCTTTATTTACTATTCTCTTCAGGTATATACGTTTAATATTAATATTACCTTATGTAAGTTTGGCATATAAGAACTTTTTTATGGGTATAAAAATGATATTGTAATAATAAAACTTAGTGTAGCTTATCTACTTCGGTTTTTTTTCCTCTTTCTCTCTTTTTGACACTTAAGAAAACGTAAACACGTCGTGAAACGAATTGAATATTAAAATAAAGCCATCGACGAAAACTAAATGTAATCTTTTTTTTCTATTGAATCTTAAATCGTTATAAATCAATCATTTTTTGTATAGAATTTAATGATGACAAAAATTTTAAATAAATAGGTCTTTTCAACTAGGAAATCAATGTGTTGTTGATGTTTTTTTAAGTAAATATTTTCTAAATATTATCACGCTGCATTTTTTCTAAAAAAATTTTGATGCGTTTAAACTAAAATATTGGATTTTCCTTTTTATCAGATTAAAAAGAAAAATTATTGAAAAATTTTTTAATAATACTTATGAAATATATTTTTTTTTTAAATGTAGAAATGCAAAGAAAAAAAACAATAAATAGGAAAGTTATTTACTTGTGTAGTCTACTTAAAAAAAGTAGTATACATTTCATGATAGAAATTTTACCAAAAAATTTATACCTCTAATTTTCTTTTTGTTGTATCTACTTTTAAACTAAAAATCTCTAAAAATTTAAGTCTCAATAATAAACGCAACATCACACAATAAATTTTTCAGTAAAAAATATAGGAAATAAAAATATAAAAAAAAAAATAAACTATTAGATAATAGTCTCGAATGTGCTAGCATTACGAATGACTGAAAAGATATTTTATATTTTAGTATCAACTTTTCATGTCTGTCATTTGCTGCTATATAGCTGTGTATTGCCTTCTATTCTACGTATATAAAAGCTTAGTCGTAAAGCCAATAAGCGAGCTACATAGTTGGTGATTTGAAATTTTAAGGTAACGCCAGATGTGTTATATATGAAAGCAAACATTTGGTGGGACTATTTGTTATTAATAAAATTGCATCTTTAACAAATTTGGATTGTTATGTTAGGAGAGTATTTTGAACTACGCTTGGAAAATATGAATATAGATATAAACATGTATATATCTTTTTATATGATTTGATAATTAAATCCTGAAGCTATTGATAACTCTAATAAAGAAAATTAAAGAATTACATGTATATTTACCTAAAGTAAAAAAAAACATATAATTATGAAATTATTACATTGTTTAGATGAGTAAATGATACTTTTTTCTACATTAGTGTATAATTTTCGAAACTACTGATAAACCCATACATTTAATACGGAAAAATAAACGATATCAAGAAATTTTCTATTTTTTATTTTTAAATTTTATGAAAATTCATTTTTTATATAAAATCAATGAGAATGTAAAAAACATGTTCTTAGTAGATTTAATCATTTAAAATTTCATAAAAGCAGAATATCAGAATCAGCGAAAATACTTATCATTAATGACATAGTTAGATGAAAAATTCTAATTCAATAATTTTATTTTTTTTCCAAGAAAAAAAAATGATCCTTGACACGACAAGGCCAATCACTTTAATATCGTACAATATCAAAAAGTTAAGACGCCAACGTAAAGCTTTTCTTATTGCAATAGAGAAATGCAAAGACTAAGAGAGACATAGAAAGAAAAAGAGCGAGAGAAAAGAAAAGAAAAAGTGAAGAGGGAAGAAAAGAATGAGAAAGTAACATATGCGCATCGGTCTACGCGCGTATTTTCCTCCCTCTCTCTCTTTATCTATATAGTATAAGGGTGATTCGGTTTGGTTATCCCACCAACTCTGTACGGCGCCACCCTACAACATTCGACTATTACCACCACCATCCTACTACCTACTACTACCATCCATATATACAAGTATAGCATCCTAACTATATTGCAAACATCTAAAACCCGGCGCCCCAAAGTCTTTCTCTTTCTCTCTTTCTCTCTCTTTCTCTCTCAACCAGTCGTAACAGTTCATGCTCTCACTGGGATATAAAGTGGTCGCGTGCTTGCAAGCTCAGTCACATTGACGACTCAGATACCAAACTGGAAGCACATATATAGATATACACGTTCCGTTGGACAACGTTTGACTGTTTTTTTTCGTTTTATTCTTCACCAAGCTATTAAACTTTTAGACACGATTATACTTTATTAGAGAATTTTTTTAAGACCGAAACTCTTTGCTGGATTTATTATATACGGATATTAATCCAAGGGCCACCACCTGTCAGATTGCATTAGCTCGGCTCTTTCGAGTCTATTACAAGTAAGTTGCTTTACATTTACTTTATCGGAAAAATCTTTTTTAATTTTTAGATGATATTATATTATTGTTTTTTGTTCTTGGTTTTTTTTTAAATATTTTATTATGCGCGTTTACATTAGTGTAAAGAATTAATATTTTATTTTTAATATTTTAAATTTTTCATTGAAACTATAATTTAAATATAACCATACATGGTCTATTTTTTAAATAAAAATTAACGACAATCATCGATTATTTTTATGAAAAAATATATATAAGTTCTTTTGTTAATTTGAATTTTCAATTAAAAAAAATTTTCTTTTTTTTTGTTATTTATGGAATAATTTAAAAAGCATAAAAAATATATTTTATTTAAAAATATCAGACACTATATAAATTTTTATTCTCACCTACTGCTGATGCATGAATTTCGTTATTTGAAAAAAATATTTTTCATGCAAAATATTTAACTATATTATATTCATAAATATTACAGCAAATATTTTTGTGATTTTCGTATTACCAAATAAAATTTTTAAATTAGATTTTTATATTAAATTTTTATATTCTTTTTTTATTCCACATGTAATTTTAAAACAGTTAGTTTTCACATTTATAGTATACATAAAACATTAAAGTATTTCAAAGTTAAATAGAATTGCCAAGTACGAAGAAATAAGCTCCAATAAATCAAAATCGATTTATTAACAGCTTATGCATTAGTCGAAAAATTAAAAAAAAAATGGAGATAAAAATGAATTTTTCATTATACTAATTCACATTTTATTATTAGATTAAACTTTTTATTCTCATTTTTGTTAAATTATATTATTGAAATATTAAAATTTTTCAAATAATTATTATAGTTTTTTATCGTGATTTTAAGATTTATAGGATAACTTTTTTCTTACCGAATATTTTAAATTCTACAAAATATTATTTTGTTTAAAATTTTTAATTATGAAACTTTATCAAGTTTCAATAATTTAAGAATGAAGACAATATTTTTAGGTAATAATTCTTATCTATATTTTATAAATTACCATTATTCATTAATTTTTTTTTCTTAAATAAATCGTCAATATTGATCGATTTTTGGGAGTACCACTGGCTATTGATAGTTAATAGTATACCTTACTTCCACAGTAAACATTCTAATATTCTTGATAGCTTCTTATTTCGTTTTTCTTTATTTAGAAAATTAGTACACATCCATCAAGAAATTCTTTCCCTAGTAAACATTTTCATATTGACGAAATTTTACCATTCTGAACTATATTACTCCAATTAATGATTTCATAATATATTATCTATTGTAATTATGTTAATTGCACAATCTTTTACCTTCAATTAAAATATTTTTCATTATTTCTTTGACAATTGCAATTACATTATGGCGTGAAATAAAAGTTATTGAAAAGAAAAATTAATTAAAGTTAAATTGGTATCTGCTAAATTTATCTTTATTTTACATATACAATTTATGATTTTATAAACAGATTGTCGATATCATTTATTTAAGTCCTACGTCACTATTTTCAATAGTGACGTAGGGCTTCGAAATAATTTCGGACTATTATTTGATTGAAACTTATAAATTGACCACATCAAAAAATCCATTTTTGTTACAGTCTTTTCAAATTTCTTTTTCAAACACCATTAAAAGCATCAAACTTTTAAATAAAAATCTTGAATTTTCGTATTTAAAGGAAAAAAAGTTTCTGAAAACAAAGTTTGTTAGCCAATTGCATTCTTGGCGATGAAAAAAATTTTTATCTACTTAAAAAATAATTTAAAGTAACCAAAATCGTTAAAAAGAGCCGAAAGAGAGAAGAAAAAAAAATACACTCAAAACTTAAGTAACATCTAAAATCTTTTAGGTCAACCTATTGTTGTTTACCACTCGGATGCTCGTAAATTTTCTTATTTTTTCTCATTTTTTTTTCAAAGATCGTAAAAGTTGCAACAGTAGCTTCATAACAAAGTAACACTCGCACAAAATTTGTTATAAAGAAAATCTCTTCATTGACACGAAGAAATGAGAAAAGATATGTCAAAGGTATATTTGTTCAGGCTAATCTGAAAATTGTTTTTGTAAAATATATATTACATGGTTGGCGATATTTTTAATTACTTTTTTAAATACAATACTTTGGTCAGCCTACGATCGTTTAAGTCTTCCCAACTGTGAAAAAGATATTGAATAATAAAAAATTTAAGAGTTTAATTGAACGTTTTTAGTACGCGTAGATTTAGTCTTTGAGGCAAATCACATTAAAACGCCCATTTCCAATGTGGATATGAAAAAAATTATCATTTATAATTGAAATATAAATAAAATCATTTGCATAGTCATTACAACCGAATTCATATTAAAATTTATGCATCTTTTCGGTATTACATTTAAAAATAACTTTAACTTTTGTATTACAAAATATATATACATTAGATTAATATTCATAAATTTTAAATCTATATTTGCGACAAACAAAAAATACATAAAACACAAATAAAAAGTTCTTTTTAATTATTTATTTTAAAAACAGAAACATGAATAAATAAAATTTGCCTTATTTAAAGTGTAAAACGTACCATCGTGCACAAGAGTTATTTCAAACGACTTGTTTAAAAAACTTAAAAAAACTGTTGCTAAAAGCTACTGTTTTTATAAGTTAAAATACATTATTTTTCTAATATAACTATAACATATTTGCTTTTTGGACGAATGAAAAAAGATAAAAACTAACGTGAAAAGATAACATTAGTTTTTAACCTTTTTTTTTATGTAATAACAAAAGAGAAACATTTTCTTAGCATTTATATATACGCGAATATCTTATGTCCCTTTGTAAAGGATAGTAAGATAAAGCATTGATAAAAAAAGTATGTCACTATTTCTAGGTAACTTAACTATGAAAAAACAGTTGAGTGGAAAAAGGCTATTTCGATCAAATATAGAATAAGAAAAAAAAAGAGAATTGAAATAAAGATAGAAAAAAAAGAAGGGAATAATAGTAAAACAATTCAAGCACACATGACACGTGCAAAACAAATTTCTTGTGTGTGATGGGGTAAAGAAGAAATAAAAAAAGAACAACAACAAAACCACAATTCTTTATGTACAAAATAAAGTTTTCTAGACAGTTTTAATTTATTTTAAGTCAGTTTACTTTTATACTCCGTTTTAATATGTCATATCGTACACGAATTTTATACTCATTAAATCCTACGTTGAAAATGATGTTAATAATAATATTATTAAAATATTAATTTGTAATTTGTACAACATCGTGGGTCATTTTAATGATTAATCATCTTCGGCTAATAAAACTTTATTAAATTTATTTTGATGATTAAATAACGCGCGTGTTTATTTTGTTAAAAATCAATGTATCAATATTATTTTAAAATTTTAATTAAGACATATGCAATTTTGAAATTGATACATTAAATTCTAAAATTTAATAATAAAAATTTTCAAGGGCTGTTACTGAATACTTTTTTCATTTTTTTTTTTATAATATCCATTTTAAATGATAACTGAAGCGTGAATCGTAATTCTATTCAAATGGCATAGATATACTCATTGTATACAAAGAAATTGTATTGTTAAGCTTTTATAAGAGCAATTTTCACCTTAGGTAAGAATAGAATTATCAAGTAAGACGTAAATTGCTGATATAATATTCATGTTTTTTACGTGATAAAAGATTTAAATACTTCATTGTATGAATGATTCGAATTTCAACGATGATGCGCTTTTTCTCATGAAAGTATCATTAATTAACTTGGCAATAATTATATTAAATTTTGATTTAACTCAATAAGAATGTACGTGAAATTGAAAATTAATTATTGGATTAAAGTGTTTGAAATAACGAACGTAATTAATTAAATAAAAATTTTAAAAATTTACTTTATTCTGTACTATTACGGCAAGAAGAAGAAAAAAAAGTGAAAGAAAACAAGAAGTTATACTTCTTACTATCTTAAATTGTCTTCTTTAACACAATAAAAAATAGTAAGTATTTTCCAGAAGGTATACACGAAAAGTATAAAGTCTAATGGAAGTAAGATAAAATTGCGAAGTTTTTAGGATATATATAAGATAGCAAAGCTAAAAGTACATAAAGATTCTTACCGTTTTCCAGTTTTTGGTCAATGTTATAACGCTGGCAAATGGTTAATACAAGACTTGATAAAATTAAGCATAGCAAAGGAGGGAAAAAGCAATAACAATTTGGGTTGTATGCGTGCAGGAATCTTCTTGATAAGAATCTACTAATTAAACCTCGTTATTTCCAAATTAAAGTAAATAATACTTTATAATTTTGCAAATTTTATTGAGATTTTAATTTTTTATTAATTTTTTTATATAATGTTTTGATTTTTTTAAATTATAATGATCACATAAATTATATTAATGAGTTAAAGATTTTGTAAAATTAATGATCATTGTAAATGAATTGTTCTTAGCATTTCTCATTAAATTTAAACGAATATATACATATTAAATGTTAACAGTAATAAATTTAAATGTAATTAAAAATTTTTGTATTTTTTTAAAAAGTATTTTTAATTGGCATTAATGAAAAAAAAAGATAATTTAAATAATAATTATGAAAAATAATCTGGAACTTGTTGAAATATTGAACAAGACAAAGAGATGACACGTAAAATGTCCAGTATTTCTATACGTTAACAAAAAAAAGATGAATTAAATTACGCGTAAGGAAGTTCTATTGCTTGTGTTTTTTATGTATAGAATCTATTTACCTTACGAGTCAAAAAAATTGTGCAATATTTTATTAAGAAAACCATTATTTATAATTAATTAGCTAATGTTTCAAGATTACTTTGACTCCCTCTTATGGAATACAAAAAAAATTTAATGCTAAATACAAATCATTTGTAACATATTATTTATAAAAGCACAAACAATGGACCAAAAAACTATATTCATTCATTTATAACATTTTTTTTTGGTCCATTTTTTTCGTTTTTGTAGTTGATATATTACAAACAATTTGCATTTAACATAAAAATTTTTTTGTATTCTAAATGGGGAATCTAAATATTTCCAAAACATCAATCAATTATGAGGTCGTCAGTGGCTCAGTCCGTAGAGCAATGGACTTGTCATTTCGAGGTTCCGAGTTCGAATCCCGCTCTCAGACGATTGATATAAGCACCACTGTAAGTTACATGTGCTTTGTTCACAAACACACTGAAACGACCTCCATCGTTACTTAGCATTAAAATGATAGCATTAATACAGAGGCGTTATATAAAACAAAAAAATTAAGAATAAATGGTTGTTAATACTTGATCTGGCATGTTTTTTTGTCTTGCTAGACCAATACATTCTCTACTTAAAATTAATTTACTTACTTCGTAACAATTACTGTGGATTAAAAAGTGTTCCTATTTTAATTTAACTAATTCTCGTTTTATTTTCGGTTAATATAATTCACTTTGATTGGATATAGTATTCCAACAAGTGTAAATATTGAATGTAACGAATACAACATCCCTGTTAAATGTAGTCATGTGTTTAAGCGCTCCTTTTATATTAAAAGGACATTTATACAAAGACTGACGTATAGCCAAAGTCATAAAGCTTGTCTTTTCACCCTAAAGCTTATAAATATTCTTTTCAACTGCTCTTGCTGTGTTTATTTCGCAACGTGAAAAAAAATCGACGTGGATAAAAGAAAAAAAAGGAGAAAAAAAAGAAAGTAGTCTTTTCTTCTACTTGTTAAACCAGATCAATTTTGCAAAGAAAACGAGACATAAACGAAAGCGATCATTTATCTCCACTTCTTTTTTTTCTCCTCTTTTTTCGTCTAAAATTAGCCTCGTTTTCTACGTTAGTCTTGAACGTTAACAAATTGTAGAACGCGGAACGAATCTCATATCTTAGAATGAAAAGAAAATAAGAAGGAATAAATAAAGTACCGTCATATATTCAAAAGTAGCTATTAACTTTTTAACTGTATAATCAGAAATTGACCATCAAAACTGCGTTTAAAATTTTATTACTTTTTTATATGAAAATTGGATAATAATAAATTATGGATTGCAACGGATTCTGTTTGTATTATTTTCTTTTTATTATTGTAGATGTGATTTGATAAAATTAAAATATTTTATTTCAATACCCGCAGATCATCAGTTATTATTTCGAGAATTTTTGTCATGCAAATCAAAGGATTTAAAATGAAGCTCAAGCCAAGTTTGATTGAAATTTGATGTTAAAATCATTATTCGATTTTCGGATCAAGAATTAATTTTACATTGTAAAAACTTAAAATTGAATCCCATTATATTGTAATTTGATCAAAAAAACAATGTAATTACACGACTTACAAAGTTTCAACCTACAAGTTATCCTAATGCATTTTTAATTTTAAAATCAATTTATTAATAAAGAAAGAAAAGCAAGCAAACGATGTTTGACAGTTTATGATTTAATAACGCAAGGAGAAATGATATACTAATTAGATTATTTACCTAATTATTGGCCTATTTAAGCAATCACCTATCAATTTAACTCAACGTCCGATCTCATTTCTCAAATTATCGTCAATCGGGTGAACGCAATCGCGGAGTGATAAAGTTAAAATTGGATTCGATCTGTTAAGCTGGCTCGTAAAAATTTACGACTTTAACCGTATATAAGATTGGCTTTAATATGTCTATAACACAAAAACTTACAGACATTTTTCTATTTGCTTTTTCTTTAAAAAAAAAAGATATTATTTTATAATTATATTATATTAATAAAATTCAATATCAATTATTTTATTTTTAATGAATTTTTAAAACCTTATTTCGATGAAAATAAAAGTTAAAAATTAATTTAAACATTTCTTTGTTTCATTCATAGACTTAAGAAAAAAGCAAGGAGGGTGAGAAAAAACATGATGTCCTTAAGAATTGTCGTTTGCACAGCAGTAGCGCTTATTGTACTTGTCGACTGGTCGGCGACAGAGGCACTTCCAACTGGAGATAAAGAGGCGCTTATGAACGGGCTCAATGTAAGTTAATAACTCATTAAAGATAAATCATTAAATATTTTTTCCCTAATTAATTATTTTGTTAAAAAATTTCTTAAGCCAATATTTTTTATTTAAAAAAAAAGAAGAGAAATTTTAATTGTGATGATAAAACTTTAATTATTCACTTATCTACGCGTTAATTTTGTAAGATATTTTGTGGCTTTTAATTAAAAAGACGTAATAACAAGTTTATGAATGTTATATTGTGATGAGTAATTAAATAACTTGGCAAATAACTGGACATGTTACTTCTCTTTTAAAAACTTTTTATTATTATATTAGAAAAGTTTATTTTCACAAGTAGGCGGTATGTACGTGTGGTAATCAAGAGAAGTTTTCTTTAATTTTTTTTCTCTTCTTTCATTTTCAACGTAAAAAATAATATAATAAATTATTTATATTTTTGCCTTGGTTTGCTCATTTTTATGTAATTATTTTAATCTGCAACTTTGGGGAAATACGATTTATGGAAGTTACGAAAGTAAATTGATGTGTTTTATATAATGACGGCACCTTTCAATTCATCATGTGCTATGAATTTTAAAGATGACAAATAAATCTATTTCATTTGCATAAAATAAGATGAATAATGAAGTGAAATATTGTCGAAAATTAAGTATCATGAAATGATTGAAGTACATAATATTTAAATTAAAATTTTCTTAGCAAGATGAAAAATGTTAGGTACATTTAAAAATGCTTCGGCATGACAGTTAAAAAGAATAATAATAGAAAAAGTATTAGATTAGTAGAAATTTTTTTCAAGTTTTATGAATACTTCATTAAGAGCTGTGCATTTGACTTGATAAAAATATACATCTAGATGGAAATTTTACGTTGTAATATCTGTGTGAAAGCTTAAGAATTTAAAAGAAAAAATTTCTTACTTCACTTGAATGAAAATAAATACTTTATTAACAATTCCGCTCAGTCATTCTAACAAATTATGAAAGACTGATGTCAAATTAATTAAATATAAATTTTTTCTCAAAATTAAATATGTAAATCAAACAATTAAATAAGCCGTGTAATCTGCTGATGTAAAAATTAATGAAAATACAAAATTTTTTGTATATAGCATACTTTGTTAATAAAGCCGACAATGGTTTTTCAAACCATATTTTTCGAAATTACAATTTTGTCCTTAATTGAATTTCATTTAAAATTTTTGAAAACTCTGAATATTTAATTAGTGCGTACCAAAAATTTTTAAAAAAGCATTTTGTTGCAAAAGTGCACTGTACAACATCACGAAAAAAAGTAATTAACTATTAAAAATAACGAAGTTTTATAGGCACGCGTACAAATTCTTTTCTTGTTAAAATATTCTTTACATTAAAATTTTGATAAAGTATCTTATATTTTATGTAATTTCAATTTAACCTTTACCTTATTTATAACATAACTCATTTATTTAAAAAATTTTTTTTCCATCGATACAAGCTACGAAAATAATTCAGATCGATTTTCCTTTTTAACTCTTTGTTCTAAAAATCAGTGAATCGCTTCGGGGCGCACATCTATTAAGGTAAAAATTTTTCATCAGGAAATCCACTCCCACGCAAAGGCAACCTTGTAAAAATTTATGCAGCCACTTTAACGTAAATATAACCACTTCCATATAGAGATGAAAAATTACACGCTTTTAACCTACAATATTATTAGATATGTATGTATACAAGTAGAATACATGAATTTACGTCTAATATCGTACTGCTTTACGTATAAAGATGTTGAACGCATTTTTCAACATAAAAATGATATAATTGTTGATTGCATCGCGGTTTTAAAAGAAAATAAAGAGTAAATGGCAAGGGCGATGTTGATATGCAATTAAATTCATTAAGATTAGTTGCAAAAAATTTTCAAAGTTTTAGCGGAACGTTTGACTTTAGTAATATAACAATAGGTCCAGTCCCAATTAAAAACCAACATAAAAAGATAATCCCACGTACACTTTCAAAAGCGATGCTTTTCTTTTGTTTCGAATATTCTGCAAAAAAAAGTTTCTGAAATTAACAACGTCAATTCTTTTGAAACTGGACCATTTCAAGCAAGTGTTAATTTGGTAAAGATTATAGGATATAGAATTAGATGAAAGTAATTAGCCTTTCATGACTTATTCTTACGTGTTGTTGCATTCGTCATAAATCTAATTACGAAGTCGACAGATTATACACAATTTTATGAAATCTATTTAACATTTTTCTCGCCGTAAACGAAAAATTTCATTACGCTGGGATACTTTGTAACAACGTACATTTTATAGTTTTAATGATAGTCCAGGCGGGATCTGTTTTGGTTTGGATGTTTCGTATATAGTCGCTAATTTTTGCTTAAATGTTTCCGAAATTATGTTAGATATGATAATTTCGATATGCGCCAGTTGAAAAAGTTGTGCTAAATTCGCTATTAAACAAATAGTGAAAAAATCTCGAAAAATACGATTTTTTTCATTCTTTTTTTATTTATAGCTCCTTAAATATACATTTTAGAGAAAAATGTAAAAGAAAAAAAAAGTTAGATGATAAAATTTCACATGAAATAATGAACTTTTAAAATAGAAAATTTCATTTTTTATGCTAGAAAAACGACAATAATTGCGAAAAAACTGTCCAAATATTAATGTTTTGTTAAATAATTTTTTTAATTATTTAAATTTATCATATGATTTTAATATTGGGCCACAGAAAACTTTTTTAATATGATAAAACAGCCCAGCAAATTTCATTAGAATCGGTCTGTTCGTTGCTTCACAATAATTTAACAATTAAGCGTCCTGCAAAAAAATGCAAAAATTTCAAAACTTTATTGCAAATAAAATAATGTTTTCAGATGGGTGCTGATTTTTTTACATATAGTAGACTATTAAAGCTTTCAAATGCACTTTGAAAAATTAAAATCGGTTGATTAGGAGAGTCTTGGGAATTATTTAAAAAATATAGTTAAATTTATGCTTATAAACAAATTGAATATCTTTTTCAATTTTGAATTAAATGAAACCCAAAAACTTTTGTTTGAAAATACTTTAAAAGACGCTCATTTTAAAAAAAGAAAAGTCAAATTCCGCTCAATAGTTTTTGAGCTATGACTCACCAAAGTTAACTTGTGTTTATTATTAAACAATAAACAATAGAAAGTCAATTAAAGCGTTATTAGCTTTATTTGTCCAAGCACTTTTCAGGCAAAAGTTTTCAAAACATGCGCTCTTTGCAAACACATAAAAAACATCGATTAAAATTACTCTGATCACTCGAAAAGTCGTTGAAAACGCAGAGGGTCACGTGATAGAGCAAGCTGATTGAAAAGTGAAATCAAGACTTAAAAAGTACAGCGCGCTCTAAAAATGCGATTATCTCGGCTTCTAATGGTCCGATTTTGATCTTTTTTTTTTTTAAATCGATGTGTCGGAAGTCAAGGAATTCAAATATTTCATGATAAATAATCAATTATGCGTATAATTTGTTATATTAACATAACTTTAAATCATGAGATAAAAAATTTGTATCTTTTGAACATTGATTCATCTATTTTACATGACAAGTGCTCAATCTTATGTAATTTTATCTACTAAATGAAAACTTATTTGATATTAATTTTTAATATTGTTTAAACAAATTAGAAAATTGAAAAATTGCGAAAAATTGAAAAAAATGTTAAATACTGTTCTGTCGATTGTTCAGATCTTCTTTTTAATTCTGCTAAGATTTTAACCTCAGAAACATAAGATTTTGAACATGATTCATGAACTTGTAAAGAATTGTACTTTCGAAATTCAATATGTTTCGCATCTTGCCTTCGCAAACTAGCTTTTATACAATTTTTGATACTTTCTTGTTGAATAATTCGTGTTTTCTTAGATGACAACAAATCTCCGCAAATAATACATATTTCTTCTTTGTTCATGATAAATAATTAAACCACCTATCGAAAACAAAAAAAATTTCTAATATATTCTTCCAACTTTTTGAGTTAAAAATAATAACATTTGTATTAAAAGTTTAAAAATAAAAAATTTAGATAATTTTTACTCGATTTATAATTATAAATAAATAGTTTAATTTTGAATAAATAGTACAATATTAAACCGTAGACAATAAAGTATACCATTTACTCATGAAATTTACCTTCAAATAATTTGATGTTCTCGTTTAATTTAACAATACATATGAATCTTAGCCCCTTTTTAATTTTTAATGTGATGCAGTAGCCAAACAGATGGACAATATTTTGATAAAAGGTACGTAGATGTGAATATACCCTAATAATGCAAATACAACAGTTTTTATATTTTTAATTGTATTTTCACATAAATTTAGAAACATACTTAAGTATATACTGAAAAATTATAATTATAGAAAATACATATTATAATTGTATCGGTTTATTATTTTTCTCATAAAATTATAAAAAACATTAAAATAAACATTTTTACTTGAAAGTTATGAAACATTATAAAACATTTACTATTTTTAAGAATTATAATCTATAAAATTGTTTTTTAATTTCATATAAAGATTATATAATATTTCGCGTACTACTTACTGTAGTATTTTCTATGCAACATACAAATTATAAATAAAACAATATTAAATTGCAAATAATAAAGAGTATGATTTATATATTAAATTTACTTAGAAATAATTGAAAGATAACTTTATTTAATTGCAAAGATGTTTGATAAACCTCAGTTTCTTTATATTTCTTTTGACTTAATACAATAACCAAAAAGGTACACAATAGTTTCATGAAATGCAAGTAGATCTAAATATATTCTAATACAATAAATACAACAGTTGTAAATTTTATTTAATATATTTTAAAATAAATTCAGAAGTTCATTTTTAAGTATTTTCAAACAAATTAAAAACATTACTTAAAATAATTAATAAAAATAAATGTAATCAAATTATTAATTATGTTTTATAAAATTCGTAACTAATATTACTAATATATTTTATTACCAGTAATAATATAAAATTTGTCTTCTAAAAATAATTTAAAATATAAAAATGAACATTTTTTAACTCAAAAGTTATAAGAAACTTATCATACTTTAACACAATTTTAAATTGGCATTTATTTCAATAGTTAATTTTAAAGTATTTCAAAACCAATTGAAAATTATATCTAATATTTATACTTTAAAGAAAGAAAAAATTAATAAAATCAAATTAAAAATTGTATTATATAAAATTCGTAAATAATAGAACATTAATAATAGAATATTATAATTTTTACTACTATTAATGATAATACTAAATTGATAAGATTTGTAAAATGGAAAGGCATATTTTAAATTTATATTTAAGAAAATGAATGAAAATAAATTATAAATTATGTTTTATAAAATTCATTAACAATAGTACTAATAGATTTTACAACTACTACTAATAATATAATTCTGTATGATACTTTTTTGATTAATTGATTTCATTTTTAAAATATTTACAATTATAAAATGAAAATTAACTCAAAAGTTATAAGAAATTTATCATACCTTTACGCACTTTGAAATTCCTTTTTAATTCAATAGCAGAGATGCAAGCTGAATCTGACTCCGTCTCTTTTTATTTTAAAAAATGATGTAAAAATCAGATGCAATATTCACATGAAACACCCTTGGATGAAAGATGATCCTAATAAATACAATACAATATGATCATCTATTAAAATGTATTTTCAAACGAATAAAAATGTGTATAAAATGTATGTTTGAAAAATAAAGGTAATCAAATAAAATCAAATTATAAATTGTTTTAAAAATTTCTAAGCTGATAGTATTAATTAAATTTAAATTTAAGTTACTTAAATAACAATATTCATAATTAAAATTATAAAAAAGCACATTTAAAAATTATTTTACGAAACCTCACATGAAATTATAAATGACATTAAAAATATTCGTTGAAACAATACTAGAATTCATTAATTTTAATACTAATAAATTGATATTTCAATAATAATATTTTATATGTGAGGTCAATTTTAAGTTCTTAATAATATATTTGAACTTACCTTTATAAATAATAATATTGATATAAAATTTTAATAATAATATAAAGAATGTATAATGATATTGATAATATTGGTAATATTTTCATACTTATCTTTTCAATTAAAATGACGTTGAATTTCAATGTTTTCTGATGCGATGTTTATTCTCTTGGCACAGGCAGATATATACTATGACTATTATCGTCTAAGACAATGCTTATATTTTCATATGAAATGTTTGAAAAGTATGAAAAAGAAACATTTGTATAAAGCGAATTAAAATCATTGACCCTTGCCAAAGTCAAAGTTCTATTATGATCAAGCTTTAGCTAAGTCTTTTATTTTAATTTATTTTCGAAATACATTGTAACCTTAACGATATCTAAGTGAATCTAAAGTAAATACTCAAGCATACAATGGTTACTTTATTTATTTTTAAATTATAATTCCATTTAAAGAAATAATAATTTTAAATGAAAATAATATAGAATTTGAAGATGAATACATCGAAAGTAAAAACAATGATTGAATCTAGTCTGATTAAAAGTAATGTTAAATTATACAAATATGTTTTCTTTTATTTATTATATATAATAATGAATTTATTTATTTTTCACATCATATTTCTTCTTTTATATTATCCGTTTAAAATTCCTAATTTTTAATAAATTTTTCACTTTTATAATTTTTTCTTAATTAATAAATTAATAATGTTTATAAAATATTAATAATAAGTACAGAATTCTCATTTAGTTTATTATAGACATTAACGATTAAAATGATGATACTTTTAAAATTATTTAACATTTTTTTCAATTTTTCGCAATTTTTCAATTTTCTAATTTGTTTAAACAATATTAAAAATTAATATCAAATAAGTTTTCATTTAGTAGATAAAATTACATAAGATTGAGCACTTGTCATGTAAAATAGATGAATCAATGTTCAAAAGATACAAATTTTTTATCTCATGATTTAAAGTTATGTTAATATAACAAATTATACGCATAATTGATTATTTATCATGAAATATTTGAATTCCTTGACTTCCGACACATCGATTTAAAAAAAAAAGATCAAAATCGGACCATTAGAAGCCGAGATAATCGCATTTTTAGAGCGCGCTGTACTTTTTAAGTCTTGATTTCACTTTTCAATCAGCTTGCTCTATCACGTGACCCTCTGCGTTTTCAACGACTTTTCGAGTGATCAGAGTAATTTTAATCGATGTTTTTTATGTGTTTGCAAAGAGCGCATGTTTTGAAAACTTTTGCCTGAAAAGTGCTTGGACAAATAAAGCTAATAACGCTTTAATTGACTTTCTATTGTTTATTGTTTAATAATAAACACAAGTTAACTTTGGTGAGTCATAGCTCAAAAACTATTGAGCGGAATTTGACTTTTCTTTTTTAAAATGAGCGTCTTTTAAAGTATTTTCAAACAAAAGTTTTTGGGTTTCATTTAATTCAAAATTGAAAAAGATATTCAATTTGTTTATAAGCATAAATTTAACTATATTTTTTAAATAATTCCCAAGACTCTCCTAATCAACCGATTTTAATTTTTCAAAGTGCATTTGAAAGCTTTAATAGTCTACTATATGTAAAAAAATCAGCACCCATCTGAAAACATTATTTTATTTGCAATAAAGTTTTGAAATTTTTGCATTTTTTTGCAGGACGCTTAATTGTTAAATTATTGTGAAGCAACGAACAGACCGATTCTAATGAAATTTGCTGGGCTGTTTTATCATATTAAAAAGTTTTCTGTGGCCCAATATTAAAATCATATGATAAATTTAAATAATTAAAAAAATTATTTAACAAAACATTAATATTTGGACAGTTTTTTCGCAATTATTGTCGTTTTTCTAGCATAAAAAATGAAATTTTCTATTTTAAAAGTTCATTATTTCATGTGAAATTTTATCATCTAACTTTTTTTTTCTTTTACATTTTTCTCTAAAATGTATATTTAAGGAGCTATAAATAAAAAAAGAATGAAAAAAATCGTATTTTTCGAGATTTTTTCACTATTTGTTTAATAGCGAATTTAGCACAACTTTTTCAACTGGCGCATATCGAAATTATCATATCTAACATAATTTCGGAAACATTTAAGCAAAAATTAGCGACTATATACGAAACATCCAAATCTACCCATTTTAAGACAGATCCCGCCTGGACTATGAATATAACTCTCGACTTGTTAACTAAAAAGTTTTAAAAAAAATGTAAATTTAGTAAGTAACATAATACTTTGTTTCCTTTTTTTTATGAATTACTTTTATAGAGCACTTTTTAAATGGTTTAAGATTTTTATAGCATAAAACGCACATTTTTTTAGTAGCCATGAAAATAAAAAGTCAACACTATACTTCATTAACATTTTTATGGAACGCCCGGGTCTACGAGTGTCTTTTTAACCCAGGCTTGAAAGGAAATTTAAAATGTAAACTTCTTTTTCTTATGATTAATGTACGAGCTTCTGAAAGTAGACGATTATACACGCGTGACTTTAAATTAACTAAAGAAAATTTTCTTAGTTTTAACGTAAAAGGATTCTACAAATACTACATGATAGTAGAAATTTTATGTTATACAAATCCTGCGCGTTATACATACCCTTTTAATGAATAAAATATATTTTATCTTGTAGATCGATCATTTATGATTGTCACGAAGCATGAATTTTCGAACGCACGGAAACGTGCTAATGATGATACGATTTCGAGTTACGGTTTGTAATACAGACAATTAAAAACGTTTTATTAACCTTCGAGCAATAATTTTCGAATTGCATATAATACGCTTCTTATCGTAACTAATAAAATTGTCAATTTTAATCGGATTGAAAAAAAAATGTTTATTAAGTTGATAAAATTCTAATTAACGTTGATCGGATAATTTTATTTTATTTATTAAAATCATAGCTTTGTTTATACAGAACGTTCGGATCTCGAAATTTGAAATCACTTTACGAAGCTTAGCTATAAGCTTGCGTGTATGACGTTATATTATGTTCTATAAGCTTTTATTGTTACGTCAAATGCTGTATTTAAAACGTTATGATTCGCTCTAGAATTATTAATAAATGTAGACGATGTAAAATTTAGTAGAATAATACATTTATGAAATCAAAACTATGTTCGTTTTCCCGCAATTTCCTATATATTCTCCAACTATTAATTTATTTAATTTGTGAAAATTGATAGTTCGATTTTAGAGTATCATGGGAGTTAAAATATTTAAAATATAAACTTTTCATGCTCTAGTTTTGGAATAATTGATTCTTTAAATATTCATGCTATTTGAATAATAATTAATATTTCAGAATAAACGTTTATTTTAGAGAACAACAAATTAAAAATTCAAATAGTTCTTATTACTCGTGAAAAATAATTATTTTTCTTATAATACCCATGTAACAGCCTATAAAACAAAGTTTTCGAATAACACTGTTAAATGATCATAAAACTTGATAGAAATCCGTAATAAACAATAGGTTAGTCAAATAATACAGTACTAAGCAAGAATTTTCCCTTTTTGTATCAAGTTACGTTATAACGTGACGTCCCCAAGGGCACACAAAACATAACGTAGGGAACATATAAAATAGCACAGCTCCGTTTGTTCAACGTAATATTATTACATTGCCGTATCATTTAAGATATTCATTTAGTATACCATGTACGTTTGTCATACTTTTATACTCCATTTTTTTTAACGTTTCATTTCTTTGCTTTTCTCGATTTTATAGTATTATACAATGCACATAATAATATGGTACAATAAATTTTCCTTATATTCACATAATAATGATGGATTCTTGAATAATAAAACATGGGTACTTTGCATGGTTGTATTATTGGAAAACAATGATAAAAATAATACGCTGTGTGTTGGCATGTTTATATGTTTAAGAATTTCGTTAAATTTTAAATTCAAAATGTCAATTTGAAAACTGAGTAAACAATGTCAACTGCTTTTTTCATGTTGACATGTTTTTTTAAAAAATTGAATATTTTGGCTTGAAAAGTAACGTAAAATGTTTATGCGATTCATCTAAAATTTTACAACATATTTACTTATTATAAATTTTATGGGCTTTGACAAATTTTTCAACAAAAAAATCGTATAAAACATTTTTTAATTTTAATTTGATTTGAAGGACAAAAAAAATAGAAACGAGATTATTGGAAAACAGCTCTAGAGAATAAAATGAATAAAAGATTTTTTTAGTAATCTTTGCCACTGTTTAGCATAAAGTAAAATTCATGCGCATAAGTCGAGTGTACTGAATCTGTAATTCGCATTTCTACAGTAAATATCTAATACTGTTATTAACACATTCTTATGGAGTTTTTACGGTTTCATATTCTTGGTTTTTATTCTTATTTAATTATTCAATTAAAATCCAAAGCATGACATTGAATTCTTTACTTTTAGTGACAATCTAGTAAAATTGCATTCCATCTTTTTTTTGTTTTTTATATATTATCATGAAAATATTACTTTTTTTATAAAATGTTATGATATCAAGTTAGTTACATTGTAACATAATTTATTGATTATTTGAATGTACATATAATATCGATATATTATTAAATCTTAATTTACATATCACGTCTGACAATACTTATTCATTACTACTTGAACGATTGCCACATGCCAATATTTCGTTCCATTCAATTTATAACTTACTTATTTTTCATTTATTTATTTAATGTCACATTAACTGCCAGGTTATCAGCTACGTTTATCATATATAAATAAATAGGTGTACTTTTGTATACAAAAACATATTTGTTGGCATACTAAATATACACGTGCACCATACAGATGTTTTTACATTATTTATAAATGCATTGTTGAAATTGTTATTAAATCATCGAATTCTCAGTAAATCGATTATTGTAAAGTATTTTGTTTAAAAATATTTCAGGATGAATTTTTTAAAATTGTACCAAGATAACAATTTAAAAATTCTCGATATTTAAAATAATGTAACGCGTATTCCAATAAAATTACGATAAAATTGATATCGACATGTTTTAGCACATGTATGCAATTTGTTACTCAATCGAACATGAAGCTACATCCATAAAAGTTTTACGCTTGAATAAAAAAAAAACGAAGAAAAAAAATACCATATAGGAATAAAAGACGTTTTTATTGAAATGATACTAAAAGAAAAAAAAAAGATATGACTATGGATTGAGTAGGTGTAAAAAAAAAGTAAATGTGCTGATATACATAAAGCATGTATTGTACTCATCGAATGAGAAAGATCAAATTTACATGCGGGCTTATCGCTATAATGGGGTATCAAACATTATCTCGTGATATTATAATCTTACTCAATCGAAAGCTATTGGCTTTTAATTTTTTATATAAACATAACGATATTATTAATCGTCTATTTTTTCATTCAATAAACTTATCTTTATGATAAGAATAATATTTTTTTGCAAATTTATATTTTTATTTTGCAACACTATAATAATAAACAATAATAATTTATAATATTTTTTGAACTATCAAGTTTGAAAGTTTATAATATTTTTCATTTAAAACTTTTAATGACGCTTTTATGATACAATTATAAGGGACGTAACTTTACTAAAATTTACGATGACGGAATTTTTTCACGCTAAAAGTCATAATATTTTAATTTGAAAAATAAAATTAAATGAAATAAAATATTTTTTTCCTTTTTACGCTCTTTTTTTCAGTCAACTTTTAACTATAGAATGCAAATTTTTTTCGTTACACAATTCAATAAATTTAATAGTTTAACATAAATAAAACATGATGTAAAATATCTGATGTTCAATGATGTAGATAAATTGAAATGAAATTGAAAATTAAAGTGCTTTTGAAATGTTTGCTACTAAAGATATTTGAATTTTACTTTTATATTAAAATAACAATAAATTCATATGAATCAAACCGATAATCTATCGTGAGCTTTAAAAGTTAAATGTAAAAACTCTGGTATACAATGTAACACAATTTAGCTTTTGAACTGAAATCAAATTACAGACATTTGTTATTTGTCAATAGTTCAGCAAAGTGTATAATATTAACGTGACGCGTTTCTTACTATTCAATAGGGAATAAAAAAAAGTTTGACGATATACAAGATACTAAAAAAGGGAGAGAGAGGAGGACTCGGTACTTACAGTGACGCGCGGTAAAGAAAAGTTTTTAAAAAAAAGTTCTTCCTTCTTTTTTTCTTTTTTCAACAAGTGTTTTATTTCAAGAACAACTTGTATCTACTTTTAATCGAATTCGAAACGGTTGAATAACAGATACAATTACGACAAGTGCAGTGAAATCGATTGGAAAACGGTTATTTTGTTAAAGTTGGCTTTTTAACTAATGATATAAAATTATTTTCATTTTCAATTATAATGATATAAAATATCAATTTTTTATGCATAAATAATTTTATGAAATTCGAATTAAAAGTTCATAATTTATTATATAATGTTGACAAAATTAATATCGAATAATAATTAAAAAAAATTATGTTATCAATTAAATTTATTTAATTAATAAAAAATAATAAACAATTTAAACGCATATCTTAAGATTTATTTAATGAACCATAAGTAATTTTTAAAAATAAAAAATAAAAAATGCATTTTTGTTTTAACTTTAATGTTAAACTAGTAAAACAATTTATAATTATGAGAACAATTTGTTACAAGACCCCGAGCTTCTTTGTATACAAAGTTACTTGAAGTAAATTTATTCTTTAAATTTACTTTAACATAGTGCTGATGCCTACTCACAAAAGCATTGAAAAGTTAAAATTTAATAAGTAAATAAATTAATATACAATTTAAAGTTTTAATTTTAATTTTAAAAGTATTAATTTCTGTTTAAACTATAATAGAATTCCAATGAAGGGATTCAAACTATATGAGAAGTTTTAAAAAAATATTGATTAAATTTTATCTTACGCAGTAAAATATTTATGGTTTTCCATCAATCTTCCATCTACCTACACTTGATAAATTATTAATTTTCTTAAAACTTTATTAAATATTAATCATACAAGATATTTCATTTAAAACTTTATTACAACTTATAATAAACTTAAATTTCGATATAAAAATAATTGTTTGGTAGTGGAATGAAGTACAGCCATTGCAGCAGTAGATTTTTAGTTACAACGGAACTTTTCACTTGAGTTGTTGTGATTCATGTTGCGGTTTTTGGATTTAACACTGGGTTAGGTTGTAGTTGGTCAGAGACATTTCACGAATATAGCAATTGGCATCTTAGATTCGCTCCAATGAGCTGAATTTCAATGTTCGCGAAACATCAACAACTTCACACTATATAGAATTGAAAAACCACAACAAGAGTATACTTTGTTACCAATTTTAACGAATTCAAGGAAAACTATTTTATTGATGAAAAAACATAATATTTAAAATATTCCGAATATAATTAGACATTTGGATTAGTAAAAAAAATGGATTCATTTTTGCGGCTCCCTGATGAGATATATCAGAAAACACTCAAACCAGCTTAAAATAGTTTTTATCAAAATCTGTCAGTTAAACTCATAAAATGTCGAGTTATTTAGGAATATATTTACGATTATTTATAAATTATAAAAATAGAAGTATGCAGTTTACTTTACACCTAAAGATCATGCATGTACATTAGAATGCCTGAATTATTTAATTAGAAAATAAAATGAGCTATGAAGTGTTTTAATAATTGTATAATCTTTAAAATTTGATGAGAGAAAAATTATACATTTGGAAATAACAGACAAGTACGTGTAGAAAAATCTTATAGGAAAAATTACTATATTATGTTGTATCAGAAGGACCAACTCGATTTTATTAAAAAATTACTATTTATGTCGATTGATATGCGTATATAGTAAGATTCCACATACACCAAATAAAATTTTCCATGTCTGTATTAATTTTTACAACACAGTAATTTTTATTAAAAATTACGTATGTGTCACGGTCACAATGTAGTATATAGTAATTTTTTCTATAGAATTTTTCTCCATATATTCATTATACGGTTGTCCAAAGCAGATCGTGTGACCTTTGAATATTAGATAGAATTTATAAATATGTAAAACTCATAAAGCAATTCAAAGATGAAAAAGCATGTGAAACAGAGCCATACACATATACTCAACGAAGCGTAGCAGAAAAATAAGTGCTTTTTCACAGTAAAAAAATTTCGGCATAACATTTTAAAATGTCGAAACATAAAAAAATCAAAATTCTCTGTTTTCAGAAGCTGAATATATATGCGCGGGCTTTATACCTCTAAAATTGAGAATTTGCATTTCAAATAATAATTGAAATTTTTTATATGTAATAAAAGTTAATAGAAAATATTTAAAAGACTTTTTATGAAAAAAATAAATTATTACTTTACATGACGTCAAAATAAAATCTTTTGTATTTACAACTTGGTGAGGTTTTAAAGTCGCAAAAATAAAGAGATTTTATATGATATTCGCTATGATAACAGCTTAAAATATAAATTTGGATTTGTTCGGGTCTTTTCCATAACGTCTCTGACTTTATTAAGGTGGCTTCAGCAATTTTTTAAAATAACACAGGAAATAGATGTTTTCAAAATAAAATAGAAAATAGATGTTTTTTCAAATGAGATAGAAAATGAGATGTTTTTGAAATAAGAAAATACACGTTTTCAAAATAAGAAAATAGATGTTTTTGATACGTCTGATGATCGACCAAATTAAAAATGAAAAAGTTTCGGAAAATTTTGAAATGATGACGTGATTTTTTGAAAACGCTATTAGATCAAATTTATATATATATATATATATATATATATATATATATACTTTATAAATAAATGTATAAATTTAAACTAACTGAAATAATACCCTGTGGGATTGATCAAAGAAAAAAAATTCTTTCAGAATTAACTAACATTGATGCGAACAGAGCCTTAACAAGTATAAATTTTATAATACTTATTTTGAATAATTCAATGCAATTAAAGGTATAAATATATAGTATTAGATTATAAATACTTATTATAACGTGTTATTCGAGTTTCAAAATATATATATATATATATATATATATATATATATATATATATATATATATATATATATATATATATATATATATAATGTTTATATTTTCTTACCGTCTTAAGGAAAAATTTTTATACCATTATAAGCATTCCTTAATCAAACAGAGAAATATTATATTTATGATATACCGTTGATAGTCTTCTGCTATTAATCATCTGCAAACTACATTAGATAACTTAATCAAATTGTGATGGGTTCATAAAAATAATAAGCATTACATTGAGTTTAATTTCCAGCTTTTTATTGCTCATAAATTTTTATTAATGGCTTTAAAATATTACAAAGGTTTAATATTTTAATATGTGTTGGATTAGTTCGTTGGGCTTCATTTATTTTGCCTTTTTTTCAAATCATATTTTATTTACAATTTCATGTTTTTTTTATCTCAAATGACGTAATTTTTTGGAAAAAACAATAAAAAGGAACATCAATTTTTTTTTAATTTAAATTTAAAAATTCTTTTTGAATTCAATACTGTTTTTGTTGTAAGAAATGTATTTTTATTGTATAAGTAGAATTCTTCAATAATTGCATTTTGAGTAACGTCTTAAATTCTATTAAATAAAATTTATATAATCACAAATAAATTTCTCAATATTTATAAAATCATTGTTAAAATAAATTTATTTTTACAATGTTATAAGAAAGAATAAGACAGAATGTAAAAATGCACGAATAAAAGTAGCTGTCTTAACCTTTTTTATTTACGTAAATACAAAAATGTATACGCAAACGAAATTTTTTCTTTGTTATGTAACTTTGAAAACAACATTTTACAAATAAAGTTCTCTTTCAGATCTCTTAAAATATATTCCGTCTTCAACTACAAACAATTCTTTAGCCATTTATTTCATAAAACTTCTTTTCTGCTTTTTTTTATTCTATCTCTTTTGCTTTGGCAACTTTTTACAGAAGAAAAAAATAAGTTAGGAAAAAATGCTTGTACTAGAGAAGTACCGCGTTGAATAAGTATGTACAAGTTGATAGACTATTCGTCAGTGCACGAGAGATGACACAAAAACTTTTGTTGTCTTGTTATACGTGACGCGAATTCAGGTAGAATTTTTCGATGTTTGGGAAAATATTTTCACCTTTAATTTTCGCTAAACGTATACACGCTACTTACATACTAAACTTGTTAATGCAGGAAGTCGTAAAAGATAAAATTACCAAACAACTGTTGTAAATTGTTAGAAATTTTGCTGTTTATTCTTACTTAATAATTATCTAAATGACGCAAATAGATTTTTATACAACAATGAACGAGAGATAACGATGTTTAATTAATTAATGTTTTTTAATTATTATGTAAAATAAAAAATTGAAAATTTGTATTAATATCTTGAGACGTTCATAGTTATGTTTTTAACGACTGCTTTTTATTGTTTTGTTTGTATAATTGTTTATATAATTTTATTTTAAATGAACATTTTCTTTACATTATTTTTGAAGAAGAAATGCAAAATAAAATGTGTTGGAAAATTAATAAATTCTTTTTTACAATAAAGATTGTTATACTAATAAAAAAATCTTATAATAAACTACTGAAGTTTATTATAAGATGTTTGAAAGAAAAATCACCATTTTCATTTGACACATAAATTTATTAAACTCGATAAAACCCTTTTTCTGTACTCATAAGTAGTCATTTGATGTATTTCTCGTAATGAAAAAACTTTCACATCAAGCCTTTACATATTATACATCATTCAGAAATAACAAGCCAGCTTTTCATCACTTTTGTTCAGATTTAAGGGTTATAGGAGGGGAAAAAAAGGAAAGGGAGAAGCAAAAAGTAAATAATGGCACATAATTCGTACGGTCAGCGTGAAGTAAGAAGAAACAAGCGGGAAAAAATCCTAAAGGAAATTAAGAATGACTGAGTACAGTCTCGTGAGAATATCTTCGAGAACGTCAAAAGGAAAAACTTTTCTACGTGGATATGGCAAATCTTTATACTTTTTCTCACTGAATTACAGTGTACCTGTATTTCCGAAAAAAAGGGAGAAACAAGCATAAGAATCCCTAACAATAGCAAGTTAAACCATTGCTCGATCCATGTTTGTATATATATCTTACTTTCTTTCACTCCCCGAGTGGCTTTCGTGCGGTCGTGATTTTATTACACGCTGGACTGCGCCTTGCGGGAAAACGTAAATAACCATAGTATGTTGAAGTTCTAACGGAATTACCAAGACTTTGATTCAGTAGAAAATCGAAACAATATTCTCTTTCATTCCTTACTTTTTTTTCGTTCGTATTTTTTTTTATTTTTTTTTATATCTGACTTTTTGGCAACTTATTTTTTGGTCCGACGAACGTGTCTTAGAATCTTTTTTCTTGAAAATAAATTAATATTTCCATTTTTTATATTGATGAAATTGAATTGTAACAAAGTTATACAGCACAAACGAATTACGAGTTATAACCTTTATAAAATTCTAAAAAAAAAATTTTTTTAAAAATTAAGGAACTAGTCAGTGGACTGAATCCTGATTCACTGGTTTTCTTCATTATAAGCATTCAGGAAATATATGGATACGTTAGTTGAGCAAAGATGAGATTAAAAATTGATTAAAATTGACTGCGGTGTGTGGGTTCGTAATATAAAAAAGAAAACTTTAAAGAAAAATAAAGATCAAAGAAGTTTACCGGAATATGTAATGTCCAAGTAAAATAATATGAGTCACAATATTAAGCAGAAAGTATGTTCTTATAATGAAATCTTCAGGGACAAATAAAACGTGTTAAACAAAATTCATTTTTTTTTCAACAAATGAATTTATTATAATATATAGAAATTCCAGTTTTGTAAATTAAAAATTTTTAAATGAACTTTTATAAGTAAAAAATTTTATTAATATCTCTTTTAAATCCTGAGACTAAAGAAATTCAATTAAAGTTTAAAGTTTTAAAAATCTAATCAAAGCATTTTGTAAAAGTTATCCGACCTAAACTTCAAGTTAAAAATTTCTTATATTTCTTTCAGTATAGCTTATTTTAAAATTAAAAAGTAAATGATGTATACGATGCACTTTATCATAATTCATTAGATTCATTCGTATAATTAATTAAATATTTCTCTTTATATCCTATTACAAATTTTCATCAATTATAGGAAAAGCGCAAATTGTACCAAAACATAGATAGTGTATTGAACACACTCCACGTCAATTTATTGAAAATGATAATTACTATAATTTACAGAAACTAATAGCTTATCATGTTTATTAAATACCATAAACATTCTGTGATCTATAATTTTATAAAATTAGTGTTTTAATGTTTAACTTATTCGTTAAATATCTGTTTTCTATGGAATCATTAAAAATGAAAATTTATTAAAAATTTATTAAATTTTTATTAACAAGGGCTTTTAAAGGTAAAATACAAATTTATTAAATTTTTATTTTAAAGAGCTAATTTCTAAATAATATTGTATTATGTAATATTCTTATTTGAAGAATTTTTTGTATTAAGTCAAGCAAAAATTATTTCAATTATATTTCATTGAAGTTTTGCACTTACCTTTGATCATGAATTGCAATATTTATAATAATAGAAATTTTCAATTTTATTTGCGTTCGATTGACAAAACTTTTGCAAGCTCACTGATAGAGATAAATTTTTTTCACTGAAATTTATTATTACGTATTTTATATATATCACGTTAATTTTACTATAGTTGATAATTATTCCATTAAATTTTTTACGTTAAAACGTAGTGTATAAAGTTGTTAACAATTGAAATAACTTTAAAATTTGTTTGTCTAAACAATGATTTATATTTTATAACTTAAGTTAAAATTGAATTTTTTTTCATGGCATCAACATTAAAGCATATTTTGAGTTTAAATTTTTGTAAAATAGAAACAGAAATGTAAATTATACGTTACATATCCAATTATTTTTTTTATTATACTTATGTTAATTATTTACGCTAATTAGTTTTCCCTACGTTAAATGAAAATAAAATGTAAAAGGAAAAATTACTGTAATTTTTTTAAATTTTGCAAATCAAATAACTAGTTATTATAATTGAAATTGAAATAAAGTAACGACGATTTTTGTTTGTTTAACGAAGTTGTTATTTAAATTCGAAAGTGAGCTTCATAATATATTTATATTTCCATGTGTACACTGGTGTATGAAAGTTTGGTTCATCGATGTTGAGAATCATTAGGTAAATGTCATTCACTGAGAAAAATTATCTAATAATCTGTTTAAAGCAATTAAAATATACTTGACTAAAGTGAAATTTTACTTTACTTAAGTGGATTTCATTTGCTTCTAAATCGCATTTCTCTCAGTGCTATCATACAGGTAATAAAATTTGTACCCTTTGAGTAATGTTGCATATTTTGACTGCATAGATTTAACTCTATTACGCCCGCAGTGAATCTCTGTTTTAATCCTTGAAGTAGTTTAGGTAAGGTAATCGGTTCTGACCAATTGCTATTTATAGTTTATGCAAACACATTTACAATTAATTTTTAACAAGGATTCACGCATTGAAACATTTATAAAAAACAATAAACTTGAATTTTTTCGTTATTCACGTTTTTAATACGATTTTCACTGTAACTTGTAACATTCCAGTAATTGATTTTTAATTTTTACGCAATTGACTATTGTTGTTTTATAAAATAATGAGCTAAATTAGAGCTTTTAATTTTAATAATAAACAATTTCGTGGATTGTGTTATAAATTTTTGAATATAATATTTTTATCGATCCAAAATTTTAATTCAACATGTAAATAAATTTTATGAAAAATTTCAAGTTCTTGAATACAATGGTTCAAAAGCTATTGCAATCTGCAACAGGTTCACGGCGATGCGCTAAACGCTCAAAAAAATATGCATGCAATTGTATAATTTATTTACGTATAATAATTTTAAGAATAGCTGAAGGTTTAGGTGTTTTTATTTATTTATTTAATTTATAATATCATTAAATATTAATATAACATATAATATATAACATGTAAATCAATAATATTTTCTATTTCCTATACGGGTTGTAAAGAACATTTTAATACGCATATATTTACTGTACATAATGTCACTTACTCATATGATTATATTAAACACATATTTTGTTAGACGCTGCAAAAAATTCTTTTACTATTTTTTCTTTCTAATTTCATTACAATCTATATTTTGTTTTAATGATGAATTACTTAGAGAATCTGCCGAGCTGAATTTAGGTAGTACCCTTTTATTTTGGTCTGTAGGTTCTAGGGACTTCGTAATTCTATTTCTCTGCCATTCAATATATTCACGTAAACTTATAAATGGATATAAACATAAACACGTGGGCTCACAAAAAGCTTTGAAGTTGAAATTAAAGAAACTTTTTTTTCGTAAGTTAGGAGTTTCTTTTAGTCAAACGAAATCCTTTTATGATTCAATAAACATCATATACTTTCTTTGGAATAGCTTTTCTCAATTTTTCAAGAAGAAAAATTGTAAGATACAAGGTTATCAGTCCATTTTTTATATGAAAATAAAGATATTTTGCTAAAGCTCATTTATCTAAAATATTTAACAAAATTTTCTGTTAATTTAACAATGATTATATTCAAATACAATGAACAATGATTAACTACATTTTAATAAACCTAATTTTTAATTAAAAAGTAGAAGATGACAAGAAAAGAAACTTTTTTTCCACACATGTGCACAAGCGCCGTAAAAATCAATGCCTAGTTTGAAAGCCGAGAATCTATAATCTCCTGTAATTCAAAACTCCTCGGCTTTTCTACTACGCTGTACATCACAGAACTTGGAAAACAAAAAAAAAAGAAAATGAAAAGCCCCTTTACGTCAAACAACAAATCCGTCATTTAATAAAAAAAAACTTCTTTTTTTTTTCTTTCTAAACAAAGCAAAAAAAATTTTTTTTTCTTTATGTTTACAGATGATGAGCGACGAAGAGAATGCAGCAGTGGAAAGGGATTTATTTAATTACTTGGTTGGCAGAAGGTTCGTCAAACGTCTACGTAATCAAGCTGACGTCGATGATCTTCAGCGTAAACGTAATTATTGGAGACAATGTGCTTTTAATGCTGTCTCGTGCTTCGGCAAGTAAATTGCTTTAATGATTAACCAAAATTGTAACCGAATTCAAGAGAATTTTAACCAAAAAAAAAAATCGTGCAATCATTGTTATTATGTGTACGAGAATAAGAAAAAAATTTGCTTCCTATTAATGAAAAAAATAATAAAAAAAAACAAGCCTCGTAAATATTTAATTGTCATATTCGATGTAGTTCGATTGTTCTTCATTCATCGGTCGTTCACAATTACACGTATTTACTATTAATTGTATATGAAATTTTATATATTTTCTTTTCTTTAGATAGATAGATAGATTATTGATACTTACCAAAATAGTATTTTATTTACTTTTATTATACGGATATGTGTATATTTTGCTTGGTATAATTGTACGTTTATAAAGTCTAAGAGGAAACCGTCTCAGTGGATGAATTAACTTTTTATGCGGGCGCTTGATTATTGAAGTGCGGTTCGTTGATGTAACCCACATTATTTCAGTTATGATAAGAGATGATCTTTAGCTAAATATCAAACGATTAATCTCTAATAAAATTAAATTTAATCTATCTTGCTTAAATAAATTTTTCAAAATAAAAACATTTTCAAAATCAATATTTTTAAAAGCTTTTCAAAAGATGTTTAATCAAATAATCATAATCGAAGAAAAATCATAAGATGATATTATAAAGTATATGATTTAGTTACATTGAAAAAAATAGAATATAGAAGCAATGAGAATCTACTTGGTAGTAGAAGACATCTTCTGGCACCAAGTGGATTCTCATTGCTTCTATATTCTATTTTTTCGTGTACTAACATTGTAGCTTCCAGGAATATTTATCATTATTCAACATTTTTTTGTAATATTTCCATGTCACGCATTTGATTAGTTAAATTGTATGGATTTGAGATAGAAACTTTTAGAATATTTTAGAACTTTTAAATTAAAAATAAAAAATTTGAAAAACTCTAATGTCGATATTTTACATCTCGTTAAAACAATAATTTGGAAAATATGTATATAAAATGCATAGTATAATTTATCTTGTAATATTAAATTGATCTGAGACGGTTTTTCCAGCACTATCTGGTGAATGTTAAGGAAATATTGTTAATTTAAATTTCTCGTTAAGTTAATTTACTCATAACAATCATTTAGATTTATATTTATGTAAATTTATTTTTCTCACTCAAATATGAATATAAAAGTCAACTGTTTCCTATTAAGAACATCTTGAAACTAGTCAATATAAATGTCAATGAAATGTACAAGATTATAGCTTTTAATATTCTATAAATTAAAAAGTAAAAAAAAAATTAATGATTTTGCTTGTAAGCGAAAGTATAAAAAGCTTGAATCTGTCACGATCATTTGGAGCGCCTGCGAATATTAGAAAAAAAAAACATATATATATATACACCTGTATATGTATATAAAATTATTTTGTTGGGCAACGTAAATAAAGACTGTTTAATGACAGATTCGAGATTTGGAGGGAGCGATTACAGCCTTTTATCTCTGTGCAGCAGATGTAATATTTAAACTTATATAAGTGTTTCTCACTGAACAAAACTGAAAGATATATATATGATTATAAATAAATACACAAATAAATCTATTTCTATTTTAAACAGAGTATACATCGTATATATTATAAATTCAAATAAATGTTTAATGATTATATTTTTTCTGCATGTAGTAGATCGATAAAAAAAAACAATGAACATCCGTTCCACAGTGTTATAATGTAATAAAATATTAGAGGTACATATGAGAGAAATACATATCGGCGATGGATTTTATTTTTTTATTTTTTTTTTATTTTTTTGTAAACTTTGACGAGGTTTATAGATGCATATAAACTAGTGTATTTCGAATTGTTTTTTTTTTACGTTTAGTAATTTAAATTTATAGATAGTTTTATTTTTTAGCGTTGATTTACACGTAGAATAGTATCAAAATGATAGTACTAAAGCTTACTGTTTAGAGCCTAAATGGAAATTGAATATCTCGCTATAAATTTCAAAAATAAAAAATTTAGACCATGTAGTAAACATATACTTCTATCTCATACCGTTGTATTCGTACTATATTTATTTAAGAAAAAAACTGCATATTTTTCGTTAAAACAATGTGTCGATAAGTTGTTTAAAAATAAGTTCTACATTTATATTTCATTGTATTATCATGAATACTGGACAAAAAATAAACAACATGCTAAAGAGAAATTTTTATTATTTTTGTTATTTATTCTATAATATTAAGATTATTTGAGAGTGTAAATGAAAAGATTGTGAAATTTAATAAAAGTAAGTGCACTCACCTGAATATTTTATTGAAATTATTTAAGGTTGATTTTAATTTTTTTTATCTATACATTATTTTACCTTATCTTACTAAACGTTTTAATTAAATAACTTCTTCTTATTCCAATTCAATTTATTTCACGTTAAACTATTATCTCGCGTACAAAATAGCAACTTACATTCTCAAATCCCTTATAAATAATTAAAAAAAAAGGCAAGAAAAAAAAGTAAGAGTAAATAAAAGCTGCGAGTACAAACCCCACGGATAAATTGTGTGTAGAAGCCAAATAAAAAGTAACGCCCGATAGCCTTGAAGAGAAGGAAATATAGATGCTGGTAACGTAAATTCATCTACGATGTCGCAACAAGACTCAATTTCGTAAAATGGAAAGTTTTTTCCAAGAAGCCAAAGCTTGGAAAAAGAAGAAGAGAAAAAGAAGCAATGTTGCGGATGCATCAATTCTGCGTCTATACTTTCGATTATCGTTCAGCATGAGAAGAATACAGGAATAAAAAGTAAAAGCTAAAACTGTGTATTATCTTTGAAAATGTATAACAAATCCATTTAATTTCACTTTGTCGTATAAGGTTTCTTTTAAAAAAAACTCAATTATTTTAGTCAATATTGCTTTTTAAAAAAAATACTTTTTATTTCTTTTTTCAATTTAAAATATAAACATCATTCAATACTATAATGTAGCAAAATACATAATACCAGTACATTAAAATTCGTAATTTACAATTTCTATAAAGATTAAAAAAAATCAGAAAACTCAAAAAAATTAATCACAATATCCATTTGATTCCTTATTTATCAAAAATACTTGATTCATGGTAACTTCGTAAATAAGTTAAAAAAATTAAAAACAATACGAAAATTAATCACGCAAATTGAAATAATATAAAATTTTCCGACATATAATAGAAAAATAAAAGACTTGATTGAAAACTTTTTAGTGAGGGCATGGGCAACTACAATAAACCCCTGACAAAGTGACCGCATGTGCTTCAACATTTTGAACTTTGCATTGCGTTACTGTGCTTTCTATCCATGATTCGGTAACGTGCCTCGCTGACTTTGGTATTTCTGTGTTTTCCTAAATAAATAATTAAAAAGTTTAGTTTATATTTTTGGAAAATTTTTCATTAATAATATAGGTTTGTTGTTTAGATAGTAAATGTTTAATGTGACTGGAAACCGTGTTTTTAAAACTTTTTTAAACTTCATCTCTTCACGACGATGTTGTATTATTAATTATTCAAGTATATCTAACTTTTATGTTATATTTACGTCTAAGAAGTGAAAAAAAGTTCGTTTCAAAATTTTTATATATTTTAGTTAGACATAAATTTATCAAGTAAATTGCTGAAGAAATAAATTGTGAATTCAATTTTGAAAAAATTTGCATAATCAATAAAATGTTATTTTAAACATTCCCGACGATTTCATTTACGCATATACGGACACCAGCGTGAAAAGATAAAATATAACTAAAAATTATTTTCATAGTAACTATAAAACGATTTTTATTTCGATAAATTTAATTAAAAAATTTTTTGTTTATAACAATAAAATATATAAAATGAAGAAAAAATATTTTTTATAACGTTTTTTTTATTATATATCCTTTTTATCACAAAAAATTAAGGAATTAAGTTTTATTTAGATTCCAGAGACTAAAAAATACTTTACTTCTAGCAAAGATATAAATATATTACACAAAATAAATGAAGGTTTGGAAAAAAAGAAAGGCCTAAAATAAATTAATAAGTAAATCTACTTAATATACCATTAAAATTCTTTAACCATATCCCACAAGAACCTTATATGAATTTTTTAACAATCAATTTTAGGAAAATGTAATCCTGGTCGAGCACGTGAACGCGATATTAGAGTGTGTTCGATATGTATATATCCGTATGAGAAGTTAAACGTGAACTTGGTTTGGACGCTTTTGGCACTGACAATTTGTCCATCGTGGCTTTAACACATTTTTGCGGGTTGAGTAATAATGGCTCTTCGGATAATCTCCTTAATCTCGTTTGTGGTGTTTCTTATATACCATTTAGTAATTATATATTTTATCTCTTATACATAAACTTGTATAATCATTTAAAACTTTGAACATTTTTTACCGTCTTCAATAATAAAATATAAGATGTTTTTTATTAATCGTATTTCATTTTTTTTTCATTTAATAAGTAGCTTTATTTTAATGAATCCAATCGTATTTTCAGTCAAACCATGAAAATTTTTATTAATTCTTTAAGAACCTTAAAAATAACGTTAGATTGTAATTTATATTAAAGAAAAAACAAGTTTTCATATTAATTTAATAAAATATGAAAATTTTATAGTAATTCCATTAGTAATCAATAAAAAATAAATTTTATAAATGCATGATTAAATCTTTCTGAAACGCAAAAGATCTTATATATTTTTGATGGAAAAATACCCTTCCATCATAAAAATGTTGTACACTTTATTAAAAGTTATTCTACTATAAAAAATGAATAAAGACTTCTTTTGAATATTAAATCAACATAATATCATTAAAAAATCATTTGACTTTATTTTCTATAAATTGAATTTTTACGTAAACTCTTTATAAGATTTCAGCTACGTCATATTTTTTATTTATGATATTCTCTAGCTAACAATAATAAATGAAACCGCCAACTTAAATGTCTTTTCAAAAATTCTATTACTCAACATATTTTTTTTAAATTTACGATGTAAAAAATAAAATTTTGCTTATTCACGTTGGAAAAAAAACGAAAAAAATATAATACGTAGAATTCGAACTTGATTGTTATATCGAATGAATAAAAATTATTTTTAAAAGCTAAAAAAAGAATATTTGAGGAAGTCGAAGAAAAAAAGGAAGAAAAAATGAGAAGAAACTGAACTTACCAGGATAATCGTTCCGGGTACACGTGGACGTCCATGAATCACGTGAGTTGCTCGGGAACGTTCTGCTTTCGAAAGAACCGTCGCACCAAGCCTGTATATTGACAAATATACAAATACGTGTTCCATAGAAAAATGATTAAGGAAAAAAGAAACCTCGTGTATTGCACTGACACATATATGTATAACGTTCGAGAGAGAGAAAAAAAATAAGCGTGGGTTGGTATTTTTTTTTCTTCTTTTAACGATTTCCAAATGGCTTTTAACTTTATTAAAAGTCATCCATACGATGACGTATTAAAATAAAATAAATTTTAAAACAAGAATGATACTTTTTGATTGTTTAACAAGGTATAGAGATTTCAAATATTTGTTGATATGTAGATACAATGTTTTTATATTAAATTAAGTGATTATAAGAGAACCTTTCTATAACTCATTCGCGCAGTGACACAATAAAATGAAATAAAATTTAAAACGAGAATAATATTTTTTGATTCTTTGTCAAGATATAAAGGCTTCAAATATACGTTGATATGTTGGTCCAATATTTTATATTAAATTGAGTGATTATAAAATAACAAATATTTATATGTTTTTATAACTAATACCAATGGAATTAAATTCTTATTTATCGTTTTTATCGAAATGAAAATTGAGTTTTTTTTCTATATTAATATCATTATAATCCATCCAATCAATATGTAAATTAAAGTTTCTGTATTATTTTTGTTCTATTGTTATTATCAAGCAAGCAAAGACTTTGTACATCAAAGAATTTTTATCTAACGTTAGACGTCGTGGTTTCTTTGATAATTTTCGAAGCTATAAATATTAAAGACCCTTGAAAACTAGAAAAGTAAAATTTCTATTAAGTTCATCTCAAAGAAGATATTCTCAAAAAGCACATAATGAAGATTCAAATGTTTATTTTCTCATTTTCAAAAGAATATATATTAATGTAAAAAAGGTAAGTAGATTATGTAATAAATAACAAGATTCAAAATATTCGGGAACATTTATTTCCATCATATTTTATTCATTAATGTATAAACAATTTTAGATATTTATTTTAAGATTCTCATAAATTTAAGAATTATTTATTTTGAATAATTTAAGCCTTGATATTTATTGAAAATAATTAGACGGAATAAAAGAAAAGTAAGAATTACGAAAAGAGAAAAGCTTTTCGAAAATAGACTGAAAAAAAGTAAAAATTTTTAAAGTAAGATAGTAAAATATAACGAGTATGAAAACATCCTACTGTTTTACCTATAACACTATACACACGGTTATAGATCTCTGGGTCATCTTTAAAAATCGCCTTAGGACTTTGCCATTTTCTCCTTTTTTTTCCTTTGTATCTCGTACTTTTCATCACCCCGAGAGACATATTTGCAAGAAAAGAAAAACGCAATAATACATAGAATATATAACTATATATGCTTGTTCCCTCGAGTGCTTAGATAGTCCAAGTGAGAATAAGTGAGAGAAAACAACTTCTTCCTTTTATTTTTTGTTTTTTTTTTATTCTTTTACTTTAACACCAAGTTTTCTAACCCAGTTATACGTATGTAATACTCCGATTTCACACGTTTGCAGGAAAGATAATGCGAAAACGTTTCATTCGATACATGAAGCTAACGCTATTATTTGAGATCAAAGTCACCTCTGACTTTGTTATTTTATTTTACTTTTTTTTGTGCTTTCTGATTTTTTTTTCCTTTTGCGTAATGGTGAATCTTGAAAAATAGTTACATAACAATGTTTTTTGAAAGTATATTAAAGATCTTTTTGTTATTCTTTTTCACTTGACAAAGAAATTATTTTCGAGGATTTTTCAAATGAAAATTAATTAATTTCAAAATTGCACAAAATTGCATAATTGAAAATATTTAAAAACAATTATTTTCGTGGATGTTTAATGAAAATTAATTAAGTTATAGCTTTACAATAATTTTAAATATTAAAAAAACGTTTTTCGTGGATTTTTAAAGAAAATTAATTAAGTTCAAATATTGTATAGCTTTGAAATAGTTGCAAATATTGAAAATAAGTTAAATTTAAATTTAAATCCGAAACACAAAGGCAAAACACTCTATTAGTAATTAATTTCACTAAAAATAATCCATACAGAAAAAAGGCAGAAACGAATTATTAAACATATCACCAACATTAGTATGGAAATTAAATTAAAACGAACAAATTATTAATTTGTTAAAAGAAAGAAAATATATATAGTCATTAATTTCTCAAATTAATATCAGTATGCAATTTGTTAAAAAATATGATGATACGCTATTAACGCCTGCAGCAAAAATTTAATACAAAATAAAAAAATCTGCGTGGAAAAGGAAAAAAAACTAAATTCCGAAGCGATAGAAAAGCTGTTTCCGTTAGATTGACGGCTAATCTCGTAATGCAAATCGTGTTTGCGGTTGAAATGGCGCTCACACATTTATCTCGTTATAAGCAATTTAATAATTCGATTTGAACTTTAATATACCAATAAAAGCTGTAAAATAAAAATAAAAGTGAAATAAAGAAGCAACAAAACGTGTGTATGAATGTATACTCAAATAATCAAACAGTCCTTTGACAAGTTTCTCAATTTTGTAAAGTTTATTCAACACTTTTGATACAAAATAAAAAAAAATTATAAATTATATTGTAGAGTCAGTTATATAATTTAATTGAAATTAAAGCGAACTAATTTATGATTTTAGTTACTTTGTTCTATCGTGCTTTGTTAAACGTTGACTTATTGATTATTTTTAATAGCATCTAATTAAATTAATTAATTTATGCATTTTAGGGCATCAAAAAAAAAAAATGTTTAAATAGAAATAATTATTGTGAAATCAGTTATCGTACTTTTGTTCATGTTGTTTGATACAATTTAAATCCAATTATGCAAATTGATAAATTTGATTTTTATTTTTTTAATACATTATATGCAATGAAATGTAAAAAATATTTAAAAATATAGTAAAAAGCAATCAAATATAAATTACAAAATGTACATTATCAACTTTAATTTAACTTTAGTTTCAAATACATTAAAAATAATCTTACATTCTTAAAGATAAAGATATTTCTAAAAACTATTCTAATACTGATTGACCTAAGCATAAAAATTTCAATATTTTACATTATCGTTTCTTCCTACATTAAACTATGTAAAAGACTAGATATTTTAAAGAGATATAGACTTATAAAAATATCCATGTAACGTAGATAAATCTTTTTACAATTTTGCTATGAACTCTCCGTACACAGACGTTAAAAAACAAATCATTTAGAAAAAAAAACTCTCTCGCTACAATTTAAGGAAAATGATTTGTCATAGCAAAGGCGACTTACTAGAAAAATACGTGAACAAATTCTTTGCGAGTTTTATCTGTTTACTCACGCGAGCAAAAAGAAAAAAAAATGAAGAACTAACCGGAAAATGAAAAGGAAATAACGTAAACCCAATCTAGCTTCGTCAAATAACCCCTCGTTCAGCAATAAGAAGAATCTTTCTTTTTTTCTTTAAAAAAAAAAAAAATAAAGATAAAGGAGTTCATACAAATCTCGTTTTTGCCAGACTTTGATAAATAAACTTGAACAAACAGTGAATAGAAAAATTGAAAATATCATTTAAAGGATACGTTTTTAAAGTACGTCGCAAGACTTTCCTTCTGTCGTGGCTCAAATCTTTAGCGAAATATATACGAACGTGTGGGAGCAAACAGCGCGCTCTCTGAAATAAAAATAATAAAATGATGATGCCTAAATTAAGAACTATTCAAAAAATAATGTTATGAAAAACATTATTCAGAATATTTTACTAAAGTAATTTTCATGTTAAAAAGATTTTTAAAATATTCTGTATATCGCTACATTAAAAATCCAATAAAAATTAAATTTTTAAGAGTATTATAAAGTAGATTCTAATGTATTGAATTTTAGATTGTACTTAAAAATTAACGAAATAATACCATAAATATTTTTCTACATTGTTATTGCTTTAACATACCATTTTATTATCATCGCGTTCACTTATGGGTTTCACGTCCCTTGGTAAATGTTTCGGTGGTTTTCGTCCCTCTATCCAATTTAAAGGACTTCCTGCAGCGCTATACTCGATATACTTGTAATTTTCAAAAGGAACATTGTCATATATATAAATAGTCATAAAATTGTTATAAAGATAATGTTACTTTATATTTTTATATGTAACTTACGTCGGTGCCAATGAAAGAATAATATTCAGCCCTGTTTTCGATTATGGAGTCGTTACTCGAATTCGAGTCGTACGCTTCTTCTTTCTTTATTTGATCTTTACTGAGAAATTTCGTTATTAATTTACAAGGTGATTTCTTAGCTGATTCTTTCGTTATTAATTTACTAGGTGATTTTTGGGATTCTATTTCATCTATTATACTTTTCTTTTTGCCCCTAGGCTCATTTATATTGACAGTTTTAATCTTTAATTTAGCGTTTAATTTAACCGAGGAATTATCATCTTCTTCCATTTTAATATCTTTCTTACGCGGAGAAGGCGATAAAGAAGACGATGATGATTCTTCGACTTTAATATTTTTTTTACGCGGAGTAGATGACGAAGAAGAAGATCCACCGTCGTTTGAACTTCTTGGTTTCTTGGGTTTTCTTTTTGGTGCGTCATTGTCATCGCCGTCGTCATCAGCCTGCCTTTTAGTACCAAGTAAAAGCGAATAATCAACTGATTCTGCACTTCTGTTAAACAATGCACGAAGTTCTTGTAAGTTCGTCGCTGTTTCCCAGTCTTTATCGTCGCGTATACGCGTTACTCGTGGAAATCTTATACTTATACCGTCGGCTGTGTGACTACCTTGATTTGTAAACTCAGCTCCAGTTATTTCCCAGACTGGTTGTTTCTATTAATGTTATGTTTATCAGATTTATTCATTGTGTAATGAATGTATTTGTTACATAAACTTTGTAATTTAGAAATGTAAGATAATTTTACATAATTTTATATACAAAGAGATTTATATGCTACAAAATTAAAAATAAATTGCAAGATAGCGCAATTATACTATTAGGATTTTATCCTTTTCTTTAATCTATAAAAACAGCGCCTCATAAATTTTTTAGAGTATTATAAAAATTATAAAAATTATAAAATTTCACTAGATAATTTGACACGTTTTAAATTTTTTACATATATCAATAATATTGAACTGTTTATTTGTAAAAATATTGCAAATTATATGCTCTCTCGTTTTATAAAATGATATCAATATTTAAAATTTTTATGATAAGTATACTTTAAAATATACCTTAGGATCTCTCGCGACAAAATCTGGCACCATAGGTTTATTAGCTATCAGCCATTTAGGCAGTAAATTCGGATCTTTTCCAATCTTCACCATATCTAATGTCCTTTGAAGTTTGGCTAAAGTTGCATCATCATGACCCGTGTGCACCTAAATATTTATGAACATATTTTTATGACACACTGTTAAAAAAAATAGAATTTTGCTTTTAGTACTTTACTGACATTTTTATTTTTACTTTAATTTTTATACCATTTCACAGTAAAATTACGGTAAAATCATTAATTTTTATGCTGATTTGCATAAAGATTAATGCACGGACTGGAAGCTAGCTTCCAGTTTTTTTTTAACACTGTAGTTATTAAATAATACATTTCAATCAATAGTATTTTATAAATATATATATATATATTTTATGCACATTACAAAACTAATAAAGATCAGTATTAAATGAACATAATTGACAAATACATGACTTTGAAATGAGACTTTAAAAAAGAATTTTAAAATTAAGCTTATGCTATTCAATTTACCTTTGAAACTGTTAGCCATACTTCTCTATCAGGATCGTAACAGCCCATTAAAAATACTGACATTATTCCACCTGAATAAAAAAATATAATTTATGATTGTTCATTAAACAGAAATATTACGTGAATTCTAGATGTTTGAGCGTTGTAATTGATAGCAATTAAATAACTATTTATTTTTATTTTTATATAAAACCTACATGAAAATAGTATTTTTGATGTGCAAGTAAAATTTACTATGAGGGTCCTCGCGTTCGTAATCACGCGCAGACGAAAATAGCTTGTCCGCAGTGTAAACATTATTTTGCTATGCAGCTTGTGCTGTACTCGGGTTTAGGTGATGTTTTACATAAGCCAAATGCAATTAACGCAGATGTGAGGATGAAACAAAAAAAACTTGGCTAGAATGATATTTTTTTCTATTTGAGCCGCAATTGCAAAGTACAAGGGTTGATTATGTTTAGGTACAATAAGCATCGTGTTTAAAAAATTTTTTTAATTGCAAGCATACGAACATAAAAAATTTTACTCTCGTAAAACTGAGTGCAAAATAAAATTTCAAGCTTAGAAAATTATGTTCTAAACACACAGTGGTCATCTTAAATTGTTAAATAAAAATTTTGTTTAAGAATTTTTTTCTGTTGTAATTAAAAGCGATTTTATAAATTTAATACAACATAAAGACAGTCTCAAGCCCAAGATCAAAGTGAAACGTGGGTTTTCTTTTATTTCATTGAATGAGCGAAATATTTTTCTTATTTATAATTTTGGTTAAAAATGAGGATAAGATAAATCAAATCAAGAAGAATAAACCTTTAATACAATACAAGCTTCGAAATAAAGTCAAGAAAATAAAACTTTTATTTATGGAGCTAACAAATCTTTTTATTAATGAAGCATTTTTCACAGAAACTATTAAAAATAAAACTTTAATGACACAAAGTGCTTATCGCGCCTAAAGATACATTAATATTTCATAAAATTATGTTTTATAGTTTCAAAGTCATAAACACGTGTGAAAAAAAAGGTAAATTTCTTAACACAATAAAAGTCAAAATAAAATTGTGTGGGTAATTTTTTTTATTAACTCAATAATCAAAGTTCAAACGTGCTTGCGCTACTTTTGAGCACATCTTATTCCTAATTAAATCTTAATGAAGATATTTGCTCAGACCTATTGTGATTTTTCTTTTCTTTTCTAGTAATTAATTGGCGCAACGGTATATAAGCCGTGAATCAGTACCTACGTAAATTTCTATATCGTTATTCTACAATGGCAGCTTTAATGTTTTGACGTCACGCGTCTTCTATAATTTCTAAGCTATAAAAGCGTATAAATAAAGGTACGTTTTCCCTTTCCCAAGTTACAAAAGTTAAAATATTAGTTGGACGTTGTTAAAAAAAGAAACAAATGTTTATTTAAAATGTATTTGCAAATATAAGAAAATTTAATATTCAAACGTTGAATGGTGAAAAAAAAACATTGTTTAAAAATAACGAAATTTTCATAAACCAATACCCTTTAATTAAATTAAGAATTCGCGATACAGCTGCCATCTTTTCAAAAAAAGTTAAATAGATAGCGTTGGACTAAAATTGATATCATGGGTACGTGCGTGCGTACTCACGCTCATTAAAAACTAACGTATCTTAATTCTTATTATCTTAAAACATGTTTCCATAAGCTTATTTTGATAACTATACTTTATTTTTTTTTTTTGATACCATCGCTAAGCTTCATATACGAAAAAACAAAATAAATAAAAAAATTTTTTATTATCCATTTATAGATAAATGTGTTCCTTATAAATTGATAAAACAATGCAAAATTATACGCAAATAAAATTTTATCAATTTGCAAGTATTCAATTGAATTATTATAATAAATATACTCTATTATTAAAGGATTCCACATAAATTGATTTTCATAATATTTATAAAAAATTTGAATTAAAAAAATGTGTTTAAAGAAAATATCGAACCTTTTTGGCCAGTGCCATACCAAGCACCGAGAACAACGAGATCTGCGCTATCGGCCATAGCACCCTGGAACAAGTAATCCTTCTTTACCTTCAACCAATGTCTCTTTCCTGGCTCATATTTACTCTGTTGGAAGAAGATAAAAAAGAACAAAAAAAATCAATGAATTATGAATGACTTTGTGATAAGAATGGACATTACTTTATCGTACAAATTATACTTACCAAGACATCTTTCAGTACTAATCCTTCAAGACCAAGTTTAAAAACTTTGGCAATCATTTCTGCTAATTTGTTAGGTGTCTGTAAAAATGTTTAGTTTAATCTATTTTTTAGTTAAATTGTTAATTAATTTCTACTATGAAACAACAACTTACATTTATTTCTTGAGTTTCAGATAACATTATGCGATTGGCTATTGGAGTCATTTTATCTTCTAATAATTTTCTTCGATTTTTCATTGTCCTATTGTAAGAAAATAAAGGAGGAAATGATCAATGATAATGAATTTATCAATGTAATTATAAATAATGCATTAACTCACCAATCCATTAACGGCTCTCCATTGTAAAAAATAATGTCAAAGATAAATAGACAAACATTCGCATCTTTAAATTCGTCTTTCTGGAATCATTAATTTATACTTTTATGTACGTATTTACATGCATATGTTTATAATTTTTGGATATTTTCAACATAGATTACCTTATGTTTACCTAACGACCCAAACGGAAGTGGCTGACCATTCCGAGTATCAATTAAAAGTATCTCGGCATCTAGTATCAAATCATCACCCTCTGGAAATGCTTTTGGTATGTATTCTTTTAAGAAATCTACCTGTAATATCGATTAAATATTTCTTTTTTTATCTTTGCAAAAAATGTTCATTCCTATCAATATTTCTAGTATATTATTCAGTGATATAACATGCTCGATAAATTAATAGTCAACAGTGTTATAAAATACTAATAAATCAATTATGAGAATACACGATTGCGACAATATGCAGTTAAGAATTTTATAGAAAAATTGATGAATTCTGGTACGTAGTAGTTAAAGTCTGGTTTCGCAAGAAGCAAACATTAGATTTATAAAAAAATCATTGGAATTATTTTTATTTTCAATTAATCATATACTTATTATGATGAATATTCAGGAAAATATTGATTTTACCACTCCGAAAATTTATATTAATTAGATAGCGTATTAAGTTAAAAACGCAACATAGAAAACAAAATTGCAATGAGTAATTACATTTTCTAGGAAAAAAGTAACCAAAGAAATAAGATAGAACAGTAAAAGTATAAGGGATTTAACGTGAGAAGAGTGAATTCTTCCATAAGATTTTGAATACGAGGGTTGAAAAAGGAAGAAAAATGAGGCCAAGGCAAATTGCAAATTCTTACAAGAAATTTCTGGTAGTTTCTATACAATATCATGAATGTATCGCGATATGTTTTGTATCAGACGCTCTTAAATTTCGATGACATCATTCTTAATAATGATATTGTTAATATTAAAGAATTATCAACTCTTACCAAATAAATTAATAAAATTTAAACTTTTCCTGTTTTGAAATTTAAAAAAAAGTCACTAAATTACCTAATAGACATTGATTAAAATTTTATTTATGAAGGATTTTTTTCCTCCAAAAATATAAAAATTAATCAATAATTCTTGTGAAATATATTTTATACTTATTTACTTAATTAGAGAATCAATTTCTTACTTATTGATTACTAGGAATTAGCATTAATCAGGAAAGTATTTGATAATGCTATTAAAAATAAAGAGAAACATGGAATAATTGTGTTAATTATAAAAATGAATACCTATAAATATTTAAAATAAAAAATAATTTATATTTTCTCAATTATTCCAGATCTTATTTTGAGATAATAAATTCATAAAATGCTTTTAACGCTGCCTCCTTCAATTTATCATGAATAGAGCATTACCAGAAATAAGATAACAAACAAACTCATCAATTGTCTCTTATTTTCATGCTTAAATGCAGCATCATCATTTGGTAAACTAGTATAAGGCAAAGCTTAACTATTCTTTTATCTTCTTTTTTTCTTTTCCTTTTTCGAGAGTGGCAATTTATGTCAATGAGGAATTCTAGACTTGAGTTTTCTTACGTACAGGGAAAAGTCACCTATTTGAGTATAACATCTAAAAATCATGAAAAAATCTTATCACGTACAAAAAGATTCTAAAGATTCTCTCTTCTTAAGGATTATAATGGATTAAAACTTATTAGCAATACATTTATTTTAGTCAACTTCTTAGTCTCTCTCTTATTCTCTCGTTGACTCTTGATGATATTGCGAAGAGAAGATGTGACGTAAGTCAAAAATCGATACATATCAACGAATATGAAGGTAATGTAGGTAAAGTGCAAACGTACATTTCCTGAAAATAAACATTTCAAGATTCTTGAATTCATCATCCGGGCTAATTCTGTATTAACTGCAATTTACTTGCTTATGCCAATTTCATTGTTTGAGATTTATTCTCAAGTATGTAACTATAATTGGAAATCTATATAGATATTAATCATTCTTAGAAATCTATATAGCAGAACGAGTTAACATTAAGAGGATTTTTAAATATATTTTTAATTAAATTAATAGGAAATTGTTTTACTCTTATTTTTAAGCTCCTTGAATCGTTTGTAATAGATTATGAATTGAAATAATGTAACGCAGTTTCAGTTTTTGAATCACTTATAAATTTTTCGTTTTTTTTACGCAATCATATATACATTTTTATATAAATTATATTTTTATACTATTGTATACAAATTTAATATTATATCCTTTCAAATATAACGTTCTAGTGGATTTTTTTTAGAAATATATTAAATAGTATTACGAAAACGTTGTTCTGCCCACTTTGCTGTAGCTGCCTTATAAAATTTCTTATAGTTCAAACTCTTATCAAGGTATATTGTGCAATACAATACAATAAAATATCTAAGAAAATGCTATGTAGAATACATAATGGAAAAATTTATTCAAAATGTTAAAGAAAAAATACTTTTTAGAAGCCTGTAATACACGTGTGTAATACGTGTTTTATTGATTCCAGTGATGTAAATAAATTTTTGACGTAGTACAACAAGAAAAATGTTGGTTTAAAATGAAAATTAAATTAATTTGATGATTTGGTTCAGTACAAGCTGTCAAGTAATAGAAATAGAATAAATATTTTTTGTAAACCGAGCTATTATTTACTTCGTTTAGACAATTACATAATACTAATGTAATCATTTCCTACAATCATATATGTAGAATGATTATTAATTGTAATTTTTTTCGGAAAGTATAAACTATTATTATGAAATAAAAAATACGACGCAGATTGTAGAGCAAGCATAAAATTATCTAGATCTTTCTTTGATGCAAGAGACTAAATAGTAATCATAAGATTTTTGTGATGAAAATTGAATAAAGTAAAAAATGTGCTCATTTCCTCTAACATATATGATTGAAAACAAATGTTCTTTTAAATAATTTTAATTTAATAATAGTTGGTAATTATAACACAACAAATACGATTGCAAAGTGCATCCCTGTTCAATGTTAATATTATCGAGATCTGATTATCACTTGACAATTCTTTGATGTATAATAGAGGACAAAATTTTTAATTGAGTAAGAATAACGGTAATATAGTAATTTCTAATATGCATATCAAATAATATGATAATTCGTTAAGTCATATTAATCTAAAAATATGATAAAAATTAATTTATTTACTTACTTTATGTGGTAGCACTGATTTTAGTGATCTACTGTAATAACAAAAATCGCTTCCCATTTTATGTACTTGCACTCTTTCACCATCATATTTAACTTCAGATAACATGCCATTAGGACATTTCTGCATAGCCATTTCGACAGATTTACATGCTTCTGCCTGTAACATATTCAACAAAAAAAAATTTGTCTGTCTTTTTTCCTTGTTGATAATAAAAACGATTGATAAAACAAAAATAGTCACGTAAGCTTACAAAACCAGACAAAATATATTATGTCAACCTTTGAAATTTTAAATCAGTGGTCGCCTCATATTATGAGGCAATATCTTATTTATATCTTGTATAATTACAACATAATGTTCAGAAAAAATAATTACGATTAGTAAAAATTAATTTAAAAATTATATTTACGAGCATTGGTAAAACTGGTGTCATTAATGCAAGTTTTGTCAATTTCCCAGCCTTTTGACCTTTCGTTGACGTCGAAGGCACACTACCTGATGCTGTTGATGACATATTAAGACAACGTCGAATTATAGTCGGAAGATCTCTGGATACCTGAAAGGCAGCGTAGGCGTCATCGTGAACTGCACCTAATCTGTTAAAAAGAAATAATTTTTTAAGCAATTCATGTAATTTAGTTTATCATGTTGATATCAGATTGAGACTGATTATCGCATTATTTTTCCAAGTTGTGGACTTTTGATACATCACATCGTCATCATTGAATATCAAAGACTAATATCGATAACTATTATAATATCCATATTGGTCCTTTTCTAAAGGCATAATCCTGAATAATATTGATTATTTTCGCGTTGAAATAAGCTTTGCATTTATAGAATATAAATATTCTTCACAAGATCATATATTTAAAAATCGTAATATGCATGACTCGAATAGTACATTGTGTAAATAGTGTCTGAAGCGATTTTTTTTACATAAGTATGAAAAATAGATTCGAGCACATACTAGTAGACATAATATTTTTCGAAATAAGTTTCGCTGTTAAGGTACCTACAATATGTGAATAGCGCCATTTTACACTTAGCTGAGAATTCAAGTACACTGTTAAAAGAAAACATGAAAATTTAATGCAGAACTGGAAGCTTGCTTCAAGCGTGTGCATGAAAATTAATAATTTTACCGTAATTTTAATACAAAATTGCATGAAAATTAATAATTTTACCGTAATTTTAATGAAAAATTGCATGAAAATTAATAATTTTACCGTAATTTTAATGTAAATGTGCATGAAATTTAAAGTAAAAATATAAATTTCATAAATGTACTGGAAGCAAAATTCAATTTTTTTCAACAGTGTATACTTAAAAGTACCCCAAATACTCTCAATAAAGTGCGTGTAAAAGTAAACTTTTTACGCGCAATACATACTTAAGAAGCCAAACCAACCTCTCTTAAGCAGTTTTGAAATTTAATTTATTTTTTCCGGATGAAAATCAAAAATAACTATTTCAACTAAGCTTTTAGTACGGTCAGATCCTTATCTGTTACCTAGCAGTGCTCTCGATTATTATGAATACGTTATTTGAAGAAATATTTTTCATTAGTTTCTTCTCAGAACAAAATATTTATTATTTTATATTTTTTTAATTTATAATATCTAATTAGGTATTATTTTACTTATCCAATGAAATTTTTCATATAACAGAAATGTTGTAATAATATTTAATAAGAAAAATTTTAGAAAAATAACATTTTTATTTTTTATAAATTATTTAATCATAATAACCATTATTTTGAACACCTAAATTTTTCGTATTTTTAATGCTAAATATTTTACCATAAATATTAAAAGTATTACTTACATATGCTTCGAACCTGCATTAATTCTCAAATCATGTTTGATTAAACGGATAATCATTTTTAAGTCATTGGCCGTACATCTAAAAAGCATTTTTTATAAAATAATATATCAAACTCACATCATTAAAATTATCTATTATGCTATAACTAAATATGAAATAGGTTATACCTTGTTAATATAGATTTAAAGTGATGCATTTGTTCATCTTCTTTCGTTAAAGTAGATAGTTTTTCCAAAAATTCGTCTACCTGTAAATTGAAACAATTAAAAACTAATTATTGCTAGAATCGTATGTCTAACAAGAGGATGTATTGCATTTGGAACGCGAATTTTCTTCTAACTTCAAGTTATTTTTTCTTACATAAAATTATGAAATAAGTCGCGTCCATTAGGTCCAACACTCGATTTTTCTAAAGTTATAAGCATTTTTTTCTAGACTTTAAGACGTTTTACAAAAATTTTCTTTGCTTATTCTAAAAATCTTTTACTGATCAAATATTACAGAGCATTCACGGTGATCGAATGTCTGAAAAATTAATCAATTTTTAAAATGCTGATCTGTATGAGCTATGTAGCGTGCGGTTAACACGCTCGCGCAAAAATACTTTTGCTTTGCGTATCGGCTTTTCTAATGTGTGCTATGTGAAAGAGGTATACTTTTAGGTAAATAATCTGTTAACTTAATTGCCCAAAAATATAGACTTATGTAGTTTCCTTCAAGCCACAGATATACTCTAAATTACAGTATGAATTTATAGCATGTGGAATAACGTGAAATGCTAAGGACATTCAATTTGAGAAAATTTTAGTAACTCGAGAGAAAATCTCGATACTTTGGTTTACGCTTAGAACTAGTGTATTAAGCGAGATAGCAGGGATAACCTATACTACTACCGAGTATATATCAATTGATACATACTCGGTAGTAGTATATTTGTGAAGTAGAACGCTATTGACTGAGAGAGCTAAGTTTAATACCGAGGGTTAGATAGGGGCTAAACACTATAATTGGATTAAAGTAAGATATATAGTAACACTCGTGCTTCCTATGAAGAAAAAAATCTAGCTATTATAGCGTGACAAATCTTTATGTTATAATTGTGTGTATTTTTACTCTTATAATAGTATGAATTCAAGTTTTTTTAGGTTAGAGTATTAGTAAGTTATATTTCTTTTTTTCAACAGTGGGCTGAAAATACCACTTTTACTTCCGACACGGAAAACGAAAAGTGCTAATTTTAGCCTCACTGTTGAAAAAAATCCTATATGCACCACGGAAGGTAAAATGGACAACCCATAGCACAAGTTTGCCACCCGAGGCGAAGCCGAGAGTGTCAATTCACTCGTACCATGGCCTGTCCTTTATTTTACCTCCCTAGATGCATACTATATCTATTTCGTCATACCATTATCCCTTGAATTCATCCTAATTTCCAGCAGGCTCGTGGTGAAATCTCGAGGAGACGTAAGGAATTCTAAGGTGGAACAGCGCCACCTGTTTATTGTGTGGCAAACACTTGAATATAAGATGCTAATCATGGCTAGATTCTTTACTCTGATGGAATGATAACATTATTGTATATAAATTTTAATGTGGACACTACTCACGTTCTAAAAACGTGAATTTGTGGTAAAAGTAACTTATGTTCACGTTGAAATTACCTGTAAAAAGTTCAAGCTCTTATCGTGTAGATTTTCTAGTAAATATCACTAGATTTTTCTCTCCATGACATATAATTTGTTAATTAAAGGAGTGGGAAAAGTCTTATGTTTGTGTCCAGTAGAACGCTGGTGACTAAGACTGCAAAAAAACCAAGCTTATTATTGAGTTGAGCACGAAAGCTGAATTAAATTAAAAGAGCTGCATTAATGCTTTTTAGACATACAAACGATTCAATATCTATCTTATTCAATGGAGATACAGGTCATTCTCTAAATAATACTCGCTGATAAAATTTATAGGATCTCTAATTTTAGTATGTGCTTACATACAGCAAACACACGCTTATTGTCAAGTGTATATTCTTGTAATTACGAATTCACGTAAAATTTTTATTAATGACCTAAACATATTTAGAAAGGCTATATTTTTATACTGATAATTCATTTGAAGCCTTTTTTTGAATATCGTATCTTTGCTTGTAAACAAGTTTATTCTTAGCATAAAGTTCTCTGAAAGGGTATAATACAGATCAGTATTTTAAAAATTGATTTAATTTTTATATATTCAATCACTTTAATATTTCATTAGTAAAAACCTTCTAGAATAAGTAGTTCGAAAACTGTAAGACTATAAAGCCAATGCAAATTTTTGTAAAAAGTCTTAAAATCCAGAAAAAATTGCTCATAACTTTAGAAAAATCGAGTGTTGAACCGAATACACACAGCCTACTTCATAATTTTATGTAAGAAAAAATATCTCATAGTTACAAGAAAATGCACTTTTCTTGTAAGTGAACTTTATCTTTTTATAATTTTTATCCTTGGTAAAAATATGAATCATAACGCAACGTTTAACCCAGAGGTGTTCCCTTTTCCAAACGATCTTAATTTTTTATTATGATTGTAGAAATATAAGGCTAAGCGATGTCAAAGATTTGTTGAACCTTTTTCCCAGAATTTTCATTGATTTGCATAATCAATAAATAATAGCAACTTTTCAATGCGTACATTACTGGAAATTTTACATCTTTTACAGTTTTTGTAAGGAGTATCATCAAAGAGATTTTAATTAATTTGCATCAATATTACTGTCAAATAAATTTGTAGAATCAAATCGAAATTAAATTTTTGAAATTTTATTATTAGTTTAATCGAAAATCAACAACGAAATGTATATTAGTAACAAAAATACTTAGTATTGACAATTAAATATTAAATATGATTTAAATTTACATTATAATTACACCTTTGAGGTAAATTAATATCTTATATTAATACTACAATTTTTATATCAATTTTTCTTTAAAATTTAATCCGCATGATTAAAATTGCATTAATGATGATTAATAAAAATTTATCATAATTTGTTAAATTATCATCGAGATTGTAGAATAAACTTAAAAATGAATGAATGAATTTTTTTATAATATCATTTGTAAATATTTACTTGATACTTGTTATTGTGACAAATCTTACGTAATGTATATTCGTTTTAAATTTTAGTGTAACATCACATATATAAATATTACGAATGCAAAACTGCCTCTCTCACATAAAATTTAGCATAAAAAGGTAATGTATTATCGCACATCCAATGAATATCAATGACTGGTCTATCAATGAATTAGTTATCCCTTGCGTCTCGTTTGATAATAATTTATTAATGTTAATAGTCAATGCCGTATACGTCGTGCGTGCTCGTGTACTCTTTTAATATCTTATTCTCAATTCAATTACAATGAAGAGATTTGTTAGCGCGCACGCATTGGCGATTTTTTCTGATATAAACTAATCGGCATAACATGTACAAGCTATGAATCAGTATACCACATGCGTAAAAACTTCTTTCTTCGTGTGTAACATCGTTCTTCTAGAATCGTAGCTTTAATGTTTTGACGTCACAAATATGTGCGTGTATCTATCTCAAGTGTTATGCGACCACAAGGGATAATAAAAAGAAAAAGAAAAGAGATTAACGCGAATTAAACTCTAGTTAAAGTTAAATCATAAGGAGAAAACAAACCCAACGTAATATAACATAATTAACATGTTTGCGTAAAGTTAACGTTTAATAATAATCTTTTTTTTTATTCAGAATTCTATTGGAATTTCACAATTGCATAGTGGATCCGCCCCTAAATGTGAATGAGGATGATTTTTTTTATACAAATACGAAAGGAGTAGGCCGGTAAATGAGATAACCGATAAGGGGATGCGAAGACGAAACATTCCTTGGGAATACATTGACCTTGGGTCAATTGGATTTTACTTTTAACATAAAAATATTTTCATATATTTATTTGCTAATATCTGGTCATCATAACTTTAGGGAAAATACACCATAATATTCTCAAAACTTATAATGTATGACTGATTTTAGAAAAGAAAGTATTATTTACAATTTTATTATCATACGTTAATTTTATATTTTTAAATTGTTTGTATGCAAGATATATCTTATAAAAAGTTAAAATTGTAAGTCTCAAAGATAAATATTTTTATACCCCGACATTTAATTTTAATATCCATATCAATTCATGGAAATTTTTCAAATTATTACAATAATCGAAACTTTATTTTCTTTGATTATGCAAAATTTGTCGGCAACACGTGCAAATGTGTACGTACGTTAATTTATCGAATTTGTGTAAGTATCGTTAATTCGATATTACTTTCAAAGAAAAACAAAATTTACTTTATAAGTGATTTTTTAAAATTATATATACACAAAAACGTATTCTAACGTCATTTGTTTAAGCTATTAAATATTCAAAGCTTCAAATTGAAAACGTTGAAAATAGTAGAAAATAAAATTATCTAAAGATTACATACTATCTAATTAAGCTTTCTATCCAGAGTTATTGCTACTACACTGCCTACCTCGGAAACTATTGATTTGAAATAGAATATGATTTCTCATATCTATTTTAAATGAAAAAAAATGTCTTACTCACTTACTAGTGAGCAAAATTATTTTGTTCACGGTAAAGATATAATGTATTTTTTCGCATTCAGAGGCCAAAATACTATTTTGACCAGCAGTTGTGAGGGAGCAAAATACCTCTTTGCCGCCCTAGGAAGGAAAATGAATTTTGCGAATTGTGAATTCACCGAAATACAAGTCAGAGGTGGACAAATTCCTTGAAAAAGCTCACATATATCAATAGCGACTTTCAATCTATTTAGCATTGATTTTTTTAAGTATTATTTATTTAATATTTAATCTTGCACGTTGCATCGAAAACATTTTTATATCTTACAATATCAGCTAAGTATTCAACCCCGAATCGCGAATTTTCCGAATTACAGTTTTAAAATTTAATATGTTATGTTATAATTATATCAGTTATGTTTTAGATTCAATCGTAATGATAACTCCTTCTTTAATTTTCCTACTTACCTCTTGTAAGGTTAGTTCACTTGTTTGTTTTGGTTTTACAGCGAAGCTTCTCTCGAAGAAAGTTTTAATCGTCTGTGCAACATCACCTTGTTCTAAATCTTCGAGCATTGCATCCTCATCTTGACGAAGTATACGGGCAAATAGCTTAATTAACGCCTTGCTTTGAAGATTATAAATTCTCTTCACTACACCGGGTAAAAGTAATCTACACCATAGAACTATATCGCTTTTAAATCCATCTGTAATTATTAAAAAAAATGATTGTTTATTTTAAATGACTAGCTTTATTAAATGATTTCCAATATTATTGGGTTATTGCATAAAGTTTTCGTTTCATAATATTATTTGTACTTGTAATTTTCAATCCATCAGATATAAATATGTATGTATATTTTTTTAAGAAAAATACTATTATTTTGCAAGTTTGATAAAACGAATCATTGAGTTCAAGATTCACAAAGTATAAAATTTTTTTTATTTTTTTTCATAGATTCACTCACGAGTAAATAAACGGAAATTGCCATGATCAAATTTATTGTCAATAATGACATTTCAACAATAATGAGATAAATTGTAATTATACTTGATACGCTTATTACGTTGTTATTTGTTGCTTTACTTTTCGAGATGAAAATTATATAGTTTACCAGAACGTATCTTTACTCAAACTTTTGAAATAATTAATTAGAACGTGGATTAACATTACTGTTATGTAATATAAAATAAAAAAAAAATTCTGATAATAAAATAATATGAATAAAAAAATATAATTTAATAATCAAAATTTATCTCTAAGATTTTCTCATAACAGATTCTTATTACTTATCAAACTTCATTTGATTATCGATGAAAAAAATGTTTCCCCAAGTATCAAGGCAATTCATTGTTATAAAATCTTTAAAAGCCTTAGGAGATATCAATGATTCGAGAGAGATCTGTAAAAAAAAGAGAAGGAAAAAAAAATAATACAAAAGAAACTTTCAGTGTTGATAAACATAATTTTCGCGGACGCAAATACTATATCCCGTAATACCACGCGTTCGTAAATAAAGAATTGTCGAGAAATATCAGAATAAGACAGTAGATCCATAATATATACATACATACATATAGTGTTATAATGCTTATACTTATACGATCGGCGGAGAGCAGCCATGCGAAAAAAATAAGCATATATAAGAGAGCAAAGAAATGCGAGAGGAGGGAAAAATAGATGAAGCAAAAGGTCGCGATGTCCGCTTACGGAAAGTTACGAGGCGATAACGTATACCGACTTATCTATATATACATATTCAATAAAATGTAGAGACACACTCTCTCGGGGCCAGTGAGTTTCTTCTTGCGGAAGGGTTATAAGCATTATTATACTACTACTTCATACACATACTTAGATTTCGCCAGACACTTGGCCGCCTCGATCTTTTATAGCACACATTTGATTACGCTCATTTGTAATTACAAAAAAATTTTTTTTCTTTCTCACCTTGGACACTATATCCAGAAAGTATATTCAAGCAATTTTTTTTCAATTATTTATGTTTATTCGGAATTTAAAGAAAAAATAGAAGCATTACTATCAATTTTGCAATCTGTAAATCTGTACTTTTTTTCTATAATTAATAAAAGTATTAAACTTAATTTCAAATAATAATATTGACAGTAAAATATTTACTAATTTTTAAAAGTTTCTAAACATAAAAGCTTGATAAGTTGAATGACCGATTTTTATAAACTTTTGAGTCATCATCCCACGCAATATTTCAAATTAAATGTTGAAATTAATAGTTTCGAGATATAAGATTCACAGTTATCATTAATTTACCGTGTAAATTATAATGGCCATTAGTTTCGTAAAATATAAACACTGAGGGTTAATTATGGATTAAATATTAAATTGGTATTATGCGTATATAATTAATATGAAACCAAACTATTGAACAGCCTCATTAATTCAAATTTTGGAAATGTATTTTATTAACGTTTATGATTTCTAACGGATATTTAAAATGTAAAATGTCTTTCTATCGTAAAATATTTTATGATAAAATATTTCTATATTTGAATGATTATACTATTAATACTAACTTGAAACGTTCAAGCGCATTTTTGCTTAAATTATACTCGAAACTTCTATATCTTGTTTTAATTTATAATCAGTGCAAAGCACAAGTTTGACATTTTTTTAATGATTTCTGCAAAACTTAACGTTGAAATTCCGTAGTATATGAATTGCAAGAAGAAAAGAAAGATAAGAAGTCGCTTTCGGATAAGAGAATGAATGAGTTGGTCGTGGTTCATCGAAATAAAGTCTTTTACTTAATCTCGCTCTCGACGATTACTATAATAAACCACAAATTCTTATGTGATACGAAAAGTTTTTCAAGCATTAATAATGCGTATGATCGAGTGAGTGACAAATAGAAATTCTTGGGTTACATGATACATAAAATTTTTCTTTTTTTTCATTCAATATTAAGTGATAAACAATTGTCATTATTGAGATATGGAAAAAACTTGTCGATTTTCAATGATAAATTTCAATGAAAAATTATGAAAATTTCAATATAAGGTCAAATGTTAATGTATATCATCGATAGATCAAATTAAAATGATGATATAATAAGTTTCTTATGACAAATATAAAATACACAAAAACAATACTAATACTTTAAAGTATATTCAATATTATTTATTCAAGACTATATGACGATCAATTAATCAATTATGAGTATTGTGTTTATAATGTAATAATGAGGCCTCTGTGGCTCATTCGATAGAGCGATGGATTCATGATCTCGGGGTGCTGAGTTCGAATCCCGCTGACACGAGCACCACTGTATACGACACATGTGTTTTATTCACAAACACATTGACGACTTCCGTCACTAATTAGCGTCGAAGTGATAGCATAAATACAGCGACATTAGATAAAATAAAAATAAAAAAATAATGTAATGATGTTTATAAAACACTGCTAAATTGTATTTATATTTCTGATGAATGAAAAAGAAATTCTCTTACACAGTATAAAAAAAATATTTTTTTTCTTAGTTCAATAAATTTAATAACACGAAGACGTAGGTTTAATAATAAATTGTCTTTCCACAAGTGTGCACTATTTTTTCTGTGGAAATTTCCATTGCTTTCAAAGGTTAACTTTAACTATTTTTTAATAAAAAAATATTTACGTATAATACATCGATTACGAAACGAATTTTTGCTCGACATATGATAATTTTCAAGAAAAAAAAATTCATGTGGTTAAAATGGTAAATTTGCATGCGAGACTGAATAATCAACAAAAAAAAGACTAAATATATGAACTTGTCGTTAGTTGGATAAAAAGAAAAATAATAAGAATAATGCTGAATCGTACGACGTAGATTATCATTGGCGGTGTTTTAGTAAAGAAATTCTTCGTATATATACATATTCGATACTGCAAAATTATGACTGAATTTAAAATGTGATACCGAGGAATGATCTCATTATAATTTACTTTCATCAACCTTCATACATTTTTTAAGCTTACGCTTACTAACTTTATTTCGTTTTCGTCTTATTCTAAAAAAAAAGAATCGAATATTGTTTGATAAAAAAAATTATATACATTTCAATCTGGAGAATTTAATATGCGGGAGAAAAAAATTGTTGAACTTATTGAATTAATAAATTATCTGACTATAAATTGATCGTGTGTCATAGAGAATCAAAATATTGATTGACACGCGCGTTGTTGGTTGCACGAGGAAATAACATTTTTTTTAATTTCATCTCGGAGTCACATCGACAATATTTTAGAAAACGTATGAAATCTGGTATTTTCATTACAATAATAATTTAAAGTTGCGTAAAGTGCCGATGATTCGTCATGCCGTCTTATCGCTAATGGTTACCACGAAATAAATGCTAAATGAATTATTTAATTGACCTTTGATTTATAAAGAACGCATACAACTTTGCGACTTTAACGTCAACACTTATTCATATTATTAGAACGAAAAAACTTATTTCATGCATCTTAAATTGATGATAAATTAGTTATCTAAATTGAAAAAATTATTTAAATTTCTAGAAATTTTTTTATATTGATTAAAGTAGTGATAAAATATTATCATTATCAATTGTGCAAAAAACATCACAAACAAAACTTGAAAATATACAAATATTTAAAAAAATTGTAAATAATAGAAATTGAATAATTTAATGGTTAAAATTAACGTTTATTTGTAATTTATCAAATCAGTATAAGTACTTTTGATCAGTTCATCAAATGAGGGAGACACACCTCTTTTTATCACGCGTCACGCGAAACGATTTAAGCGCCATCCGCTATCTTTTAGTGCCTTTGAAAACGTCATACAGTTAAACAATCATATACATATATATAAGTTACGTTTTATCCGCAAATCGTGCGATTTAACTCACGAGTATTTTTCTCTTTTTTTTCTTTTCTTTTTTTTCATATAATTCAAACATTAAGATTTTTCACCGACGGATACACGATACGGCGCTTTGACGTCACGCCACGTTAAGCACGTGTGTCGTTTTATACAGAAATAGATTAAGCTTGATAGTTTTTAATAAATCTAACTACGTTAGTAATATACTTTCATTTAATGACTATATATTTCTAAAGTGTAAAAATCAGTTTTAAAGTTAATGTTTTGAATTTGATTTTTATAAATCTATAAAGCGCAAGTTTATTATAAATCATACGTTAATATTATTGTTTACATTGGCTAGTATTTTAGTTTTCATACAATTAAAATATTAAAATACTTTTAATGCATTGTTTTTATCTTATAAATTTTGTTTTTTTTTTAAACATAAACATCCGTTATTTAATTTTTAAATTTGGTTCTAAACTACGCAAGTTGAAACGAAAAACGTAAAGAAGTTGGTTTTAAAATCTTTTGAAATATATTTTATTTGAGTATTCAATTGCAACATCATTTTTTGTTTTTTAAAAATTAATATGATTCTTAAATGAGGAAGTAGTTCAATATTGAATTAATGTATTACCCTTAGTAAAAGTTTGTCATTTAATCAGAGAAATATAAACAAACTCCACTTAAGATATAAAAATTTTCTGAAATTATTACAAATAAATGAATCAACGAAGCAATCAATATCATAAAATATTGTCAACTGTCACTATAAACATTTTATGTTGGTCTCTAATTAACAAATGTTTCAAGATGACTGAAAATAATTTTGTATACTTAACGATATTCAGCTGATGAAAAGCAGCATATTAAAACCGTTGATCCACATTTAGAAATCAAAAAGGAAATTCACTGTGCTTTGGCATAGATTTATAAACGTAATTTTAAAGAGAAGATTTGTGACCAAGGACAATAAAGTTATATTTTTATAATTGATCAGCGAGGTCTCGTGTCTGCAAAAAATTTGGATGAACTTTAGATATAACCGAACTTTATGTAGAATTTGAATGAAACTCAAACTTTGTTTGAAAAGCACAAGTTTATTATAAATTATACAATAATATTATTGTTTACATCAGCTAGTATTTTAGTGTCAAGTTTTCATACAATTAAAATATTTAAATAATTCGTACCATTGAAATCTTGATTGAAATAAGAAGGTTGATTTTCTAAAAATAAAATTTTAATCAAAAAGCTGTCATTTCAGTATTACATTTAACATGTAAAAAAAAATGTTACAACAGATTGTCAATGGTTTTGACAATATTTTTAAAGAGTTTATCGACATGAGGAAAAGATTCTTTATATTGATTATTATATTCTGATAATTTTAAATTTGGAAAGTAATATTTAAAACTATTTTATGATTTAGTTTTTATAATCTTTAGAATTTATAATAATTTTTGGAATTTTGAAAATTTTTATGAATTTTATTTAATTGGTTAATAAGTAAATTATAAAAAAAAGGTGACAAACGGTCTACGACTGGATTTGAAACTCGAGCTTATCGCAGTGTGCTAATTCCCCTCTCCATGAATGCATTTCTTTAGCAAATTTTATATCTTGCATTAGTACATTACACGAAGTCGCGGAAAATGACATTCTCGTTTTTTTCTATGAATGGAATCTGTGTTTTTGGATTCGTTGGCGTAAGACTTTTGATTTGATAAGTTATAACATACATTTTTTTTTAATTTACACATTTGCTTATTTATACATTAATTATTTTGGAGTAGTTAAGATATACAACTAAAAAAATAATCAACTCGTGGGCAATATAGTAAATGACCCATCTTGTAATAAAACATTATTGATTTTATTTAATTAAAAAATATAATTTTCTTTATAAAAACCATGGGGAGCTGTTTACAGGTTAATTCGGAACCAAAAGGTCTATTACTTCAAAGACAAACTCTTTACAAAATGGGTGAATTAGAGGTCTCAATGACTTAGTCGAAAATACTGGTAGTTGAAAGAAGATAATAAAATCCTTGAGGAAATCAGAAGAAGAAGCAAAAGAAAGAAGAAACTTTATGTGAACACCAACAATTAATATAAATATATAAATCTTTAAGACATTTAGTTTTTATGTAACACATTTCTGTAAATACTTGCAAATAAGCATACAAATTTTTTTACCCATCAACCTATCCTATCCCATTCATACATTGTAAAGTATGATTTTTCTTCACTCCTTTTTCCATGCTATCAAACAAATACAGAGTATAGCATATACCCCTTCTCCTTTCTAATCCATTAGAAAAGACCAAGAAAATGTATATGCTGGAAACAATTACAAATATATAACTGCACTAAAAAAATAAATAATGTAAGAACTGCGAAATCGATACAGATATGTATGTTCAATATTATCAAAAAAGAAAACACTGTAACATGGTGCCATTTATATCATGAAAACAAAACTATGTAAATGTTAAGAAGTAAAAGCAATAAATGAAATTAAAAAAAAAAAAATAGAGCAATGGACTCGTAATCTCGAGGTCCCAAGTTCGAATCCTTACATTACATGTGCTTTGTTCATAAAAACACTAAAACGATCTCCGCCGCTAATTAGCATTACAATGATAGCAAAAATATAGCGACTTTAAATAAAATTGAGAAAAAAAATTATTGTGTTTGTTTATTGTATTAGATCTCTTTTTTCTCTAGCGACTTAAGTAAAATTTTTAGTTATTTGCAATATGATTAAAATAATAAAAATTTTGGAAATTGAGAAAATTAATAATTTGATAAAAATTTCGTTCATTCATTTTAAAATATTTCAAAATAATTGCATACTATATAAATATGTGTATACCAATAAAGTCATTCAATGCTAAATTATTTTTTTATATAGTGGCATTAACAGTTATCTAGTAGTAAAAATATTGAAAAAATATTCTTACTCTTTTCGAAAAATTTAATTTAAAAAATTAATTATGTTTACAGATTGCAAGAATTGTATCTTCTTTACTTCTTATATTTATAAAGTAGAATTTTATTATTTGCGTTATATTCGTTAAATATAAATTATATTCTACATTACTAAAATTATTTATAAATCAAACACTAAATTTGCACAAGTGCAAATAATTAAACACTTAAATTACCATTAATCACAGTTAAACGAAATCTATTAAGACAAAGAAATGTATCTTCATTTAAAAAACAAAACTTTTAATTATCCCATCTATGTATCCGCCTTTTATCTTTTCTCATTTCTTTTCTTTCTTTTTTTAAATCGAGTCCAAGGTTTTTTGTTCCAGAAAGTTTACTTCGATTATTCAAATAATATTAAAAAAACCTTCTTCTCGATTAACCTTCTTTTTAACTACAAGATTTTTAACGATCGATTTTATGATCTTTTTATATTTTATTAATCAACGATCTTCTAATTAGCAAAGATGAAATTCAAGATATTTGCAATGTACTCAAATAAAACGCGTGTAAGATGTGGCTTTTAAATCAAGTTATTACTATTGAATGAGCATCTTTACATACTCGTTTGTTTCTTTCTCTCTCTCTCTCTTTTTCCTCTTCTTCCTACTATACTTTTTTTTTATGCACGCATGTAATAAGAGCAAAAAGCAAAGAGCTGCTGGACGCACATGTTAAAAGCGATAAGAGGACAGACTGCGTGGCATCAAACCAGTCCCTCGCACAGTAGTATAGCGCACGAGCAACAAGTATTTTCTTGTCTTTTATACACGGGGCTTACACACTCTACTGTTTTTTTTTTTCATTTTATTTTTTTCCTATTCTTTTTTTCTATTTTCTTTTTTTGCAAAAGAAATGCCTCATTTTTTTTCTTTTCTTTTGTTTACGGGAGCTTACGAGTGCCAATAAAGTTAAGCTTCTTTCTGTGAAGTTGATGCTTATAGCTAAGACGCACACGTTTGAAGCGGAAAAGGATATACTTATGTACTAACGTGCGTATTTTATACATGCGGGTATATACGCTCTTTTACTTTTTCATAATTTTTTTTTATCGTCTTTTTCTCTACTCTTTTCAGATTTTTTTCTTCATTTTATACCTCTTTTTTGCTATCTTTCTCTTTTATATCGATATTACAGACACTTTATCCTCTTTTAAGTTTTGTTTTAGAATTTTTTTGTGTCTTCACTACTACGTTGGCTTTTTCTTCTACTTCTTGCACTTTTTTACATAACTTGTCCTTTGCGTCTTACGATGCTTTTTATAAAGTAGACTTATTTGATTCTCTTTTTTTTTATTTATCGTATAATGTTTCTACCGTTTAGCCGATCGATGGAACGTTTCCACGTATCGTAAATATTGCGTTATATTTTGCTTTTTTTTAATCTTCACTGATCGTTTTGTATACATGATTTAAAAAGTATATTTGTATACTGAACTTTGTACACAAAAGAAATAGATATAACAATTACTTTATTTAAAAAAATAGTTTAAAAAGTTTTTTTTTAATTTTAAAATAAAATTTTCAAACTTAAGTGACTACGTGACAAATTTTCAAACATATGTAAATGTTTGATGCAATTAAAAGTGCACACTAATCAATATTAAAAGCATTAAAATAAAATTTTAAGTTTTACTTATTCTGATATGCATGTAGTTTTTGAAAGCTTTGATCTTTATATGCTTGAGCCAAATATTGCAAGTCAAAATTTAGAATCTAACATGTATCTTGTTAGTATATTTGAAATTTTGAAGAAAAACTTAAAAAAAATAGTGAAACAAAAATATTTTCTTTGCAGACGTAAACAGTGCAAATTATCAAAGATTAAAGATCATATATAAGCGAATAAGTTATGACGAAAGTTAAAAAAAAAAGAAAACAAAGTTGGAACAAATCCAGCTGAATTGTTATTTTTATTTAATTATTGTCAAATTTACCATGTTTTCTTAAATATTTATAAAATACATTTCAGCGCCGCAAATTGATATTTATATTTACTAAAGGGAAGTATAAACTACAAAATTCATCCTCTTTCATAAATTAAATTCTCGTGAAAGAAAAACGAACAATGAAACGGTAGAGAAATAGAATTAGAATAGAATAAAAAATTTATCAATAAAAAAATTTAAGTAAATATAACGTTAATTTACGTTGATTGATTAAATTTTATATTTATATCTATAAGCAATTAAGTATCCCTAACTATAACAATCGATTAGCCTAAAAAAGGGGAGTGTAGATTTCAACACGAAATTTGATCCAAAAAGAAATGGGTCATTCATTTACTCGACCTAAATAATAATTAGATGAAACTTTCTATTTCTAAAAATAATAAAGCCGTTTATAACTATGTCGATGTAAATCTATTCCATCGTTACATCATTTATCTTCTGAATATGACAAATTTTCTAAAATGCGATAAATATATTTGGAAACATTTAATTTAAAAATAAAACACGTGAGAACTACGCAGTTAGATATTAATATTGTATAATGATTACAAACTAATCTACGACCTTTTTCTTTCAAAGTTCGTTTTCATTGTCAATTGAATGAAGATATTCGCGCGGACAAGCTCTAATAAGTAATGAGAAAATTTGAAAGCAAAACTCGTCTAGACCACCCAGTCGTTATGATATAAAAAAATATAACAGCTCTCAACAAGTCTTGACACATCGTAAAGCAAATAAAAATAGATCAAAGCTTTAGAGGAACACTTTTCTGGTGTATCTGTAAAGCTTTTTGTTTTATTAAATCAAAAGTAATGTGGCGCCATTTAAATCCATACCGGATACATTGAACACGTTCGAATAAATTTTTAAAAAATATCATATTTTAAAATTATGCAATCTAATTGCAGTTTTATATAATCGTATCCAAGATATTGCATCATTTAAGATTCTTAAATAACTTCGTTATTTTCAAAAAACTTTCTCAATTAACAATATTTAAAGTAGAATTATATTTCTTCGAATACTTATTAACTGTAGGTGAGTGTACATTTGATATTTCGTAGAAATAATATCTATTTAAATGTATATTTATAGTAAGCAATTAACGTTCGTGCTTCGCTCAGTGAAGATACTGAGCGTAAGTGACTGAAAGGAATTAGCTGATTTAACTTCAATATTATTTATTTAAGATGAATATTCATTAAAAGATGTACGTAAGTAACTGACGCTCTAACAATTGCAAAGAATACTTTTTAAGAACTTACACATTTTTAAATTAAGTGAATTTTCTATGAATAGTCAAAAAGAATATAATGTTCAAAAGATAAAATTCGCCTTATCTGTGAAGAGGGTTAATTTTGAATATAAAACTATATAAAAATATAATTTTTCCTACGTTGAGTGCGAAAACTTTGCTTTTTTTTACTTATTTAATGTACTCCAGGTACATTATAGGTACACTAATAATTTTGCAAAAAAACTATTTTTTAAGTATTTACAGAATGATTTTTAGTGTTTCGTGATCTTTGCTTTCTATGATAACTCTCCGTGAATCTACTTATCGATAAATAGCTGCTATCTTTAGTGTGTAGAGTACGGGCTCTAATGGTTCAAAACAATAATATCAGTGTGAGTTGCATAATTTTGATTCCAAATAATATAGGTAGAAAGTTACAATAGTACATTATGCAACTAGGGAGTAAATTTGTATATTTCTCCCGAGGGGGATTTGCAAGCTGAATAAGCAAAGCGAAGCGAGGGGAGTAAATGCCGAGTTGCATATAGTACTTTATTCCTACCCTAACCGTAGACACTTTATTAACTTAAAAAAAACGAGCTCAATTTTTTAAAAAATTAAAATTAAAATTTTTATATGGAAATTTTTAATAATTTGTTCAATTTTATAAATTTTTAATTTAGCAGGAGTTATGAAATTTATTAGGAGTTATAGCCATAACTGCGCAAAATTTTAGACGTATGCTATGGCTCAGACCCGCTTTTCGAGTTAATAAAGTGTTCATTACTGTTGGGGTAGGAATAAAAGCTACAGTTTATGCCGAAAATTGTATCTGATCTTTGTTTTCATAGAGAAATAGTCATATTTACGTTAGATATAAATAGAAGTTAATCGAAGTAAAATGGTTATTTAAAATGAATTAAAATTTATTTGGGTAACCTTCGCTTGCAATAAAAAATTTGATTAAAAACAAAAAACGTAAGAATGAATGATTGTTGCATCATTAACCAAATTTTATGAATGAAATTAAAAGTATATTAGTCCAATTAGTTATACTTAAGCTCTGTCAAAATAGCGATTTTTCGTGTAAATAAATTTTTAGTCAAAACAAAAACTGTTAACTGTAAGTGTGCTAAATTCTGTATATATATAAGCTTAGTTTTATTTATATAATACTATATTTATTAAAGCACTGCACGTGCCGTTGGTTCTTCGACTTTCAATGTGCAAAGAAGAAAGAAATAAAGATACATAACGTATATCTTCTTGACACATTCGTAAAGAACATGGATAATTTCGGCAAAGTCAAGCGGAAGTAGGAGGTCGAATCGCGCAACTTTACTGATAAATTTTAAAATGTATATTAAATTAATTGATGAGCTCATTATTTCGTCTTAAATGAAAATTTATCCAATGGGGCACATATTTTAATTCGGAAGTCAAGGAAAAAAAATATTCAGGGGTATTGATAAAAAATTATCTAAAGTGTTACATAATGATTAATTTAAACTGTTATATTTTGGTTGTTCAAAATACATCGGAATTTTGTAAGAAAAATTTAAATCTTTATCAACATTTGCATTTTTCGAAATTAGTGACTGCAAGCCAGGAGATTGAATATTAATCTAATTTAAAAATTCTTTTTGTAATATGATAATAATTTATCTTATAATGAAATATTCAATATAAAATTATTATAAACTTAAGAGGAGGTCACGTATCTCCGTCCTTTTCTAATCAAAGAATTAATTTTTTTGCAAAAACTAATAACTTAAGCAAAAAATGAAGAAAAAGCCGCATCTCGGATCAAAAAAAGCAAAATTTTTTTCATAAGAAAAAATTAATTTTATTGCTCCGTTTTCAAGAAAATCTTAAAAAACGAAATTGTTTACCCTAATCTCTATGTTTTAAGTTTTTAAAGGTTTTCTTGAAAACGAAGCGATAAGATCAATTCTTTCTCATAAATGGAAATATTGTTTTTTTTATACAAGATGCGGCTTTCTCTTTATTTTTTGCTAAAATTATTAGTTTTTTGTAAAAATATCAATCATTTGATTAGAAAATTTACAGTTACTTTAATATAACTATCCTAATAATTTCATGAAAACAATCCAATTGCATCGTTTGTAGAATAATTTACTTAAACTTTTTAGAAAATATTTCTTATTAATTTTTTTTTAATCTGTGCATTAATTATTGACATTAATTAAGAATTCATATTAAATAACTTTCGAATAATTTGAAATAGTAATAATCAAAATGGTGATTGAAATTTATTTAAAATTTATATTTAAGAAAAATTTCTACGCAGTTCTGTGATAAAATGTTTTTTTTTTTTAACTTGAAGTTAAATGACATCAACCGATGGTAACAAATATTAACGATAAAATTTCATAAAGATCACAAAGTAATACAATGAATCAAATGAATGCAAAAAAACTGAATAATTTATTTTTTGTTGTTAAAGAATATCGTTATTAAAAAAAGTATACGGATAAGATTGCTGACAAATGACAAAATTCATTTGTTACGATAAACTCCACGTGTGTTTTTGCGGTAATGATATTATTAAATTCCATTGAAATGAGTAATCTCTGATATTTTTTTATAATATGCAAAATATGCAATTTCTATGATAAATAAAAAGGTGAGCCTTGCGCTATTTTTCATGCATATTAAAACATTTAAGATCGTATTTAGCTTAGAAAATATTTCAATTTCAAATATAATATTGTTTAATTGAAAAATCTCGAGAAAATTTTAAAAAATTTATAAGAAAGACCCCTTAATTGTCCAAGAATGTTTACATAGAGAAGTTTACAAAACAAAAAAGAGAAGCACATACACACACACAAACGCTGACTGCGGAAACGGCGCAATGCGAATTTAAAACAAAGTAGTTAAAGCTTGTCACGGTCGAATGGCTATGTTTTAAAATAGATTGTCAGGCGCATGTGCTTTAACAAATTCGTTACTTTCTTTGACGCGTTCAATTTTTTTTTTACTTTTGCGATGCTTAAATGCCTGGGGCTAATCAAGCGGATTTCGTTTTCTTTTTTTTTTTTGCTTTTAAGATATAAGTTTTCTCGCGTAATATCCAAGTGATGTGATGTAATCACCACTATAAAATATAACGATCATCCGATCTTCGAACGAGGAAGAATTTAATTGGTTGATTTAGTTAGTAGTACGAGAAATTGATTGCTATATATGTATTAATTCTTGAGGATTTGCGTATTTAAAAGTGTAACTAAAAATGAATCAGAACGAGGCACTATTAGTTCTCATTATTGTTTCTTTCTAGATATTATTCTTGATTTCAAAGCTATATGTATAATTTTTAAAGTTGTAAGCTTAATTATTGATCTTTTTTTAAAAAATTTTTGACTTTATCAATTATGATTTCCTGTATCACATATTTTGACTTAAATACTTATTTATTGCTATTGATAAAAGATTAATTATTTAAAAAGTGTTGAATTTGACGTATATAAATTCGTTATAAAAAATAAGATACACTATCTTGAAGTTCACCAAAAGTTATAAATTAATCCAAAACGATTGACAAAATAAAAGTAATATTTTATCGAAGGAGGATAAAAAAATCTTAAGTACTACCAGTAACAGTTTTTTTTTCTCTGAAATTATTTTTCAATATCAAACATTGATTCACTAATTGATTAATGAAATTCATGCGTTAATTTATAAATATTTATCTTTTTGTCGAAATTAATTACTAGAAATATTGGATCAGTAATTTTTCAGGATTACATATTGAGATAAAAAGCTATGGTCAATGTATATAGTAAACCAGTAAGATCACGAGTTGTTGATGTTGACATTGTATCCATAGAAGATTATTTGTTCTTTTTTTAATGTTTTGAGTTATTGACCAAATTTACAAGTGTATACGCACTTATCCTTCAAAAGAAAAGTTAGTTAATGTGGTGAATTCTTTTTATAAATTGTTTGAATTTTTTTTCATTTTATTTGACGTTGCTGTATTTATGCTATCAATACGATGTTAATTAGCGACGGAGGTTTTCAGTGTGTTCGTGAACAAAGTATTTGTATCTTTATACAGTGATGCTTGTGTCAATAGGCCGCCGAGAGCGGGATTCGAATTCGAGTCCTCGAGATTATCAATCCATCGTTCTACCGAATGAGCCACCGAGACCTTTATATTTAATATTTTATATTATAGTATGTTTTAAAGAGTTAAGTAATACCTTTCATTTCCTGTTAGTTTTAGTATAAATATTTGAGATTTGAGTTTTCTACACTAAAAAAATAAAAAAATTTTTTTAATTTTTTTTTTTGCAAAAAAATTGTATAATTTTTTAAAGAGTCAACAGATTTTAATAAAACAAAATGGAAAAGATACGTATTTGACTCTTCTTTAAATTAAGAGCTATATGGTCCATTTTTATTGAGTCGACTGGAAGTTATGCTGATTTTCGTTAAAAAAATCATTTTTTTCAAATTTGATTATCTCCGAATCTATGAGTTGTTGAAAAAACTCCAAATAGAAAAAATGTTTGTTTTTGATTTAAGAATAAGTTGATCTTTTTAGATACAGAAATTTTTGAGGGAGATATAAAATTTTAAAGATTGGCTAATTTTTTATTTTTTGGCCAGAAACTTATGCACGCTACTGTATTAGAAATATTTTCACAAATTAAAAAAAAAGTTTGTTATTACTATAACGTATATCGTTGTACGAAAAAATGGATTAGAAAAGTTTCCAATTATTCTACTTTAAATTATCAATTCGCTTATGTAAAATTAAAAATGCGGTATGGGTTGTGTCAAACGATACCACGAATTGAAAGACGGAAAATTTTGCTATGATTCTTTAATTCTGTGCACATACAAATATTTTCAATACATGAGTATTCCACATTAAGTGTTTCAATTTTTCGAACTTACACATGTACGTAATCGCGACCTTTGAATCGTAATACATCATCTGTTGAAACTAGATCGCGCGGCGCCATTTCCCTGCTGCTCTCTCGGAAGAATTGTCGCCGCACGCAAATATTGTTAAAGTTTAAATAAAGTATATGTGTATAACATTTGTTAGGAAATCTACCCGAAGTATATAAAGTAAATTGTGTACCAAATGATGATTGATTTATGAGCTAAGGTTAACGATTAAACGGTTATTGAAGAGTGGAAAAAAAAATAAAAATGAAGAAAAAAATTCATTGACATCGACTTTTTTGCACGTAAATCCCCAATAGTAATAATGAAGGCCGTTGGGGGAAAGTTTATAGTTCGAAATCGGTGCATGACATCATCATTGTCTTAATACGAGAATGAAGCTTTTCATGTAAGTCATGGAGCATAAGCGATAATGAATAAAAATAAGATTAAAGAGTAAATATTGTGCTTTCGTTTCATTGCTTACAATGAAACTTGTACTTGCAACCAGCAGACAAGTCGACTGCTGGAAAAGTAGAAGTGAAAATTTTGCTTAGCATAACATTATAAATACATTTTCAATAACTTTATTTATTTAAATTATAATTTAATTTATTATTAAAATTTTGCAATCATGTATTAAAATTATAATAAATAATTATATATAAATAAAATAATTTGTTTAAAAAATCGAACAAAATAATTTTTCTATTTGTTCACAGTTTCAGACGTAATTTCAAACGATTCAGTGAAATTTTGATAATCTAGAAACTGTAATTAATGCCACATAGAACGGAAATATGTTTTTAAATTTTAAGCTTTAGTAAACCACTCTTGTATAAACACATAATATTTCATGATGTCTACAAAATGTTCGGATTTTCCTCCCAAAGCATATATATAACAAAGTAATATATTACAAATGATTTAAAAAAAAACATTTTAGTATTAGTTTAAACTTTAGAATCAAGTCTTCTGACGCTTTTAACTTGAAAAAAAAATAAAAAAGTCTATAATATATCATTATTTATATATAAATACGGTCATTGATAGATTAAAATGATATATCATGAATGAAATCATTAACAATTATAAAAATGAAAGAAAAATTAGAAAATAGTAAAATAAAATAAACGAACGATAATCTGTTTGGGGGAAAGGGTTAACGGTAACGAAAGAAATCATAAAAAGAAAATAAAGGAGAGGGAAAAAGTATGAAGAATGTCTCTGGTGCCAAGCAGGCTGCAAAGCAGGGGCTTGTTCATACACATCGACGATTGGATGTTGCCAACGGTGGGGACGACAAGTTTATAAGTCACCGACGGTCCTCTTCTTGGGCCAATAGTCGCAAAACTCTAACAGTGTATCGACAGTGTCAAAGTAACAAAATAAAAAAAAAATAATATCAATCTTTGTACATTTTAAATCGTCTCTTCTTTTTTCGTTTAAAGTGATACTTTGTTCTATTTACTTTTATTAATCATTTTAATTAATATCTTTTATTCTTGAACTTCAATTGCTCTTGGATAATTCAACTGAAAGATATTGAAGTTTTCATTTATTAACTTTTTTTTATCCAGAATAAATGTCTGGATTTTTCAAGCTTGGTATACTTTATACTTAAATGCTGGTGTTATTATATCAATAACATTCGTGATGACTTAAATTCACGAAAAGAAAGCTTGAACTTTTAAAAACTAACTAAGAAGATCATTGTACTAAATTTTTGGGATACTAGAAAATATAGAAAACTGTGATTTTTCAGAATAAAAAGTTGTGAACTATTAATCACGCAGTTTTCTGCATAATAAACTATTATTTAGAAACTTAAAAAAAACTACTGAACTTACAACGTTTTTTTAAGTGAACAAATTAATTTTGTTAGTATAAGAATATAAAAAAAAGCAAGAACATTTGATACAAGATTAGAAGTTAAATTGTTTTTGCAAAAGAGAAAAAGGATAACAACTTTAAGTACTACAAGTGAGTAACATTTATTAATGGAATTTTTTGTAAAATCGACAATCGTATAAAGAAAAGCATGTGTTATTCATAAATAATTTTTTCAATAAAAAATAAAATTTTCATCTCTGTGAAAATAATTCATTTTTTTTATAATTACATATGTATAGTATCTTTATAGATAAAATAACATAAATTAATTCATAAATATTAAACATTTTTATATAAAATTATGTAGATCTCAATATCATATTTTTTATTACATTAAACATAAGTAATTGTTAAATTACTAAACATGCAATCAGGAAACTAAAATATAAAAAATGATTTCATATTACATAATTATAAACTGATAATATCAATAATAAATCTAAATATTCAATTAAATATTTATATTATTATATATTTATATAATACAGTAATTAAAAAAAAAAATTAATGAAGCTAAAACAATTCCCCAATTGTTTATAATTTGTCAAATCATAACAATCAACAATAACGTGTTCTATAATTATTTTTCATATTATTGATTCGTCATATTGAAATTTCATTGGAAATTCAAGACGCAAATGTTGTATACAAAAAATTAACATACAAATAAACCATTAGATTGCACGTGTTGAAATATCTAATAAAAAAAAGAAGAATGAAAAAAAAAACTTTCTGGAATTCAATCAAAACAATGTAAGATTTTGAATTATTAAAGCACCGCTCGATGACTATGTGGTTTTATCATATGAATTTTAATTGTATTAAGGCTTACTCACGAGCTTTATCTTTAACTTACATTCATTAGCCACAAACGCCAAGTAATTTTCTCTTTCTCGCGAGCTCAACTGATTACCGCGTTTTTTTCCATCGCATCGCGTTCATATTAGTTGCCAAAAAAAACCAAAAGAAAAAAATCGAGCAATAAATTTTGATACGTGCATTTATCTTTTTATTAATTTTTGTCTCGTTCTTTGAAGCCGTGCTAAAGAAAAAGCAAAAGAAAATAAGATGCTGAGAATCAATAATATTGATAAATCTATATATCATTTAAATTCGTATCATTGAAATTTGTCTAAGTATTAACTGAAAGATGAACGAGAGAGTGTAGTTCTGGTGTATGCACACTCGTAAACTTTAAGTGATTGTCTCGGTAAATTTCTCTTTCCATTGTTGTATATTATAGCTGATAGAAATGAGACGAGTCGTACGCAAAACGAAAGAAAGTGGATAAAAGAGAGAGAGAGAGAGAGAGAAAAAAAATAAGAGAATCAAGAAAGAGGGGAAATCGTTCGCGCGCTTCATTGCTAAGAGTATAATATATGTAGTGGAATGCAAAAGAAAAAAAAAGGGAAAAAAATAAAAGAAATGAAAGAAGACACGAGGACAATATCGTGTTTATACACAAGACTTGTACCATTGATATATATGTTTCAAGACGTTTTGATCTTATGCCCATGTAATTATTTATTATTCGGCTCGTCTTTTGATGCTCGGCTACTTTATTAGTTAAGCTTGACTTTGAAAAATAATGAAGTGCGATAAAAAAGAATCATTATTAAAGAATTTATAAATTACTTTTTGTACATTATTTATTTTAGTTGTAACTATATTTTTTATTCTTTGAACTTATGAATATATCATATCACACATTTGTATATATACACAGCATAATAAAATTTAAAAAATTGAAAACACGTGTTCAAACGTTATAACTTTTTATTAAAAAGAATATACTTCTAAGCAGAATAATGAAAAGCTAGGAAAATTGTCCTCGTGCCGCGTATCGATAAAGTACAGATTTTTTATTTTCAAAATAAAAAGCATCTATGTACATAGTTATGAAAAATTTACTTAAATAATTTTTGATGGTTCCTCATCGAAGAATCTAATGGTAAAGTGTAGAAATACTACAAACAATGTGTTCAAAATTATGATCAAAGGGAAATTGTTTGTATCTGAAAGTATAATGCTTAACTTTTAATAATTAAATTTTAAAAGGGTAATAGCCTGTTGAGATCCCTAAAGGATTCTTAAATAAATAAATATTAGAAAAATTTTTATTTGTAGTTTCTAGATATGTATGCACTTTCTAGTTTGATCTGGATGAAAATAAATCGAGAAGAAATAGCGTAAAGTTTTCTAGATAAAAGAACTTTAATTGACATTACTAAGATGTAACTAATATTAGACTTTTAAAGGTTTCAATATAAATATATATCCAACATTATAAAATTAAAAGCAAAAGCGCCATGTGTCTCTCTTACGTACAATGATTCATTGTTTCAATTTATATAAATATTCCTTTGACAACCGTAGGCTATAACTGATCTCTAATATTTTCATGGCCTCGGCAATTGCTCTTGGAAGATGCAAAGAAAAAGAGAGAGAGAGAGAGAAATTAAAAACGAAAAAAGAAAAAAATATATATAAGAAGAGATCCGAATATTGTATATATAATCAAGTAGAATGCAACTTGATTCAGACAATTAAGTTCATCGTATCATACGAATACAATCGTCCTCCTACCGTCCTCGACATCTCTTGACTTTATAAAGTTGATCGGTCATGCGTCGCGTCGCGCACGATTAAACGCGTTCCCATCTTTCATTTCATTCAGACCAATAATAATACTTCATGTCCAAAATTGAAGTTTAAGTTTTTTTTCGAAAAATTTCCTTTCAGTTATATAATATTAATTAAAAATCAACAAATACAGGTTTTTATAGATTTGTATTAGAACATTCTTAAAAATTTGATTTTGCACTTTTTTAAATTTTTTCAAAATTTCACAAAAATGGAAAAAAAATCAATAAATAAAATAATGCTTAAGGCGCGTGCATCATCGTATATTATGCAATGAAAATTCTGTAGTTTTAAGTTGTCGGTTTACCTTTTTGCTTGTACAATAATGCAAAAGCTCTTGTTAAATATAGACACCCGACACTTTCTATTATATCTTAAAAAGTAAAGAAGTTTCTTTACTGGTACAATAGAAAATGCATTAGCTTGCCTTTAAATAGATCCATTTTAATAAATCAGTCATAATTTTCATCATCACATTACGTATTCTTTAGATAAATATAAGACGTAATGTACTTTACGTTGCACCTCATAAAATAATTTTATATTTCATCTTAATAAGAACAGCATTAAAATCTTCTAAAGTTTGTAAGTTTCTAAAAAGAATAAAAATAAACGCTGTAACAATTAATGAACTCATTTTAGCGAATAAATCATTTGATGAAGCACAATGTACGCAGTACGATAAATTAAATAAAAGAATTTATATTAGTAAACAAAGCATTAATTTTTATACGCATTTAAATCTTATGTGTGTGTATTTGTAAATCGTTTAACCTTCGTATATTAATGACGTAACTCTATGGATCAATGTACCAATGTACTTCAAAGTTAAGATTCTGAAATTTCTGGTCTCATTGCCTAAATGATTATGAAATTCGGTCATTGCACTCTAATTTAAACAAAATATTTCAAAAGCTCGGGTTTATCATTTTTAGAATATACATATCTATGAAAATTTCAACATTCTAGCAAGTTGGATATTAAATTGTACGTATTACAATTAATTGCTGTGATCATTTAACCATTTTATAAGAAAATTAAACGTTTTTTTTTCAAAATAAATTTACTTATTTTGTAAAATAATGAGTTTGTAATTAAGTAAATTGCAACTGTGTAATAGTATTATTCGCTTTCTTTGGAAGTGATAATCGATCGAATTCTTTAATTATTAGAAAAATTAATTATTGTTGGTCATTAAAAATAATAGATGGATATACAATTAATTTATATAAATAAATTAAATAAATTGATCGGGCTTAAGTATTTTTGCGTAAAACTATATTTTGGTCGAAAAATATCTAAAATTAAAAATAAAAATCAATAATAGTATTACGTGCCAAACGGAAAAATATTATTAACCCTTTCGTTCTAATTTTAAATTTGTGTGTTAAATTTTTCGAGATTTTTCGAACAAAAAATTTGATTGATTACAAATTAACTATTAGAATTGGAAAATATTTTTATAATTCATACCATAATGAAATTTAGAAATACTCCTAATATATTTCATATAAAAAGGAAACTTAAAAAATAAAAAGCTTTTTTTATGTAAAATAGTTAGAAAATTATCATATCTCATTTTTTTTATACGTCCATCACGTTAATAAATAAAATCTTTAAAATCAATATAAAAAAACACAATCGTAACGATTGCGCGAGTTGAGAAATTTCAATATAAATGGCATAAATTTAAATATAAATTAGATAAGAATAAAAAATAAAAATTACTAACCTTTCTCAGATCCCCTAGAAAAGAGCTTTTTTACAATAGCAGTTTTCTCTAAGTAAGAACTACAGCTGGAAAGTTCGTCGCATAGTCGTTGAAACTCGGAAAACATATCATCTTTTGTAGGACCTTTTTTCACGACAATCGTATTAGAATCTACGGTTTTAGGTTTCTTAGCTGCATCCGTCGAGAAATTTCTTGATGTACTGGCAACATTTTTTGTATCTTTGCTCGCAGTATTAACCTTTGGAACTGCTTTCGATGGGGTTGCTTTAGCTTTCGCTTTAGCTGCCTTGAATGGTTCTGTTGAAAATGAAATCATTTCAAGTCTTTAAAAAGTCAATTATCATTAGAAGATAAATTTTAATAAAATTATTATATACGTTATATTTTTATCGGATTTAAAAATTGTAAATATCATAGAAAAAAAACAATTGTCTAATTTAATAAGTAAACATAATATTTTATTAAATTATTATATTGATATATAATTTTAAAAAAGCTACTTTCTATTTTATAATATGATATGAATTTTTAGCTAACGTGCTCTAAAGTATATCAAAGTTCGAATTGGAAATAATATAAATTTCAATGATTATAATTAAAATTCATATACCAGCATCTTCGAATTCCTTGAGCTTTGTCAATACAATATCCTTATCTTCGTCGCATATTTCATCCCAGCCGCTAATATCTTCTTCTGGATTTTCAATTCTTTTAGTTGTGGCACGTTGCCTGCCAAATACTTCAAATATACAACTAACGTGATGCCAACTTTTCATTTTACCCTCGCCAAACGGATTAGCCATAAGTTTAGCAATGCGAACTTGATCCTTGTCGATGGGACATTTACATTTTTTACATTTAGCTCTGCCTGTTTTAGCACGTTCGACCGCAAATGGTTTTTCATCATCTTGCTCTCCGTCCGACATATTCTGTTAAAATAAAATGATTAATTGTTGATGATTATTCATGAAATAATTTAATCAATTATATAACCTAAGCTTCTATTTATATCCACATTGTTTATACGAACGAACGAAAAAGTATCTAATTTGTATATAATGACAATTACATTTGAATATTTGTTCACAATTTACAGAATAAAAGAAACGGGAAACGCAAAGTTCACAAGCGTTAAGTGGCTCATTTTTTATCACCCCCCGAGAGACGGAAAAAAAAGAATCATTGTTCTTAAATTCAGACAACAAGATTTTTCTCTTAGTTTTGTGGAGAGGAAGAGAAAGAAAGAAAAAAAAAAATAAGAGATCGTATCGTTTGTTGAATTGTTAATAATTAATTTTGGGTGCGTCAATGTAAGTAGGAGTTTCTTTTCCTTCCCCGTTTATTTTATTCATTATACTTTAGCCGTAAGGCTAAATTTACCGAAAATACGTCATCATATCTCATTTATTAAAGTTCCTTTGAAAATTAAACCTGATCGCAGAGAGAAAAAGAGAGAGAGAGGAAAGAAATGCGATTTAATAAAGTCGCTATTGATAAAATTTTCATTTGTAATTTATAATGGTTTCGTTGCATTGGAATATATGTATACATATAGTCTATCGAGACTTGTTACGAAATCAATTTTCAATATTTAATACGTAAACAAATATATAATTGCACAAGGTTATTTACTCTCGAATTTTCTAGAATCTACTTTATGTTTTCATTACTTATTAATTTTTCGTAAATTAATTTATGAAGTTACATAAATGGGATTGGCTACACATTACGTTACAAGTTTATCATTTTTTTTTCTTAAATCCATTATGCATAAATCTGCGTAATGCATTCATTAAAGTTTAAGATAAAAAAAAACGAAGTCTACGAAAAAATATTTAATATATGAAATAATGTTACATCATTTCTAATTAATGACAAAGTTTCAAAGATATTGATATTAGATAGAATACATTGTAACGCAAAAAATTTTTATTTACAATGAAAATAGAAAACTACGTAATAGAAATATTCATAATAAAATAATTGTATAAGATTATTTATTTTTTTTGTATCTCCTAAGATGTAACAATATATTTCTCATGAAATCCTACGAAGATCACGCATGAATATTACTCATCGACAGCATCAACGTCAGAGTAAAAAATAAAAATAATTACAATAACAAATGATGAACAATTTTATGGGTTCATCCATAAATTTGAAATTATTAATCCGGACATTGATTTGTTCACAAAGTCTTCTATGTAAATATACTTATTAAAAACCTCATTTTTTACGAAACAAAAAAATAAATAAATTTTAAAAATTTGATTATAACGAATAGCAAAACAAAATGTTTATCTAGTCGCACAAAACTGCGTTCTCGTTCAACCATTTTGTCGCAGCATTATATCTATGTAAAAGAAAAAAAAATATTACCACCAATCACATAATATTATTCGACAAACAATTGCGCGATCGTCGATAGGCAGTTCTTTAAAGATTAGTCGCAACCTATCAGAGATAAGTAAATATTATACAAAATTTATCAACTTTATATACTTGCTCGGAGATTGTACAACCAATAGGCAATTGAGCATTTATATACTCTGTTTCAAATTGATTTAGTATTCATTGAAAAACATTAAGCCACAATTTATTTAATCCAAAGCTGATATGCTCTCATGTAGAAAACCAAGTGCGCAGTTAATTGTTAATTAATGACGTAATAGGACTTTTTGTGTAACGGTTAGAAATTCAAAGTCTTAGAGAATTTGTGAGACATAACAGTCGCATATATAAGATTGTAAACGACATTGTTTCAGAGCCTACAAAAGACTTCTCAAATGCGAGTAACGAAATTTAATCGTCAGTATTATGTAATTATTAAAATTTGTTCAATTATTATTTTTATTGATACTTTAAAAGTTTTATTTAGTCTACGCTTATTAATTGGTACATTAATGAATAATTAAATTTAATTAATTAATGAATATTCAAAATTTTGAATTTAATTTTATATTTAATTATAAGATAAGCTTAAATCACTAACTAAAAATTAAAAACAAAAGTATTGTTAAAAGTGTAATAAAAATGTTTGTTATAAATCATGTCTGGTTATATCTTGATTGTAACTACTTACGCGTCCGTACAGAACATAAACCAAAATCTTTCTAAAGATTTTTAATATCCTTGAATCGATAATAAATATTTTCAAAATCAATACGTAAAAAAACAAAAGAAATATTGAAAATTTAAAAATTCATTCAAACGATTCATAATTTGATTAGCCATTCCGTCGGCGTGCGAAAAACTTTTTCCGGCTGAAGCGTTATACTCGCATATAAACACGCGTATTACTTGTTGCACGTTATGCACATCAACACCATTTAAAGAGTATATCGAATGCTCTATGTTTGAGCTTTAGCACATAGTCAATTTTCTCTCGCTGTTATATGTATACGCGTATAGAAAGCTTTAAAAAAAAAATGACTATCGTTTACGCGTATACGTTTCAAAAAAAAAAGGAATAACGACTATGAAGAAAAAAAAAGAGAAAGAGAAAAATATGAGCAAGAAAAGTACGCAAACGACGATAAAGTATAGCGTCGAATAGATGCAGCACATAAATCGTTAGGATTTTTGACATTTGAAACTGTTAAAAGCGAGATTTTGCCGCTTTTTTTCTCTCTCCCCTTTTGAATCGTATTGAAACGTGCGCAGAATTTTTTTGAGTGACTTGCAACAGGTCTATCCATATATTATAACGTTACTTCTATGTCAGTTGAGAATTTTATAAAAAAAACTATGAAATATATAAATATATGGATTATTTTAAAAGTATTCTATATATTTTTTAACTCAATTAATATTTTAAACAAATTTACAATTTTTTTTCTATTCACTCTATTTCCTATAAAATGTAAAAATATTTATTACATTCTTTTGTATGCCAAATCATTGTATTTTTATTATTACGGTGTAGGTGTACAAGATTGAAGGATATAAACTTAAAGACGTTATCTGTTGGATTTTATTTATACGTATAAATTGTTAGGCGCTGATAACATAGAAAATCAGGAAAAAAAAGGAAATCGTAACAATCATAAAAACAAATTGGCTTAGTTTCTTTCAATTTTCATATTTTTTTTTGTTAGTACACAGAATAATTGCAACTTTTATAAATCATTCCTTACAGTAACTTTCGGTTAAGTAAAAGCATCCATTTAAGTTCATTTCTTTTCTAAACAAAATCGAAAACTGCATCCGTATAAAAAAGTCTTGATTACGGTCTCAATTTAACGCGATAAAAAGAGAATCAAAGTGTAAAGAAACAAAGGGAAAAAAGATAATGGAAAGTGATATTCGACAAATTACAAAAAGACGACTAGTAAATGAGAAAAAAATTAAGTACCACTGTTAATGCGAAAAAGTAATAGGTACAATACATAAATAGCAAAAAAAGCAAGCAGAAAAGAAAAGAGAGAAAAAGACAAAAAAAAGATAGAAAAAAAATATACAAAGAAAAGAAAGAAAGAAAAAAGAAAAAAAAATTCTAACAAAAAAAAACCAACTTCAAAAACACTGCATTAAAAAATAACAAATAATATATTATCCTTAGAAATTATACGCATCCTACGCATCTAACACATTTAGGGAACATATTATAAACTATCTAATTATTTGCAAGAGCACAAACGAATTATTTTTATATTAGGCTGCTTACAAAGAAATTTTTTAAGTCGGTTTTAAAAAAATTGTCTCAAATCTAAAAAAAAATATGATAAAAAATATTTTTATAAATGATTTTCTTAATATTTTTTAACGTTTCATCAGGTATCTATTGCTTTCTTTGTTCACTTTCAAAATTTTTTTTTCAAATATTTATAAAATATTTTTTTGACACACCCTCCTTCATATAAAAAATAATTTTGATACAAATCGATCAATCCCTTTCAAAGTTATGCACGGATATAGTAATTTTTTTTAATTTTAAATAATTTGCTCGTACCAATCGAGTATTAGCCCAGCACTTATAAGACATGCATGGGACCTTTCTCGAGACATCCTCAATCAGATAAAAAAAGATTTTTTCGAATCGGTTCAGAAATAACGGAGTTTTAAGGTAACAAACAATAAAAAAAAAAAATTGAATTGAGAATTTTTTCCTTTTTTGAAGTCGGTTAAAAATAAAGGTGGGGATAGAAATGCCGACTTGTAGGACTTAGCGCTTGCCAACGTAGGCGTGTGGGTTAGGTGGGAATTTACCCTTATATACCCAATGGTTCTACAGGTGGTAGGAGGTGTATCGTTACAGATGTTAGATAGAGAAGCGGGGGGGTATAATAGAGAGACCATCAGCCCTCTGCTGCTCACTTCTCGAGTGCACGGGCATTCCGACAGAATACAGTCAAACATTCTCGAGGGAAACAAAATATAAAAAAAAGGAAAAGAATCAAAAGAAAAGATACAAAAACTAAAAGACGTGTACTCGTGCTTAAAGGATAAGGAAGAAGAAAAATAGAAAAAAAAAGTGAAATATAGATCTAAACTAAAAGAAAAAGATATTTTTGTCTTTATTTTACCAACGTGAAATAACTTAAGGGGTTGATCGATCCCTTGGCTATTGTTAAAACACTTATTTTCCGTGTTATCGCTTATCAATTTCTAAACAAACATTTTAAGTGCTGATCGAATAATTTTTTTGATTGTCTGTTAAGTCAGATAAAATAATAATACCGATTTTCTTGGGATTAAGTGTGTGTGTTCTTTTAGAAACAAAAAAAGGTGAGAGATATATTTAAATCATTATCAAATATTATTGATAACATTATATTAAGTCAAAAGTTTAATGTTGCGCATTGTTAAAGTTTTATTTTTTATCATCATAACTTTAAAAAAACGAATAGTTTTTGTCGCATTTTATTTGTAAATTTAAAATAATAAGAAAATTTAATTTAAAAAAATCATAAATTTTCATTTTTATCGAATGGATTTTTTCTAATGACAAAATCTTAATTAAAATTTTAAAATAAAAGCATTGATTGAATTGAAATACTAACTACTCTTAAAAGTGAAACAATTCTTTATGAATGATTCAATAAAATAGTACTTTCTATAAAAAAGTAGATTAAATTTTACAATTTAATAAAAGATAATATTACAAAACAGTGTCTTATCTTGTCCTATAAGTTTCCTTGCGAATCGTAACAGCAGTATCTCGAAATATTCGCTTGAGGCGCAGATTATTTTAGCTTTTTAAAAGAAAACTAAATGTACGAAATTTGAATATTATTATTTTATACGCGATATTATTTTTTTTTTCTTTTCAGTTTAGTTTTCTTCTTTTTTAATTTTAATAAATTCTAAAATTTATTTCAATCTGTCAGTACTTTTTTATATCTTTTAAAGTTTCGAAAAAAGAGGCAAATTTATGTCATAGCTAAAGTTTAAATTTATTTCGATGTCAAAGATTCTTGAGAACAGGGGGAACTTTTCATTATTTTGATTATTAATAAATTGTGGTTCTAATCTGAAGAGATTAGCATTAACGTTTCACGTCTTAGCAAAAAAAATAAGAACAAGAAGTCTAATGAGTTTCAGCGAGGTTCACGGAATCACATAAATTAATCAGAGCTAACATAAAAATTTTTTTATGACTATAATACCAAATAAGATTAAAAAGATCGTGAAAAATTCTAAAGAATTACAAAATTTACGATGCTGTCTAAAATCTTTGTTAATTTTAAAAAATTTGTCAATGAGCAAGAAAAAATTTTTCAATTCTACTCTTAAGAATACTTATTCGTTCGTTCAACATTATATTAAGTCATGAATATAATAAGATTGTGAGTGCATAATTTAATTATTCTACATGTGACATTTTAATGTAATTGATTGCAACACAAACATGATAGTGGTAGTTTGATTAAAAAAATTCCACGAGTTCAAATGTCTAAAGATTAGACGAAGATGAATTGACCATGAATGAAGTGTCATTACTTCCGGTTAGTAGTTTATTTTTGAGAAAATTAATTGCCCATCACACATACAATAACAATGAGAAAAATGTTATTCTTTCTCTAATTTCTTTCAGTACGTATTTTGTACTTCTTAAAATTTAAACAAACATAATTTGCGCGTTTTATAAATAAAATTTTAGAACTGAATTTCAATATAAATTTAAATAAAACATGAATTGATGAATTTTTAAAGAATTCATTAAATATTCTACCATAAATTATGTTGCTTTATTAAATTATTAAACTTATAGCAATAAAAATATATTTATTTTAATGTTTTAAATAATTACAAACCATTTTTCGGATTTTAATGATTTAATGACCATATTCATTGGATTAACTTATTTGCTACAATCGGACGAATCATTCAAGCATTGATTCTCCTTTTTTTTCTATTGAATTTTTATTCTTCGTTTCCTTATAATTGCGCTGATAAAAAGCACTTATGAATCAATTTATTTAGTCGCTCGGAAGAATTGAGATATCATATGTAATATCTAATTGTGTTTTGTTTTGAAAACGATCAAGAACCTTCTAATATATTTATGATTCTTTTATTTTTGGATTACAAATAAACGTATTAATTAATTTGTTTTCTTTATAAAATAGGTATCAGTTTACTTTATGATCCCCCTTTGTATAGGCTTACTTGAATAACAATTAGGTGGAAATTTGATCTTGACTACCTCGTTGATTATATTTTTATAACAAAGATAAAATTTTAAATATTATGTTATTTTTAATCAAAGTAAACTTAGAGAGTCACGTGTACGAAATTAAGTAACCAAGTAATTAAAATTTTATTGATATAATATGATTGATGTTCCCTCTATTGATACGAAAATTAAAAATAGAAAAAATTAATTTTATTAAATTGATTGAGATGCCCAATAAGTAATAATAGTCTAATGATTTAATGAAATTGCGGCTTATTGTTTTATAAATTTCACAGTGACGCAATAAATTATCACTCGTTAAAACTAAATTTAATGTTGCAACATTTTTCTCAAGCTAAGATTTTCTGAATTCCTTAATTAAAAACTTCTTTTTACTTTCATTTTAACGATAGCATTATCTTTTTTTATCTATCATCTCTTTCAAAAATAATTTTTTTAAGATTTTTCAATTTAAATTTTATTACTTGATATTTGCAATAATTTGAATATTTTATCTATTATTGAGATTTTTATATCGTTTATAGAATGCCGAAATTTAAAAAATAAAAGAAAATAATAAAATTCATAAATACCAATAATCCTTTACATATGGCTTTAAAAAGATATGATTTGTGAGTCTCAAGAGAGCGCCATATGGTATCATTCAGGTATCTTAAATATTAAGTTTGTATATCTCAATGAAAGTAAGACATAAAAACAACTCAAAATGGGTTTCTAAACAGATAACGTACTATGCACATCTAAAGTTTAAATAAAAAAATTTTTATTCTTATCCCAACGTTATGAAATTCTTACAATTAAATTATTTTAAAATTTGAAAAAGATGGATATTTTAATATTAGACGCAAGTTTAATTATAAAAAATTGAAATATCTCATTTTTTATAGCTACTACTTATTACTGTTTCAAAGTATTAAATATTGTAACAATGATGAGTTAATAAAAAGTTCAAATAAATTCTTATACTTTTAATGTTCCTAAATAAGAAAAACAGTATTTATCTAAAACAATTGTTCAAATATATGTATTCGTGCGTGCATGTGTCCGTATAATAAAATTTTATGACTATCGTATTTCTAAAACAAAAAAAAATTACTTCGAAATATTTTTCAATGCAAATCTTATAAAATTTAAAATTTCATTGAATATTATTTTAAATATTCTTATCTGATGTCTTCCGTATTTAAAAAATTTCGTATTTTTTAAAAAACCTTTTTTTTACTAAAAATTAATGTATAATAAATCTTTTTAAATTACCAATTTGGTGAAAAAATACTATTACATCTCATTATTATTACATAAGTTGTAAAACACACTTTTAAAGTTTGATATTTATGTCCACAATAGATGTCCAAATTTGGTTTACTGGTTGACTAAAGTTATCATAAATATTTGAAAAGGGACAAAAAAATGCCAGCTGGCAATGAATTTTCATTCGTATTTATTTTTATTGTAGATACCAAAAGATAAATTACAGGAATCCTTAAACATTTCTATATCCATTCTTTTAGTAAAAATGTTTCTAAAAATGATAACAAGTCATTAATCGTTGTATTAAATGACTTGACCAAAAACAACACGTTCTTTCGTCACTGCAATAGAAATTGCATGGAAAGCCATTATTTTTTAATAGCGAAACCTAAATTAACTTGTTCAAAATATACTATTCGTATCAATAATTCAATAGTTATACAGAAGGGGCTTAAATAAAATAAAACGGTACAACCACAATTAACTTATTTATTGCTTTAGCTTCCTGTCTCATTGGTAAGCACTGAGGGTAGAGTAATTAGAGAAGAATTGTTGGCTGATTTTCTTGTAGTTACATTACAATAGAATTAAAATATTAAAATTTGCGTAGAAGGGGGGGAGGGAGTTAAAATAAATTTTCAATGAATAAACATTACTGATTCATTTATGCTTTTGTTTTATTTTTAATCACGTTGACGTAATTGAAATATTATTTAGATGATTTTGGAAATAGTTTAAAAGTTTTTAAATGCCATTTCAATATTGTTTGTGCAATATTTATTTTATTCTCTAATTGATAATAGAGATTTTGTAAATAAAATTATATGAATGATGTTTTATTTATGAATATACAAATATTTGTAATTCACATAAAAAATTAACTAAAACACGAATACCGATTGACTAAGAAAAGTTTCTTAAATTTTGAAAGAAATTTTTTTTAAAAATTTTCATTAATTTACAAAGAGCAACATATTTGCCCAAACGTTGATTATACGACCCAAAAAATATTTATGTCTTTACGTACATATCTTCATTATTTATAAAATAATAATAAAGATTTTATGACAAAGTTAACGATAAACATGTTTTTTATTTCTTTTATTTAACTAAATTTACCTTTGAACTTTCATTAGCACGAGCTTTTAATAACAAAACAACGTGTTAAAGAAAATCAAACTTATGCAATCAGTGCTGCTGCACTGCCAAAGCGAAACCATTAACGTAAATACGATTGAAAAAGTAGACCACGTTCTCTAAGGTAGTTCAACTTTTATACAATTGAAATTTATTTTCTTCCTTCCTTCTTTTTTTTGCACTTTACAATTTCTCCATGTTTTTTTCAATGCACTCTTATTAAACGAATACATATTAAATAATGCGATCCCATATTAAATAATGCAATCCCATATTAAATATAAAGATCTTGATTTTCTTTGTAATTTTAATTTTATAATAATGTATGCATTTAAATTTTCAAATGTTATTTAGAGTAAATTTATTTTTAAATTATTTTTATCGTTATTCAACACTTCTTGGCAGAAATCGAATGAATAAAATCATAAATGTCATAAATGAAACATTATAAATGATCGGAATATATTTGGTAGAAATTTTGCATGATTTATAGTTAAATAGTCATGTTCTGGATGTATATATTTCATTTATGGTTATTATAATCGATTTATCTGCAACCAATGACGTCGGTTAATCGGAGATAGTTTTACGACAGCGAGAATTTTACATTTAAAGCTTTATAATTACAATTTGAATAAATTTATATTTTGTTTGTAAAAATTATTTGATTCGCAAAATGTTGTGGGTTGAAACACGAAATAAAATTTCCTTCTAAAACAAATTCGTTAAACATGCAGAAATTTGATTTTTATTTAAAGCTGAAATCTTTTCCTGTATTTCTTATAATTATATTACGGTGAAATGTCTAGCTAAGAGAAAAAAAAATATAAAAGACATAAAAATCGATTAATCATTTCAGTTTGTGATTTCATAGTCATTTTAATATAATAATAGTTTTATATTATTTATATTTTTAGAATCCATCGATTTAATTTAACAAAATGTTTTCTAATTGACATATCTTGATTTTAAACTTCCAAGCACTTTAAATCACTAATATTAAATTCTTTCTCTAAAAAAAAAATTTGTTTAAGCTTTAGATTGACACTTTACGATTAAAATATTAAAAATTATATTGATCGAAATTACATTTTCTTATAGACGAGTGGGATATTTCTAAAAAGTGCTTAGTATTTTAAAGTTCAACGCATGCAGTTTGTTTTTTGAAATAAAAGCTTATGACTTACAGACCATAAATATAAACTTTTTTTCAAATTTAAAGACCGGTAACATAAAAAAATTACAATTTTTATTTACATAGTTTAACTTTCTGTTTTTTTTTTTAGGTTTTTAAGTTAAAAAAAGTGTCTGTTCATAATTTGTAATTTATGTTTTCATTTTAAAATAATTTAATGTACATGATGCTACTAGCCAACCTCTAAAAAATTTAAAAACCAAAAATTTTTTTAAAGAAAAATTTAATTTTTTTGTAATAAAATCTTCAATAGTTATTTGAAAACGGCAAAAATTTAAAGAATTATCAATGTCTGATACGTTTGATATAATAACCCGTAACATGTATTATTGTACACGGTGTCATAAGCAAAATAAATTAAATGAATCATGCAACAATACTTCGCTATAGACAGTCATCAACCTCAAAACTTTCTCTTTTGAATCTCAATGACAATAAATGTGTTGGCATTTCTAATGAGCATTGTTTTATCTTTTGTTCCTTCTGGATAAACTTATATAATCTGAATTAACATGAGATCCAGTGGACGTATGACCTTTCTTAACCCTTTCTGACCATTTATACATTTCAGGTCTGAAAGGGTTAAGAAAGACATTCCAGACATACGTCCACTGCATTATTTCTTTAGAAAATTTCTCTGATGGTTATTTTAGGATAATTAGCGTTCATTTGTCAAGCGATTTTGACAATAAAATTTTATTTTTCTCAAATTTTCTCAATTTTTATCGCGTGTACAATAATTTAGCCCCCACATATATTGTAAAAATAAATAAAAAGTAAAAGACAAAAATTTAAAATAAATTAAAAATTTTTTTTTAATAATCAACATATTTTTAATTTTCTTTTAACATGACAATCCACTTCATTGCAAGCAGATAGCATAAAAAAATTAATTCTACTATCTAGTTTATGAAAGGATAAATAAGACGATATATTAATTTTGCATTAGATCATAGGAAAAATTCTATATAAATAAAATATACGAAGTGCCGAAGCTTGCGCTAAAGTATGAAACACATATAAAGCAGTGTGATTTTATATAAAGCGTTGGTAATGATGCAACAAGTGGAAGGCAACTGCATACATATTAGTAGTATACTAAATATACCGCACTTAAATATATAGTTATAAATTTATCAAAGCAATTTTAGACGTTTAATGCTTAATCTTAAAGTTATTGTTATTTTAAATTTTATTTATAAAACCATTTTTTCTGAATTATTTTTAAACGATATTGATTTAGATATGGTTCAGTAATGTATTTTCTTAATTGATTGTAAAAATCTGTGATATCCTTAGATAAGGGCCCCTAAGAACTTGTTAAATTATAGAGGATCCGCGCTTCAATTATCACATAAAAAAAGATAATGCTAAACTAATTTTAATAATTAAAAGAAATCACAATTTCATGTTAACAAATATTCTTTATACGTGAAAAATAATTACAAATATACAATCACATCTATTCATTACATTATATTTTTCGTCTATCTTTTTTATATGTATATAGATTAATTGAATCACTAATTGTAAAATCTCCCTATTCGGATAATTGTTTTCGCGCATGAAAAAAAAAGTTTCTAAAATAAATGATCTGATTAGATAATTAATGTCATTTAAGTTTCATAGATCATTTTCAGTACTTGATGATTCTAAACTAATACCTCATTGAATATAATTTTCAAAACCTTTATTTGTTGATATAATTTTTGACTATCAAAGAAAGAAAAAAGAATCATAAAAATATTTCAATATTTGAACTACTAATTAAAAATTCAAATGTCGTGTGTTTCAAAATTTAGATAAAAATTAATAGCAATATAGTATTAGATTTCATTTTTCATTTAGATATAGCGATTTAAATATTCAATAAAATTATAAACATAAATATTTATATATGAATTCAATTGTATGAAATTTGCTGCATTTATACGGGTTTCAAGGACGTCCTAAGCCTCAGCCTATTTAAAAATAACACTAGCAAAGTCATAACATTCATAACTAAATAGTCTTTATAATTTATAAATATGAATAAGTATAAATAAATAAACAATAAAATCTTATTATAACACCTTGACGTTCTAATTAACAGTTTAATTCAATGACAGTTACAAGATCGTAGGTTGCTATAATTATTAAACCAGAGAACTAATTTATCTAAATATTTTCTATAAGTTTCTTAATTTCTAACGTAGTAATGTTAATTTTCTTTAGAGTTTTTAATGTTAATTTTCTGTATAGAACTTAAATTCATCTTAAATATTTTAATAAATTCAAACATCTCTTTTTTTAATATAAAATTCAAATTGCCAATTAGCGTAAGCAATGACTTGTTTCAATAAAAAAAAACTTGCAAACTTATTTATTTTCTTTTATTTTGTTTTTCAGAATCAACAACATCTAAAGTGATGAATTCAAGCATTAACAAAAGAGGCACAGGATTTTGCTTCCTGTCGCTATTATTACTTTGTGTATTTGCTAATCAACGCGCAATTGCAGCACCACATCCACCTGGTATGATATACCGGGAGGATGTAATTGATGATGTAAGTAGGCAGGTGAATAAAGTATGAAATAGTTTTAATTATTAACAGATCAGTGAATTATTTAAAAATAAAAGTATGAATAATAAATTATTGATTAAACATGCACAATTTTTTCTAATTTAGATATTTAAAGTTTATTGAATCAAACGTTATTACTCTTTCTTTGAAAATTTAAAAAATATATACTTTTATTAATATATTTAGCGTTGTAAGATAATACAAAATTATTTATACCAAATTTGAATTATTTATACCAACTATTTATTTTACAAATGTAGTGTAACATTTTTTCTTAACGACATCAATAATAATTTCGTTCTTTTTTTTTGTTCTTTTAATTTAAAACTGATGAAAATTAGCAAAAAAGAAAAGGTTTACTATAATGGATATGGGCAGACTTAAGTGTTAATTAAAAAAATTGTGTTTGCACAGATGAAGTTCGTGGACAGGCTAAAGCAAATGGTTGATCGAAAAGAAGAAAAAATTGAAAAAGAAATAGCTGAATTTGCCGCGGAACAAGTGGAAGTTCAAGCACTTTTGAAAGCAAGGAGTCAACGAGAGCAACAGCAGCAGCAAGAATTTTCAATTGAAGATACCGAGACACTACCTGTGCCAGCTGCTATTTATCATAGTGGACCTGTGCATTCTGGTAAACGAACCAGCTGTAAGTATTATATTTTATGATTTTATATGTTCACGTATTGATTATTTTTATCATAAAATTGTGAAAGTGTATTAGATTTTGAAGGAAAGAAATTACGTTTTATTACGTTTTGATAATGATCTTATGTTTTATATCTATTTTTTTAATGCGAAAACTAATGCCCTTTTATTGAAAAATTGTCCTTCGAATAAGCTTACTAAAATACGACATCATAAATAATAGAAGAACAAATAAGTTCCATTATTATTTTATTCTTCAAATTTTTACTATTGAACAATAGTCAATTTAATGTTAAATAATTTAAAAATAAAATTTCTACCTTAAATATTTGGCGAGAACAAAAGCAATTACATAAAGAAAGATAAGATTACCGCAACTGATTAAATTGGTACTAAAAAGTTCAATTGTGTAAGGATAAAGTTTGGAATTTTCAAAGAAAATAAACTTTCAATACTGCGTCAACGATAGAGCATCAAAATGAAACATAAAATAACGGCCAACGCGAACTTTTTTTTTTTTCTTTCATCTTATTATACGATAAAGTATTAGACGAAGTGCGTGCGTGCTGATTCTCACATATTCGCTCCCATTGCAACAATGTTATAAATGAAAGATAAAATCTTTATTTTTATATCCTATACTTTGTCTCTCTTTTATTTTATCACTTTTAGATTAATACTTTTTTTTGAGAAAATAAAATATTTTATAAAATTTAATTAAGAATATTAATTGATTTTCGCAAAAGTATATATTGTAGTGATTTAAAAAATCAGTATTTTATCTTGATTAATATTAATTTCGTATCAATTAAATTTTAATATAAAAAGATAATTGATTTTGAAGAATAATTTTTTTCCGCTTTATTACATTTTTACTTTTAAATAGTATTTGCAACTCATTAAATTCTTGTTAATGAAATTACGCAAAAACCATATAAATGAATTCCAAAAATCAATTTTTTACCCAGTCGCAGAGTATAAATAGTTTTGTAATCTTGTTACACAAAAGCCATAGAAATAAATTTCTAAAAATAATTTAAATATTTAAGATACAAAAAAAAGCAAATTGATAGTCTACTTTATAGTGGAAAAACGTGAGATGCTTGTGAATGGGTACATTAGTAGATAAAGGGTTGAGCTTGTTTAGACAAAGATAAGATTTAACAAGTGTACTAAACTACAAAAATTCACTTAGTCCTCTCTTTTTTTTCGACTGTATCACAAATTATTCCGAGATATACGAGATGTTCTCGCAATTTTTTTTCACAACTTTTATTTGGTAATTTTTTTATCCATTGGCCCATCTTCTCGATTTATCATCTTTATTAACAAACATCTAAAAAATGCTTGCTAATCTAATTTAAAAAAACAAAAGGGTTGTCGTAAAATAAAAAAAAAAGCTGAATAAAAAAATTTTCCTAACTCTCAATTTCTTAGAGCAGAGATAAATACGTCATAAAGATAAAAAATGAAAAATAAAAAATTAACAAGAGAAAAATATTGCAACAAAGTTAAACGTTTTGCGTAGAATACAATTGAACAAACAATAAAACTTCATAGTCATTGGCAAGCGTTTCTCTATTGGACCACTTGACTTTACCGAAACCTGATTCTGACGTAGATTATCGACTGATCTATATTACTCTTTTTTTTTTCTTCATCTTTTCATTGCAAATATTCTCGAGCTAGCACATTGTATCGACAGATTGACCATATTCATTGGATTAACTTATTTGCTACAAACGGACGAATCATTCAAGCATTGATTCTCCTTTTTTTTTCTATTGAATTTTTTTTTTCTTCGTTTCCTTATAATTGCGCTGATAAAAAGCACTTATGAATCAATTTATTTAATCGCTCGGAAGAATTAAGAAATCATATGTAATATCTTAATTGTGTTTTCTTTTGAGAACGATCAAGAAACTTCTAATATATTTATAATTCTTTTATTTTTAGATTAAAAGTAAACGTATTAATTAATTTGTTTTTTTATAAAACAGGTATTAGTTTACTTTATGATGTCGCTTTGTAGGCTTACGTGAAGAACAATTGTGTGTATAACAATTGTGTTAAAATAAACTTAGAGAGCCCATGTGTATGAAATTATGTAACCAAGTAATTAAAATTTGAGCTTAATAAGATTGATGTTCCTTCTATTAAAACGAAAAAAAAAACAAATTAAATTTATGATATTCAATAAATAATAATAGTTTACTAAATATAGGATATTTAGACCAAATTTAAAAAATAATTGTTTTATTTTTCTTTTTGTTTCAGATATGGCACTATGTCACTTCAAAATTTGTAATATGGGTCGAAAACGGCAATTGTAATCATCTACCTGATAAAACAATATTTCAAGAGCTCTTTTCCTACAATTTCTAAAAAAGGATAATCATAGTTATATATTTCTTGTGAATAGACCAAAGAATTGCATATCTCGCGCATACCATATTCTACTTGCAAATTTGAAGATAAGATAAACAGAAGACAAAAAAAAATATATTTTAAACAAAACAGCTATAACATCCACCGCTTAAAAAGAAAAGAAGAAGTCTACGTTTCTCCGCTTCCAATGAATGATTAAATTATTAATTTTCAATGATAAGTTTAATTTTACCAAATACGCAAAAATATTTTCTGTATTTAATTACGAATTGAAGAAATAATAAGTAGAATACAATACGAACAGTATAAAAAAAAAACTATTTTAGTATGCAGATGAGTTTTGATCCATAACTTCTTAGTTAATTTATTAGTGTCGATCGAAAGCAAAATAAACGAGCTGAATATATTTATATTTATTTACACCGACGTCAAGAGAGAACATCACAGAAGAATGATAAATTGTAGGAGGAAATAAAAATTGAAAAATAGATTTTAAATGTAGTAAAAGTATCTAAAAAAAATAATGTCTAATGGAAAAGAGTAAACTTTAAAGGAGATGAAATTTTTGTATCTTCAATATGCTTCTGGGAATATTACCTTTGAAATTGTAATTGGAAATGAGTAGCTCATGCTTTTGTTTAAAAAAAAAATATCTTCTTTTTTCATGAAAACTTGCACTTTTTAATTTATGAGGAAGCAAACTGAAATTTCTAAATTGATTTCAATGGAAAATGGTATGCTAAAATATAATTTGATGAAGGAAATTTAATATTTGTTTTATAAACAAAACATTTATTTGAAAAAAATCAGTATTGAAATAATTATAGTAGTTTCTTAAGTAGCATCAGCATAAATTTTCTTTTTTTAAGTTATAAGAAATTTTTTTTAAACAATTAAAATTTAATTATTTATTGAATTTATTTTGGAATGTACCTATTTATTTAAGAAATCAATTTAGAATCAAAGACTTTCAGACATTAGTGCAGACTTAAAAGACTTGATAGAATTTTAGACTCACAAATCATTGTCAAATCTTTGAAGAAGATGTTTAATCAAAAAAGAAAAGAGAAAAAATTTAATCGCAAGCTTACTTAAATATTTCAAGTCATATTAAGAATTTGTATTTATTCCCTAGAACTTAAAGGTAGGAAAAGGCCTATAGATGAAGTCTTAAGTGTTTACGATTAAAACGAAAACATCAGTATTTAAATGTAAAAGGGTCATTTATTAGTTGAATGAAAGATTTAAAAGTAATAAAAGAAGGGTATCAAATGTCTAAGAATGTTAATATTTATAAATAGCAAATATGCATTTGAAAGAAATGAAAAATGTAATATTTAAAAAGAAAAAAAAAAAGAAAATTAAGAAAAAAAATATGTATTTATTTAAAAAGAGACACGAGGTCAGAAAAATAAAAAAAAGCCTTGAGATGCTAATTTTTCGAATGAGTGTGAAAGAGCAAAAGTATGAGTGAATGTAGAAAAAGATAGTGAAAGATGAGGGTGTAGGAGAAAGAAAAAACAAAATTCGCGTTAAAAGATCCCAAAAGAGTAAAAGTATAACACAGAGAGGCCGCCTGCACCCTACATTTATATATTATTTATGGAAAAAGAAAAACCAATTCTATATCATTTGATAGAGAAAATAATAATGCTCTAATCTCTTTTTTTAAAGATGATTAGGCTTATTTATTTAGTTAACTACATAATATTTTGTAATATTTTTTTATTAATCGTTTATTACCTATTATTATTATTATTAATTTTATTGTTGTCTTTTTTTAATAGTATTATTCCTTGATTCATCAATTAACCACTTAAGGCGTATAAAGCGATTAAGAAAATTATATGGTAATGCTTGTAATCATGCTTAAATATCTGTATTGCTTAAAATCTACAATTATTAATGTATGCTATTAATAATATACAGAATATCTCACGCAAACTAATTGAAAATCTTATATTAATTAATCAACCTTTTATTAGATTTAAAATTTTTTTTAAGTATTTTTTTTAATGTCCGACTGAATTTTTTGAAAATAAATAATGTCTAGTAAATAAGTTTCAATTGTGTATATAAGTAAATAAATGTACTTTGTTATTATTTTATCAATCCTCTTGAGATATTTTTTACGAAAATCATGTAATTGATAATCAAAGAAATTATATTTAAGTTGAGTTATTTTTTTTTATTGAAGAGTTATTAATAAAATGTCTTTTTTAATAAAACGATGTTTTATTTCAATAAAAATATTTTCAATAAAGCACAATTTTTGTTATACAACAAAAAGTTTATTTCCATTCTATTTTATTAAAACGTTATACAATCATATCAAAATCTAATAATTTTTCGTCGTCGAATTTGTCAAATCATTCCAATGAATATTCGAGTTATAATAAAATAAGTATGAGAAATGGATTGATAAAGAAAATATTATTCAACTTATTAATCATTGAAAAAATAATGCAGGCGGCTCTCTGAATTTCAGGAGTGTAAAAGTAAATTTGATTTTTAATCATCTATATAATTTTGCACGTGATTTTATCGTAAAAGACATTATTAGTATTAAAATTGTGAAATTCTAACAGCTTTTTTTATATTTTGTTTATATAACTGATATTCTTATTAAACTTAAGTAAATGAATTAAATATGAAGATTAATCTTTATGAATTGATAAATTACAATAACACTAGTAACTTATGTAGATTTATTGAATAATTTTTTAAATATTTGTCGTGAAATTTCTTAACATTTATCAGAATATTTACACATGTAACTTTCGTAAATTATCAATTTCGCCAATCTTTGCTTATAATATTACAACACGATAATAATTTTTCTTATTTAATTTTTGTCGATAATTTAGATTTAAAATGTTTCTGTCATTTTTTTCGTTGTGTTGGACGCTAAAGCTTTTTAGCGAACTTTCGAGGAAATTGTTAACTTTAAATAAAGAATAATGCAATATTTATTTTAATAAATTCAATTGCCTAATGCTTATAATGAAATATCATTTTATATATATATAGGCTCAACTTATGAGATAAAAAGCGATGTCACAGTCGATTGTAAATTTGTCATTCTTATCATGAGACCTTGAAGCTGTTTGAAATAGTCCCAAGTCAATAGAACTTTTAATATGCGTTTTCAAATTCTTTAAATGTTTATATTTTGTGATATTGCGCAAAATTCGTTACATTATTTCAAATTTTTGGCGAAGGAGAAGGTGGGGAGCGAGGAAGAATGAAAAAGAGATTTACTAATGAGAGGACTGTATTATCTGCTATTAAAGTACGAGCAAACATCGGACCTCCCAATGATTAGATTGCCAATGTTTCGATATTCACGAAATTTTCAAAGATTGCCGCAACAAAATGAAGATTATGGTACTTAACAAAATATAAAAAATTAAATAGTCGAATTTTTTTACAATACTTTTTAAAAATTATAATTTCTCATCAAAAAATGATTTTTCAAGTTTATTGATTGAATATAAACAATGTTTCATCGTTACTGTAACAATAATGCTTAATAATATGTACGAATAAAATTCTCAATTGAAAATGAATCTTTGTTTTTTATGAATTAAATTTAGTTAATAATTATATGATAATTTATAATCATTTAATAACCAAGTATACTATTTCGTGTTGATACGTAATAAAAATCTATAATCTTTATGTCTGTTATTTCTCCTTTTATAGATTTAGTTACGAAATTAATTAAAAAATATTTTAAAACTATAATATTAGCTATGAAAAAAAATCTTAATACCATTTACAATTTTAGTTGAAAGTTGAAATACGTTATTTGAAACATTCTACGCCATCTACTGATACTAGTATCAATTTCGTTGTCGAGTACACATTGTAAACAAATCGCTTGATTTAAAGATAAAAAAATAAACAATATTTATTATTTAAAAATGCGCGAAAATTCTTTTTGCGTTTAACAAAATAAAATGCGTTATGAATAATTCAAACATTGATATACGTATGACTCACGAGACGTATATAACCTAAAAATTTTAAGTCTAAAAGGATAACCGTTAAAATTTATTTACCTTATGTTTTTATAGTTGAATAAAATAATTCCATGCACTGTATCACTAATACATATATTTACAATATTAAAAAACACATTAAATGATTATCACACTATTTGAACTAGAATAAACACTGTGGCTTATTTTGCAAACGTTCCATGCCACGGCTTTTTCAAGTCGGTGCCTGCACGCAAACCAGTTGATGTCAGCTGATGAGGTTAACGTCAAGCATCTTACCTACCTCGTATCGGTAACTATGCTATTCTATTTTTTACTTATTCTTTTCAATCTTTTAAAGTTCCTACTTTATCCGCAGTAGTTAATTTTGAAAAATAGAGATACAAAAGTGAAAATTTGTATTGTTAGTACAGTGTTTATTCTAATTAAACAAAACATATTATATTTAATGTAATCTATTAAATTTTAAATTAGATTTTCTTCCCGTACATTAATCTTAAAAAAGTGATATAATAAATTTAAATTGATGAATATTATTATTTAAAACTATAAAATTTAAAAAAAGAAAATGAAAATTGATATTAGATTTGTAATTAACGAATAAAATAAAATGGAAATTCTGTTAAATCGATTAAATTGAATTGTTTACTGGTTATAGGTATACGCGCATTCGTATTTCATTTGAATAGGATAAAACGCATTTTATTCTTCTCTTATATTTTCCTCTCTTTCCGTATACCCATGCATAAAGTTACAAATCAATTAACAAACTCGGTAGTAGCTATTGTGCACAGTAACTTTCATGACTCTTTCAAATAAATCAGCGCGCTCGTAAACATTTTAGCTTCTTTAGTAACAATACGAGCTTTTTAGCGTTAGCATGGTTGTGCCTTTTATTTCTCATTTTTTTTTATACTGAATACGTTTTGCGTTTTATCGTTTGTTATTACATTTCCGTTACCCAAAACGCTTATACGAAATATTATAATTTTTTAATTTTATTTTAATATATTGTCTACAATGCATAATGAAATTATTAAGGTTTTTTTAGCGAATAAATTATCGTTTTTTTTTCTCGAAAAAAATACAAAACAAACGTAGACAATAAAAAGTATAATACAAATGAACATTTTTTTCTTCAATTTTTTTGTTGCTTTTCACCTATTTTATTTAAGTACAATGTAAGGTAACTTATTATCAAATAGTCTATCTTGTATAATGAACTTCCATTGTTCTTATTTTCGTGTTTAATTACGTTATATAATTGTCTACTTAAATAACAAGTGCTTTTATTTTATTCAGATTTAAAATAATCTTTGTTCATTTATAAGTTGTTAAATTATTGAAATTCTTTTTTATTAAAACCTTAAAATGAATAAAAATATGGTCTAAGTAGTATAATTATATTGTTTAAATAAATAATTGAATCACGTAGAATTTTAATCGTATTTGTATAAAATAATTCGCTTTCAATATTTAATTTGCAAAGTAAAATTTTTTGGAAAAATTATTTGAAAAATGGACAAAGATATTTAAAAATGTTGCATAATGCTTAAAAAATTTGTATAAAACATTAATAAAAATACAAACTGTAACAAAAAATATATGAATTATAAAATTCAAATGAATGTATATAAAAATGAAAATTATAAACAATTTATCAAATTCATAAAATATAAATTAAAGCATATAATTAACAAATGAACATAAAAAAGAAATTAAAAAACCATTAAAATTTATGAATTAGCTTATAAATAAGTGAAATTGGGAAAGAAAAAATAAAAAAATTGCATAATTTATCGTTAAAGATTTATTTCATAATATTACACCAACAACTATTATTGAATTTTTATAATAATAATTCCTTATCATGTTAAAAATGCGAATAAACACTTATTCATTAATATATAATTATATATTAATTAATCTTAATATCGTGTAATTATAATATTAATAGCCTAAAAAGATGCGACGCATTTGTCGTATATTTCTTTTCTTTTATACGATTATAAAGTCAGAACATCATTGTTTTTTTTTATTCTTTCGGTTCTAACTAATAATGCTCTTTTATATCGCTTCCTCGCATTTCTTTCATTTTCTCACCTCTCTTACACTGTCATTCACTCGCTTTTTTTTTTAAACATTCTTCCTCGCTTTCTTATTCACCCAAATCTTCTAGCTATTACTCTTATAAAATCGCATTATTTTATAATTTTTTTTTTAATTTTTTTTTATTATGTTTTTTTTTCAATATTTTTTGTTAAAACCTTCATTGTCTCTTTTACTTCTCGTTTATTCTTGGAATGCTCGATTACACAGTAAGTTCGATAAGTGGCTTTATGCTTGGCTTTAAAATATAAAGAGAAAACAAAATAGAAAAAAATAATTGTGAGAAAATAAAAGGAAATAAGAAGAAAATAAAGATTTGTTACTTTTGCTTGTGGATCGATGGATTCGTTATGAATTTTTTCTTCTCTACGTAAAACATCATTTATTTCTATACCACATTATCTTCTTATTTTTGCACTAAACTCTTTCCTATAACAAATAAAAATACAGGAAAGCTTCCTTATGCACAGTAAATTAAAACAGTTTACGCGTAGAATTTGAGAGAAAAAAAAATTCATTAGAACCCAGCAATAAATGTGCGCAGAAGAAGCTTGATTGTTCGTCCTTACTTCCATTTGTAAATTTATTTATTTTCTTATTTTTATGAAGCTTGAAAGTTTGAGAAGTGCCTGATATGCGCTCATTAATTATTTATTTATTTATTTTTTTGTATTTTTATTATCATTACAATAGTATAATAAGAAAAATTACACAGTCGATCGGTGCATCGATATTAATTGCGATAACGGAACAATATATATGTATATATAAATATTCTGTAAAATATAATATGGCGACTTGTTGTGCGCTTTATAGAGCGCGAGACCTTTTTTTTTTATTTCATTTATTTATTATACGAGCAAAGCTTCGCTGAAGTGTCTCTTTGTAAATACTTAATTACATGTATTTTTTTTTATTTATTTCATTTATTTTTATTTTGTTTGCTCTTTTATTTGAGAATAATTTCATTACAATGATGATATGGAAAGAAGCAATTACATTATTACATTGTGTGCGCATAAAAAGTGTTATTACGCGAACGAGGAAAAAACAGAGTGTGTCTTATGTACGATTCTATATGCTGCTTTTATTTTACTTTATGGGTTAAGAGTGACCCCAGCGAAGCTTGACAAAAAAAAAAAGAGAAAAATATGAGGCCCGCATAAATCCAAATGTCCAGACATTATTGATAAAATACAAAGACGTAAGTACAACAACTATTGTAGCTTAAAATTGAGAATCTGACGCTTACTCGGGAGCTGCCGTAATTCATCATTTTTTTTTTCTTCTTTTTCTTTTTTTTACACTCATTGTACAATATTAGTTTGGAATGAAACAAGGCTTTTTTACTTCATACTTTTGTTTTTTTTTCTTTACTTATTTTGTGCGTTATTACATTTTTTGAAATATTTTATTTGTTGATTTTGTTTTTATGCGTATCTGTTGAGAAATCAGTAATATTTCTATTTCGCTTTATTGTATTTTTACAAATATGGTATACGAATGAGTTTAAAATCTTGAGTTAAAAGAAACATGCTATTCTCTATTTTTTTATTAAATTTTCAATAGATGAATAAATATCATAATTAAAGGTTTTAAAATAGGATTACCAGTAATATTTGTAAAAATACATCATAGAGAAATGAAAAATAATTGAATACCGATATGGACTTCACGTTGGAAATTGAAGCTTTTACAATTGTGAACATGTGTTATGTATGCCTGGATATTTTCTAAAGCTTTGTTTCGCTCAAGTTGGCAATCGATATATTAAAATATATATAAACACAAAATGAACGTCAGTTTAGGATATTATTTTTTTTTCCCTTACTTTTTTTTTCTATTAATACATGTATAACGACATGAGTCTTTACAAAGTTTGCTTTGGCAGTGTTGAGAACAAAAGTACCAATAACGTGGTACTTTTGAAGAGATTGGACGAGTTACTTTATTTATTTATTTTTTTTGTTACTTTTTTTTCTTATACATTATTATATTATTTTTTTTTATTTCAAGGGACGCGAAAGTACATTATGATTTATACATACGCGCATATACATTCATACGGAGAAGTCAAAAACTGACGTTCGATTTAACGTATATTATATATATGTATATATCGAAGAAAACATTTAAAAAGAAAAAAATAAAGAAAGTAAAGGGTACTCCCGAGACTATTTGCGACAGTTTTTGAGGTATTTATGACAAACACGTGGCGCCGCACTATCTCTTACATAGCGCGCTTTATTATTATTTTTTTATTCTTTTTTTCTACAAAGTGACGGGCGGCGCCGTTTCTTTTATGCACGGAGATTGTTTTTTTTTTCCTCTTAACTTCGTGCTTTCTTACTCCATTACTCTTTTTTTTAACTTTTTTTTCATTCCGTTATTATTTTCTTATGATTAACAATTTTCTTTTTTTTTAATATCTTAACTACCAGAATTCTTTCCCTTCATTAAATCGAAGACGTGTTATTTTTTTTTTTTTATGTATTTGTATTTCATTTTGTACTTGTACTGTTCAGCAAGGCAGCGTGTTGCACTTTGTTTACAATATTAGATTAATCGAACCGTGATACGCTTTCGTTAATTCAACTCCAAACGTCATATAACAATTTTTCTCTTCATTTATTTTATTCTTCTTTTTTTTTTTTAAATGCAAAAAGTTCCTTGACGAATTCTATTTAAATATACATGACAAGTGTGCTACAAATTCTTTTTTTTTCATTATTATTAATAAAGTGCTTACAAGTTTATTTCATGATGTATTTTCAATAACATTATAGTATCGTTTACATTTTTATTTTCTTCGATTTTCAAAATCGAAGAAAGATTATCACGCATTAAAAATGTAATCATTTTTTTTTCTATACTTTTTTTTATTGAACATAAGAAATTTTTTCGGACGTTTGGTAGTATATAGACTGCGTTACACAAGTCCGCTTATTTTTTTTTTTTTTATTTTAACTCTTATAACTTGTGTTTACCTGCTCTTTAATGAAGTGAAAAAAAATGTATTTTTTTTGTATACGCTTATGTTATATCACTTAACAACGTTGAGACACAAATCGTGATCGTATCTAACTGTATATGGAAAAAAATTAATAATTAATAAAAAAAAAAGAAAAAAGAAAAAAATCAACGAAACAGGAAGCTGCCAGAGATTGTCCCTTTTGCAACTTCACCGGCGATAACCAGAGGAAGCGCTTTGTTTTCTTTGTTTATTTATTTTATTTACTTTTTTTTTTTGTATATTTTGTTATATTAAGACATGCGATTCTACGCACGTTTAATTATACAAATATCGCCTCGCTCAATCCTTTTACGATCGTTACTTATTAATTTTTTTTTTTAACTTTTCCTTTCTATAATATATAAGCGCACGGGTATTATACTTTATTTTTTCTTTAATATTTTGAAGCTTGTTCAAAAATAAAAAACAATTGTATAATAATGTAAAATAAAAAGAAAAACATTTCTCGATAGTGATAAAAATCATATGTATATATATCAAGAGCTATCGCTGCAAAAATGATTTACAATTCGTTATCATCATTGCGGTTTTACAATAATAATCAATAATAATATTAATAATAATAATATAATTAATTGTAATAATAATATAATATAATAATAATAATTATGATGATGAATAATATTGACAATGATATTAATAATAGATTAATATATAAGTTTATTTTTCATTATTTCTTTTACTAAACATATTTCAACAATCACTTCAACTCATCAAGAACGTGCGTAATAATGAGAAAAAAAATATAGCTTAAAAATTAATAATTATTAAAAAATAATAATAATAATAATAATAATCATAAGATAATTGTAATATCTTAGAAAATATAAACTTATTTGTATTATACATAAATATATATGCATGTATACGTATTTACATAAAAGAGTTAACATAACGTGCCATCGACTCAGTTTTATCATACATATAACGTGTATGTCTTTTTTTTTTAAATATTTTAAAAACTAACTAAGAAAAAAAACATCGCATAACGATGATGCTTTAATTGATGAAAGACGATAGAGTGTATAGTAGCGGGCATTCGACGATTCGAAGTGCAGTTTTATAATATATGGAAAAAATATATATATGCAAGCAAAAAATCAGAATAATAATAAAAATAAACTGTCGCCGCGACGATACGTGTGTATAAAGAAAGTAATGTACAGAGTTAACCAATCGAACGAGGATAAAGCGTCGATTTTCTTTTAATTCTCTTTCGAGAAATGAGAAAAAAATTAACGTCAACCTCGCACGATTGGTATATTTAAATCAGCAAAAGTTAAAATAATTATATTATATATAGAAACAGAGATAACAAAGTACATACAGTTAAACCGCGCGATATTTTATTTTTAAATGTGTACAAACTACATGTTAACTATTGAGTAATTATCGTAAAAGTCAGCTGTGCTCACCTTACGACCTTTGTTTTCTTTCTTTTTCTTTAATTTCTAATGATCGATTTTTTCTTTAGACGATCGCGATTGGTTTCGCGCTATTTTTTTTTTTCTTCTTTTTCTTTCATTTTGTTTACTTTGAATTACAAATTTATACGACATTATAATCACTAATGTATAAGAATTTAATTATTCGTTAGCTCGAATTATATAGCTGAATGTCGTTTCTTTTTTATTCTTTCTTAGTATCGAAATTTTTTATTTTTACTCTTTAAATTTCGTATAATCGTATACAATTGTGTTAAAGTATACATCATTGACAAACTTGTCTAAAATGTCCCAAAATCGGCACTTCAACACATTAAATTTCTTTACATATTTAAAAATTTCGTAATTTCTTTTTTTTTTAAACGAAAGAAAAAAATTTACTACATCAAAAGTTTGTTTATTATTATTTTTTTGGACTTTTTCTTAAGTATAATGTGAAATCGCTAAAACTTTGTCTCGTGTTTTATTTTGTAATTCAACACACATTTGTAAAAACGATCGGCATATTTTTTTTTGTTGTACCGATTTGTATAGAAAGACAGTGCACAGCTACATTTTTTTTATACTAAAAAAAAGTCGTGATAGCTTTTTTTAGAGCAACAGCTAACTTTGGTCCATTCATTCAGATGAAAGATTTTTTATTATTTTTATCGCTTTTTTTTCATTTAGTTATTTAATAATCGACAGCGCAGGAAAAAAGTAACTATTTTCTTCGTATTGTTTTATTTTTCTATGTCGCCTCGGCGTAAGATTGACGATCAAAGGTAAATAATGATATGAAATGTTCGTTAGTACCATGAGAATACAACGCTCATAAAAGACATTTTCTTTTAATATTATTTATTTAGTTTAAATCTATACATGCTTCTTTCTCAGTTTCATTGTAAAATGATTTTTTTCTTATTTATAATTTTTATTTAATTTCTCTCTGACGATCGCTTAAATTCTAATGATCATTAAGAATAATTATTGAATAAACAGTACGGGTTTTTTCATTTGTATACCTGTCCTTTAATTTTTACTTCTGTTATTTTTTTTTTTTTAATTTTTCTTTATCTGTTACATAAAATTGTATTTATTATTTTTTTTTATTCTTTTATCATCTTCTACCCCACACACTCACACTTTTTTTTTGCAATTTTCCCTTTTGATAAATTTAAAAATTTCTCATAACAATTAATTTATACTTAAGGTTCGTTAATATTAGATATGGCACAATATAAATATTATATTTAAAGTCTTTTTGAAGACATAATAAAAATAAATCTAAGTAGTCTTTCTTTTCTATCTTTCGAAAAATTTTATTTTTTTTGTCCTCGTTTAATTACAATCCCTAAGCTTTTTTTCGATTCGAAAACCTTGTATATATCGTGTTGCTTTTTTTATAATTTTTCGCATTTTTCCTTTTGTTTTCCCCAACGTATACAGTCAATTTGCTTATTCATTTTATATTTTATTTTATTTTCATTTATTTTTTTAAACTTTGTCCTCCGAAATAGAAGAAACGTATTTGAAACAAAAAGAGCGGTTATCTCACGAAATAATACATTCTTAATATTCTCAGATTTGTGTGACTCGCCAAATTTATAGAATTTTCAAATAAACTTTTAAATAATTCAAAAACCAAAAATATATATATAAACTAAAAATTTTCTTGTTTCTAAATTAATAATTGACTAAAAAACGTGACTTTTTTTTTCATTAAAGCTTCCAGTGTAGAAGCGACTACTGCGATTAAATTCTTTGTTTTATTTTTCATTTTTCCTTAAATAAATGAGCCACACATAGCGTAAACCCGAGAAGGTAAACGATTTTCCGATGCTCTTTGGTACGTCAATATCACATTAACAAGACGAACTTTAAACCAATCAAAAAAAAAAAACAGTCTAATCAGTCGATTCCCTAAAGTTAGGAATTAAAAGGCGAAAACAAATAAAGATTACAATTAAATTTTTATTTTATTTTTATTTTTTTTTCAATAATCCCTTAATTAAACTGATATTTTTAAAAATTATAAAAAATCAGCCTTCTCCAAAATAAATTCGCTTTTTATCAAAGTATTTCTTTCACAGCGCCAGAAAAAATCAACGTGAGCTTCGTCAAAGCTTTTTTTTTTATTAGCTTGATCAGAACTAGCTCTTTTAAAAAAAAAGAAATCTAAAAAAGAAGTAATAAAGAGAAGAAATATTCCTTAAGTCTTGTCCCTCGTTTCGGACTGAAATGCGTTAATAGATATTTGAAAGTATTAAAGAAAGATCAAGTCTATAGGCGCACTGTGCTCGATTTTTTCTTTTTCTTTTTTCTTATTTAAGAAACACAAAAAAAAAGATTCATGCAACTCCCATTGACAAAAAAAAAAAATACAAGAACAAAGTTTTTCTCGCAGAGTGAAATAAGAAAGAAAGAAAAAAATTCTCTGAAGACCGATCCTCTTGGAAGGAAAATCGGATAAAAATAAACGGTTTTCATTTTTTATTACCCTTTTTTTATATATCATCACAAGGAATATTTTTATCGGATTTCTTTTCTAAAAAGCATCGGAATCCTTTTTTTTTATTCTTTTAAAAAATATGTATTCCTTTTTTTCTTTTCTTCTTTTTATTTTCTAGATAAATAATATTAGTCCCTCGTACTGCTTTTTTTACTTTATTAGTTATAATTTTTTTTTTCCTCTTTTGTGTTCTCTTTGATAAACTTGGCATTTAACCAACTTGCAGTTCCGAACAAAAAAAATGCGAAAGTCACATGTGTAATTAACTCCAGCCCCCATTTGATATACACAAACATACAATGAAGAGTTTCGTTTTTATCTATCAATTAGATATATCGTATGTACACGCGTTTATGATAATATTATTAAGAGTGCAAAATAAAAATATATATATATATATATTTATATATAAGTTAAAAACATTTTTTTTCTTCGTTTAACTTTACACGAAATATAAGTCTCCCTCTTTTTTTTATTTAAAAAAAAGAAAAGAAAGTTTCCGATAAACGAGATGAGAATAAATTTGACATTTTTTTTATTTTCGATTATGCACACCATTAATAATTAATTAGAAATTTTTTTTCTTATCTCCCATATAGCGATAGCTCTATATTTGTAATAAATTTGTTTTATTTTTTATTTATTTTTTTTATACAAATTCTACGAATGGATAGTGAAAAATTACGATTTGTAATTTTTTAATGGCGACGAGAACAAGTTATCGTTCATTTGTTTTTTCTTCTTCCATTCAACGTAAAAAATAAACAAAATGTTATTACACGACGCACCTTTTTTTTTACTTCTATCCCTCTCATCATGCTTTTTTCACTCAAGTGTAAACATTATACAATAAACATATTTATTATTATTTTTTTTTACCTTTTCTTTTCTATTATATACTCGCAATTTCGAAAGTAAAATACTTGGCACATCATTAGAAGATTTTCCTTTCGTATTTTTATTTTTTATCCTTGTTTTAAGCAATAGCCTTCCTATTGATATTATTTTTATTTTTCTCCCTCAATGACAAAGAGGACAAAAAGTATAGTGTATACCCTGGAAAGATATGTTTTATTTTTTTTTATACGAATTAACTATATAAAGAAAATGAGAAAAATGGCTGACATTATCGAGCTATACGTACGTTCAGATAAGTTGTCTTTTAAAACTTTGGTTTCGTTTTCGAAAAAAAATAACCACAAAACATATATAGTTTCTTTTTTTTTATTATTAAATTTATAAAATTTATTTATAAACGAGCAGTCATTTAGCCTTTGGCATCGTATAGTTTGCGATTTTGTTTATCGCTATTTTTTTTTTGTTAACTTAATTTTCTTATTTTTTTCGAATCCTTTGTCTACTCGTAAAATTATCCTAATAATTAATAAACGAATTTAATAACAAATCATAACGCCGTTCTACTCGATAACGTCAGCCCTTTTATTTTCTCCTACTCGCAGCCCCATCATTTTTTTCATTTTTTTACCCTTAAAAAAATTCTTAACTTTTTGGAAGATTTCCTTCAATTTTTTTTTATTCGTACAGTCGTTCTTTACAATTTTACATTGTACATCACTAAACATCGACGTAAATTCCGTATACGATTTTTTTTTTTCATTTTTTAATTATTTTTAAGTTTCCGATAATTATTTTTAGCGCTTCTCTCTCATTATCTAAATATTACAAACGAAAGAACATCACAGAATTTCAGAATAGTAAATTTTTTAAAATTTTTATTAGCCAATTTTTGCAAAATTTTTGCGATTTTTTTTTTAATTCGACAAACGAGATATAAAGTGCCGTGCGCGTGCGCGATAATGCGGAGGCCTTTTTTTTCCGTCATCCCTGATTTCGTCTGCCCCATATTAATTTTTTTTTCTTCTCCCTTATATCTCCCTCTTCTTATCACAGAAATACAGAATTCCCGAAAATGACTAGGTTCAATTTCGCCGCGACATCCTATCTTTTATAATTTTTTTTCTTCATTTTTTTCTCGTTTAGAATCGAGAATTAATTTTAATTCTTTGATCAAAATTCTTACAATTTTGTAAGCGCTCCACATTACGCGTAGACATCACGCGCGACTTTTAATTTAATTTTATAATTTTTAATCTTAATCAAGAAAGAACTCTCTTGAATACATATTATAAGCTAACGAAATATTTTTATTTTTTTTTGTTTTTCTTACCGATCACTCGTAGCTTAAATTTTCTTTTTTTATAGAATATACGAGTAATGGTATATCCACGACTAATTACTAAAAAATCGTATCGTCTTTGTCCGGTATACATCGTGCATTTAGAAGATATGTTTTAAGTTTCCCCGTTTACAACAGTATCGAAGACTCTTTATTTTTTGTTTAATTAAATTCCCTCTTTTGTTTTGTTTTGTTTTTTTTTTTTCACTTCTTGCTACGCAAAACCAAACTACGCACGGCAGACCTAATACACTCCCCTTTTATCATCAGCAATTTGTACTTACTTGTGATTTTTTATATATATATATATATAAATGGCATTTTATTTTCGTACAATAATCTGCTCGTTCTTATAATATGCTAAGACGTTGGTGATATTCAAGACCTAAATGATTTGCGTTGAATAATTCTTCTCTATGATCTGTAGTTTTATTTTCTTTGAATGCATCTCCAAGCTTTGAAATTCAATTCTTTCAAAAGTTATAGCATAGAAAAATATAAAGACCAAAAGTTTTTATCATCATTAATTAAGATTGTTCTTAGTTTTCTCATTACGCACAAGTAAAAGTTACAAATTATTTCATTTACGTTTAAGCACAGATTTTTCCCTTCAGAATTGGATATTCCTCTATTCTTTTCGAGTAATCTACATCGAATAGTTTTTTTTTATTTATCATTTTTTTTTTCGTTTTTTTTTTTTATTTGTTAAAGCCTCGATTAATTTAGCCGTCTCCAGTTCCGGGTATTAAAAAAGTCTTACGAATGTAATATTGCACAATTGCCAATTGAAGGGGGAAGCGGAGAAAAAGGCTTCGAAAGAGGAACGAAAAAAATAAAAGGGAAAAGTCAGGCAAATACGCGATAGCTCGCGCTCTCCTAAAAAAAGCTTGGAGAGGCGTTCAATTTTAAAATCGAATTCATCATCATACATATATATATATATATATTTCTCCCTTTCTTTTGTTTTTTTTTCTCACTTTACTTTTTATTTGTTTTTTTGTTTTTTTATTCTATGAAACCAGAACGAGAGAATATTTCGTCTTTTTTTTGTCGTTTAATATCGTATGAATATATATATGTATAATTATATATATTTATATGTATATGTTTTATATACACGATTCAAAATATTAGCATTTAAAAAGTTAAAAATATACTTTGCAATTCGCGCTCGCGATGGACCTATACAACGTATTTTTTTTTTTTATTAATCCTCATTCACATTTTTTTTCTTTTAATAATTAAATCCTTGGGAAAATCCGTTTTTCTATTTAATCGTTTTTTCATCTTTTTCTATACAAATACTACGCACCTTCGGCTATCATTTCTTTTTCTTTGCATTCTCGCTCTTATCCCTCAAACTTAATTCACCCCCTTTTTCCCTATCCAAATATATTTTTTTTTTTTGGTTTTTTTTTTCGATGAGACTTCAATTCGAGCGCATTAGGATTTTTAGTTGTAATTGAAAAATTTTTTCGTCCTGCTTTAAATTTTTATCTTATAATCATCAAAAAGTATGTATCCCCCTCATCAATAAAATAAGTTTACTTTTTTATTTATACATACATTCACAATATAGATCAAGTTTGTGTGTTAATTTTTTGTTAAAATTCACACTTTTCACACGTATATGTATGTAAGAACATCTACACTTATACCCATATATGACGCAACACACATGAGCTTTTTAATTTCCATTAAAATTTAATTTGTCGCACGACGCCAAACGGTCTTTTAAGATCGTCTTAATATCCCTTTTTAATTTTCCCGCCCAAATAAATTTTTTTTATTTTAGTCTCGCCGAATAAGATTTTCAAAAAGGCGATAAATTTTCATTTAAAGCTGGCATATTTAATCGTAACGATTAAAGGTACTTAGAAAAAAAAACAAAAAAAAATTTAAGAAAAAAAACATGAGAAAAACGCCGAAAGACTTTCGCTCTTAGATTGTGCGTTTTTGTTTTATACTTCAGTCGTTATTAAAAAATTTTCTCCCTTTTTTTTCTATATACTTCATCTTTGGATTGTATTTAGTCTTGATCGTAATAAACGAGCGGGAAAATCCAACGCCTATCATATAATAAATTCTACAATTAATAATTGTATATTTCGAGCCGATCGTTTAATTAGAAAGAGATCGAACTCTTTGAGAAAATACGTGATATTGAGCACCGCCGAAAGGCTCCACGCTTATTTTTTTTTTGTTTTATAATATATAAATGACGCACAGCTAGAGACGTCCTTACCTTTATAGCTTGGGATTTTACATAATTATATTAATGATATATTATTTTACGCTATAACTAAGAGTTCTTCTTTTAACGGGACTGTGGTAGTATATCCTTTATCTACAATCGCCGTTGCGTCATGCTCTTCTTGTTGTTGTTCTTGTTGCTGCTGCTGCTGTTGTTGATGCAACTGATTGCTATTGTTATGATTGACGACATTGAGGGTTGTACGATGATGATGATGCCAACGGCTTGTGTAATAATAAGGTGAATGACGACGATGATGAGGATAATGATGGACGTGATGATGATGATAATGATGGTGATGACGATGATGCTGTTGCGCCAGTGTTGTTGTTGTTGGAGCCTGCTGGCACCACCGTTTTCATTGAGGCTGTTGCTGTTGCTGAATCGATAGGTGCTGCTGTTGCTGTTGTTGATGATGCTGCTGTTGCTGCTGCTGCTGTTGTTGTTGATGATGATGATGATGCATATTACCAAGTACACTCTTGATAGCTGAAGTTTTAAGGAGGCGTTTAAGCATACCACTATGGCCACGATGTTGCAAACTCTTGTGAGTGGTGAGGGAATTTTTTGTACGATAACGACGATTGCAGAATTCACAGACATAAAGTGTATCCGATTGTTCGTGCTTATCTTGAAAGTGGCGCTTGAGCGAGTAATAACAGGAAAAGGTGCGCCGGCAGTAAGGACATTCCTGAGGTTCATTTATACCACCAGCAGTTGGTGGTGGCATACGGTACACGGCTAAGGGAGGCGTTACCGGTGCTGATACCTGATGTTGATGTTGATGTTGTTGCTGCTGTTGTTGTTGCTGTTGTTGTTGCTGCTGCTGCTGTTGAGGCGTCGTTGCCCCGGTGTGATGCATCCCATTACCCGTACCTGTAATACAAAAATTCAAAAAATACCGTTCACACGGTTATTCGAAAATTTTTCTAAAAAGCACACGATTAAAAGCAAAAAATCAGTCGAAAGAAGTATCGTGTGCTTTTTTTTATTCCCATTAGATTTTCCCAAAATTTATTTCCACCCATGCGTGTTAGCTTATTAATTTATTGAAAGTCTTCCTTTCATTCGAACTTACTTTCTTAGTATTTGATAGTTATGTATATATTGTTTAAATGTAAATTATGGCACAAATCTTGTTTAATTAATTTTATAACAATATAGAATATTATTCATCTATTTTACAATTAAAACAGAGAAAATTGGTTAGATTTAAATTTATTGATTCTACCGCATCCCAAAAAAATTGAATAATGAATATAAACAAATCATACTTAAATATATTCTTAGCAATGCTACATTTTAATCGTTATGAATAATGGCATTAAGTATTGTCAATTTCAGGGTGAATAGTATTGGTTTTATCAAATTAAACTTATCAATTTAATATAATGAGTAGTTTAATTTTTTATAAATTATATGAACGTCATTATAGTACATTGATATTTATAAATATATTAGCAAAAGTATTTCGAATGAAAGGTATGATTGAAAAGTTAATCAAATAGTAATAAACAAGATTATTAGAAAAAATATTAGATATTATCGTTTAATTGGTCCTCCAAAACGAAATCGTTATAAAGTGCAAAGTTACGTAGCAATTTTTTTATATTGATTGATCAATTATAATTTTATTCTAATTAAATTGCCACGCTCAATTTATTTAAAGTGAAGGTTAAATACGAATTTTCTGAAAATAGTACGGATTTCAATAAAAAGCTATAAAATTATTATGAATATGGCTGCACAGAAAAAGTTATTCAATAAGTTATTAGATTTCGTTTTAGAGGCTCGAATATTTAGATCCGCATGAATAATTCTAGATAGATATAGATATATGTATATATTTTTTTGCCACCATTGACCTGTCATTATTTCATAAAACACCATCGAAGCAACCTCGATTTAATTTTTAATCACTTCACCAATCAAACGCCAGAAAGAAAAGGTTAATAGTCAATTAGTATATATCTTTTTTTAGATATAGGATTAATTAAAAATTCATACACAATAATTGTATTCGGTTGTCGTAGTTCTATTTTAAATCATAAATAGTAGCATGCATTAAAGTTTACAAACGAAGTTTTCATTTAAGAAAATTTTCAAATTCTAGATTTCCTTTTGATAATTTTACTGTAACTCATTGAGTTTTTTTATTAGAATAGTAGAACGTGTAACATAAATCCAACTAATTGATATGTTACATTGATATTCTAGCATGCACACAACAATTAACATCAAAAGCCAATTAAAAAAAAATACAACACAAAAGCTAAAACACAGATAATCGAACACAAAAATAAGTATATAAGCAAACGTATAACGGAATAGGAATAATTAGAGGGAGTTAGTAACTTTCAAAACAAAAGTAATAAAAAAAAATAAAAGGGAAAAAATAGTGTTGGATTAGTGGAAAACCTAAAGCTTTTTTTGCGATCATTCGAGCCGAAGTGTTATTTCGGATTATCGTGCAATATGAATTTCGCCAAACCCATCAAACTCGAGAACGACTCGGAAAAAAGTTTCTTTATTTTATTATTCTGTTCTTCAGATCTAGGGGGTAAAACTGAAAGAACTTTTGTGATCTTCATACTGCGGGATGAAAGAAAAGAGAAAATTTCATTTTGCTGCCAAGACAAAAGAAAATTAAAAAAAAACCAAATGTGTGTTTAACAATGATCGGCGCAGTTCGTTCTCGAGTTATGCTATTGATAAAAAGTATTTTAAAAAATTGATAAATTTCGCCCAAAAGAGTATTTGACAGACCGGAAGAAATGGATCAATGATCCCGGAAATCGACAGGCATTCTTAGGGATTTTAAAAGGGGGAAATCGAAACAAATTCGTACCTTATTATAAGATTATAGATTATATCTAATCGTGCTAAATGGTAAAATTACGAAATTTAAGAAAAATTTTTTTCTTATTATACAAAGTTTATAATGAATTTCGAAATTTTACTTTTTTTGTTAATTAAAAATATTTTTTGTTACATCTACAAATGACTAAAAATATCATTACAGTAGTAACTATTTTTTTTTATAAAGTATCAATTGAAAAATATCTTTAAATTTTTTGTAGTCATATCTTATAGTCTTGATCTTCATGTAAAGACTCGATATGCAATAAAACTGTACTTCAAAAAATTTAAAGAAAAAGTGACTAATATTTTGTGCTAGATTAAAATAAAGAAAAAAACTAAAATAGTGAGTACAAATTATAATAAAAAAAATTGAAAATAGTTATTAAAAACAAAAAAAAAACATCGCGTTACATGCAATTCCCATCATATTAAAATAATAAGTACCCAAAACATTAATATTAAAACAGTAAGATTAATTAAAACTCATAACAGTTATACCAGTTATAATTAGAGTAATAAAACAAATATAAGAAAAAAACTAGCTAGAAAAGGAAAATAAGTATTAAAGAAAGTTTCTTGTTAGTATACAAACGTCAAGGTCGCTTCGATGGATCAAACTAATATTATTTAATTTTTTTATTGAAAAAAAAAATATCACCGAGAAAGTGCGATATTGAAGATAAGTAAAAGGTGTACCAAAATTCGTAAACGAAATTCCCAAAACCTTTAGAAAAAGTAACCAGTTACGAAAATATTTTTACAAATAAAAAAAAAACAATCGTAAAAAATATAAAAAAAAAAGAAAGTGATAGTATTTAAGTAATAAAGAAGAATGTGAGAGATAAAAAGAGATCGATGATTGTAGTTTATACTAATAACTGATTAATCAAAAGAAAGGGTTAATAAAGATAAAAAGAAAATTCTTTTATTTTTTGGTTCTTTTTTTTTAGTGAGGTGTTTTATATTGTTGCTCTCAATTGTTTTTTTGTTAGCGTGTCCCTACCTTATCTAAACCTTCAAAAGAACTTAATGTCAATGTCGCCAGGCCTGCTCTTATGATAGGTATAAATATGGGTCATCAGGGAGTTACGTGAACAGTATACTCGTTCGCAGATGACACATCTGTATTCCTCTTGTCGTTCAGCGTGCTTGTCAGCAACATGACGTTTAAGGGATGCTTTGCTGCACAATACTTTGCCGCACAGCTGGCAGGTGAATAGCTTCTTCGACGATGGTGTATTCAATGAGTTGAGCGTCAGACCTGGCATCGAGGCGAGCACTGAAACAACAACAATTGGCACCTCATGCAGCAGCAATCCCTCAAACACTTACCTAATACCACTATATTTCATCTCTTTTTTTTTACTTTTTTTATTTACGCGTCTTTTTTTTTTAATTTTTTTTTCTTTTTTTATAGGGAAATTAAAGGGACTAGCGTGTCTCCGCCTCTCTCGATCGCTCATTCTCTTACTCTCTTTCTCTCATTCGCACCAAAATTTTCTTAAACTGCTTCTAATGAATAGGATAAGATCGACTAATTCTTGTTTGATCTTGGAGCAGTGACAAAATAATATTTTTTATTTAGATATTAACTGAATTCTTATTAATATACAATAAAACAATGTAATGTTTTCTTTGATTTATTATCACAATGCTTAATATATTATCATTTAACTTATTTAACTACATTTAACAGAAATATTAATCTTTAATCATTCTTCAAGTTTATTTTAAAAAATTTCAAAATATCAAAATTATTCTCAATTAAAAATAATCTTTATGATGTAGAATTTAATATGATATAATTTTTATTTATAAAAGCTCATTCTCTCTTAACTTTTTCACTAGAGGCAGACACGCACACGACTTAAAGCATTTTGGATTAAGATAAAGAAATAAAATTTTTCTCCTTAACTTAAGTCTTATAAAAAATAAAGTAATCTTTTTTTCTTGACTGATTGGATATAATTAATCACTTTGATTATTAGAATTTCATTTCAATGGATTAGGGTTACATTATATGCTCTTAAGCGTCCATTAAAAATTTTAAACTTTTGTTCAATTATAATTAAAAAATTTTTTTCTACGCAAGAGTATTAAACCAACTTTCTTTCCCCGTTACTTATATATTTTGTCATTACCCTTCTTATACAAAAATAAAAAAAAATAAATTTGCACGCGCTTCTTATTCTTTTATTAATTCAACGGAAATTGAATTCGAATTGCTACGACACCGAGATAAAGAAAACGTGCACGTCGCGAAATGAATGTAACTCAAGTATAAAAGATGCACACGCGCGCTCTCTTTACTCCCCTTTTTCCTCTTCCCAAAAAAAAAAAAATAATAAAAAAAAGCTTCTTTTTCTTCTTTCTATCCTATCCCGTAGAAAACGAAGCATCTCGCAAATGAATGAGATGCTCATGGCACAATGTTTTCTTGGATTGCGCGTATATAGGGGTAAAAGGAGAAGAGAAAGAAAGAAAGGAAAAAGGATGCAGAATAAAAAAGAGAACATCGTCAATGTATGCGGTCGAGCTTGAGAATTGCACGAATCAATGGGTATAAGAGAAAGAAAAAAAAAGACGAGGTGGGAGAGGGTAAGTTTCTTCTTTCGAAGAATATAGGCGCGCATGGAAATATAAGAGTAAAGCGTTTTATTTTATTTTTTTTGTATACAGAGAAAAATGTCGCGCTACCTTTCCATTCACGTCAACGAATCAAACGTCAATGAAGAAAAAAAAAAGAAAAAAAGAAAAATGCAACGTCTCATTTCCAACGTCGTTAATTAAAAGAAAGTCTCGGTAAGAAATAAGGAAGCAGAGGAGACGAAGACATATCTATATATAAAGTTAAGAAGAGATGCAACGGAGCGAGAGTTAAAGAAAAGGATGAAAGTGTAAGGAGAAAAGGAAGGAAAAACTTAGAATATCGCCGGTGCACTTAAAGAATTTGAATAGATAATGTCGTTCATTGCGGGCCTCTTTTATTTTTTCTTTTTGCATGGAAAAAGAGATAAAAAAAGTGGTAGAGTAAAAAAAAAAAATTTTTTTTTCTCTATATAAGATGGGCACACGGTACGTCTCCTCTGTCTTTTCTTCTTTCCTTTTTTTTTTGCCTCCTTAACATCGACATCGTCGGCGGGCTGAGATTCGTTCATTCATTCTCTTTGGAAAATTGCTCTTTATCCAATTTCTCAAGTCGTGTCTCATTAAACTTCAGAGGTGGATTAAAAAAAAAAGAAAAAAAAAAGAGAAACTGCACGCGCCGTTTTATATAAAAACTTCGCACAATAAGAGTGTGTAAATGGAAGGGCGGTTGGCTGCTGGTCGCTTTACTTGGATGGGATTGGTTTGCGTGACTAAATAATGCGAGGAAGAAAAAAAACAATACAAAAAAAAAAGAAGAAAATATGAAGGAGTTGATCTAGGGAGACGCAAGATGAAGGATATACATATAAAGAAAGGCTGCAAAAAGGTATATATAAGGTTTACGATAGCATATATATAGATACGGGTGGACAGAAAAAAAAAATGAGCGAGCGATATGACAAAAGAAAATATAAGACATCCACAAGTTGGTTTTTTTTTCATCAACAAAACAAAATGAATAAAAAAAAATACTTTTAACAAAAAAATATATTAAATAAAATGTATAGGCTGAAAGAGCATAATACAGCATCTCGTTTATCGCGCGTTACATGTACTCGTTACAAGAAGAAGAAGGTACTGGCTAAACATACCACCTTCTCTCATCGGCGCTTATTGAGGCATAACGTAAAGAGGAGAAAAAAAATTGAAAAAAAAAATATAAAATAAGGCAACGTAGATAAAACACACACAGAGCATTCTGGAAAAAAAACACTTAAAGCATGCATTTCGAGGCGAGAGAGATCAAAGCGTGCGGACTTTCCGTAAATTTTTCTTATACATAATTTTTTTAAATATTTGCGTACATAACTTTTATATTGTGAATTTGAACATTACAAAAATTCAAAACAAAATAATATTGCATATAAACACACACGTGAAAATAAACAAAAATTAAAAGCTCAAAAATACAACGGAAAGTTTTTGTCGCAAAAATCTCTTTTTTTCTTATTTAATAGACACGCACACGCGCTCTTTCTTACCACTTAAAGGGTAAATTAAAAAAAAATAAATAAATAAGACATTAACGGGTAAAATATATATACTGAAAAGGTCTACGTGAGGTCGAGAGAACGGAGACATTTCATATATATATTAATAAATGTAAATGCAATTGTTTTCATTGAATGACAGGATTTTTTTTCATAGCTGACGTTCGGTTGAAGTTCTACTAGTTACACTTACCTTTATCGCTGAAAGTTTTTGGTAATCTGCTTCGTTTTCATTTATATTCTATTTTTTTTTGACTTACAAACTAAAAAATCTTTACATACTAAATGAAAATAATAAAATAAAGGTTAAATAAAAGGTTTGAGGGACAAAAATAGGGTAATTTGACTATAAAATAAATGAAAAACACACTGAGAAATTATTAAACCAAATAGTATACATTTTTTTCTTTTTTTTGTTCTTGTAGAATATAAAAGTGAAAATATATTAAAATGCACTTTGACATTAGCTTACGTCAGCAATAATAATAAAAATAATAATAATTATAATAAAATAATCATGTAATAATAATAATAATGATAATAATCAATAAATATGTAATATAACCAGAACACCTTGGCAGATAACAATTAATATTTAAGCAAGATAACGTAGCGATTTCTTGTTTCATTTTTCTTTTTTAAAACATACGACTCGAAATTAAAAAAAAAAAAAACAAATGTTTACATACACGAGCAGCTGCGTTAACGAAAAATATATATATGGAATTTTTATTCTTGTTCGCGATTTTTTTTTTAATTTCTTTTTTTAATTTCTAATTGATGAAGTCGCTCGGCTCTTTAGTTTACAAAATTATTTAAAGTAAAAAAAAACGCAAATAAAATTATTTTTTTCGGTTTTGAATCCTGTATAAAAAAATAAAGGATATCGAATTTAAAAAATAAAAAATTGTTATATCTGTTCTGGATAATTGTGCTTATAGCGCTGCGTGGATTATGGAGTTTAATAGAGGTGCAGTTAATAACGAAAAAAAACCTATTTATACATTGATTATAACATATGCTATTGTAAAATAAAAAGTGAAAATGTGTGCCATATTTTTTTTTTCTTGCGCAATCAAATTATGAACTATAGATGCTATTACATATTCTATTGATAAAATGCGTGTGTGTCATGAAGCTGTAAAATGTGTAATTAAATGTGCGTGTAATCTTATCCCCCGACCATTCGCTATCGCGCACTATAGTTAATACAATAATTAAAGAAAAAAAATTATAGAAGGGAAAATAATTAACAGCTGGAAGCGAAGAAAAAAATAATTATAATGAAAATTATAATCTGCATTATTACGAGTGTATGTATTTGAAAAAATAATAACCGTTTTTTCTTTTTTATTATTCGAAATAATTACAAAAAGAAAGCCGCAAAAATTTTGGAGTTGCATCGGGCCACCTCGGAGTCTCTTTCTCTCTTCGATTCAATCGCGAGTTAAATAATTAAAAAAAAAAAAATCATTGCCATATAATCCGCAGTTTTCTGCTACGATGCGTTATAAATCTTATTTTCGCATTTTTTGGGTTAATATATTTTTCTTTTTTTTTTTAGTTTTTTATTAAAAAAAACTTTTAAACTATCGTATTAGGTACTTTTCGTTAACAGTTTGGTAACATTTAAGTCAAACCTTAAAAATCAGTCCAATCGTATACTTCGACTAATTAAGAAATATATAATTTTATAAGCAATTCAGTCCAATTTAGTCGTACGACGAAATAAAAGTACGAAAAAAAAATCACGAATAATTTTATTCTTTTATAATATATAATTTAAAGTGACGATTTTTCAGTCTTTCCGTTTACATTTTTTTTGTTTAATAATAATAAATTTTTTTTTTTAAATAAATTTTAAGAAAGAAAGAACGCGTTTTATCGTCGTATCACAGGCCAATTACGCGACGAAGTATTGTCGACTTTCTCTTAAGTCCAACGACAAGACGCGAAGAATCATGCCTCTCGAATTTACAATAAAATTCAATATACATCACATTCCCCGCATAAATAATATAATATAAATTTTTTCCACGAAAAAGAATCTCTCGTTAACATAATAGAGAAAAAAAAATAAGAAAGAATAATGCAACGAAGATTACTAAATCAAAGAAGAAAAAAAAAGATAATAAAAACTCACATAAAAATCTCTACTTAATAATTATAATAAAATTTGTAATTAAATATTCCATTTCGATTTATATTAATTTCATTAATAATTTATTATTCTCATAATTAATAATGCGCCGCCCAGCAACCGGGTTTGTGCAGGTGACAAATAATTCGCATTATGTTATTTGGCCATTTTGTTTTTACAGTAGTCACGATATAATAATTGTCAATTTTTTTTATACCTTACTTTCTTTCTCGCATCTTTTTTTTTTATTTTAATATTTATTCCATTCCTATCGTCGTCGATTCTTATATACGTTTAACTATATACTTTTTTTTTTTAAATCAATATCAGTTCTTTCGTTTACCTCATCACACTTGACTACTATAAAATTTATTAATTTTTTTTTTTCATCGTTCATTATTCTCATAATTTTAATTTAAAGCTTCTTTCTTTACTTCAGTTCCAAATTTTTCTTTTTTAAATTCTAAATAAATCGTCTTTTTGTTTAGCCTATCTCTTTTGACTCGCCGAATTTCCTACACGACTTCGCTTACAACATCCCTTATCAACTTTTTTATTTTTGCTCCGAGACGAACATAATTTCGACAGCCTCAACATGTCGTGTATACACCTTTAATATATAATATATTTATATATATATTTATATATTTTTTTATATATATAAAAAAAAAATCTTTGTGTACAATTCCACGCTAAAGTAAAAATATATAACACGCTTTAGGCGAAAATTCGACCAAAGTGCGTTTTAAACTCCGGTTCAAAAAAAGAAATAAAAGAAGAAAAAAGTTATTGGAAAATTTTACAATCTCTTTATCGTAAACGTTACGTTATTTTCAAAATAACCATAAATGTAACACTCAAAAACTCAAAATAGTTTATATTTCCTATTTTATTTAAAAAAATAAAAAAAGAAGCATAAAAATTTATTTCATAAACTCATTTCTTTACAATATTCTGCGTGAAATGATATTTATAAAAAAAACAAAAATTGTTATGCAACACTTCGTAAGAGTAAAAGAGAATGCAAAAAAATTTTTATTTTCCATTAAATTTTTTTTCTTTTCTTTTTTTTCTTACATTGAATCTCGTACCCCCCCTTTCATTTCCGTCCGATTGAATGCTTAACGTTATTCGTTCGGGCGTGGCCTTGAAAAATATGTGCGAGTCGGAGCGTTTAATTGAACGTACTTGTTTAATTTATTCTATCATAGCCTATCTATAAACATGTGTGTAAGTTTTGTATTTAATATGTAAGTGTTTTTCTTTTTTTTTTCATGTATTATATGTGTATATGTAATTGTATTGTTTCAAAGTGCCAACCTCGTTTATTCAATGTGTATTTTTGTGTATTACATTGTATTAGTTGTCTTTTTTTTTGTCGTACGCTGTGTAACATTTTTTTTTTAATTTTCTTGTTTATTTTTTTATTTTCTTTTTTTTTTGTTTCGTATAAATATTATTCAGTATGTCTGCCTGTAAAATATATATAATTAAAGTCGCATTTTACAGTTTATAAAGTCGTTTTAGACGATTTATTATTATTATTTTATTTTTTTTTTTAATTTGTTCATGCGACGGAACCTAGCCTGCCTAGAGTTCATCCTTCAGGTTTCTTTTTTTTTCCTTTTTTTTATTCATTCTTCATTCGTTTTCAAAACCCTCTTGACATCATTATTTTGCCAAAAAGATTAACTTTTAACATTGTTGTAATGATCACTTGTTTTTTATTGTAACAATTTAGTTATTGATTTCTTTTCTTTTTTTTTTACAAGAATAATTTTCCAAAAGACAGTTGCAAATTTACAAAAATGAGTAAGGTATACTATTTATTATTATTATTATTATATTTGTAATGTCAAGAAGGCTTCTAATGAGTGGCTTATTAAATTTCTACTAAAATATAGGTATGTATGCATGTATGTATATCGTATGCAGTCAGCTATATGTATATGCGGCTAATATAATCCATTTATTACATCTTTTTTTTTATTTATCTGTCAGTGCTCAGTGGACCGTAGCTTATTCTTTTATTTTATTTTTTTTCTTTCATTCTCTCTTTATTATTTATTATTATTTCGTTTGTGGAACTGCCATTAAATCTTTCATGTTTTACTTTTTATTTTATTTTATTCCCTCTCTCATTCATTCGCAACTTTCCAGCTCGATTCGAAGAAACAAAAGACAGAAAACTTGGCAATTTCCTCTTAGAAAAATGAACTCGCGCACGACGCTTTTAAAGATGTTTAAAAAAAAAATAATAATCACCTCACCCCCGTTTTTTTTTTTAAGAAAGACGTTGCTTTTAACTTTCTCGCGTCCAATATTAACGATATTTAATCGAAAAACTAATCGACTGTCATTTTATTTTTTTATTTAAACAGTTGGAAAAATATGAGTCTTTTCCGACATTAAATTTTAACATTTTTTAATGTGCATATAAAAATTCAACTACATTTACAAGTAATTTTTTATCTATAAAATCAAATTTTTTATCTAAGAGATGGATTACTAATAAAACAATGATTTATTGAAATAGATTGAACACTATTTAGTTGGCTTATCTCTATCTTCAATTTGCTTTTGACTATTCATTAACATCAAATTATAAAATCAAATAACATGTTTCAAATAACTAATATTTGTTATAATTTTTTCGAAATTTAGTTCAAAGAAAATTTTTCTCTTTACATTCGTAAAATATTATATTGAAAAAATTTGATTATTATGATTTTTCGTAGAATTATTTAAACATTGAAATATTCAAAGAAGCCATATTAAAAAATCAGTTTATTTATATCGAATTCGGATAATTTAAAATTAAAATTAAATATTAAAATTCGATGTTTAAAAAACAAATAAAAGTTACCACATATTTCCAACTGTGCGAAATTATGAAAAAATTAATCAGAGATTGGTACAAACATATGAATATTTGACTCTTTAATTTTATAAATTACAAATGCGTTTTATCTTACGCTAATAAAATTCGAAAGGTAATAAAGGTACTTCACGTAAAGCCCTGTATTCCACCGTTTAAACAAAAAAAAAAAAAAAAAATAAGTAAAACAAAATTAAACGCGGGCGCTTATATAAAATATCCCGTTATTTTTTTAAAGCATTTACTCTTTAAATATTGGAATGAATATATTAAGATAAAATATATTATATTTATATTTATATATATATCATTGCATCTTCTATCGCGAGCTCTCGCGCGAAGTGATAACGCAACGATGGGTATACATTATTTATAAAAAAAGCCTACAAAAATTTGACAAACCGAACCCGATCTCGCCGATTTATTTATTTATTTTTTTAAATCACTCAACAAAGACGAGAAATACGCGATTCGAAAATATTAATATAAAATAAAAAACAATCTTTCGCAAACTTTCCACGAGTCATTCTCACTTCGCGACACAGGCCTCTTAATGGTTACTTATTTTGTTTAAATTTTTTTTTTATTTTGTCTCCTCCCCTTTACCCTCTTTTTACAATTAAGTTTTTTTTTTTAATCGAAACCTCTTAAAAATCTTGAGTCTTGTATTTTTTTTTTTTTTTTTTTCTTCATAATAACGTTTCGCGCAGTCTTTTTTCTAACATTTAATGTTTCATCCCTAAAAGTTACTTGGACGATGGCGTCTTCGACGCTTTGGAAGTTTTTTTTTTCTTTTCAATCTTTCACTCTTTCTTTTGTTTTTTTTTTATTCAATAGAGCCTAACTAAGATAGTTTGCAATTTAAGCAGATTCACGACGATCATGGGTCTTTCATTTCGTTCTGAAAACTTTTAAGCAAAAATCTCATTTTTTTCTTCCTTTCTTTACGTTTTACTTCTCGATTTTAACTCATTAAACTCTAAAATCCGTTTTCATGCGCCACGACGGCGAAATTATGAAAAAAAAGAAAATTGTCAACCGTCGAGGAACTGCGTACTCTTGATCGTCGTGAGACTGGAAAAAAAGAATTCTATTTCTTAACTTTTTTATCTTTTCTTTTTCGACGTCACTGTACACGTGAACCTTGCCTAAAAAAAAGAAAACAGCCGTCGAATGCATTTACTTTAAATAACAAAACGAGAGAGTGCATGACGAGTTTTACTCGCCGTCCATACGCTTTTTATTTTTATTTTTTTATGTCAGTCGATTATCATTTTGGCCATCATTTTCATTATTTTTTTTTTATTATTTTTATTATTTTTTTTTTATTAATTCGGGAAATATAACTCGCGCACTTCCCGTTTTACAATATTACCCATCGAAATAACAACTTATCATTTATCGTCGCAATAAATTCGCCCTAAAAAATTCGCGGGCACCTATAACAACCGATAAAATTCTTATTTAGCTCATCGCATTGTCTTTTCTCTACAATTGCCATACATAGTCAGTCCACGTCTTTATTACTTCGTTTTATTTATTATTTTTTATTTATTTATTTAATTTATTTTTTTTTAGTTTCGTATATAAACACCGTATCGTTAAACGCCTTCGGTTCTACTTAAAATCTCGAAAGCTCTTTCGTCTTCCACATTACTTTTTCTTTTTAAATCTTTTGTCGATCTCATTCTTCGATTTACCACCGATTTTTTGGAAGCACTGTGTATTGTTTATGTGTTCTTAAACATTTTTTTATTATTTTTGTTTGTTTGTTTATTTCTTATTTCTTTCGTTTGTTTTTTTTTCACCTTGTCATTAATTATATGTATTTGTAATCGTTTTACGAGAATTTGACAGGTGCGACGACAGCATTTATACGAAAGAAAATATATAAACGATCTCACGCGCGGATATCTCACACCGACGACGAGTCAGATGTTATGTTTCTCGCTCATTCACTGGGGAGAAAAAAATTTCTTATTTTTTTTTTAAACTCTCGTTAGATTTTTCTTTATTTTTTTTTATATCTCAATTTAATTCTCACTTATCGTTTCTAATCTTTGCGCTCATATAAAAAGTTCATGCTAATAGTTTTTAGTTCGAACAAAATCTCAAACAAAATTTTTTCTCTAATTATTATTTAACAAATCGTCAATATTCGAACCCTTTACAACGTTCGATCTAAAAAAAAATCTAACGAGAATTAGTCGCGAAAACTGAAAAACGACGAATTTTTATAAAAATCTATAGCTAAATCAGTATAAAAAATATAAATTTTTCGCTCTATCATGTCAATATAAATGAAAAACGCGCGTTTATTCTTTCTCTCTCACTCTCTTGTATTCTCTTTCTCTCGTATTCACTCTCTCTCACGTACAACAACAATTTGTATTTGCGATTATAATAAAGTCCGTCCGACTCGTCCACGGCGAAAGTCTCTCGACAGCCCTTGTACATATAACTCCGCTCTTATTATTTTTTTTTTCTCTAAAAAACGCTATACACATAAAAACCGACGGAAGTATCGTCTCGTATTTTTTCGTAACTTTTCTTTTTTTTTTTATACAAGCGCTATAACAAGCCTCTAAGCTCGATCTTTTCCTTTTTTTCATTTATTTTATTATTATTTTTCACGCGGCGCTACCTTTTAAGAGTCAACAAGCCAAGCAGAAATTTGAACTATGGGCGTTTATTAAATATTTGCCCAGTTATTTTAGAAAAAAAAATTATCGATTTATTAGTTCGTATAACTACTCTAAAGTATTTCTAAAATCACAAACATAGTGTAACTTACACTTAAAATGACATTGACTACATTTTTTTAACATTAAATTAACCACCATATTTTTTTTGGTTACTAAAATTAAAATTTATGTTTGTACATTCACTAAAAATGTAAAACAATGATTGTAACAATAAATTTAATAATTGCCAATATATGTATACATATATATATATATATATTACATATATTTATTTTTAATTTTATAACTAATGCTTTATCTGAACGAATTTTAATTAAAATCTCTTTTAAAGCTTTTTTTCATTATTATTATTATTATTATAATAATATAAAATTTTGTAAAAATATTTCACATTTTGCTAAAAATTAATTATTTAAAGCTTATTTTTAAAATTAACTAAATCAGTCTTTGAATATATAAAATAAAAATATTTCTTAAAAATTATGTAACATAATAAAATAATAAAATAAAATATAAAGACTTATATTTTTGTTACTAACTTGAAAACAATTTTTTTAAGATAATTAAAATTTAAACAAATTTTTTTTTTTTGCATATCATTTTAGAGTAGTCATACCAACGCTTAATAAAACCCGAATAAAATAAGAAAAATTTTCAATATTATCAACAATTTGTTAATATCCAAACTAAAAGAATAAGAAAAAAAGATATATAAAAAATAAAAATTTCTGCTTTTTAAATCTTATTGGCGGCGCATTAATAAAAAGCTGCTTGATCTTATGCCACGGCCGCGATTAGTTGTTAAGCTCTATTTTTGTCTCCGATGGTAGATGCTCTTGTGATTGTTGAGACTGTTGAGGGTCCTGAAAACTTTGTGGCAGAGGGCACAAACGGCACTGTTGAGCGGCTGGAAATGTTGCTGTTCCTTATGGCGTTTCAGCGTCAACTTGGTTGATAATGTCTTGCCGCATACGTCACAGGTGTAACAGACGCCTGGTGGTAGTAGACTACCGTGAAGCGGATGAGATAGTCTCATTGCTAGGATCGCAGAAGGCGGTCCTTCATTTATTCCCGGATTGCATTTTTTTTTATTAATTAATTATAAATATTAAAAAATTTATTTTTAATTTTTTTTTGTCAATTTTTAATACAAAATTACCGATAAAAGAAAATAAATAATATTACAACGAGCCAAGCATGATCGAATATAATGCGTGTATATAAATTTGTTTAAATTACATTAAATTTTGATAATTTCAAATAAAAAGAGAAAAAAATAAATAACAACATTGAATAATTAAAATTGTAACGTTACAAAAGAAATAAAAGAAATTTGATTAATTTTTTTAATGAATTTGATGTGTGTGTAGATTTTTTTTTTGTAGTTTTGAATTTATTCATAAATTTATCCGTTTACGAACCAATTTATTGCGGCCGAGGAGGAGATAGTAATCCACGTGCGGATGGTGTGGACCCCCAGAGCACAAATCCAACGTGTTCGTGGAAGGTAGGTAGTAGTAGAGGTACACACAGAACAATGACGAACCAGAGCACGTATAGCCGAGCAAGACCGGGACACCGGGAACAAACAAGAACAAAGATACGACTGCCATTAATATTTGTGGAAACATTAGTAAAAAAAAACGATGTTGGTAAACTTTTTTTTCTATAGAAAGAGAGCGGGTGGGAAACAAGATTTACAAAAAAAAAATTATATAAAAAGAAAAAAAAAATATTAAAATTTTGGGTTTGGAAAAGTGGGTAAGGGTTTAAAAAAGGGCTAAGTTAAGAAAAATAAAGTAAACGACATTTATTTTCGTATTAAAGATTGATTCTATTCATTTGTTTTATTGTTTTAATTTTTTTTTTCATCTAATTATTGCATTAAAAAAAAAAGAAATCAAGAAAGAGAAAAAGATTAGTGGACGGATTAAATAAAAAAAAATTAGAAAACACTCTATTTCCGTCAATAATTATTTTATTATTTAATATTTCCATTAAATAAAATAACTTTTTACATTACTTAAAAGATGCGAATGCTTTGTATTGTAATTAATAAGAGAGACGGGTCTTTAAATTCAAGAAAGAGAGACAGACAAGAGGAAAGGCTCGGGGCTCTGGTTTGTCATTGATTATGGTAATGTGTGACTTTTTTTTTGTGTCGGCTCATATATAAATATATATGCGATGACGGTGATAATAAAGATTAAAAATTTTCATTACATAGAATTTCTTTTTTCTCAAATATTTTATTTCTTTTGTTCAATAAATTTTTTCTCCCGTATCACGGCACATAAATATGTGACTCGTACTCTCGCTCGATGGGAAAGCCAAATTAGATTTTTTTTTTCAAATTTTTTTTAATGTAAACAAACTTGTTGCACGTAACAAATGTTACGTGAAAAGAAAAAATAATAAATGATAGATTTTGAAAATTAAAATAAAACATACCATTCTCAATGCTTCCCCGGGCGTGGACGAGTGTAGTGTGTCTAATGATTAGGAGAATAATTTAATTGTCTTAATTCAACTTTTTTTTTTGTTTCTTTCTTTTTGTCTTTAATTTTTGCTTAATTCATTAACATAAACACACGTAAGCACGGGTTAATGCCGCATCAAACGCGTCAATTAATTTATCTCTAAAGGGATAGGATAAGCGCGTTCGAGTCTTCCTTATTATTTTTTTTCATGAGTAACACTCGAACACGATTTTGATAAAGAAAAAAAGTTTCACCAAAGTTCAATTTGATTGAACAATGGCATTAAAACTCAACTATTTTTGTATACAAAGATGACTTTTTATTTATAAATAATGAAAAAGAACGGTGAGTGATTACATAAAGAAAATGTGAAAAAAATGCAAAAAAAAAAAAAAATTAATAATAACCTGGACCCCATAAAAAAAATAAAATAAAAATGGACATCAATAGATTGAGGTATATAAAAAAAAAGAAAAAAAAAATATTTTTCTCTCTATTTACACGGCTCGGCGGAGAGAGCAAACTCTCTGGGCGCTTTTTCTTTCGCTCTGACTGTCTTTCTCTCTCTTTCTCTGTATCTCTAGGTAAGACCCAGAAAATCGAGATTAGATTCGCCTGATCTATATATATATATATATATACTCTACATTCATATATATATTCATATTTTCTTATATATTTTTCAATATTTCGTTTTCTATTGACAATTCGGCATTCGCTATCTTCTTATACATATATATAAATATATTCGGTATACGTAAAATCATGTTTAAAGGCCGACCAGTACAAACATATGGATAGACGTTTGAAATAAAAAAATAAATTACGGTGTAACAAATTCTTTTTTTTTTCATATTATATTATTATATATGTAATAACACTGTCCTTTACGCTGACAAATTATAAAACGCAATCCCAATAGGAACTTTGTAAATTTCGTCTTGCAGCCTTTATGCACTTATAACAGTAAAAAAAAGTATAAAAAGAAAAGAAAAAATATATGAAATGACAACCACCGATTATACTTGAAAAATAATTTATTATCGCGTGCGTGACTGCATGACGTAATTTACGAGCAGCTCCTTGACGAAACTTGCCCTCGAGTTACCTGAAGTTTGGTCTGCGCATTACGCCACGCAAGGTTCATATATATATATATATATGTTTATAAAAAAGGGTGCCTCTAATCGTTTGCTTTAACTTTCACTTGTAGGCGGTAAAATTAAAAATTATTGCATCCATAATACAAGAATCGCGTAGGGGGCAAAAATTTTACAAGCATTTTAGTTTTTCAAACGCTACGACAAAATTAAGTTTAATACACATATGCTTCGTATAATTTTCAACTCTTTTTTTTAAAATCATGCATTGATTGTAACATTTATTTTTTTATCAAAACTCATATATTTTTTGTTCAATTCTTTTTTTATTACAAAATGCAAATATTTTAAATATTTTGCAAAGCATGAATATCCTTACAAGCAGTTCTTTAAAGCTTTTCTAAGTAATTTAATTTTAATATAAAAAGTTTTTAATAAAGCAATAATCGATATTTTGGATAATTTTTGCAGAATTTTTTTTTATTTATCGAAATTGTATCCATAAAAAATATATATAATAACTAAATAACTATGTAATACATAAAAATACTAAAAAACAAATATAATTATATAAAAAGGCAATAGATATATATGATAAATTAGAGTAAAAATTCACCTCAGAATTTTTATGAATTTTCACTTCCCTTAATTTAGCGAATAACTTTATATTATTACAACATGATCCGCATTTAAATAATATTTGAACTTATTAAGAAGCTTTGATCTGTTAAGCAATAATTTAATAAAAAATACATTTTAGATGTAATTGTATCAATTATGGACTATTAAAAGAATAAATAATAAAAAAACTTATTTAAGCCATTAATGAACTGCAATGGGAATACTCAATAACTAAAAATTTTAGATAATTTTACCTTACATATACATTTTATTACGCGCTCTTCCCTCTTTTTTATAATGTCTTGGTAAAAGTTTTTCCTGGTCGGTTTGTACTGTGTTTATTGTAATTATTATAATTTGCACTTAAGTCTCGGAGAATTAACGTGAACTTTTTTTCAGCAAAGCTAGTAGCCTATGGTTCTTTGTTCATTTTATTTATTTGGTGATTTTTTTTAATGCAAAATTTGATAAAAAATAAATTTTATGTAAGTACTTTTAAATAAGAAATAAGGTAGTTAATTTTAAAAACTAACGTAAAAAAACATTAGAAATTATTCTTAATCTTATCCAATTAATAAATTGCACAATTAATGTACTTATCCAAAAAAGAAAAAAAATAATATTAAATTTAAAAAAAAGAAAAAGAAATTTTCTCGCAAAACACAAAATACTTGATTAAGAATTCCTAAAATTTAAAAATTTTACAAACTACCTTTTAAAAGTATAATAATATAATTCAAATTAATAATATATAGAAAAAAATTAAAGAAATAAACCAATGAAATGTTAAAAAAAATTAATGAATCCTCTTGAAACGCTAGCTTTCTCCATAATTAATATAAAATAATCTAAACTCGCCATTCGACACAACTTCTATCTTACTCTATCATTATATTTACAAAGTTATAAACGTGATGCGCTTAAAAAATCCTAATATCTTAGATAACTAATTGAACTTTATTTACGGAATCATTTAGAGGGTCATTTAATTAAAACCTCTATAGACCATTTTTTTTAATATTTTCTGAACAACAGGTACCAATAAAATTATTTACTCAACGTCACCCGTTAACACTATATAAGATAGTGTTTACCGATCCTATGAAAAAAAAAATTAAAAAAAAAAATATATTAAAATTAATGTAAGGAATAGTCTTTTGTGTTTTTATCAAGAATATTTAAAATCCTCGCTGGATTTGATTGTTCACTTGATAATTAAAACTGATACGCTCTCACGTAAGACGTGATTGTTGTTGTTGCGCATAATTTTGTTGCTGATGCTGTTCTTCCTCTTTACGTTGCTGTTCATTTTTGTTGTGCTGGCGATGATAGATACTTTTATGATTCCGTAGACTGTTGAGACTGGAATAAACCCTTTTACAGATGTTGCAGATTGGCTCCTTGCTTGGACGTGTGTGTACATTTTGTATGTGACGTTTCAAGCGTGTTAACGAGGTCAGGTTTTTGTTGCAGGGCTCACATCGAAACTCATCGCCGCTCGCGCCCCCACTGCCTGCCAAAAGACCTGGCGGCAGAACCAGACACACATTTATGTGGGTTACTTTTTTTTTATTTTTGGTTTGGTTTCTTCCTTATTGTTATTTTTTTTAATTTTTCTTCATTTTTGTTATTTATTATGATTCTATGATTCTATTAGTAGAGTAATAACGCATCGAAGAGGGGAAGAAGAAGAGTAGAAGAGGTCCTTTTCTAGTTTGGCTCTTTTTACATTTTAATCATCAGGCTTTTATCGCTCTCGTCTGTTTCTCATTATTTTAACATTATTAATCAACATCATGATTATGTCTGATCATTGATGGATAGAACAAAACCCAGAGATTTTTTTTATTATTTAACGTTCATATAAAAATCTATCTGACATTCTCTCTTTCTCTTCCTCTCTCTCAAATCTTAATCTCTTAATCATTTTTGTTTTCTCTATCGCTCACTCTCTCTAAGCCTCGTTTAATCACTTTTTTTTTTGTTTGTCGCGTACGTAAATGCAGTGTTGTCTTATTATTTTAACTATTTTTCAATATGCAAAAGAGATTTATACGTAGTCATATTGTACATTCTACGAAGATTTTTTACTTTCTTTTTTGCCACCAACACCCTGACAAAGCTGTGCTTCAAAAATTTCATGATTATTATTTTGCCTTTATTTATTTTATTTTTTTTTTCGTCAGAATTTGTGTTCCTACTTAATGTGCACGACTTAATAACTTTTTATTTTTATTTTTGATTAGCGCGTGTTAAGAACCATTCACCGAGCGCCTGACCTTAATTTCTTATTTTCTGCCTGGCCCCACCAATAATCCAAGATGCTTTCAAGAAGGATGATATGCTCTTTGTCGTGTAATATAAAATCTTTATTTCGTTTATTTTTTTTTCTTTCGAGCAAGATACGATTAATGTTGATTTTAATATTAAATTATTCAAATGCGAAAAGTAATTTTAATAAATATGCTAACCATATGTATACTTAAAATTCTGATTTAATTGAAATTTAAATTTATTTACCGATGGACTTAAAGAACAATAACGATTTCTTGAAATGAATTTAAGAATTAAAAAAAAAAATTATCAAAATAATGTCTGTCCTTCTTGAAAGCTGCTTGTCACAATATAAAATGTTGAGTAGACGTAGAAATCTAATTAGATTTATATATTAAAACTAATTATATGTTTTTTAGTTCATATACAGAAGAGTGCAAGCAATCCAAGAATCCAGCGACCAAATCTGAGAGTGCTGTTCGTTAGTGTTTTTATCATACTTTATTGTTGTTTTTTGGCTGATTGATTTTTATTTATTTATAATTGATATTTACTTAAATTTTTTTTTCAAGATCTAGTCACCACAAGATGGATTCAGATGTATTGATGCAATTATTATTTACAGCGTAAAGAAATAAAAAAAGTAGTGCATAGATTTTTTGCTTAAAATAATTATGTGTGGTATAATGGCGGTGTAGTGGGGGGTTGTGTGGGGGGTAGATAGTATATAAATATTTACAAAAGGTATGATGGGTTTCAATTATGACTGATGCGATGAAGAAAGGCATAGAGCTTATTGATTATTTTTTCATTTTTCTTTTTATGCACGTATTTTTTTTCATTCGAAATTTTCTTTCTTGTGTTTTCTTTTTCGACATACATTGAAATATGATTAAAGTTAAAGATGATAGGAATTGAAATAAAGTTGAAAGACACGATGTAAGTTAAATTAATTTGCACAAATGATGTGCCGCTTTTTATTGTTTTCTTTCTTTTTCTCGACGATGTCTCTTTTACTATCTCGTCACAATACACGTTATTCATTAAATGAAAAAATTGAACTTATTTAAAAAAAAAAAAAAAAAAAAAAAAAGCAAAACAGTTTTTATGTACAAACGAAGATGAATCATCAATATTATTTCTAAAGTATACAAGAAATGTCTACAATATGAAATCACTCATTGGTATGTATTATCACATGACGAATCAATGTAAATTAGTCGAAGACAGTGTGATATTAATTGTTAAGTATTCAACGAATGGATCAATTAACTTGAAAATTTAAAAACTAAATCTGTATAATGTATATATTATATTTGACTGTTAGCGTAAACGTAATTTAAAAAGTACAAAAAGCAAAAAAAAAAATTGAAGATACATGTTCTACAAAACGTTGTATAAACTGTATAAATGAATTTCACATTTTAAATAGCTTTACAAGAAAAGTTAAATTGAAGTATGGTTAAAAAGGATTGGAAATCCAGATTAATAAAAGATTATTAGTTTAGATTCGTAAAATTGATTGAAAGAAAATTAAAATGGATTTGTCGAGTTAAATATATATAGATATAAATATGTGTTGAAAAAGCTGATATGATATATATGTGTCTGCTTAATACAAGTTTATACAAGGTATCAATAATTGTAATTATAAAGTTTCTGCATACACATCTGAATTTCAATCCTTCATTACTTTTAACCATACGTCGTGTGTATATATGTATACCGATAAATGTCAGTCTATTTAAAATTTCATTTTAATACTACATTAGCAGAGAAATATTTAAAAAAAAAAGAAAAAAAAATATTAGGGAATTTCCTCATTTTTATTCATTTAAAGTTTCGTTTGATCGATCAATAAGTAATCTCTAGATTGTCATTATCTTTTTTTTTTATCCCTTTTTAGCGTGATATTGACTCTTGTGACTGATTAAGCTGTTACGTGATTTGTAACTACGACCACATAAATCACAAGCCAATGATTGCGGCACGTAAAAGTGTGTATCTGCCATATGTCTCTGTAATGACCAAGCTCTTGAAAAACTTTTACGGCAAATATTACAATAAGTGTCGTTATGTATTCCTTTTCCAGGTTTGTTTAGTTTATCGCTATGCCTTTGATCGGCCGTCGATGCTCTATCCTTATCACTTCTCAATTCGTAATAAGAATCATCCATGGATAATGGATCGGCGGCTGTTGTTGCTGTCGCATCAGTTTGATTGGTAGTTGTATCCTGTACGATTTGAAGACAACTTTCAATATCGGCAGGTGATAGCGGTTCTGATTTAAGCTCAACGATGTCCTCAAATATGTCCATCATTTCTGGTTCTCTTTCTTGATTATTAGCTTTGCCGGTGTCGACATCGTCGCTGTCGTTGCTGTCGTCTTGCATCGTTGTTGTCTTTGGTATGTTGGACTGGCAATTAGCCCCGTCCTCCTCGGTGACCTCGTGGTCTGCAACCAAAGAGGAGGGGGCTCAGTCCAATATTGTTTTTTTTCTTGATAGACGCAATTTTTTTTTTCACAAAACATTTTTATTTCTTATTTTAAAGGCGCATTTCATTTTTAATTTCACCATATATTTTTCTAACGGTCATCAATGACCGGTAATATAATTATTTCACGGATAATAATAAAAGCTTATGGTACATGCAGGCGGCATTTAAATAAATTAACGGTTAAAAAAAGAAGATGTACTCTGTTGTATAAACAAGAATAAAATTAAAATTTTCTCCAAATTAATGTAGAAAAAAATTGGAATAACACAGACTAAAAATCAGAAAGAGAGAGAAAGAGAGATGACGCAAGAATAAAGGTAACTACGTTTGTACGTGTTTTTTTTTTCATGTTGAAGATTATAAAACGGTCTTGTTGAGAATGAAAAAGCGAATAGTATATGTATATAGAGAAGTAGTGGAGAGAGTATATAGAGGCGCAGGTTTTCTCCACGTGCTCTTTTGCCTCGGTTGCGCGCGCGCGAGCAAAGCCAAGCAAGCAACCAAGCGAGCGAGTGAACGAGAGCTTTAACGTGTTTCTCTTTCTCCTATATAGGAGAGCTAGTGGTGTAGGTAGAGGCAGAGTCAGCCTTAGTCCAAGGTCAAGTGAAAATGAGCGTGAGCCTCGCGTGAAAGCGCGTCTACATATATACGATATATGCCGGTATCGCACACATACTTGCAAACACACACGCACCACGTGAACACAACCATTGATAGTGGAACAGGAGAAGAAAGGAGATGGTATACTATAAGATGATACACACAAGATGTCAATATAAACAAAGTTGTGATAAAAAAAGAGAAAAAAAAGAAAATAAAACAAAAAAAAAGGAGAAAAAAAAATAAAGCACGGCAGAATAGAAAAGAAAGTTTATGTATGGCAATATGTAGGGAGAAAATACATACATATACAGGATGCTTTATAGCAAAAAGCTTTAGTAGCTGCTTGCAGTAGTGCTTCTTTTGCGGGATTTTACCCGGCTGGTTACCCTTAGCAACGAGTATATTCTTTCTGTCTTTCTTTCTATCTCTCTCTCTTTACTTTCTAAGCCCTAGCGAGAGAGAGAGAGAGAGAGAAGGAGAAAAAGAAAGAGAGAGAGAATAGAAAGGGGATGGGATATATACCTAGGATGCGTATTATTCTTAATAACCCTGCTCTCTCTTTCGCCCGTAGGGCTGTATTATGACTGATGTTGACTCTGAACAGAGCGCTCTCGCGCGTTTGCTCATTCTTTCTTTCTCTCTCTCTCTCATTCTCTTACTCTCTTTTCTTTTTCCATCTTTCAGTTTTTCTCTTTCTCTCTTTCTCTTTACTCACGATCGATAGACCTCTCTCCCGACTCGCGAACAGGGAGAAAATATGACTGCCTTCCGGATTGGTTACCAAGGAACCTTAGAGCGAGCGAGCGAGCGAAGCAAACTTTTCTACTGCTTAGAAGTACCTCTCCAGGATATCGCTCTCTCTCTCTCTTCGCGAGAAACAGAGAGAAGAATAAAAAAAAAGAGGTACTTCTTCGTCTTTCCCTTATATTACCGATCGACTATCCCATCCTCTCTCTTTTTTCTATCTCCCTCATTCGTTTCATCTAACTTATTTCCTTTTTTTTCTTTCTTTCTGTTTTCTTTCTCTCTCTTTTTTTTTCTTTTGCTTCATGTTAAAATCATATATTTATTTTACTTTCTTGCGCGCCCTGTACTCTCTCTCTCACGTTTCTGTTTCTCTTTCCTTTTTTTTCTTGTTAATTCTTACGAGTTTCCCTTAGAGTAAAGTACGCGCGTGAGACTCTTGATTCGCTCATTTATTTTTTCTATCTTTCTTTCCGCTTCTGTACCAGAAGGGAAGGTTTCAAAGATACATAAATCTATATTGCTTGTGTTTTTTTTTCTTCTCTTGTTTGTATAGAAATCGTGTATTTCGTTAAGCTAATACTATACGCGATTTTTTTTTTGCTTCCGAAAAGAAGAAAAAAAAGAGAAAGAAAGAAGAAGAAAAAAATGTAATATTCATCCCGTATTATATATGAAATTACAAACAATATTTTTTTCTAAATATATACCGGATAATACCGAGCAATCTTTACTGATAACAATTCAAACTACAAAAGCCTTAATATTTCATTGTTGTTCCTTATTCTTATCGGTTCATTTATCAAAGATAGCTAAATTCTTTTCCACTAATGATAAAAAAGAAAGAAAGAAAGATGGAAAACTCCTAATGTATATTTGCTAATCATTTACACAGACATCCCCGTTATTATTTTTTTTTTGTTTTTAATACCCAACTCTCTCTCTCTTTCTCTTTTACAAATTCTTCTTTCTTTCTTTCATTATTTCGTTTTTTTATTCGTAATGGTATATAAAAGTTGCGATTTGCTATTGCGCAGCTTTTTCGAGGTCAACTCAAGTTCATCATCGATAAAATAGGCCCCCGAAAACAAGTAAGTATATATATACGGTGTATACTGCTAGACCTGGCCTTGGTGATAAAATTAAAAAAAAAATAATAAAAATTCAACGTTGCACGCTAATATACTGATAAATACTTTTTGACAAAGCAACTTGTATACCGATTGTATGCGTAATCATCGTACATTAAAGCTAAGTTGCTCACAAGATGACCTACAGATGGCTACACTGTTTAATATTTTTTTTTTCAAGCGACGCCGAATCATGGCTTTTAATTTGCCTATCGACGATAAAAAGATAAGGAATTTTAATCGATCGTTAAGTTAGAATCTAAATATGGAATTATATTATTTCTAGTTTTGGATTGATAACTAAAAATGCTTGAATATTTGATAGTTAATGTTATTTAATTACAAGTTCAATTAACAAAAATTTAATTAGCTAAAATGTTTACAGATACAGTGAACACGAAATTTTAAAAAAATCTATGAAACAGGATACGAAACATAAGCAAATACGTCCGTAAAATAAAATTTCTTACGATCGATCGACATCCTATTTTAAAATATCAGAACTAAAAAGGCGACGCTTATCTCAATCTGTCGTATATACTTATTTTTTGTTGTCAGATTCCTCTATACACGCGAATATTTTCATCGATTCTCCATTCGTATGTACGTAAAAAAAAGAGCAATTTTTACAGAAGAAAAAGAAAGAAAGAAAGAAAGAAGACGAGGACTTTTTGGTAGTTCGTATATGCTCGGTATATAGTAGTTGTTCGGTATTATACGTTCATTCGTTTTCTCGGTATATACTGTTCGTCCTACATAAAACTGGCATACACATCGAGAGAGAGAGAGAAAGAGAGAACGAGATTATGCGGTGCTCATAAATAACAAAACTTTCCAAATTTCGCGATCCAAACAAGATGCGCCCGGCGTTACTCTCTCTCGCTTCGCGATTTTTCGAAGGAAAAACGTTCTATATACTATACACATAACACACGTATATATATATCTATATAAGTTTTAAAGGTAGATTCGAGATCCGATAAATAACCCCGATATCCCTTTTGCAAAAGTAAGCTTCTGCTTTTGCGGCATATAAACCAATCTAAAGAGAGCAAGAGAGAAGGAAAAAGACTTTTGCTATACGAAACGATCAACATGAAAAGAGAAAAAGTCATATATCTTTGTGGCTCTCGCTTTATATCTCTAAGCTTTTAAAGTATTTTCAGATTGAGACACGTTCAAACAAATTTCAAATATTCTATGAAAGAGCAACTTTTGCTAAGTTGTTTATTAAATAAAAAAAAAAAATTTTCAACTTTTTTACTAACGTTGGATTTTTATAACTTTAAAATGATAGAAATAAATTAAGTTCAACTCGATTAGAGTGAAATTTATGTTATTTAACGCAGAATTCAAAATAATATTTTTCAAATAAAGTATGAGTTTATTAATTTTTTAAAAAATATAATTAAGTTTTGAAACTTTGAAATTTAATTAATTTAAAAAAATATAAATCTTTGACTTTGATTAATTGCGAAAAATAAAGTGAAGCAACAAAACTAACTTAAAACGATGATTTAAAGTTTTACATCTTTGCAGGAGAAAAAATGAAAATTAAATATTTGCTCATAAGCGAGAGAAGTTTGCATTATGCGTTATAAAACATCGCCAACCCTTTTCCTCAACGTATATAGAACAACGAGAAATATGACGCATGTGTACGCACATCGCTATTTTTACACGACTGGCAAGGGCTCTTTTACAACAGGTTACACGCACTTTTTTTCTCTCTTGTAACAGAGCAGAGAAAAAAAAAACTTGAGCGATAAAAGTAACACGCCTCTATATTGTAAAAAAAAAGAGAATTTTTTTAAGTTTTCTAAACAGCTAACGATATTGGATTTTAAAAAGGAACTTTCTTGTTCTACCATACTTATTCCTCTTTTTTCTTTCTTTTACATTTGCGTGAGTACGAGTACCAACGGGAAAGAGCAAAAAAAAAGCAGTTGTTTAAGACTAGAGCTTATAAAAAGAAAAAAGAATACTTCGTTTTTTTATAGAGACACGAAGAATACAGAATGTTAAATTTGAAAAATTTGAATTTGAAATTTTTTGATGAAAGTTATATTTACGAAGATGCCATGCTGACGAAAATACGCTCAAAGTTATACTACCGTAAAGAAAAAAGTTGACGAAAAAAAGAAGAATTTTTTTTTAAAGAGGGATACTTTTTTTGTATTTTAGTTAAATCTTACATGAATAGCAAGTGATAACGTTATTTATTCTTTTAAAATATTTAATTAATCATAATTATTATTTTAAAAATTTTCCGAATAAAATTCATTCTGCAAGCATTGATTTTAAATAATCAGCATAAATATAAAATTAGCATTAACTTTATTATACATTTGGTTTATGTAAATAACCATAAATTATTCTCGTCGTATAATCGAAAAATATATTTATTTCATATTTTTTTACACGATACATCATAATTTATTAAAAAAAAGCAAAAAAAAAAAGAATGCATAACATGAATTAATTAATGGGGCTTGATGGAGTTAACTAGCTTCTGTGTACGCTGTTTTTGTGCGTTAAAAGCATGCATACATACAAAAGTATAAAATTTTAACAAAAATATATTGCGCGATATCTATATATGAAAATACTGCAGATAATGTAAATTATTACAAACAAAATCCGTGTATATAAACCGTAATTTATGATAAGCTCGTTTTGTAGCTCTCCGGCAAAATGGATTCTATACCAATTAGATGCTAAAGAGAGATGAAATATCAAAAAAATATATATACAAAGAGGAATAAGAGAGAAAGAGACTGCCGTGAAGCCCGTGTAAATATTTGTGCATTATTTATTAATTTATCGAAGCGTCGGTATATACATGCACTACGTACACATATACTCGTAACAAGCGAGAGAGCAAAAAATGAAAAAAAAAATGAAATAAAAAAAACAGAAATACATCCATATACAGATTACATAATTTCCTTTTACACCTTCCTATCAAAGTTTCTCCCTACTCAAACTCTTATAACTCTTGTCTCATCTCTTTTTTTTTATTCCCCTCATTTCTTTCTTTCTTCCTCTCCCACTCCTTATTTTTATTTTTCTTCTTTTTTTTTTTTTAAATCTCGCTCGTTATTATTATTACTTTTTTTTTTGCGTAACGGTATTACACATTAACGAATGATAAAAAGGCTATATGTGTATAGCCCTGACACTTCTTTCTATCTCTTTTTCACTTGTATTTATATACATACGTATCGTTACTTTATATAGCACCCTTCGTTTTTTAGTCTTTAGCTTTTTGCTACACGGGATTTCAATAGATCAGAGAAAAATAAAAAAAAAAGATACAAGAGAGAAAGAGTAAGGGAATATAAGAAGGGCTGTGTGTTTCGCAGAGAGAATGTTTATTTCGGTGCGATAACAAGCGCTATTGTGACTTACACGCTCGCGTATATATATATATATACAAGAGAGTACTTCTCTCTCTTCTTCTCTCTCCTTTTTTTTTAGGTATACAACCATGGATTTTACTTACGGCGAGACAAACGAGCTACTAGAAAATAAAAAACAACATCGAGGGTAGAAATCTAAAGGAATATATATCTGTATGAAATTTTTGTGCGCGAATTGATCGATCAATTTATTTTTTTTCCTTTTATTTTACGAGTGAGAGTCAAGAAGCCACGAAAAAATATTAAAAAATTTAGTCGAAAGGCTTGCGTAGACAGACTAATTTATTTTGCATTTTTTTTTCCTCTTTATTTCTCCTTTCTTCGGAGAGATGTCTCGAACGAAGATACAGGGAATCGATACTTTGGCGAAATTTGAAATGGAAATGCGAAAATTTAATTACAACACGAATATTTGACATCCTTGATATTATGATCGGAATATTTTATAAAATTTTTATTTTTTATTCATTTGCAATACGAGTACTCATAAAAATTTAATTAACATTGAAAGTAAAATATAAAAAAAATTATTATTCTACAATTCAATTAAACAAAATATATTTTTTCAAAGTGGTTAAGTGAATTTTATCAGCCGTAAATAATCATTAATGGATTCCTCTTCATTAATTTAACAAACGTTATTAATTAACATTGAAAGATTGTTAAATATAATGTTTGCTTTAACTATAATGTTTAGATACTTCATAACGAGTGTTTAATGGCACAAAAAAAAATTTTTTTTTATTCGAAACCTTTTGAAAAATTTTAAAGTCAACAAATTGACGAGACATCAAATGAATCAACACACAAGTTGTACGTTAAATGCAGAAATTTTTAAAAATAAAGTGCATTTAAATTATCTACGTAACTTATCATTCATTCTTATTTTTTTCTTTCTCTTCTGTAATCCTCGTTTGTGAAAGAAAGACGGTACATTGAGAAGAAGGCTTATTATACTGTGTGTTCACGGCTGATAATAAAATGAGCCAAGCTGATTTTAGGGGAATTATTTTAGAGAAAAATATTGTAGATATAATTATATAATCAATATAAGAAAAAAAAATAAGTTAAAAAGTTTATTTTAACGTCTTTTGTATTGCACAATATATAAACTTTCTATTAACAATTTGGATGTAAAAAAATTTCTCAAACTTTTACTGGCTCATTAGCATAATCGACAAAATTTTTTTTTTTTTTGACAAATTTTATACAGAAATTTTCCATTTAATTTCAACGTAAGAACAAGACATAAATTTATTTAAACCAGAGAGAAAAAAAGAGAAAGGAAAAATATCTGATAAGGAAAAATCGAAATGAAGAATTTAAATAATCCATCCAAAAAAAGAAGAAGAGAATAGAAGAAAAAAAGGAAAATTGGGAACGATAGCGAATATAAGTAAAGACACATAAGTAAAAAAGAGATAAAGAGATCGTCGACCTGCAGCAAAAGTATTGAGTTTTCCTTTTGAAACGATGCCAAACAGTGCTTGTTACGATTTCCTTCCAAAGATCCTTACAAAGATTTGCTCGCAAAAGGCATAGTTTTATTCTTTCCATCTCTTATTTTTTTTTTCCTCTTTTTCCTTATTTCAAAAGCCTCTGGCAGAAGTCTTTTCTTTTTCCTTTTTCAAATGCATCGATTTAGAAAATAGTCGGATATGTATAATGCTAATATTGTTACGACTGATCTTAATTCTTAATATATTAATTTTAATATATTGCTAGACGCGTTAATTTCTAATTAAGTTCTAATGAATAATTAAATGAAGTAAGTTTTTCGTTAAACAGCAATTTATATTTATTTAAACATAAATTTATGAATATTCATCAAATAATTGTTCGTAACCTTCGAAACTATATATAAACCCCCTAAAACATCAAACAATACTGATAAAAGATATACGAAAATTCAACATTATTCGCGACTCTTGAATTATAGATTTTTATCAACATGAAAAAATAAAAAAAGTAAAAGAAAAAAAAAAGCCGAACATTGCGCACAAGAGACTAATTTACAGAGTAAACATATCGGTCATCGCAAGGACGCTCTACGTATAGAAGCATAAACGCGAAAAAAAACGCAAGAGCGACTAGAGTTAGTGGTTGCCAAAATATTCCGGAAATTTCTGCCGAGCTTTAGTCTCTCTCTCTCTCTTCTATAAGCAAAGAAAAAAAAATTAACGCGAAAAATACAAATAAAAAAAAGCGAAGAGAGCGAGAGAAAAGAAGAGACGAGAAGAGAGGAGGTGGAGGTAATACGAAGGAAGAAAGGTCACGATAGCAAAAGCTCTCTTTCTCTCTTAACGTCTAATAATTGGCGTTGGCGACGCAAGCGATATAACATGTATACATATGTATGTAACTCTGCCGAAAATGAAGAAGTATATGGAGAGAAGGAGGATGAGGTGGAGAAGGGAGAGAAGATATAGAGGAAGGGGAGGGAGGGAGGAGGTGTAAAGAGAATATAAAAAAAAAGAAAGAGAATGTGTGAGTGGCGTATCAAGGCCGTTATATTTTTAGTTTTAGGCTTACAATGTTTAGTGTTCGCAAACGACGACAACCGACGGCGCGTAGAGATAGAAAGACCTTGAATTTCGCGGATAACATCTGCGAGAACTTCTGTCTTATCGAAATTTTTTTTTTTTTTTATTTCATTTATAATCCATAATGCCCCACCCTTATATGTATACACACACATATATGTATACCTTTACGAAAAAAAATTTCATTACTAATTTCTTTTTTCTTTCTTTCTCTTTCTTCATGTATACGTAATCAAGCTTTAAATTAGCGATTAGCTAAAGAAAAAAAAAAGAAAAAAAGAGAACGCCTCAGTCAGTTACTAACCTAGCTTAAACCTTCACGCTCGCACAACAATCGTTCAAATATTATTTCAGGAAGATTGCTCGGAATTTATTCAATGGATTTGAGCTTTTCTTCTTCTTCTTCTTCTTTTTTTTCCTCTTACTTTAAACATGTTACGAGTATATAAGTATTTTTTTTAATATTTCTCTCTTTCTCGCTCTTTAAAAATATAAAAAAAAATTTCCTATTGAAGATTGATTGTTTAAGTATCACATTAGTTATTACAAAAATGATATTGTAACTTTTAAACTTTAATCGTATTATTTGATTATTGATTAATCTTACTTCTTATATTTGTTATTGGACTTTAAAAAATAAAAATTTCGAAATAATTTAAATAATTATAGTTATACAAATATTAATAAGTATCGAAAATATTAACACGAAAAAACTATTATCACGAGCTAGCAAATATGTTAAGCTTAAATTATGATCTTATAATCAAATAAAAGTTGTTATCTAGAAATAAAGAGCCTGTTATTCAAACATAACTAATCAATTCAAAGCTATTTTTTCATTATTTTCGTCGCTTTTTACGTGACGAAATTATCTATTAAATTAATAGTACTTTCGATTGTGAAATAAAAAAAAAACTCCATACTTCTATTTGATAATCCAAGCGCTGTTTTTCTTTTTCTACGAATATGATTAATATCTATGATAAGCTAAAATAAAAGTAGAAAAATATTCCTCTAATGTAAGCAACGTCTTGCGATATTAAGCTTAAATTTTGATGAAATTTCAGCGTCGTATCAAACGTACGTAAATACATTTGTACATCAAAAGAAGTCTTATAGCAGTCATACTTTGATATATATATTTATATATTTATATAATTTTCTTTTTTAAATAGGCTTCTCAAATCTCAAAATGTATACATATACAATTAAACGAATATAGAGTAAGAGAGACAGAGCGAGGTCTTATCTTCTACGAACTTTTTTCAAGCTGTCATATGCGTAGACGTGGCCAAATTCGTATGGGCGAACTGTGTATGCCGAGAGAGAGTAAAAAAAACTAAATAGCTTTCGAGAGGAGTAATGATATGACTTTTTTTTATACAGTACAGTACATCTACTTTTAAAATTATGTAATAATAATACTAATAATATAACAGATAATATTTGGCTTTTAAATAATGTACATTACTTGGATGCGTGATTTTTAAGTGATAATGATGAAATGCGCCTCTAATTGTAATTATGTGCTAATATTATTTCTTATTTTAATATAAAAAAGAATATTGGGTAGGTTAAAATGATAAAGATACAGAATTTTAAAACTATCTTTTATATAATCAGCTAATTATATTTTTCTCTTTAATGATCGATCAAAGTGACGAATGGAATAAAATAAGCTAAAATCTTTTGTTTATTTTAAAAAAGCTTCGATAACAAAAAAAAAATTCTTTTTTTAATTTTTATCATTATTGTTGCAAAATCAGTAGGAATAACAATTGCGATAACAAAAGTCAAAACAAAACTAAACGCACAGTTTTTATCCAAAACTCGATAACGCCAAAATTTCTTGTGTACACCGAATTATTTCGTCGATAGCTTCAAAATATCAATGTGCTAAGGTCGACCTTTTTTTACACAGTAGAGAAAAAAAAAGAAAGAAAAATAAAAAACAAAAAGAAAAAAAAACAACAAATCAATCGATCTAAGTATGTAAAAAAATGAGCATACGAATTCATTAATAAAATAAAATGTAAGACTGACACCCCGTTTGTAACTAAAATTAGATAGAAAGCTCGCGTTTCGAACGTTTTCATTTCATTCAATTTAACGTATAGATATTTATTTTTTTTTTTTTTTTTTACACCCAAACTATTGAAGTCGCGATAAATGGAATTATTATTGTTGTACAAGTGTCGAATAACAATAAAACCCAAAGCAAAAGGTGATAACCTTAGACGTTTCTATCGCAAAAGAGCCTGAGGTAAATATATACGCCTCTCTCGTTCGTCGCAATTTCATAAACACACAACCACTCATAATATACTTCTCTTGCTTGGTCTCTTTTTTTTTTTTTTATTAAAGTCAAGTCTAAAGTACGAAATTTGAATCGCAAGCTTATTATAAACGCCAAGCCGTATTTTATACTCGGACTTATTGTCTATTACACGAATGTATATCAATTCGTATCGTTTTCATTTCTTTTCTTTTTTATTTTATTTTTTTTTTCTTTGCTTTGTTTTTCAGTCTTTAAGCTTTATTTTTCTACAAGTTTAATAATTTCTTGTGTTTTTCATTTATAAAGGAGATTTTTCTGATTATTTTTTTCAATGCTTAATGTCAAAAGAAATGTAAAGGATATTTAAAAAAAAAAATTATAAAGACAATTATTGGATAACGACGATAACACTCAGGTAATACAGATAAAAAAAAATAGAATTAAACTTATGCGACAGAGTTTGGACAATACGAGCACGAAAAGGATTTCTTTTTTTTAATTTTAATGTAGATAGTAGATATATTAATGATCAATTTGAAGAAAAAAAAATAAGAAAGTAATTCTTAAATCATACGCAAATATGCAACAGTAAAAAACAGAATGACCGTCAAGATTCGTCGACTTATTCGCCGACGATCGTCTCGAAAATTTAAATTCTCGCGCGCATCATTTTTATCGTTGACATACTTTTTTTCTTTTTTTTTGTATATATAAAAAAATTAGTTTAACTTTTTCTCTTTCTTCATTTTTTTTTAATTATTAAAAATTTCAATAAGATAGATGTTTTAAAGAAAATATTTCATGTAGAGACGATCGTAGCGATTATAGATTGTACAGTGATCTCAAACTGACATTTCTCTCTTTCTTGTTGTTTTAAAATTTTTTTTATATCGCCAATTCAAATGTTACCGCAAGCTCAACGACAAAGCACTGAATTTCTACTTTTAACTTATGATTATGATATTTCTTTCATACCTTAATTTAACATTTTAATAAAATAGTATAACATGCGTAGATACGTAAAAAAATAAATGTAAAGTAGAAAGTCGGAGGTGCTTTGAAGTCTAGCAGGCGGATTTGTTATTTTAATCGCGTAAATAGTTACGAATGAGTTCAAATGAAAAATAATGCAAGTGCAAGCAAGTATATATTATACGAAAATAAATGACGCTCTTTTTTTATTATTATTATTATTAAAAAAGTAAAAAAAAAATAATTAAAAGAATACAGTAATGATGATATCGATGATTTGGTAAAAAAAATATGGCATGCTATAATTAGAAGAAACTTAATCTTCCAAGCAAGGAGAGATAGAAATATAGTGAACTTTCACCGCAACCAATTATAAAAAAAATAAATAAATAAAGTAAAATTTTGTTTTGTAGAAAAAATAAAGAAAAATTTTGTTTTATTTTATCTTTTTTTTTTTAACAATATATAAATTGTGATTTGTTAGTTTGATATAACTGCACAAGTCACAGCGACTTACGTAATTTTGTTCCAAGTGACGAGCGTACCGTTACATCAATGCGTGCCGTAGATACCACGTTTAATAAAAAAAATTAATTATTCAATTTAATTAAATAACAAATTTGTTATATTTATTCAATTTAAAGAAAATATTCGAAATTCGTTGTATCTACGGTGCGCAAATCTATGCGGTCGCTCGATTCGAGAATCAAACAGAGTAGCGAAGAGAGCCCTTTGAAAAATCAAAAGAACGCAGACTCGAACCTTTCATCTGTCCTTCGACTGCCCGATTATTTATATATTATTTTTTTTTTAGTTTACATATCGCGAAGGAAGGGTTTTTTTTCTTTATTTACTACATGATAAAAGAATAAATGAAATTTACTTTTTACCCGTAACAAACGAAAAAATGAAAATGAAAAAAAATTCTATAATTTCAGACGCATCTATTTTATACTATGAATTGACTTTTTAATTCTTGTGATTTTACAGGGCAAAAATTATAAATAAAAAAAAAATAAAACTAAAAAAGTAATATAGTAAAATGTGGAAAAATTAATTAAAGACTTATATAAAAAAATGCGTGAATTTTTTTGTTCTTTTTTTGTTGGACATAATTATAATATGTATCTTAATGGGATCTTACCTTGTGAAGTTCCAGCAAGATCCGGCGTCTGCAGACCATGGCCCAAACCTGGAAATTTCACTAAAGTCACCCATAGCGATCTTTGTCCCGTTAATAGGAATGCAATTTAAGGCCTGTACGCAATTTCGCAACTACGAATTGAATAGCAAGCAAATAAAATAAGGAGACAAAAATAACAAATATAATGCCGTACATATAAAAACACATACATATGTAAATTTGACGTGCCACTACTTTACAGTTCGACTAAACAAACATCTTTGTAATCAAATTTCAAAGAAAAACAACAAAAAAAATAACAACGATGGAATATAATCAGAAGAGAAAGAAGAAGCGAAAGCATTTTTATGATCTAATTAACGACCAGAGAGAATTTTTTATCAATTTAGTTTAGATTATTTTTAATCAGAGAAAATTACATTTTTAAATGTTATTTTTTTCATATTTAAAATCATTATTATTCAACAAATGACTGAATAATTATTAAATAGTATAATAAAATATTAAATAACAATGGTTAAAATAAATTTTTATAGAAAGAAAATTTTTTTCCTTCTTATTTTTTGATTCTTTTGCATTAAAATTGAGCTGTGAAGCAAATAAAATGATAAAATAAAATTGATAAATGCATAATAATTAGCTTTCACAGTACATGCTTTTATGAATAAGTAAATATTGAATTTAAAAAAATGCGATGCATTAAGTAAATTATATATATATATATAAAAAACCAAGGCCATTCTTATCAGTTTATAATACATGGAGGATATTAAGTAAACATCATCGAAATAACTCTAAGAATATCATAATAAAAAAAAAGAAGTATATGCTCCTAAAACTTGATACCAAATTTTTTTTCTCTTGTTGAAAATAAAAATGTAGCAGGCGCAAAACAAAACAGTACGTAAGAAAAGAAAAAAATTTTAAAAAATATATATGAGGTTGGCAAAAGCGATGCTAAAAGATTTCTACTTGTCGAGACTGTCCATAGTAGCAGCGTCTCTCACGTGCATTTTAAAAATAAGGAACAAGTATATGACGTAACAAGACAAATAAAAAATAATTTTAAAATACTGTAGTTCTTTAATGCTCTTTAGAACTTTTTTTTAAAAAAGAATTTCATACACTTAATACATATTAATAATGTTTCGATATTTTTAGCGCGTTTTTTTAAGTAAACATTTTTATTTACTTTAATATTTACGAAATACAAATTTCTATAAATAATATAGTTACATTTTTTGACTAAAATAATCATTTTCTAAGAAATAGATATTTTTTATTATTCATCGACTTTAATAAAATTGTTATATTTATTGAATTATAACAGTGAAATGTTTAAAAAATGATACATTTGAACTTTTGATATAAAAACAATTAGAAATAAAAAACATTCTAGTTCTAAGTAAATTTGAGTTTAATATTTAAAAAGTCAAATGAGCAAAGAACTTCATCAAAATACTTTATAATGGAAAATGAAAATGAACTAACAATATGGATGTAAAGAAAAAAAAAAGTACATTCAATTCAAAGAAAATTGTTCTATGCGTACAGGCAAATTTGGTATGAGATGTAATTGAAAATATATGGACTCACCTGATAGTGGCGTGTGTGGATCTGTGGTTAATGCGGCCATACTAAAATTGAAGCTACCAGGCGTCGAGGCAAATAATTTGCTATCAGCCATATAATTAGGTGTGGGCGGATGTTCAGGTTCGTTTTCATGTTCATTACTACTTGCAGATGCTGGCGGTCTATCGGATGCTGCTGCTCCAGAATCCGAACTATCTTCATTATGGGTATTTAAAGGACCACCAGGGCCTCCATTACCACCGTTACCATTACCACCAGTTAATTCAAGAGGCTCACATTTAATGCTCTCCTCCAATGGTCCATTTTCATTTTCATGCAAACCATTGCCTTCGATCTTGTTTGACAGATGATTATTTTTGACCATCGAGAAATCCGTTGGCGTTGCATCGTTATTGTTTAAAGGTGGCGATAATACGCGCGGTCTTTTCGTTGTACCGCTATTATCTGTATTATCGTGTGGATCTGGTGTATGCCTTTCGTTACGGCGTATTTGAGCACGGCGTAATAATTGTTGAATTGTCGTTGGCGAAGGCGTTACCGGATTTGGTAATTGAGTTGGCGAACCGACACGACCACCTGGGAAACCTTCGTCTGATAATTTTTCGTGCGGTGGTATATGATTGTTACCAACCTCAGCACCAGCAGCAAGCGCTCGTACGTGCGACAGCTAAAGGAATTTTCAATAATATTTGCTTCGCATTTATCTAATATTCTTTCAATATTTATTTTACACTTATTTTTTTTTTCATTTATTTTATTTAAGCAGTTTTAATTTCAATATTTAGTCTAACGTTAGATTTTCAACTCTATATGAAAAATTCTCCATACTTATAATTATTGATTCAAAAGATAACATTTTGGTCTTCAGCATACAAAAATAAGTTATATAACTACGTGAAACTAATTTTGTTCATATAATCGTGTATCAAAAATTTTAAAAATTATTGCCGATATCTTTATAATCCAATAAATTATTTAGTTTTGATCGAATTTTTCTTTTTAAAACTCTAAGGTAACTAGGCCATGACATGAATAAAATTTAAATGATATTTAAAGAATTATCGATATGATTAATATTTCATTCCATTAATTTGTCAGATTTCGGATTCCTCATATTATTCTAAAAATCTATTTGCTAAAAATATTAATTTCTTTAAATATTTAATTTAAATCAAGATAATATCATATAAATATTCAAATTTAACAATTCAATTTATTCAAAGATTAAATTCAAGTTAAAAAATTGTTGTATAACCAGGTTATGTCGTACTAATCGATTTTAAATATCATTTATTTATAATTTCAGTCCAGAATTTTTTTTTTTAATTTTTAATAATACAATTTTAATTTCAAATTGAATAATTAAGTAATACCGTTCTACAATGTTTCATAAGTGAAGCAATAACTTTAATGGCATAATATATACTTTCGTGAAAATTAAATACAATAATTATTTCAATTAGAATTTACTATTTTATTACAGCGATCAAAAAAGGAAAAAGAAATTTTTTTCTCTCTCTTTTTATTGTATTAAGAATTGAAATTTACAATCTAATTATTGATGTTGATTAGCAAACAAAATTTAATTTCTGTATTTCTCAGCGTCATTTATTATTGAATTTCTGTTAACCTCGGGGACAAATGGAAAAATAAAAAAAAAAAAATAGAATTCGCTAAAGAATATTTAATGAATCCAAAAAAACCTCGAGGTTAACAGATTCCGTCTCTAATTCATATGTGGGTCACCACATTGACAATTTAACTCAAAATCGATTCACTTGAACTGGCATAAATAAAAAATTCGTTAATCTTTTATATAAGTTCAACCGAATCGATTTATAAAGATACAAAAAATAGTCATTCTAAATCTATTTTACAATTGTACGATTAAAACATTTAAAATTGTAAAAGAAGCAATAAATGTATTCGTTACTTTTTTTTCCTTACTTTAAAAATAAAAAAGAAAAAGAAAGAAATTAAAAACCGTGTTAAATAAATTTATCATTTGTTTTTGTAATCAATGAAAATCACTAAAGTCAATCAAGATATATATTATAATCTTTGGGTATAGCACTTTATCAAGATTGCAATTGATAATTTAGAAAATTGAATACAAATTTTTTTAGTTAAGATAACATTTGCAGTTAATAAATTATTTATAATACACTGATAATTCTGATAATCAATTGTCAATGTAAAATAACATTTTCAAACAAATAACCCCTTTTAATACATTTACAACTTAAGTAGAATGAATAAATTTTAAATCCTAAATTTGATTTAAGGAAAAAAAACGCGAATTTATTTTAACGATAATCGAGTATGAAAAAAAGATTAATAAGCAAATATAAAAAACTAAAAGAAAAAGTTAAAATATATTCATCAATAAAAACTATCCCAAAATAATAAAAAAAAGATTCACACAAGAATGTATAGAATTTCGAATGAAAAGAAAAAAAAAGTAGATGTTATCTCATTCTTACCTCATCCCTGTCAGTCTGATCAGCCTGTTGCGTAAGTCCGGATACCCTTAGAACCTCAGCGGTTTTCAAGAAGCTACTAAGAGAGCGTTGATGGACATTTACCTCGCCGTGGTAAATGAATTCTACCAAAGCGTGTAAATCGCTGAAAGCAACGTCTTGTAGTACTATCACCGGATGTTTGCACGGTGTGCTCTGTAATGATGTTTAGAAAAGGGTTTTCTTTTGTTAAATTTGTCATTTTAAATTATTGTATTGTTTGAATTTGTTTTATAACTAATAAACGATTTTTTATTAGTTATAAAACAAAGAATTGCAAACTTATGAAATAAAACAATTTTTTTTAATGTTACCTTAAGCAACTCCCTAAAATAGGGACTGCAAGCCGATAGTACGACCCTATGTGCTTTGAGACTCTTGCCATCGCATGCCAGTGTGACGTCAACAAAATCCTCGTCATCTCGTAAATTTTCAAATGCTGATGTGATGCTGCTCTGGTAATTATTCCATCGCAGGCAAAAGTGTTGTGTATCTACCATCGTTATGCCTATTCACCTGTAACACAATTTTAAAAAACAAAATAACGTTAATAACGATACGTTGATATTTTTTTTTTGTTTTCTTATTAAAATTGATTAAAAAATTATTATTTTATCCTAATGGAGCAAAAGAGTACCAAGGTTATCGTCGTTACTGTTTAATATTTCTCACCAACAATTAATTGAATTTCTTTTTTTCTTAGTTTTGCATTGTAAATAAATAAATAATATTGTTGGAAAATAAAGAGGTTAGTTTAATTTATCCTTAAATGATTAACTTGTGGCCCCAATTGATAAAGCAATAAAATACTAAAAGCAGCAATATTTCAGATTTCGCTAACCTTATTTCCGCGTAGAAAATAATTGCAATCGGCACAATTGTTATTAATAAATCAACATGTTAATGTATATTATTTTTTTATTATTTCTCCCGTTTAAATAAATTGACTTCAATTATTGACGCGTAATAAATATAGTTACTAACTAATTATTCCCTCGATATTGTGAAAAACCATGCCAATAAATCATTAGAAACGTATTAGGAAAATTTTAAAAGAATGAAGAGTTTATTCCGAGGCGAGGGTAAATTATATAAATTTTTTTTTTAAAACAGTTGCGCTATCAAACGAAAGTTGCAATTTAACCTTACTCTTTAACTCTTCAAGGTATACGCCGGGCAAATCCCGATAAGAACAGCACAAAAGCAATGATAAATTTAGATAAAGCTTGTTTTGAAAAGAAGAGACCTGCAAAATTGCAAAAAAAAGAACATATTTTTTTCTCCTCTTATTCTTTTTCCTAATCATTTCACGTATGGACTAGCGCATTTTATTTTATTGGATCGAGCATTCAAAGAGATAATAAAAGATTTTCTGAAAAAAATGCGAATAGCGCATTAATTATTAAAAAAAAGAAGAGGAATAAAAAAATAAGTCCAAGGCTATTAAAGCCAAATTTTTCAAGGTAAAAAAAACTCTTTGTGAGATAATATCGATTTGCGCATCGTACGAAAAAAAAAGAGATATTAGTACAGATGTTCATTATCGCAGTGAATTCTAAAAGTCATATCGTTCGAACAATAATAGATGATCTTCATCGATATCGATTTATTGAATGAAAATGAAAATTGCAAAAAATTAATGTTTATTTGTGAATATAAAGTATACACAAAAAGAAATTATAAATTTTTTTTAAATCGTTATAAACGGTATAAACAGGTGTGCAATGTGATTGTAAAATGAAGAAAAAAATAATAAATTAATATACTTTCTTTTCGTCGTACAAGGATATTAATACACGATTTATGCAAATTACTGCAACGTACGAAAAGATTTATGTTTAAAAAGTGCCTAGCATGACACATATCGTGATAAGTGCACGATTGCCAAGACTTTTTTTTTAAATTTTTTAATGTTATTACACACTCGCTTGGGCTCTTATAATTTAGAAGTTTAAATTTCTTTCTCTTTTTTTTATTTACCTCTTACATAGTCAGTGGAAAGTTTAAGAAAGAAAAAAATGTATATATACATATCAGAGTTGACGAACAGATAAAAGGTATAATAAAATGGTACAAGATAAATGTAAACATAACCATGGGAAGTATAGACTTGTACTCCTTTAATTTTTTTTCAAAAAATCTTCCTATTTCGTTAGATCTTTTGTACTTTTTTCTAAATCTGTTTAAACTACTTTGCACATAAGACATATATAATAATATATTTTTTTTATTATCTATATAACACTCGGTCTTGTCTCCTCTAGTAAAACGGATCCCTCTCGATCTACAGAAAAATTGGGTCGTCACGCTGGAGCCAGGCCAGAACATGTACGATTAAATAATTCTCCCCGCCTTATTTCTTTCTTTCTCTCTTTTCTTTCTTTTTTTTTTCTCTATACACTTATAAAAGTGCAAGCATTAAAGTATGCTGATAGCGCGCTATCTTAGTGAAGACGATAAAGAAAAAAAAAGAGAGACCGAAGAAGAAAGAAGACGTCTTGGAACAAATTTACAGTCCGCACTTCTTTATTTTTTTCTTTCTTTCTTTACCTCTACCCTACCCCCCCTTCTACCCCTTCCTCCTTTTAACTTACTTCGCTATACTAAGCACTGTACTCTCTCTCTCTCTCTCCTTTTCTCATTTATTTCTACTTCTTAAAATTTAGCGCATCTACTAACCGTATTAAAAGTTTTGCGCCTGGTACAACAATGATAAATTATTTTTTTTATTATCAGTAATATTGAGACTAAGAATGAGCTTTATATCGGCGGTACGCCAAGTTTTTTTTATAGTTTCCAAAAAAAAAGGAATACTAAAGAAAAATATAAAATTTCTGCTTTATTCTCGTGCGCTTGAATCATTTTTATGGCATCTAGAAAAATTTTAAAGTTAATGTATTTAAAATGTTTGATCGAATAGATAATGTCGAAAATTATTATGAATCATATTCCTTCTTTCTTCTTTTTTATTACTAATGATCTATAATCTATCAATTCATATTCATAAAGATAAGCATATTGTTTAATTTATATATCAATTGTTAGCTCGAGAAACACTTGTTGGAAATATCGATGAAAAAATAATTTTTTCAAAGCTATAAAAAAAATGTTTTTTTATTTTTAATCCTTCTACAATAAATGCATCAATAAAAATAAAAAATCTGCGATCATAGAAAAAGTATACATAACACCTAGCAGACGCTTTAGCCAGTGAGCTCGATAACTGTTAATAAAAATTCGAACAAACGTGCGAAAAAAAAAGCCCGTGAGAGATACTTTCATAGAGTGAAAAAGTGAGAGAAAGACACACACATATATACATATTATATCTCCAACATACAAAGGTCACCAGGCGTTAACCGCATCGGCAATTTCCCATCGGCGATTTGCTTTCGATTCGTTGATATCCCCCATATACACGCATATATATACATATACGCGAGAGAGTAAGAGAGAAAGGGATGATGATGCGTATACGCGATAAACGAGAAAACTAAAAGCCGATCCACTCGCAAATAAATAAACCGCTTGGCTTAACCCTCTCTCGAATCTATATACATCGATATCTTTCTCATTCACTCTTTCGGATTTTTTTTTTCTCTCTGTTTCTTTCTCTCGCTCTTTTTTTTCCTGTATAATACGCATCGAAACGAAAAAAAAAGTCAAGGCGTAAAAAACTCATGGATGCGTGAAAAATCAATCGGTACATAGCTATTTCGCTGCCCGCCGGCATGGCTCAATTTCCGCGTACACTTTCACTTGCTTGTTCCAAAAAAAAATCGTTTCATATATAAATGTATATATATATACATATGCATGCAAGCTTCTCTTTCAAAACAATAACAAAAGCAATGTAAACTATATATATATCGATGGAAAATAAAAATTAAACAAAATAACCTTGTATTTTTGGAATTTTGCGGAAATAATAAAAGAAAATGAATGATGAAAAGTGAGAAGAAAAATAAAAGATAATGAAAAAATTTGGTGATAGAGAATAAGAGGGGGTAGAGAAAAAAATGTCTCGTACTCTTTTTCTTCATTGACCGGCTTACGCTTGTACTCTCTTCATCTCTCTCTCTCTCTCTTTTTTTTTGCTTTTACTCTCTCGGTCGCTCACTATACCATACTCACTGGGTCACTCGCTCATACAGCGTATACAGATACACACGTATATACACATATACACCTACAGCGAAGAAAGAGAAAGGAAGGGGTTTATATAAATTTCCGTTGCTAGTTTACTATCATCTTCACCCTCCTTTATTTTTATGTTTTACATGTATTTGTAAACTCTATTTGCAACTGTAATACATCAAAATCTTTTTTTCTCAAAATTGTTTTCATAACGGTACCTCGAATAGAATGGAAAAAAAGAGTTACCGTTTAAAATCTATATTTTTTATTTCGTTATCAAGTCTAGTCGCGAAAAGTGAGGAGAGAGAAAGATAGAGAAAGAAAGCTGATAACGAGAATAAAAGCCAGTGTCGATTTAACAAGTCAGACGTATATTTACACACACATAAACGGGAGGGCCAAAAACCAAAAGTATAGCACTGGATTATTATAGTTGGAGCAGCGGCCATGAAAATTCGCGAGTCACGTGGTCGTATAATGTATGACTACATATGTGAACAGACGGAGAGAAAGAGAACTTGCTTTCTCACTTATGTTTCTTTCTTTCTTTCTTCTTCTCTCTCACTCTCTCTCTCTCTCTTTCTGTCTGTCTTCGGATTTCACTGCGATAGCTCGTTTATGAGCGATTTCGCTTTTTTTCTTTTTCTTTCTTTCTCATTGAGCAGCTGGTCGCTGCACTTTTGTATTAATTAAACGTTTTTTTGGATAATTTTAACTTTTTTTTCTTACGGATTCGATTTGGGTATAAGTTTTTAGATAAAGAAATGCTAATTTCGTCGGAGCATTTAAGAGAAAAAAAATTTTTTTTTTTTGACGTGCCAAATATTTAAAATAAATAAAATTTCTTTTAATAGTTCGTAGTTTATTTATATACAATTTTTGTTGTGTTTTCTTTAATGAATGATAAATCGGTGAAAGATGTTTTTCGAAGATTATTTTTTCTTTTTATTTGCATTATTAAAACTTTTGAAAAAGAAATTTTCAAAATGCAATTATTTACTAATAGAAATTTATATTCATCGAAAAATATAAAAATAAAAATTGTAATTCATTTAAATATTTGCACTAGTTTCGAACGTCAAGGTCAGTATAAATTAAATTATCAAAATTTAAATACCAATTAAAAAACCATTACATTTTCAATATTTTTTTTTCAAAAAATTACATAACTAAATTTACGTTTACTCTCCACGCTAAACTATTAACCGGTATTCAATATTGAATTAAAATTACAATTATTCGCTTATTGTACTAACAATAAAAAAAAGTATAAAATTGTATAAAGCTTGCTTGGCGAAATTCTGTATTGTTTGATTACAACATAATAAGAGCATTCACTTAATCCACCAAGGTCACGTATTCAAAAGGAAAAAAAAATACTTGGAATTTTACGTTAATGAAAGAAAAATTGATTAGATGAATTGAACAATTAAATTCTTTAATTTTTTCGACAGATTTTTAAAATATTAAATTCATTAAGTACACGCCCATAAAATTATCAATGTGTTTGTGTTATCAAACAAAAGATTCGCACCAACGTATACATTAGTTTACAATCGACTTATATTTCTTCATTCAGGTGTATATTCACACTATAGATAAAAAAAATCGCAATTCTTAAAGTCATTAACATTTTCTAAGACAAAGATCCGCAAATAAACTAGTGTCGACAGCTCGATTACAAAAAAAAAGAAAAGAAAAAAATATATAAACGTAAACTGCAACGTTTAGCAAAAAATTTAAATTCCCCGAAAATCCATTTAAAACTTGAAGCAAAAAAAAAAGCAACACAATAAAAGTAAACCTTAATTTTATATAGTAAATAAAATTTAAAACTTACAGTCATTTAAAAGAAAGCGCCGTAGTTAAAAGTGACGACGACACTCGTTAATTTTTTTTTCTTTTTATTCTCTAATTCTTGTTGTGTGTGTTTTTTTTTCAATTTCTACAATTCTTTCTCTCCTTCTGTTCCGAAATCTTATTCTGTCTTATAAAAGCGGTTGCGCCTGCTGTCTGACTCCTTAATCAGCCGGTTAGAGTCACAACGACGACGACGACGACGACCACCACATACGTGGCATATATAAACGCACCCAATGTTGCTCTTACAATATATACATGTATATATATAAATATCTATATATATGTATAAATGTGTGTCGCTCTTTAATACACTACTACTGTCTTCTTCTTGTTCTGTCCTGCTTCTATCTCACGTGTTTATAAAACCGGCGTTGTATATACAATAGTCCACACTTTAGGTTTTATGTCAAAAAAAAAAAAGAATAACATCACCATACACTGATACGTTCATTAATCCTTAACATATTTTCCATTTTCTTTATTTTTTTTTCTCCTTATTTCATTTTGTTTTTAACTATATAAACATTAAAGGGGGAGCTTCATGTTTTCAAAAAACACGTTGAAAAATAAAAAAACCAACAGAAGCTCTTGTTTTGAATTTTAATAAAAATTTCTTTAAATTTTTGTTTATTACTTAATAAAGTAATAATGACGTGTGAAATAAGAGCGATAGATTTGAAAAAAGAAAGAGAGAGAAAGAGAGAGAGCTTGGCCCCCGAACGAACGACAGCACCGTCACAACCACAACTAATATCTCTCCTTTCGCGTTTTTCTCTCGTCGGGCAATCCGTTTCTCCTATACACGCCGACGACTACGACTATACGACGACGACGGCGACGACTACACGACGACGACGACGACAGCCCGACGCACACACGGAGAGAGCGAGGCGAGTTAGTTAGTTAGAGTTAGTTGCTATGTATATGTATAGAAAGAGAGAAGAAGAAGCAGCACGTAGAAGAAGAAGAGAGTTTTACTCTCTCTCTTCCTGTACTAAAATCCAATATATACATACATACATATATAAAAGCCCCTCTCTCTTTTTTTACACTCTCTCTTACTCCTCTTATAATACTATATATCGTTTCGTCCTGTTTCGTTATTCTTCATCTCTTTCTCACGAATTCGCTCCCCTTAAACGCCGATCCCTCTCTTCTCTTCTCATTTCTTTTACTCCCTCCCCCTCTTTTATATATATATTACACACGTTCTCTCTCTCCTTTTCTCTCTCTCTCTCTTGCTATCTTTTAGTTGTGCGCGCCCGAAAAACGTACAACTATATATACACAATGTTCAAAAGCTTTGCGCAGAGAGCTCAAGCACACACAGCGAGACTGGCGTGTAAAAGTAGGGGGACGAACGACGAGAGATAAAAGAAGAGAGCAAGATTTAAAAAAAAAAAGCGAGGGAGAGAGAGAGAAGCGTATATGGAATAGAACGGGGGTTTTTGCCCGCGAAATATGAAAATCCTGTACTTGGATTCTGCGCCCTAGTTGCCACACTAACGCGCCACGCGACACACTGCTCACCAGGAAGGGAGGAAAATATCGTGGCATGCCGCCGCCGGTTTTAAATGCCTAACTCTCTCGCTGATGGTGGGGAGGATATACGAAAGCCGGTATGTATAGCAGAGAGAAAGAGAGAAGAAGCTCTCTCTCGACAACATGCATATATACACTGGATGGAAAAAATAGGGGGTGCAACAGAGAGAAAACTAGGTGGTGCTTGCGAAAAACGGAGAGAGAGAAAAGCCCTGGTGGTATGCCGCTTTTACCGGCTCTTTCTCTATCTCTCGCCGACACACGCTGGGAGAAGAGAGAAGGTCCTAGGAGAAAAGAGAGAGAGATATTTTGTACGTGCGCCGGTGCACGTGTTCTTGTCGATCATCTATCTATGCATGTGTGTTTTATTCGCTATTTCAACAAACCCGCTATTAGCTTTTTTTCCTGCTATGATTTTTTAAAAATTTTTTTATCTAATTTTAATGAAAAACTCATTAAGAGATAAGAGAATGAAGAAAAAAAAGAATTATTTGAAAATTTAATTATTTTGGTTGATGCGCGTTTTTTAGGTAAGACATTAAAAAATTACTTTGATAAATTTATCTTGTACTCTTTTCCTCTTATATATTTTTTTTATTACATAAAGTTATGAGATAAGAAGTCGTTAAAATATAAAAAAAAAGCACAGGAGAGAAAGACGATCGTTACATCGTCTGTTAGTCATTACTTTATTATTATTATTACTTTTTATGACATCTTTTCTTCTTTTTTTTTCTTAAATGTGTGTGTGTGTCTGGGAGTGCTTGGACTAAACGTATGATATTCGTATATACATCTTAAGGTTCTTTAAAAGGTTACATTTTTAATAATAACGCGACAACTGTTGTCTAATATGCAAGAAAAAAAATCTCAGCGAATAATCATCGTGAACAAGCAAAAATGAAGAAAAATAAGTATGAAAAATAACAGCATTGGCATAAAAGAGAAAACGAACTTTTCATATAACTACAAAAATTGCGTTAATGTAAAAAATATAAATAGTAGAAGTGAAAATTTTCGAAAAAGAATTAGAAACAGAGCATAAGCGCTAAGATGAACAAAGAGATACTCATAAACTGTTGGGAGTACAAATATAGTGCGTGAAAGTATATGAAGCTCAAAAGAAGAAAAAAAACTGATGAAGAAAAAGAAAAGCAAGATACAAAGAGTGTAAAAGAAGAGAAGCGGTAAAAGTGAATCTTCTAAGAAAAAGATGTTCATCCAAGCGTATGGATATTATAGTTTAAATATACACGGAAGAGAGTCTTCAAGAAAATATGCATATTATAAATAAAGAAAAAGTAATAAATAGCCATAAACCGAACGTCTATAATATATGATAAAAAAAGTCATATCAAAGACGACTAATAAAGAATAGCGCTTCATTAAAAAAAGAAAAAAAAAACTGAGTGTAAGTCTCGGCGAGAAGGAAAAAAAAAAGTAGAACGAAAATAAAGAAAAGAAGAAGCCGATAAGAAGAAAAATAGCGAAGGCTAACTGCATGCTTATATACTTGTCGACGCTGTTGTGTGAGGGTGACGAAGGTCTTTTTCTACAGATGGGAGAGATGCGAACGTATACCGCAAAAGAGATAGAGGGAGAAGAAAAAGAACGAGATTGCCGATTTAGTTTTACTAAAAGCCATCATCCTGCTGTACGTTGTTACACGAAGCCAAGATAGATAGAAATGAAGAAAACAGAAAATTGTTAACGTTTGGTCTCTTTATCGGCTCACAAGACATCTGTCGTAATAAGTACGGACAAAAAAAACATAAGAAAAATATATAGAATGACTCAAGAGTACAATAATAAGCAATTACAAAAAAGAAGAAGAGAAGAATAGCAATGGTAATTTTTATTTTTCATTTATTTTTATAATTTATTTATGAAAATCAAGTCATACATTAATAATTAAGTAATTATAATGATGATACTTTCTAAAACTAAACAATTTTTAGCATTAGAAAACATAATAATTATTGTGAAAATACATTTAAAAACAATAAATTTATGCATCTAATTTAATAAACTTAAATCACAACAAAGAAACTCCAGGTTCTCTTAATCGCATGAAAAGCATATATAAATGAACAAACAAAAATAAATTAAAGATCATAAAAGCTTAACCAATAACCCATAATATGCATACAAAGTATATAAGCGATGATCTTTCAAGGGTCCGGAAACGATCTTATGATTGCAAGTATATACGTGCGCGTACACGTATACACAGAAGTACACATATCACAAAGTCAGTGTACATAAACTTATTCGCGCCTATGTAAAAAACCATATACTATTAACAACTATAACTACACAACAAGTCGCAAAACTAACCCTGCAGCAAATGGCTACACACAATGTGTATATGTTCATATATATTAAATTTGCCAACCTTCCAATGGTAGAGAACAGGTTATTCTACAGTATTTTCGAGGCTATTCTATACACTAGTACACAACGGACTTGTATATTATACGTACAATGTTTTTCTTCATTTTTTTTTATTTTCGTTTTATTTTTTACCTTGTCAAGGGAGCTTTAGGAATTGACCTTGCGGAAAGTTTTATTTTAATTTCTTCTTTTTTTTTTCTTCTCCTACTTATTCCTTCATACTTTGCGAGAAAAAAAAAGAAGAGTTCTTATTCAAGTATACCAGAAATTTTCGTTTTCTTTTTCATTTTTATAAAGCACATAACCACAGCGCGAGTATAGTATTGATGAAGGAGTTTTGCAAGACAGAGAAATAGACGTTATCTTTTCTTTATTATTTTCTCTCTTTTGTGACCAAAAAAGCGTTTATATACGCGCAAAAATAAAAAAGTAAAAGAGAGAGAGAGAGAAAGATTGTAAATTAATGCTTAACGCGAAGGTTAAAGTGATTTGTATCGATTAATAACCTTGATATATCATTTATTATAGTTAATGAATGTTATCGCGGCACTGGGAGTCGAGAGATAAAAAAAGAAATTTTTTTTTTACTTTTTTGATACGTGGAAAAATAATTTTAGTATAGGAAAGTATGTGTATCATTGAAAGCGTGCCATTGCTTAACCATTGGTGTATATACATTTTATTTCTTCTTTTTTTTTTTAACTCGGCGGTATTAATTAATAAAATTTGAAAATTTTAAACGTCACAGTAAAATTGTTCATCAAAAGTTTCGGTAATAACCTGGGTTAAATTTAAATGCTGTTTCAAAATAGTTTACGATTCGGCAAATTCAAGCCGAATTTACAATTTCTGTTTAAAATAAAATTTTAATATCGGGTCCAGATAACTTATATACACAGAAAATTTTCAAATTAAATTTTATTCATTATTTTAACGTGTATACATTGAAGAATATAAGCGTAAATAACTTTTAACCGTGTAACAATGTAGAATTTAAATTACATCAAAATTTAAGAAACAACCTTTACCGAATTTATTTTGTAATAAAGAAGTTACCGTTCCATAATTACACGAAGAAAAACATTAAAAAAATAAAAAAATAATAAAACTCAAGTCCTCGTCATTGTGTAAAATCTCCGTCGACTAAAATTTAAATAACATAATGGGTTAATGAGGAAAATTTCATGCCCAAAAATCTCTACAACTCATGCATTATAGGAGGAAAAAAAAAAGTGAAAAAAAAAGAGTGTCTGTCAACTATAACATTGTAAAGAATAAGAGAATGACTTTATGCGAAAGCAAGCAAGTTTATAGAAGCTTGCATGCTTATACGATTCTCCAGCTCCTCTCGGCGAAGCTTGTCTCTTTTACTTTTTTACTTGTACATAGTCTCGCGGTATATATATTAAAGTATATACGAATATAATACAAGAGACATAGAATGAGAAAAGAGAAAGAACGACCCCACTCGATTCTGCCCCCTTCAAAAAATCATTACGCCCTTTTCCGCGCGCGCGAGTTCTAGAAGAGGAGCTCTCTGCTGGAAGAGGTGGAGGAGGAGGAGGGGAGGGCTTGGGTGCCGCGCATGAACGCCGTTTTAATTCGCTATAACTAGAAAAGTAAAAATATATATACATATAAAGTGTTAAAAGTGACTATATAGAAAAAGCTTGAACTTGTAGTGGGAGCTATGTTCGGAGGGAGTATAAAGAGTAAGATAGAAAAATGTGTATAGAGGAGGTTAAGGAAGAGAGCGAGAGAGGAAAAAGATGAAATTATATTCGGTAAAGAAAGTTTTAGAAAAGGATGAGATAAAATACGCGGTTATGAAAAATATGAGGAGAGGGGAGAAGATAGACGGGAAAAGAGAAGAGAAAAAAGATGGTTATACGAGGGAGTTTAGAAAAGGATAATTGAAGGAAGAACGCTTGCGGAGCTTTATGAAAAGGAAGGAGGGAATTAAGGGAGAGTATGACTAGAAAAGGATAATTCAAGCAAGCTAAAAGAGAGAGAGAAGGTAAGATAAAGCTATGTGTTCGGAAAAGAAAGTTTGTTTTCCTTTTTTTTTCTTTTTTACTTTTTTTCTTTTTAGAAAAAAAAAAGAAGGGAAAATGGTTATGAAGAAGGAGAAAAAGATATATATTTAAGAGAGGGGAAAAAGTTAAAATCGAGTGTACAAGAATATAACTGGTGAGCTAGGTTTTTTGAAACCTAGAGAAAAAAAAAGTAGGGGGCATAAGGGATATACCCCCCTACACACACACCCTTACGAAATACCGAACCGCGGAGCGCCAAAAGACGCCGGGCAAAAAGATGAGATATTACGTATACGAATAAGCGAGTAAGATATAAAATTCCCGTTTTCTTCTTTTTTTTTTTTATTCCTCTTACTCTTTTTTGCGAAGAGAGGAGTTTAAGCGTGTCCTCCTCCTTACCTTAACCTCCCCCTCTACTTTTTCGCGAGAGCTTCTAGCGGGGTAACTCTCCCATTGTAATATTTATTGATTGGATTCCTAGGGACCGACGGCTCGCGCACGCTCCTTTTTCCTTTAGCTTTTCGCGCTATTTTTTTTTTTATTTTACTTCTTTTCTTCTTCTTCTTTTTTTTGCGCGAACCGGCATAAGCTCGTTGCTCTCTTTCAGTTGTATGTATTCTATTCTTATAGTGGGCGTTTGCGCTTTTTCATAGCTATAAGGAAAGACTACTACTTCTTCTTCTTCTTCTTCTTCTTCTTCTTCCTTGTAAAATGAATAAAGCTTTCGACGTCCATTTGTATGCTGGACGTTGTTATGTTTAAAAGTATCTTTACTTTCTTATTTCAGATTCGAGATTTCTTCAATTAAAAAGTTTGTTTTAACGGAATAAACTTAGGAAGATTTTTGATTTATAAAGGAGAAGTTGAATGTTAAAAAAAAATTAAATTTCTAAAATTATTTGTCAATTGATAAATTATTTATCAATGTTACAATGTCTAGGTCAAATGATAATTAAATAAATTTAGTATTCGCATGTTTAAGCGTAATTTAATTAATCAGATGTAAAAATTTTATCGCGTTGATATGACAAGAAAAAATAATATTTATCGTTTACCAATACTTTTTTTTTATTTTTTTTTTTAATGCGCAAACATTTTAAATTCAATGTCGCGTACCTGTTGTGCGTTATTTTCTAAACTTAGAAAGAAAAAATTTAAAAAGCTTTCGCAAGCTTATTTACTTGAACAAAAAAAAAAGGAAACAACATGAAAAATAATTGCTTACTTACGTAATGTAAGCTAAATAACAATGCATTTGGAGAATAAAATCACGTGGAAATTATAGTCAAAACACAATAACTTTATAGTTATGTAACATTTTAAAACACGTTTGGTTAAAAAAGAAAAAAAGAAAAAGACCAAAAAAAAAGAAAAAAAAAATCAATTTGCATCCTCGATCTAATGCGATTCTCGAAACAACAGCTTAACCAAATCCATTGCGTAACTTTAGAGAAGTCTCATCTCATCAGTAGAATATAAGGCCATATGTATATATATCTATACTGAAAGCATTGCCGAAACTGCTAATCTGTTGATCGCAATAAACGCAGTCGAAACGTGACTAATAGCCGTGCAAAGGTCAAGCACAAGAATATAAGATTAATACAATATTATGTGTGTATACAAGTACACATACATACTCTAATTTATATTTTATTCTTCGTATAAAAATATTAGTCTATTAAATTTTTTCTTTATTATCTGCTCATTTCTCCCCTTGATTTCTTTTTCTCGATATTAATTTTATTCTCTTAAATTTCATGTATATATTTTGTTGAAAGCAAGCATATCGCATATGCAATTAGGATGTTTTCTATGTCGCGCGGTTCTATATAGTGACGTCCGGTGTGTGTAGTATAAGTATGAGTCAGTGAAAGGCGCCCTTGAACGCGTATAAAAGCTGAGAGCGAGAGCATACTACTGCCACGCATATAAGCAATGTTTTGTTACTTTGCCTCGCCTCTCCTCCCTCTATATCTTTCTCTTTCTCTCTCTCTCTCTGGTTGTGCGCTTTGCTTCTCTCTTGTTGGTTCTTTTTTTTTATACTTTGCGTTTTCTTTTTCATGAGTCTAGCAAGCCTATATGTGCAAGTTTATAATGTGTATATATGTATACGCTGTTTTAAAGTTTTAAATGGTACGAGTGTGTATAGCCAATCCCAATGATTGAGCTTCGCGAAAATAACGAGTGTCCGTAAAGTAGAAGCCGTCTTGATACTAATTTTGTTTCGAACGAAAAAAATTTATTCTTTGTTTTTTATGTCTTTTTATTTTTACAATTCAACAAAATTAATCTTCATCTGACATTTAATGCATTTAAACTAATTTTTAAAACTTTAAAAAGAAGGGTTTTAAATTTTGATTTCCCTTTCATTTATTACACTATTATTCTAGAATAAAGAATAAAATTTCAAAAAAAATTTCTGGAATACAAAATTTTAATCATGTTTTTACACCTTTACTAATACGCTAAACAATAATTATTTTCGCATTCGCAAAATTTTTTGTAATAACGTTTCTTTACCGTTTTAATAACATTTCAACAAAAGCACGACGCAAAAAAAAGAATAAAAGGAGAAAAAAAAAATTTTGCTAAAATTAACGCGTCTAAAATTTTCGTGGCCCCCTATAATTGCATATTTTTATCTTAACGTCTATGTAACTGTGCGCGCATATATATGTACAGTAGCTTTACCACATGCAATATATATATACATACACACAACGAGTCGCGTTGCGCTCATGAATAAATGGGAGTACTTACATTGTCTTTGTTCATGTTATATGAGCGAAAATATATATACATATATATAAACGATATAATGTATATATAATACATGTATATATATAAGTTTATATATTGCGTGTTATACGTGTGTTGAAAGGGGAAAAAACAGTTTGCGAATATTTTGTCTGTGCCTCCTCTCTATACTGCAAATGTTATTCGTTGCTAGCCCAGTCGACGCGTTTATTCGACGGCCAATGATGTGACCGTAAATCCCCTCCAGCTTGGCACGTTTCTTTTCTCTCTCTCTCGCTCTCCTTTCTCTCTCTATCTTTCTATCTCGCTCAATTTTTTTTTTTTTTTGCGCTCGATCTACTACCTCACTCTTTTTTTTCTTCTTTTTTTTTGCTCTTGATTTTGCCTTGATATTTGTTTTTGTATATTGGAATTCGAGTAAAACGTTTTTATATATGTATATATATTTTTTTTTCTCTCTTCTTTCTCTCCCTTGGCATAGTGGCGCCTATGTTTGTTAAATACTTGGCAACGAAAATTTCATATTTAGCTTTGGCAAGGGATTAATCTTCTCTTTTTTTTTCTTTATGGTACTGTTATTTTGTATTTTTAATTTTGTTTTCGTTTTTAATAATTTTTAGTTCAACAAAAGCACCTTAGTGGCGAAGCTTAGCTCGCTTATATTTTAAACACCTTTCGTATTACTAATTATGCTGATTGTTACAACCGCGAAATCAATTATATTTTATTATCTTTGTTAAAGTTTACTTTTCATCATTCTCTTTAACTTACTAAAAAGGTAAACGTTCATTTGGAGGAGCAATATTTTATTTAAATTTTCGTATTACCAATAAAAAAAACATTCGTCAAATGTTTTTCTTGTAGTTACAAATTTTATTATCTTTCTTGCAAGAATTTGATAATAAAAAGAAAAAAAAAGAAGAGTGAAGCAGAAGAAAAAGAAGTTAAAGTATCATTGTTTTCGCGAGGAAAAAGCACAGACTTTCTCATACTTGTTTATGGTTTAGCATCAGGTGCGGCGAGTTCTAGTAATAAACTTTCGAAATGACAAGGGAAAACAAGAAAGAGTGAGAGAGAGAGAGAGAAAGAGGGGTTGAAAAAAAAGAATATCACTAGTTTATATAACTCAAGGGGATGATCGTTAGCTATATAGGCTTGGAAAAATCATAAAAAAAGGGTTTCGTTCGAATTTTTCTTCCACTAAATACACTTTGGATCCGTATGTGCATTCTTAATCAAAACGATAAAAAGAGTGCGTTAAAGTTTTCAAACCCTATAATTTCATCGAAAGCAAAATAATCGAGCCGAACTTGGATGTAAAAGGAAGAAAAGAGGAATAGAGTATATAAGAAAGAGAAAGAAAAAAAGAGAAAAAAAAGCTTGAAAAGAAAGAGCGAGAAAAGAAATTAACGTAGAAAGAATAAGGGAGAGAGAGAGAGAGAGAAAGAAGAAATGTTATATATCTATATATTTCGAGGGGGTATAATATACCAAGCGGGCATCGCTCCCAGGGTTCAAGGCTAAACGCGTCGCTGAAATACTGGGCCAGGCATACCAACCTTCTCTTCTCTTTTTCTTCCTTCTTTTTTAGCTTCCCGTGCTTTCTCTCTCTCTCTCTCTTACACACATACACAAATACACATTCACACATACAGCTTTCTTTCTCGTTTCATCTATATGTATGCTTTAGCTCGCTTAACCTACCCTCTCGTACATACGTATATATATAGGAAACCACTTCGCTTTCTTCCGTCTTTCAAGATTGAGACCCTTGTATATATGTATGTATAACAGAAAACCCCTTCTTTTCTTTTAGCTTTTTTTTTCTTCTTCTAATTTCGTCTATGCCGAGTATTATTGTATCGCGATATTAACAGGAAGTAGGAGATTGAGAAATGAATGCTTTATTTATAACGTTGACGTACGAAGAAAAAATAAGGGAAAATAAAAAAATATGATTTTATGGATTGAAAGGCAGTAAAAAGCGATTTCTATGGATACACTCTAAATATGATTTTTTCAAGTGTTTCGATGGACGGTTTATTCTTATCTTTGACATTAAACAGTTATAATGCAATGTAAAGTTAGAAATAAGTTTCTAATATTTTAAGCAAGTAAAATTGGTAATATCGAATCATAAAAACAATAACGAACGTGTTATTAGGAAGAAAAATTTTTAAGTAAAGAAGAGAAAGTTAAAAATTTATCTACGGATATGGTAATTGACAAAACCAAATGAAACAAATACCCTTAATTTTTCCCTTTCTGTTAAAGAATTACATTGTTTCCCGTTCATCCGCCCACCCGACGTGATACATAAAAGGAACAACCACAGCGCCCTTACCTTCATTTTTTTTCTCTTTCTTTCTCTTCGCAGACTACTTACTAATGGTGTGTATACGTACATATACACGTAGATGCGAGAAACCGCGAAAAAAAGGCAGCTTCGTGTAAAACAGCACGTTTATCTCTATAGATAAAACGTTAATGTTATAACGAGATGTGTGCGTGTTGTAAACCATAATCGATAAGGGAATTATATTGTGTAAGGGGGTTTTAATACACTGAAATGATATGACGACAAGTCATATTATAAGGGGCTTTATAATTGACAATAAGGGATAAAAAAAAATAAAAGAATAAGGAATATGTATGAAAGGGCACAAATTTTTCGGTTAACTGCGGTTGATTTTTTTTTCTCTTTTTTTTTTATGAGTAATATGATGCGGGCGCGGTTAGATATATACGTCCGGTTTCTGACTTTGTCTCGAAATGCATACGATTTCAGTGGCTCTTTAACGAAAAAAAAAAAAAATACTTTCTACTTTTTTTTTTTATTAGCAGTGAAAATTCTCAGCAAGTGCTTATTTCAGTCGAAATTTGCGGTTGATTATGGTTTGTCAAAGAATTATTCATGCGACAGTGCAACAACCTTATTTTAAATTTTCAGTTTTAAAAACTGTCTAGAGAAATAAAAGTTTCAACTGAATGCTAAAAAAAAAGAAACAGAACTTTAATAATACAATGTATAAAACTTGTGAAATTTTATACCTAATAATTTTCTTTTTTTCCACGTATCCAACTAATTATTTATTAGTTCTCAACGATGCTATACTTTTAGCTTATGGAATATTAAAATAAAAGTAAAAAGAAACTTAAACTTTCAAGTTTTTAACTGGAATATTAAACATAAAACATTGGAAAACAATACAATAAATATTTTTCTAATCTATTTTATCATAACGCTGACGTTTCATTTCTAACCATTCGCACACATGAAAAACTCTAATAGAAAAACTAATCTTTCAAATAGTTCTTTAAATATTTTATCAATCTAACAAATCAATCAATTAATCCTAAACAATTAAAAGCAAAAAAAAAGAGAAGGCGAAAAAAATAAAACAATTTTACTCGTCATCGTTCTTAAATGCATCGTGCTCACGCAACGACAGTGTTCTCATTCCCATTTAATTTTTTTTTTTCACTTATTCTCCTTCCTTCTCTTCATTTTACTGTTTCGCCATCCTTCTTGCATTTCGGCAACGCATACTCGGGTTCATTGACCCGGTGTCATGCGGGTGCGTGTGCACAAGCCTTGCTATTTTTTAACTGCGTATGCAGCAGTAACAGCGCACAGCAGCAGCATACCGCGCCTTTTATACCAAGCAGAAATAAAAAAAAATATATCAAAAAAATATATATAGATATACGTATATATAAAGCACACGAGAAGGGGGAGGGACTTTTGCGCGCGATTTGTCTTAGGACTGCTTGTGCACAGGCTCGGATTACCCACGACTACATTAGGTGTATTCTCGTAACAAGATGTAGATTTCGGGCTGCTTTTTTTCTTCATTTCTTCCCTTTTTTTTTTACTTTTTGGGCTTCCGGTTTACGGTGAAGATTAATGGTCGGAGCGTTTATAAATACAAATCGAAAGAAATTATATCGTATTATTTTAGTATTAGATAACTTACTTCTTTTTAAAAATCATATCACACTTATATCGTAACACTGTTCTAAATGTATATTTCTATATAGCTTATAATTACAAAAAACATGTATAAGTTCAATTACTTATATACTTCAATTATTCACAGTAAACATAAAAAATGTATTTTCCATAACGGAAAATTTTCAGTAGTTCAATGACTCACTTGGTAAGACGTTAGAACCGGCGCGTATTCTAGCCTTTCACTCAACGTCTGCCTATAGCTCGTAACGTACTACTCGTTGCAATTGGTTGCACTATTGCATTCGCCTAGTCTCTAGTGTCGGCCGCTAGCATAGACACGAACTACTTGAAATTAAATATCGTCGTATTAGTTTTGTTTAAGCGAGCGCGCGCTCGGTATTTTAGTTGCGTTAACTAACAGAATTGTTCTTTTTCAATTGAACGAGAGATGATAAAAGGGAATTTATGATTAATATTGTCGTTTTGTTGTACACTATTGAATATTATGAAAATATAATGCCGCGTTACTCGTATTAATGTAAAGCGAGAAAAAAAAGTAAGAAAGTCTAACATTATGTTCTAGTACATTTAGACCCATGTGATCTTACATGCTTTTTGCTTCGTTCAACGGCACATGGGAAATTCCAATAAGAATGCAATGGGACTTTTTTTACCTTAGGTAAGGTAGGATAAAAAGAAAATGTAAGAAGAAGAAAAAAAAAGAAAACAGAATACTATTGAAATATTCTATGCATCGGCGAGTGGACCGTTGACTCTTGTTGGGATTTCCCATGTGTCATACACGCTTGAGTCTTGTACAAAGTCATATTTCTTTAGTTTCTTACCTCTTTTTTTCTTTTCTTCATTTTTATATTTTTTTCATCGAAGTCGCATACATACTTGCGGTATACAATGAAAAAAAGAACAAATGTGTGAAAAAAAAGAAAGAACTACATTTGCCTTACAGGTCAAGTCGGCATGTTTATAAAGAAGCGCAATGAAAATTTATAAATGAAACAGAATGTACGCGAAGTCTTTAGTCTGATTAAAAAAAAAACGTATTATTGAAAGTACATGAGATGACAAATTTTGTAATTTCAAAATGTATACTCTACATTTCTATGTAAAAATTTGAATGTTTGACTATTTTTAAGAAATGATACTTTAATTTTTAACACTGAAAATTAATTTATACAATAAATTATTATTACTACGGATAATTAAGCTGCTACAAAGTAAAAAATAAAGATTTTAAAAAGAAATTCAATCTAAAACTAATAGATAATTAATTGAACGTTTATTCGTATGTGCCCTTTTTTTTAAATCCAAAATAAGCAAATGCCATATACCAATTCGTTTTCTATTATCGCTGCTGACGAAAGCGAAAATCGTACATACCGCGTACGGGAAAACGCCGATATACACTCTTGGTCTAAAAAAACGTGGAGAATTCAATTAATCGTTGATCGTTAATTACTGATTATTCAAAAATTCAGAGGAAATCAGTAGTACATTGAGACAAATTGAGTTTTGTGTCTATCTCTATTTTCCCCTTTTTCCCTTCTCGTACACGACGCACATTTATAATTAAATTAAAAGTTAACGATTCTTCAAATTTTCTGCACGTGAAATTCTATTATTTCTTGTTAAATCAATTATTCTAATATATAATAATATAATAAAACGGGCGTTATAAAAATATAAAAAAGAAAATCGATCAATCGTCATGAAGAATTTAAAGAATTAATAAGAAATTGTAGAATTAAAGTTTGATAATTTATTGCTTACACTCGAAAATAGAAAATAAACAATACTAATTTAAATAACAAAGCTTAATCATAACCTTAATGATCAATTTTAATATATCGATTGTTGATTTATTGCAAAAGTTAAACTACCCGTGATTATGATAAACTTTATAATAGTCTTTTCTCGCGTCTGTATGGTCTCAAATGTGAAATCGATAGTCTTTATTCAATTAATGATATTTAATTACATCGATTTGCTAAAATAATGTATACTATTTTAGTATTTCGGTATATACGAAACGCTCAAAGGAACAAATCATACCGAACGAAAAAGAAAACTGTAAGCTTAACAAAAAAGAAAGATGCGCCAACAGATAACTTATATTTTTTTCTTTTTTCTCTCTGCTTTCTACTACCGGCTAGTGGATTCCACTTGCCTCAAGAAATCGTTTCTGTCAGTGCAGTTTAGCGAAAATACCTATCGAATTTTTAGATGCGCTATCATTTTTTCTAATTTCTGAAACCTTTGAGAACAATTCCCAATGGTCAGTACACGCGTACCATCACAAATTTGTTTTTCATGTTTTTGATCCTCAAACTAAAGATTTTTTGTAGAGCTGCTCATATAGATGTGTGTGCACACGACACATCAAGTTGACCGAGTTCTCAATCGGCTCAGCGATGTGTCCCGATTACAAGGAGGGTACGACCTGCTATTCCTAAAATATTATTTCTGCAAGCGAGCATTTACAAAAGAAAAGAGACAGAGAGAGAGAGAGAAAGATGAAAAAATAAATAAGGGGAGTTTCATGTTCGAAAGTATACATATTCTCGTTTAGCTGGTTAATGCGTATATTACACACTTATATATAGATATATATATAAGCTCGAGCAAAGAAGAAATGGGTCAGAGTGCGCTGTATTTTTAATTGCAGAGCAGACGGCGATGCAGACGCACATCAGAAGAGAGAGAGAAAGATCGTCATTGCATCACGTGATGCATTCTCTTTTTTTCTCTCTTTTTCATTCTCTTTTCTTAATGCATACAGCTAACTTTCCCCTCTCTGATTCTTCTCTTTATGCTTTTTGCTCTTTCTGTTTTCTTCTATTTTTTTTCTTTCATTTCTCTTAGCTCCCTCTTGTTCTTCTTTCTGCTTGTCAAGAACGCGCCTCGCTAATTCGAGGTCTTTCTTCTCTCTTTCTTTCCCTTACTCGTATTCCCTTCTCTTTTCATTTTTCTCTCTGTCTTTATTTCATTTTATCTCGTTTACTTCTTTCGTTTTGTTTCTTTTTTTTTCTGCTTCTTCACCGAGTCCTTGCTAATATTCTTGTTTAAATAATTGATGAATCTTATTCGGATGAACGTTATTTAGTTTGTTTTTAATTTTTGCTTATTGTTATAACGGCTCATTGTATATTTTTAAATTCGTTTTAATTCATTCATCGTCAATATTTTCATTGTATTCTTTTTTTTTCTCAATATTTTTAGCGAAAGTAGGTAACGTCTAATTATTTGATTCTAAAAAAATTTTGATTAATAAAAAATCAACTTCGACTTTGGTTTTATATTTTTTCATTTATTTATATCAACTAAACCATTCAATTATTCGTGTAAATATGTTGACCTCGATTCCAGCTATCAGTTTATAAAAGATTGAGTTCACGTTTGACTAATATATTTTCTATAAATACTAAAGTCTATTAAAAATTCTTTAATTATTCATAGTTGATTGGTTAGTCTTTTTTTTTTATTTTATTCGCTTGATCATTACAAAAAACTCTTATCAAATTGTATATTCAGAGTTAAATCTATATTTTTTTAAATTTTTTGCAATTAACTCTTTCGTCGTCATTCTCACGCTGGGTATTAATGTAAGAAAAGAAAAAGAAAAAGTGTATATATTTATGCACTTACGTATGTATAGAGACGAGGGCAAACGGACATAAAAGAATAAAAAAAAGAAGAAGAAGTGCGTGTTAAAAGAGGAAGAAAAGGAGACAAAGAGCCGCTTGAACATTTGCATAAATATATCGAACGTATATATGTATACGTTAAGGAGAAATAATGAAAAAATAAACTATGTGTAATATTCTGATCTTCTAAAAAGTTATTCTATTTGTATACCGATCGGTCGAATGTGCTTCTATTGTACTTTTTTATTTCTTCTTCTTCGTTTTTTTTTTCTAGAGGAAGTATTAACTTAATTAACAAATAATTGTTTTAGAGATGATATATTTTTATTGGCTTGCTCATTTTACGTTTAACTAAAAGCTTAAGCAGTTAGTGTTTGAAATATTTTTAAAAATATTTTCAAGATGTCAACTTTCTTAATTGAATTTAATTAATATTTAACAGAGATATAATAAAATTTAGTGTTCTAAATATATATATTTGACAGTTTAATTTAAGGATTCGTTTAAACTGCTTTTATCTTTTTTTTTTAAATAGATACTATTAGCAAAATGAACGATCAACCGATTTTACAAATATAATGACAGCTTGCAGTTTTTAGATAAAATAAACGAATAATCCATCACTTGTTTATCGATGATAGTATTTAAATTTTTTTAATAGTATGAGTTTGACAGATTATTGAAGTTGAATATTTAGATTGTTGATTATTTCGAGGTAAAAGATTGAGATAGGAATGTTTTCCATATAAATAAATAATGTCCATTTTTTAGTAACGGAATATTGCATTCACATGCTGTTAGATATATGTATATATATAGCCAAAAAAAAAAAAATTTTTTTTTTATCTCGTCATCGAATATTCGTGTATGAGCGATAAGTTGATAAGATTACGTGCGTGGATTATTGATAGCTTCGCAAAAACAATAGTCGCATTAAGTTTTAAATTTATTAGCCATTTTAACTGACACTGTCATTTATGTAGTTTTAATAAATTGTTTATTCGATATTTAAATATCTAAAGCCTTGCATAATACGATTTAGATGCTTGCAGTGAAAAAAATATGTAACGAATATTTAAATATTTTATTAAGTGTCAATTTAACTTTTTTTTACCAATTTTTTTTTTAACGTCTAGTGACAGCGGATGTCACGGTCGCATTATCTTATGAACAACTACATATGCATACGTATTTCCGTTAGTCTCATTTAAATTTATGAACATTATCAGAAAACCTTTTTATTTTTCAAAATAAACTTGTTATAAAATAAAAAAATTTTTATGCTCCATTTATACGTTGAAAATGAAAAAAAGTAAGGATATAACAAATTTTTTTTTGGGTTCGAGGAAACTATACCCGGAAATATACGACGTATGATTTTCATAAAAGATAACTTTCATGCGATCAGACTGAAGATGTCAGTGGCGAAGAAAAGAAGATGTTAGCATGCGTGCTTGAATATCTCTATATTTTTTTATCGAAACAATCTTTTCCCTTTTCTTTTCTTTTTTTTTTACTTGTAAGCTACTGAATTTTGACTCGTTTGTGAATTCCAGCTGCATTTTAGTGCGACGCTTCGACTATACAATAAATTTTACGATAAGTCATCCTCTAATTTACATTTCACAGTAACATATATAATCGAGCTTAAAATAAAGAATAATAAAAAAATTTGCTTGTTCAAGAAAACTACAATAACCTTTGCTGCGTATGCTTTTTTTTTAGAAAAAAAAATAAAATCTTTTTTTTACATACAAGACAATAAAATAGAAAGAGGGATGAAGAAATTTTGAAAAGGCAATCGACAAGTTGAAGTTTCGTTTTACAGAGCTTTTATATAGGGTGGAAGGAGGTATAAAGAGGAATAAAAAAAAAACAACAACGTCAAGACCACAGGAATTCGATCTGCCCTCGATGTACCGTTTACTCCACCAGTACTGCACAAAACTCTCTTTCTCTCTCTCTTACTTTCTCTCTCTCTCTTTCTCTTTCGCTCGAACAATGAACACTTCATGCTCGACTGCGAGCGCGCGCTCAAAACGGTGCTTAAATTAAAGTGAGAGGGTTGGCCGAGCAATCAACATAACGTGTATATACATGTATATGTATGTATATACAGACACACACATACATGCATAAATATATATAACAGAGCTTAACATTGTGCTCCGCTATGTATTCCTTGACCGAGAGAACATCATTTTTCATGCAGTTCTTTAAGCTGGTAAATGTACTTTAAATCATTGTTTTAGAAGATTATCGATATAAAGTTTTTTATAAATTCATTGCAATCGATATTTATATTAAATTTTTTTCCTTCATCAATCATGATAAAGGAAATAGTTAATATTCAAAATTTTTTCATTAATTATTGAATATTAATTAATTTAGTGATTACAATAAAATAACAAGATATTCATAAAGAATTCAATTGTAATCAATCAAAATTGCAAGGAAAAAAAGAATAATAAACAATAATTCATAATTAATGAAATTTTTGTTGATATGATAATAAACCTAATACATATGACAAGTGTGTATGTGTTTATATTTGTTTTATCGAAATCTACAAAGTAGCATAAGAAACAAAGAGTTTAAATGGATTAATTTATACTATGAAATATTAATCATTAGAAATTTCCTTATTCTCGATGATGCAAATGACTCGGCGATCGCATTACCTTTTTTTTTATTCTTTGTATACTAAAACTTTTAACAAGGAAAAATACTTAATAGAATTTATAATACACTTCTATTATAATTGATTTGACACTTATATTTCCGCTTTTAATTCCATATCGATGAATATTGATAAAATAAAGAACAGAAAGTTTTTTTTTAATGATAAGCATTAGTAATTTGATACGAATAGTTATTTGCTTGATTATTAGGCCAACTTATAAATTACACATGATTTCTTTGAAGAAATAGAGAGAAGGAAAAAAGAAAGAGCTGATTTTTTATTTTTTTTCACTAAAATAAAACTGTGTAAAGGAAATAAACAGTGATAGACGTAAAAGATTAAAAAGAAATGAATAAAATAAAAAGGAAAAAAAAAAGAATGTCAGTTGTGTATACGTATATAAAAGCGATTGTTTTCTATTTTCGTGGCAAGGTCATAGATTTTATATTATTCACGACTTGAAAACGTCCGATTAAATTGCAGTTGATGGTGATTTTAATCAATTTTTCCTTTTCGATATAAATTCTCATTATCAGTTTTTTTTTTTGTGTTTTATTTCTCTTTTGTCTTTGATTTTACAGGTGTGATTTTAACTAAGCTTTAAACTAATAACGTTAAAGCATGAAAAATGAGCTATGAAAGTGGAAAAAAATAACTGATAAGAAAACTTAATTAGAAATTTTAGTTGAATGACTTTGAGAATGGCCGATTAATAGTTCAAATAAATTCCTCAACTTTATCTATCGAATTGATAATTTTTGTAAAAAAAAATAAGAGAACTTCTTGCTCGCATAATTTATAAGCGATCAATAAATTTTATCATAATTAAACTACAATGTCTTTTAAAACATATGTTTATAATGATTAGTTGTACGGATCAAATCTTTTTTTAAAATTATTATACAACCTCATCTATATAAATCAATAAATCCATAGATAAAATCACTTCGGATAAAATACAGTGATAATAATAAATTTTATTTATACTAAGAAACCAAAAAATTGTAAAAGAGAATAACTATACACGTACACATACACGTACGCGTAAATAAGTAAGCTTGTATTTTACGACGATATATACATGCACATGTACACTACTTTGTTACATTGTAATAAGTTCCAAAATTCACTAACCCAAAAGCGTATACATGAGATAATAAAATTTACTCAGTTCTCGATTGCACTTCGCTCGTACTGCTTATCATAACAGGTTTCTTTTTCGAAAAAAAAAGTAAAAAAGAAACTTGATGTTCAGTTTAAACGTAAAACTACCTTTCGAAATAAACATAAATTTTTACCACTAAATTTAAAATGATAAAAATAAAAAATTCTCTCTTTACATTGCCTCAAATGAAGAATTACAATTGCATCTATATTTAGTCAGACTAAAATTATAATTAACGTGTACATCGATTGATAAAATTTTAATAATAATGAAAAATTTCATGTCCCCCAATCAATATTTTTCTTTTTATCTTGTTCTTTTTTCCACATATATTTTCCTTCATAATGTCACATTAGTATTCGGCCGCTAACGTGTATACGTATTGTACGAGTGGGGCGTTAAAAATCTAATAAAATTTTGAAATAATCGACAGGCGAATTCATGTGACGTGACGGGTGTAATTATGACGGGCAGAGGCCGGGAAAGCGACAAAGAATAATCGTGCGCCATATACACAATATAGGAAAAATAAAACAAAAGGAGAGAAAAAATATATATAATTCTTCGCTGTTATATACCGTGCGCGCATAAAATTTTCAGCAAATATAAATTAGTGTCCGATAATTTATTCATTCGATATAAACGAACGTTTTTGACAGGTGTATAGTCAATGTTTACCCCTTCCCCTTCGATGCTTTTTTTTCGTGAAATTTTAAAATTCGACGAAACCAAACGTCTATTACAGTATAGAACAAACTTTTATTTCTTTTTTTTGCTTATCCTCTCTCTTCTACAACACATATTAATTTAAAACTAAAAAAAAGTAAAAGATAACGTATTCTCTACATACATTATATAATCTAGTTACCAAGCGTCTAATCTAATCAAAACAAATTTCTTTTTTCTTTTTTTGGATAGTCATACACACGCGTGCAATTTACATAATTACATAGACGCACAGATACTTTGAAAAAATTTCAAAGTCAAACTATCAAACGTTTTAGCTTCGTTTTTTTTTTCTTCTTTTCAAACGTTTCTAGGCTGAGTCGTCGACCTCATTATAATTTAATTTGCAAATCTATTCTACAATTTCTATTTCAATTTATATATATGCACGTATATATGTGTAACATGTATTATGTAGGTCTCTTCACTTTCGCTGACATTCGAGCGTATACATGCATAGATATATATAGTTGCTCTTTAGATGCTTTAAATTGCTATTGCTATTGCGTGGATTATACTGATTTTATCTAAAACACATGGCTTATACGGGCTAATCCACAAAACTTTTGATCTGTTTTGTCACTTATTTAAACAATTTTCAAGTAGCTGTTATTATGTTGCATTAAAACGCATACAATTTTATTCGCTCTAAAATTTTCTCTTTTCGATCTAAAAAAAAATCAATTTTTTTATAAAGCTACATTAAACGGTGTATTATAAATTAATTCAAAAATATAAAAAAATTACGGCTTCACATGAATTTTCTATAAAAAAATGCTAAATTTTTAACATCTTGAAAAAATGTAAATTATACCGGTTAAATAATCTTTAAACAAACTATCGGATTATTTTCTTAACTTAACAAAAAATTGGAGCTCAATTAAAGTCATAAGCTACAGTATACTAGTTGTTTAAAAGTTGTTAAAAAAATTTACCCAAAGGATCGAAAGTTTTGTGGATTTGTCCATATGTAAATTGTTTGGAAAAAAAGCTGTAAATGTTTGCGAGCTTTCGACACAACAGCTATGGTATATGTATAGGAATAAAGCCAATATTTGTACGAGCTAAACAATGTTTGAATAAACATTCTGTAACGAACTTGTTATTAAATTATTAAAATTATTTGACATTGTAAAATTGTACGCTTCTACTTTATATTTTCTCGAAGAAAAAATATGTATTATTATAATCATACTATTAATGCTTAATGTTCAATGATTCGATCATTCGATAAAATACGCGTGTAGGCTTTTTTAAAATAGGAGAAAGATATTCATAGGTTTGCCATTGATCGTTTAAATTAATATTTAAAGATGTTCTTTCTTTCTTTCGGTGTTAAGTTTTAAAATTAAGATTCGATATAAAATGGAACGGAATATTATTGACGCAGATGCAACAACACGGTTTCTTTTGTTTTCATAATCTTTGATTAATCAATGACTTCGTGCACTTACTTACAATTCGATATCTATACGCGGCCCAATTGTAAATTTTTGTCAGTTTGTTATTTGCGATGGATTAATTAAAATTGCATTGAAAAAAAAACGAACAAAAAAAATATTCTGGCGCCTCTTATATCTAAGAAATTTTGATTGTAATATTTATTCTAATTAAAAAAGAAAAGATAAAAATATTATTTTGCGTTTTATAAATTGATAGAATTGAATTTTATAATAAAAGAATTAGCACGTTCTTTTTTTATTATTGATAATAGAATAATAATTTTCTCAGAAAAACAAACATATTAGTTTGGATGACTAACAATAAAATAAAGAAGATAAAACTAAGTCTATAAATATCTTAGGAATTGTTTAAATTCGCGAAAAAAAATATCCTAGAATTAAAAGTAAAAGAGCAAGGAAACTACTTGCCAGCTCATCGTTCTAACAAACTTTATAAAAAACTCAAGAATTCTCGACTGTTTGTATGAAAAAAAAATTGGGTAAAAAAATTTTTACACAATATTACAATAAATTTAACGACGTTTTTAACGTCATCCCTATAAAAAAATGACGTCCGAACTCATTATGTAACAATTTCAGCATACAATTCAACGTCATACAATATTATTCAACAAATAGAACATTGAGCAAAAACAGAAAAGAAGCGAAAAAAAAATTTCTTTTTTTTTCGGCGCATTTTAAACTCACGCGACATAATATGCAATGGAATAAAACTGTCTTATGTAAAAGAAGAACATTGGGACAATAGGAACGAATCGTACGTTTCGATCGCGCGCGCATTATTTTTCTTCTTTTATTTTTTTTTTTTTGTTTCGCGAATAACATATGTACATTTAACTAAAAAAATTCACTGGGAGAATCAGAAATAGATAGGTTTCTGCTACAATGTATGCACGTATGTATGTATACGTGCGTTCAAGAAGCGCTCAACGAGAGAGAAAGAAAGAAACGCACAAGACAATGGTCATAAAAAAATTAGCGTTTGACAATGCCAAAAAAAAAATTATTTTTAAAATCGTATTGCTTTGACTTCAAGTCGTTTATTAAATATTAATGACTTAACATTTATAGACAATATATATAAAATATTAGTATTGAATTTGTAAAGAAACGTTCAAGGTTAGATAACATTTCTTTAGCATATTTGGAATTTGATTTAATTTTGATTTATATTACATTAAATTTTAACGTTTCCAGTTTAAAAATTCAAACTCATACGGATAAATAATTATTGACTCCAAAAAATGAAAGAAAAGAAAATTAAATGTCTGTCCCTGCAAAGTCAATAAAAAAGAATAATAAAACGTATAAATTTACAGAATAAAGAAATTTATACACCATAGAAAAACCATAAAAAAAAAAAAATAAAGAAATCAAAGATCCTACCTTCTTAAAAGAAAATAGGTGTCGTTCTTTCTTTTTATTTTTCATATATGTATAATACATACTTACACGCATGTGCAACTGTACGCAATGTGTCACGTAACCATGTATATACGTGCAAAAAGAAAAAAGGAACGATAAACTCGGCAACGCTCAGTTACAGGACGATCATCGTACACACGTGTACGCATACTCGTGCAAACGTATGTGTATATGCTCGTATATACATTTCTATATATACATAAGAAATCAGCGACGGTATATACGCATTTGTTCAAGGCCATATATAAACCTGTGTAAAAATTATGAGGGAGAGAAGGAGCAAAGCAATGACTATATTATTGGTTTAGTAGTAGTAGTCGTTGTGTAGTAGTAGGAGTTTCTTTTCTCAGTTCAAAACCAAGAGAGAGAGAGAAGCCTTTGCTTCCTGAAAGTCTGCACAACTCAATGCCGGATTGATGCTTTTTTTTTATACATTTTATTTTATTTTTCAGTTCCCCAATATTTCGCACAGTGAGTTTTACAAGGACGCGCTTATACAGGCTTTTTAAATCAAAGAGAGCAAAACAGTTGTGCAAAATTTGCCTTCTTTTTTCCGATAGAACAGATATAGATAGTTAATGTTTGTTATTATTCATTCCAGGATTCTTTTTTTCATTTTTTTGAAAAACGCTCTTTATTGGTATGCCGTTCTTTCCCGTTTTCCTTACTCTTTTTTTGCGCTTTGTTTAATAGGATTTTAAACGAAGATTTTGCAAATAATAAGTGCGAAAAATTGATGCCTCTTTGTTTGTAGTTAGAGACAAAGAAGCACCTTGTTATTTGAAGCTCAAGGATTAAAGGTAAATATAATTGTTTTCACGTCGCAATAAATGCCTCTTCAAGGACTATCAATTCAAATAGGGTTGGCCGTTCTAAAAAACAATTTTCCATTCAAACATTTATAAGCAAAAATTATATAAAGCCAAATAATTGAATAAAAAGTAAAAAATCGAATTTTTCCTCCATACTTTTATTTCTGATCTTAAATTTTATAAGAGAAATAGAAAACCAGTCTAAACAGCATCCGCAGCTCTCGCAGTAGTGGTTTATTCATAGAAGCGACGTTGCAAAAAAAAAAGAGAGAAGAAAAAAAAAATTTCAACGACTTGACTTTAAACGCGAACAAAGTCAAAGGTGTTTTTTTTTTCTTCTCTTTTTTCTTTCTTTCTTTCTTTCTTTTTAACTCAAAGGCGCAGAAAGGTTTCCAAGACGCGTAGGCGCGCGATTGGTCTATTGGTTATTCGCGCGACGCATCTCCTCTTCGTTCTCTCTTTTTTTTTTCTCGCGAATATACATCTAGTAAAAAGATTTAAAAAATATATATACGTACGCGTATATATGTATATGAAGACCAAAGTTTTAATTTCAACTCTGCAAAATCTTAAACTATTTTTACATCGCTCTTGCGAGGGCATAGCGAAAATTCTATTTTTATATTTACGCTGCGCCGTTTTTCTTTTTCGACTTTTTTTTTTCTTTTTATTGCTCTGCAGTCGCTGCATTTGGAAAGACAGAAAATAAGAAATGTATACCTGGATATTTTGGCAATTAACTATGTTAAAAAAAAAAATAATTATGTTTTTGGGTAAAAAAAATTATGTATAGATATTTAGTTTATTTTTTTTATCGAAAAGGAAAACAAATAAGTGGCTTATTCACATTTTTATTAAATGTTCTGATTTATAGGCATTTGTATGCGATGAATTAATCAATGTTGATGCGGAAAAAAGAGTTCAGTGAAATATTTGACTGTATGTCGAATATTTTTTTTTTCTCGCGCGTTTTGCAAACGTTTGGAAACAATGACTGATTGCTCTGAAATTCTCTTTTTTTTTTAGCAGACACACCTCGCACGTATATATACATGTACACCAAATATCGTTAAATAAAAAGCTTCACAATGCGCATCGATAATTTGTACACGAATGAACCATATGGCGAGACTTTGTATTTTTGCTGTATAGATAAATAAAAAAAAAGCAAAAATAAACCTTTGTTTTAATGCTCTGAGCTAGGTGAGAGAAACTAGTGATAATATTTTATGCTATTATGTTATTTTTTTTTTATTTTTAAATAGAAGCGAAAAATAACAAATCGAATCTCTTTTTATTTGTCAAGCTATAATCTGGAAAAAGTTATTATTGTAGTTATTTGATTGACGGACTAAATGAAATTCACGTGTTTCCAGTAGATTGAGTCCAGCCTGGTAAGACGTTAAAAGAATTTTTTCTATTTTCTTTAAAATAGAACTGTTGAAGAATTTTTTTCTGTACAATATTAGATCACATTAATATTAGTATATTTTATATTTTATAGAATTCATTAAATTTTCTAACTTTAAATTATCACAAGTTAAACTTATTACTAATATGATAATTAATGGGATGATAATTTTCATCAATAATAAAATATTCATAAATTAGTTTTTTCTAGACTAAAATTTCTAAGTATTACAATAGATTTTAAAATGTTATGGATTAAAAAAAGCAAAAAAAACTACGTATTTCGCAAGGAAAAAAATATGTTTGCGAAAAAAAAAGACCAGAATGAATAAAATCTAGTATAAAAAACAATTGATAGCCCGAAGCCTTATAAAAGCAACGAGCGCATAATAAAACCTGAAAACATTAGTGCGAATTTAAAGCGATGGATATATAGCCATTTGAGAGGAAGGAGAGGCCTATCGTGTCCCGCTCTTGTGAGAGCGCACACTGCTTGTTGATCCAGCCAGTCAGGGTCACGTTGTACACATACATATATATATAGACATAGGATGTAAAGAGCGAAGGCAAGCCAAGTAATATAGAGGAAGATAGAAAGAGAAAGAGAGAGAGAGAGAGATGAAAGAACGTTAGGTTTTGTCGTCAGCAATGCAGACATAGAGTATTATATACATACGTACATTGAGAGAAGAAGCGCATGACAAAGGATCGTCTGCGGAGAGAGAGAGAGAGAGAGAGCCCGCAGATTACGTCAGAGAGTTTGCTTGCTTGCCTCTCACTTACTATAGTGTACATACATACCTACATATATAGATATATACGCACGCCCGAAGAGACGTATAGAAGTGAAAAGAGAGAGAGAAAATGCGCTCTCGGTCTCTAACGTTTTCTTGTACCCATATATGAGGTAGAAAGAGAAAGAGAGTGGAAAGGGGCGAAGAGAGGAGGGGCGGGGGGAGACCAGGAGAAAGATAGAAAGAGCAAGTGAGAGAATTCTGTCTAGCGCTTGTCTAGCCATTCTCTAACGCTATACACGGAGGCCAGACCAGGGTCTAGGCCAACCGCGCGCATATATAGCTATACATATATATATACACGTACATACATACACACAAATATATACAGTCTATTGAGAGTGAGAGCGCCGCACAACGATCAAAGTTAGAAAGAGAGAAAGAGAGAGAGACTGACTGACTTTAACTATGCGAGAATTTTAGCTGCATGTCAAGTGCGCGTATATATGCGTTTTAAACGCTTTCGTTTACTTTTTTTTTTTACGAGATTGCTCGTTTTTTTTGTTTTACAAATTTTTTTTTCAGTTTTTTTTCAGAGGGAGAATTTTTTATGACTTTTAGCCGATGAGTGAATGAAGGTTTTATTGAATGAATTGTTGACCGTTTTACACGTACAGTTTTCATTTAATGAAACTAATCAAGACTAAATATTTAATTTCTTGACCGACTAGTTTCATTTTACTATTTTAGTGTTATTAAATATATTTTTCATTTGAAAAACGTTTAATATGAAGTATGCGCATTTTAAATAAATAAAATAGTTGTGATCAATTTTAATTTGTAAATAAATCTTTATTTGTTAATATTTTCTATTTCCATTATAAATATAAGCAATCTGATATTAACCAGATGAATGATTGAATCCACTAATATACAAGAAAGAACATTGCATTAGTCATACAATATGTACTTTACTTTTTTTGCCCTACAAATAAAAGTAATATGACTTATGCAGTTAATTTTATTAAATTTACCGTATGCATTTGCTATATAAGTTTTGAAAAAATTCGATGAATTTTTCTTTCTCTCTCTTTTTTATTTTAGAATAACTTACGTTGCTAAATTTATGTGTATACAAAATTTTGCGAAGTAGGTTGTTTATACAGCAATTCTGAATATTGCTTTTTGAATTTTGAAATAGTAAATTTAAAAAAAAAAGAAACTAAAAAGAAAAAAGTTCGTTTCATCATACAGAAATATTTTTTGATGTATGTATGTAAGCTCTAAAATTCGTTGAAACGAACTTTTATAAACTTAAAGAGTATGAAATTTCGTATATATATTTACCAACAGTCTTTTTGATAAGGACAAAATAGTTTCTCAAAGCTAATAATTCGACTACGTGACTAATATGTATATATTTTTTTTGGCCGAATTATTTATCAAATGTCATTCTTAGAACTAAACTATACCATATCCAGTTACATTCGTTTAATATAGAAACATTTTCTAACAAATTTTATCATCATCATTTCCTTTCTACTTATTCCCATAGTCATAGCTACTATACTAACCAAAAAAAAGAAGCAAAAAATAAATCATCATACTATTTCCGAAAAAATAAAAAAAATATGTTGAAGAGAATCCTTTATATTAAGTATACGCATAGACTCAACGATTTGCACGTAATAGCTAAAACACGATCGTGTTACACAGTCTTCGAACGTGTCGTAAAAAGAATGAAAAAAAAGAGATCCTTTATTCCTTTTTCCTCTTTTTTATTTTACTCGTAAAAAAAACGAAATCCCAACGTGTTTCCCTTAAGCGTGCAAAAAGAAAGAAAAATTTTAGTTTTTTTTTATTCTTTTGCTCTGATCTTGTATGACTCTTACGTGTATGAGTGTGCATGAACACACGAGGGGCGTAGTAACGTGCTACTTGTGGAAAAGCGCGAAAAGCGACAAGTGGAAAAATCGAGAGTGCCAACGTGTTCAGCAGAAAAAGTAAAAAAAGTTTACAATAAAGCTTGACCTTATATGGAATTTCTTCCTTATTTTTTTTGTTTTTTATGTTTTCTAATTTGCAAATTTAATGATAAATATTAATGAATTGCAATTATTCGCAAATAAAATAAACATTTTATATTTTATATCAATTTTATTGTTTTTTTTAAGGTCTAATTTGATTGAAATCTATTAATTAATTTTAATAGTTACTAAAAATTATGAAACTTCAGATTTACATAATCTTGAATTTTTTAATAAAAATAAAATAAATTTTGGCAATATAAAGTGACAAACGTTATATTATTTATATTTTTCTTTGAAAAAAAATGGCCTCTCTAAAATTGTTATTTTATATACGTATATAATTTCCTTAAAATTTGCACAAGGTCACACTTGAGAGTCTCTTTGTTTCTCATAAATTAATGAATATAAAAGCAAGAACTAGCGAAACTGATATTATTAAAATGTATAACTTATACTATTAAAAATATCAAAATTATATACTTTTAGTATCAATTTTTTAAACAGCATTAAGTTATTATGCGCAATTTGTTTTCGCAAAATTTCCACAAGGTCATCCTTACATCTTTTCGTGATCTTTTTTTTTCTTTTATTTTTTGAAGTTTAAAATACAAGTTACAATATTATCCCAGCAAAATATTATAACTTCAAAAGATTAATTTAACTTTACATTTTATCATAAAATATGACAAAATGTCACACTTATTGGCTTATCTTTTGCGATAATTTGTCAAACTTACAATGTGAAGTTAAACTTCTGGATAGTGAATTATACAGTTTGAATATAAATTTTATAAAATTTCGTGAAAATAATATTTGAAAAAAAGTTTTACTTGCTGCAAAATCCTTATGATCAATTTATTTCTAATCCACTTTTAATTGTAAAAAATTAATTTGTATGATAAAATACTGTAGAATTAGAAATTTATTTTATAATTTAAAAAATTGACCATATGTTTCGATCAATATAAATTTAGCAAGAAAAAAATCAAAGTTAAACTAATGCCTCCTGCGACTAATCAAAAACAAAAAGAAAGAAACGAAGAGCGCATGCAGCACTTGCAGCAAGTAAAATGGATAAATAAAAGAAGAAAAAATATATATATAAGATATATACATATAAAGTTAAAAGTACCTTGTTACAGGCGTCTCGAGCGTGTGCGTGTTGAAAAAAAAAGAAGATAAAACGGTGATTGTTGGTATATGTTAATATATCCTGGTGGATGTGCACCGGTGCCCTCGAAAAGGAGCAAAACGTCGGCTTGTTGTATTACTTCGTTTCGTCCTTGCCCTGTATAAAAGAGAGTTAACGGTGATGATCAGCCCGTCTGGTTTTCTTCTCTTCAGGCCTCTTTTTCTCTTTTTTTCTCCCTATATAACTTGTAACGTCTTCCGTGGCTGTGTTTTATTTTTTTCCTTTTTCCTTTTTGCTGTTCTTTTAAATTCTTCTCCTTCTTATTATACTGTACTGTATATACTCTTGAGTATGTCGCGCGGCCTCGATTTTCTCGAGTCCGGCCCTACGTCCATCTCTCTGTTATCCTCTTTTTATTTTTGTCTTTTATTTTTTTTCTTATTTCTTTTCGCTTTTTTTTTCTTTTTACTTTTAGCGCACTTAACGTAACGCGAACGTTTAATATATTATTTAATTTCAACACAGTTTTGCACCTTACAATTTTCACTTTAGTTAAATTATTTTATAACTTTATTTTTTTTTTCTTTTTCTTCTTCGTTTTTCCTATCTTCGTAAGTCTTTTTTCCTCTCCTCTTTGCAAGCGTTAGCAGTCTTCTTCGATAACCTTCTTTTTCGTATCTTTTTTCTTTTTAAAAATCCTTTGAAAATAAAAAAAAAAGGGATCAGTCTTCTTCTTTTTCTTCAATTATTTCTTCACTTTGCTTATAATCATCCCGCGCGCTCACACCAAATTTAGTCCGGGGCACAACGTGGACGGACAAGTCCGACATTCGAGGTCCGTCGTCGCACCTCGACCGATTGCACTTTTTTATTTTTTGAACAAAAAATTATTTGAAAATTTGAAAAAAAAACCAAAAAAACCAAAAATTCAAAAAAAAAAGAAAATTCTTTTTTCTTGTTATTTAAGAAAAACAGAAAAAAAACTTGCTATCTTGAAGGTCTGTTTCTCTCTCCCTCACGTCGATTTAAACTCTCGTATTGCTTGGCGTACTACGGGCGAGTATGCGCAGAGTCCGTCAATGGTGCAACGAGAAACACACACACGAGGGCTCGAGGGACGACGATTCACGACACGTGCTTTTCCGCGCTCTTCTCTTGCACTCTCTTTCTCCACTTGTCGTTGTATGTATATATACACGTTATTGTATATATATCTGTATGTAACGTGATAAACGTTCAAGTTGTATACAAAAGCGCGTTAAAACAACGTACGTTTAAAATTAAGTAACTTGTACGAAAATTTATTTAATAACGTCCTAGTGTTTTGTTTTTCTTTCTTAAAGGGTTGTAGATAGGATTTGTAGTTACTTTTTAAATGTTTTTTTTTTTAGAAAAGTGATTAGAATTTGGTTTTGATTTGTTTTTTGTCGAGAGAGAGAGAGAAAGATAAAATTTTGGTATGGATTAAAAGTTGGCGGGTTTGGATGAAAGGGGGTTGATTTGTTGTTGTTGTTAATGATTGGAGATGATGATGATTGTTGTTTAGTTTTGGTTTAGTTTTGGAGATGATGGACAGAGCCGGGGATCGAGACGTTGCGGACACCGGGACTACCTAGTCGTAGAGTGATTGGGAACGCGACTGGCCAAAGCACTTGATTCGCGCGCGCGGTTCGGTTTGTGGTGCGGCTCTCAGCGGCCGTTTGCTTCTCTCTTTTTCGTTGGGTGTATATAGGAGAGAAACGAAACGAAACGCGCGCGCCTCTCCCGTGCACTTTTTTCGGCGGCGGCCCGAAACCTCTTTCTCTCTCTCTCACGCTCAGTTGCTCTCTCGCTCTTTCGTTTTTCGGGCCTCCTATACTTTACTGTATATTAACTGATGCGATATTAGTATATGCTATATTATAGTAGTAGTAGTTGGTATTAGTAGTAGTAGTCGTAGTGTGCTCGCCCTCTCTTCCTTTTTTTTCTCTCTTTCGGACTCTCTGTGCTGATGCTAATGAGCTGTGTGTGTATGTGTCTGTGTATATGTCGTCCCGCTCTCTTCTGCATTCATGTGCGTTTATATTATATTATTTGCCTCCGCTCTTCCTATGCACGTGTGTATGTATGCGTGTGCGAAAAAAATGCAAGAGAGAGAAAAAGAAAGAAGGAGAGAGCTAGAGAATGTGCGTGTAGAGAGAGAGAGAGAGAGCGCGCGGTGGGCAGGCGAAGGGGTATAGTTACCGAAATGTTAACCTCGTGGAACCACTTTTTATTGAGTGTCGCAAAATTCATAGGAACCTCTAAAAGAGAGGAGAAGAAGAAGAAGTAGAATGAGGGAGAGAGAAAAAGAAAGAGAGAGGGGGCGGTCCCCCTTTTTATTTTAAATTTTAAGTGGGGAATACGTAAAGCGCATGAGGGGGCGCGTTTTAACACCCCCCACTACTTTTATAAGCTAACGTTCGCGAAATAAAAAAAGGAAAAAGCACACGCACACATATACACATTGATGGCAAAAGAGAAAGAAAGAATGCGCCGAAAGAAGAAATGGTTATAACGTTTAGTTAGAGCGAGATGGATAGCAAAAAAGAGGTTGTGTATAAGCCCCTCCGTTAAATATATAAAATAAAAAAAAAACCCTCTCGTTCTATCTTCTTCTCTTCCCCACTACTTTTAAAAAGAGGTATATAACGCTTTAAAACTCGCAGCGAGTGTACAAGAGTTTTTGGCCCCCCTTGTTACATATATACCTACCCCTACAATCCCTCTCTTCTTTTCTCTCTCACTCGATATATATTTTCCCTCCCGTTCAGGCGTTTTAAAAGCAAAGCAGCTCTACGTATATAACACACCCCACCACACACCCCCTACCGAAAGCCACATAGCTTTCTTTCTTTATCTATCTTTTTCTCTCTCTCGTTTTATACTCACTTTACTCTTTTTTTTTCCTCTCTTTCATCTGACGACAACGACGACTACAACTACTACTAATACTACTACTATATGGACGACGACGACGACAACGATGTTAGTAGTCCTCGGGCCTAAGTTTGTATGCGATTTCTCTGCTCTTCTTATACATGTATTTTATGATGCTTATATGTGTATATTATATATCCCTCCAAGCTTTATACTCTTTCGGGTTCCCACTCCTTTCTTCCTTCTTTGATTCTCTCTTTTTTTTTGACTCACTCTTTTTCTTTCTCTGTCTCACACTACTTCTTTTAGTTTTGAAGTTTCTCCATCTTTCTTCTTCTTTAAACGGCTTACATTTATGAAGAAAGAAGACAGAATGTACGTTTAGCCCCGTGTGCACATAGCCAAAACTTATGTACAGTTAGCCTGCGTATCGAATACTCCGAACGATATGCGCTGTATATATGATTGTCCGCATGTGTGTGTGTGTGTTGGATGTGTACTGCATGTACACGTGTGCGTATATCTGTATGGGTTCAAAGAGAAAAAGAATATTTTTCGGGACGTTCGCTTTGATACAATATTCTTAAGATTTGAGGAAACCAATTTTTCTTTTATAACGTTTTGTTTGCTATTAGATAAAAATAGACGTTTTTTACAAATTTTTTGAAAAAAAGTTTTTTTTATAAGAAAAATCATTTTTTTTCTAATCTATGAAATTAAAATAATTATCAAATTTTAATGATTTATTAATACATTAAAATTACACTGTATAAGTATTAAAAAATACTAAATAATAACTAATTTACTCAAAATTAATTACTTTTTAATTAAATGATATATTTATTGAAAATCAATTTTTAGCTATTGACAAATTTGAAACTTTTTCTAAATATACATACTTTGCATGGTTTTAAAAATTATCAGAGTCAATTTTAAATCAGTAGTAGTGTTATCATATGAATTGTCTATTAACAAAAAATAATTATATAATTTTACTAAAATGCTGTCGATTTAAAAAAAAATTTTTATCCTCATTCCAAAAAAATTATCTTTATAATCTCAAAATTGAATAAAAAATATCAGTATCCATTTTCAGTTTTGCAAATACCCAAATTCTATCTCTATTTTTTGATCGATTGTAATAATACTTATCCTGTTTAAAAAAAAAACGCATGAATCACGTTTAAAATCCAATCCTACGCAGATAACCAATATAACGTGCAACAAAATATTTAATATTTTGATTATTAGCAAAAAAATTTTTTTTTATTTCGTTAATACTGTTTTTTAATTAACGAGTTTATACCGGTTTTATTCATGTTGATTCAAAAGTCTTGGAGACACAGTTTTCGCTATAAGGATTTTAGTATACATATCTGTTATTTGTTTAATTGACGTAAGTAATATGTGCATAAGCGCATTTGTTTGTGAATATTTAATTCCAGATGATTGGGCCTGCTTCACATTTGTGAAAATTAAGGTGATATTAATTTCTGTGTAAATAGAAAGTTTTTTATATGTTTCCCTTTTAGATAAAAGAATGAAAAAAGAAAAAAAAAATGTTAAGACGACAGATGATAAGGACGTTTATATATCATTTTTAATATTTTTTTATTGTGCGTTTTTTGAGACACGATGAAGTAATTTGTTTGAATTTTTAAATTATAAGGTTAAGATTACAAATATGCTTTATTGATAATTAAACTAATATTTTGCTATATTTTATGATATAATTAAACATACATTTTGCGTTTATTTAAAAAAAAAAGAAAGTTTATCGAGGGTACTATAAAAACGCTATAATAAAAAGAAATTGATGAAGTTAAAAATTTAGATAAGATCAAAATGTATCTTTGACTGCAAAAAAATGGTAGTCCAAGTCACCTAATCACCGAGCAGCAGAGGCCATTAAAATCTTTTTTTTTTATTTCTTCTTTTTAGATTCGTTCAATATTAGTTCTCTAACTCTCACGGCCCTCTCTCTCTCTCTTCCTCTTTCTAATTTCTTTAGAAAAGGCTCCTTGGTTTAACGAAATTTCTTAAAGCAATCGGTCTCCAAAAAGTCGGCTACATCCACGTTTCAGAATGACGTTTTAGTTTCGGTAGTCCTGCATATACTCACCATTCTGACGTGAATGAGTTATAACTGCATTCGCGATCTCAGAAAACAGTGGGCCATTCGTGGCTTACACAAAAAAAAACAGTATTAAAATAAAATAAAAAAAAAGAAGAAATGAAAGAAGAAGTCTTTAAGGACAGCCGGATAATAGAATAGAGGAATATCTTCGAAGGAAAGAAGAACGAAGGCTCTCTTGCGTCCTCGCTGCAACCAAACTGGTTTCCTATATCCCTTTTAGAGAAGAGTGAAAGAGTAGTATATGCATCTTACATGCACACACACACACGCGTATAAATATACTATGGCTTGCTATTTTTCTCTCTTCTCCCTTTTTTTTTCTTCTCTCCTTCGAATCCTTTTTGGTGGTCATGCTGTTGCAGCAGCAGCAGCAGTAACAGCGACCGGTGCAGCTTGACTTTCTTTCTCTAGTTTAGCGTCCTTAGAAAAATATATTCCCACATTCGAGACACGACAATTCAATGCTATATTCTCTCTTTTCTCGGCCTCTTTCTTTTTTTTGAGGGAAGAAACAACGTTTTTGCGCTCACTTCATTTCCATATTTATGCATTCGGGTAAATCTCTTCTCTCATTTTTTTTTTTATTATTTTATTTTATTCTTCTTCTACTTCTTATTTTTCTTTGTCATTTGTCCTTTTTTTTTATTGTTGTTGTACAACTATTTTGCGATTGTTTGGGTTTATACTTTGTATATTTTATTGTTTAACATTGTAGTATTTCTAGTTTTTGAAAATAGGCTTTACGTCTCTTTGAAAGAATGCAACGTTTGAAGAATGCTATATTTAAGGCTTCTCTTTTAAAAATAGCATTCTATTTTGAAGTTTCAGACGCCCGATGAATGAAAAAAAGGTATGGTTAAAAATTTATGCAGTTTAGGCGCTCTTTTTTTTTTCTTTATTTTCATGTTTACACTAATATTTTAACGGTTTGAAGATTTTGTATGAGATTAGAAAATAGAGCCCTTCTTTATACTTTAAGTTGCGAAAAAAAAGCGGTGCAATAAGCTTTTGAAAGAAGGATTATACGTGTTTGCAAAATCAATTTGAAGAGCTAATTAGACTTAACATGCATTTCAAACAATGTGTACAGGTTTCAAACTAAAATTTTAATCTACATGTATTAATGTATTGCTAGCAAATGTTGCATCTATTGTTATATTAATAATTATATTTTTAGTACATGTAGTATCAATTGTATTATTTTTAATTAATTGTTTTATTAATAAAACATTTTTTTAATTCACGCTCAAAAATAATCTGCTTAATCAAAATCGATCATATTAAACTCTAAACTAATAAATAGTAATCGTTAAAACTTACATGACTAAACTTATCTTTTTTCTAAATAGTTAGATTAGAGAAAAAGAGATAAAAAAATAGTTTAGATTAAGTTTATTTTATCACTCACATGATACTCTTAATGTAATCGAGTCGTTGTCTGTTTAATTTAATAGAATTTAATATGAATTTAAACAAGAACTAAAATAGCTATCAACTTGCTTTGCTAAAAGGTGAAACGTTAAAATAGATAAGTATTAATATAGAAGTTCGTATGAGCGATTCTTGTATGGGTAAAATAAATATTAATCCGTTAATTAGAATATTAAAGATTCCCAATTTTAGTATTTATGAAATAATAATTGAAAAATTATTTTAATATTTTAATACTCTTAATTTGTAATATTATTGTAAAAATTAATCGTTAATATAGAGTAAATAAATAATCATAATCTAAAATATAATAAAAATTTAGTTAAAAAAATGAATTTTTTCTAAAAACTAGAATCTAAAATATATAACGTTAAAGCTCTAGTATAAAAATATTTGAAGGTTTTGGGTCTTGGGTTTGTTGCATTGGTGCACGCGCTGCAATCGCTAGAGAGGGCCATGAACCCCGAACAGGTTGCCCCCTTGGACATTCACCTTCTTCAATTCTCTCTCTCTTTCTATCTTTCTTTCTCTCCCCCATCAAATTCACCACAAACCACCTTCGTTTTTTTCTTTCTTACTTCTTCTTCTTCTTCATCCTCTTCCTACTTAGCTTGAAATTTTGGGTTCTCTCTTCTCCCACCCTATACATCCATATGTATATACACTCACTAACATTATTGCATTGGGCCCAACGAACCGCGAAAGCTAGCTACCCTGATCCTCCTCCTCCCACTCCTCTCTTCTTTCTATACTGTACTTTGCTTTGGGCCCTTAGTATAAGCTCTTCTTTATTTTTATTCTTTATCTTTCTTCTTCTTTATATATATATTTTTTTTTCTTCTCTCTTCTCCTCTGGCTTTTTCACTCTTCTCATCTTTTTACTATGGACGTAACGTGCATGCATGTGTGACTGAAGCCACGTAGAGAATATTTTGATTTTTCAACAAAATTACTATGAGAACTTCGACAAATTATGCTGAATATTTTTTTAGGGGGGCTCGAAATTTTTGGCTTGCCGATTTTTAGCTTCACATTTTAATTAAGTATGTCGATATGCTTTATATAAATATTTGAAATATTTCTCTTTTACATTTTTCATCATCTATTTATTAAAATTTTATCATTATAATTATTAATTTTCATTATTGTATACTGGTTATTCGATATCAATAGAATATCTTAAAGTTATATTATGAACAAAAAAATTTTCAAAAAAACATTCGCTAATTTAGTTAAAAGCAAAATCAATTTGCTTAATATATGAATTATTTACAGTAGCTGAAGTTTTAAAAAGAATCACTTAAAATGTAAGAGATGGTATTTTAAATATTATTACGATTTAAATTGTATTCCCAAGAATTCAATAAGCCTGCGCGCGAGTTTTTACGATCATTTTCGTTTTTATTAGTTGCTCATTACGTAAATATTCTTATTTTTAAATATTTTAAACATCCAACTTTACGATGAAAATCATAGTAATTTTAGCCACCTCTGAACGTGCTCTTATATATTCCTCTACAAAAATACAAGAGTAAAAAGGTATCTAGCTCTTTTCAAACTTCTTCTCATCATCTTCATCTACTTTTTTTCTCTCAACTTCTTCCACACCTTACTTTTTTAGGATGTGCGTTTTCTGCAATTCTCTTTCTCCTTCTCTCTCACCAGGCACAGTGTTAGATAATCTCTTGCGCGTTCGAAAATCGGTTTGCCTCGGGCGCTCTCTCATTTTCTCCTCTTCTTTTTTTTTATATGTATACGTATATCCTTCTCTTTCTTGCTGAGTTGTGCACAAACTTAAATTCACTGATTCTTCACAGCAGGTTCCAAGCGGACCAACTGTTTACGAAAACTTTTTTTTTTACTCTTTCTTCGAGGACACCGATGGCTACAAGAATATATCCTTTTACTCTTTCTCGCTAATACTTTAAAAATGAAGATTCCTTGCTCTTGCTATCTCTGTTTTACTTTTTTTTTTCAAGAATCGCACAGGGAAGTAAGGCCGAATGATTAATGAAGCTCAATTTACTTCCTATTGCAGATCGGTAAAGAAACGCCTGTTTGTATTCAGGTGAAATATCGTGTGCATACATTATTATGTTTTTTTTTCTTCTTTTTTTTGTATATATATGAATGTCTTATTTATTATTTTTCTCCTTATTTCTTATGTATATTATTTTAATTATAAGAAAAAAGTAAAGAAAAAAATCAAATGCACCGTTGTTTTATAACGAATTACATAACTTTATCGTGTCGTTATTCAAAAAATTTTTTATTCAAAGATAGAAGGTTATCTGTGTGCTATTTTTCTCTTAAAAAAGTCAATTATCAAAATTGTAAATGTTAAACTTTTATTACAATGTCACTTAATTGTATGTTTATTCATTACCTTATTATCTCGAATCTTTTTCAGAATTTTTTTTTCAATGTTTACACAACAATATTCGGCTCTGTTTTGTTAAAGTCAATAAATTTAATTTCGTTAACAATGTAATTTCATAAACAATATGTAACAATCGTTTAAAATGCGGAAAAAGCAATTAAATTTCCAAAAAAAATTAAGAGAAAAAAATTCCATATTATTTATTATTTAGGTAGCATTTTATTTAGTTTGTAAATTGCCGCCAATTCAAATATTGTTGCATCGCGGCTCTTATCTTGTTTTCAAGTGGATCAATCTATCAATGTTATAAATTTTTTTTTGTTACTTCAAAAACTCGGTCACCTTTGCAGATTAAGTGTATCGAGATTACTTTCTCAAGTGCAATTTCCGGTATGTATAACTTTGTTACTGTATTTTGACGAAATTTTTATATTTTTAATAATTACAATATTTCAGTCATTGAAAAGGACGTTTTTGCATATTATGTAGACTTATAAATGATTTACATAAACAATATTTTTGATGTTTATCTAAACCCGGGTAGAAATTTATCCATTTAAAATGGTTATAAGCCAAGAAATATCCTGATGGAAATTGAAACGTTTTTTTTTACCATTTTATGACCAGTAGAAATGGAAACGTTTTTTTAAACATTTTATGGTCATTTCTTTGGCATTATTATTACTAATAACCTTAAATTTTTATATACACTATTTGTTATGTTCACATTTCTACCAGGGTAGCATTAAATTCATTTTTACTAAGGATTGATTCTTTATTAAATAGGATCATTTCTACTAGAGAATAATTTTTAAAAAATAGCATTTGCATAATTTACAGACCAAATTTTGAATCATACTAAGAAAAATCATATTAAAAATTACAACGACAATATTATAATGTAAAATTTACTAGAAATATAAGAAATCTCATTATATCTCTAATAAATTGTACATATAAATTATAACAATTTTTTTCCATGATTGCGATATAACTCACGGTTACCACAATTATAAGACTTTTAACATGAAAAATGTTGATTTTTACCATATCATTTTTCTTCGAGTAAACTCGTGTGTTTTATTTATATACTTATAATATTTTCTTTTTTTCTTCTTAGCGATAAGTAAGAGCGCTGCAATTTTTCATAAGATTCGAATAAATCAAGTATAAGAGAAATTATAGTTTACAACATCATTTCGTGAATTGGCCTTATAAATTTTGAGCCTAATGATTTAATTTTCAGTACGTTAATTTATCGTGTCATTTTATTTTATATACGCTTTTTTTATACGAAAATTTGAGAGAAATTGAGAAGAGAGCATATACCTTATTCATGACCGATGTTCGACTTTGTACATCATACAACTTCCGAAAGTTGTCTCTCTTCGGTACGTCCCGCTATATAAAATTAAACGTTTCAGATACGCTCGTATACCTTAAAGCGCTACAATTTTTTTTTTTCATCCATGTAAATTACCAACTCTTGAGTTTCACTTGAATTATGAAAATTCCATCAAAAGTGACCATAATATTCTATGAAAGGAAGAATAAAACAAACTAAAAAGAACACTATTTATTCTAATAATCACAAGAATATCGTAACAGTAAGCCCGTAACGTCGATTTTTAAAACATCTTCTAGCTCGTATTAATTACGCTGGCTCTTTCTAATAACGTATTTATCCATGTCACGTAAATCTCGAGTGTGGAGAGTGAAGGTAGTAAAAGTTAAGCGCCTATAAAAGCCGCGAGGTATACATGTATACGTACACTGTCATATCGTTGCTCTTGATCGTGGCCTGAGCGAGCACGAGGCGTCAGTAATGCAATTTTTAAAACACCATAAATTTCGTTGCTCTTGCCTTTTCCCTTAGATTATAAATTAAAAAGTAAGTAAAAAAAAAGAGAGAAAGAAGAAAAAAAAAAGAATGAAACGTTGTAAGAGAGAAAAAGCGAGGGAGAGGGAGAGAAAGACAACTTCGTGATATGCTTGAATGATGCAAGTCAAGATTCGCTCGCAAGCTCCTTTTTTTTTATTCTTTCCTTTGGTTTATCGTTGATACATCATGGCAAGCGCATATAACCAAAGATTCAATTTGTTTTATATGCGTTATGTAGGCTTATATAAAACACTTGAATTTCGGGTATAGGTTAAATGATCATTATATTAATTTGAGTTTCTATATACTTTTTTGGTGAAAATCCTTGTTCGTGCGATTCTTGACGTATGTCGATTCGATTTTTATTACGTCGCATTTATTTTTCTTATTTTTTTCTTCATTTTTCGAGCTATGCATGAAAACTTGCGTAAGATTGTTTAAATCGACGAGATTGCTTGATTTCGAATTTAAAACAAGTTACATTTTAATATTTATATTTTTTAGAATTAGCAAATTGTATAAAATTTGTATTTGGTAAAAATTAAAAATGGTTGCAGAAACAGAAACGGAAAATTTTTCATGTTTCAATGCTGAAATGTTAACTAATGTTTAAACGTTAATAAACAGTTTTTTAGAGTATAAATTAGTCATTAAAAAGTGAATGATGTAATCTTTAAACATTTTCGGCAATAATTTGAAACTTTTCAGTATTGCAAGTTTTATTTGAAAATATAATAATATAAAGTTTTAGTATAACATTTTAATATATTTACTTTTTCGAATTATCAAACGAGTATGTTGATAATTTAATGAGCGAAAAGCATAGAATTAGATAGTTGATTGATATACTATATATAAAAACTATTTTTGGACGTTATTAACTTTGTTTTCTTCGGTTTTTAACGATTTTTCATCCAGTTTTTAAAATGTCTTGCACTACAATTTTTAACCAATTTCAATAATATAATTTTGAATCTGTAATTCTGGCCATTAATTATTTTTCTGACTAGCAAAAATACAGCAAATTCTTTCAAGGCTTTATTGATTTAATGTTACTAATCTTATTTCTAAAAATCATGTTAACAATTAATCATCAATGTAATACTTGTCATTTTAAATATTAATTGAGATTATTTTAGTGAAGTGACTGTGAATTTTAATTGCATTTATTATTTGCATTATTTTAAGAAAGTTTGAAAAAAATACTGTAAAATTATCTTATCATTAACAATTAAAACAAATTTATGGGTTAGTTTTTAATCATAAAATCAAACAATTACGCAAATGTTTAACTTCTCGTAAATTCTTTTAAATGACATTTCATCGGCCGATTGTAAGGAAATAAGTAACCTTAAGATAATGAAAAGGAAAGACATATTGTTGTAAAAGTAAGGCAATTTTAAAAATAGGCGTACGGAATGCAATAAATTAATTAAATATGTGTATATGTGTATACGTTAGACTAGTTTCAAAAATAAAAATTCCAAATTTACTTTCGCAATTTGCATTTGGATATTAAATGATGACACGGCGCGCGCGAGGCTTCGCGCGAGTTAAATAAAATTGCAGTTACTTGCAGAATGTGAACAGTTGCAAATATTAAAAAAAAAAAAAAGTGAGAGACAAAGAGTTACTAAAGACTATAAGGATGTATGATATGTGTGTCATCTGCCTAGAATGTAATGACATGTGTCTAGTAAGCTTTCATAGAAAGAATACTTGGGCAATCGCGTAAAACAAAAGCCAACTAGGGAGGGATAAAATTTCGCTTACGTTTGTAGTTTAACAGACAAGCTTGCATTGTTGATTAGATGCATTTGTAGTTTATACATTAGGTAAATACATTTTTACCGTCGGATTTTTTTTAATAGTTTCGAAATCAAAAATATTTTTTTTTAAATATAAATTTCTTATTAAAAACTCTAGATAAAAGTCAAATTTTGTTTTAGACAAGTTTATGGATAGTAAAAAATGGTTATAGTTTTGTTTGCTAGTAACAAAACACTTTTTTTAGTAATTTATGGCTACGAAAAATGATTAACATTATATTATGGACATTTTATAGTTTACAAAATGTTTGAATGTACAATAAACAATTACACCTTTTTAATCATCCATAAACTAGCCAGACATATGCAACACATGATAGAGATCAGTAAGAAACGCAGAATTCAGTGGCGAATTTTTTTTTAAGCATCCACTCAAAAGATATTGAATACAGTCATCAATAGCAATTTCTGTCCATATTTAATCAAGCTACTTTATTTAACTAGGCACTTTAAATTTTCAGCATCAAATCATCAAGAAAATTAATAATAATAATATTTAGGAATATGCACGAAATACCAAAAAAATATGATTCATCGCAAAGAAGTTATGGAATGTTTCCGAAATATTTTTTGTCTTTTTTATTTTATTTAACGTCCCTGTATTTATACTATCGTTTCGATACTAATTAGCGACAGAGGTTTTGAGTATGTATGTGAACATAAGCACATGTAACGTACAGTGGTGCTTGTATAAATCGGCCGAGGGCGGGATTTGAACTCGGGACCTCGAGATTATGAATCCATTGCTCTACCGAGTAAGCCACTGATACTTCTAGGGTTATATCTACTAAGGTGAATATGTATTCAGAATTTGAGCCTCATATGAGAAAAAAAGTATTAGCAATTATGTTCCCTATATTTATTAATAGCATTATCATTGGTAAAGGCAAGAGTTTTAATTTTCAGATTCTTGATTAATTATAATTTATCAAATGATAATTGAATCTTTATTGTATTTAAGTAATTGACAATTACAGCTAGTTACTAATCAAAAATTTATTTTCATTATATGAAAATGATTAAATTCTTACAATAATATATGCATTAATTTAAACTTATTAATCTTATTATCAAGCTTAAACGTAAAAAATTTAAAATGACATTACTTTATATTTGACAGATCCTTATCTTTAAGTACACGTTATTTAAGACTTGTAAATTTTAGTTTTATTTATTTTTTTATTGTGTTAAATGTCTGGTTTCGAAATTCCTATCTCTTCAAGATTAGAAATAATAAAATTTATAATTCATGGTAAACGTTAGCTTAATGCAGATCCGTTTGATGCACATACACATTTCAGCTTGTAAAAATAATGTTGAATTTTTAACAAAAAAAATTGTGATAAGTAATTTTCCGAATCCTTTTGATAAACAATAATTAGTCATGCAAATATAACTATAAAATTCAGTGGTAATAAATAATCTTTTTTATTTCTTTTTTTTTACGCATCAAATTTAAAAATGTTTAAATTTCCTTTTTTTCATTTATAAGTGCATATTAAATATAAATGTTAATAAAATAAAAATTTTGAAGATAATAGTCGCGAATGAAAATAAAGCTATGATTGTGAATTCATAAAACCCGAATTCGATAAATATTTAAAAGAAAGTTTGATAATCTACAGCGAATTCTGAAAACTTGGTAAAAATATATAGTGTTAAATATCTTATCAACATTGATTCTTTCATTTCTTTAGAATTTTTAATGCTAACATAAAATTTTAGCCAATTTTAAATATTTAAATTTCAATGAATTATTAACGAAAAATTAGGAATCTCGAATTTAAAATGTTAAAAAAAGAGTATACAAAAAAGTTTAAATCCTCGTGCAAACAAAATTAAAAATTAATGATAAACAAATTTTTACCAAATTACTCTTGTATCATAATGTTTCGTTCAAAGATAAGAAAATTATCAACGCTATTTCTTTAAAGCTTCGTTTATTACGTAAATCATTCAACTGCATATTTAACTATTATTTCATTTACTTAATACATGTTTTATTTTTTTTTTTTAATAAAAAATTCTTGACAAATTATTTTTTCTTTCTCTTTGAACGTTCCTTAAATTAAAAAAGAATTATCTATTTTTCCTTTCATCCTGTATACATAAACCGCAATCAGCGTCCATACGCTTGAAGAGAACGATTTAGGGGTTCCTTGGTAAAAATTATGCAGGTACTATATACCCGACGATACGTCACTGTCAGCACATCGTCGCGTATCTCGGTTAGCTTTAATAAGTGACACTGGACCACCAAGTCTTTCCTCTCTATATTTAAGTCTTTTTTCTCTATATCTTTCTCTCTCTCTCTCTCTCTCTTTTTCTTTTCTTTCTCTTTCTCTCAACATTTGTGGAATTATCGCGAATGAATATCTTTCGAAGTGAAGGGGATACGTATGTGTATGTATGGGTTTTCTGCTACTGCATTGTGAAGGCTGCACGTGAAGTAAATACGTCCTGACGTCTTCATCTGTTGTTCTCTTTTTATTTATTTTTGTTTATTTTCCTTTCTCTCTTTTATTTTTTTATTTCAAGAGGCAAGCGGGGAAACGTTGCAGGTGATATCGTATGTACGATGCCAACGACAAATTTGAAAATTGCAAACGACTCTCTGCACGCGCGCATCTTTTACGACTGTGATGTATAATTGAATAAATTAAGTCTGTCGTAATTTTTCTTTTTTTTTGACAAAAATTTCTATTTCTAAATTTTTTTTCCATTTATTAAATACATCAAATTCAACGTTATTTTAACTTGACTTAGAATTTCAATGAAAATTATTAATTATTTATTATTATTATTAATATTATTTCCTTGTAAAGATATGCAGAAGAAAAATAAAATAAAAATAAAATAATGTTTTCGAAATGATGTGTAGCTGTATAATCGACAACTAAACAAGTGTCGCAAGTATAAACTATTCTAAATACAGTTCTGATTAATCGAAAATATGCTTCGACTGTATCAACAACGTTGTGCAATGCACGAAATACACCAAACAAAAAATATTACAAGTATTGAGGTCAAATCAAATGTTAAATTTTTAATTTAATATTTACAGTTTGACGGAGTATCGTTAACAATTGTAGGGCAAATTTAACAATTTTTAAAAAATTAATTTTTTAGTTATATATTTTAAAATTATTACTTATGTTTTTAAAATGGTGTTGGCATAATTTATGTTTTTTTTTTAATTATAATTTATGATTATATTATATAATTTATTACACCCGTAAAGGAATGATTTAAAGTCCAAAAGAACTATGAGATCGAAAAAGAAAAAAAAAGTTTCTTTTAATATTCTTAATTTTTACCCTATTTTATAAAATGTAACAAATTAATCCGAAAACCTTTAAGAAAAAATAAATCAATCGTTTAACTTCTTTGAAATAACTGATGTATTACAAAAGAAAATACAAAATACTAAAGTTCAAAGACACGCGAACGAGAATGAATGAAAAAAAAAATAAAACAAGAAGAGAAGAAATCACTACAAAGAGCAATTGTATCCTCGTTATCATTAAAAATATAGTATACCTGATGCAGAAAGAAGAGAAGAAAAAAAAGAAGGAAAGAAGAAAACAAGCAACAATAAAAGTTTTTTTCGGTCATTCTCTTGCACGTATATATACACACAGATTGGTAAGCACGTAATACTTACATTCATCATACAAGTATTATAACTTGGTTTCAATGATCGGTACCTCATGTGTCCCAAACGTTAAAGAAAAAATGGTACATATATGTAATATATAGAATATAAAGGTGAATGCCTTCTTCATTTTTTTTTCAACCGAACAATAAAAAATGAAAAAGAAGAAAAAGGAAAAAAAAGACAGAGAAGAAGTTATATAAACTTTGGGAAAAAAGGAAGTCACAGGATAAAGAGTTCGACGTACGCTGACGAATTCGTAAAAACAGGAAAGGCAAATGCACCGTCAATCCTACAACGACTATATATACCGATATATAACATACTATAATTCTGCCAAAAAAATAAAATAAAATAAAAAAAAGAAACGTGCATCCACCTTCCAATTATATGCGTAAGCGTATTTTCTAAAATACATGTGTATATATACGTTTTTAATGATGAGAGGGCGGAAGTACCGACCCATTCAAATATGTATATACATACGTATAAGCCCAAAAAAACATGCAATCCATTGCACTCTCCGGAATATTACGCCCAAAGGCAATTGCTCCCAAAAAAAATAATAATAAAATTGCATACATATATAAATAATAAAATTCAAAAGAGCGAAACGAGGATGTATAATGTAAAGATTGGACTTGGCTAAAACTATTTAGTCATCCGCAATGTAACTTCTTTATTTGTCTTTTCTTTTGTTTTGAACATACACAAAAATTCAATTGAATTTTTCTTTTCCAAACGATAAGTTGTTAATTTCTTCTTTTTTTTTTTATTCATAATTGGTAAGGAAACGCGGTTCAATGGAAAACAGTTTATACAATATTTTATTTTTTTTCATACGAAACATCAATAAACATTTTTTTTCAATACATACCATGCGAACTTAACACCCAGAATTTTATTTTTAAACGCGGTGTAAATATTTGGATATAGTTTTTTTAGTCGTTATTCATTCATATATGTTTTATTTTTTTTTTTTAAGAATTGTTTGTGTAGTATATGATGTAGAATACTTCATCAATGAATTATTGTTGTTTTATTTTTTAATAATTCAATTGAATTTTAAAATTTTTTAAATCAAATATTAGCGAGGATAGAAAATCTAATAAATATACTGATATTATTCAGAAATTTTTGAATTTTTTATTTTATAATAACATAAACATCGATATGTAAAATGTTTAATCGAATTTTTACATGTTGCGTAACTTTATAAAAATTGAATCTGGTCACCACAGTCGAATTGTCAATTTTGAAATAATAAACAATTTTAGTTTATCAAATTAGAATTGCAATAAATTAGTTTGTCGAACCATCAGAAAAAAACCGATCGACACTGCAATTTAACATTACCAAAAATCATTGGGTTCGAAAATTCTTAAGAACCCTTAAACAGCACCATAAGAAACTAAAAGCCCAAGAAGACGTTAAATTTCTAAATTCATTGTACGTTAGAACAAATTTGTTTTGATTATACAGTATAAAACGCCGAACGACGTTTAAATCCTTGGAAAACGAAGGAGCATAAGGAAGTGCACATGGTTAAACTTGGGGGTTTTACTCTTGGCGTACCATCGTTCGCGTGGCTAGATATAACCAAAAACTCCAGAAACACACACTCAAAACCTGCCTAATTATAAACTATCTTACATCTACACGACTACACGACTACCCCCTTAGCTTCATATACACATACATACAAATGCGTATACGTATACGTTTCTTGGTGTTATTATTAAGCTCTGAAAATGTATCCGCTTGTATATACTTTAATTTTTTTTTTTTTGTTAGGTGTACATAACGCGCCCTGCTGCACTCTATAGATACACACACACACACAGACACAAAAGAGAGAAAGTGTACATTAACAATTCCGCGATACCGGTTAAAATTCGCAAGGATGCGCTTTATAATTGCTATACATTTTACTATACATAAACATGTACTGTCTAAGGATTTCCGGGGGACCAAAAAAGTTATGCATCTACGTTCCCACGAAAATATATATACTTTGACTTAGCTTGCGCCTCTAAGTTTCAATTATTTGCTTTAGACTAAAATATATTTATGCTTGTCTTGTAACGCAGTACGTTGAGGTACCGTTAAGATTTTAGCATATTATTTGGAACAAATTTTACGTATAGCTTTTCTTAAATTGTTTGAATAATTTTAATTTACTTTTTTAATAACGATTTAACGCGTATAAGCGTAAGAAAGAATGTTATGATAACAATATGGTATAAATATCGAAGATTTTATTTAAAAAAAGAGAAGCAATTTCTGATTAAGCATTTTAATTACCAAATTGTTTGTATAATATTTTAAGCAATTAAATTAATGAAAAATTTCTAAGAAAATACCAACTCAATTGTTTTAAATTTTATTAATTTAAAATTGATTAAAAATATCTGGCACACAAACATAATTAATTAAGACTGCATTTGTGCGCTTATGAATTCCCAATGAATAAACTTAATAATAAACTTTCTATACAACACAATGAATAATTTCGTAAACAAAACGAAAAGATGATAAAAGAAAAAAAGAATAATTTAGTTGAAAATCATGCGACCCCATTAGACATATAAGTTATCCTTTACTTTTATTTTTTTTTAACAATAATCACTATTGTTCAAAGGCAAAATGTCTCCGAAAAAAATATTCCGCCGATATTACGAAACTTTATTTAAAACGTCAATTCAGTAGAAATGACGTAGCTTAATACCTATTAGGAAACTCAACAAAGAAAGTTAACATTGTTTTAAAAATCGAAGATGTGTCTTGTGGATGACCGAGAAATCGGTTAGCGCGCTTTAGTAAATTGCTCATGTTAGGCGTCATTCGAAATTTCAACGTGTGTATATACACGTATAATGCTTTGCAAATAATTTTATGCAATTGTGTCAGGCTCCCGAAACAAAAAAGAAAGAAAAAAAAAAAAGAAGAAGAAGAATTGCAAGCTTGCCAGTCTAAAAATCGAACGCGTTGAGCCTCCCGCCTTCTATTCGGCACTGATTTCATAAGTGCAGCGACGATGTTGCATCATCATCCTCGTATTTAACATGTTACTTTAAATTTTATTATTATTATTGAGTTTGTTGGTCTTATTCGTGCTCGTGTTTTGAATAACTGGGAAAATTAAGCGAATGGGAGATTCTTGTTTTTAGATTATGAAATAAGAGCGTTTTGTAATTATGTCTTATTGATGTTACGTTATTGGTTTGCTTTCAAATTGAGGGGTTAAAATTTAAGATGCTAGATTCTTTTAGGAAAATAATTGAAAAATACCCTCAATATTACCGTAATCGAAATGTAGATCATGGAGAGCATCATTTAAGTCATAACCCAAGTTTCTGAAGCTCAAGAGGATGTTCAATCTTTTATCTTTATTTGATCGAATTTTTCATTATTTATATAAAAAGTTCTGATTACAATAAAAAAAAGAGATGCGTGTGCTCTAAAAATAAGTAAATTTTCCATTTACACCAAAAACATGCTGACACATAGTTTTTTTTTTTAAATTTGGAATTACAAAATAGTAGCTTTTGATCTATTTATTCTTACTAAGTTTTCGTAATTCCAAATTTTCTTCAAAACTATATGTCCAAATTTACTTACTGTACTTATATCTAAAATATGCACCTCTTCATTTTTTGTTATGGTTAGAAGTATTACTTAGATCAATAGTGGAAAACTCGATTAGACGTAGATAGAGGATACAATATCTTCCTAAAGGATAATAAAAATTTAAAATTTAGATTTTTTTTTAATTCTATTAAGTAATTTATACTGCTTAGTGCGTACAACGAATTTATCACTGTTTTTTTAGTAAATATTGAGCAAATAAAAAAGAATAAACAAATTAGTAAATGAAAAATTGTTTCTTTATTTCAGTTATTAACCAATATTTCTGTTGTTCCCATATCGAAAATCGATACGCATTTGCAAAGAGAAAATGCATATTTTATTTTTTGTTTATTTTTTTTTTTATATAAAATAAATGCACGAATTGAATAATGTAATTTTCATATGAATATGACTTTGAATTTATCATAAAAATATTTTTGTTTTAAATAACATTATAATTATGGATATTCACAAATAAAATCCAATGTAATTTTTGAAATTTATATCATATTATTGATTTATATTTTATATAGAATTTTAATATATAAAATTTACAAAATAATTTCGACAGAAAATTTATTAGCAATAAACCTCAAATATTTTGAAAGGAAACATTCCATTAAAGTAATACGATAGTGACATGTACATGTATATTTATCAATCTAAATTACAAATAATAAGCAAGAAAATTCATAACATTGTTTTAATATTTTCAGTGCCATAAATGATAGACAAACCAAAGGATAATTCTTAAAAAATAGAAATATAAAAGTTTATCAGTTTATTATATTCCTTTTTATATTACCCCCGCCAAAAAAAAAAAAATAAAAAGCAAATGGTTTTGATGAACGGGATATCAGTTTACTCAGTAACACACACGAGGGTTATAGCGAAAAATTTTTGTTGATAATGGACGAGTACTTGTAAAACTGAAAGAGATTTATAATTAACAAGGGTAAAAAAAAAGCTTTTTATATTTTTAATACAAGAATTTGGAGTTGAAAATTTTCAACTGAAAACTTTTGCTAAAAACCATATTATCATTAAAATATTGTAAAAATATTCTTTTATCCATTTGAATTAATCAACTTATATTTTCGCATGTTATATTTTAATAATAATGATAATAATAATAATAAAAAAAAGAGAGAGAAAGAGAGATAGAGAAGCTTTATTGAAAATGGAATTAATCCTTTCAAAAGATTCGATTGCATTTATTTTAATTTAATTGTAATGTAAAAATATACATTTAGAGTGCATTAAATATTCGAATTTACGGAATTAAAAAATAATGCATATTCAATATTCGAGAAAATATTGAACAAGCTTCGGCCTCTATCTCCTCCCCTCCCCCTCTCTCTTGCCGCTTGGAATAAATTTTCCCCTGGAATTCGCAAAAATCATTGCAGTTATCTAAATGTAAAAGCTTACGCAATCCACCACTCAGTATAATTATTCGCCCGTGTAAAATAAATTCCAAACGTAAAATCTGCAATTTCAGTTTTACGCTTTTTGCACAATAACTGCAAATTAACGCTCGGCGAAGCTATTTCGTTTTTCCTTCCTCTCTCGCTCTCTCGCGCGCTCTCTCTCTCTCTCTCACCACGCGAGAACAAGATAAACAGCATAAAAATAATAATAATAAAAAAAGGGGCGGAAGAGGAGCAAAGGGGGGTGGTAAAATGAGAGAGAGAGAGAGAGACTCGAAACATTGCAAATAATTTATCAGCATTTTCGAAACAAGAGAAGAGAAAGGTATATGCCATATACAATAAACAATGTCTAAAATGTTACCAAATATTCGATCAAAACTAACGCGATAAAGCACACACAACAAAAAGGTCATCGGGTACCATTATTTATCATTCGCATAGATTTCATCGATGCTCTTTGGACTTTTTCGGCCACCGAAGTATATATATACATATACACCCCTTCTATCCCTTCTCCAACGTCACTTTTTTTTTCCTCTCGCTCTCTCTTTTACCGATGTTATTTTTCTTTCTTTTTTTCCGTTGTTTTTTTTTTGTTTTTTTTTTTCATTTCATTCCTATAGGCAAAAGCTTTTCTCTCCCTCTTTTCATTCGTTCGATACATTTATAATAATTAAATACGCGAGGTATACGCAAAGAGCGAGAGAGGCAAGTTCACGAGTAAATAGCGCGGTTATTATTTACGCACTTTGTTTGCGAAAATTACGTATTCGCTCGCGTCGCGATTATTGCGTTTCAGTTGGCGAATCTGTTATTTCAACGTTTTTGCAGAGAGAAACAGGGTAGCAACATTCGTTCTTTCTCTATGTGTATATATATGTATATACGTGTACTGGCCAGGTATGTAGGCGATGCAGATGCACCCAGCAATGCTTGGCTTTGCAATGTTATTAATGCTACAGCAAGAGAGAGAAAGAGAGGGAGAAAGGCTACTACCTCTCGTGGAGCGACAAACAAAAATAATTAATATTTATCGTCGACGATTTCCGCGCCCGCGAATATCGGGAACGCGATACAGTATTTCCCTTTCTCTCTCTCTCTCTCTCTCTCTCTCTAGCGCGCTAACTCTTTCTATCAGCCGTTTTACTTTTATGAACATTAGCAAAAGAGAGAGAGAAAGAGAGCGCATCCCAAAATTTTACGCTGACGCTAATTCGATAACGCCGATACATTCTACCGTGCAATTTATTCGGCGACCATCGCTTTTCCGTTTTAACAATCCCTCCCTATTTACCTCCCACCCTATATAATACATACTCTCTTTTACTTGTACCCTCCCGCCTGCTTTAGCATTTTATACAACGTGTAAACGTGTGTGTCCTTTCCATCTATATATATTATATATATATATATAAACCCTCCTTACCCCTCTTCTTTTTTTTTTGCACTGGCTCTATTATATTGTTCCACGAGAGCACGAGAACGCTACTCTTTTTTTTCTCGACGTTCGTTCGAAGCGCGAACGCAATGGGCTATGATAACGAAGTGTCATGTACCTTTGATGCTACACATACAACCTCCTCCTCCTCCTCCTCCTCATCCCCCCTCTCCTCTCTCTCTCCATCCTCATCCTCATTTTTCTCTCTATCTTTCTTTCTCTCTCGTGTGACGACTAAATTTTCATTTCCCTCGATTTATCTGATATTTTTCGTTATTATATTCGTCGAACTTGTTTTTTTTTTTTTATCTCGTTCGTGCGGACTTATTATACCTATACGCGTTATACGTTTAATTTGTACAATTGCAAATACTTTTTTTTTTCTCTAGATTTTTAGTGTTTCCATTTACTTTATTTTTTCTACTTTTTATTTTCATAATTAAGTAGAATAATGTTTAGGTATTCTTCTTTTTTTTTATTCGGTCATTATAAAAAGGAGGAATTGGATTTTTATGGAAATTCGGGCTGGTGATGTTGGCCTGGTGTATATCTATATACATACATATCGCGTTGTGATGGAAAACTTTTCATAATATTAATTTAATTTAAAATCGAATTTAAATATTTGCTCGCGATTTCGCCTCGAATGATTTTCAATTATAACTCGCGAGTGTACCCGATTGTACTTGAAATTAATTAAAATAAATCAAAATTTATGAAATATTAATAAATAATTAAACCAACAATGGTAAAATGAATAAAAAAAGCAAAAAATAAAAGGAAAAAGAAAAAAATCGATATTTCATTAAATAACATTCGGTAATTGAATATATTTAATATGAGGAAATAAAAGAAATAATTATAATTTAATGAAATTATTAAAATATGGAAATATTTATGCGTAGCTCCGCTTGTGTACGCGGAAAATACTCAATTTTTTTTTTTCATTCTTGGGAAAATTAAATGTAAACGTATATATATCTTTGCCCCGATAATAATACAAGTTATTACATTTATTTTTCATGTAAATTTAATATATTACATTTGTATTAAAATTAAAATTTATTTTTAAAAAACTTAATCGCACATGATAAAAATTTATAATTTACAATGAAATACCTTCGTACGTAATTTATTAATTTATTTAAATGTATAAAATTTCATAAAATTTATTAACTCACCTTTTATGTAAATTTCTAACGTAATATTAATTACAAAAAATATATTTTTTTTTCTTTACTGAACTGGAATGAAATCTTGAAGGTGAAAAAAAAAAACAATTAACAATCATTCCTTCATTTAAGAAAGAACGCGGAAAATGAAGTAAAACATCAAACAAAACCACTGCATTCTTTATTCATCAATGAAAAAGAAAACACGAACAAAAGAAAATTTATCATTAAATATTTTTTCTCTAAAATGTAAATAAAATATCAATAAATCTACTAACAAAATAATCAAAAATGTAATTAAAAAAATTTCCGCATAATTTTTACATTTATTGAATTTTTTAACACTTACACTTACTTTATGTAATAATCATTGATGTATTGTTTTAATCTTAGCGCACGTTATATCAAAACTGTATAACTTTTTTAAAACTTTCTTTTTCGACTATATATCGGCGCTATTCAAACATTAACATTTATGAATCGATGATTAATCACCACGCATAAATTTTGCGTCACATTAATTGCTTGCCTTGCGAAAATAAAGGAAAAAAAAAGAATGAAATTTTGCTAAGTAGGAGAAGAGTAAGACTTTTGTAAGTGTTAGCATTATACTCCTTAACTAACCGCAGTATATGAAGACAATAAAAAAATGCCACATGTCAAGTGATGGAGAAGCATTACGTGTGAGGTAAAAATTGAAAAGTTTATTACTTTCTTTAAAAAAATGATAAAAATTAAAAAACTTTGATAATTATCTCTATAGAAAGCAAAAATTTATACATTCGCACACTAATATTTAAATATTCTACTTGTAAGTTTTTGAGAATTAGCATTTCAAATAAATTATAAATTATGAAAATTAATATTTTTCTTTTGAAACAATCTTATTTAGTCGATATTTTAATTCAATTTTTGGTTTTTCCAATTGACTATTTATGCTTTTCTTATATTTCAAAAAAAAAAAAAAAATTATGTCAAAAGTTTTCTTGTAAATTCCGTTGAAAAGTGAATGGTAGAAAAACATGAGAGTTTGAGGGTAAAAATCTATTGGCATTTTTAGCGATTACACTAGACGCATACAACAAACAACTAGTTTCAATTTTTTGACTTGCTCCGACATATAGCAATACAAAGCCGTATATATAAATCCTAAAAAGAAAAATAATTCAACGAAGTATAACTTCAAAATATTTAATTTATGAGCTGTGGATGGAAGTTACATCGTGTTTTCAAAAAACTTTTTGCCCCATGGTACAGAGAGTAGAGGTTTGAAGTTACCGACGGACGTCCAAAACGACCAAAAAGAATTTTTAGTTTTAAACTACTAAATCGAAAAATTGGCATTAATTTTGTTATTCATTTTTCCATTTTCCTTTTTTTTGCATTTTAAAAATCACATTTGATGTTTGTAAAATATGACCTTACTATGAATCGTGAAAAAATGTAATGAAATAAGAGAAAATTTTGTTTTGAAGAAAAATTATTTTTATGTAACAAATTGGAAAAAGGGTGTTATAAAGTTTCCTTTGACCTTTATTAGATAATTCATTTTTTCCAGCAAATCTGTTTCTTTTTATAGAAAAAAATAAAAGATTCTTATCGTTGCTCATACGGAAATATTATAAAAATACATATCTTAAAAAATAATTTTAGAAACTGTATAATTAAAAATCTAATATATTATATTTTAATGAGATTCCCTATGAGATATTAAGCTCTAAAATCAAATAAACTTAAAAATGAAAATTTCACCTTCTTCTAACATCTGTCGATCAGCGTAAGATGCTTGTAAGACTTAAGCTTTGGATGTCAGTTCTCATTAAGATTCTTCAAGGATAGCTTGTCAACTGTACGTTTACACTTATTGTTTTGTACTCTTTTGAGGACTGGATATGTATGTTTAAAAGCGTTTGTGTTAACCACTTGTAAAAGTGATTAAATGCTTTATATTCTTATCTGTAATCTTTACAATAAACTTTTTCTTTTAAATATCAGAAACTAACATTGAATTTTGTTTTAAGACAAAAATTATTTTAATTTTAAAAAATAATGTAATAGAATAATAAATAAAAAATCTAAATTGCAATGCATTAGTTAACATTGCATTATTTTAGATGAAGATGGCAAAACAAGATGATGATATAGGTGTTTTTAGAGCGAGCGCGTGGGAGAATGAAGACGACAGGATACGATGAAACAATTACTGGAAGGAAGAAGGCCGAAAAAAAAAATTTTTTTTCGGCGTGTCCACGGACCCGTGACACCCAGTTGAAATCACCTCAAGAGCGAGAGAGAGAAAAAGAAAGAGAATGCAACAATGGTTCTTCCCTAAAATTTGCTAGTGAACGGAAGTTCAAAGTAAAAAAAGAAAAACGATAAATATTTGATTTAAGCTTTAACTTTTTGTAATTTGACTTTTTATTTGTTTATTAAGTGTTTGGAAAATCCAATATAAAAATTCACAACGTTTTTTCTTTGAACTTTTTATTAGTTTTTTAGCTAAAGTCAATTATTACGAGTAATAAATTTAGTTTACATAGTAGCTGAATTTTAAAAACAATATTTTTTTGTATAACCAATTTTTTAGCGTGAATTTGACACGTCCATAGATGCGATGAAATAGCATTACGTTTTAATTTTTATGAATGTTTAATTGTTCTGATACATTTAAAAACATTTTTTTGATTTGATATAAAATATTTGTTTTATTATATAACAATATTTTCAAACACATGTCAAGACTATTCGCCTTGCAAAACAAGAAATTTCATTGGAATAGTGACACGTAGGGTCTAAAAAAATCTCAAAATTAAGTTAATCCGAAGTAAGAGCATAAAAATTTTCAATCTATAAAAACTATTTATATTTAAGAATGAAACCTAATCTTTATTTAAAAAAATAATTCGTTAACCATAACTTTTTATGAATCATAAAATAAAATTAAAAATTGACATACGTAAGAATGTTGCAAGCTCCCAAATATAGATCTACAATACACATGATTCGCAAAATAATCGTTTTTCCATTGAAAGTTAAAAAAAAAAGAAAATTGAAATAAAAAGAAAGTATAGTTTTCGAACCCACGCGAAGATGCATCGGTTCTTCGTCGAATAGGCTATTCATAACCAGCGACGTCGATAGGCGTGAACTCAAAAGAGTCGTCGTCCTCACTTATATAGCCTAACAGAGCTTTAGCGGAGATCAAGAACCTCTTAAATATCACGTTTACAAGACGATCTCGTTTCTTATTTATTTTTTTTTCTTCTTTCATTTCGCAAACGCAAAAGCCCGAGACCCTGTTTCTTTTCCACTGAGACAAACATTCCAGAAATAAAATTACTTCGGCCTCCAACACTACGTCTTCTTTTCTCTGTTTCTCTCTGTTTAAACTAAACTGCATTCGAGGAGCTTGCAATTGAGAGAAAAAAAGCTCTTTTTATTGTTTTACGTTCGATCAAACATTTTTTTTATTTTTAGAAAATTATTTATCTCTCTATTTTCTTCTCCATTTTTTAAAATAGATTTTATTATTCCTTTAAATGTTATGACACTAAAAAATTGTTATTTTTAAGATGATAATAATATATTGATGATAATTTTCTACTTTGCAGAAATTAATTAATATTTTGTTGAAATCGTTCGTTTAAATATGAATATTGGTAGTATTTGACAGATTTTAGATTAATATTGTTATTTGATAACATAATGATATCGTTTTAGCGATTACAAATTAGCGCAAATTATTCGTAGGAATATAATCGACTTATCTGCAAAGCTTTCCAAACCACAAATACAAAATTTATGATGCATATCAAATATTAATAGACCGAAAAAGAAAACCTTAAAAATCTTCAAATTTTATTATTTTTCATATAAAAAAAATAGAAGAAAAAACAGTCATTCGACTATTTAATTATTTAATCACATTTGCTGATATTAATTCTTTGAGCAAAGATTTGACTTTTCGTTGCACACATATATACGAAGCGTTGATAATTTATGCGCTCGCTTTCTGGCGCATATATCCTCTTCTTCTTTTCGGTTTTGGAATATATCACTCTGTCTCTGTTCTCTCTTTCTTTAGCTTTTCTGTACTCACAATCCCAAAACTGCAAAGCCCCCAAAGTATATACATACACGTATAGAAAACGCACACGCGAAAACGATGGTCACGCACGACCGCGAGTTTAAGGCCCTCGAAGATTACGGGCATTGCACCGAAACCTATCGATCAACCACCCAAAAGAACTTCTCTCTCTCTTTCTTTCTCTCTTTCTTTCTTACACATAATACACATGTATAGTGAGTGCGGCGACAGAGTTCTCGCACGCCTTTTTTTTTATTCTTTTATTTTTTTTTTCCCCCTTTTTTTTATTCTTTCTTTCTTATATATGCGTACACAACTCTCTTTCCTGTTCCTCCTTCTTAGAGAGGAGAGTAGAGTCTAAAATATTTCGGCATTTCATTATTTTTTCTTTTTTTTTTCATTTTATTTTATTCTTTTTTTTTTATTCTCGAGTTCTTTCAGTTGAATGTCGCGAGCATATGACGTTGTGCGCTTGCTATTGCTGTGAATTGTTTAAGGGAGCGTGTGATTAAGATTGACTGTATTCTCTTTTTTTTCATGTCCTTTCTTTCTGTCTCTCTCTGCTTTTTTTTGTTAATGATAGATCGGCAATGGTAGAAACGGCGAGTAAAGCGCGCTCGGGCTTGGAAGTTTTATATATTTCAATATTTCAGAGACGTACTGTTACGGGGATTACATTTTAAAGTATATTTCTGCTTATTGAATTTATGATTGTCGTGTGTCATACGATTTGTGCTAATTGACATTCAGTAATTAAACAATGAAGTTTAAAACGTATATATATACACGCGAAGCCAGCAGCTTGTCATGTACCATGTATGTTTTATAACGATTCCTAGAGATATTCTACCCCTCCCACCCTTTCCTTTCATATACTATAAGTATGCATATTATTCATAAAATATATAGTTACTTTTCGATTAAATATTTACGCTCGAACGAATGTCTACATGTATATATGTACGTGTTTGTATGAGTTTGAAACGTTTTGTTATAATAGTCGATTTTCATTATGGGTTTATGAAAAAATTATCATTGAAAATTTTTCATTATCTTTTAACATAATTTTATCGTGTCATTTCCTTTTATGCACATTTTCATTATTTTTTTTTTTTTTTTTTACTTTTTAACTTTATTTCATAATATTCATTTTCACATTACACGTCATTCTTTATCAGGATATGAATTTTGAAATTATTTTAAATAAAATATATAATGGTACGCGAACGTTCAAGAATAGCGAGGGCTTTTTTTTTAATGATACATCAATTATTTATTATTTAAAAAATACATATATTTATAACGAAAATCAAAATTTTATTTTTAATAGTTGAAAATAAGCTTGTTGATTTATGTTTTTTCCATGTATTTTTAAAACAAAAGTGTATTTTTAAATTTGATCTTGTTTCAAGTTTTTTTTTTATTAAATTGATCCTCTATTCCATTGACAAAAATAGAATTTTGAATGGAAAGCGCAGGTCTTCTTGCAATTGTAGCTCTTGAATTAAAGAGAAATAATTTTGTACGTAACAGAAGTTGGTTTGGTTCAAAATCTTTCCATTTTGCTTCTAATAGAAAATTTTTTGATTTGTACGAGAAATCTTGTTGAATTGATTAAAATGAATATATTCATTGAATCAATTTACACTAAACAGATTTATGTTTGGACCAAGCGGAAATATTTTTAGGTCGAATAGATATGCATTAAGCAGATTTTATTTTTAAATCATTCTATTGTTTCTTCGGGTGAGAAAATTGTCTCTTTAAATTAAAAGACGTGTCCTTGATCAAAGATTCTATTTCAGTCAGCGCATACCATTGATAATTTATGCAAACTTTTGTCAAATACCAATAGAAACAAACATCTTCAAGGCCATTGCAACAAAGGAAAAAAACCAAATGCATTCTACGAATCAATGAGTGAATTTTTGCCTAGCAAAGCCTCAGAGTCATTATAGCCATCGATACACTCGAGCTTATATAAAAAGGCCCGGTGTACAATACAAAGAGAGACATGGGTGTGCATGCGTGTATACGTGTATGCTCCCAAAAAAAAACTAAAAAAAAAGACACAACGTATTTGGAAATCATTCGTTTTCGCGCGTTCATTTCTATTGCTATACATTTCATTCTCAACCGATCGCGTCACTCCGCTTCTTTATTTTTTTTTTTTTGTTTCAACAATGCACGAGAGAAAAAGAGAGAGAAGGCAGCAGTGCTACTTTGCATTTCTGACGAACAAATCGACGCCAAAACATCCGGGAGCCATTTGTTATTATTATTTTCTTTTATTTTGGAACTACTTCTACTACATGCATCTATATACATACGTGCACGCATAAGATGCGAAAAAATTTTTCGTTCTTTTCATCATCATTCTTATTATTATTATTTATTTTTCTCTTTTTAATGTATCATGATCCTTTTTGCACGCACGATCAATGCATTATGCAGCCTACACGCAAAAGTTCTAAGTGGCTAAGTCAAGTCGACACACAAGCGTGCGTGTATGTGTTATTTGTGCGTGTGTGTATGTGTGAACATATATAAGGGGCCAATGCACTTGGCGAACGAGAAAGAAAGATAGAGAAAGAGAACTGACGATGACCAAGTTGGTGGGGCTTTTGCACGATGGCCCGGGCAGGTGGTCTTTCGTTTCGTTTCTCTCCTCTCTCTCTCTCTCTCTCTTATTCTTTCTTTCTTTTTACGCTTCTTCCTTAGGCTCAAAGAACTTTTGTAGGGACGTTGATCCTAAGGATGGTATACGCGTGCAACGAAGGAGCTATAAGTGTGCAGTAACAAGAAACATCTTTTAGGCTACATGACCAAAGTGTATATCTATATTTTTATTCGATTGCAAAAAAAAAAGAGATGAACAAAAAATTTAAAGAAACATTAGCGTATATCTTCGAGAAATAAACGGTATATTTTAATTTATTGGAATATAATGCACGTTCTATTTTTAATATTCACTATTTAAACGTTCCTAATTATTAGACGAAATTTTAAGCAAGTATTTAAAATAACAAAAATAAAAATAATGTTTTCCAGACGATAAGCTTTAATGATAGCTAGATTATTATTTCCAGCTAATTGATATGGCAAGATTAATCTTTAAATAAGCAAAATAAGTTCGTACCCGAAAACTATATTAGACGCTCGATGTAATTAAACGTCAGACTTCTTTTAATTCTATTACGTTAAATTTAAGATAATTTTTGTTTCACGTGATAGATAATAGGTAGAATTTTTCTAAAATGGGATAGATGTTGAAAATTTTTCTTAAGAATAAATTGATTTATTGATAATATGGTTTATGTGATGTAGGAATCTAAGAATAGTTGAGTGGTAAATAAAATAATAATTAGTTTTTTATATGATTAGATAAAATAGATGATTTGGTGATACACAATTTTTATACTTATTCTTGGTAATTCGTGCTAAAAAATTTTCTTCGCTAGTTCATGAGCAAATATTTTTTTCAAAAACATATTTATCATTAGAAAAGAAAAAATTAAGAAATCGACAATGAAATGAAAATATCAAAATTTCTTAAAACAAACACATAAGAGATTCGAAAAAAGGCAAACACGCAACGACTTAAGGGCTATAGAAAGAAAAAAAAAAGGAGAGCTGGGGCTTCAGTTTGGCTCGTATTGCATATAACCTTCGCCGAGTGTATATAAGTAAACGGTCACGTTGCATGCGCAAAACAAGCTAAAAAAGAAAATGAACGAAAAAAGCAGCTAAGGTGACTAGCTATTGCATTTTTATATTTAAGTAGAAGAACCTTGAGAATAAAGAAGAAGACATGTTTATACATTAGAGATACCATGCCAGATGATAGATGAGACATAAGGTAGATGAGAAGCATGTTATGTTTAAGGTTTCGATTTAGCATCAATTTCTTTTTTTTTCTAATCATTTGACAATTTTTTTTTAGAGAAATTTGATGATTTTTCAGTAAACAAAGACTTGCATGCTATGTTAAGTGAAGTCACACGAGTAAGGATGATTAAATTGACCGGTCAGTTATGAAATTTTATCACCAGTAGTTATTAGAATATTTTCATAGGGTTGCCTATAAATATACCAATAAAGTTTATTTTGTATAATGATGATTATTTTCAAGAATTCTTAAAAAATAACGAAATCACAATCATTGAAATTAATTGCAACAAATAGAAATATTATAAAAATTTTTAATAATTTTGATAACTTTGACAATTGTTAGGCAAAAAAAATATAATCGGTGACTTTAGCAAGTCATTTAATACTTATAATTGAAAAGTAAACCGTACACATTCTTAAACATCGTTCTCAAATGAATCTGAAAAAAGAACAAAGCCCAAAACGTTAAGCTTACCATAAAAAATGTTGTGTATGTCTTGATGACGATTTTATGAGATTTCATTCTATACATTAAACGTAGAAGAGCATTGCAAGAGAAAGCCGCTGACCGTCCTCGAGAAGAAGAAGAAGAAGGCGAAGGCAAAGAAGAAGAAGAAGAGCCAAATAAAAAAAAGAAAGCGCAGCAAACGATATACAAGCAGTAAGAGGAGGAGGAGGAGGATGAAGAGGGAGGGTGGAGGCTAAAATTCGGCAGAGGCTGACGTCCGCTAAGAAAAGGAGGAGAGGCAAAGGAGGGCCCATCGAGAAGTGCAGAGGGGCTTAAAGGGGAAGGAAAGAGCAAGAAAGAAAGAAAAAGCGCCTCTAGAAATTAGGTTGTTGCACTGTGAGGTTGTAGAATTGAGAGTGGGGAAAAGAAAAGGAAAAAAGGAACTTAACGTATAGCATATATACTCTCTACCCAAGGCCCCTTTGCTTTTTTTCGGCTATTGCACCTTCTTTCCACTTGCAATGGGGCTTGGCGTATTATATGCACTCGCTTTTTAAAACATCATGGCATTCTAGGCGCCATTTTTTAGAAAAATTTCAACATTGGAAAGCACTTTAATTCATTCAGGATTTTCTTCATTTTCTGTAATTTATTCAATTCACATAGGATAAAAATAATTTTTAAAACTTCATAAATTGCTAGTAACATTTTTTTCTAATTATTCATATACCGTATGTCGGAAAATTTGAAAGGGGAGCACGGAAGTTGTTTGGTATTAGCGTTAAATTGACTCAGTTCGTGAAATTTAAAGTATTCATGCATAACATATGGCGACAAAACTAGTAGTATCAGCAGTATAGAAATAGTAAGCGCGTATCGATATTCAATGTTTTATCGTGTTATAGACCATTTGCTTCTTTGTACGCGACATTAAATAATTATTCGATATGTTTAGAGGTGAATTTTGAATATAAAGACAAAATTGAATTGTTAGATTTTTATTTATTAAAACATTTATCTAAAAACATATAAATTAAAAAATTATTGAAATTTTTAACAGAAATAAGTATAAATATATTGAAAATTTATCGAAAACTATGTGTCATAATGATTAAATAGTTGTATTTTGAAGATTGCCATTTATATTTTTAGAAAAATGAAACTTTTTCAATAATAAATTACGTTTACGTCATAGGAATACGAAAAATCTAAAGATATCACATCTAAACATACATTAAAATTCTGCACAAAGTCAACGAACGGCATGAAAAAATAAAAAAAATGAAAGAAAAAAATTAGCTTAAAAACGTTTAAGTGGAGAAGCTTCATCATCATCCTATACATACACGTACAAATACATATATATATATATACATATAAATAGTAGATACACAATATAGTAAAAAAGCAAACTTCTCATCGTGAAATTTAGGCCGTTGCACTTTTCGGACCCTCGCCTTCGCATGGCAAATGTGAAAAAAAAATGGGTGGGGATATATAACCATACGAGAGAGCCACACATAGAAGTTAAAATAGGTAGTAGGGGGGGAAGGGGGAAGAAAAAAAACGGCGCAGATAAAGGAAAGGAAAGAGAGAGAGAGGAGGGAAAAAAGGCCCCATACAAGATAGAAAGTGCATTTTAGGAGAGAAATATATATACATATATACATGATATATAGAAAGGAGTAGGAAGAGGAGGGGAGAGGGGGTACATACGAAGTTTTCGTTAAAAGATATATAAAGTGGGAGAAAGGGAAAGAAGAAGAAGAAGAAGGCAAAGCTCCGAACTCTAGCACAGAGAGGAACCCATAGGCTGCATCTTTTCTTTTCGCATGCATTCCAAAACTCTCTTATATGTGTGTACATAATATATATGTGAGTTTTGCTCATGGGTGCTCATTCTTGGGATGGTTATGCATGAATATACTTACGCGCACAAACGATCGCGGGACCGAAAATTCTTTTTTGTGTTTTTTGTTTTTTTCTCGCTCGATTTCACCTCGGAAATGCAAGTTTCTTAAAACAGGATTTATGCGCTGCGATTAGCTTCGTGTCGATGAGAGGCATTTCATTTTTTTTTCTTTTATTTCTTTTTTTCTTATTATTTACTCTTTGATATTGGTTTCACGTACTCTTTTTTTATTTGGTATCTATTCGTGTGACTCATTATTTATTTTATTGATTATGTTTATCTAAATATTAGATATTTTAGAGAACTTTTGGCACTTTACACTAAAATTTGGTGATTTACGTTTGAAATTCAATAGAACTCATAGAAATTATTAATTTAAAAATAAATAAATATTTAAATTCTATATTTAACAAAGAATTTTCAATCGAAAAATATAAAAAAAATCTTTTTATTGTACACTTAAATATTTAATCGTCAATTATCATATCTGCATTGTAAATTAAGAAAATAATATTAACGTTTTATAAATAATCAAGTGCAATTTTAACAAAATTAATATCAAATATCTCATTACACGTTGAAAATTAATGTCCATTATTATAATGGATAAAATGAGTGAAACATTACAAAATTATTTAAGTAAACGATAAACTTTAAGATAATGTTATTATTATAATCATAATTCATTATTCAAGAGCTATTCTTACATGGAAATCAATTTTCCCTCTCAACGTTTTATTTTTAATTATTCCGAATCTTTTAAAATTCGCTAATATAATTTCGTTGCTTAAATATATCATGAAAAATTTATTAAAATTTGAATAGCTTGATATTAAAAATACTCGCGGGACATTAACATTTTAGATATTTTAACGTATTTAATAGAATTCTAATACTAAAGTTTGACGATTTTCCAATGTGATTCGATTATTTAACTTATTATACATTAATGATAAAAATATAACAAATGAAGAGCACATGTAGCTTGACATAATTTGATTTATATATTATTGATATTTCATTGATTTTTTTTTTGAAATATAAGAAAATTTAATTAAATCAAAAAGTTTTTAAACTTATCTCTTTAAATATTAAGCGAGCACAGATTCTATTTGAAAGCACACATTGTACTATATTAATTAATTTACATCCTAATAATAAAAGTTAAATTTCATTATTATCATTTTATAATTATAACTACTTAAATAATTTGAATCTCAAGTAAAGGTATTGATTATCTTTCATATCGTATAGATAGAAACTTAATTATTTGATTTTTTTTATTAAAAATTTTTAAAAAAGATGTATCTTATTTAGAAGAATATTTAGATGGATTCGTAAATCGCTTCAAAGTTAAAATTAAAAAAAAAATAAGAAAGAAAATATCAAAGAAATAAAATAAGTTCGTGAAAAGATTTCCAACATAAAAGCAAAACATATTTTATTTTTTATTTTTAATTCATATCAAACGCATACTTTTCATGGTCTTTACATAATCTATTTAATTTTTGAAAAAAATTTGTTTTCATATCTCTTTGGAAAAACCTTTCATCTTGAACTTTATTTTTTTAAATGCCTTTTAATCTACAACTGGCGAACACATACAAGCAGATTCAAAAAAAGAAAAGAGAAAAAGAAGCAGCAACTTTCTAACGAATATGAAACGACATGTACATCATTAAAGCAAAATCGCGCGGTGAACTAAAGGAAGCTTTAATTTTTTTGTATATCAAACTCTTAAAGCGGGTTTTTCATAAAGTTTTTACAATAAAAATATCCAAAAGACGCTTTGCTTGTATACCGACGTTAAAAAAAAAACGTTCCTTTTTTTTAACCTCCGCAGCAACGGTCTCAATGCATTAAAGCTCATACGTATATATACATGTACATATAAGTACATATATATGCATACATGCGAGACAGTGTTAAAATTGGAGAAAGTCTGTTGTAGGATAAAGTAAAGTGTGCGAAACTACGCTCGGGTAAATTTCATTGGCTCACTGAAATTCGCGAGGAGCGCGAGCGGAGAGCGTTTTGCTATGTAGGGCATCGGCTTGCCTTGCAAACCCAAGAGTTAGTTGTAATACACGCACATCCGGGCCTTCTTTTTTTTCTTTTTTTAGCTTTTTTTCTTTTTTCTTTTTTAATGGCGTCACCCAAAACGCGTCATCGTCTTTCATTTGTAAACCAAGGTTTTGAGGGCGGTATATAAGTGCATTCCTATATATACCGTCCTTTTTTTTTTCTCACCGTTTTAGTTTTTATCTTTTTTCTTTTTTTTTACTTCTTCTTCTTTCTCTTCAATGCATAATATCAAGAGACTTGAGAGTCGTTTGCGTTACAGAATATCATTTCGAAGGACGTATAGCTTACTTTTTCTTGTTGTTTTTTTTTTTTTGCTTTTTTGAGAAGGATGAAAATGCGTCACTGTGACAGCTGATTTGAGAACAAGTTTCTCTTTAAGTTTGAACATGTTTAATTAAAAGCTTTTTATTTTCTTTTGGTCGAAACTCTTCTTTTTTCTCTTTAATCCAGCTATCAAAATGCAATTATTTATTCGTTAATTTTCTGTATAATTTTTAGGAGAAATTATTAGTTCACATAGTGCTTATAATTTTCATAAATATTTATTGTTCTGTATAAATGACTTTAATTGGCGAGCTTTCAGTTATTTTCTCAAACTTCATTAATAATGTTATAACGAGTATATCATTTTTTTCCACCTTTGTTAATGATGTGATTAAGATCTTTCAAATAAGACTTTGAATTATCATTATTATTATTTTTTTCTTCTAAAGAGTTCTCGTAAGCAAAGATTATTTTGAAGTAGAAGTTATTAAAATAAGAAACAGGTTCAGTTAATCCAAATATTCTCAACATCTGCTATTTACATTAAATTTCTATAATCCCTACTGTTATTATTTATTCTTTTTTGATGCGTGTAAAGATTATGTTTTAAGAAAAGGAAAAAGAATAAATATATTTTACATAATATAAATATGATTTTGATCCATAAGTCGTAACAATAAAATCTTGAAAATAATTACATACTGCGTACGAGAGCCTTTTGAAAGTCAATGAAGCTACAGCAACAGCAGCGTCGAAGTTTATTTTCAAAGCTACAGATATAACGTAGTCAATTGTATTGTAATATTTCTTCTTATAATCCAAAGCTACCTTTAAGAGTTCTAAAATTTTCTATATGAATAAAAGAAACAACAAAAAAATAATAAGTCCCCTCCAAACATGCTTGGCCAGTAGCTTATCAAAATTTAACCATCACACATATTATACGTACGTAGCCTAAAAAATAAAATAAGCATGGAGTATAAAAGAAAGGTTTGAATATTATGTTGACAAGTCAGAAGTTTGTCTTAAAACTTGTGACTTGTCAAGGTGTCTATGTGTATGTATATATATACGTAACCGGCATTAAAGCCCCCGACTTAAAACACTTCAACTACAGAGACGCAATTGTTATAAGATAAATCGAATGTAAAGTAGAAAGAAGTGAGTGATGTTTCTATTATCAGGAATTATTTTGAAGAACAAATAACGTAAAAAGGGAATAGAAACAAGGATACGTATATATCCAAGAGAGATAGAATTAATTAAAAGGCCGTAGAGGAGAAAACGAGCAAATCTTCAAAGTGACATGAATATACTTTCATGATTATATAAACATTTTCTCATAGTAAGCTTTAAGATAATGAAAAACGAAACAAGTACACGTGTAAATCAAACGAGCTTTCGGTAACAGCAACCTTGAAACATCTTGCATTTTATTTTATTGTTATTAAATCATTGTACTGCGATTGTTGGTTTGGATATTTATCTATTTTAAACTTATTAGGATTAATTAAATAACACTGTTTTTCTTTTAACATAAATAGTATATATATATATATATATATATATATATATATATATATATATATATATATCTTCTTATATAAATTTATAAATATTATTCTTAAAGTCGAGTGTTTTCATCCACCATTACGCATTTCATCATAACGAAAATCTCAAAAGTCCATAATGAAGCTATTACATCGCTATATTTACAAAAATAATTGTAATAACGTTTAATTACGTATTCGCTACGTACACGTATAAATAATTGCAAACTGCTCTAGCAAAAATATTGGCAACGAAGAAAAACGTATGCCGTACGTATGTATATATCATTTTGAACTGGCGGTTGGATGTTGCGTTGAATCGTTCCCGCATGTAAAAAAAGAAGTATCAAATTTCCAGGGCTATACACAAGCTCCGTGCTGTATTACGTATATACGTATTTAAGATGCCTAGAAATTAAAGCGTCTTTTATATAGCCTGCAGTTCTGAGTTTGAAAAAAAAAGAATATATGGCATCGCTGCATTTCATAAGTGCAACGACGAAAAAAGCTGAAAAAATTCTCGCCCAATGGACCTTCGAATAAAAGGTGCATACGTGTGCGCGCGTGTGTGAGTATAGTAAAACATACTCTGGGATAAAAAAAAAGTAGGTAAACCACTGACGTTCGTTTTCTTGGTCTTTGAAAGAGAAGTGAAGTATAATATGAAGAAGAAAAAACAAAAAAAAAAGAGAGAAGAAGGGAAAAAGGCAAAAGGCGATATCGGAGATTGCAAACTTCCATCGCTCGTTTCGCGAGAGAGTTTTGGGCCTATACACACATACATATATACACTTAGGCATACATATACATATGTTTTAAGAAAAAAAAAGAAAGGAGGGAAAAGAAACAAAGTGTAGGTAAGAAGAGAGAGAGAAAGAGAGAGAATCGGAGGGAGAAGAAACGAAAGTCGAACGTGCATATACGGCTCCAGGCCCAAAGGAATAAATTGCATTTAGGCCGCTGCATCAAAAGAAGCAGTGGGGATTTTCAAACTTTTTAACGCATATAATGCACGCACGCATACACATGCACATGTACATTGATACATAGATTGGCGAGCATCTGCGCGTGTAAAGTCATCTCGCCCTAAATATACACCATTGCAACGTTGCCGGGTCCTATGTACAGCAGGCAACACATACATATATTTTTTTATAGTATAATCTTCTTTAACTACATATACCAAGCGACAGGAAAAATGCTGTGTTTCGTTGTGATTTATAAATTTTTAAAATTTATCGTTCCACCAACAAGAGAGATGGAATTAATAAGTTTCCTTTTTTATTTTTTAAACAACTTCCAATTTTTTTATTCACATCTACGAAATTGACAAATTTTTATTTTATTTCATAAATTTATATATATCAATAGCGTTTGAAATTTTCTAGTTAAAAATTAACGCTTATTATTGAAACAGAAAAAAACTGGATTAAAATTGTACATGCACATTTGGGTTCAATAAAATATTTTTCATTTCTGTACATTACAAAATGCAGTTGTATTTAATTAAATTAAGAATAAAAATAAATGTAACATGATACATGTTTTCCATTTTTTCGTTCGAAAAACATGATTAAAAATTAAAAAACTATAAATTTTATAGTTTTTTACGGAATAGTAATATTTCAAATCAATTTTTATTAAAAACTAATTAATTTTTCTTATAAAAATAAAAAGTGCTATTTAAATATGAAAATTTTGATCAAAGATTAAACTAATACATCCTATTTATTTAGAAAACTATAATAATTTGTTGAGAAACCAGTAAAGCTATAAATATAGAAATTTTTCAACAAAAAATAAGCCATAAGACGAAAAATAATTGCATTCAGCTGCAACGCAGCGCTCTCTCGCTGTCGAAAACTAAAAAAATGCATTTGCACTAAAAATGGCAACGCTGCACACATGCACCGTCTATTCGGCAAAGAAAAAAAGGGGGCAAGTGGACCTAGCAACTAGAGAGAGAGAAAGAAAGAAAGAGAAAGAAATTTTTTTTTCCTCCTTCTTTTCTACATCGTGCAAGACGAAGAAGGAGAAAGGGAAAGAGGACGTATAGTGTAAGAAGAAAGGAGAAGCAGAGAAAAAGAGAGAGAACAATTTGGTGGGCCTCTGAGTTTTTCGAGAAGCCAAACTTATATATTGCATCGAGGCATATAAGCCGGTTAGAGAAGAGAAGAGACTTTCTGTTCGATGCATTTTAGGACTAGGGATCCAAGATAAAAAGTTAAGAAAAAAGTAAAAAAGAAGGATCTCTTTTACTCTTCTCTTTCCCCTCTTTCTATATGAACTTTTTAAGGGGTGGGAGAGAATGTATTTGGGCCCTAGCAACGAGAGGAAGACGCCTAGCAACGTATATACATGTGCAAAAGAAATTTAAAAAAAAAGAAGGAAGAAAAATAAAAGAAAAAATGAAAAAAAAAGGAGGACGAGAGAGGGCCTTTTTTCGGAGGTGGGGCTACCTAGTACTTTATATGTATATAGCTATATATTTTAGGCGCACATGCAACTCTCACACTGGATTTTTAGGTTGGCAAGAAGAGAAAGAGAAAAGAGAAGAGGGGAAGGTGGGCCCACGAAAAACGTGAGAGAGAAAAGAGTGGGGGGTAAGTAGGGTTCACGGGAGGTTTTCGACTCCTTTGGCCGCACGGTCACTGCATCAACGCAGCTCGCGACTAGTTTCAGTGGTTCGCAATTTTTTCGTTTCACAAAACGTTGGCCCTACACTGCACCTGGCCAATCATGCTAGAATATATTTTTCAATTTCTTCAAAAAATATTTTTTCAATTTTTAACTTTTATACTTTGAAAACAATGTTTAATATAAAAAAAACATAATTATTATTTATTTTTATTTAACCTAATCGTTAAAGATAATCAAACATTCATTAAAATTCGTTATTTATTTTCTACAAAAAAATTTGTTGATTTTTGTTTCACAATTAATTAAATAATATAAAAATCTATTATTTAACTAAAATTAAATCACTGAAAACTGATTCGTATTAATATAGGTTTATAATCGTCATAAAATTTTGTTTTCTATATTAATTTTCTACAATCTTATACTTGTATAAATTTGAAACTTTGACAATATCGAATTGACAGCATCTGCGCAATAATACATACTTATACCGATAATTATCTTAAAATGTACTCGTCAAAATCTTCAATATTTATGTTTAATAAATGTACATATCAAATGATTGCATTGATAGTCGTGTCAAATTATTAGGGAATTATACGTATAAATTCATAAATTTCTGAATTATCGAAGTAAAAACAGCTATTATTATAACGAAATTCCTTAAACAGACAATTTTTAATTAATCATAATTACAGAACATTTTCGGTAATTAATCAACATATAAATACAACATTAGAATATATTTTTTTTTTAACATATCATTCATAAAACTTTAATTTTCTCGATTTTAACTTTTTGCTAGATAGGACGTTTTAGCTAATGACGGCAGTATATACTTACTAATATATACTATAAAAATAAATAATAATTCAATCTACCTATTAATCAACTTGTAAAATCTATTATCAAATAAAACCCATCATCTATTATTAGAAACTAGTGCTCTAATATTTACCCTTTTGTTGGGATCATAAATTACGTTTCTATTTTATTTCATTTTATTTTATTTATTTATTTTTTTTGTTTTTTCACTACACACCATCATTATCCACAATCACTTTTGATTCTATTTGAACAGCGCCTTTTAATCGCGGCTCTCGTATTGCCAAATGCCTCTGTAAACTTGACTTTCGTTTAAAACGTAAACAAGCGCAGACGAAAAAATTGATCGTACTCTGGCGTATAATAAAAAAAAAGAGGGAAAGAGAGAAAAAAAAAATTTTTTTTTTTACCTCAAAAAGAAAGAGAAAAAAAAGATTGCAATGAATCGTAATCGCGGCCACGCACACTGCGCGTGCAATAGAAACATAGGGTAATATATGTATTATAACAATCGAACACGCAACGTATTAAGCCTTATCTAAGATGCGCTATAGGATAATTTTGTGAAAAAGGAGAATGATAAAGTCGTTCGTAATAAAACAAAAATGAAACCTTCTTTTTTTTTTTGCATTTTGTTAGAAAGCTTTTAAGAAAAAAGTATGTGCTAATCGTCTTTTTGACAGTTTGAGGAAAAGGTTCGTTATGAAAAAATGAGAGATTAATTAAGAATATTTTTAATGCTTGGAAATAAAAGCTTCTATATCTGATTTCTTGTTGATATAAGTAATTGTTAAGTAGGAAATTACACTATTTAACGAAAAATGTGTCATTTTAATTGATGAAAATATAAATGACGATGTAAGATATTAAAACCACGCATTTTTAAACAAAATAAATTTTTCAATATTTTAATGAGTTTACTGTTATTTTGATAATTTTTCCTTCGCCAATTCTTCATTTATAAGTTTAAAATAGAAAATACCTTGCTACATATAATTAGAGAATTTAAATATATCGCACAGCTGCATCGTAAAATTAATAAGGAATAAAACGAATTCAGAAAAAAAACTATTATCGGTTAAGTAATATTCTATAAATAAGCTATCTTAAAAATATTATTCCATTAGTTTTTTATTAATTTAGTATTAAATTCGAAATCTTCCAAAAGTTTACTAATATTATATGATTTTAATTTTTGTTACCGAGCAATAATATGTTTAAATTTTTCAATAATTTTGATTATTATATTCATTATTAGACTAATTGTATACTTAAAATTACGTAATATCGAATACTTATAAATAATAGAACAATCGTAATTATTAAGGTGTCTCGAGATTTATTAGCTATAATTAGTTATCTGTAAACACTTATTAAACAATTAATTTCCTTTTTTTATATTAATTAAAGTAAATTTTCGTAAACTTATAATTTTCGATAAAAATTATATTTCAAAGACGCATTTCATTCGCCTTTTTAAGATAAAAGATGCAATATCAGAGTAAGAAATCTTTCTATAAAAATGTTTTTATTTGATACAGGAAAAATTAATGAGCTATTTATTTTAAGTTTTATTTGAATTACGTTAATCAGCTTATAAAATAAAGAAACGTCGTTTGTTTATTGATTTTATTTTGGTATTTTTAATAACTCGATGTTTAAGATCCACTGCACTATGCCATGTTATCTAATGTAACTAATGATTTATCAAAAATTAGTTGGTTTATAAACTCATAATATTAAAAAAATTAATTTATAAATAAGCAAACGATTTTTTATAACTTTATAAATAAAACTTATCTTAACTCAAAACTAACAAAGAAGAAAGTAGCCGTCGCTATCAAATCATACTGATCAAATTGCAAAAAAAAAATGAATAAATATCATTTTTGTATAAATGAATGCAATAGTCATCACCATGATATTACGGTAATTTTTTATGAAAAAAATGAATAAATTAATTGATCCACAAATGTACGGTTTAAACATTTATTAACTAAAAGTGTCCATGTAACAAAAAAATATCTTTTTCGTTAAAAAAAAAAGTTATGTTATTGATTATTCACTATATAAATTTAAGGTTTTTTTTATTTTTATTATCAGATTAGGATAAATTTTTTTTTATTTTTTCGTTAATCTCTTCTTGCACGCACAATGTTCTCGTGCATAAAAAATTTTCCTTTCTCAAATAAACATGGTATTCATGTAAAAACTTGTAATAAATGTACTGGTACTAAAAAGAATGCATGTATTCATAGATAAACTTATGGTTTCATATATATACCGTAACCTAATGTAAAGAATAAAAAGAATCGAGGCTATATTGAACATGTTTTTAAAAAATAACTCTGGTTTTTAATCTAAGTTAACTACAAATGTTATTGAATTACATCAACTATAATTTGGCTCAAGATTTCTTTAAAAATTATCAATAAATTTTTTTTTTGGAAAGAGATTTATTAAAAATTATTAACATCTCTTTTTTTATAGCAAACATGCAATGTAATAATAAATGCAAACGTTTAATCAATTTAAAAAATAATTATATATTTTTATCATACATCCAAATAACAAGTAATATATAATTATAGAAATCTAACAAAATATGGAAAAAATATTTTTTATATTCTTCAAATGTAGTCAAAGAGCCAGTCTGTGGCTCAGTCGGTAGAGCGTTGGATTCGTAATCTCGAGGTTTTGAGTTCGAATCCCGCACGCGGCTGAATCATACAAGCACCACTGTACGTTACATGTGCTGCAGTTCACAAACACACTCTAGAGCTCCGTCGCGGATTAGCATCGCAAAAATAGCATAGCATAAATATAGCGACGAAAAATAAACAAACGTGGTAACGTAAAATAAAATATGGGATAAAACTGAGAAAAATTTTTTTTTTAATTGTTCTAGACGTTAATTGATAGAAATTTTAGTCATATTATGTAGACCTGACATGACCTTATTAAGAACCGGCCAGGTGCCGGATAAGTAAAATATCTTATTTAACGTTACGCGCAAGCAATTGACACAAAAATAAAAAAATTTTCGCAGAACGTTCGAAAATTCAACTACATATTCTTTGAATACAAAAATACAAAAATACAAAAATAACATCGATTTTTCGTAATTATAACTAGAAAGATTGGTTATATAATATTCTTAAATACTAAAACCACAGAAGAGTTTTTGTTGAATTTTTATATAACGCATTTAGTTAATATTAGCGTACGTTTATACTTGCTCCAGCATATACATTTTTTTTAAATATCGGTAATAAATTATATAAAAATAACGTTTAAAATATGAATGTGATTTAATAACTTTTTTTAAAGTATAGATTCGTATAAAACAAATTTTATTTTATTAATTATTTTGAATGAAATTGAAAATAAGCATTTAGGTATATAAAGATTTTCTCTTACCTGCCAAAAAACTGGTTATGTTTTACTTCTTTCTTTGGTGACGTCCTAGAAGATACTGAATATGTTTACATAATAGAAGCAACTGTATTAAACACTTATGAAACCTGTAGAACTTTTCGTGTCACTATAAATTGATTGTTAATACTTACCCCTGTTACTTCTAGCCTTGGTCTCCCTAAAAGTAAACATACATCTGCAACGCATTGTATTGATTAATATCTATAGTTTTTGTCGATAAAAGTAAATTCTGTTGTTATGTTTACACTTAATTTACTAGAGTGACTTCACATTCATAATTTGAATACCCATTAAAGATAATAATGAATGTCAAGTCATTCTTGTAAATAAAGTAAAAATGACAATAGAATTTACTTTTGTCAAAATCTATGAATGTAGTATTTTTTGCCTATTGTAATGCCTCTACTTTATTGAATTATTTTTGTTTAATTTATAACTGTTTTAAAATTGTAATATATTATTTTGAAGTTTTAATTTTAACTATACTTACTGCATAAAAATACTGATCTCTCTTGGCTAGTTAAACTATTAAACTGTGCAATAGATTATATAATGAAATATTAACGTATGTGCATATTGAATTATAATTCAAATTATTTCTAAAAAAACATATTTTTTTAATTTATTATTTTAAAATTTTAAATTTATAAGTAGTTATTTAACAATAAATTTTTTTTTCTATTGTCTCATTATTAGATTACAGAAAAATGACAATTAAAATTTTTTACTTTTTTCATAATTTCATCTTTAACTAAATCTGTATACAAAAGAAATAATTAAATTTATTCAAAATATAAATAAAAGTCATAAATACGTGAAATTTCTACGTGAAAATAACTTTTTAAATTTTTCATCTAATTATCTTCTTGTTTGTTACGTACAACACGTTAATGCATCTGTTTCATTGTAATCGGTCGGGTTATATAGAAAGACAGAAATGCCGATCGTTTATTTCTGCGGTGACTGACAGACCTCTTCTCTCTTTTACTTCTATTCGTTTTATTTTATTTTTTTTTGTGTGTGCCTCTTTTTGTACTTTGCTACCGGATCCTCTTTTCCATTCTTTGAAGGGGGTGGTTTTCTCATTTCCTCCCAAGCGCTTTCTGCTCAATTCCTTTTCTTATTATTGATTATCTTACTTCAATGCCCTTGTCCGCAAAAGTTGTAGAGCAATTCTCATTGAGTTTTTGATACAGAAAATGAATGATTTTATTATTTTTTTTTTGTCCAGTTTGACTTTACATACAATTTTTTATAATTAATATTTGTGATATTAAAGATATAAATTAATTAAATCAAGTATAATATTTTAATGGCAATTAGATAAATTAATTTATTTAATAAAGTATTAGAAATAAACTTAAATTCATTTTTCATGTTATTTTGTTCTTAATTGCTTAATAAACAAATAATATTTTGAAACGGTGGCAGATTAAATTTTAAAAAACTGAAACTTTCAGTTTTTTCTTTTTTTTTTTAAATTAAAGTTACACAAGAAAAACTATCCTTATTTGATAGCAGTTATAAATAACTTAGAAGAAATTCATTTATAATGTAATTAAAATTCTATAAATGACGAATGAGTTATGCTACTAATAATTTAAATTTTATAAATACAAAAACGCTTTTCTAAAATTTACTTTTTAACCTATATTCGAATTCATTTTTTCATTCTTTCGAAGAATTTTGAAATTCATGAAATTTAAATTCAATAGTATAGGTTCTTTGCTATAAAAATTTTTTAAATAATTTTGAATTAGTAGAACTATTTTTTTGTTCAGAAAAATTATTTCATAAGCACATAATCCTAATATCAAACGAGTATTAGAAGAACAATATTGACGTTTAAATTATTAGTTCGTATCAACACGTTTCATTATCGAAGTAAAATAAAATCAATGTTTGCCTATAATAGTTTGGGCGAAAAATAACTGACCTCTTTGTATATTTGAGCATTTATTTGAGAGCATTTTAAATAAACAGTAGGATTCATTATTTTCATCGAAAATCTTGATAAATAATTAAATGCAATTATTTTTAATTATTAGCGCCAAATGAAATGCACAATTCGTTATTGACAACTTAAGTAATGCATTAACCAGCATCAAAACTTTGCAATTTTAAACGATTCAGTTATACCTTTTTTTATCTTTTTTTATTGTGCCTTTTTTTATACGTTATTAAATAATGCATTGTTAATTATTTTAATCAATTCTTTTTTTTATCATTCTGTACGTACATAACATAACATTTGATTTTTTTCTATTTTTTCTATATTTGAGTGATTTGTTTATAACTTATGTTTAATTTGAAATTGTAATAACAATTAATTTTTTATTTGTAAAAACGAAATTTGAAAAGCCTTTTTAGGATATAAATAATTTTTAATATTTAAGTTGTATTTCAAGAGCTCTGTCTAGTTCTTATAAAAATTTAATTTAATAAGTAATATAATTTTATTTCTTATTAATAATCGGATTCGACCATAAAGCTTTTAATGAAATTCAGTAGTGTACATTTTATACAGTTAAATTTTATTTTGACTATATGATAAACTTGAATGCTACTTTATTCATGAAACGCTATGTTAAATTTAAAAAAATTTTGCATTTCTTTCTTTTTAATTTAATTGCCAACTTTTATATATTTGAAAGCTCTCACTTAGAATCTGGAAACTCATATTCCTACTAGTATTTTTCGTTTAGAAATAAAACGAGATGTATTTCCCAGGTTCATTTTAATGGATCTAAAAGTATCGAATCCCTTCTGATTTCAGAAAATATAGATTTTCTTAAAAAGGGTCCAATACTTCTTGATATACCTGTATATATTTATACATAAGTGCTTTGTAGTACAGACACACACACACATGCACGTACCCCCGCCCCCCCCCCCCACACACACACACACACAAATTCTAAACGCATAAATCACTTGTAATAATAATAATAGATGAATAAGTTAAAAATTAAGGTTCATTAGAATAATTTTTATAACACGTATTCTGTTAATTTGATTCTAGAAACATATATTGCAAGTTGGTCAAAAACTAAAGTCTACGACATTGGTATTCTCCTTGCGAGGTTCCTATCTTATTTATAAAAGTCGCTGGAACTACTTCGAAAATCTTATTATTTATTAAGGCAAAGTCTACTTACACAAGCCAATAAAAATAGCTTTAAAGTCATAGAAGCTACAAATGTATATGGTTTACTCGTTAACAAATACTTTCTATTTATTAAGTAATTTAAGTTGCTGAAAAAAATTAAAAAAAAGAATAGATTTTTCATTTTCTTCCTATTTTTTTCGCAATGATTAACATGCTATTACATAAGTATTTTGATTAAATTCTCAGATTCTCAAAAATATATTACCTCTCCTCCTAAGCTCGTTTCCTGTATTGGCCCTAAAATTTTCCATACGAGAAAAAAAATTTTCTTCAGTTACACAACATAATAATTAAAAGCTAAATAATTAATGAAAATAATAAAGCATAGTATCAGAAAAATGAGTAATAATAATTCACGATGTATCCTTCTAGAAATGAAGTAAGATATGAAGCTTTCGTTTTCTCTCTATCTTATTTTGCTTGACTTCCTTCTTGTTACCCCAAGTATAAACAGGCATCGTCATCAACCGTTTTCTCAAGCATATACAACAAGCCTTTGGTGGATGGTGCTATAACACTATATAGTTATGCCCTCCTCCCTCCTCCCCCCCTGCTCTCTTTCTCCCTCTGGTACTAAAGGAGGCCATATTTCATATAAGAGCTACTACAAGCCAGTTTACCTTTCCTTCTCTTCTTCTCCTTGGGCCGGTCTTCTCTTCTCTCGACTTCGCGTGTGCGCGCGCGCTTATACTTTTCTCTCTAAGCCTTCGAAGAGAGCCAGGAGAGAAAGAAAGAGAGAGAGAGAGAGAGATCTTGAACGAAAGAGATGCTGTCTTTTCCTCCTCTCTCTCCCCCTTTTTTAACTTGTACTTCTCTTTTACTTACTAGTAAGAGAAGAGAAGAGAAGAGATGAGGAGAGAGAGCTCTTTTCTCTTCTCTTCTCTTCTCGAAGAGAAAGAACGAATTAGAAAAGGGAAAAATAGAAGAAGACAGAATGAGTTAAAGAGGGAGCAAGAGAAGTTAAAAGAGGGTTAGAAAGGAGGGACTTGGCTCCTCCTAGCAGAAATGAGAAAGAGAGAGTAAGATGAACCGCGCATACAGCCGATGTAATGTTTCTTTTATTGATTTTGCGGCGACCCGTAGGAAATTACGCGCGCCCAGCACCAAGCTCTTGCTCTCTCTCTCTCTCTTTCTCTCTCTCCGCAGTATGTACACCAGCATACTAGTAGTAGCAATACCAAAGCATCTTTCTCTTTCATCCCTCTATAACCTCCCATTTTTCCCAACCCTTCAACTATATATATATACAACGCGCGGGGCATCGCGAAAAACCATTCGCGATGCTATATACGCTTATTCCGCAAACTTCATAACTATATATGTAATCCAACAAGAGTTCAATATACAAACCCTGTGGAACAGTATTGAAAAGATGCTGTGCTTAAAGATTGGATATAGGTACTTTTTCTTTACACTTTTTCAAATTTATTAACATGATTATAATTTTAGATTGTCAAAGCAATGTATTATCGTTGAAAATGTTTATTCAAGTATATTTAATTATTCTAATAATGGTTAATAATAATTATAACAAGATAATGAGCTATTCTGATAAAATGTAATTCCAATAATACGTTATTTGACTTGTTATCGAATTTTAAAATATTTCGAATGGATCATTTTTCTATCAATTCAATTTCCATGTATTAGGAGTTTCTAGAAATCAAATTTTAAAATTTATGATTCTTTTTTCACTTCAGAAATCAATACCGGTTGTAAAAGTCGAATATTCTTCTCAATTGTTTGTGTACTATTTTTTTTCGTGCAAATAAATTATTTACTTTTTTAGAAAATTACTTGTTTATTTTTGTAGAAAATAACTTGTTTATTTTCCATTTAGGTGATTCAAACGTGATTCTTTAACCAATGAAATTGTAGCTAGAAAATTTTTCTTAAACTTTTATTATTATGTTTAAACGATTTTATTCATTGTTATATTTTGATTGCAGAACAAAAATAAGTTTCAGTTTAATTATTACTTTTTTTTAAATACATACGAATTTTCCAACCATCGTTAGTATTATTTATTAAAAACTCATGCAGTTTATCATTACATACTTATTTAAATGTTTGTCATTATATGAAATTTGATCGGTATAAACTTTTCATTTCTAATTTTTTAAATATTTAAAGATTTCTATAAAAAACAACGTTTTTAGTGTAAAATTATCAAATTCATAACATTTTTAAAAATATTAAATTTTTTTCCCATTCGTTTAATCAGCAAATCTAATTTGAAATTTTTCAAGATATTTATTTTAATGTCAATTAGTAATTAATATTATCTATGCAATTATTCAGTTTTATATGCAAACAAAATCAAAAACAAAACATTAATTCATATAATAGAAAGTCGAGACTACAAGTAGAAACAGTCTCGTCTAGTCAGACAATATATATATGTACATGTATTACGTAAGCGGTATGCCCCTTCGGATTACCATCAAGCAAAGACATTTACATTTAAACGTATTTGCTTGAATTTTTTTCACTTTCTTTTATTATTTTTTTAAATTTTTCAACGCTATATCCCAAAGAATTTAAAATGTATCCTTCAAAATTTGTTACTTTTCAGTACTATAATTTTCTTCACTTACAAATAATTCACGTAGGTCTCCTCCAATAAAAACCAATCCATAAATAAGAAATCTCATATATTTATTTTTAATATTAAACGACCAAAGGACAAACTTTAGGATGAGCACAAAAAGAGAAAATAAAAAAAAAAGAAACGTTCTTGTACCTATAGAAAAGTATAGCCAAAGCAACATGAGTAATTCACGTTAATAAACCCCTTGTCTTGCGAAGAAATATGTTTTAAAACATAATAAATTTATATTATTGATATCATTAAATTTAAATTTTGTATGATATTTCATTTTTTTTTTAAATTTAAAAATAATCCAACATTTAACGTGACAGTCATATGAACGATTAATAACGTTTAAATTATTAGATTTTTATCAATAATATATAAATTTAAAAATTATATTTTCATAATACGAATAAATGACAAATTCTGAACATATGTGGCATTAATATGATTACAAGAGATTTTTCCAATTTCTATCTGATAATCTTGTCGCATTAAGTTCTCTCTCATTTCATTATTATTTCTTTTTTCATATATTTTTATAATGAATAACAAATTTCGTAGCTTCGAGCTTTTAATTTAATTTACATAAATTTAATTAATATTCCAGGTTCCAGTATATTGAACTATTATTACACCTGTGATTAAATTATCATATATGAGATGAAATTCAACATTCATAATAAGAAGATTTCTTTAAAATAAACTTTTTAAAAATTTTAAATTCTAATATCTTTTCTATAATTATACAAAATGCAAATTACATTAGATATTTTGGTAATCATAAGTTTGAAGTACGATTTAAAATCATTTCGCTCTTGTAAAAAAAATAGAATCCCACTTGACAATCCACAACGTAATACCCTACGAAAAAACAGAAGAAAAAAAAAAGAAAGAAAAAAAAAGAAACAGACACGATTTCCTTAATGTTATTCACATATGCATGCAACGCGCTCAAGTATGCGAAAGCTGTGCGCGCAAGTATAATACTTCCGGACGTCGTTCACACACATTCTCTCTTTCTCTCTCACTCTCTCTCTCTTTCTCTCTTTCGAAAGGTTACGGGGCGTTGGCGTCGATAGGTCAAGGACGCGCTTCTCTCGGGGTCAGATCGACAAATCACCCTTTTGCTTTACCTATATATATATATATATATATCTTCACAACACACATACACACTTGCTCTCTTTCTCTCACACCGAATACCTATGTATAAAAAAAAAATAAAAAAAGGGAACCATCTCCCCATCCCTTGAATGGATATAGCCCCCAACACAGAGAAAAGAAAAAAAAAGAGACACAAATCGTTTTGGGGAGAGAGAGAGAGGGGTAGAGAAAACAAGAGGAGAACCCCATTAATGTCCCTTTCTACTGACAAATATCATCGACCTATAGCTGCTTTTGTTACACACCACTTGCTGCTTTTCTTTCTCTCTCTCTCTCTCTTTTCTTTTCTTTCATCTGTTTTTCTTTTTAAGTATTTCAAGTGGGTTGAGGTAGTAAATTTTTTTTTTCGTTCCTTTTTTTTTGGAGATAATTACTGGCGGCACGTGAATGTCATCTCGGGTTTGCCTGGAAAATTTTTCTCAAGATTCATTACTATTATCATATAATAAGCAAACAAGTGCTTACAATGATAGAACGAGGATACATTATTGTAAATGATATTTATTTTATTCTCTTTCTCGTCCTTACATCAGTTAATATTTTAACATTAGAATAAAGATTTTTTTTAACCTTATACACGATAAGTAAACGAGAATTCATCATTAATATTGAACCATAATTCAATAAAATTCATATTATATCTTCATTTTGATATGAAAAAATATACTTATATAAATCATATTCGAAATATAATTTAATATTCGTGAATATTCTTATGATATTCTTTGACAGGTAAAGTCTCTTGTAATTTTTAACGTCTTAATGTCTGAAGAAAGATTGAGCATTAATAAAAAAATAAGGGTACACGAAGAGTCATCTCCCTTTGAATATTACCGTTTTTTTAAAAGTATTTTACTGTTTTTACATAAATATTAGATACAAGATTGTTTAAAGACAGTTGGGTTATCGCATACACACATACATTTTTTCCTTATCGTTTTTAATTTTAATATCTTAATTTTATTGTAGATAAAATAACGCCCTGCACGAATAATTTCTGTAATTTCTTAAAAAACTTAAGTTAAATCATGTCATTAATTATCCACTTTTAGAATATAATTAAGTTTAATTAAACATTCTCATTAATTAATATAATCCAGTTATATTTAGTTCCATTAAAGGACTGATTAAATATTCATAATATGTGGATTCTAAAGTGAAAAGAAATAAGATGAATCCATTAAATCTTTTGCTTTATTGTATTATTTTAAAATTTGTTTGGTTCTTCTTTTTTTTCTTAAATAAAACTTGCTGCAATACAAAAAAAGTTAATAAATTAAGATAATTACCGAAATATTTCGGAAAATTAGAATGTTGAATAAAAAGAGTTAATATGAAAAATTTATAAGTTATTATAAGTTAAATATTCATTAAAATAGAAAATTAAACATATTTAGCTGCTTAAAAAATTATGCATATTGGAAAAATAAAGTAAATATACAATTTCAACTCTGCATAATTTATGCATTTTGATAAAAAAGAAAAAAAAAATGAAAAAATAACTGAAAGAAAAAATGTATTTTCATATATTATGCAAATTTCAACTAAATTTGCATAAAAATAAAATTCATCCGCGCTCGTCAAACGTTAAAATAAAAGAGGAAAAAAAAAATGTTCATCACAAAGATGACCAGATCATGAGCAAATATAAAGTTTCATTGGGTTCAATGGATGCGGTATATAGGTTTTGTATTTAAAGCATATAGGCAAAATTTGTTCAAACGATCGATAGCTTTTGATCTCCTCTAAAAAACCATCGTTTTAGTAAAAAAGATACGATTAAAAAAAAAAAGCGAAAAAGAGTGTCGAGGTATCAAGCAGCGTTTACCGAGTCAACATAAAATAAAAAAAAAATAAAAAAAAAGAGCCGTTCGCTAAAATAAAAAGAGTATACAAACGAGCGAACGAGCGAGAGAGATAGATAAAGTGAAAGAGAGAGAGAGAGAGAGAAAATCTAGAGAAAAATCGACCTTGGAGGGTAATTCGGTAAAACGCAACGCGTGAGACGAGCCCACTTGTGTCGTTTTTGCACATACGACGAGTAAAGAGAGAAACATACATATATATAGAATTCGTCGTTTGTCGCTCGTGTGTTTAATGGTATACTATACCTAGCTTTTCTCTCTTTCTCTCTCTCTCACTCTCTCACTTTAAATGGCGTAAATCCGTTGCCACGTACGTACGTTAAAGCTCGCGTCCGTACGTGACTCTCGTTTTCGTCGGTACGCCGCCGTATAGAAAGCGAAACCGCTCTTCTACCTACATTTTCGCCCATTCATCCGAAGAGAGAGAAGGAGAGTAAGAGAGAGAGAGAGCGTACACGACTGTGGTGGTTTGTGCAAAAAAAAAACCAGCACGCGCCGAGTGAGAGAGAAAAATAAAAGGGAGGAGAAAAAAAAAGCTTCGAGCTTGCAAGAGCGAGCGAGAGAGAAAGAGAGAGAAAGAAAAAAAATGCCGGGAAAAAAAGAGGAAAAAATGTGCGAGAGAGAGTGAGCTTGTTGGAAAAAAGGCTGGAAAAAAAAGTGAATCTCAATGGCGTAAGCGTACACTCGCGTTCCACTGAGAGAGAAAGAAAAAAAAAAAAGAGAGAGAAAGAGAGCAAGTGAAAAATGCGCAAAAATGACGATTAGAGTAGAAAGTGAAAAAAAGAAAGAGATAGGTAAAGGTTGGCCGTCAAAGTGGAAGGAAATAGTGTGAAAACTAGTGAGCGAATATAAAGTGACTTTGCGGCCCAGAGCGGCTATCGAGAGACTTGCTTTTATTTTTTATTGTCACTTTTACTAATTTAAGAAGAAACACGGATAAAGGAAGAAAATAAATGTCAGATAATTTAGTTATTCATAGAAAGCGTTTTAAACATTTGAAAATGAGAGATAATCAAATTTTTTTTCACTATTAGAATAAATCGTGTCTTTATGTTTGAAAAAAAAGTATGACGCAATTGATTAGATTCAATAATTAATTAGCTAATTAGAAGTAATAAATTATTATATTTAATTATTGAGGTTTAAAATTTTGAAAAAGTAACGCGTTGATCTAAAATAAATTTATTAATAAATAATTTTAATTAGCAGTATAAATTAATTCATAATGTGTCAAGTGTCACTGTAAATGATTGAAGATATACATTTTTTCATAAAACAAAAAAGGAGGAAGGAGGAACAAAATCAATTTTAAACGAAAATTGAAAGAGTCAATCCACTGATGGATGGAAATAATCTATTAATAAATAAAATTTCAGTTAATAATTATAAATGAGACTCGAAAATTTAAAAAAAAAAAAGAAAAATCAGAATAAATACTCGAAATTTTAAAAGTACAGAATAAATATTTCTAAATGTCGGAAGAATGAAGATTTCAAGGAATAACGCGAGCAGAAGAAGAAGTAAAAAAAAAGAAAGTACAACGTTATAAAGTCGAGGGAGGGTTGCTCTTCGAAAAAAAAGACGCGAGTAAGAGAGAAAGAAAGAGAAAGAAAGAAGCCTAGTATAGTAGGTATAGGCGAGTATTTCATTGCGCAGAGGGTAAAAAAAAAAAAAAAAAAAAAAAAGAAGGAAAGGGCAATGGATCTCCTATATACCCTCCTTACCCTTCGTCGTTTTTGCGTACGGTTGCCAGGGATGAAGTACGTAGGTATTGATCTATTTAAAGCCTAGAGAGGAGTACCAAACGAGGTCCTTATTAAAAAGCAGAGTGAAACAAGGGAGTGTATAGTAGAGAAAGTCTTCCTCTTTCTCTCTTCTTTCTCTTTTTCTCTCTCTCTCTCTCTCTTTCTTTTTTACCCTTCGCGTACATACACGCTTAGGTATCACCCTACGTTTTCTCTTTACCCTCGAAACCTTTTCTCTCTCGTCTTCTCCCTTTTTTCTTCGCTTTTTTTTTTAAACTCAGGTATAAGGAAAAAAAAATTGTCCTTTACCCTAGGCACGGAAAAGCTGTGATTTGTACGTTTTTAGTTTTGAACGGATACGTTAGTTATGTAACGAAGAAAAATGCTAATACGCTTGAAGAGAATAAAATAAGGGGGTGGATTTAAAAAAAAAAATAAATAAAAGGGGTGAACGGGGATATATATTGAAATTTTTCATTTGAAAACTATGTTTGATGGAAATTTCATTATTTAGATAACAAAGAATTTACGCATGTATTTTTTAATATCCTTTTATCGCTTCTCTCTTGTTGACATTAATAAAATTTTCATTATTTTTAAAACGATTTTATTTTTTTTTTTTACCTCAAACAAAATGAAAATTTTAAACTGTTATTCAGGTCGAATGGTTTGTAATTATTAATTTTTAAAACGAACACCCCCTGACGACTCAATCACTCTCGTCCTGTATAACGGAATTTTTTAAAATTTGTTTTTTTTTTTAAATCGAACAATTTTTTAACTTTTATTCTTCGCGCTTTCACTTTTATTATTATATATATAAATATATTTTTTCTTTCATAAATCGCATAACTTTTAAAAGCACTTTTAACAGGGCCGTTTTATGACTATTATTGATGCAATGCATAAACATAAAAGATCTTTTTATTTTGATTCCTATATAACTGTTTTACGCAAAGCCATAACTTTTTGGCAATATATATGCTTTTTAATATGCTGTATAACGTTTTACATAATTTATACATTTGCGTTATTGGCTGTACATCGAAATATATTCAGATTGTATTAAATTAATAATTAAAATGAAAAAAATTTATCATAATACGACGCAAAAAGTCATGTTATCAAGTTAAATGCGATCGCGTTGCTAAAAAGGATGGAAAAAGAAGGAATTGTTATCGTATTAAAAATTCATTTAAAACTAAATAATAATAGGATACAAGCGCAAAATTCGAAAAATGCTTTCGAACATACGATATAGTGTGTCCCGAATTAATCTCCAGTAATAACGAATAACGATATAAAGCCAGTTGACGCTCGTCGGGCAGCTTGGTTAAAAAAAAAAAAAAAAAATCTCTTTTTTTTTCCCCAGATAAAACGTAACAATGCCGATCATTATCGCAAAATGACGTCGTGATTATTCTATCCAGTAGCACCCCCCCAATGTCCTCCTGCCGCGTTCACCCTCCTCCAGCTACTCTACATCCAAAAAGAGCCATTGTTAATGTAATCCCTGCAGCAGACGTAAAAGCTCGCGCGCGCTCGCTCTCGCAAGCTCTACGCGTCCGGTAATTTTCGCAAACGCGAATATCAGTTTACGTGAAACGCGAGTTTTATTACATGCGCGTATACAAAAAGAGCGAGACGGAAAGTAAAAAGCGAACGTAGGGTGGTACTAGTGGGAGGTAAAAAGGAGGGTAAAGGGGGATGGGTGTAGAACGGTGCGAAAGTTTGCGAGTGACAGGCGCCGCCCGGCCCTCCAAATCATAATTTGCTTTTTTATTTTATCGGCCGAGCGGAAAACGTAACCATGCAGCCCCAACCAAGCAATGAAGTAGTAGTGTAGCGACGAAAGAGTAGGGAGAAAAATTGCGACAGAGAGCTCGAGCTTCGCTTATGAATAGAGACGGAGAATCTATATTTCTATACGTATATACAATCGACATGAGGAAAGTTAAAAGCAATAGATATATGTATACGTATAAACATATATTTGAAGCCGAGGGCTGGAGCTTCTACATTTTCTTTCTCTCTCGTATATTTTTTTTTTTCGTGCTTCCCCTACCCTTTTATATAGCTAGATATAAAATCCGCGATTTTAAAGCATTTTAGTATCGATCCTCGTTTTTAGCACTAGTCGCGGGGGCTTTCTATTGGCGGCGGGGTTGTACCGGCTTGCTACTCTTCTACTCTCTGTATGAAAACCGGGGGGCTTTAAAAAGGGGGGTGTATAAGCGCGAGGGAGGCGGCGAGCAAAGAGAAAGAGAAAAAGAGAGAAGCTGATTTCTCCCTCTTTTTACCGAGAGCAAGTAAGCCAGAAGGATAGAAAAAGAGAGAAAACTAGTAAAGCTACTATACCAACCCATAAGAGAGAGCAAACGCAAGCGCACACCAGAAAAGAGATAAAAAGAGGGAGAGAAAAGTGTGTGCGTGCTACGTACTTTAGCGAGATGTATAAGTGCGTAAATGCATAATAAAATTCATGTACCGAACATTTTCTCTCTCTTTCTTTTTTTTCTCCTCTCTCTATCTCTCTCTCTCTCTCTCTCTCTCTCTCTCTCTCTCTCTCGCTCTTTCTCCTTCTATCCGTGTAAGCGAGAAAAAGAGATAGTACCCGAAACGCGTGCGAGAAAGAAAGTTAATATAAAAAGAGAGAAAGAGCGTTTGACCCGACTCTGACGGCGGCGGGTGGAAGGCGGCCCCGCGCTTTTACATTTCACCCTCTGATTTTACTGTAGGAGCGAAAAACATTCGTTTATAATACCTCAACCGTGTACAAACGCACAGCAAGCGTGCGAGCATTTTTTTCTCCTCTCTCTCCTCTTTTTTTTTTTTTCTTTTTCTTCTTTTATTTTTTTTTAACTTGTAATCGGAGTTCTATCAAAATTAATCTTGCTTATATTTCATTTTGTTGATTATTATTTATGAGTTTTGCAGGAAAAACTTTTTTTTCTAGAGATGTTAGAAAGTATATTATTTAGAGAAAAGAATAACTTTTTTTTAAAACTTCATTAAAATATTGTTGCTCGTACAAGTTGTTACAACTTTTTAGTAATTATAGATTGTTCCCTGTTTTCCTTTTTTTTTAAAATTAGGTATAGTAAATATTTAAGTAAAATGGCTACTTTGATCATTTGTAGGTCTTTTTATAGATACAAACAAAAGACTTGATAAAAAAAAATTTGATTAGTACTATGATAAAATTAGAATGATTGAAATAATTAGTTGCGTAACAACTTTATAAATATTTAATTAAATATCTGCCCTTTATGCTCCTTTTTATGCAATCATTATTTCATCAACCCCTAAACTTAAATAGAATCAGGAATACGTAATGATTGCTGTAATGCTGATAACGAAGACTGGATTTAAGTTATTCTAATATTCTAATTATAATAAATCTAAGAATACTTCATTTCTTACATAAGATCATTACAAATGTACTTACAATTTCTAATGATAATAGCGTCTTGTTCAATTTATTAAAATAAGGTTAAATAATAATTATCGATCTTTGTCGTACCGTTAAGCAAAAATATTAATGAAACACCGATGTCCGTTACTTCTGATTAGCTGTTTTTAATAAATGGAAAAATTCCGGAAATGAAATGTTACGTACACTTTCGAACAGTAGATTTTCACATTGAGGCTTCGACGTTTCTTGTTAAATTTTCCAATATACAGTAGCTTGTTTACTATGCCATTTGCACTTTGAGCTATTCTACGGAGAATGAAAAATTAATTATAAAGTCGTTCTTTAAATTTAATGAGATATGCATTTTGTTGAAGTATTATTGTTATAATGATTGTTAAATTTATTAAACATTGTCATTGATTAAATGAATATTGATAAAATCAATATGATTAGAAATTAGAAGACGGTAGTGTAGTATAGGTATTATTTATTTATTTATTTATCAATATTCAAGAGATATTAGCGGGTCATTGCCATTTTCTAATGTCTAACCGAAGGAATTAATATTTATTTTTTACTTTATTATTAAACGCGAAGTCGTTTTAAGGAAGAAATAGTAGACGAAATATATTATCATGTAAATGACTCATAGAATCCACAATGTATAAACAAAAGTTTCATTCAAAATTCTATATCAATTATATTTTTCTCTTATTCTTTTAAAAATTTTAATCAAATCAGTTTTCTAATAATTAATACTGAGAAATTCCTAAGATTTCTTTCATGTAGACTCTGATACGCTTATATCAAAATAATTGCTGTCTAATATTTAAGTAGCCTAATTAGCATAATCGCTTTTACGTTAAAAAGTACGTTGTTCAAGTAGTCACTCAACGTGATCATTAGAATCTATTGAACACACGTAAGAGTGATAATGAAATTTAATCTAAACATTATAATATCAAGCTGTAGTCTTAATTTCAATAAAATGTATGCTAATAACAATAACAAACCTAACAGAATATTATTATCTTGAAATATTAATTTTCCATTATTATAATAATAAGAGAAGCAAAAGCCACAGCTAACGTCAGGAACCCTTCGCATTATCTTTAGTCCTTAGCGGAACTTTTCAATAATTTCTCTCATAAACATCTCCCTTGTACAACGCAACTTCAACTCCTCCCTATCATATGAAAAAAAGGCTTATTTTAAAAAAATAATAAAAGCATACCGACCGAAAGATGAAGGCGGAAGTGACGTGAAAACGCTCGGGCAAACCAAGACCAAACGCCTTTTTTTCACCCTCTCTCTCGCTCTTTTCTCTATGTACATAAACGAGAGAAATCTGGACCCTTTTTACTATATACTTGCTGCTGTTGCTACTACTATTGCCGCGGGCTTGTTCACCCCTTCATTTTTCTCCCTCTCTCTCTCTTACTCTTTTTTCCTTCCTCCTGTACGCGCTGTTGACCGTCGAGCTTGCGTTATACATATATAACGTTTGTGTTACATCCTATCCTGCCCTCTTTTTTCTATTAATAGCAAAAAAAAAAACGCAAAGTGTGCGTATATACTGAAACTCTCCCTCTTTTTCTTCTTTTTTTTTAAAGGGAATAAAGTTCTGCAAGGAAGAAGATAAAAAAAGAGAAAAATGAGTTAGAAAAAGAGAGTAAAGCACAACGTTGACACTCACTCATAACTGCATGAAGCATATCCAAAAATATAACGCATGTATGTATGTGAAAAAAAAAGTTAAAGTAAAAGAGAGAGGAAAAAGAGAGCGAAATTTTAATCCAAACGCTTTGCAGCTTTTTTTTTTCCTTCACTTTTTTTTTCTCTCTTTTTTTTCAACCCTCACACCTGCCGATTAAACGCGTTACCGCGGCAAATTCTAGAGAGGAGATTTTTCACGCCTACCGCATCTCGCTTTTTTTTCACCAATAAATATATGAGTGGTGGGTAGTTTAGTTTTTTCTCGGTCTACCGCACTTTATGAATATCATCGAATTTCATACTTGAATTTTATAATTTTCATTTATTTTATTTGGCTTTTTTAATTTCTTTGTAAAATTATTATAATTATCATTTATGATTTAAAATTCGTTTTCTTATTAATGAGATTTTTTAACGTTAATTTTAAACTTGTTGAAATATACAGTTTTTTTTCTTTTTATTTATTTATTCTAAAAAAAATATATCGGGTTTGATGAAATTCAAGGTCACGTATTGAATTGTTGTAAAAGCAATTTTATTTTTTACTAGTTTCATATATTCGTAAAAGCACTAAGCCGTCGATGAAAAATTTATCAATGGCTTTTATATTTCAATTTCAAATCTATAGGTGAAAATAAAAAAAAATGTTCTCTCTTTTTTTGCTCTCAATTATTGTTTTATGCGAACGTTTATTTAGATGGTATTTTTAATATTTTCAATGAAAACAAATTTTTAACGATTGTCCAACTATTAAATTATTTATTGTAATATACGGTGACTTATTATAATTAATACTCGAAAATCATTAAAAATTTTTCATGGAAATCATTGATTATATAACATCATTAGAATTCTTTTGATCGTATTTTGAAATAGCTTTTAACATTTTAAATATTTTATGTTTCACGTTTTAAAAACCTCATTAACGACTAAATGACTTTTAGAATAATGAAAGTAAATATGAAAATATTATATTTTTACTTATTTAATTTTTGATATTTTTACATTTTAAACATCGTGAAAGGCACGAAAGCTTATTAATGTTAAAATATACATTAATTCATCATATAAAAAATAAATATGTTAAACATCATGAATAATAAATATTTCATCTATAGTTTACAGTTATTTTATCAATACTCGTTTTTTTCTTCGTTCAATATGAATTTTAATGGATGGATTAATCATGTAAAATAATTGACAAAATTATATAATCTCGTTAAAAAGTTCATTAAAGCTCGGCTCTTGCCTTTTTTTTCCTTGCTCTCTCTCTCTCTCTCTCTCTCTTTTTTCTGCGGTAAATAAACTACGCACATTTTTTACATAAATAAAAGGGCAACGAAATCAAAATTCATCCAGAGATTTATTAGAGGAATAAAAATGTAAACGATAAACATGGATAAAATATTAGGCGAATACTTCGAATGAAAAAAAAAAGAGAACTTTGGTAAGTTATCTCGGTATTTCCATAACTACAATTTAAAAAAAAAAAAGAAGGAGAAGAAGAAATTTTACAAAGGGGAAAGAGAGAGAGTAGATCGTAAATAACGTACATTAAGCCCATTAACTACTTAAAATTCATCGCATAACGTAGAACGAAAGAGAAAACCTTTATATATATACATATATATATATTTGAGTACAGTTGTGCTAGCAACTATTGTCTCTGGCAGTAGCTTCCTCTTCTTGCATAGAATAGAAGAAGACACTTCGAAGCGTAACCCTCAAAAAAAAGAGAAAAAAGAGAAAGAAGAAAAAAAAAGAGAAGACAGATACTGAAACGTAAACGAGACACAGGACTTTCATTTCGCGAGTAGAAAGACTTTTTCGCGAGTAGGGTTGTACAAGGATAGTGTAAGTGAGAGAGAGAGAGAAAAGAAAGACTTTGTGTCCCTTCTATAGAAAAATCCATAAAGTTATAAAATGTGCGGAGAGCGAAATAGTACGTACCGCGCAGATTAGTTATGAAAATATAAAAGGACCAACGAACGAGGCGAAGTAAGAGAAAGATAGAAAGGAAGAAAGAAAGTAAAAAAAAAAAAAAAAAATAAAGGTAGTGGGGTTATAGAAAAGTAGAGGAGGGTAAAGCTTGGATGTCGTATATACGGATGAGGGTATATAGCCCTGAGAGGGCTCAACTTTTCCAGCTCATGTATATACCCTTCACCTCTTCTCTTCTTTCTATCTTTCTCTTATTTCTGTGTTTTTTTTTCTATGTGTGTGTCTCTTTTTTTTCCTTGGCTTCTGTAATGTAGCTTTACTTTCTATCCATCTTTCTCTTATTCTCTTTTATTCCGCTCTTCCTCTTTCACTTTTACCTTGTCTTTACCTCTTCGTGCTACTCTCTCTCGTTATTTTTCTTTTCTTTTTTTTCTTTTTTTTTCAAAGCTAGAACGAGATGGAAAGAGCCTTTTTCCTCCTTTTTATCTCGTACGTTTCGTAAACCACATTTGAATTGGCATTTTTAGCGGGCTTAAAACATACACCAGGCTTCCAACCTTGAAAGTGCCCATGTCTCGTCTCTTCCTTTCTATAGTTTTCTTTCTCTCCCTCTTTTCTCTCTCTCTTTTTTTTTCATCTGTCAAAGAGACGAACGTATTGTTTCAGTATTATATTTTTTTTCCTGTCCAGTGATTCATTTGGATTCCAATGGAATAAAGTTTAAGGGCTAATCTTTTTTTAAGTATCACATCAATAATTTACTACTATTTATTTATGTTTTTTTTTAAACTTATTTTTTTAATCAAATAGCAAATGAAAAATGTTTCCAAACTCTAATATTTCATATATTTATAGGTACTATAGTAAAACTTGATTAAAAAAAAAGTTCATGAATATATCATTTTTATAAACAAAGTTCATTCACAAAATATTAAAATTTATAAAAATAACTTTTTGAAATTAAAAAAAAAATGAATAATGTTTATCATTTTTTTAATTTTTATTTGATCGATATAAACTTTTTTCGAGTTTATTTACAAATAATAAATATTATCTCTGCACGATCTCAATATTTTATAGCATTAATATAATAGTAAAAGCAATTTAAAAAAAAAGATATATAATAAAAGAAATATGATGATAAAGCAAAGGATAGACTAAAAAAAGAAAAAAAAACAACAGAAAGAAACAGATGAAAGTCTAAGAAGTAAAGTATCGATCTCATCTTAGGAAAGATATTCGAGGCTTCGACAACTTTTTCGATAAAACTCGAAAGAACTCATCCCTCCATCGACGGAATCCAATAGCGCGCGAACGGGATAGATCGAAGGGGCAAGATTCGCGACAGTTTTCTTTTTACCCAAAGTATTGTAACTCAAAAAGTAAAAAAAATTATTTACGGAACTAAAAATTCTCTTTGCTTTCTTGTTTTGTTTTCCTCTCAACTAAACTTCATTTCATGAAACCAAATAAAATGATCTTTCTTACAAAAGAATTAGTCAAAATAATTAATTACGCATTTTCATGAATATTTAATTAATAATTGACATTCAAAAGATCATTATTAATCTTAAGAATGTATAAAGAAATTGATATAATCAAAGCTAACTTGAATCAATTGTATACACGCAATCATATTATTTCGGATGTACATAAATGAAAAGAAATAAATATATATAAATGTCTTTGAAATTAGGAGCCCTAGCATCTTTTATTTTTTTATCTCCATCCCCTTGAAGAATTCGAACGAGCGTGAACATAGGTTTTCCCTGCGTTAAGAAAAAAAAAAAAGAAAGAAGAAACGGAAAGTCGAAGGAAATGGCTTCATCCAGCAAACAAGTGGAATCATTATCGTGCCCATAAAGACGTTGTTTTCTCGCCCGTCAATTCGGGCAACAAACCCTCCCTCTTTACTACTGTTTATATGTGTACGTGTATGCTAGAAATTCTTGAAATGAGAGCCAGTTGTTTTTCCTTGCTTTCTTTTTTTTTTTTAACCTTTCATCCTTACCCCCTAAGGCTTTTCTTTTACTAGATCTTTAAGTTTTTACTTTATGATAGTAATATAAAAAATAAAAGTAAAAGATTATTTATTATTACGTGGGATATTGCTTGATTACGGATAATTTTATGTTTTTTATCTGTTGTGAATAAGTGACGTATGCTTTTTTTCGCTTTATTTTTACAGATTTATTTTAGTATGTTATTCTAGTTGGAATTCAAGGGAGATAAATATTTACGATGAAGAATTTAAAAAAAAAAAAATAGATAACTTATTTTTCCAGTCAATTTAAAAAATAATTGGAAAAATTAACCGAGAAAATAAGTTATCGGAGAAAAAGTATAACCGTGTGTTTTTTAGTATCAAATACAGTTTCATTTTATTCGATGTTTGTTGTTTTGAAAAATTGAAAGATTTTCCATGATTTACGAATGTAATTTCATTACTTTTATATTTATGCAAAAATAAAAAAAAAAGAACCGTATAACAAATCGAAACTGAAAATCGAAATTTCGTTAAAATATCATTGTTTATATTACAATGCAAATTGTTTTTATTGTTAAGTTTTCCAATATAATGGATTCGCATTTTATTTTTTCATTAATTTATATTCATTGAACTTCGGGGCAAAAATCGGCATTGTGCTAGAAAATTTTTTCAAGTCCAGAGAAATAAAAAAGTAAGCCAACATCGTTTAAGTTATGGTCACGCAGAAAAAATGAGCGAAAAAGAAAGAGGAAAGAAAATGAAAAGAATCAAGTAGGACTATACCGAAATTTCCGCAATCTTATCGGAAAGCTCGCGCGTAGATTCATTTGTCAGTGGGGGTAGGTAGGTAGGTATATATATAAAAATATATATGTTATGTGTGTGCGAAATAACTATACGTATATAAGCATCGAGATATCGCGAAGTTCGGGAGCAACACACCGGTGTGCTTCATGCATAATTCAATCAGAGTTAGACTAGAAACGTCAATACAGCTCGCAGATTATTTCTTTTCCCGGGCTTTTGCTACATTTCCCCATCTCTTCTCTATCCCGTCTTTCTTTCTCTTTCTCTTCCGTTTTTTTTTTTTTTTTTTTTACCGACTTCGGTATAATTTTCTCTTTCTCTTCTCTGCTTCTCGGTCCGTCTCTCTTTTTTTTACCGTCGCTAAAACTCCCGCCCTAATCTTTTCCCTCTCGCTTGTACTCTCTCGCTCGCGCTTGGCTGTTCGCGTTTCGCGAAACCTCTAAAAAGAGAGAAACAGGCGAAAAAGGAAGCGCGCGTAGAAAAAGGATAACGCTAAAAATGAATGAGCGAGAAAGAAAGGAAAAATCAGGTCCCTCTCTTTTCTTTCTCTCTTTAGCCTTTTATCTTTTTCTCTCTCTCTCTCCTAGGCTCCCCCTTGTCTATCCATTCGTTTCACATCCTCCCCACTCAAGCTTCTTTTATATTTTAATCAACTAATTCTGCGCACTGCGTACATTTATTGCGCCCTTTCGGACGCTACCGCTACCACCCGCACGCTTATGTAGATACAAATATAGGTATATATGGACATTGGACACTCAAACGAATTTTACTCGCTTATATCTATACATATATATTAAGCGCCAGATACCATGCATATATATGCGTGTGTCCGTATATTTATATATTTCTGTATATTTATACGTATATATATAGAGTGAGGAACCAACGCGTGTATAGTCCGTGACCATTCCGCGTTTTAATTGCGAGATGAGGCTCGCCGCTGATTCGATGGGATTTTTTCTTCGGCCGGCCAATGAGAGCTCGATCATCGGTGCGCGAATCGAGCGCTTATGTATATCTATGTATGTATGTTATATACACCATAGGTTTATGTATGCGACTGGTTCCACCGAGAGAAAAAGAGAGAAAGACTTTTCGAGGCCAGTCAATTTTTCAAACCGGGAGTTTTCTCCACACCTTTATTCTCGCACCCCCCCCCCTCTTAACCCCCCTTTAACACCCACACACCCTCTTTTTATATGTATGTGAAACAAAAAAAAGGAACTTTTTTACTTGTTACTATCTACTCTCGTACTCATCTCTTGTTATTATATTTGTAACGGTATTATTTGAACGCTATGAGCTCACTTTATTTTTCGACTCGTGTGTGGTGCTGTTGTTTTTTTCCTTTTTATTTTTTATTTTTGGTTCACCATTGGTTTCACATAGCTTCAAGAAAATAGCTCGATGATAGTGATGAGAGTATAAACTTTGATTCTCCATTTCGCGAATCGATGTTTACGTCGTTTTTTTATAGGGTATTTTTGATTTAAACATGGATATATATTTTTTTTTCTTTTTTTTTTTGAAAAGTACATATGCATGGAAATTAAAATTTATTTAAAATTTTTATTTCAATATTCGAAAACATTTTTCAATTCTTGTTATTTGTATCGATGTAACGTAATACAAATTTGTTTTTACGCTCACGTGGAAACGAGTCTGATGGATAAAAAACAATTTTAATTAAAGTTGGAAACGATAGTTTAGGAAAAAAAAATTAGTATGTTATTCGTTGTAATATTAGTTACTTTCGAAGAAATATCTAATAACAAACAGTACAGCCACAACGAAATTCTTGATATTAAATTTATTTTCGAAGAAAAGGTAAAAGAAAAATTCATTTGTATTAATTATTTTTTCATTGTCAATTTAATGTTATTCTTAGCATTATTTAACAATAATTAAATATTCTTAAATTATTTTGAAAAATATAACATTTAAAAGAAAATTACGCCAGAGATAATTAGTTGTAAACATTTGATGAATTTCAACTTATACTGCACACACAAAGTGAGTACTGAATGTTAAATAAACTCCAGCAGAATAATCCCTCGTATTTAGAATAAGTGCTGGAAAAAAAAGAGAAAAAAATTTTTAGCTCCATATTATTAAAAATACGATGGAGTACATGATGCGCTGTAAGCAAGAATAACATGCAGCTGGATTAAAAGTTTTAGCGATGTATACAGCTTTTATAAAAAAATTTTTAACATAATTTATGAAATAAAAAGAGAAATCGCTTAATAGACTAAATAAAGTCTTAGCAAATAATTTTTTGTGTGTAAAGTAACTGCCGAATAAAAGTTAACATTGTAGTATTAAAAGTGCGAATTTGACCGTTTTAATTTAATGAAAATTCGTTCTTTATTTATGATTTAAAATAAGTTTTTTAAAAATTAGCATTTTCTTATGATATTCATCGATAGATCTCATGTATATCACAGATCTTTCTCAAATTAATAATTAACTGTAACGCTAATTTAAAATAATTAACTTTTTTAATGAATAACATAATTAAATAATATTTCTTTAAATTTCAAATCTATTCGACGTCATTTATGTTCATAATTAAGAAAAAAAAATTTTTCTTGTTTCATTAGATAATCAGAGATGCGTTGAAACATGAAAAAAAAAAAAAAATTGAATATGAGTCTAATAACAAGATTATGCATGTAACTCAAAAGAATATATCTTAAAATTTGCAAGAGTAGAAAAAGAAAAAAATAGAGAGAAAGAGAGAGAGAGATAGAGTGGGAGAAAAAGAAAGAAAGAAAAGAAAGAGAGAAAAAAAAAGTAGAACGTCCGGATTGCATTACTTTCTTCACTAATAGTTTCCTTTGCCGGCCCATTAGCAGGCGCCTTTAATCTAGCTCTTTACAAAAGAGAGGCGAACGAGCGAGTGCGCGCACAAGTTCCCCATGTGCATAAGTGCGAGCCTTTTCGCCAAAGCTTCGTCATTTCCATATCATGCGGCTTCCAAGGCCTTATATATACGTACAAGTCTATGTATGCAAGCGGTCTCGTATGTAAAGGCACATAGAAAATTTCTATACTTCTCTCTTTATCTTTTGCTTTTTGCTTATACTCTCTTTCTCGCTTCTCTTTTTCTCTTTTTTTTTACTTTCTCTCTCTCTCTATCTCTCTTTCTGTCTCTATGTGTCTGCTTCCCTTGAATTCTCAGAGATAATGATTTACATGTCCCCTTTTTCACGTAAAGGGTGCGAAGATAGTCCCAAAGAATTTCACTTGTATCATTTTCAAGTTTATTCGCTTTCTTCACAGAGATTTTTATTTTTATTATTCCTTTTTTTTAATTACGTATTAGACATAAAAATATGTTCTCTTATTGATCTTGTATGATATTATTAATTTTTAAATTAATTTTTAAAATATTAATTAATTTATTAGATTTAGTGAACATTGTATTCGCTATACTTGTTCAATGAAGCATTTGATTATTTATTTAAAAACTTCAATTGCAACAAAAAATAAAGATTCACATGCTCTAGTATACAATAAATGAATTTTTCATTCATAAAAAAAAAATTTTGACGCATAGTTTTGAAGAAAACTTGAAATTACTAAAACTCAATAACAAGAGATAGATTTATAAGCAACTATTTCGTAATTTCAAGTTCTCTTCGAAACTATGCAACAAAACATTTTTGTTATGAATAAAAAATTTATTCATTGTACTCATATCTGGAACGTATATTTCTTCATTTTTTGTTATGTTAAGAAGTTTTTGATAAATAGTGAAAAACGCAATTAGATAAGGATGGAAGATGCAGTGCCTGCTTAAAAATGAAAATTGTCTATTTTATAATACTTGCAAAAATTTACATGTAAATACTTTGTCCAATCTTCTATACAAAATTGATTTTTTCTTCTTTAAGCGAAGAACGTGTAATAATGATTAGCTTTATAGTTCATCAATTAGTTAAACACGAAACTATCTCGAATATGGTAAGAAACGAAATATGGGAAATTCTGAAATATAATAACAATATTCACAAAGAATTAATTCCGTAATAAGATTAACCAATTATTTCTTATCATTTTGTATATAAAAAAAAACAAACAAAAATACTACTGCTAGTTTTCTATTTTACGTAGTTTAATCGTCTAATTAATAAATAACAAGTAGTAGAATATTAATTTCGCATGGTGTGTACACATTGCGTTTAAAACAATTTATTTGCTATTACATTTGAGAAAATTATACTTTGAGCACGTATAACACGTATTAACATACATACAAAATCAATTGCTCATTCTCTATTATACATACATATACATAAATAAATACGTATAAATTCTATTTTAATCACATCTATAAAAGTACAAAATTTCTATATTGACTCGTTTTGTACTATTAATAGTTTTAAAGCGCTTCATAAATACGATTTTCCGAAGCATTATAAACGTTTTATACATTTAACGCTACAAAGTGTTTTTCGTGCGCTCATAAAAATCGTTTTAAATTCTTAGAGATAGTTTTTTATTTTTATGGCTAGTTGAAATTTAACCTTTCGGTTAATATTATTTTGTTATCGACCATCAAGATTCGCTCTTTAATCTAATGAACATGAAAGTGTAGACCACGAGATTGTTGCGCTTGATGTCTATTTATAAGTTATCAAATTCATATTTGATAGTCGAATGGTTAACTTTATTACCAGTAGTTTATCATTGGTATATATTATTTTTTTTACATTTTTAATTTAATGATGATACTTAATTGGCATTAAAATTATGTTTGGAACTCAAGAAAGATTTTCTTTCGAACAATAATAAACTAAATGCTCTTATGTAGAAGGAGTATGTAATATATTATTACATAGATGAAACTAACGCTCTTTGAAAATGCAAAACTCGTAGAGCCAAGTTATTCCGTAGAGCAGATTTCGTTGATACATAAGCGCGAAATACCATTTTCCATCACTCCCTTTACATCCTACATTCTCTCTCTTTTTCCCATCTCATTTTTGTACCATCCCATTTCTACACTCTTTTTCTCTCTCTCTCTCTCTGTACAAAGCGAATTATCATCAGGGCGCGTTCGGGATTGCAAATACTATCAGACAAGGAGCCAAGAGCGAAAGAGAGAGAGAGAAAGAGAAAAGGAAAAAAAAGGAAAAAGAGATAGAAATAGATAACTACTATAGGCATCGAGCGAACGTTTTTAATGCGCCCGTTCGCGCTCTCATCTGTGTTTTACACCGTTGGGGCGGTGTGCCAACCAACCCTCTCATTCTCATTCTTTCTTTCTGTCTCTCTCTTTTTTTCAACACGACGTGTACCATTCCTATTTCCATCCCCACTACTTATATAAAAGTACATTCTTTCTCTTTCTCTCTGTACATTTTCCCTCTTTTTTTGCCCCCCTTTGCCGCACAGTAACTCACTCATCCCTGCATTATCCAAACCCCTCTATCTTTCTTTCTTTCTCTTTTACTCTCTTTTTCTCTCATTTTATCTTTCTCTCTCTCTCTCGTCACCACTGGTTACTTTCCCACCCACTAGCGTCATTCTCGGAACGTCGCTATGTGCGTATACGCGAAAGCACGACCTCCTAGCGTTTTAAATTAGGCATTTTTTTTCCTACTTGCCTGTGTTTTAAATAATTTTTCGACGATTTCTTCACGCGTGATTTAGTTTATTTTCCTGATTCTTTTTTTCCTTTTTTTTTGTTTTATTTGTCTCTTCTTGTCACTGAACGAGCTCTCCAAAGATGATTACTATAGAATTTTAAATATTATTTCAACAATAGGATATTTTCTTCTTTTGAGATAAATTCATTGTGTTTTTCAAGCGATTGAAAATAAATTTCTGAAAGAGCTTTACAATCGTGTAAAATTCAATTTGCTCGTCAAATAGATGCGATTTTTCAATAGGAAATTTTCGCGTTTATTTGTAATTGTAATATTATAATACGTGAAAATCGTGATATTGTAACATTTTATTGTACTATTTCTGACAATACATAATTTATCTTCAAAGTAAATCCATTTAATTAAATGCGCCAACGTCCCTACTCCTCCTCTGTGTAGATTTTGTGTATTGTGTTTACTTAATTTTAAAATATAAAATATTCATTTCAATTCATTTTGCTAATCCACTTTGAAATTTTAATCAGCAAATATTATAAAACATATTCAACGTTTTCCAAAAAGGCTTTGCTTCTATAAGTAATATGTAATAAAATTAATAATCATAATAATAATGAATATATTTATTTATTTATTTATTTATTTTTTTAATAATATTCGTTATATTAATACTTTTGAAGAGTTCGACAGACATTCTAGAAATTATGCAAATATGAGATTAAACGAGTAGTTTATTCAAAAAATTTAATTAATTTTCATTTAAATTATGAAAAATAAAAATGTTGTTTCATTATTATTAAAACTTGAATAACTTGTTAAACTTAAGATTTTACTTTTATTTTATGTTTACATTCATCACTCTTGAAGACTGTAAGATCTAATGTAAATTTAAATGTCATTCAAAAAAAAATTTTATGGGAATATTCATCAGCAAAAGTTTCGGCATTTTTTTTTTCAATTATATTTTTAAAAACATTTTCAAATATTGTAAGGCATAATTCATACGTTGAATTCAGAAAAAAATTTTTTCAAAATTCAATTCAAGCTTTTTTCTTAAAATAGCTCATTGTGCGGTACTTAAAATGCTTAATTAAATTAATTTTAAGAAAGAAAAAAAATATGAAAAAGAAAGTGTCTGAAATTTTTTTTTTATCTTATCAAAATTGCAAACATAAATTTTGAAAATTCTTATCTGAGAATTCGCGTGTTATCTCTATTCAACAGTACGCTAATTTATTTTCTTTAATATTTCGCATCGATTTATTCAGTTTTTTTATAATTAAAATAATTGATCCATTATAACATAACAAACCGTTCATTAATTGTGTTTGACTTTTTAAGCTAATTTAATAAGCTAATTTGAACATTAGTTAAAAAAAGTAATTTTGATTCATAGATTAAATTTAAAAAGTATAATTTTGATGATAAATCTAATGTATAATGCTGAATTATTAGCCGATGAAAAATAAAAATTTGACTTTGCAAAAAGAAAAACTGATTTTTTGAGTAAAAAAAATATTGGTACAACTTCCTGAATGAAAGGGAAATTGCTCTCTTTTACAACATTGGTATATACGCCTTCGTTTTTTGCTCTATTCTACCTTTGCTCCCCTCAACTATCTTCCTCTATCTCTTTTTCTCTTTTTCGCGGTTTTTATCTTTCTCTCTCGTTCAGTCAGTCAGTCGTTTGTGCTCATCCTATACATAGATATAAATGTGTGCGTCTCATCTACTATATACCTTCCCTGCTTCATAGTCGTACGCTTCTACATAGAGGCTTTTACAAGAGAGGGTTCGCTTATATAGCCTAGGTTACGCTGGTATATGCCACCCTTCTAATTTTTCCACCCCTTTCACTAAAATTAAAATCAATAGTGCCACCACGTGCCTTTCCTCTTTTGCTTTTGCTCACCGACGACGCCGTGTTGGCGGCTTGTTGGAAAACGAGACTAACTTTAGATATGTGTGTGTGTGTGGGTATATGTATGTATATTGTATACATCATTTTTTTTTCCTCTTTTTTGCTTCATTTTTTAAACCTGCAATAAACGACTTGATATCGCATAAGCTTATTTTTCTGATATAAGAGAAAAACATACACGTACAATACTGTTAACTTTACTTTCTTTAAAACACTTTTAGAATCAATGTCAAGCTCTAGAGAGATTTAACTATTTTTGCTCAAGTTTTAGTCTATTCTTGTTATCTAAATAAAAATCAATTGTAGACTGTAATATTAAATTAAATTTTACAATAACAGCTGATCGATGTGTTAGGCATTTCTATTGCTTGATGAATTGTTAATAAAATCTCTTCTATTTTAAAACATATCGGAATGTAAGTATAGAGGTTTTCCATCAAAGTGTTTTTAGAAACTTTTAAAATCATTTATTGTAATTTTTTTAATACTTTTTAGATTTTCAGATAAAAAAATTTTTAGTATTACGATCGCAATTTAAATACTTAAAAAACACAACCTTCAAAAAAAATTTTTGAATACTTTTATTAATCTTTATTTAATGTCATATGTGATGATTTCTGTTAATAACACATTGCATAAAAAGATGTATTCAAGGCTATTATCTCTCATTCCAATAAAGAACTGTGATAGGTTGATAATAGAGAAGAAAATAATGTAAGAATTCTAAAAGTAAGAATAAAATATACGAGTCACATGAAAATTCTAAGAAGTAATAATTTTTTTAAAGATAAATACCAAAGTGTTATTTTTATCTACGTTAATTTTAGAAACACAAAATAGGCCTTGAAATTAAAAAAAAAAAGTACAATGTTAATCAAAATTTATCACAAACGTATAACAACGTATAAAACATCACATGCCCTACTACATCCGACTGATTCTACTTAAGATTTTTATTTCTGGATACGTCGTTTAAATTTCTTGGAAAATTAATAGATTTTTTCTGCTTTTATTGATCATTTCTCGTTAACGATAGAAATTAATAATTTTTAAAATGAAATTAGCATCATAACGCTTATAAGTCTAATTAGAATAATTTCAAGAATTTTTTTATTTCCAGTTTTATTAATGCATCGGTCATTGTTTATTTCAATTGTTTATCAATATAATCAAATTAAAATCAGTTTAGCCCGATTTTTGTTGTTTAATATTTGAATTTTCATTTTAAAAAATTGAACTCCATTATTTGTTGAAACATTTTTTGTTTTGCATATTGCATATATTGACGATAACCACAAATATAATGGTATAAATGTTTTACGTAATCAAAAAAGTAATTTTTTAATTTCTCTTTTTCGTAGTTTTTTGCTAAGTTCACTTACCAGTTAAATATTTATATTTTTAATTTGATTTTCATTCATATTTCTTCTCATTAACAATTACCTTTATTTCGTTTTGTGATAATTTTTTATTTTTTTTCAAGTCTTGTATTGAAAATTTGCATTTTAAAAAAGAATAAACGTTTATTCATTCGAAAGTATTTCTCTATGATTGATAAAAAATGATATTTGCACTTTGTTCTTATTATTGGCGAAACTCGTGACTTATTTAATCAGAGAATTTTTTTTTTTATTATCAAATGTAATGTTAAATTAAAGCGTTTGCAAACTTAGTCCTTGAATTTGATATTTAAACTATTATTAGATTAACAAATCATTCTGCAAAATAATTTTTTATCAGTCAATTCTGGATTGTTATCTTATCACTCGGGATTCTCGTCTTCGTTTTATTTTTTTTTTATCGCTCACAGTTTTTATGGCTCAACTATGTGACGGTATCAGTTTTAAGTATCTAGTCGCATTTGAACGCCACTTTTTTTTTTGCAACCGCATTAAATATTTCATCAGCTATTTCAAAATTTGCATTTTGATAATTTTAAAAAATAATAACGCTGCCAAATGTTTTGTCATTATGCTTTCTCATAGAGATCTTGAGATTAAGAAATTTTTTTATGAAACACATTTTATCAATTGTAAAATTATTTTCATCTATTGGATGTAAAGTTTTTTTTTTAAAAAATAGTCAATATAATTACTTGAACAAAAATTGCGTAATCCCAAAGATCGAAACGACCAGTTTTATTGTACTTTATAAAATCTGATTAATTTCGTACAAATTGAACATTACAATATACATACGAAATCCAATATTTTATCACGACTTGCATAATCTTTACATATTACATAATATAAATTAGCTAATTATTCAGTATCGAATGATTTAAAAAAATGTTTTATTATTGTAAAGCTAGCTTTGATTTATCATTATTATACGTACGTGTGTATCAGGTATCATTAATATAGTTGATATACGATGATTAAAATTCTACCTGCTATTTCCGATACTCCTAAAGCCTTTTCATTTGATTTTTAGGTCTATCGGGTTACTTATTTTTTTTTTTCTTCTAAGAAGAGTCCAATTAGAAAAAAAATTTTTTATTATTAAATATTGGAGTCCATAGTGTAAAATTGATTTTTGCATTACAGTATTTGCTACATGGTTATGACTCATTTTTAAAATCATATTTGTTTTAGTAAAAAGATAAGGATATAGAATATTTTATACATTTACGTATAGTTATTATTTCCATTTACGACAAGAAAAGAATTTGAAATATAATTTTTTTTTATTTAACGTCGCTGTAATTATGCTTAGTGATGCTAATTAGCGACGGAGGTCATCAGTGTGTTTGTGAACAAAGCACATGTATCTTATTCAGTGGTGCTCGTATCGATCGGCTGAGAGCGGGATTCGAACTCGGAAACTCGAGATTATGAATCCATCGCTCTACCGACTGAGCCACTGACGACCTACATTATAACATAATTATACAAAAGTAATGATACCCGATTTTTTGTTGATAATAAAAAATATTTAAAATCAAATAAATTGTAAAATAAATTTAAAAGATTTAAATTTTACCCGCATGAATTGTTTTCTACCTATTTCCCTTATTTTTTAATGTTAGTTCATATTTTGTAATCTTCATTAAAATTTCTTTTACTGTATACTTTTTACGTTGGTAATTTTCAAATTTTATATCAAAACTTGAATACCGAGCGACTTCTATAATTCAAATATTTTTTTCAACAATGAAACATAAATTTTGAAATTTTATATGGCATCGGAACCCTGATTATATTAAAGAAGCTGTCTTTAAAACTTGAAATCATAAATATAAATCGATTGGTATATCGAGTGATAATATCGTAAATATTGATAATTAAATTAATATACATTATGAACGATATTAGTTGGAGAAAGCACGATTACAAAGTTAATTATCGTTATTACTTTGCCTGTCTAATTCCATTCGAAATTTATAAATAGCTTCAATTATGTAACATTATTCAATCAAATTAAAAAAGATCAATTACTTTCGTAATAATTGACATTGTTTTCTTACCTTACACAAGTACATCTAAATTATTAATAAAATTGAAATATTATAATTATTCATTTTGAAATTAGTTTTTGCTCTGCGTGAAAGAACAATTGTCCAAACGTTATTTGAATTTGTAATTTAAAACTCGTTACATTTAGTCGTCATAATAAAATTTTTATTAGAAAGTAAATTATTTCATAATGATAAAAATTACAATTATTGTTACAATTATTTTTTGCTGTTGAGCATTTGTAAAAGTTAATTCAAAATGCAAAAAATTATTAATAGTTTAAAAAAAATCAAAAAGAATAATAAATAATTAAAAATAGTAAAAACAGACACGAATTATTAATTATTATGACTTAATAAAATAAACATAAAACTTAAATTCTCGTTATAGTATTATATCACAAGTTTATCTAAAAGTCAAATTAAAATGGTTATACGATATCCAGATAAATAACTCAAACGAATTTCATTAATCGGTGCACGCTCAAAAAAAACTGCACATCCGTACATTCAAAAAAGAGAAGAATAAAATCAAAATTAAAACACATTGAAAGAGAGAGAGCAAGAGAGAAAAAGAGAATGAGAGAGAAAAAAAAAATTGGAAATATTGTATACATAAGCTTTGAAAAAAATCATTAAAATCAAAGGTACGGAAGCGGAAGTCTTTGCTTGAGCGTCCGAGCGAGTAACAGGTAAGGCTATATAGTAAAAAAAAAAGCACACTCGCATACATACACACGTTGAATGTGCAGCAGCGAGGTAGAAAGCTTGGAAAAGCATACAGGTGGTCTAGTATAGTATAGCGCGCACGTTTCTCTCACGTGCGTATCTCTATATATACATACCTACGTATATATCTATATATGTGAAAGCGAACATATGTTTACAAACACGAAGCAAAAAAAAAAGAAAGAAAAGAAAAAAAAAATAAAAATAAAAAAGCCACGTGTATGCAAGAGTGAGTGAGAGAGAGAAAGAAAGAGAGAGAAGCAATTGTGTGTTAAGGATAGAAGAGAATCGGAAAGAATAGAGATGGAAAATGCGAGTGTGATAGAGATAGGATAAACGTGAAAGTGGTGAAAAAAAAGTGTGCACGCCGATAGAAAAAAAAAACAGCATAGAGAGAGAGAGAGAATTGACGCTGAAAATATTTTTTTTTTTCGCCTTTTTTTCAACACCACCTAACCGTTTTATAAGCTTTTGATACGCCAGGAATTATTTGACGCTAAAGTTAACCAATATCGCACTTTTTGATTTCAAATTGATATGTGATACACATTGAATAATAGTATATAAAAATAACTCTATATATTCGTGTTTTTAGTTTTTTATTGTTTTATTTTATTATTTTTTTTTCGTTTTGTTTTTACTTTTTATTTAATCTATTGATATTTTTATTCGTATTTCCATAACTGTTATAAATAAATAACTTTATTCAATGTAAATAAAAAAAATGAGCAGTTAAATTTTCTTCTAAATTGTTCCGATAGAGCAAAGCATTAAGCATGACAGACGAAGAAAGCGAGTAAATAAATTCCAAGTGTATATCGAAGAAAACCTATCGACATATGGGAGTCAAAGCCCTTGAGAGAAAGAGAGAAAAGGACAGAGGGAGGAACAGGAAGAAAGAAAGAGAAAAGCATGCTACAAGCGATGAAAAGGGGATTCGAGATCGAAAATGCAAGCCAGGGAAGTAAAAAAGAGAAAAAAAAAAGATCACAATACCGAGAGTGTGAAAAGGCAAAAGAGCTTGCTTTTGTGTACCCTCTTTACTTTATTTATTATAGCATTATAACTTCTTCATCTTCTTTATTTTTTTCTCTTTTTTTTAAGAAGAATATCATTTAAATGATAATTTACTAATACTTTTTTTTTCTATTAGTTTCTATTTAAACTTTTTTACATTTATTATGTTCTAAATAAATTTTTTCTAGTTACGATTTAAAAAAAAAGAAACGATAAAATGAAACGCTACTTCAAAGCGAAGAATTTAATTAAAAAAATTTTTCGTAATTTCATAAATTAATAGTTTTATGATATAATTATCAAAAAGGATAGAGATAAAGTTTTAAATATTAATGTTACTTTGAAAGTAACATTAGCTTACAAAGCTTTAATATAATCATAATGATAATAATCCTAAAAAAGTTATGTTTAACATAACCCAAAGCATGATATTAAAAACGTTTTTTCTCTTCTCAAAGTGCTAATTTAATGACGTTAATAATTTTAATGAATTAATCTTTTTTACGACTGCCTTGCCAGAGTTTAGTTTCCTTTTTTTCAAATTGAAAATTATTGTCAAAACGATATGCTAATAAAAATATAAAACAAAATAAAGTAAAAAAAAAAAAAGAGAAACGCAAGCTCAACGCTCTTAGTGCGCCTTAATCGAAGAGCGTTCAAAGTAAAATTTTCAACTTTGATGTTTCAAAACTTGTGTGAAAGTTATAGTAAGAGAAGAGAGAAAAAAAAGAGCGAGAGGGAAGGGTTTAATCAAAGTTTATTACGGGTCTTAACAAATTCAAATTAAATTCATACACTTTAACTTCGTCGTTAACGAAGAACTAACGTCACTACTGGATGTTAATGCGCTCGAGAAATAAAAATAAAAAAATCAAGTCGCATCTTTGATATAAAAATAACAAAAAATTTAATATTAAAAAATTCATAAAACAAGCTTTTAGAACCAAATCGTATGACTTTTTCTTTTTATACCATTGGCTTTAAACATCATGAATTTTCAAAAATAACGTTAATATTTTAAATCAAAGAATTTCTTCGAATCATCAAAACTTTATTTCAATTGATCTATAAAAGAAAAAAAAAAATTCTAACATTACTTATTCTCAATACAATCTGTCAATTCTATTTCATTTTAGTTCAATCATTAAATTATGATTATCTTCGCCGGTATATATCCAATGACAATCGATTAAAATGAAGCTTCAACTCTCTCTCGGTCACATCTTTGACAAAGGATAAATAAAAAAGAATCGGGCCACATCTCTTCTGCGCGACCTAAATTTTCAGAACGCGCGTGAGAAGAAAAAAAAACGTCTAAATATCAAATGTGGATAGCGTGATTTAATTATACATGTATATATATGTATATCCGATGTGCATAAATATAATTGATCTCCGTATTATTCTGATAAATCTAACAATGGATTTCCAATACAATATGGTATATATGTATTTCTTAAAGTTGAAAAAGGGATGATAACTTGAAGAAATAGTTTATTAAAATTCTATCAACTTTTAGATGATATTGCACAAGGTTTATTTTATTTTGTCATTTATTCAAGGATATAAATTTAGATATATCTTGATATTCTTTTGCGTATTCCTTGAATATTTTATTATATTCTGAATCGTTAATTCTAAAGCTATTTACGTATCGAGTGGTGGTTATTCTTTTAACAATTTGTTTCTTACCTTCATATTTTTTTTTTGTTTAAGTTCAAATTTTTTATCGCATACTTCTGCTGAAATTAATTAATATAGCTTTTTGTCTATTTTTAAGAATGAGGTTTTCATCAAATTTTCTATTGAAGAAATTTTTTATTTAATTATTCAAGCTATTTTCAAAAATAATCTTTAATAAATTGGTAAAAAAGGGGCAAGAAAAAAAAAATAAACATTTAAAATCGTATTTTGACATAAATCTTTTTCCGTCTATTTAACCAGAAAAGTTTTATTAAAAAAAAAAGAAAGAATTGAATTTTCCTCTCATCGTCCAAGCAAAATTTTAAAATTTAGTATTCTCAATGAGAAATTAATTGTTAGTAATCTTTTCTACTTATATGACGTTAATTGTCATAGTCTATTAAATGCATATACCTAATTACATTCGAAAAAGCTAAAGCTCACTATAATACAAAATTGACGAAAATTTAAACGATTAAAGTTGATTTTGCAATTCCAATATTAAATTATAACCAAATATATATGTTTCACCTAAATAATATCTTACGACCTATAAATAGTTTCGTTATAAATTCTATTAGATGATAATTTTCAAAATAAAGGTCATATCGGCTACTTTAGGTTAAAATCATAGAATTAGATTTTGAAAGTTACAATTTCGAATCCTCGCAGCTCGGTATATATCCGAATATAAATGTAACTATAACCTTTTATTAGTTATCTAAAATGTTTGATTAAATTTTTCGAATAATCTATCTTTTACCTCGTATACTTTAATATTAGCCGTTTTATATTCGATTCTTCTTAATTCTCCTAAGAGCTTTCTAAAGCATTTTCCGAAAGTGCAAAATTTAGTTTTTACCTCCCCCCAACGAAGCTAATTTTCTTCTATACGTTCGTCCAAGTTATATAAGAAAATAGATATTTTAATTGATGAAAATTGCTCGTTTGCAGCTTTAACAAATATGCTCGTATATGCAAATCTAATAATCGTCAAATTGGATCTATAAATAATAAACTATAGCTAGCGCTTAAATTTTCACCAAAAATATACACTTATATATTTAGATTAAAATATCGGCTTAATTCATATACATTATTACATTACGTTTGATCAATCAAACGCTTTTTTTTTTGCTTCGTATTGAAACAAAAAATCGAATAGGTATATCAATTTGCAAAGATCTAATAATATTCTAACAACGTATGTGATAATAAATATATAAATCCATTTATAAACGATGACTAAATTTCTTTTCTATCCAGTTGTTATTCTAAATTAACGATAACTTTTTATGGATCTGTAAACAAATAAGATAAACGTATAAAACAATCGCAATCGCTTTGAACTTGCGCTCTTGTTGCAAGACAGCTTACAAGCTTTGCTATGCAAAAACATTATTAAACAAATGTCGTTATTGTTTATTATTATCGTGATTATTAATATAATTTTTTTTTTTTCATTTTCATTTAACGTTTGAAAAGTCCGTTGACATTTTCAACGGTTGTCGCAGCGATAAAGGCAATATTTTCACGAAGAGATCTCTTTTCTCTGTTTGACTCTCGTAAACGTTAGCAAAAGCGAAAAAGCATAGAGAAGAGCAACGTGGCTAAAAGAGAAAGAAAGTCGACAGTTAAAACGCGTATATACGCAACTATATACGGAGCCGATAGTAAGCTTTAGCGTTTGATAATGAAACGGCGGTGGCGCGGCGTCGGCGGCGCCAACAATAAAAACCTTTATGCGAACATTCGGTATCGGTTAATGTTACAGAATATAACCAATATACCCCTTTTTTTATCCTGTTTTCTCTCTTTCCTACTTATTCTCTTGTTACCCTCTCTTCCACTTCTTCCTTTTTTTTTTTATCCCTCGCGAGTTTTAACTTAGCTTGCGCTCTCTGTCTTTACTGTAGCGTTTTCTCTTTTACTTTTAAAGCCCCAGGATTCTGGTGTGGAGTTTTTCAGGCATCTCTCTTTCTCATCGCTTATATTCATTTTGCCTTCTATCTCTTTTTCTCTTCTTTCTCTCCCTCGGTCGTCGCTTGGCGTTTTAAAGCTACTACCACTATCCCGCCCTTCGCGCTCGCGTTCGCGTTATTCCCCGCTAGCTTTTTCCTTCTCTTTCTTTCTTTCTCTCTTTATCTTTTTTCTCTCTTACTCTCCGCATCTACAATGCGCGATGGTATTGATTTAAAAGTACATTCGTGTTTTCATAATGCTGTATCTGCTCTACCGTACATCTATATACGTATATATATACACCGGCAGTAAGCGCGCTCGCGACGCGCCCAACTTCCCTCATCCCGTCTATATATATATGTATACTTTCGTCATCTCTTTTTTTTATCTCTCTATTCCTCTCTCTTCATTCCTTTACTTGAGTTAACGTCTCATCCCATAGTAGCCATGCCATTGTAACTTGTCCATTACATTGCTTCTCTCTTTTTTTTAGTCTATCATCTATTTGATGGATCATCCCCCTTTTTCTCAATACGCTTAATGCGTAGTAAACTAAAAAGATAGACAGATTAAAATAAGCAAGAGAAGAGAGCCAGCGGTATTATTATTATATATATAAAATGATGAGGAATGTTCGCCACGATGCACAATTAAATTCCCGCTAATCGGCACGCAGCAAGTTTCATACTTCAATTTCATTGTTAAAAATAATTGGAAGCACACGACATGGGCAAGGAAATGACACGCGTCTCATGAATATATATATATACACCTACATACACATACACATGTTATGCGTACGTGATGGGGAGATTGAAGAATTAAAAAAAAAAGGAAAATGAGAAAAAGAAAGCTTAGCGTGTCGTCGTTTGCGCGATCGGTGGGAAAATGTTTAAAAAAAAAGAGAAGTAGTAGGGAGAAGACGAAAGAAAGGAATATATAGATATAAACCAAAGAAGAAGAATAACTGTGCGGTGTAATGGGTACCAGAAAAAAAAGGAAATAAAAGAGAGAAAGAGGAATTTATTTCCGTAGGCTTCTCTTAATTAGAGGCGTATACACGGAAAATAAAAAGAGTTTGAGGGACAGAGAAAAGATTCGAGAGGAGGAAATGTTGTTGCAGTTTTTATAGTGATGACTTTATGGGGGTTGAGCAGCAATAGCATAGCAGTCGCGCGCGCGCTCGCGCTTATACTTACTTTAGCTGCAGGCGCATCAAAGTAATTATGCATCTTTTATTTTTTATTGTCAGACAACCTCCTGGACCATCTTTTTTTCTTCTCTATCTGTCTTTTGGTTGGTTTTTTTTTTGTTTCGTAGTTTGAATTAATTTTATTATTTGTGGTAATGAAGAATAAATTATGTCGAATTTAGAAATTATCGCATTGATTATTGTAGAATATATAACCTATCGTCATGCATAATTTAAGGATCGAACGTGTTTTTATAAGTTTAGCATGTCAGATAATTTTATTTGAAATTCATGAAATGTATTGACATCAATATTGGACGATACAACACTTTATTTAAAAAAAAAATAAAATAAAATAAAAAAATAAAAGAGAAACATACGTTTTGATAAATATTTATTTGTATCGGAAATGTTTTATTTACTCGTTTTAATTGATATATTCCGAAACAACAATCGATTAACAAAAATTTTGTGTACTTTTAATAACAGTACACCTTACACCTAAATTGATACAATTATAATTTTCCAGTTTAATAAGCGTTATATTCTTTACAGTAAATTTTCGATTGCCGTAAAATTACTGTATAGAGAAACTACTCGTGCTTCTTTTTTTTTCTTGTTCTTTTGTAAAAAGCAAAAAAAAAAAAATAAATAAAACGATCATCAAATACATACGTTCGCATGGATGAGAAAATCGGTAATACGTGGCGATCTTCTTCGCCTATCTGAAACCTTAGGGATTTGAGTTTTGGCGTACACGCACATATATGTATACAAACATATATAGGCGTATGTGTACGTAATGATGATATGTTCTACACAGATCGCAAAAAACCGGACGAGTTAAACAGTGCACCTGCGCCCATTTTTTTCTCTCTCTCGATCAGGTTTAATAAACAGTCATTACTGTTTTGTTCAACTTATTCGCGAGATCTCGCGCAATTAGACTGTTTTGTAACTTGTATAAAAAATAAGTAAAACGACAAATGTTATTGGCACGCGATATACCGATTTTCGGCATGTGAGTAACATAACACGCCAAAATTTTTCACTTTTTTATTTAAAAAAAATTGTTTTGGCAATAATAATGTTCTGCTGAATAAAAATTCCTTTAAAATTTATATGTATAATATTTTTCATGAAAATTTACGGTCTTAGTAAACGTAATTTATGCTCGAAAATTGATTATGAAACCTTCGAAAATTGATAAGGTACTCGATGAACCTGTTTATTTTAATACACTACTTCCGCGAAGAGTAACGCTGCTTAATCGACAAAATGAAAAAAAAAATAATAATTGTAGGAAATAATTTATAAAATTACTCTCGTCGGTACTTTCTTCAAGCTTTTTTTCAAAGTTATTTATTTCTAGATATTTATAACGATAAGACAAGTACTCTACATTATAAAACGTTTATAAAGCTATTTTAAAATAAACTTACCGTTTTAGTTATACATTTTTTTCATCCTTCTTCTTATAAAATTTCTTGAGCTTTGAGCTTATTCGATATAAAAATGTATATAAGTTTTATTATAATACCAATCTAATATTATATTCAGGTCATGTAAATTTATAAAGTTAAGAATATGCGATGCTGCATTTAGTAACCGACTTGTCACTTTCTTGTTTTATAATAAAAAGACGATATTAGCTAAAATCTAATATTAAATTATCGCCTAAACTTGCAAATTTCATTGCGAGACATTAAATTAAGCATCACAACTAAATATTATCAAATATAAATTACATTATAAATTTATCTTTCTATGTATGTCAAGAAACGATCTTAATATGAAGATGAAATTTTAATAATATCATATTCGTGCTTAAGATCGTTTATGTGGATAAAATGTTGGAATTTAAGTTATTGATATTTACTAATTATTTTATACTGATTCATAAGTTTGTTATAATTTCCAAAGACATATATATTTCAGTGTATTCAAAAGTAAATCCTTACCCGCTTTTAATTGTATGTATAATGGATAAGTATCGATATAGTTTATATTACTTACCCAATTCATACTTTGGATTATTAATGAATTTTATAAAAAAATTTCACGTTTGGACGTTTATTGATGTATAATAATATTAACTGTACCTTACTAAATTTGATCATTCGAAATAAATTAACAATCCGAACGTGAATTATATCATTACTTCGATTAAGAATCACCAATTTTCTTTTTTGATGAAAATAATTAAATTTTACAATTAAAAAAATATTTATGTGACGGTTAAAACTATTTAATCATAATATCATTTTTCAACTATGATGTTTTATTGCAAAAGGTTTTACAATATTTAATCGCATATGCTAATCATGTTTACTATTACATTTGCCGGCATCGGAATAGATTTGCAATTTAAATACCAAATGGAGAAATAAAGTCACAAATGATTAGATGTAAATTGAAACGCTATAAAAGTATCAAATTATAGTAATTAGTAACAAGTGTAGTTGAAATTATTATTAAAAAAAAAAGCTTAAGTTACTAATTAAATATCTTTTAATTTAAATTACACCAATTTGAATATTATGAATCGAATATTTACCCCAATGGGGGTGAAACTGAAATTCTAATTTGCATAAACATACTGTAACAACGTTTATTTAAATATTAATTTTGAAATTGACTTTGAATTTAAAGAAATTTGGCAGGTTAATGTCGCGTACAAAGAGAAAATAAAAATAATTTGCGGCCCCTCCCTATTATAAAAGTATATGAGTAGCGGCGTCGCTGCGTGGATATTCGTGCCAGCATCGCGGCCTGGGCGCGACACAAGGCTGGTTTTTACTATTGATTACCGAATTAAAAACACGCATGCATAATTCAACGGGTACTTGGCGAGCTTTTAAAAATAACCGCCAGGCAGCGCAATGTGATATGCGCAAAAAAATTTTTTTTTATTAACCCTTAGTAGAAAGTTGTGCTACCCCACGATAGATGGAGCTATGTTGCTAAATAACCTTTTAGGGGTAAATCGAAGAAATTTACCTTCTGCAATAAAAGTTACTGAGGGGTGACTGACCGCGTTATCTTATCGTTTGCCGGTAAGTGGAATATTTTAATGATAAGTAATATGTTTGATAATTATAGTTGTTGAATTTTATCATCAAGGTCGTCAACGAATGGGTAAGTGGCTGATATTGATTTTTAATTGCCACTAATACTAATTTTCAAATCTAAAGTGATGTTAAAGTTATAATAGCAGAATCATTTCATTTATAAAATAATGTAGTAAGCAAATTCAAAGAATTTAAATTAATTTTAAAAATTTATTAGAATTGATGTTTTGATAGTTTAATTAGTTATGTATAAAATGATCATATAACATAAGTACTGTTTCTATAAATAAATAAAAATCATAACATAATATCTCAAAAAAAATTTTTTTTCAAAGGTAATTTTTCTTTTTATTTATTAAAAATAATAATAAAAATTATATTAAAATATTAACAAGTTTTTATTAAAATGTATTACAAAACATTTTAATGAAAAAGTAAATATATTGTAAATGAAAATTAAATATAATAAGAAAAGGTAGTTAAAATTAAACTAAAAAACCATGTTCGAAAGTTTATTTTGCAAAATAAATCGACATATACAACATGATACCTTACAGCAAGCTTAGCAAAATCAATTTTTACCAGAATAATTAATTTTTTTTATGTTGCTTACGTTATGTAAATAACACATTGGCAAAATTGCTTTGCCATTTTTTTTAATTTGACATTTATTTCTTGTTAAAACTAAAGGGACACTTAAGAAGTTTTTAACATAAAATTAAGAGAAATTTCATAGTCCAAAGCTTTTTTTTAAATACATATTACATAGAATACACTAGTCTTCGACGTTTTCTATCCCTGTTCACTTTTTTTTATAGATTAACTTATTATTCTATAGCTATCGTTTTATTACATTTGCAATTGTTATAAAAATTGTATTCGATGATTGGGTCCAGTTTAAACTGTTAAAAAAATTAATTTAAAATATTAGACAAACAAATGAGAATCAGCTCCTCACTTAATTTTTATTTATTTCTTGTTAAGTAGAAAATATAACTTTAAAATTATCAAAAAGTTAATTAATTTTATATTATAAGTCAAGTGATCTACGTATAATTTGTTATTTCGTTCAAATGAAATTCTTCATTTTAAAACTTAAATGTTAATAAATAAAAATTAAGTAAAGCGAGGTATTCTTATAAATCTATAAATTACGCTACACATCATACGAAATCTTCATTTTACTCTCATATTTTAAAATTCAACTTTTTTTTCTAATACAATTCCGTTTTGTAATTAATGGTTAATTAATGTTATACTTTCCACATGATTGGTAATGTCATTCGTTTATTTTTTTTTGTTATCAGAAGACTACATTTTTTATCTATGATTTCTGAATTTCTTGTTTATTTTTTCGGATTTTCGGCAAATTTTCTTAATAAAGAACAGACATTAGTAGAGTGCAATAGAGAGAACAATTAATTAGGATACATGACCGCGCTTCCGATCTTGGACCATTAAAAATGAAATTAATTACATGCTATATTTCAAAACAAATGTTATATATTAAGGTCAAAATATAATAATTGGAAGAGATAACGTTATTTTTTTTTTAAATATTATGTAAGGAACTAAAAGTTTGTATAAAAATTGAGTGCACAATAAAAATGAAATTTTTTTTTTATATCATTCCGTCGATCGGTTGAAAGAACTTACGGGCTAATATTCGTTTTTTTCTGCTTTCTAATCGCGTATTTCTAAAATTTAAGACAGCCAGGTTAAGTTAATAAGTTTTTTTTTTCTTATGGAGTACACGAAGTATTTAGTGGTTTTCCGTTATAAAATCTAAATAGAGCGGCAATCACACTTAAATCACTAGCATTGGTATCGCTTAAGTTCTAAATGTTTTCGATTTTTGTCAACCAAAATGGAAAAGACCATTAAAACATTTTCAATTTTATTATTATTATTTTTTTCAAATGATGAACCTGATTTATTTTCGTGAGATTCGTTGCCTTATATTATTATATCTATGAAAGTTTTATCGAATATTAATATTTATTTATATACAAAATAAATTGAAACATATAAGTTTCATTACTTTTACTATTTTTTTTTTCAAAGCATAATTAAGTAAAAAAAATGATTATTTTTATATTTTAATAACACACTTTATTTAAACACTTTAATAAAGTAATTGAACATCTCTAAATTACGTTAATCCATGATCATTACAATCGCATCGACGATCAAAGGTAAAAAGTATACTTATAGAATAATATTAACGCCAAACTTATTTTTTTTTACGTAACATTAGAGCAACAACAACAATAATAACCTTTAGTTTGGCATTTTAACATTTAACGTAAGCATATAAAATTTGAAGAACTTATAACGCATCATTTTCTTATTTCTTTTCTTTTAATTTATTAATCAATTATGTGCACGAAAAATCACTTATAATTATGACTCGTCGTTCCTTAAACTATTTTTTTTTCGTATAGAGATAAATTTATGTTAATAAACCATCATTATTGATTACAAGGAACTATCATATCTTTATACGAGTTCCGAGATTTTATTTATTTTTTTTCTTTTTATTCCTTCATTTTTTTAATGCGTAATATTTATGAAGACATTGGATTAAGCATTTTGTTTGTTTTTTTTTTTTAATTTTTTTTTTTCAATTTTTTTTACACAATATGATACATTTGGAAGTAGAAGATGGATCAATTTTTATTAGTCAATATAAGTTGCGATAAGATCAAATCTAAATATAAATTATATAAGTGATCCATTGTTCATCATCTTCTCTTTTTACTTATTGTGTAAAATTTTTCGATCGGTACAAAGTGTGATTTTTTTTCTCTCTCGATTTGGTATTACAAAATAGAAACAATTGAAATCGCTTTTACTTTTTTATTCCTTTTTTTTTAAGTTACATCGCAGCTGTTTTAAAATAATAAAAATCAGTATAATACCATAATAATGGCATTATTTAATAAAAAATTGTATTTGATAATACTGATTAGTAATACTGTGATCGTGATCCATTGATTTCATCACTTATACATCCTCCACATAAAAAATCGTTTTTTTTCCATAAAATTGATACATACTTGGTTTTACATTCAGTATGTGAATTTTTTTACGAGGTTTTAGAAAATTTTTTCGTTTTAACATTTTCTTAATTTTTCTACGTTATATCACTACGACTTAATCTAAAATAAAAACAAAAATCGTTGAGCTGATCTGCAAATCGTATAAACAGCCTTATGTGCGATTTATTCTTTTTTAATTCCTTTTTTGATTTTGTTTAGTTACTCTTTACATAGATCCGTCATGAAGTATGTTATTTCGTTTTTTTTTTTTAATGTTAACCAAATTTTCGTGTATTCGTTTATTTGAAACAAAAAGTTGACCAAACCATTAAATGAAAAAATTATAGAAGCGAATGTTTACATATATTTACATAACTTTTACAATTTATCATTTATTTATTCAGTTTGCATGCAACAATTTTATGATTTCATATATCGTTCATGTTTTAATAGCATCAATTTAATGAAAGTTCTATGGAAAAATGATGATACGCTTTTTATGAATACATAAATATTATTGTTAATATAAAGAACAAAGATCAAAAATTTGAAAAAATTTTTAAAATATTATAAAATTTTTATGCTACAGGCACTGAAATTTTTTATTTTTGTTATATATTTTCTTTTACATTCAACCTATTTTTCAGGTTGAAGTCTATTTAAATATCAAATTTATTGATAAAAAGACTCATAAATATTTGCTAATAGTTGTAATAGAATATCTTCAATAACAAATTGACAAAATGTATTAATTTATAAACATGATACCCATTTCATGAGCTCTTGTTATTTTGCTATAATACGATGCACAATAATACATATACAAAATAACTAAATTGAGTGAGTCTATTAACATCTTAATATCAAATTTTCATTGCTTCTCTCATGGTCGGCTTGACAATTACAATGTAATCACCACTAATGTCCGTTTCGAAACTAATTACCCATCTAAGTCCCTCTCACAACTCTCTCTCTCTCTCTTTCTACAATTCGTAATTAGGATCTGAAAACGGACACACTGGGATATCTACATAGTTCCATGCATCCCCCTATATATAGCAAAACTAAAGTTTTGGAGCAAACTCGAGAGCTTTAATACTACCTCTTTACCTCCTTGCCCCCCTCCAACCACCATCTCCTTTTCCAATTTGAGTTACGAGCGCGCTTACTTACTTTCGGTTATATTGAAACGACCAGCGTCCATTTCTACTTCTTGTGAGATATCTATCTCATTCAGTGTATATATATGTATGTATTATAACTAGAACAAGTAGTAGCGGCACTTCCATTATAACTTTTCCAGTTGTAAAATCGTTGCTGTTATCAAAATTATCAAAAGTTTCAATTATTAGGAATGATTTGATTTTACACTTTTATATTTATTTTAATTTTCTCAAAATTTAATATTGGTTAATAACGTTATATGGTATATTGAATTATTAGTTTGTTATTATATTGATATTCTCTTAGATAAAAACATAAAAAGTGTTAGTTTATATAAAACATAAATTAAGTAGATACAGTCAAATTTAGCAAGACAAATTAAAATAATTGCATTGGCAATTTATCACAAAGAAAAAGGAAATTATATTAAAAATAATACTATAATCTAAAAATCATTAAGTTAATTTTTAATTCAAGAAATTGAAAGAGATAATTCGTTGTACTTGTTCTTTCAGTTAAGAGTATATTTTATTGCACATGAAGAAAAAAAGCTTCTACTGCAATAATGCGACTTAGTACTTTTTTTCTTCTATTTTTTTTTACTTTTTCTTTTCTTTTAGTTTTCCTTTCTTACTTCGGAGTCACGGTTACTAACGCTACATTGCAGGTTGAGTTCATTAGTCGACAATTGTTCTTCGTGGCTGGTCTCTTTCTTTCTTTCTTTCTATGTGTCTGTGTGTGTGTATATGTATGTATGTGTCTGACGATAGAATTTCTTTTTCCCTTGAGGTTCTGAGGTCGAGGAAAAAGGCCCGGAAGGTTGGAAAAAAGAAAAAAAAAAGAGGACGATAAAATAAAAGAAAATACGGTAAGAATAGGATCGGAGGGTTATCTAGGTATCTGTGATTGTTCTTTAAAAATAAAAACAATATCTTTTTTTCATTTTATTATATCTTTTCTTTTATACATTATCAATACTTACTTTTTTAAATAAAATTTTTAAAATTAATTCTTAACATTTCATATAATTTTATCAATTCTAATTATTAAATAAATAAAATAAATAAATAAAACTGTTTTTTTTTTCTTACATTTTTCAAAATAATAAAAAGAAATACTGTACTACTGGTAAAATAATGAAAAAAATGGGATTCATTTTCAAATTATAATGAGGTTGTAAAGTGAAGCGTTTAAGTAAGAACATAATGTCAAGAGCAAGCACAAAATAAAGTCAACTAGAGAAGACTATGAAGGATATCATTAAAGTAAATTGTCGACTCTGGTCACAAATCGACTCTCTTAGAATTTAGAGATGCTTTCGACTCGATTTGACCAATTTACGTAATATTTTAACATTGTGCCTGTAGCCATTAAAAATTTTATAAAATTTCTAAGACAATATCTATATATTTTTTTCAAATTTTCATCACCCTTTTTCTACATTGAAATAATAAATTTTATTTATTTAATATCAGGGTTATCAACATTACTGATTTTAATTTCGATTTACTTCCTACGAAGTAAGTATGAATAAGAGTACATATTTCCTTTATTTATTTTTAAAAATTCGTTATTTATATGGTATATTAAAACTATCCGAATAAAAATTTCAAATCCTAAATCAGCTTTGGTAAATTTAAAAATTTTTAGAATTCACATTGATAAATTAATAAATATTTCAACAATTCGAAGTCATTAAAACCTTTATCAAAATGTTTTGTGCATACCATCAGTCAACATTGATTATTTTTTTATCATCATCATCATCATCATTGTTTATAAGAGTACGCATAACGACGAAAAATATTTCGAATCAGAAAAAGAAAAAACACAAACAATGACTTTTCTTTTTTTTTTTTACAAAAGAGCGAATAATAATTTTCTGCAAATTGAAATACATTCAAAATTTCCTTTTTTGAGGACGGATTAACTCTCTTTTTCATCAACGGGACTAATTTCGTTCTGTAGCAATTCAAATTTCGGACTAAGACCTGGCAGTATACTCTTCGTACTTGTTTTAATTTGACTGTAAATATCCAAGGTTTTTTTTCTCTCGATTTCAAGACTTTCTTCGATCAGTCGTGGTGGTATACTGCCTGTACGTTTATGCGTTGGTACGAAACTACTTTCCGGCCTTGTTATTGGTATGCTGTTTTGATCTTTGTTGTTGCTTTCCAACTGCGAAAGAAAACAATATTAATTTTTATTTGCTTTATTAAATATTTTCGTAAATGTATACATTTCAAAAATCTTTATTTAATGCCCTAACGTTTTGTACTATTGTAATATTTCTTATAAGAATTAAAAAATTTAATCAATATCTTTTATTTAAAAAATAAAAAAAAAACATATCAAAATAAAGCTATTTTTTTAAAAGAAAAATTGTCATTTCAAAAGTTGGCGTTTTTCAATATAACTTTATTTGCCGAAGGGTAAACGTATTTTTTCACTTTTTCAAAAAATAGTCAATCCACGATGGAATAACATAATATTTTAATAAAAAATAAAAATTCTTTTTAATATTCTTCCTTAAAAAATATATTTTAATAAAAAAAAATTTTTTTTCATTTAATGTTTTACCCGATTATTTTCGACAGTCTCCTTATGTTCGGGCGTGAGAGTGCCATTTCCAAGTTTTCTTTGTTGTTCTTGAAACGTGTCCTCCTGTAGACTCGCCTCGTCCTTCAAAATAGCACCTGTAATAACTGGCTTATTTAACGAATTCGTCTCGTTGATCATCAAATTGACGTCGATGATTTTTCTATCGTTCGTCATTGCGCCGCCGTTAATTTGTAAATTAGGATTTGAAAGTACAGTCGTTGTGTCAGCCGAATTGCTTAAATCCGTTGAATCTGGTTGCTCTAATGACGATCCAGAATCTTGTAAAGATTCCTTACTGTTGAGCACCACTGATGGACTAGAAACCTATGTTTGAGAAATAGACAAGAGGGTAGTAAGCATGAGATTTCAACCTAAAGTGAGAATTGACTTTGAGTTCTCAAGGGGCTTTCCTTTTAGTTTCTCTGGGTTTACTTTGAAAATCAAGAGAGAGGGAGAGAGAAAGAGAGAGAACTATGAATTTCATTAATTCTGCGGGATGCATACAGTGTGAAATATACATACAAGCCTGTATGAGTTCATTTCATGAAAGTTTCAGAAAGTTTAGATCTCCAAAACTTGCACGGTATACTCATAGCATCAAAATAATATTTTATTAACCTTTTCAGTCCCGAGCTTAATTCGTAAAATAGGCTTTAAGTTTTAAAATTAAAATGTCTTTAGTCTTTTTGAAAACTTTCTGTATGCAGACTTTTGATAATACGGATTATCAATCTCTTATCATATTTCTAAGTTTCATATAAAGCCGATTCAATATTGTAGATAAAAATTTAATACTGTTTTCAATTTTCGTGTGAAATCTTGAAATATTTAAAACACGTAATAGAGATTGGCTATTATGATGGGGGAATTAGCCTAATAGAGATTTTATATTAAGTATATTTTTAATTGTTTTGGATCAATTTTTCTCTTTTTACTAATTCGAATTGGTACATCACTAAAGCTTCAGATGTTATTTGTCTGGTAAGAAAATAAAAATCTATTGCATATCCGTTATGTTAAATTTATTATTTTAAAATTTGAAAAACTAATTACAAATTTAAAATAAAAAAATAAAAATGCACGTGCGTTCCGTATTAAAATACATAGAGCGTAAAAAACCTTGAATTAAAAAAAGTTGGCTCCCTTACCCAAAAGAAAGGTTTAAAAATACTTCGTGGAAATTAATTTAATTCTATATTAGTCTATTTTTACTTTGGGAAAAGTATGAGCACCCTCCTCTAACCTTCGCTTGACCAACATGGGTAAAAGTTAAATTTATAATCACTTTGACTTTGGTTACAATGGATCAAAAAATTTAACCAAACGCTTATTTTAAATATTTTCATTAATAAAATCAATATATTCTATACTAATTTTTGACCAATAATCTTCAAAACTATTAAAATTAATGAGTTTTAAAACTTAGAATCATCTTACTACCCCTGTTAACTAAATTAAAATAAAAATTCTCCTAATAACGTTTAAAATTTTTGAAAATTTAACATATGATTTGATCTCAAAAAAATACATATAATGAGACTTTGATTTATAATTATCTAGTGGTCATTATGTGATTACTTGATTGAAAATAATTGGAAACGTAACCATAAAATTCCATTGATAATGCTCAAAGAGATATAAAAAAGCTTTTTAATTTTTTATCCATGATCTAACAATTTAGTTTTTCAAGTTGAGAAGAGATAGACTTGTTACAAGACACAAAACAGGTCCTCTTGAATTTCGTGATTTAGGCAAATTGATTAAATATAAATTTTATTTCACGTAGGCACATCTAAAGTTTTGCACGTAAAAATAGCTCAGGCAATGCACGTTTGAAATGTATTATTGCCGTTTCTCGCATGGAATTTAAATATCAACTTTGTTTCAAAAAAACAAAAATAAAAACACTTTTTGAATAAAATATTAAATTTATTTAGAACAACTTGTACTGTCTAAGTCTTTATTTTTAACATTAAAATTTTTAAACCAAAATATACAATACAAAAGTAAATAAAAATAAAAAGCAAGATAATATTAAAATTTATTAAAGGTTCCTTTTGAAAAGCCTAAAATAAAACTGTAATATTGGGTTTTGAAAATAATTGTTGTTTATATGATATTAATTATTGTAGCTATTTCCAAGTTAGTTGTTAAATTAACAATAAAATTTTAATCATAATTCAAGAATAAAAAATTGTTTTCTTATATATATATCTTATTAATAGTTACATTTATTACAGCTTTTTGTATACAAATTAATATAGAATCATCGTATTGAATTAATTATTACTAAAGATAATAAAAATATTTAAGAGCTAAAAGTGTTTTATATAATCACTACAAATATTTAATGAACCAGTCAAGCACAAGTGACTTGCACTGAAATCCTATAGAAGAACTCTTTGCATTTAATGAAAATATAAATTTATGAAATTATCTGCAAATTTGCAATAAATTGAAAAATAACATTAAATAAAAGTCATAAAAATAATAAATTTTTCCTTTCTTTGCACGACTTACTAGTCGACTAACTACCAAGTTCTTGTTTTATCTTTAGGATAGTAACTGTTCCACGCGTCAAAGGCGTCATATTCGCTACAATTTCGTACGCCTATCATCCCAAAACTAGTTTTGGTGCTGTGCTAACCACAAAGTGACACTATCCTACTATGAAGAAAACCATTATAGTATACCTCTGATCTTTCCGTGAAGCTGATATATTCATTTTAATTACGGTATTATTAAAACAAAGTATCTTGCAAGTATTTTAAAAATTTATTTAATATTTTAATTATATTTTTGTTTTATTTGCTTTTAGGTGCTGTGATTATGCAAGAAAGAAGCTTTCAGTAATTACTTTGCGAATCTTCATAAATTTGAATTTAGCATCATTAAAATTGAAAGCACTAAAATTTAAATTATCTTATCGTTTTCGAAAATATAATATTGTACTTTTAAATTATAATTTTGGCTGTTTTATCTAAAAGAATATTATTAATTAAATTAATAATTATATTTTATTAATTAAAATTTTATAATACTTTTTAATATAGAATCTAGAATTTAAAATTTTCATTTCAAATAATAGTGGAAGATTCATAATTCAAATGAATGAAATAGAACGTTTTGTCAATCTAAGTCTCTAGAGATTTTGAGTAAAATGTGCTTAACTTTTGATATAATAGGTCAATATCTTTTGATGTAAACAGGGCTTTCAAATATTTAATACAATAAATGTCATTCTCAGAAATAATGTAGTTCATGGAACCAATAATTATGCCATTATTGGGAAAATTATTAGTTTCATATAGTTGGATTATTGTATATCAAAATTTTTTGATTTATCTGAAAATACAGTATGAATATTAAATGTTTGTTAGGACTGGTTACGTTGCTATATATGAAAATTAAACAAATTTATTATCATTAAGTACAATTAATGATTTTTCAGAACAGCTTAATAATTTCACGGAAATATCAATATTATTTTCTGGATTCAACTTAATAATTTTTAATTGTTTTTGTAATAAAAATTTTAGAAAAGCTTTTGATAAAAGCGTATATTTTGTAACGTAGATTCAATATTTTTTACAGTGGGTGTAAATGTATATAATACATAGTGTGACCATCGAGTAACATAAATTGTTAAAGTATTTTTGCCTCTTATTGTGCAAATTTGTTTATTTTTTTCATTGTTAAAATCACTCCTATCACTCGGAGAAAATCTTTAATTATTATTTATGAACTCGAAATCTTCATTTATGAGGAATTCAAAGATTTTATGAAATTCCAAAGTTATATTCATTTATGTTGCTTTAATACTTTGATTTTATTTTTTTTCTTCGAAATAGATACTATTTTTATTTCCGAGTTTTACAATTTTTCAGTTTTACTGTTATATATCTTAAAATTGACCTATAAAACTATGATGGTTACTGCGGGAACCCTTATTGGCCCAGAGGATTACCTTGTCACAAGCCTATTCAAACTCTTGATGTAATCTCTCGATCAATCTATACAAAGCTTATCAATGCTTTTAAGTACGATTAGATTAATTTCAAGTCGGATAGTACACGTTATCATTGAAAAATATTTTATTATGTGGTTTTAAGAAACACCATAGATGATTGACAATGGGACTGAAAAGGTTTGACGCACGGCTGTATTAACCATAAAATTTCAATTAATTAAATATTTCATATTATTGACTTTTCATTTTAAACAATAAATATTACTCATTGATTACTGACAAACGAAATTTGAAAGTATTTTATTCTAAAAATGTTTTATGTGATGCATGGTGTCAAAAACTATTATTCTTTTAAAATTGAAGAAAAAGCTTATAATTAATTGTTTATGATGAGAACGAAAAAAAGAACGGAAGAAGTATATAATAAAGTTAAAACTTACATTTTGACTAACATCTTTTTCAAGACTAGGTGTTTTAGAATCTTCAAGAAGTGTTTTCTCAGTATCGGGTGATTTATCAAATTCAACCCATTTAGAGGTAGTATCAAGCTTGCGCGAGCTTACATCAGGCTCACAAGAGCCCGCACCGTACATCGGATAACCAAAGTGGCCTGATTCATACTCAAGTTGATTGCCGTATCGATAACTAGGATTGACTGACCCTTGACTACAAATCGAAAGATCTGATTGCGACAGTCCTGTATTCGTGCTACCGAATAATTTAGCATTGTCAAAAGCTGAAAAACAAGAGATTTCATAAATAGATTTTTATTTACATTTTTCGTGTATAATTTTAAATAAAAGTTAAACTGTTAACGTTTCAAAAGTTTTTTTATGATCTAAAACTATATTATTTTTTTAATTTTCAAATGCTATTTTATTTTGTTTGAATAATTATCTTTAAAAAGTTTAGTCGATGCATTTGAAGTAAGCTATGAATGTACAAACGCAAAGCATTTTCAAAAGTTGAATATACGCACAGTCGGTGACGTAACAATAAAATACAAATGTCTGAAAATTCGAAGAAAAAAGTTAGTTGACCTGTGCACATAAATCTTTAATGCCTACTCTAGTAGAAATTTAATCAAGAAAAGTTTTTTTTTTTATTTTAAAAGTTTTAAAACGAATCTTTAAATTTACAAAAGTTATCAAAACCAAAAAGAAAAAGAAAGTCATTTGAAATAGGTTTTGCAAGTGTAGTTAATAAAAAATAAAATATATAATTTTATGTACAACGAAAACATAAATTATCTGTTTTATTTTCTCAAGCCATAGTATTTCTATCAGGGTACACATGGTACGCACGCGCATAAACGTATGATATAAATACTAAGACGACTGCAATTTCCGGCTATAAATACATCAGTGGAGGTCAGTTATAGAAGGCTCTGTTTCTCGTATGATAAAACTGGGCCACAGAAACAACTAACACAATGTCGAGCGCAGATTTTCTTTCTCCTCTTATTTTTTTTCTTTCTTTTTTTAATGTACGAAACTAAGATAGGCCTGTTTCAGACACGATAACGAAAAAAAAAACTGCTTTGCTTTGCAAACGCGTCAATAACTATTACTCACATATGAGGAAGTTTAATAGTTCAAACTTTTTACTATAATCAAATGGATAAGCATTTCAAAGATTTTTCAACATAAGTTTTAATTAAATTTTTAATTAAAATAAAATTATAAATTTCATAAAAATTATAAAAGTGGTTTACATCAAAGCGTACAATTTGTTCATTTTAAATTTGAAAATATAATTTTTTTCTTTATATTTCCAACGTTACAAATGAATTTTTTAATTACATGCTCTACTAAACTAATCGTAAGCTTATTGATCAATAAAAAAAAATAACAAAAATAGTGTAATTGTTTACTAAATAACTGGTAAACTATTAAACAGAAAAATTCTAATCATCCTGTTTTTTAATATTAAACGTATTGTGCAAAAAGAGAAAAGTCGAGTAAAAATAAAAATATTTTGTTTTAAAAATTACAATACTTTATCATTAAACTCTCAGAGATTACCGTTTCGGCTAAAAATGACCTTACTTCGTGATAATTATTAACCATAATGGGAGTGTACTTACCAGATGAATGATCTTCAGGTATCTCTTCGCGATGAACCAAAGCTTGCTGATCAGTTATTTGGCCAGTCATGTCATCAGTTGATCCTCTGTTAATGTCTGTCACATCACTTTGATAATTAGGTGGTACTTCGACTATTACAGTATTATCTTGGTATTTTCGGCTTCTCGTATCCTCCATTGTCACCTAGAAAGGAAAATTAGTTCATTAATTTTTATTTTATATTCGTCTGCAAATTGTTTTAATTGAAACAGTTGAGAAAATTTGATTATATTTTATATTGTATTAATAGTCAATTAAACATTTAATGTTGCTTTAATAAAATATTTATATTTCATACATGAATTTTAAATGTAATTTAGTTGGAGTTTAATTTATAAATATCTTGAATATTTAGCATAGGAGAGATATCGTAATTTTGTTAATATTATATTTAAATTTTACGAGTATGTTAAACTAATTAAATTAAACAAGTACATATATAAAATCATCATGTTAATTTAAATGTTTATTTACTACTCGTTATAATTAGTATACTCCAATTAAGAAAATCATTGAATAAAATTGCTTATGGATCCATAAGAGATTAACATAATTTTCTAATTAATTCATTTAATTTGATATGCTAGACAAGAAGTATCGCAGTATCTTTCATTCTATATCTCTTTTTTCCAAGCTTAACTATATACTTTCATTTTTACACTTGACTTCGTAACAGGGACATCGATCCGTCTTTCAATTACATAGCTCTTTCTGTTTGATAATCTGAGTCAACGGATGCGGAAGATACAAAATAAAAAGAAAAGGAAAAAGATATGCGAGAGAGAATTAGCCGATCAAACGATTTTCTTTTCCTTTGTGTGTAACATCAAGATAGTGAGGAAAGATAAATAAACAAGAAGGACAAGAAAAAAGGAAAAAATTGCAAATAAAAACTTTTTTAGTCAAGTGGAAGCTTGTGACTTTTTTTTTAAATTTAAATATAGTATTACATCTCTCAATTTGATTAAATTTTATTGTTATATATTGGTCTCGAGACATGATTGAAGTAAACAGTAAATCAATCAGTTTTTTTTTTAATTTTCATTTTGATTGATTTTAGATGGCCTTCCATGATGTAACTGTTTTTTTTTTAAATCAGTCTTCAAATTTTCTTCTTTAATTTACCCAAACTCTTAAAAGCCTGTCTTGCTGCATGATCGACGACGACGGGGCTTATCCTCATCCTTCTTTTTCGTATTTAAGTTTAGTGGCGCATTAGAAAAGCCTCTATGCTATAGAGATAAGGTTAACGCCACTCGATAAGTTTACTCTCTCTCTTTCTTCCTTTTTTTTCCTGACTATCGTCTTGAGGAATTGCCATTCATTTATTTCCAAGCCACGAGGATGAAACAGAAGTAAAAGCAAAAGCACCAGAAGAAGAAGAAGGAAGCCAAGAAAGATAGAAAAGGAAAAGTAGCCTGCTTTTCACGAAAGCTTGCCTAATTAAGACAGTCGGTGCAGCCCCTTCTATCTTCTTTTTTTTTATATTCTTTTTCTCTTTTCTTCTCTTTGGGTAAAGGTAGAAATAAAGCAAGTAAGACTCCTTCTGTAGATACTCTAAGATGAGGCCCTCTGCCTTTTTCTCTTGAATTCAATTCCACTTTCCACTACCACTACTACTACTTCTTCTTTTGTCGTTTACGTTGCCTGAAGGGATTCTTTTTCGTTGACGTAACCAGCTACTAGGGTTTAATGCTGAGCCCAAACGAGAGAGACAGAGAGGCCACTGTGACGACGGTACTCTTCGTGACCGAATATTCTACTGTCAATTAAATGCAAATTTATCGATTATATCTGTTCTTCGACGAATAAAGAACGGAATATTTTTTGGCCTGATTAAAAATTTTACTCTCTTTTTTTTTATAAGAATTAAATAGAATTTGAAATACTAAAATTAATAATCAAGGAAACTTTATTATTTTAATGTTATTGTTATTCGTTTGCTTATAAATGAATCCGCAATTTTTCAAGCTAAGTAATCATTTTATTTGTGAATATTATGAATTCTATAATTTTTCTAAAGCTTTGTTTTTATAATCGAATAAAATAGTAAAAGAATATATGAAATTCGAATTTGATCAAAGATGAAACATAAAAAATTTCGTTACTCTGTTATAACCAACGTTATTTTCTCTTACGTGTAAAGAGAAATCAGATTCGATTATATTAAGGTCGATCGAAACTATATTACGAATAATCCATAAAAAAAGGAACAAAAAGTAAAGTGGAAGAATTCCATTCGTTCTATCAAATTTGTCATAATGTCCGCAAATCGTAACGATATTAGAGATGGTGAGATATGAAAAAGACGATGTGCACTCTTCTGAAATGTCACCTTCGATAGAAAATTCTTTATTCTTCTTTTCTTTCTCTTTCTTCACTATCTCTTTCTTTCCCCGAAGCAAATGACGAGCGAGAAAATACTTTTTTCTATTTTTTTTTCTCCTATTCCCTTTATCAGACTATACCTGTCAAGATGGAAAACTCAATATTTTGTCATATTCGATTCTATGCTATCTACTGAAAATTTTTTTTCGTATATGTATTAAAACATTATTACTGTGTATCTCTGCCTTTGCTCTACTTTAATAGTTTTTTTTCTCTTCTTTCATATCTAGCGACAGATTAAGGTATACGTCGAAACTTATAAGTAGCAGTCATATACGAGCTGAAAAATTCTGTTTTTTTTTATTTATTTTCGTGGTTGTATACACTCTTTGAATATCTGCTGACATATATACGAAAGAATTATGCTTTTTTTCTTTTGATTTTCAGCCGAGTAAGGCGAAATGAATTTTCCTTTTCTTTGCAGCTGCTTTCCGTTGCACGCACACCTCTTTTTATGAAAATCTGTATTCTTCAGAAGAAGAAAATTCAAAATAAAAATGGTGTTGCATCTGAAGGAAAAATGGGCGTTTTATAAATTTTTATGGCAAATCAAAAACATTTCACAAGATAAAATTTTTGTGTTTCAAACACATACTGTTCAATATTAAATAAAATTTCCATTTTTCTTATATTTTAAATATAAGAAAAATAGAAAATAATATTTATTAATAAAAATTTTTATTACCTTTAAATGTTTTGAAAAATTTTTAAAGTATAACATATTGCCTTGATTTTCAGAAATAAATCGATAAACTTTCGAGGAAAAAGTATAGATAGTTTTAAACAAGAAAACTTTTAAGTGCTAGTTTTGAAACAATGCTCACGAAATTGTCTATTATCTTTTACAAAAACTTGGACCAATGTACCAATAATTGAAAAAAGTGAAGGATCTTTTATACTTATAAATTTTAACAAACTATGGACCATAATTTTAGAAATAACAATTTATAATTCATTTCTCATTTCAGTCAATTATTCAACATCAGGTAATATCCTCGTTCTTTTTTGTATAAAAATAAATGGATCATTATAATAAAATTCATTTTTCTCTATAATGATCAATTTACCTTCATATAGACAAATATGAACTTAATTTTTTTTGCCATAAAGAAAAAAAAAAGAATATAAAAACCCGTTATAGAAGAAAAAAAAATTTATAGCAAATATCATAAACTCGTGCGCCGACAAAGGATATACAAGAAAAGAGATTTTCTTCTTGCTTCTTTTTTTTCTCTCTACGTAATAAAAGGTACGAAATAATAGCTTGCGGCGTGTAACCGTCGCGGTTCCAACTCAACAAGCACACCCAGTTCAAAAAGCTTTACTGAAAAAAGACCAGACAGAGATTTCGTTCACTATTATTTTTCATTTTTTTTTGTTGTTTCTCCTCTCGTTCTATTCTCTTGTTTCTTCATTACAAGCGTCTATTATTTCTTTTGTCATGAAAAAAAAAATATTGTTCGTCAACGCCATCCCACTTGTATTGTTTACTATCATCGATCTAAAAATGTCTTCGTGTTATATTGAACTTTCTAGGTTCTTCATTCTAAATTCCCAATAAGTTGAATTGATTAATTTTAAATAATTGCGAATTTGAAGAATTTCATAATAAATAATAATAAATATAGAAAATTTATCAAAATTATTAAAATATCGAAGTAGCATTAAAAAAGGATTACCCTTTTGGATGAATATATTTGTTTGAAATATTTTCGTACCATCTCAGTAAACATTTTCCTTTCCTTTAAATTTTTCTAATAAACTAATTAACTTAAAGATTCTCAATATCCTTAGAAAGCAAAGGAACGTTTGACTTTCTTTTTTCAAAGAAGAAAATAGATAAAGTAGACGCTTCCAAAGGGTTTATATATGTTAGAGGTATTAACGTTAGCTTTGTACCATTGATGAATGTAGTGGCTGTGGGGGCTGCTTTGCTCTTTCTCTCTCTTTCTATATATACTATATATATGTACGTGCACGCCAACTTTGGCTTTATTCGTTAGGTACATATTGAGTTGAATAGATTTTCTTAGCCCCCGCAATGTCGTCTTAAACTTGAATGGAGAAGCTAAAAGTTTTCTCCGAGAGCAAATTAATTTTCGTGCGATAATAGAAAAGGTTTATTGACATTAAACATTTTATTCTATGTATTATACTAATATTATTTTGATAAATTTTATTTTTCATAAGATAAAATATAAAACTGAAAATTATTGCAATGACGAAATTGAAATTACAAATTGAAGTGTGCATTAAATATTTGTTTTTGAAATATAATTTAATTGAAAAAATGTTCGATAAAAATTTGTGAATTTTTTAATTCTATTTGTGTAAAATGCAAATATACACACTTTTTAAAGCATACTTTAATTAAAAATGTTTTCAATTTTCACGACGATAATGGATTCGCAAATGATTCACGAGAAACAATAACAAAAGTACAAACATTGAAAAAAAAAAAAAATTAAACAATAATGACATAACATTTTCAAATAAAACAATAACAATGAAATTTTCGATAAGTAAATTACTATGTAACCAGTAAACCATTATTGCTTTTACGAAAAAAAAACAGAGAAAAAAAATTGATAATGCGAGAAGATATCAATTTACGAGTTGTTATACTCTTCGGTGTCGATATTCATATCAGTCAACTTATAAAACGATTGTGTAACGTAAAAGCTTCATAAATCAGTCTTTTTGCTCATTGGATTGCATAAAAGAAGAGAAAAGCAATAATAACATTTGATATCTTAATGCGCATTGAATCCACCTTTTTCTTCTTTCTTTCTTTTTTTATTGTTATACGTTTCAACTAAGAAACATCATTCAAACGTAAATTAATAAGTTTTCTTCTCTTTTAACAGTTTAAAATTGCCCAAAGGGCTAACTTTTAACCAAAAAGGTTTTAGAAATCCTATGTAGAAAATTATACTTTTACCAAACTTTTGATGGATAGAGATGGACGGTTGAAAACTCACGATGTAGTTTTGCCCGCCGGTCTTTTATAAGTTCTAAACTCAAAGTGAAACGAATGGAAGTGAGCTTTCGTTCAACGCTAGCCTAAATATATACATTTATATATATATATATAGCTAAGAAATATTCAAGAAAATAGTATATAAAATTTATTTATTATTATTCCTTTGGGCATCGATATATCATGAGTATACAAAGAAAGAATGGATATGTATATACGTGAGCAAAAGAAAAGACTTTTGTAACTAATAAAAATAGCATCTCGAAATATCGTTGCAATGGTTTTGACGAAGCAAATTTTTATGTGTTTGGTTTTAAGGTCGCGTGAACTTTTCTTAGCGTAGGACGTTAAAACAAGTGCGGCCTTGTTCTTATTTTTCAGGATTGTTATTGTAAGTGATAGGAAATTAATTTTGTTTGTTCTACCTTTTTTCTTTCCACATAACTTTTTTTTTTCAATTACAAAGTATAATTGCGTATGATGGAATCATAAGTAATGAAATATCTTCTAATTATTGATTAGATTATTCTATTTTTAACTTGTATAGAAAAATTTCTTCGAAAAATAAATAAAATAAAGAAATATTTAACTTTTATGAAAATATTTATTCAATTGATTTATTAGATTTGCCCTCGAGATATTTAATTACTAACTATTAATTAAAAAAGTTACTGAATCAACAATAAATTATGCTTTTTTTTAGCTTTAATTAATATGAACTTTGAAAATAAAAATCAATTTAAAAATGCAAACATTTAAAATGAAGAAAAATAAAAAAAAAAATAAAAAACAAATTGGGTCATGTCGAGCTCATTTACAAAGTTTAACACTATAACTGAAGTACTCGGGGAAATAAAAAGCGCTTACGACTTTGTAACTACATCACTAAAGCATATCTCAGACTCTCTTTTTCTCTCTCTCCGCCAGTTGACCTAATCTCTTATAGTTAAACGTATAATGTTGACAATATGAGTTAACGCAGTTGTATATTCAATTAGGAAAACTTTGATTGCGCACTTTCTAATTTCATTAATTGTTTTACTCAAGTATAAACAAAAATAACATTATTTCTGTATACCTTGTTTAGTGTTCAGTCAAAATAACATAATTAAAATTTAATTATTTCGTATGCGAAATCAAAAATTTATATATTGTAAATGTAAATTTAAAAAAATTAATTAAAATTTTCAAACGAACAAATTTATAAAGTAGAATCGTTTTAAAAAAAATTCTCATTTTTTGTAATGCAATTACCGGGCAGAATTATCAAATTCAAAGTAAAAGTGTCTAGATAGTCGTATATAAGCACGAGTGAGATACGAACAAGATAGAATATATATACGTATATAAAGAGTAAGAGAGAAAGATCCACGCCCTTTTGCTGTTCAATAGCTTTAGCTTGAGCTATATACACTTTGGTATATACCGCTCAAGAGATATACCTATACGTAAATTTCATCTTGTATATATAACTATATACGCACTCATATACACGTATAAGTATATATATAGAGAGAGAGAACTTTGGTACGGCTTGATTTTCACAAAGTTTCACGAATATATATCCCCCCGTGTTATTTTTTTTTTTCTCTTTTTTTTTTAGTCGAGATGAGCTTGAAACTGCCTTGGCGCATAGGAGAGGATAACCTTGTGGTTGTGTAGTTGCTTAAGTAGGCCGAGAGACGCTTTTACTGAGTGGGAGGCTGGAAATTGCTTGCTAACCTCCGACCTTATACCAAGCGACCTGGAACTCGTCCGATAATTGCGAGTATGTTCGCTTCTTTTTTATTCTTTATTTTTTTTTCTATATAAAATCCCAAGCTTCTCGCACATTTTTTCTCATTTAGTCTTCACTTTTCTTCTTCTTCTTCTTCTACTTACCAACAAACCGACTAAATCCATTGCTATTTTCTCTCTTTTCTAATTCTTTTATTTTTATCTTTACGTTAAAAGAATGAAAAAAAAGAGGAAGTATATATATATATTTCTTGAAAATCTCCAAGATACTTGTAAAAGACGCACTCGTGAATAGGACTTGTAGAAGAGATTAGAGTTGCGCAGATGGTACCAAGCATGATACTCTAATTCTCTTTATTTTCTTTCGTTCGCATTCCTCCCTTTTTCTATTCTATTTGTTAAAAAAGAAATGAAAAAAAGGTCATTTTATTTCAAGTTCTAAATTGCAATTCGTATCGGTACTTAAGTTATTTCAAAAACGAATGAAATAAGAGTTTCAACTTGCAGTTTGAATTGATTTGAATTCGAAATTAGATTCTCCAACGATTATCTTCTGTTGTCTATTTAAAAATTTAATAAGGTGTTAAAATTAGAATAATTTTTACAAAAAAAATTTTTACGATAATTTTTTAAGTATAGGAAATTCTAATGCTAATGGTACATTTTAAAAGCATCATAAAAGCTATCCTAATAGAAACAACTATATTTTTAAGGTAGAGTATAGCACATTAAACACCTGCTTTTAAAAACATTTTTTTATCATAGTCTTTTAAAAAATTAATGGCACTAAAATACAAAGAAACACAACGAGATTGATGCAGAGCCAATTGAAAGCTTAAAACTGAAATTAAAGTTCAATCATACATTTTTATAGATTTATTTTCTTACATATTATAGGTCGTCAGTGGCTCAGTCGGTAGAGCGATGGATTCATAATCTCGAGGACTCGAGTTCGAATCCCGTTCTCGGCCTCCGATTGATACAAGCGCCACTGTATGGAATACATGTGCTTCGTTCACAAACACACTGAAAATCTCCGTCGCTAATTAGCATTGTAATGATAGCATAAATACCGCGACGTTAAATAAAATTTAAAAAAAAATTTACTTACCATCAGAATTTGAATATTCTTAATATTTAAAAAGTTACTATCTTACAAAATTTTTTTTATTATTACACCATTGTTATAGTAGCAATTAAAATTTTAGACAAAAAGTTTTTTTTGCTGCATCCTCATTGGTTCTTTAATAAAATAACACCTTCCAATATTCACTCGACGATAATTTTAAATAATCGTTTTATAATTTAGTTTTATTTAACATTCTAAGGAGCCATAATATTATCAACTATTGCAAGTCATTAGATTGCAGACCTGAAGTACGAGTTTCATTATTTTATGAAAATATATATTACAAATCGTAATTAGAGTTTCATAGGATTAACGTTTTCCTTATTATTGTATAATTTTTTTAGATTAAAATTATAATGGATTTCTAGATTTTACATTGCGCTCGTTAATTAATTCGAAATAAATTTTAAATTTGCCTTACATTAAAAAATAATAAAACCTATTAAAAATACAGCTCTTCAAATTTTCAAGTTTCAAAATTAAATTCTGAATATTAATAATCAATTAAAATCAGAATATTTGTAAAATTTATGAAATTCAATTCAATATCATTTGTTCTTCACCTTCGTACCTGATTTACTACCATTAAAACAAATAAAAAGAAACCTTCATAATGAAAGCGAGAAAAACTTTTCCAATTAAACTTTATTTCATTAGAAATAATTTCAATAACAATCGATCAATTTTTACCAAATAAAATACAAAACAAAATTAAAAAAAAAAAAATATTGAATCAATCATCGAAGTAAAACGTAAACCATAAAGTTTGTTCAATTAACCATTCCGTCAAAGTTAAATTTATAGATTCTCTTATAAGTAACAGAACATGACAGCACACTGGTACGTCCGATCGCTTGCCTAGTCTCCTTGTACCTTTCCCTCTTTCTCGATTTCGGTAAGGGTTCTCCTACGTACAAGTACGATTTCCCTCTATATGTATGTATATATATACGTACCCTATCAGTCGTAGTTTTGCGTTCGGAGTTAATAATGGGATTTCCAATAGTATGTGTATGTCTTTAGAAGCGTCTGGTTTCGAAGTTTGAGATTACTTCTTCTTATACATGCCCGGAAGCGTATTGGTTTGCTTCAGTTTTAGATACCTTTATTTAGATACCATTTGCATTTGAAAATAAAAAAAGAAAACGAAACTCTCTTATGTATATTTTGCCTTTATAAGATTCGTTTTTCTTATTCTTCTTCTTTTATTTTGTTAACGTGAACTTTTGGAATTTATAATTTTCTTAATTCTCAGTTAATTAGTAGAACAACTTTTACACAAGCATGAAATATAAATTAAACTTTTATGCGCTTGAGCTTGCATTAAATTTGCATTAATTAAAAAATCCTCTCAAGACTTTGAAAGATAGGGGATAAACTACTTTTGTATAGATCTAAAAAGTCTAGCAGATAAAAGCTTAATTCTTCTTCTTCATCTTCTTTTTTTTGAACTTCAAGAAAACGTATGGTGTAATTTTAAATGTTTCCTTTATTTCTTTTTTGCTTTACATAATTAATGTACTGTAAATTATGATTATCGCCTTTTGAGAATCTTAACGATTAAGCTGTGCAAACGAATATTAATTAAGTCGAGGTTTACGCATTACACGGAAAGTTATAGAAGAAAAATAACGGGATATCGGAAGTTTTTAAGGAGTACATAGGGAATACAGCTTTTCTTTTGATTTTTATTACGTTGGATTAAATTATTAATCTTACTTATTGTTTGCATAATATCAAAGAGTAAAGTTCTCAGATTTAAAAATATCGAGATAACAGCAAAAATTATTAAGTAAAATTTAACTACAAAAAACAAGTTACACGCTTTAACAATACCTTCGGTATTTGTGAGCTAAATAATTATCTTGTGGTCGCAGAAAAAAATGTAGTCCAATGAGGCGCTAGAAATAGCCGAAAGACTCGAAGGATTATAGTATCATCAAATTTTCAATAAAAACACGTGATAGATAAAAGTTTACAAATGGTCTCAACATTTATAAAAATGGTTTATTTTGAGAAATTCACTGCGGTTAAAAACAAAAAAGGTCACACTTCCCTCAAGCTAGACAAAGTTTTATTTTCACCTTCCCTTATTTATAATACTATAAGACAAAAATAAGAAAACTTACCGCTCGCTCTTCGGTCTCTACGATGAGATGATTATTTTTAAGGGTCAGTGTGATGATATTTCCGTTTGCATTTTTACTCGTCTGACTACCAGGTGATGTATAATCAATGTTGTTGCCAGCCAATGCTACTTCTTCCATTACCTCGCTCTCGCAGATATAACGCGGGCCATCTAATCCATTAACCAGCTGAAAAAAGAAAAAGAAAAAATAAAATATTAGAACGATGATCAGTTTATTGGTTTCATAGATTGATTGATTGATAATAAATTAAGTGATTTTTTAAAAGTGTAATTCATTTATTCAATAATATGGTTATTATTATATGTGAAATACTTAAATATATTTAACTTCACCTTATTTTTAAATTAATAAAACGACTAACGCAAGAAGTTTGTTGAATAATATTTTCTATAAACTGAGATTATTCATTGAGCTTTGATAATATATTAATGCATAAGCAACGATTAAACCTATTTTGATTTTGGAATCAAGTGACGTTAATTGAATCGCTTTATTTTGAAAACTCATTACGTTTATCTTCTATTATAGGGAGATAATTTAACCACAGCTCATTAAATTTTGTTCTATACGAGAATCGACAATATCAATAATATATTACTTTAATATTATGATATTTGGTACGTTTGATATATGATTTTAACGATTCGGTCAAATTTATAGCCAACATTTAGTAGGCAATAACCTGCTTCCTTTTTTTATTCAATTAAGAAAATAGACTGTAATGCGAAAAAGAAACCTGTAGTTTCTTTAATGTAAAATTACGTATGTTTGCTGTATGTGTTACTTTGTAAAAAAAGGGGTGAAATTTAGATTAAAGGCGAAAAAAGGGAGTTTTAATGAGAAAACTCACTTGAAAATTAAATGAAATTGTTAGAAAAAGGAAACTTTGTTTTTTGAGTTCTATGTATCATTTATTTTATTTTCAATTTAACCACCTTTTTCGTTTGACCTTTCTTTCCCTCTTATTTTCAAACGTAAAAGGGTTTTTTTAAGTGCAATTTAATTTAATCGCTCGAGTATTCATAATCTAGCTTTTTAGTTATGGTTCGATTTTTTTAAGTAGTTATTATTCAGTGCAATAAAATTTTGTAAATATTGTTTTACAAAATCGAATTTAATTTAATTATTGATATCAGGTATCTCAAATTTCCAAAAAAAAGATCATGAATTAAAACAACAAAGGATAAGTAAAATTTTTTCTTTAATTTTCAATTAAAGAGAATATTGATTTTGATAAAAATTTTTCAGTTTACAAAATGTACATGGGATGTTTGCTTACACTGTTTTGCACAAATGCTTGTATCAATGCACGTAGTGTATGTGTATTTATGTCGTCGTAGGCCAAATTCGGCTCAATACCCATAGACCCAGCTAAATTTGTATTGGCATCGCGTACGCTTTGGCTCATCTCTAACTATGTTCAAATCTTTCTATACGCTTTCAGTGGCGTATGGAAGCTTTCCATACGAACCCGGAGTCGTATGGATTATATATGTGTTCAGACTGGTCAACTTAGGTGAACCGTATGGCGCGAGCGCGCCTATGCTCACAGCTGACTTTGACATTTTCTTAACCATAAAAAAATTTTGGGTTATGCGAACAGCGATGCGAAAAAATTGAAGATTCATGTTTACAAATTAAAAACAAATGAAAGAGTGACATCAACTAATTTTGACATATTATCAAAAAATTTTAAAGAAACATTAATATATTATTTATTAATCGATTTTGTTATAGTCCCTCATTTGGCCTACAACGACATAAAATCATCTACGTCATTTGGGAGTAAGAAGGATGAATACGGGGCGAATTTGTTGCTCGAACAGCAGTCAATCTCGGGCGCCCTCGACTGTCTACTGTTCTCGCAACAAACTCGCCCCGTATTCATCCTTCTTACTCCCAAATGACGTATATAACTAATACGGGTGTGTATACGTGTGCGTTTACATGTTTAAAATTTATTTGTTTTCATAGTACATGTTTACAATACCAACATATCACACAGTTAAATATGATAATTTTAGATGATTTTACACCAAATTTCGTATGGAAAATCATGCAAACAAAAATGACAAAGAATATTTTCGATAAATTAAATAACCTTATTTTTTATTCAAATTCACTATTTTCTACAAGATTTCAAGTGTATTACATTATAAATTATCTTATGTACTAAAGTATTTGCAATTTCATAAAAATAAGATATTCGAGTAAACATTTAAGAAAATTGATATTTTTGAAAATAGGGTATTTCATTAAAGTTTATTTGTTCCATTTGAAAATGTTACATCTTATTTATACAACTGACTCACATCATACATGATTCAAAAGCATACCGTTATACTTCAATTACATTATCTTTTGCATTTTAGTGTTTATTTTGCTGAATTATCAAATCACATTTCGTTTTATATTTTTACGAAAAAAAAATACATTTTTTAAGAAATATAAAAATAAAGAGTTGGAAAAATTACATTATTTTTTCGTTCTTGGATAATAAAGGAATTTTCATTTCACAAGATACTAAAAATGTAGCAAAAGAAAAATACAAACAAGAAAAAAACACGATTTTTTTTCTTATTTTTTCTTCTCCTCGTCCTTGGTGCTTGTAGGAAGTTGACTTGATCAATATCAACTACCACGTAGCACGACGTTGGAATTTTAATCAGTGTCGGAAGATCTACTTTTCCGCAACAAAAATAAAAAAGAAAAAAATAAAAGGAAAAGAAGAGAAAAGATAGCTATGTGTAACGCGCGTTATAAGCGAGATCGCATTAAAAAATAAAAAAAAAGGCAAAAAGGGGAAGTGAATTCATAACTGAGAAAATACGCAAGGAGAAAGATTGCGAAGAATTAAAAAAAGAAGTAAGGATAATACGTAATTCTACGGGTATATCTCCTTGTCGGAATTATGAAACTTTATAATGACTTTGATGACCTTGAGCTTGTAACCAAATACTTTTGCGAAATAATTGAAAGGTTACATCTTTTAAAGTAAGATGAATTTTTCTTAAAGTTGACATCTCTGTTAATATTTTAAATATTTCAGTACAATAAATATTAATTCGATTAATTATTCCTTTTCGTTTTTTTTTTATTATTGTTTAATCATATTTTTTGCTGTTAAAGCACAATTTCATTTTTTATTCAAAAGCTTTCAAGTCTCATATAAGATTTATCAGCCGTGCAATTTTAATTATGATTCAAGTTATTCCGAGCAAAGTTAATATAGCTTAGCTTTTCCTTCTATGCAATATTTATGAAAGTTAATAAAATATTTAGCTCAATTTAATTAGCGCGAAATCATAATATTCCTTGATGTAAAATTAAAATGTCAAATCTTTTTATCGCGAATATCTTCTCTTCGAATCTAAATAAAAAAATAATGCGATACATAGTTTAGAACTTACGTATACCTCTGTCACCGTAAAGAGAAAAGTGCGAAGAAACGATATATTATTTTTCAAACCTGACGGTATTCTATAAAAGTTTACTATGTATAATCTTATATCAAGTGATGTGTTTCTGTAGAATTAAAAAGGGATCGATTAAATAAAAAAAGATAAAGTTAGAACTAGTATACTTGTCACGTAAAGAAAAGTGCGAAGAAACGATATATTATTTTTCAAACCTGACGGTATTCTACTATAAAGTTTACCTATGACTATAATCTTATATGCACATGTTAAGATGTTGTCCATTATTTCATGTCAGAATTTAAAAAAAAAAGCAAGGAAGAAAGAATGATTTGACTTTTAAATTAACTTTTACTTCGACTTCTTGACAAATGTATAATTCAACTTTTAGAGAAAAAAAAGCTTACATAACAACAAAAATATTTTAATATTATATTAGCTTATCTATACAGAAATAAAAAATCTTCATTATTATTCTTTTTTATTAATTATCTGTTGAATTTAATATTATAAAATGTAAAAAACATATATATTCAGAAATTTAAGATAAAAAAGAATGTTTCAGCATCATTAAGTATGCATTACTGCCTCAGTGAATCAAGATAATTGTCTCTTATATAAAAAAATTCTTTCGGATACTCTTGAAGAAAAAAAAAATTGAAGAAAGAAATAAAAATTAAATGTATAAGAAAAAAAAAATCTCAACTCGCACACCTTTGAAGAAATTTTCTTCTCTTTTTTTTCCCTCTATTTTGAATTGCCTCGTTGAAACGAAGTAGTTATCCCGCCTTTCTAGGATACTTGAATTATTTTGGGTCGCCGTATCATTTCCGTATTGCACCTACTCAAGTTCACTCTGCTAAGAATTTTCTTCTCTTTTTTATTCGCCTTTCCCCCTGCCCGCTTTTTTTTGCTTTGACATTTAAATTCAAGGAAAAGGATTTTAAGCTCGTGCTGACATACATAAAATTTAAGATGTATAGAGAGAATCGTAGAAAAACAGTTAGAACGCTGAGATAAGCGAGTAAAAGAGAAATGATTTTATTTAATTTATTACCCTGTTGTTTTATAATATCTTGCAGATAGTGATGTTTCTTGTAATATTATGCATAATATTACTATGCCTAGTGTCAATAAATCAAATTACAAGTAGAACATAGGCTACTTCACAAAATGAAAAATGGATAGATATTTTAAAAATATTGCTTACAAAAATTGTTTGATACGACATTCAAAATATTAGACTTTTAAATAACTTTAATAATTTTTTTAAAAATCTCAATAGCTATTGCATTTTAAGCAATAAAAACAAAAAAAAACTCTAAATTTCCATTTTTTCATCGTTAGACAGTTTCAGCAATGAAAAAACAAAAAGAAAAAATTTTTTAGCTCTTTCAACAACCGCTGTTCTTGATTTCGAATTTATTTTTTTCCAACAAAGCCTAGAAATAACAAGCTTTAAAAAATAAAAAAAAGATAGTATAAAACGAGACAAAAGCAAAAAATAAAAAAAAAAAAAACAGAGAAAGAGAGAAAATTAAGGACATCTGGAAATGGCGGTATAGAAGAAGTACGAGCCAACATTCGCCGAGATTAACCCGTTTGTTTCTGTTGGAATAAAAATCGCTTAACTAAATGCACGTTGGATTTCTGGATCATCCCAGGCAGTGTGCTTTTACAGATTTATGCTAACTTCAGATTTATATCAGACTATAACAGAGCTCCACGCTCGAAACAACAACAGCTGGCGCGATGAACTACTGATTCTTTTTTTTTTGTTTTTTACGCATGCTATATTCTTATCTTGTGTTTACTCTTATGCAGCCTCCGCGTTTCTTTTTCGCATAAGTCATTTTTTTTTCTTCGCTGTTTCGTTTCCTTCTTTTTTTTTGCTTCTTCTTTGCGCCATCTTTTCTCGCTTTACAGGCTTAGCTGCTGGAAGATAAGGAAGTTGTGTATTGCATAAGCTTTAGATGCTTTTAAAGAATACTTTGCACTTATTATGAGTTATTCATGAGAGAATTCTGAATTATTTTGTATTTTTTAGTAAGATCTGATTTTCTTATGTTGTTATAAGTAGATTTTTATTCTTTTTAAGGTATACAAAAAATGAAAAAAAAAAGTAAGTACAGGAAATATCAAGAAAATGTAATTACTTTCATTTTTTCAGACACGACAATAAATAACTTTACTTTTCTTTAAATCAGGAAAGGAATCTTCAAGCTCTTGTACAAGTACCTAACATACTTATTACGTGTATACATATATATTTATTTTCAGGAAATTCCAAAATTTTAGTTATAATTATAAAACAGTATGAGGAGAAAGTTTTTGCACTTGTAGTGTTTAAATATAGCATTATGACGGCTATTCGGACATTATTTAAAACACAATTTTAAATCTTAACACGCATGTTTATTTTTCCATAAAAATCCTTATCTTTATATTCTTTAACATTTTATTTTTCTTTCAACAATAATCATGTACTCTTTACATAAACGACAATGAATAATCCAACATCATTCGTAAATGTTGAAGGAAATAAAAATAAAAAAAGAACGTTACAATTATTGGATTTCAAATGTAAATCTCTTTTGCTAAAAAGAGAAAGAGATGAAAATAAAAATGAAAGGATTTTTCATCGAGCATTTAGCATACCTTTATATACATACATATACACAAAACGGAGAATCTTTTTTTTTTCTGTGTCATTGCTCAACCGGGTTTCTCGAGTATTATTTTTCACAAGGTAACATAAAATAAAAAAAAAATTGTCAACGCGGTTAGGTAGCCCGTAAAGATAAATTTTTCTTGAAACGCGCTTTGCGCTCGCAGCAGCAGTAGCACGAAGCTTTAACGCTGTGAAACGCGAAAAAGAAAAGTAACGATCAGTCGACATTTGCATGGAAGCTCGTAAATGTACAACAGTATAACGCGTATATATACGTATATACACAAAATTCGCGATGCTTTTTTTTCCCCCCTTTTTTCTTTCCCTCCCTTTAGCTCCATTAAAAATTAACAGCTCCCCGAAGTGCTTGCTTTTACTTTTATTTTTTTTTTCTAGGATATTATAAAACGCACGGAATCATCTTTTTTTCTTCTTTTTTCACCCCTCTTCTTTACTTTATTCTTATATTTTTTTTTTCGTTGTTGTTGTCGTTGTTGTCATACACCCCTTGCTTCGTTTTTTTTTCTTCTCTTGACGACTGCTGAATTTCGATAAGGTGGAAAGCACGTGACACTCCATTAGTTTTCAATTTTTACGTCAAGGGTATCTCAGAGTTAAGCTGTTTTTTTTCTTTCTTTTACCTTCTTTTTTTCTTCGTGTAAAACTGTTAAGCGAAGAATATCTTTTGACTTTTTCTTTTTGACTCTTTTTTTTTTGTTACACGTTACGTGCTGCAAAATATTTCGTGATTTAATAATGTTGATAAAACACACCGAGATCAATCTACAATTTATTATTATTTTTGCTCGGGAAAACAATAAATTTGATTAAAACAGTTATTAATATTTATCATTTATTATAAATAAATAATTAATGAATTCAATGTTTAACAATGTGTAACTTAATGTTATTAACATTGTAAAGTTTATAATACATTTTGAAAGTGTATATTCAAGAATTTATTGTTTATTACGTAAAACAAATTATTTATTCATGTCTATTGAAATTGAAATTTCATGTTATGTACTCATCGCAGTACTGCAAACATATTTATTTTGTAACTTTTAAAATAAAATTTTCAAATATATTATCGAAAGCTTTAGTCGGAAAGGAACGTTAAATAAACACGTAATATTTATTTAATTATAAAGTTTGCTAATAATTAATGTTTGCCATTGAATATTAATTTGATGATTAAATATTATTGCGTCAATATGTGAATTTTTTCTACATCGTAGTCTATTAATAAAAATAACGCAGAAATGTCAATAAAGAAATTTGATTAAATTTTTTCCTATAAACACAAATTATGGAAATAAATTAGATTAAATATAACAAAATATAGGTAACATCTAATTAACAAGCTCACTTCATAATTGATGATATAACGTACAAAAGTCTTAGTCTAGTCTAAAAAGGTCCTAGCAAAAATTTTCGGTTGCTTCGAGGTCATTGACATGGTTGGGTTATTTAGACTTACAACTTGTTAGATTCGAACGGTGCTTTTTTTTGTTAGAGAAGAAGGGGTAGGCCGCTATTTTTTTCAGCACTCGAATGTCAAAGCGATTAAGTACGAGACGAAAGAATAGGCACGACACGTTTGCTGTTCTAATTTTATTCGGCTCACGATAGGCGCAGTGTTGGAATTAATAATTTAACTTGTGTTATTGCACATTTGGATTTCGTTTTAATCGATATCTTTCAGTAATATTTACTATGATTTTATTTTTTATTTTACATTTTATTTCGTTGAATTTTGCTGAATTTGTCCATTTCTTTTGTAAAAGTATATTACAAAATTTCATGTAAATATAAAAGTTTCTTTTTATTTATTCAAATAATATAGAAATCAATATTTTGAAATGTTATATAACATAATGTTCATCTTAATGATGTCACAAACTTTTTTCTTTAGAAAAAAAATATTTAAGTTGAATCTGCATAATTAATTTTCATCGTAAAGTTGTAAGTTTCACTTCAATGGTTAGTGAATGATATCACTGCTTTATTAAGGAAAGAATCTGGCTTCGCTTTTTTTTATGAAAAAATATCCAGTTTCGACGTTCTATTTTAAATTGATTTTTAAAGCAATTAGGAATTATAAATGGTAGCAATAAAAATAAATATCAATATTTTTTTATCTATTTTTACTTACAATTTTTTTTTTAATTAAAAAAAAACTTTTTTTTTATTTTTTTTTGAAATTTCGATAAAATAAAAATGATTTTATTTGAATTATAACAAAATTAATTTGTCTGTTTAATTGATTGAAAAACCTAGAATTATTTTCATATGAAGTTCATGTCATAAATAATTCTAACTCATATTTACGTTTCATATCATTCAAAATTTTCATCCATGCTAAGATAAATAAACACTTTACTATCTTAAGGTAGTTTCTACGTCTTTTAATGAAAATATAGAAAATTCAGTAAAAAAATATGAAAAAGTACGAATTACAAGCTTTTTATAGAGTTTTAAAAATACGAGGTCATTTATCAAATTAAAGAGAAAAAAATTACAGAAAACTTAACGTGAACTTTTGTGGAAAAAATAGTGTTCATGCTTATAACTTTATAATGAAAATATAGTTTTTTATGAACCAAAAATGAAATTATAAATTATTTTGTTACGATTATTTTACTAAAATTGTTACGATTAGACAGTTAGCTATGATAAATTAATAAAATCACTGATACAATAGCAATCATTAAAAGAACGAAAGGAATATTTTATCTTTCCTTCCTCAAATCTCAAGATATTTCAATTTAAGCTTTCATTGCCCATATATTATTATAGCTGAAATTTGCATAGTTCGATACTAAAGTCTTCCGTAAAATTGTCAACGTTTCAGCCATACACACGCATACATCAATTATATACGTCAAACTTAATTATCCGTCATGAGATTTTCGTGTTCCTATCCGTATAGAGTTAGTTTATCTGCCTCTTTCCCTTCATCCTTTTATACGCGTCTACTCATCGAGTAAGCTGTGAAAATCCATAAAGACAAGGCACACGCTTTAGCTTTTATCAGGCATATACATAAATATATGTACCTACGTACGTATGTACGTATATATGTATGACATTGTAAAATAGTAGTGGTCGTGAGCTATTCGAAAACCATTGCTACAACGAACAGCGGTAAAACGTTGAAGTCTGCCGAGTCGTTAACCGCGACCGCGAATCGAAATTTTGTGAGCTTGGGTTATGCTATATCTATATACATGGAAGAGGGGGGGGGACCATATAGCCACGACTCTCGAATTGGTAGTTTGTTACGTTGACTATGCAGCAAACTTGCTATATTTCGACATATATATATGTGTGTGCTATGTTCTAATTGCCTTCCGCACCTGAATGTCTCTCACTCTCTCTCTGATAGCACGCAACTATATGAGAGTTATTCATAAATGTGTGTGAATGTAAAGTTTGTAGAAATTTTGCTGTGTAGACGAGAAATGAATGTTACATGATTATTATTTTGATTTTTTTTCGAATTTGACATGAAAGAAATTGCACATCAGCAAACTACTGATGGTTTTTCTTTGTGATTAGAAAAATTGAACAAAATCGTAATAAAAAAATCTAATTCTAAATATCAAACATAGTATATTTAAGTTTAGAATAATAAACGACGTAAACACTTGATTCTTTAAATATATTATCACAGGAATAAAGCTGAAACCAAGTGGTAAATCCCTGCTTGACCGCCCAAAGGAAAACGAAATCCCGCCTAAGTGTCTACAAAAGCCCACAACACACACGTATACAGGTGCGCATGTATATGAAACAAAGTCGTATATAACGATTAGACGAAGGTTAGACAGCAAGTATAGGAAGAAAGTCTATAGGTATATATATACATATACAAAATATCTAGACAAACGCTAGACAGATTTACATTGACTAAAAAGCTATTTTAATGTTCTGATGATTATTATTTAGCCATGGGCTATCTTATTCGCGTTTTAATGTGTATATAAACACCATTAGAATAGAATTTAATGATACTATGTTTGTTTACATTAGTAATTTAATTATGTATATATGGATGTGCATTCGCTTGAATTATAGTGAAATTTTATACGTTACGAGGTGTGTATATGGACAAATGAGATATTCAACGGTGAAATTTCATAGTATATTGTGTATAAATTTATATTTGTATTCAAGTTTTGTAAATGGCACCTTTTGAGTAACTCGTTGGATTATGTACACTCGAGCCTTTACGTTTTACTATTTTGACTACTATGGTCAATGTCCCAATTGCTACTCGCTGTTAGAAATGAACCTATTACTAACCGCTCAATGTTATTTAGATACAAAAAAAAATTTTTAACAATGAACGGCTAGTAATAGGTTCGTGAGTAGCAATTGGGACATTGACCATATATGCATGAATTTTAATTAGTTTCGTTATTAAAAAAAAGAAACTTGTTATTAGCAAAGTTTTAATAAAATTTAGCTATCGAAAATATTTATGTTAAATAAGTTTCTTTAATTTTTTTGGAAATTTTTATTACTTGAAATTCGATGTTTTCAATGATTATACTATATAGATTTACATATAACCGTGATGTTTTTCAATTTTAAATAATCAATATTGATCAGAGGTCTTGGTGGCTCACTCGGTAGAATGATGGATTCATAATCTCGAGATCCCGAGTTCGAATCCCGCTCTCAGCCGATTCGTACGAGCACCGCTGTATGTTACATGTGCTTTGTTCATAACACACACTGATCTCTATCGCTAATTAGCATCTTAATGATTGCATAAATACAGCGACGTTTAATAAAATAAATAATTGATTTTGATTATAATGATATCTCTTGCATTTTTTTACGTATTCTATATTAGATAAAAAAAATGTAATAACAAAGTTTTAAAATTTAATATATGTTTAATATACTATCTTCATATTACATTAAGAATCTATAATAAACTTCTGTACTACTTTTTTTCAAATCAATAAAAATAGCCTACTAATATTCAATCAGATCAAATTAAAAATAAAAAAAAATTCTTTTTTCGAAAGCGAAGAATCGTCAGTTTTTATTATTTTTTTTTTTTCTCTTCCTGAACAAAAGGCTAGTGACCCTGATTTTAGGGGGCGTTGCTCTCACGACGTTTCGTTCTATACCCGTTCCTTTTCCGTTAGATCATCGTATAATCATATGCGCCATTTCTATATAAAAAAAATCATTCTAAAGTTTAAATTTCTTACACGAATATAATCTTTATTTTTTCTGTTTCTAGCTTCTTTTTTTTACAGTAATTCTTTCTAGTATTATATTGGGACACTGCTCGACTTAGTAATCGACTTTTATGGGTGGGCTTCTTGATTATCCTTATAATCTTATGTAATTTATCATGTTTTTAAGATTTTTTTTGTAAAGAAATGATTCATTGTTTAAAAATTTTAATAAGTTCTTACAAAAATATAAAATATTGATATTAAAATTTAAGATTTTATTTAACTTTGTTCTGATTTTTATAAAAATGAAATGCGGTATTATAATTAAGACAATTTAAAAATTTCAGAATATTTCTCAGCAGATAAAAGTTATTTTAACTAATGAAAAAGAAATAATGAATGATTAAAATGATTAAATAATCAATTAAGGAATTTAATCCAATTTAACAATTATTAACAGTAGAGTTACTTATTCAATTATTAAATTTTAATCAACTTAATAACATTTACGTTTAATATTTAATAAATATCTTTTTAACTGATTATAAAAAAAAAAGAAAAATCTAAAATTCAAATTTTTTTCTGTGGAATATTTCGCAAAAAAAGGATCATCGCCCACCCTTGAGAAAAGGAGAAGCAAAAATTTTGGCGCCCACTATTCGGTTTGTACAAATCCCACGTACAAAGTTAGTTTTGCGATTGTCCCATTTTTACGTTCTCTCTTTCTCTCAGCGCGCCTTTCACCTCTCGCCAAAATACTTTTTAAAAAAATCTTTGCTAACAAGCCTTAGGCTTATACCTCTGTTGAATTTTGTTATAGCATTTCTATTCAGATTTTTATTGCGTATGAGAAAGTTTATGTGTTGTTGCTGAGTGTGTGCGTATGTGTTAAAGAATGCGTATGCGAATGTTTTTGCACGTTTGTAAAACTTGAGATAAATCCGTGATAATCTTTCGAGTTCTTTGACACAAGGATATCTTGTCGATTGTAAACTATTTTGTGTAATCCTAACTTTCAAGATTTCTATGGCTTTTTGAATACTTATAAATTAGGTCTAGGTTGTTATAAATTCAAATTATTACATATTTATTGTTTTTATTTATAATCGAAGAGATAAATAATATCAATTATGCAAATTATACTGATGTATTAGAACTTTAGAGTAAATAATTAGAATTCTTCATATGAATTAAAGTTTGATATATTTGACCTACAAAGAAAATATATAGAAAATTTAAAATGTAGTTAAAATAAATCAAGACATTAAAATAGTTTATTTTTTTCATTAATCTTTAAAATATACATTAGAAGTAAAAAAATATATAAGCCAAAGTTAATATAAAAAAATTTGCATCATACGTATATAAGATTATATATCTGTAAAATAAAAAATGCTTAGTTCTGCTTCTACAGATGGCGATGGCTGAAAAAAACTAGCGAATGCAAAAACCGGTTTTGTCGAAGCCGAGGCGAAGCGATGAGAAGAAATTGCAAAGCGCTTATATTCCAGAAAAAAGTAGGTCAAAACACGATATTATAAAACGAAACCCCTCCAGCGATTTATATATATACATATATATACGTACATATATCCAATATCTACATATATAACGATATCCCTTTTTTTATATATCAAAAAATAAATAAAAATTTACAGTCAAGCATGTGAAAAAAAAATATATAAAATTGTTCGAAAATGTATATCTTTCGATTGCCCGCATATGTTACAAGGTTTTGTAATTAAGTATTTTTATTTCAAAGGTTTTTCTACTAAAATGCATTGTATAAAAGTGACTTGCGTGTATTAGTACGTTGATTACTTTTTTTTTCTCTTATCGCCGAGATTAATAGAGAAAAATAAATATTGAACAGAGTGCCGAAATGATAATGATTGCAAAAGAGCGAGTAGTAGGATAACAGAAAAAAATATGCGCGTAATGATAAAACTGATTTTCTAAATTAAGTTGAAAATAAAATTTTTATGTCTATTATTTTTTATCCATTTTTAATCCTGAATTTTGATTTAAAAAAAACTTACTATAAAATATTCATGTACGGAAAGTAATTTTTAGATATTTCTTAAATTATTTTAAAAAATGCAATTTTTCAAGAATAAACACACAAATTATTTTTAAAAAATACAATGAAATCTAAAACATTAAATGAAATCTAAAACATTAAATGAAATCTTTTGATTAAATTTTCGAATGTAAATTTTTCGAGCAGCCAAAATGCGCATTTGGTATACATAGACATATAGAATAAGCAGGAGAAGAAGAAGGCGAAAAAAGAAGTTAAGAAATAAGCACATACGTTGGCAAAGTAAAAAAGATTGCGCTCTATACACACTAATACACGTAGAGAACGAAAAAAAAGAAGAAGAAGAAGCTATACACACGTTTTGTACGCTCTGCACGCCTCTAATTTGGCCTTGAATCTAATGCAAGTCGGGGAGCCTACAACGACGGTTCATAGACCTCGGACGTTGCCACTTCAAACAGTTGCACTCGTCACATTCATATATATATATACATACATAGTTGCAGATAAGGCAAGCGCAAATGACGTGGCATGAGGCAAAAGCGCAGAGCCAAAACTTTATTTTAGAGAGGCTTTCTTAAACTTCTTTTTTTTTGCATTTTTTTTTTCATTCAAGCTGAGTTGTATATATGTATATGTGAAGCTTGTCTTTTAGGAATATTAGCTGGATCGAATAATATGCTTTTGACTTTTTGACGTTCTCCAGATGCACCTTTGTTGATTTATTAAACATTCGAATATGCCTATTTTTACAACTCCTCTTACTTTTTTTCTTTATTTTCAAAGTATCTTTTTCTTTAAAACTATTCATTGGAAAAAAGCTTTTAGCTAGAATGACAAAGCCATTTTCGTTGGAATTTTATATGCAACTAAACATTTTAGCAAGAATAAACCAGAAACTTTATCACTTTTCTTGGAATTTTTTTTTTCAAAACTTGACTCACATTGAATAGAATAAAAAAAAAGTTATTAGATATCAACATGAGAAGATTTCAAAAATAAAAATATTTTATTCCATGTTTTTTAAAATTTAACGATATTTTTTTGAAAAAAAAAAATAGAATTCTATTGAATGCGTTTAACAAAATTACAAAATAAAAAGGAAGAAAATGATATTTTTTTTCACCAACATTTCTTTCAAAAGTTACGAGATTCGAAACGTCAAAAAAGTCAGCGTTACAGCCCGAGCTATATTCGTATCTAGGTATAGTAATGCCTTTTTCTCTGCCCCTCCGAACGTACATATTTCAAGCTGATTGCAACGAGCTAGAAAATTTTTATTCCGACACAAATACGCGTATACCATTTTGCAAATATAAACTATATATATATACGTACATAACAAGCACGTATATGCGTTCGCGTCTGTACCAATGCAGCTTGAAAGCATTTTGTGCTGCTTTCGTAGAGTAAAATAATCTCTTTTTTTTTCTGGCATTCAAAAGTCTAGCCTTTTTTTTTCATACTCTCTCTCTATACACGGTGCTCGTGCAGCAGCATCCATGCATAGAGTTTTTAATGGAACCTTCTGCTACACCGCTGACGCTGTTAGGCTTTCTCATCAAACAAACGAAATAAAAAAATATTCATCTTTTCTAAATACTTTTCTCTCGCAAGCTGTACACGCGTTGCACAGAGAAAGCAATAAACGAAATAATAAAAAAAGAACGATTATTCATAGAATGATCGTATAATGCTATCTTTGAATCCATGTGAAACAGCCTGTATAATAATAATCCATAGTGTTATTCATAAAAGCTGTAAATAAAGAATTCATTATTCTGTATTATTTATCCATGTATTCTGATAAAACTCTGTGGAAATAGAATTAGCTTATTTTATTAAAAAAATAATCGTGTGATTCTAGAGATAATCCGTATTATGCAAAAAAATTTTAAGACTCTATTTATTTTGTAACAATAACTTTTCCCCCGTGAAAATACGGAGATCTTTGAAATTGTAAATTTCGGAGGAAAAAATGGGTTTATGGAACCCTTTTTTTTGTATTCTTTTCTCAACGTTTTGCGGATTATATCGATTTAGGTTAGTCGTTTTGAATAGCTGAAAATGTTAGCTTTGGGTGCTGTACGTATATACGATTTATAACTGGTTGACAAGTACTTTTTGTTTATGTTCTATCGTTTATACGGCGCAACGTTGATAAAGCTCAACGAATAATCGAAATGAAAAATTGTAAAAACGATAAATAAAAAAAAGGAACGAGAGAGAGAGAAGGGAAAATGGTTTTTTAATAATTTGTGAAATAAATTTTATGCCCTGACTATTATTTATTTAAATGTTTTTTTTCGCTTGGATCGTTATCATTTATATCTTCGTATAAATCAACTGAAGTTTAACGAAACAAGTTTTTTATATTGAACCCTTAAATAATTTTGTAATTAAAAGTGGGGTTTATTTACTTCGTTGATTGTTTGTTAAAACTAGTTTTTTTTTATATGAAATATTAATGCTTATAATAAAATTAATAAAAGCGTGTTATAAAAGCTCATTTGCGGTATTTAATTTAATGTGACAAAAAATAAAATAACAAAGGCACGTAATTATAAATATTTAAATTTTAGCATCGAGAACTGAAATGAAAACAAGTCTACTATCAGTTCTAAAATTTCTTTCTAATCTAAACTACGTCTGCGGCACTTCCTGTTGCTTCTAACCAGTGTCAAATTATTTCTCTCAATTTTTTTTTTCTCGTTTTGTTTTCATTCAGACCCTTTTAAAAAACCTTTTTATTTCTTCATATATTTTTCAAACAATATAAACAATGCATCATAAATGGAATGGGGATTTATGATTAAAAATTTTTAAAATATTTATTATTGTTTTTTTGATAACAAATACTTTATTGTGGAGCTTTTAAATATAATTAACGTCTGTGATAATATAAAATCAAAATTCAATTAATAAGAAATTCTTTTTGGTAGAAAGAACAATGAAAATGATGATTAATTTCACATTTTTTCTGAAAAATATTGAAAAAATTAAAATTCCTAATGTTCACCTATGCCACTCTTAAAATCTGGATGACTTTGACTTTGATTTCCTCATTCGCATAGCTTCCTCCTATATAGCAAGGAGATGAAATTCCAAGTAAAATCTTTTCTCCTTCCTCCTCCAAACTAAAAGCACTAAGATAGACACAATCTCTGGGAGTCCCTTAACGTATGTACTATATATATTACATGCTTGAAAGTTCCGGTTAGGTTGCTTTTGCAACTACTGCAGCTGGCTGGATTTTCTACTGCAGCGAAGAGAGAAGCAGAGAGAGAAAGAGAGTCGAGCAACCACGAGGAATTATCCCAAGCGAAGAGGAACAAAAGCCATCTCATGAATTACAGAGCGACTTGACTTGTGATTAATGGTTCACTTGTTTTCTCTCTTTCTTTCTTTCTCTTTATCTCTTTTTTAACTCTTTCTCTCTTACGTACAATTCGAAAACTCGGACGATAAAGATACGATTAGCTTGGGCCAATTATCTGGGCTCCCGCGCAAAAAGGCACACGATCAAGACTTAAAAGGTCCCCCCTCCTCCACAAAAGAGTACGAAGAAGAATACACATGCACGCATAAGACTATCCCAAAAAAGGGTAATTTCATTTTAGTAAGTAAGAGCGCGGACGAGCGCGAAGCAGGAAAGACTTAATGGGAGGGAAGAATTCGGGGCAAAAATTTTCAACGGCTCTTTTAACCTCCTCTTGCTATCTCGCTCTCTTTCTCTTCATTCTATGTTTTACGAGCTGGTTCTTTTTTTTTTTCGTTTTCTTTTTTGAACGGGATGATCGTCAATCTTCGAATTGCACTTGTCTTCTTTTCTCTCCTCGTGACTTTTTACTTGCAATGTACTTAATTTTGCGGCTTCTTCTTTTTTAATTTTTTTCCCCCCTTTTTTCATAACTGTAAATTTTTCATAGCTGGATAAAGTTTTTCGTATAAAAGGATATGAGATTCTTATGTTGCTATACTGCTTTAGCCCAATGTAAGTAATAATGACATTTTTTTAGTTGATTCATTATTTGATAATATACTGTGTTTCAACTAATGATGAAACTTAAAAAATGTATAAATATTTAATTTAAAATAAATTAAATAATTTAAAAAGCTATTAAGTTCGCAAATAAAAACAAATAAAAAATAAAGTCTACATCGAAGTTGAAATTCTTCCAAAAATCAATTTCGAACCATGAAAAATAACCTTTTTATTTGTTGAAGAAGAAAAATCGTTTAGTTCTCTAGTCAAAATGTTCTGGCGTGTAGCAGCAGCAGCAATATAACGTTTACTTTGAAAAATAAAGGCCAGCGAAGGAATAGTATAGCGTGACAAATCGTTTCGCGACTTTACCAAGCGTGAAAATAAAAAAAAAAAAAAAAGTAAGCGTATAAAGCTAGTTCAAGGTTGGAAGTTAAACGGAAGTCTGGACGATAATATATAATGTGTTTAGAATACCATTAGCTTATTTTATATTTACACGTATTTCGTACATGCACACACACACCCACGCATACGCGTATATATAACAATAAGCGTATCTGTCTCTATACCAATTACTCATAATACTTTATAAATTCATAGTTAAAAATGCGTTTGAGCTTTTTGTATATCAAGAACGCGTTATAATAATGTATATGCTCAATGACGTTAGACAAGTCTGGCTCGGTAACATAGGTTAGTGACTCATACACACTGTGGAGATTGTGGCCGAAGGACATTGACTTTTGTATATTCAATGCCTGTTCAAATATACCAAAGCCAGAGAGAGAGAGAGAGAAAAAAAGAAAGAAATTTTTTTTTAAACTGCTATTGCTCTCTTCAAGCTTCGTCACGATCTATTTCTTATCTTTTTGTTATTTCGGCTATGCTATATAAAGTGCAAAAATAATTTTTATTTTTCGAGATGATTAATCTTTAGTATACTTTTTATAACCAGATCGATATTTTATAAAATATTATTTATTTAATTAAACAATGACTCTTTGCTTTATGCAGGAAATGTAATTTATTTCTATCCTTAATAAGCTGATTAATAACATTAATAATCTTGACTATGACTTCTCATCAGCAAAATTTTCCCAAATAGCCTCGTAGCAAATACAGATACAATTTATTATTAGAGTCATAAATAATTCAGGAGCTAGCAGTAATTATATGTATTATTCTGTAAACTTAGCGAAACATCGTTTATGCCCATGTATTAATGCTATTTCTCCAAATATTGCATTTCAAAGCGCACGCGAAAATTTTCGTGTCTGTGTGTGTGTGTGTATATATGTGCTCATTTAGTATTCTGAACGTTTTAGAAATTGCGCTCGTGTGTGTGCGCGTGTTCCGAGTTGCGCTTAACGCATTATTCAAGAAGTAAAGAGAAAACGTGAAAGAATAAGAGAGGAAGAAAAAAAAGAGAGTTTAGAGATCATTTGTTTCTTCCTTGGCATGTTTCACATAATACCGAGAAAATATTTCTGCAGACACACACATACACACGTAGTATAGTAAAAGGCAACTAACTCTCCAAGCTAACGGTCTCAATGGGCTACAAAAGTACTCGTACGTTATGTGCTCGATAAAATATTTTTCAAGTTCAATTGACCAGCATGAGAGACCAAAAAATATCGTAATGGATTGAAATAAGAAATAATCACAGCCATGGGAATTTTAAGAGATATGACGTGATTGCACTGCGAAATCTTTATTAGCAGTACGTGGAGGTAGAAGAAAATAAAGAATTTCTTCGATATATATATATAAAATGAACTACTTGAAACCGTATGGTTCAAGTCCGCATATCAACGAATTTCTATGAAATTGCGCAAACAGTAAAATAATATCAATAAAAATTAATTTTTTAATAAATTTTTGTGTACATATGATATTTTTAAAATTGAAATCGCTCTCAAGATCTCAAATTCAAACCATTTAATAAAACGAACAAATTCAATAATTTACTATGGTTTCTTGTAAAAATAATATATTTATGTTTTCAATATACGTTAAAAAATATTAAATAACTATATCGAATGACGTTGTTAATTAATGTTTTATTACACTAAACATAATATGGTATGAATTTTTTTAAAAATAAGGTTGTTGTAAGGATTCAAAATAGAAATGAATCCTTGACGAAATAAAATGTTTAACAAATGCATTGAAATTATTTATAACAAAATCAGTAACTAGTTATTTTCATATATTATTAATTTAATTTCCAAGCAAAATCCATAATTAATTTCACTTTTAATTGCACCTAGCTATTTTTTTTTCTAATGTCTAATCAAAAGAACCTTGAATAGCTTGAAAACAGTTAGAGGTAGCAGACGGTCAAATTGAATATCAAATCATAGACAAAGGTTAATTCTCCACTCCTTAAAAAAAACATCAATGTTCATCCTTGACTCTTGATTTCTAACGTCTGGGTATTACCTAATGCCAGACACACCTTTCACTTGGGCGCAAAAAAAAACACATCCTAATTATACATAACCCATGACTTTGCTTGTTTGGAATATTTAATTTTTGTTAGCTCACTTATAGTCTTATTGAGTTGTTATTTAACCGTTAGAGGTGATAGACGGTCATACTACTATTTGAAATCCTAGACAAGGTTGTTTCTTCTTTGAACTATACGAATGCGTAAACGACCAACCTTGACTTTTAGTTTCTAATGCTGGTATATCAGGTACACGCACGCGTTACTAGACAGGTCATTTCCCTCTTAATATGGGTTCTCTTTTTTTTTGGATTTCGTAATACAGCGACTGTTGTTACTAACCGGCGTTAGTCAAAACACACAAGCCGACTCATTTGAAATTCGTCTGGAGAGAGAGAGAAAAAAGAGGAATGAATGGCAGGATCTCATTAGAATTCGCATTATATTATGAAATAGAATTAATTGACTGTAATAAAAAGTGAATGGAAAAAAATATTATTTTGTTTGGAAGGTATTTATATTACTACTTTTGTTAGATAAACTTTCGTAGATTGTTTATGATAAATTAATTAACTAAAATTAAAACTTATCTCAATTTATAAGCGAGGCTGGAAATTTTACTTAAATGTGGCGAATTTCCTATGAGTGTTAGAATCAACTTTTCCCTATTATTCCAAGATTTAAATAAATTGTTTTAACACGTTTGAAAAACAGCATGTAAAATAAATTTGCAAAATTAAATTTGTGAAAAATTTAACACAAATATTATTAATTTTTGTAATATGCGTTAAATTATGATATATTTGATCGATTCCAAATATTTTATTGTTCATTTGGCCAATAACTTCATAAAATAATCATAAATGCATCTGCAATCAATAATACGTTTTTCCTTAACTATTAAAATGTTAACAATTGTCAAATCAAGAGATTCTCAATTACATCATCGCACTCCTTCAAAGTAGAAAAAGGCACCGATCCTTAAAAAAAGGAACACTATAAAATGATTAGATAAAAAAACATGATCAGCTTAATACTTGATTATGTAAAAGCCAAAAAGTCAAGGATGGCTATTTATTTTTGAGGAAGTTGATTCCTTGATTATAGAATTTTGAATAGATTTGACCGTCTACAACCTCTAACGGTGCTTAGGACAATTCAAGGATTTCATAGTAGACGAGGTTATGAAAAAAGAAGAAAAAAGTTAAATAGAAATAATAGCAAAAATTCATTATACACCACTGTATATAATTTACTTTCGGTCTGTTGATCGTACGATGTGTATCTATGTGCTTATTAGAAACTTGAATTCAAGGACAGATCGCTGATGTGTCAATGAGCAAGATATTTATCTAAAGGATTTCAAATAGATATGACCGTCTGCCACCTTTGACGGTTTTTTTTGGGAATTCAAGGACTAATTTCTATTAAAATTTTGACTATTTTTTATGAATCTTTATGGAAAAAAAGCTTTACTATTTAATATTATAAAAAATAAATTACATTTAATGATTTGCGTGTTTCTTTATCTTCCATTAATCTTATATTATTTTGTAAATTTATTCAAATAAAAAAAATTTTCTAATTTTTAAGGATGTTAAAAAAAACTTACTTATTCACAAATTAAAAAAAAAAGAATTAATATATCCTCCCAATTTAAAAATTCACAACGAAGAAACCGTAAAAAAGTTTAATAATTATTTTATTAATTTTATTCATAAGCCAAACATTAGATTCGTTTAATTATTAACGCGCCACTTTGATAAATAATAACATTGAAGAAAGCTTTGAAACATCAAAATGTCTGGTAATAATTTATCAGGCGACAAGCAATTTCCAGGTCATCGTTGCATCTTTAATCTGCTCGCTTTGTTCACTTCGTGTTACATTCAACAACTTATCCATCTCAACAGCTACTCCTCATTTTTTTTTCTAAGGATTTGAAAATAAATCACCGGTACTTTAGCTCGCTATTTACAAAATAATACAGTTGATACTTTTATTATATACGTGAAGAGTATTATATATAGTAATTATATAGATAAAATTACTATGTTGTATTTTAATTTTGGAATAGACTTGATTTTATATAAAAATTACAATAGACATGGTAAAAATGAGTATATACTTAAAAAAATTTATTTTGTGCGTATAGAATTTGTACTATATATAGCAATTTTTATTATATATATATGGAAAATTTTATACAAAATTAAGTCTATTCCATAATTAAATGAAACATATTAATGTTATATGATTTCTCTTCGTATATCTATCATGAAGACGTTGTAAATAAATTATACGCTATAAAAAAAAATAAATAAATTCAATTTTTTTCTAGCTATTTTATTAAATAATTAAGTTTAATAAAAATTTTTATGTTGCTATAATAAAACGATATAGAAAATTGCTTCCAAAGTTAGCATTAGTAGTAGAAGGATCGGGGGAAGAAAGAAAGGAGAGGAGAAGTGTCGAGAAAATAGCGAATGTATAGTTATAGCAGTAGTGCTTTATTCAAAAGCTTCGAATGTTCTTCTCTGGCTTTCACGGCACGTATTATACCTCGGTATAATTAAACCAATTGCCATTCCCAAAGACTAGCGCGAGAGCTCACGAAATGTACTTTGGTATATTATGCGCGCGCGAAATGCTCGAATATAAGTGGGCACCTACGTAGCACACCTACACACGTACACACAATCGAGTAGCTTGCTTTGATAAAGACGCTCAACTAGAGCTACTTTCTGTATGTATGTATATATACATGAATTAAACACGTTTAACAACTAAAAGAGAGAGGGACAAAGAGCTGACTAAAATGTACAATGCCTCGCTAAGAGAGTGTTAAAAATAAAGAAGAAGAGCAATTAATGTTAGGCCAAAGAAAATAGATAATAAGATACACTAAATTATTATAACTTTAATATTGAGTTTTATCTGAAAATGCAAATTATAAAAAAAGTCTTATGTTTACTTGCTGATGGAAGAAACTTTGCGTTAGAAAAATAATGATTATTTTTATAGCTTAACTTCTAAGACTTTATGCAAACTAATTTAAAATTCTATTTATTTAAAATCAATACTTATTCAGTTAATAGCTACTTCATCTTTATTTATGATGATTGTTTTGCTTTGAGATAAGAGAAAATAATGAGATAAGAAATAATAAGTTGTTAGTTATTGTGAGCATTATTTAAAAAAGGTATATATAAGATAGGACCTCCTGTTACTGTGCTTGAACCTACTTCTGTGCTATATGAAAAGTAAAATTTAGACACAGAAAATGGAACACTTACCCTATTTTTATATATTATCTAATACCGTATGTATAGGTCCTTTAGGAGTAATCTAAAAAATTATTTTTATATGCAAATAAGATTAAAAGTTTTAATGGGAAATATTATTTTTATCAAGCAGTATTTACATTCATTAATCATTTTATTAAAGATAAACGTAACTAACATTCTGTGAAATATTAGGAACTAAGTAATTAGGATTTTACATAAAAATTACAATTCGTAATATTGACTTTATTTTAAATGATTCTTAAAGCAATGAAATTATAAAAATAAAAGCTATTCACAAATGATCTGTTCACTACTTCGATAAATAATGGATTGGTTCGAATAATATCAGATATGAACATGCCAATTTATTCAAATTATTCGTAAAAATAAAATAAATGTCAAATCCGCAAATAATAAAACTCTCTATTCATTGTTATACTCAATATACAAAACTAAAATATAATTTTTTTTAAAAGTTTTTATCATTAAAATTGACGAGATTTATTCGCTCTGCAACTTGTAAGCGTAATGCCTGAATCAATACTCGAACATTTAATCTAATTAATTATCCATTAATTTAATAATTTACCCAAACAAAGCAGAAAATTTTCTTATAAATTTCCCATTATTGGCTCCTATAAAAATTCCACGGACTACTCTTCTTAATGCAAAAAAAAAGAAGAAGAAAAAAAAGACTCGTAGAGTAGAATCACGGGTTTCCAAGCATCAAGGAATGAAGAGAAAGCAAATCGAACTCGATGTAATGGAAATTCTCTTTTCAAAGAAGGAACGTGAACGCGCACTTAAAGCAATGGATGGCAAAGATTTTTCTCATCATTCTTCTTCTTCTCCTTCAAAAAAAAATTTTTTTCTTCCTCATCCATTTTTTTCATACCTATTTGTATTTTATATATAATCCATCGTATTCGCTAAAAAAAATTCATTGGAGGAAATTAAAAGAAGCGAAAAAAGTAAGAAAGTTTTTAATCTTCATTTCCGCCTTAAGAAAAAAATCTCAATTTAAATATAAAACAATAAAAAAAGAAAATAAAAATATGATGTACTTTTTCTTCGGAATTCGTGATGAAGGCAATGAAAATGCTAGAACACGATCTACGAATAATTTTGAATGCGTAGAATAATATCGGAGCTTTAAGAATGTTTGCACACACGGGAAGAAATTCCGTATGAAAAATTAGTAGAATCCCGAGGAATGAAAGGACAAACTTGACTTATTGAGAAATTTAGCATGATTCTATCAATTATTAGTATATTTTTGCTGAATGACAATAAACAAAAAAATAAGAATTACATATTCATACAAGAAATATTGATAAACTTTATAGTAAATATTTCACGTATAAAAATTAAAAGGTGAAATTCTTTATTTTAATCAAAAGTAGAATAAATTTTACTAGAAAGTGTCTGTATTTTTGGTAAATAGAATAACAAAATTTGTCATTTCCACATAGTTATATGTAAAATTGATAATTTTGCTAGATAATCTACCAATATATAATTAATTTTCTTTTAAGTATAAAGAGGGCAGTTAGCCAAGTTTTACGTTTGATGTCACGTGACATAAATGTTTCGTAACGAGTTTCCACACTTGCGTCATTTACCGGCCGGCATATTTGTAACGTTCAACGTGCTAGTGAAAAAATATCTAAAGGTCCTGCAGTTAGTCATCAATCGGAATAAAAGTAAGTATAATTCATTTTATGTTAAAATACTTTCATTAGAATAGCAAAAATAAAAAATTAATTTAATTAATATACTTTCTTTCTTATGAAAAACTAACCTCAATTTGAAGGTTAGTGTTTCGTAAGTAAGTTTTACTTTTGTTGTAAAGTTTGTTTTATTAAATAATTTAATAATGTATTTTAAATAAATATTATAATTAATTTATTAGAATAAAAATGGAAGGAGACCTAGTAGAGGTAAGCTGCCTATAAATTCGGAGATGGTACTTGAATGTATAAGTATATATATATACATATATACACAGAAGGTATCCTATCCTATTATCCATACTTTCCTTCCTTTAACTTATTCATTTTTATAAAATTTCTTTTCTATCAATTTTGGATCCTACTTTAGTGCCTTATACTTATAAAAGTTTCTACACCTTTCCAACTTGATTTATTTGTTTATTCTATGCAATTTTTTTGTATTTAATCTAATGTTGTTACTTTTTTCTTAATCTAGCTTTCCAAACAAGGAAACATTCAGATAGGAGAACAAGAAGAATTAAACCTACAGCAAGAATTAGAAGGATATCAAGGTGAAGAACCAGGTTCATTGAATTCACAGAACGTTAGTGAATCCCACTCCTTAATACAACCTCAAGTAATTGTAATTGAGAATGGTACCGCTCATCAAGTTGAAGAAAATTCAAGTTCAACAGAAAATGTCATAACAACAGTACGTATTAATTTTATTTTTATTAATAAATTTTTATCAATTTAATAATAAATAAGTGCAAGATTGCGTGCAACCAGTAACGTTTTTTTTTTTACGAGAAATGTTTAAACGACCGACACCGATATGCCATAGACTCTAATGTTTTAAGTTAACCTAGAAAAAAAATAATAAAAGTGAAAAATAGAATTATTAAAATTAAATGTGACTAAAGATTGCATGAATGTATGTTCAATTTTTCTTGTTGAAAATAATTTATAAAAAATATGGAATATATAGTCAACACTTGCTAACTTTTTTATTTTTTATTTTATTCTTTTCTCAATGGATAAGAAACCCTAAGTACGTCAGATTATACTCTGAGTTTTTTTTACATATTATTTAACGAGCTGATTTTGTTATTTTTATTAATAAATTTTTATCAATTCAATAATAAATAAGTGCAAGATTTTCAATCAAAATAAATAGTGTATTTTTATTTATTGTATTGTGTATCTGCAGTACATGTGTATAAATTTTTATTATCAACGGTTAATGATTTTTTATAATTATGTCTTTGTTTATTCGTCATTTATTTTTACAGGGTTTACTTGAATATATGAAAAAAGTAACTGTTGGAAAAGAAATTCTTAAAGCGTATGATAAGTGTCTTAAGAATAAAAAGTTACTTCCTAGAAATATAAGATCAAAACTAGTCAGATTGGTGATTCAAAGAGAAAGAGACTGGCTGATGAAAAATATCGATAGCACACAACAGCTTGAAAAATTCGTGTATGTTTTTATATCAATCTTTGCATTAAATATTAAACTTGATTTTAATTTTTAAATTTGTTTATGATAGAATTAAGAAAGAACGTTTTACAATTTTGGCTGATGAAATAGCTTACATCTTTGAAGGAGAAAATCCAGCTACATACTATAACCCTTTTATTCAGGAAGGTAATTTAAAAGTTTCAGCAGGAGGAAAGTTATGGCATCATTATAATTACATGAAAGAACGTATGAGGCAAGCTGAACTTCTGGCAACCAAACATGGGAAGAAACCATCTTATTCCATCTCTGAAAATGGTAACTATTTTATTATTTAGATCAAAGTAAGTTCAGTAAAAAAAAATACATATTAAATAATAAATTCATATTTTTTTCAAGATTATAGCCAAATAGAATGGTTATCGTCTCATGTAGAGCCATGGGAAGAATTGATGGAAAAGTGGTCTGATTCTTTTGCAGCAAGATTTCAAATTTTACAAAACGATATTACCATTCACGAATACCTTGCTAAATTTCCTTGCTTTGACTTGCAAGAAGCTAAAAATTGGTAAGAGTTATTTCTTTTTTATATTTTTTAAAAAGACAAGTTTGGTTTCTAACAAACCTAAAGATTGAGTATGTTTGTTATTAATTATAAATTGTTAAACTTTTTAAAAATATATTTAATAATATTATAAAATTAAATTGGAAGCATGAAATGATTTAATAAAATCTAAAAGTATGAAAATATAAATATTTTATATTAAATACAATAAAATTATTTTCAGTTCCTCATTGATTTTGCTAAAATACATCCTGGAATAAAATACTTGGACCCTAAGTCTTGGAAAATAGCTAGAGTCTGTCTCATCGAACATTTAAGTAATTCAACTATCAAATCAGTAGAAGATGTGGCACTGTTAAGGCTTTTGCAATCTGGAGACTTGAGCGAATGTAATCTTGTTTCTATACAATTTATATACTTCAGTAAAAGTAAAAAATAACATTAAATAAACAAAAATATCTTTTTAGCAAAAGAAAACTTTTTAATATTTTACTTGTTGACCTATCTCATTCCTTCTCAGAGAGGAATAAAAAGAAAAAAAGGAGAAAAGGAAAATAATGATACAAGACCTCATCGACTTTCTTTAGAGGAAAGAAGATCTTCTTTCATTCTAAGAGTTCAGGTATCAATTTATTTCATTTTAATAACTTAGATAGAATAAATTATTAAATTTACTTTTAAAAATCTCTACGTTGTACAACATATAATATATTTCATTTTTTAGACTGCTAATGATGTGAAACTAAAACTGGAAAATTATATTGAACAATTAAGACTAAATAGTGAAACGTTTCAACCCCTTATTGTAGCCGTTGGATCAGTTACAAATATCAATGCACTATACGTTGCTTTGAATGATAAATTGTACTTAGTTGTTAATGTTTTTGAAGCTATTAAGCTAGCCTTAGCTATATTTTTTAGTTTGGATTGTAAATATCCTGAAAATACAAGGACCATTTGGGTATTCCTGCAACGGCTCTTCACAGGTATTGAGCATCGATCCGACGTAGTAACAGTTCAAACCAACATAATTTTAGGTCATATAAAGTCATTATTAGGTTCTCAAAATGAATAGAGTTATATCATGTTCAATTTGTTCGACTGAATTTGATGATACTCTTTTATTATATAATCACATTGTGGATGTACATCGAGATGCTGATAGTTATACTTGCGTTTTTAATGATTGTCAGAGAGTTTATTCACAAATTCAATCTTACAAAAAACATGTATTGCGTAAACATAATATTGATAAAAATAGAAAACAATTCTTTCCAAATGATGTTCAAATTCATGAGAATGAATCGACTTCATCTGATAATGTAATTTGTAAAGAAACTGAAGACATTATTTCTGTAGATAACTCTAGTGATAGTGATTCTGATGAATCGCTCGTGTATGACTCTAATGTACTTAAGATATTCGATGATATGAATGATGTAGATGAACCTGTAAATGATGAGTTTCGTGATCTCTTAAATGAAGAGTGTTTGCAATTTACAGCTTCTCTTTATAGTCAAAAAAATATTCCTAGAGAATTCATAAATAAAGTAGTTTTAGAAACAGAAAATTTATTATCGAATATATTAACTTTATTAAAAAAAATATTTGTTTAGCTATAAACAAGATTTATGAGCAAAATCTAATAGATTTGAATGCGTTATTTAAAAATGTTTCCAACTGCTTATCTAATTTTAATACAGAACATAAACGTTTTACAAATTTCAAAAAAATGAAAACGTTTATATATCCTCAAAGTTATAATATAGGAGAAAGAGTGGAATATAAAAGAAAAGAAGGCGTTATGCTATTAGTTCATGTACCTGTTAATGCGCAATTCATTCCTTTGCGAAATGTACTAAAACTTTTTTTTGAGTTACCAAATGTTTACGACGATACTATTAAATATATGGCTGATTTGAAATCAAATAAAACTATTATAAGTAATGTAATTCAAGCGAACTATTGGAAAAATAGAACACAAAGTTTTGGAGATAAAACGGTTTTTCCAATCGTATTGTACTATGATGATTACGAAAATAACAATCCCTTTGGCTCGCACAAAGGGTTAGCAAAAACCGGAGCCGTATATGTAAGCGTACCAGTTCTTGCGCCTCAATATCAAGCGAAATTGGAAAATATCTTTTTATTTATACTTTTCAATACTCTAGATCGAGAGTGCTTTAAGAATGAAATAATATTTTCAAAAGCAATCGAAGAGCTTAATTATTTAAATAATGTTGGCATTGAAATAGAATTAGCTTCAGGTAGTAAACAAATTTTTTTTGAAGTGATTCTATTTGTGGGTGATAATTTAGGGATGCACACAATGTTGGGATTAACCGAAAGCTTCAAAGCTAATGTCTTTTGCCAACACTGCTTAATTACACAAGCTGAAAAAAGTAAAATATTTCAAGAGAATAAGTGCACCCTTCGAACAGTTAACAATTACGAAAGTTTATTAAATCAAAAAGACAGTAAAAATACGGGCATCAAAGATTTTTGTATTTTACATAAGATCAATCATTTTCATTCAACAACAAATATTGCTGTAGACGTTATGCACGACGTGCTAGAAGGCATATGTCGCTATGACATTGCACTTATGTTGAAATATTTTATTTATGATATGAAATTTTTTACACTTCATGAATTTAATACAAGATTACAAGGCTTCGACTATGGACCAAAGTACAACATTAATAAGCCACCAGAAATTAATGAAAAATCTTTAAAAAATGGATATATTATAATGTCCTCAGCGGAAATGTCGTGTTTGGTGCACAACTTAAATTTAATCATTGGAGATTTGATACCATTAAATGATATGTGCTGGGATTTATTTATAAATTTAAGAGAAATTATTGAAATCATTACAAGTTCTAATATTCTTAATTCAACTTATAAACTTTTAGAGATAATTGTTTATGAATACTTGTCGTCTTTAACACTATTATTTCCTAATAGTTTAAAACCCAAACACCATTTCCTGTTACACTATCCCCGAATCATGTTGCAGTTTGGTCCATTATTAAAATTTTCTTGTTTGCGTTTTGAAAGTAAAAATCAAGAGGGCAAACAAACTTCTAAAAGTACTACAAGCCGTATAAATGTAAATCGAAGTATATGTATTAAACATCAGCTATATTTAAACTACAGATTTTTGAAACGAGAATTGACGTCTATTTTTCAAATGAAACTAGGTAAAAAAAAACAAATAGTTCAGTTGAAATTTTATAAACAATTCAGCCATTTACTCAATTTTTAATGTTTGATCAAATTATAACGATTAAATATATGTACTACTTAGGTAAAAAAATTAATCAAAACAGTATTCTTGTAATATTTTCTGAAATTGGACTTTGTTTTTATAAAATAGAACATATTATATTAAAGCAATCAGAATATATTTTTATTACTCGAAAGTTTGAGGATTGCTTTTTCGATTACCATTTACAAGCATACAAAATGTATAACACGGAAGATTATAAATGGCATATATTATCAGCAAAAGATATTCACTCATGTATTATAAGTCATGCCATTGAGTTTTCTGACGGTTTAAAGTACATACAAAAAACCTGGCTTTAAAAAATCATATTTGTTTGTAAAATTTTGTAATAAATTGAGTTTAAAACAAAAATCTTTTTATATTTTCCTATCCTTGTGCAATTTTTTTCGATCACTTTTCTAATTTAATTTTTATGTTTATTAGAAAGTTATTATTAATTAGCTCATGCTTATACTTATTAAATAACTATTATTGATACATCTAATAATAATAAAAATGATTTGGCACCAGTTCGTTTGTTCTTTAGAAAAATTATTAAAAAATATATTGAAAATATCCGATGAATTGACTTCGTGCAAAAAGTTTAAATAAAATCGATTTTGAACGTATGAAATTTGAATAATGTTAATTTGCAAATAACTCTTGTTTTTTTTCATAGACATTCAAACACTTTTGTTTTATTATTTCCTATAATATTTACATTTATTTTATCTTCATTTATATCGAACTTTTCACGATTAAAAAAATAAAGCCTTTAATAACTTATATCTAAGAAGTTGATGTCTTAATCAAATCAATTTAAATTTGGCGCGATCATTAAGACAACAAACTATTTAAATATTGATTATGATTATCTACTAGATGGCATTGCGAAACTCGCAAGTGGTTAGATAAGTATCTAGTTAGTATATAAGAAAAATTCAAAATATCGGTAACAGCGAATGCGGTTGCGATTCAAAATGGTAGTAGTAAGGATAGGATTTAGGTTATGGGTTTAAATACATGCGTGCGTTCTTAGACTTGTACTACGATAAGTGAAAATCAGTAGCGTTAAAAGTGTGATATCTTAGTCTCAGTGCTTCAGAATTTAGGTTAACAGAATTTATCAAACTATCAAGTAATGAAAGTTATCGATCAAATTTTTTTTAATATTGTTACAATCTTCTTTAAAAAGTAAAATTTAGGATATTTTAAGACAGCAATTCGTTTTTTCGACATTAAAATTTGCTTGTTGAAGCAGTAAAAATTAAATCATTTCATAGTTAAATATGATACCGCGTGGAATGAAAATTGGTATATTTTATAGTAAAAATTTGGCAGTCAATCTACCAATATTTACTAAATTCAAATTTTACTAGATTTTATTGTAATATTTGATAGAAGTCAAGTTTGTCCCTTCTTTCCCATACTGGTATACCAATTTTTCAGGGAATCTATTATAATATTTCATACGGAATTTTTCTCCGTGCATTAATAAAAATGTTATACGTCGAGTTTGTTGATTCAATTAAAAAAAAGAAAAATTTGTAAGTATAATAACAAAAATAAATTATCGAAAGAAGTGCATGTAAGTGAGCTACTATTTACTTTGAAGCAAACATTTTTATTTGAAGTATACATATCGATTTCATTACAATTTAAAAAGAGGTAATTTATAAGCACGCATGTCATATTTTCTTAACCTGATGTTGTGGGTAAAGAAACAACAATGAAGTTTATTATAATTTCTTGTATCTTTGAAATTAAAAATAAATAAAACGATACCTTAATAGATTCGTTTACGTTTTGAAAACGATAATATCATTAGTGCATATTGATTTTTTGTTATAGCATCGTTGGAATTGTCATGTAAATGTTGATAGCATAAGATATTTTACGAAATTTTAAACTTTATTTATTTATTCAGTTATACCATCATTTAGCGAAGTTAACATTGTTAAAATATTTCTGCTGATTTTACTGAAATTCATTATCATAATAAATGTAATATTTTAATGCTAAAACTTAATTTTTATAATTTTGTTTTGACCAATATCATAAAATAAAAAAAAAAAATATTTCAAGTGAAAAAAAAAAAAAATCTACTCCGACATGAATTACGAACGTAACAAAAGCTTCTTCGATTAAGTTTGAAAGTAATTCTTTGCTTTAAACGCATAATACGTAATTGCTTTTGCAAGCAAAAACGTCATAATGACACGTTTCTAACGACGTGTATACATAAGCTTTTGCTTATAAAGAAACATATACATACATTTGCTTTGGTAATGCTCGTTAGAAACGCTAGTCATGACGCAAAGCAACTATTAACGCTTGGATATTTCTAAGTGCTCAATGCCACATGGCCTCGTTAGAGTTTAAAGTAAGAGAGAGACAGAGAGCGAGAAAATGCGAGTGGGATAGAGATAGATGCATAGAAAGAGAGAGAGAGAGAGACCTCGAGACAGTTGAACTTGACCGGATTTATCGGGTGCTGGCGCTTATGTACTTGGCTGCTCGAGGACGAGCAATGAATTTCCGCGAGTACTCAGGGCCACGCTAGGCTTGTTCTAGCTGTGGATTTCATTGTCAAGGTAAACCGGCAAAAGCATCGAGGTTCTTTGGCTCTCGCTATATGTATATATATACAACAGCTGTTTATATTGAAACGACTCAAGGTTTTGTTATATATAGCCGCGTAATGTATACTCTGTGAAGCTATACGCTCTCGCTATACTCTTTTATATTCTCCGTTCTGTTGGTATTAATGAATTCTAGTGCCTTGTGCTGTAGAGTGGGAAAATTCTCTTGAGCATAATGACAATACATATGTGTACATGCATTTTATTGCGGACATTAATACACTCGAGCGTAATTTAAAAAGAAAATTTGTTTTACATCGAATATGTAAGCGAATAGCAATAACGTTTGTTTGTTATTTATTGTGATTTTAATTTTTTGCTCATTTAAAAACTAATCCAAGGGTTTTTTTACAAACCAAAGATGTTAGCTCATTTTTATATAAGTTTTAGTTAAGAATAAGTTATTTAAACAAATTAAAAATATTTTATAATTTGATTCATTATTTATTGAAAAAATTTGATTCAATCTGTGCTTTTGTATTTTTAAAATTAAATAATATTTTTCTATTAAAATTCTATTTTTTTTATTCCTCGTATTAAAATTTTAATTTGTTACTAAATTATAAATATATAATAAATACATAAAACAAATTCCAATAAGAAGTAATACGCAACGTCTACGTCAATTACGTAAAAACAGAATATACATATGAACTCACTACAATTTTGTCGTATATACCATATACTATACCATTTCTTTTTTCATATTTTTTTTTCTTTTCTCCCTGAAGGAAAATAAAAAATTCAATCCCATGGTGCTTTCACAGCTCGAACCGTTTTCTTTTCCCAGTGTATGCCATAAATTCGAAATTTTACAACATATGCATAAGCGCGCGCGCCACAATATATATGATAAAAAAAAAGTAGTGCTTCGCAAAAGAATAACCTAACATCTTTTTTAAAATACAAATTCTATACTTTTATATGAGCGTGTATACTAAAGTTGTACGAGGCAGTGAAGTTCTTTCATAAGATTCGTCTCTGTTCGATTTCACGGCAATTTTCTTTCTTGGGTAAAGATATAGTAATCGTTCAAGTCCTACGTATTTCATTTAAAACTTCATTCTGATCAGTATCGATTTTATTCCATGTGCAAGGAGCTCGCAATTTCGAAAATGTCTTCGATATTCATGAATAAACGAAGCTTTTAAAGAAGAAGTAATACTAATAATGATAGGGGAAATGTATATTTTTGAAGATTTTAAAATTACACTGTATGTGAATCAATATATTTTTTACAAAAAATTATTCAATCTTTTATTACTTGTAATTCAACCGGGTGAGGTTCGATTTTTCGAAAGACATATTTTTTTGGGCTTAACGTAGAATCTTAAAATTTAGAATGATGCTCTTCATAACATTCATTTAAATTGTATAGAAATTCCGTTTTCAATTCATGGCTGCAATCGAAATGCATTTATTCGAATAAATTGTAATTGACATTTATAATTGTAACAAGTATAAAGAACACCATATTATGATGAGATATTTTGAAATTTCTAATAGAGTTTTTAAAAGATTCTTGTATATTCTTTTAATACTTGTCAAAAGATTTTATTAGAAATTTCGGAATATTTTATAATTATATAGTGCTCTATATACGTGTTGCAATTCGAAATATTAATTATAATTTATTCAAATAAATGCATTTCGATTGCAGCCATGATTTGAAAACGGAATTTCTATACAATTTAATTGAATGTTATGAAAAACATCATTCTAAATTTTAAGATTCTAAGTCAAGCCCAAAAAAATATCGCACCCATTGTATTTATTAAAAATTTTTTTTTTTTTTTTTTCGTCGCCATATTTGTGTTATGCTATTTTTGCGATGCTAATCAGCGACGGAGCTCGTAAAAGTGTGTCTGTGAACAAAGCACATGTAACGTACAGTGGTACTTGCATGATTCAGCCGAGAGCGGGATTCGAACTCGGAACCTCGAGCATACGAATCCAACGCTCTACCGACTGAGCCACAGACCGGCTCATTTATTCAAATTTAATACTTTTTTTTCAACATAAAAAAAACGGAAATAGATTTACTATTCACGTCATTACCATAGAATTAATCGATAAAAACTCGTTTTAGTAGCATATTCATAAAACTCATTTAAAGTTTTAATGAATCATCAAAAATTGTCATTTCTCACTTTTCCAATATCGCATACGCAACCGTAATTTATAGATTGAAAACAAAAATATAGATATTTTTAGCATCGCAATGATCATTCACTTCCTCGACATTATTATGAGTTTCTATATCAACCAAATCACCAAATTTCAATCAATACTTTTTAGAATAATAAAGCACAAAGGGAAAGTAAGCCAAGATACTCTTTTAAAACGATCTAAAACAAAGAAGTTTAAATTCATTGATGTCATGTTTATTAAGTTATAATAGCGGGAACAAAGAAACTAAGCCAGCCCATAAATATATTCGATCAAGCGAATTCTATACAGATCAACTCTCATAATCTTCTTTTTATATCTCTTTCTCTCCATCTCTGGCTACAGGATTCTCTATAGGTATACGTATACATATAGTACAGTTTTGCTTGTATATATAAACTCCAAAAGCCTTGCCTTCTCCGAGGAAATACCGTTAGCGTTGAAGCGCGTTAGAGTTAAGGCTGATATAGAGTAACGGTGAGGGAAATCGTGTTGCAGTCACTTGGCTGGCTTATACTACTTTAAGTCTGTGTATATGCACACCCTACCTACTGGTTAGTAAAGGCTTGTATGTATACAAGTGTGTTAAGCAACGTCAGCAAGCATAAGAAAACTTATTCAAGCTCTTATGGGATAACCTCCCTTTAACATAAGGCTGGGAAGACGGTTTAGCTTTTAAACAAATCTCAATATCGATAGAATGTACTGGCAAATTATCGGTACAAGACTTACTTCAACGCATATTGTATTGTTTTGTAAAAACGATTATTAATGATTTTCAGAGCCAATGTTATTTATTTTTTGACGCTTGTTTCGTTAATTATTTATTATTTTATCATATTTTTTCATGATAACAGTTTGGACAAACAACGCGAAGAAGCCTTGACTTATGAATATATTTTAAATTGATAAACTTATCTATAAATAATTCTTGAAAAAGGAAGTAACTGAAAAGAACTTCCGGAACATTAATTAAATAAAGGAATATATTTGAAAAGTAACCTATTTTTACTCATGTCGATCAATGGATTCTCTTTATTTAAAATTATAAAAAAATATATAAATATATATAATTTTTCAATCAAATTTATTTTTACTTTTGATTTTTAATAATAATTTTTAAAATAACTATATTATGTTCCGCAAGCCTTGGTTTAGGTTATAGTTTTTTCTTATTTCTCTTATTTCATTCCCATAGAATATGCATAGCATTCACGTATCGCGTGATCAGAGTCGATCACGTATCGAATAAATCGTTCTCTGTCGAATCATATCATTTTGTTAAAAATAGATTATTCCTCAAAAAATAAGAAATTTTCCAATATCATTTTGAATGACATCTGCATCATCTTGAAAATATACTTCTTCAATATGTTTAATTTAATAAAAACTTTAAAAATAATATATTTAAAAAAATTTTTAATGGTTAAATATTAAAAAAATGTTTGAAAAAATAATAATATTATCAATTTTAGAAAATGATATTTTAGACTTTAGCGTATTATAACTCAACAATGCTGATTCAGCAGCGTACATAGAGAGAAATGAAAAAAAAAAGGAAAACTTATAGAACGCGACTTGGCAAAGGATCTATAAGAGGGTACTTGAGTGGAATCACATCATAATTCAGCTTGAATATTCTCGTTTATAAAACATCATAAGTACGTAAAAATAAGCTAGATCAACGGAATGCTTTCGCGTTAAATGGCATATTATTGTCTGCTTTTTTTCCTATTTTTTTTTTTTTTTTTGTCAGATTATACGAGATATACGTTGGAGAGATAGACAGCTGCATATACAAGTACACAATGGCAACGAAAAAAGAAATGAACAAAGAAGAAAATGCTTGAGCTCGAGTGAAAGATCTTGCAAAAGCACACATTGCTCCTAGAGTTTAAAAAACTTTTCTAGCGTGTATGTGTATGCGCGTACGTATTTGTAAAAATAGAATGGAATGAGAAAACTTGCGCCAACACACATATAGCTCGAGTAATAGCATTTATATGTCTGAGAGCGTATTTTCGCGTAAATTAGGACACTTGAGCTTGTATTGCGCTATATAACCACGCGAGTTTTTGCTGGAAATAAGCTTAGGCTATTTTTGTAAACGACACTTGTCGAATGTGCGTTCTCTATATCGAATGCTTTTTTAGAGCATCATTTCTCAAGGTTATTAAGATACTCGTTCAAGATGTTACAGACTATTTCTTGCTTTTCTTCTTCTCTTCAATTTTCAACAAGATGATGCTGGAAAATAGGATTTGGATGATTTTTATTTTAAAATATAAAAAATAACAAAATTTATCTTAATTAAAATGTAAGAAAATTTAAGTATTCTTGGAGATTAAAATTTTATTTTTTGATAAAAAAAAAATTGAGTTCTTTTGAATTTAAAAATTCAAGAATTATAAAATACATATTCATCAAGTGCAAAAACCTAAGAAGAAACCGTATTTAAATATTAAAATATGTAAGCTATTTCTAACATCAGCGTAGATTCAACTGTATATACATAATACACATATACGTATATCAAAGTTTATTAAGATTCCAAGCTTTAAATTAATTAGCCAAGCCTTAATCTCACTTGCGAGATTAAACAAAATGGAGAATTTCTCATATGCAGATATGATACGTGTTGCTTTAATCCTTTGCAATCCTGAAATGTCGCGGATATTATTTTTTTCTACATTTTTTTTTCAAAGGACAAAGTATACGCATCTCTAACGAATTTTAAAATGAAAAGCTACGGCCTCGGGTTAATGCTCGTTTAGTTGGGAAATTGATCTGTCGGACACATTCTATTATTTATTTTTAAAGATTTAAAATCTTTAATTAAATGCTAGGATAAGCTTAAAATTTTTATTGGATTTATCTTTACTATTACATTTTTTTATTACAGTTCGTTTTAATTAAATTAAGTTGGTCTACTAGAGTGTAATATTTAATTATTTATCAAACGAGTAATAATTATTCAATTGATTATTTTAATTAATTAATGAAATTTTAAAAAATGATAACATACAAGTATTTTGCTTTTATGAAACTTTGATAATGAATTAAATAATCAAATTCAGTAACGGTGTTGGTTTATTATATGTGAATAATTTAAAACTTAAGTTCATCAAAAAATTTAATTTTGCATCAAAATTTACTTTAATTAATGTCAACAGAACTAATTTATCACGATAAAATCTCATTGCTAATGACAATTTTCAAAGTACAAAGTTTAATTTTATAATTAAAAGTTTAATAATTTTTACAAAATTGCTCCATAGCATATTTTATTTGCAAAGTTTTTAAACAAAGAAAAAAGACTATAATAATTTTTGATAATTGTAGTTTTGTTATTTTCTTTTTTTCTTTATAAATGGAAGGTTCAAAAGGTTGGGTAAGACACTGGGTAATCTAGCACGCAGTGGTTAGTGCAAATTAAAAATGAAATATCTAATCTCAGAATCGTAATTTTTCTAGAAAATAAAAACGCAAAATCTTTTATTAAACTTACAACGTTACGACCACACAATAGAAATAATTAAATTTCAACGAGACAAGCATTCCAAGATTTAAAAATAAAAGCAGAACATCAAAAAATTTTTAAATTAATATTAACAGCAGATAATAACGAAAAAAGTATCACATTTTATATTTCGAATGATTTTCTACTATTATTTAACAATAGATTAATAGTAAATTTTCATTTAGTACTACTAGCGTTCAACTGGTCAACAATAAATCTCTTGCTCTCGAAGCATCATCAAAAAAAAAGTCAAACGATAAAAATTCAAATCGTTCAAAGGCCAGACATAAAGCATAGCAATATTCTATTTCAACAGTAGACCTTGAACGCTGCGTGTTGTGTGCAAAAAAAAAAAAAAAAAAATAAAAGAAGAAAGAAAGAAAACGCAATTCGGCCGATATGCAAACCATATTAAACATAAAACGTTTGATGCTTTGCCTTCGAAGCCACTACATTTATATGTACACAAACTTTGCGATTGCCTCATTTTATATATATGTTTGTGCTTTGCTTTGCTATGCGCGCATTTCCTTTTATTTTAGCTCGAGTGAATTTTATAGATGACGCAAAACAAGCAGAGGTCATGGGTTGAAACACTTGACCCTATGCATTTAGGTAAGTGTATTGTGTGTTAAAAAACATGAATTAGGCAACTTTTAAAACTAAATTATTAAAAAGACTCTATTGTATGCTGCAATTGCTTATTTACGTTTGGGAATGCAATAAAAGCTTATGGTAACTTGATCGTTTGAACATAATGAATAATTAAAAGTGACAAAAAAAATTTACGTATGAAAAAAATTTTTAACAACAAATATGCAAAAATAAAAAATGTCGATCATATAAAACAGTAATGGATATAAGCTTTTAAAATTCCGGTGTTAAATTTACAGTAATTTGTTTCGTTAAAATGTGAGAGATTCACTCGTTTCAAAATCGACATTCGCTCTATAAAAATATAAAATAAAGCAGATCCTCTACAGATTTAATTTCAAAATTTTCAAAAGCACACATTTGTATTTTAATTAACATTGCACTTTTGTTCGAAGACTCCTAAAAGCATTAACTTTTATATGATACGGTATCCAAAAGTACACTGTATAGACTATAAAACTTTGCTATACGAAATGTTTTCTACCCATTACTAAAATAACAAAAAGAAAAAAAAATCTTCGCAAACTAAAACTCCTAAATATAAAGCAATGCTATCGCGGTTTCGCTGTCAGACAGACGATTTGCCAGTTTTATCTAATTTAAGTATAACGTTGGCGCAACTTGCGATAGATTTGCATTTTAGCGTCAAAAACAACCGCGATTGCACGACTCTGTGTTTTTTTTTTCTTCTTAGTTTTGTTTTTTTCTCTTTCTTTTGGTCTTTTTATAGTCGTACATACTTGACCTTGCCACAGCGAAAGTATGCAAAATAATATGATTTTAAATTGGTTATTTTTGCATGGCTTTTTTTTTAGGCTATCACGTGCTACTCGAATGAAAATAGCATAAATCCCATAGAATGCTATAAAAGCTAAAGATATTTTTTCTTAACTCATGGCTGATTAAAATTAACTCTTCAAAAACACAGAATCAGGTGATTTTTTAACTGTTAATTCGTAAAAATAGAAATTTTTTTAAAACCGCAATAACTCGAAAAAAATCTGATATTTTAAATAATGGAAATCTGCAAAGCTTTATACTATCAAAATAAAAATGAATGTTTATTTATAAACTTGTGTGATTAAAAATATCGAAATCCCATTGAATTTCAAGAATTTAATCAAGATCGCAAAAGCATATACATAGTCAAAGAGGGACCAGAATTTCCATAAGAAAACTCGACCTAATTAAATCTCTTTGTTGGTCAGTGAGCGACAATCGTTTATCGCTTGGGAATACAGCCTTGAAATCTCAGCTTATTCGAGTCGTCTTTTGATAATCAATGCGAGCATATACATACATTAATAAATAGATATTTAACCAATAATTTTACGTTTTAGGTTCAATAACGCTTTGTTAATTTATGTAAGCTATCGAATAAACCAGTTTATTTAACATAGTACATGATTTGTAATATAAAACGATGGAGTATAATATACGGTCAAGGTTATCGAATGCTTAATTAATAAAATTACTTGTTATTATAAATTTTACTAGATTTAAAAGTATATAGATACTGATAATTTAGATACGAGATCAAAATTTAATTCTTAAATCGCTTGTATTACATTTTATAACAATTATAAGCTTTATTTAGCTTGTAAATTCGCGCATAAAATTATTGTAAATTACACAAATGATGTAAATTAGAAACGCGTTTTGCATTCCATTATAATGCAAATTGTGTGTATTTTTCGTATGAAATACATGCACTTTTTGTGAAATTTGATTAAAAAACATCGCACACGAAGAATTGTGCGAAGTTGAAGAAAATTTACTTTGCGATTTAAGTGCACTTGTACTTGGAATTTCCGAGTCGAAATTTAATTCAAGTTTTTGTTAAATCTTGTCCCTTTTTTTCTCTGCCCGTAACCTAATTCTCAAAAAATTCTTGCTACGTTTGAAAATTGAGTTTATTTATTAACGTGTCATTTAAAAATTTTATAATAATTGATTCTTTAAAATTTTATAATAATTTGATTCTTTTATTGTTATTTATATATTGTATCTGGGCTTTAAGCCCGTTTTTCTATTAAAATAAATAAATAAATAAAATAAATAATAAATTTAATAATTATTCGTTGAAAAAATTTATAAATCAATAATTCAACAATAAGATTTATATTATTTAAATAAAAACTATATAATATACAACATGTAATAAATAATTTCCAATAACTAAAGCTTCATAAAAATAAAAAGTACTTAAAATTATTTAAAAAAATAAAAAACAATTTTTAGTAATATAATAGAATTGCTAAGACTTCGAAAATTCCGCTACTCCAATGTTATTATGCTTTACAATCGTTAAAAGCGAGCGAAATAACTCTCATGTCGGTTAACGGCACTTTCTCGTTTTCTCTAACATAGTATATAAAACGAGATACGGCCTTTGTATAGCTATATACACACAAGCTTGAATAAACTTATATACATTTAATTTTCAACGGTCAAGGTCAAGTTTAACAGTCTAATAGTAATACATTATCTAACGCTTGTTACGCTAGTCAAATTCTAACGAAAGGGAAATTGAAGAAGAAAAAGTGAAATTAAAAAAAAAGTAAAACGTGATACTTTTTTCTCTTTTAGATTTCACTTTTCAACTTACATGCTTCCACTCTTTTTTTCCAAATGTTTTTTCGAATCTAACGCTCGAGGCGTTTAGTTTAACTTTGATTATTTTAAATTTAGGGCAAAGCATGAAATATAATTTTCTTTTTTTTTAATTTTTCAGCTTTTTGTTTCATGAATTTCTATTTTTAAAAAATTAATTAAACACTATTTTTATATGTAAATTAAGAAACAAGAGAGAAAGAAGCGTGGCACGAAAAGTTAGATTAAGGTCGACGAACGCAGAAAGGAGGATATGAAATTTTAACGAGGCTGTGAGCGAGGTAAATGTGAACATTTCTCAACAGATATATATATATATCAGTGTGTGAATGTATGTGTAAAAGGATATAGGGTCGACGGCAATCGTCTAATCTTTTGAAATATGCACGAGAAGAGCAGAGGAAAAGAATAAGAATAAACGTGAACGCGCGTAAAATAGTCGCTGTTTTAATACACAATGATTTTATTGGGATCTCAAACTGTCTATTTCTTAGCTTACAGATTCCCAGTTATGTTGTATTCGATGAATACGTTATGCGCGTTTAATTATCTATTTATCTTACAGTGTAGTGGACTCGTTAAATTATCACTTAAATATGCACTTGAATTACACTTTTAATTTTTAAGAGGTCCTTCTTCGCAAAGATTGAAAAGAAATGTGCGAGGATGATGATACAAGGCACTTTTTTTATGACGTCTTTTTGCGAAAGTATAAAGTTATTTTAAGAACACTTTTTTTCTTCAAAACAGTTTTAAAAATAATTTAAATTTTTATAATGCTTTTTAATCATCGTATTTAATTTTCTAGAAATTTTTTTATTTTCTTATCAATAATTTGGATGATTACGCCAAGAAGGCAGTTTTTGGATAGAGGTCGAAATTTTGCATAAAAGTAATTATATTTTAATAACATTTTAATTGCCTAATTATCTCAACTATCGCTAAATTCCAGTTATAAGCATCGTTTACTTCATGAAACTCAATAGCTTTTTATTTAATGCATTATTAAAAATGTGATAAAAAATTAGGTCAACTGTTGATCAAATATTGAAATACTAATTTTATTTAATGGCAAATGTTTGTTCTATGAAACTATGAAGATCAAACAATGTTAGATTTGTTTAGATTATTTTTCTATCAGTAAATTAAAAAAAAAACATACAAATGCTCTTAGATGGTGAAAAACAGGTTTTGCAATAGTATTACAAAACAAGTACAAATTGGATTTTACACAAAGTATATAATCGGATTGAAATGTAGTTTAGAAAATAGTGTTCAAACTTTTGTAACAATTTTACACACAAAAATTTTTCAACCTACGTCAAACGTAGAAGAATTTTGAAATTTGAAGTAAATTATGTGCTCAGTGACACACAAAATTAAAAATTCTCATATTTTAGATTGCTAATTACAAATTCATTTCTAAACTTCCATTTGACGTCAATTCCTGATAAATTATAATAAATAAAAATAATAATAAAAAATCAAAATTTTTTAAAAATTTTAGGTACAATATCGGATGGAATTCGTTGAATGAAATAGTGAACTTTGAGTAGGAAAAATTAAAACTTTTTTTTATTCGAGTATACTTAAACTATGGAATCCATGATAATCTAAGCATGCAATGCAGGTCAAGTAGATTCCCTTGTCATGGAATTGCAAAGCACTCTATTTTATTCGGTAGGAAGTTATACTGAATACTCAATTAAAGACCAGAATCGTGATCAGCTCTTGAAACAACGAGTTGCATATTAATTGTACTTGACATACACATTTTTATTATTCTTCTTCTTTTTCTTCTTTTGTCTTCTAACTACTCTTGTAAGTTCAGAAAATTAAACTTATCAAACGATATGAAGTTTATTTAATTGATCAAAAAACTTTCGAACAAACAAATGATAATAATAAAGTTTACAATATAAAGTAATTAACTGTATTATTGTTCCGTAACGTAATTGTTTCTAACTGACGATGATTGAGCCTGGTAATTTTAGATTTTGAAAGTTCTTTTGTACACATTTAAAAATAGATTTTGATTGAACGCAACTCTTTATGGGGTTTATTGACCTCGAGTCCTAGATCTAAAAAATTATTCTTTCGCATATTCAAATAGGATTCCTAACATAATCACGCCACATTTTTTATTTTATGAAAGATTAAACTTTCTCAAATCCATATCGATAAAAATGAAAAATAAAATAAAAATGCTTATTCTTGAGATGTTAAACGTAAGTATGCTATAAATGAAACGCTTTTTTTTATGATTAACTTTTATATTAGGTATTGCTGTGGATCAAATACAGATCATGTATTGGAAATGCTGCTGTTTATTTATATTAGCTAACCAATTTCCAGTTGCGAACGTTTCATTTGAAACGAATTTACGATTTTCACCAGGGATATTTCAAAGGTATTTTAGTATACTCTATTACGAAGTCTTTCAAACAAAAAAAAGAGAGATTTACTATCGATTTTTACTAAAATACCATAACGTTAATCATATTTACCAGAATCATGAAATTAATTGTTTCTTTTTCAATATTGCCTTGAGAAAAAAAAATTACACATGTTTTCCTAGCGATAGAAAAAAAAGTATATAAATATATTCGGTAAACAAGAAAAAAAAATTCATCGTTCCGGACCAGCCGCGCAAACAATTGATAGGCAATTTCGTGTGTGCGAAGGTACAGTATTTTCTGTTGATTGATTAGGTAATTGGATTGTACGACCTAAATTTCTCTCTCTTACTCTCTCTCTATCCCTAGAGTAACATAGCTTGCCACTATGTATTTCAGAAGTGAATATATATATATATATATATATACATGAGTTAATACGTTATACTACACTTGGACAAATTGTAACGAAAACAAGTCAAGCGTGCACGTATATAGGAGTAAGTGCGAACGTTAGCAACTGATTTTCCGCATAAAGTTTTCGAGCTTACGTATATATATACGTATGCACATATAAGATCGAATTATTGAACATTTAAATCATCGTAACAGCAGTGTGGCATAAGTGGGCCATTGAAATTAAATTCAAGCAGCCAGCTGCTAGTGCTGTGTAGTTATACCTACTGCGAAAAGTTCAATTTCAGAAATTGTTATATCCCAAGTTACACTTAATTACTGGGAATTTTTTTTACTTTTTCTCGTGAAAAAAGAAAAAAGCTTTCGTACATTATTACTTGGTGCATTGAAAAATTTTTTTATTAAACGTATTATTTTTAATATAGGAAAAAAGTTATTTGTAAACGCGAAATACACGATTATTAGTATAATTTGTAAGAATAAAATATCGGATATCAAGCTTACAAAATTTATTATCGAACATTAATAATAAACGATGAAATAATCGGTTTATCGAGAACTTTATTATTTAGTCGTTGTTAGTTATTAAAAATAAATTCAATATAAAATCCGGTTACCTAAACATAGACATAAAAGCTTATTAAAACGATTATTTAATATTATATTCGTGCTTTAATTTAAATGTTGATAAGTACATTTCATTTGTTATATTTAATAAATTTAAGGCAAGTTCATCCGGTTATTGAATTATATTAACTTTATACAATTGTGATATTAGTTAGCATAAATTATTAATAATCTGATAAGAATTTATTAATTTTACACGACTTTAATTTAAAAATTAATTTTTAATTTTTAAAATTAACGTTTTATAAAATATTTTAATTAAATTTACTTTTATAATTAAAAAGATAATCTAATGTTAACATTAAACCGATAAAATGCAAGATTAATTATCTTTCATTGTACACTTTGCATAGATTACAAAACCATAACAGTTAAATATTTTTTCTCTATTTATACCATCATTTTGAGAATTAGGTCATTGAACTTGATAAAAACATAGCTAAACATGGGTCAATGAACTTGATAAAAATAAGCAAAAATATTCCTATATTGACTTAAATGGAATATATTATTGAAAATCTAAAAATAAAAATGTTCGAATTAAAGGAAATTTCAAATTCGATTTGATAATTACTCGATAAATTAACAAGGCAGAAAATAGAGAATAAAGTACAATAAAGAATTTTTAAAAAAATGACAATACAAAACAAAGAGAGTTGATAGAAGAAAAAAAGAATATAACTGATAAAGTTCAGCATCGTTTTGCGCTCCAAAAACCTAAATTTTTCTCTTATACACACTATAAAGATATCGGGGCTCTATATATGTTCTAGATTCATACAGTTTTATGTATGTACGCGTATATACAGTACCATTCTCTCCTCTTTTTTCTCTCTCTTTGTCCCTTCTCTTCTTTTTCTCTTCCACTTTTCCTATGTGTGCATGTGTATAGGTATATTCGATAGCGTTGTTTTGCGCGCCTGCTGATCTATAATACGTACGCTGCTGTACGAGATAGTACGTGTATTGTATGGAATGCGCAGAGAGAGCATCGTAAATGCAACAAAGAAAGCTACCGATTCGATTCGCAAAAAAAAATAAACGTAAAGAATAAATAAAGAATAAAGGATTTTTCTATTATTATTTCGTTGCGCGACGTTATTTTTCTCGTTACTCTTTAGTTCCATTATTTTATTTTCTAAAATATGACTAATTTTTAGTTTGTGTTAAATGCTTGATAAATGAAGAAAATTTTTGAAAATCCTTTATCAAGAGGTTGAAAATAATTCGTTTTTAAATGATCTTTATTAAATTAAAATGTCATGGGATGAAATTAAATAAATGACAAAAGATATATAATAATAATTAAAATAGTTAGAAATCATCGTATAAATTAAATTTGAACAAAACTTTAACGCTAAATTTTATATTTTCAATATTAGATTATCAAATTAGATAAACATAAAACAATGAAGAATAAAACCAAATAAAATGATTAACATAATTATTTATCAAAGTTAGAATAGCAGATTTGATAGTATCATTAGATGTAATGCGTGTTTGCTTATGCTCTTGTATCTCTGATTACAGCGTTATCGATTTTGATGCATTAGATTGCAAAACCAAAATTAGAATTTCAGATACCGAGTATCATCAATATTCGTATTTCATACTATCGGATTTCATTATGTATTACGCCGGTAAGAATTTCAATTTTACTTTCTTGATTAATTTATTTGCAATTTTTTCAATATGGAAACATGAATTTTTCATTGTTGGAATTAATTAGTATTTTTATGATTAAAATAAAGTTATTGGATTTTAAATATTATTGTTATTATTATTATATTGTGACATTTTGATGTGATTGAGAGGAACGTATAAGAATACAAGTATGGAATATACAGTAACAAAAGAAGGCTATTTGCGGGACAGAGTTCGATTACAGCTGTGAATGGTTTTCCATTTTTTGAAAGAACGAGTTTTATTTTTAGTTCGATAATATTTTAACATTTTCTGATGTTAGAAATGGTATCTTATCATATCTATTGTTAATGGACCATGTTCATAGTTATCTACTTTAATTTCTTGTACTAGCTAATGGGAATCAATGCGTGTACGACAAATACATCAAATAGCAATCGACTTTTCTGCCAGATTAGATTTCACAACCGAATCGTTATTTTTTATTTTATAAATCAATTGTATTGTTAGCGCAACGATTTAAGTTTCATTTAAAATTTACTCAATTTAAAAATAAAATTTATTTTCAGTTTGAAAATAATCATAATAATGTAACGAATAAATTTTAATAATCATTATCTAAGCTTTTAATTGTAATTAAAAAAAGGTACTTTCGACGTGCGAATCCTGTCATTCAACATGTATAATTACAATTCATTTTCGAATAACGATGTAAATTGGATTAAATGTCAAAGTTTCCAATATTCGATCATTCAATTATAAGTTAATAAATGTTTCAACACGTACACCAAAATAATAGATTATTGAAGAATTCCAATACTTTTATGCTTCGATTAATATTGATTAATATTTTTCAACGATTATAAGATATTTTCAAATAATACCTAAACGGATAATTAACATCGATATTAAATTATGTATTATTTGATGAGAGAAAAAGATTTATTTAATATTTGATATAATTAATCCAACAATTTAGATTTAAAATTTTTCATTTTAATATAGAACGACAAAAAAGTTCTTTATGTATAAATAATCATAATTTCAGAGAGCAAGAATTTCAATGCATTCATTGTTAATCCATCAGTGTCTAAGTTACATAAATTAAATTAATACGAAAGTCAGTTGCAGGATGCAAAGAGAAGTTAAATAATTATTCAAATGCTTTTCATTTTTACTTCTATATATACATGTATATATGCATAATGCATATACTATGTACAGAGTGAAATGCACTCTCAAGTTGCCATTGTGAGAGAAGATTAAGGGTGAAGGAACGTATACATATATATTTGGTGAATACCTCCAGTCGAGGACAAAAGCACTCGTGTAGAACCTCCCTCCCTCTCTTCTCTTCTCTTTTCCTTTTTACTCTAAAACACGCACAAGTTTTAGATATATACGTGTACATCTTCTTTTCACTCTTTTCTTCACAATTCAAAACTCAAACAAAGTATATATAAGCGAATGGAGGCGATACTGTCAAAAAGAGTAAAAAAGAAAGAAAAAGAAGAAGAAGAAGTTTACAATACAGAAAGTTGGCGTTTAGGGGGGGCATTCCGTGACGGCTGCTCGAAAAGATGTACCCAAAAGAGAGAAAAGTAGCCTCTATCTTCTCTTCCTTTATTTTTCTTTTTTATTTCTTTCTTTTTTTCTTCGTGATAAGTCTTTTTAGAAGTAATGCTTTTTGCTCTTGCCATTGTAGAAAGAGAAAGAAAAAATTGCTACAGCGAATGGAGAGAAGAAAAGAGGAAAAAGGTATATACTTGAAAAAAAAATCGCGTATGTGACGGATACGCAATAAAGTATGACAGGATCGTAATCAAGCTTCTTTATAATACACGTTATGTTCGTTAAGTTTTAGAAGTCTCTTGTATTTGCTGCACCAAATTGCAATTACAGGTTATATGGGCTTCCGAAATGTTTTTCTCTTTCTCTTTGCAGCATCCCTTACTTTGATTATTTTCTTTTTTTTTCGCCCCTTATTGCTCATTTTCGCTCCTTTGACATTTTTTTACGTTTCGTTACTTGTAGTCCTTTTCTCCTTTTTTTCTCACTTTTTCTTGTGCTGCTTACCCGTGTGCATACATACAAAAGGAGTTTGCACTAAACCGCAAGTGCTATTTACCTTTTGGTTGTGTATGCGTGTCTATGAGTGTATGTCTACGTACGATTGTGTACATGTATGTGTATATACAAACGTATATGAGCGAGAGTGAGCAAAGTGTAATCTTATATTTGCATCGCACTGAATTTTTTTCGACTGTTCATTCGCCCGTACATTTGACACATGTTTGTGACATGTGCATAACTTTCAAAGAAATCTAAAAATTTTTTTATCTTAAGGATATAGAACATGTGAGTAAACATTTCATGCTATAAATTCATCAATTTTTTAGCTTTTATTTTTACTCGAATTCTTCATACACAACGAGCGACGATATAAACATGAAATTATTAAAGCATCTTTTAAACGTATAGCGTGACTGCAAAACAATCTAAGCATATACCCAAACCGCAAGACTGAATTTTTACTACAAATACGTGTTCAACTTTATTTTTATATCGTTGCCATTTTTATGTTTCTTGTCTTTTAGAATTTCTTTTTCTTTCGCCATAAGTGAATCAACTTGAAGCGAGCAATGTATGTTTAAAAATTTGACAGGTAAACGAATATGCTGTTGTTTGAGATGTATTTTTTTGACTCGTATATTAAAGTTCTTCTACTTCTTGCATGTTACACGTGGCGGTGAAAATTGAGGGTGAAAAATAAACATCAGAGACGGTGTTACGTAAAACAAGAAAAGATCAAAATACAGGATGGGAGAAGAAATAGAGGATTAAAGTAACGTATAAAATTAGAGTGTATAGTGATCTAAAATTGAAAATGTTAAATTATCTCTTTTTTTGGTCTCTTTTTTTCTTTTATCAGTGAAAAAATTTGGCAATTTTCAGTGTGAATAACGATAGGTGTTACATTATTAAAAGTGCTTATGGTTATAGTTCAAAAGAAATATGATTGGTTAAAATTAAAATTTTTATAAAATTCTTGTGAATGCAAATTTTAAAAAATTTAAGATCACTTTTAAGTTAATAAAAATATAATTTATATAATTGTTGTACTTTTAATTTGATTTTAATTTTTAATAAACAATTTGAATAAAATTAATTATTAAAATAAAATAAATTAATAAACTATCATTATATTAATACATTGTATTGTTCTTCATTTCGTTTTGTCATTAAATTTCAAATCCATTTTGATTGCAATCACAATCTAAAATGATAAGCTGCAAGTATATATCGTCGCGTCTCATCCTAGATTAACGTTAGTAATGCTTCCGTTAAGAAATACTGCTTTACTCGAGATAACCGTGTATAAGGTTAGAATTGTGTCAATATTACGTTTGAAGAGATGAGAGAAAGGGAGGAAACTCTCCGAACGATCGATGTTGTATTATTATACTTGCGTTGAATTTCAATTTCAAATGAAGTAATAAAAATTTAAAGAATGAAGGTATAAAATTCGTAATTCCAAATGTTTAAATCTTTGTGTTATTGATACCGTTCCAATTTTCCTTTTCATTAATAAAAACTTTTCTCGCTTCCATATCTTTTTCTTTTCCTTTTGTTACGTATAAAACGGCTTGAATAAAAAAAAAAAACAATTCGCTTGATATATATTGCAAAAGAAAGAGCAAAAAGAAAAGAAAGAAGCGAGCGAGTAACGTCACTTGTTATTGCTTCTCGCATCTGTTATTATAATTTCAATGAATTTCTGAGAGAGCAACGTAATTACTTGATTGAAAAGTTTTCTATTGAAAAAAAGAAGCTTCGTTTAGGGGAGAACAAAAAACTTTTCATTATACATTTGTTTGATAGCGCGTATACCGGAATTGAGAATCCTCGTTCGTTGATATTTGATTACGATATTATGAATTCTTAAAGAAATCAAAGTAAGATTTTTAATATCAAATGAATCCTATGAAAATTTAATAAAGATTTCCAGGTAAACACTCGATAATAATTTAAAATTCTATAAATAATCGAATCATAAATAAAAAATTTCTATCTAGATGAAATATTAAAATAATCTTGAAAAAGTAAAAGTTTGAAAGATATCTTAACTCGCGTATCAGAATGTTAAACATTTGAAAAATTAACGTAGATGTAATAAGCTTCTATGGGAGAGTCAGGTATAATCATTTATATCCAGGAAAGCTTTCAAAGTCTCCGCTTTCACATCCGAAAATTTAACAGCGGCATTGCAAAAAAAAATAAAAAAAGAAAAAGAAAAAAAAAATAAATAAAAGGAGTCCGAAAGGAGAAAAGAAGTCAGCCTGGCAGCGTACACATACAAGAGAGGAAAAGGAAGAGAACCTACTATATTTGTACAAGGATCGTAACAGAGAAAGAGAGAGAGAGAGAGAGAGAGAGAGAGAGAGAGAGAGAAGGGGGGAAGGAAAGAGCGATAACTTGGAATTTTGAAAGCCATCGAAAGAAAGTAACCATAGAAATCTGCCTCCTTCTCTTTTCCTCTCCTTTTAATCTCTGTGCTTATACAGTGTGCCTTTCTCAGCAGCAGCAGCATGTAGCCAAACAGCAACGTGACAATCATTGGCAACGCGCTTTCTCGCGAACAACTTGTCTTTTGCACTTCTCAAAGTCTCTTATTTCCAGTTGCTATATACAAGAGAAAGAAAGAGAGAAAGATAAAGAGAAGTAAAGATTTGTTGTATGTATGCGCCTACAAAACTCTTGCAAAGAGAGGCGGGAAGTAACTACCGCGAAATAACCGACTATCTAAAGGCAAAAAAGAAACATGTAGAAAAAAAAAAAAGAAACGAATGAAAGAGCGAGAGAGTACAGTGGTAAATAACTATAATTTCTTTTGCTTGGAGTCTTAAGACCGCGGCTTTTTGGGGGATGCAACAATCTCCTCTCTTTCTCTCTCTTTCCCTGATGTACATCTATCTCTCTTTCGCGTGCACTAGTGCATGAGTTCTTTCTCTTTGCAATCTGCCCCTTATACGCTTATCTACACTTTAAATAAATTTTCACTCTTAGTATTGATATTTGAAATTTTTAAAAAAATTACGAATGAATTGGAAAATTTATGTCTTGTTGTATTATTAAATTTGAAAAATTTTATTTTTTCAGCAATAATTATTTGTTCAGAATATTGAAAACTATAATTGTTTAGAAATTTTTATATAAAAATCAAATTTTGTCATTCAGAATTGAATAAGTTTTAATTTTAAAGTCACAATAATACTGATCAAACGGTATTTTGAAATAATGAGATAGTAGTATATTGTATTTAATTGTACTTTTTTTCAAATTTTTCATTATCGTAATTACTGAATGATTTGATTATTATAATTACACATTTTTTTACATCTTACATTAAAATCCGTTAAATCTACAAAAGGATCTAAGATACAAGGTAATAATTTTTTTTGAAGCTCAAAACTTAAAAAAAAAATTAAAGTTAAATTTTAATCATTTCTAAACGATTTTTTTTCGTTATCCTATATTCAATCATTATAAACCAAACCTCGCATCACCTCATTTTCAAACATCAAAATTGTCGAGATGTCTTATTAAATTCTAAACATGATTTCAAAAACTCCAAAGTAAAAAAAAAATCCTTTTTAATGACGCTCAAAAATCTTTTGCGCAATTAAAATTTTTTTTACGTTCAACTATAACATAGCGTATACGGGGCCGCAAAAGAATTAACTGACCGAAGAGGGCCAAGTAGTTGTAGTATAGTATAGTAGTTAGTAGTGGGGATGTGCAAAAAAAAAGTAAAATAAAAAAGACTAAGAGAAGCCGGTGGGCCTGGCTCAAAAGCAAGAAGAGAGAGGACGATGAACTTGGCCAACTGAGGTCAGCTACCCCGCGAAACAGAGAGAAAGAGAAAGAGAGAGAGAGAGAGAAAGATAGCACCAAAAAGCAAAACTTGTGTGTGCAAAGCTATAAGGCTAACGCAACAGTTTTAGGAGGAGGTAAGAAACGAACAGATGGATCCATATACAAACATACATTACGAGTAAAGAAAAAAAAAATAAGCAAAAATGCTAAAAAAAATTACCTCATGATGTCCTGAAAAAAAGTACTGGATATGGTAAAACGAATTGACAAGCAAAAGCTTTCAATATCTTGCTTTTGTATTCGCTTATATACGTATAGAATGGTTGAAGATGCAATTTTGCCTTAGCTTTCCAAAGAGAGAAGATTTGGTATCGAGCTCTTATGCAAGAGGAGGCTGTAAAGTGATGCTTTGAAACAAAAGAGTTTTTAAGTACTAAACTAGAGATTATCAGCTTATTGTTTTGTATAAATGGTAGAAATTGCATTCTATTTCTCCATTACTTTTGTTGAGAATGTAAATAATCATAAAAAAAGTTCGATTTTTACATTTTTTCTTAAATGAATAATATTTAACATTTCGATTAATATGCTTAATGTAAAATTATAATTTGTTGAAAATTCAATCAGTTTAATTTACTCCACTCATTTTCCATGAAATACGTTAACATATAACATAAAAATATTATATATTCAAGAAATTGTATTAAAAGCTTCATTTTACAACGTTATATCAAAGTAATTAATTAAATTTATTTTAATAACGTTCGTTCAAAATTAAAATCAATTCTTCATCATCAACTGAATTTTTCGAACGATTTTAATAAATAATACGCATCACTGATTACTAAGTATATTGAAAACGGATGTAATATTTAAAATAAACAGAATTTACCTATATTAAATGGCATAATTCCATCAATATTTCATTAAACCGTTCCGCCGATAATTTTATGGATATATTTTGATGATGATTGTGAAAAAAAGGTAAAATGTAATCAAAAAGTTAAAATCGTGGAAGTAATGGAAAACAAATTTTTCAATTGAGTAAACTCTAAATTTCTTGGCTTAAAAAGTATCCGAAGGAGGAAAAAAAAAATATTAAGTTTTCGATGTATTTGGACGGATAGTTGGTAAGCTCTCCGTAGGATAACACTTGCTTTCCATATAAACATGCACATATACAGGAGAAAACGTTGAAAATTTTTGGCGATGGACCAATGTTTTGGCATCGACTACCTGGCGCCGCCGTTGATGCTGCTGCTGCTGCTACTTCTCTGCTTTTGCTTCTGTTACTACAACTACTAATACTTACTACAACTACTACTATACCAAAAGTGCACATATACTTTGGTAAACAAGGAATTTAAGCGAACGTTCGCGAGCGAGAGAGAAGACGCGGGGGTTCGTCGACCCTTCAAAAACACACGGTTCAATGGCTCAAGTAGTATGGTTTGGCACTGCCAGGCGTATATTACTGAACTCTTTCTAATGTAAGTTCCCTTTATTTTTTTTTTCTTTCCTTCTTATTCTCTCCTGCTTTTTTTTTATTCCTTTTCGTTCTCACGCTATTTTTTTTTGTTTGTACTTTTGGCTCTTGAAGGAAGAAAAAAAGCCGCGCGTTTTCCTGCTACTAGCTAATTAGAGCAATTTAAGAGCTAACCAAATTTTTTTTAAAGCGTAAAAAGCATAAGAATCGTAAGATTCAAAGAGAATTCATTTCTACAAAGGTTTTTCAATTAATTTACATAGTAAAAGAAAATTTTTTTCGTACATTTTAATTAAAGTCACTTTCTCGTGTATGAATTTACATGGAAAAAAAGTGTTTGCTTTTCTTTTTTATATTGTGAACAATTTTTAATCTGCTGGCCTACATTTTTTTCTTCTATAATTATAAAACATGCTAGATTGAGTTTTCTAATAATTATCTTTTAATAAAAAAAATAAAAATTATTATTAATTTTATGTTTGTATTTAAAATATTATTTTTTTTTTAATTTTAATCAAAATGACTCGAATTCATCAATTGCAAATTAAAATTATTATCAAATGCTAAATCTTCATGAATTGAAGTTCGTGTTTTTCAAGATTTCTCCAAGCAAATATTCTATGCATCGAAGAATCATTTTATTTGTATACTATCTATTAACGTAAACCTGTATATGTATTGTATAATTTTATATACATTTCGAGATAATCCAACGGTACATGATACACATATAAAAATTCTTGCAGAGCCTATACATTAATTTCTTTGACTTTTTCAAAAACCAAAAGGGGAACGAACCTTCAAGCTTACTTAGAAAAATCAGAAAAGAAACGAAAAAATAAAAATATTATAAACATGTATAACATTCGGTAAACATTTAGAAACAAAGAAATTTTATTAATTTCATTGCTTGAATAATTTTCAGAAAATACGCCAGGTGTGATATTGGTATGTACGTTTACGTGTATATAGCGTATGCATAAATACATACAACTGATCGCTCACTCGAATTTACACACACATGTACATGTGTATAAGGCATATACCTGTCATAAACAGAAAGTTACCCAAGCCGGCGCTTTATGAAATTCGCCCCCACGTATACACATATATACATAAAGCCGAAAAAAGATAACTCGAGTGTACACGTAGAGTTTTGGCTATACGCTGAGATGACGTTTTATTAATGCGTGATATTCTTTACTTTTGTCGTGCACGGGTACTATATCTGTGTACGAAAGCACACCTTGGAACGTGGGAGATGAATACCGGTTTTTCTTTCCTATATAACTATATACGTATAATACAAAAGGAAACTGTGTGACAACTTTTGCTGTATGGTTATTTTATTTACACTCGTTTTCTCCTTTTTACTTCTCTCCCGAGCACTACTGCTTTTGCTGCTGCTACTTTTGCTGCTGCTGCTGCCGCTGGAGCAGCTACGTCCTGCGTCATAAAATGCGAAAGTTTATCTTGATATTATATATATTTTCCTTTTTTCTTCTCTCTTTTTCTTTTTTCATTTTATAAGGTGCGAATATTACGTTATCTGGATTATGTGGAAAGTCTGATAAGGAAAATAATCAAAATGAACTTTGATAAAATATACTGTTTCATAGAAAAAAAAAATTGTTGAGACGCATATTTTTTTATAAGATAAGAATATCTTGGATTATGTTAGAAAATGTAAATAATCATAACAATTTTATTTACACTGTAAAAACTTTTGTGTAATTCGTCAAATTTTTTTTTCTACAAATATTTTTGTTTTAAAATTTTACACATATGTTTGTAAAATTAACATAAAATTTTTTGTAACTTTAAAATTTTTGTGTACTTTTAAAATCAACACAAAATTTTTTTTTAAATTAACATACAGAGTTTGCTTGCTAAATTATTATAACCTTTCTATTATAACACAAATAAATTTGTAAATTTTTCTTTTTTTATTAATCATAAATTTTTGTATTAAAATTTTTACTTTGTAATACACTAAAAAATTATTTATAAATTTTAACAGAAAAAATTTGTGTTTTATCTGTAACATTTGTGTGTGTTAAAATTTCAAAAAAAATTTTTACAGTGTATCAAGAAACTTGAGATGCTCTTCATGGTATTAAAAATACAGTAATTGTAATGTTATATTATTGATTATATAACATAATCTACGTATATTTATAAAACAGAATATAACTAATTTGCGCATAAACAAGACATTTAAATTATAAATATAAAATGTTATCTAAATGATTTTTGTCAATTTCAATGAAATAAAATCATTTAATTGTGAAGTACATATTTCGAATTATTTAGAAATTATTATAAATTTATCCAGCGCAGCATGAATTATACAACAATATTTATAAATTAAATTTCAATGAAAATAAAGTTTCAGGCAAATAATCGTATATAGTCTATGTTTAACATTTTAGATAAATGTTTATTAGGCTAAGAAAACACATTGTTATACTGCGTGCAGCGATAAATAAAGCTCTAAAAATAAATAGTCTGTTATTTCTCAATTAGGTCAATAAAGATAAAGTTTGCAATTTTATTTTATTTTTTTTATTATCGTTTAGCGTCAAAGCCTACAAGAACTACTTTTATTAAATACTTGAAATAAACAGACGTTTAATTCAAAGAAAAAAAATAATTCTGCGTAAAAATTATAAAATAAAGCTATACAAATAATTTAAAGATTAAAATACTTTAAAGAAAAAAAAATCCATTTCTGTATTCGCAACAATGTTATATGCATTATTGATAAAAACGTAAATATTAAAAAAAAAAAGAGGATCAGATCACGCTTGAATTTTAATATCATAATAACATTGTTTGATCATTGCTAAAAGAGTAGCGAATAAATTAAAAAAAATATACATATATAATGTAACGATATTACCGCATTACGTACTTTATGACTTCCTGCAAAATTAATTTGCTTTAATATATGCGTGGTCTGTATAAAAAGAAAAATAAAACGAAAGAAAGAAAGACTAAAAAAAAAATAATAATATAAAAAAAAGAAGAAATAAATATTAAAAAGATAATTTTATTCAAGTTAAGCTTGGCTCATTCAATAATTACGTTTTCGCGTTGCCACACTTTCCTTATGCCCCTTATGCGCATGTAATATCAACATGTTAAAATACAAAAAGGAAAAAAAAAATAAATAAAGTGCTTCTGCTACAGCAAAAAGAAAGACATCAAATGAGAAATCGCGATAATGAGAGAAAGGTTTTGCAAATGATGAATCTTCAGCGAATAAAGAAAGAGAGAGAAAAATAAAATAAAAGTGGCCCGATGCACGCGACTGGAATAAATTGCTTTTCTTTTTCTTATTTTTTTTTCTTTTAATGTAATTGCAAATACTCGCGATTATACGATGAAGAAGTTTTCTTTAAACGCGTGAATTTATACATTGTAACGTTTAAACAATTAAATTGCACGATTATTATTATCTGAGCTGTTACACTCATTCTTCTTTTTCTACTTGTTTGGCTTATTTTACGTTTGGTCAAACATTCATTTAGCAAACTAACGATTATATTTTTCTTACTCACTAAATGAATAAGACTATGAGAATATCATTTTTTTTTTTTTTGCTTTTTACATCTTAACGTTAAATGACGTATAATATTATGTATGTTTTTAATGCTTTCCTGGCTTTTACAATATAAGCTAAGGCACATAAATTCATAAAGTTTATTGCGTGCTTGGTGTGATAAAGCATTACGTGGGTAAAAGTAAAAGTTGAGTGACACATTTTTTTATTTTTTAATATTGTAGATATTATGCCATTTAAACGTGTATTGCAAAAGATTCAATATAACCATGTCTTAATATTTTTAATTGTATTTGGTTATTAATATTAAAATTATTTTTATAAATAAATAATTTTTTATACTATGTGAAAATTTAAAAATTTTATTGTGATAAAATTTTTCAAAAAGATAACAGAAAAGCGGTAAAACTAAAATTTTAACTTGCTGCTATAAAAAAGTATTTATGAAAATTTAATTTTACATCAAGAATGCTAAAAAGTAGAAAAATTATCGTATTTTATTTAACCAAGAATAATAAATGTAATGACCAATGAATTTGAAATTTTGCAAAGCGCGCTATAGACGCTCGCACGAGGAAATTTAATTTTCATTATAAAAAATTAACTCTGTTTCGCACGCTCTATTCGCTCGTTACAATTTTAAGCAGAAATATATGGCTTTAGAAGTAATGAAGCATTTAACGCTTTTATAAATACCATGTAATAATTTTTACGATCGTAAAAAAAAACCCATGTTTTTAATCTTTTTAATAGGAAATTACGCTATACTAAAAACGAAGATTATACTCTCAATTTCAAAATAAATAGCTTAAAATAATATCGATTATAACATGAACCAAAAATATATATATGCATATACTTCTAACAAAGTATTAATTGTTTATTATGTCCAAAATAGTAACTTTGAAGTAATTAATTTTATAATTATGTGATATTATAAAATATTTTTTTTCTGATAAATTAAAATTATTTATGTGTACGAACTTTTGAATTTGAATAATAAAAAAGTAATTTTATCTTTGATACGTTAAAATAAAATAAAATCCTATAAAGAAAAGTATTATAAATATAATCTTTTTTTTAATTTATTTAACGTCGCCGTATTAATGCTATCATTACGATGCTAATTAACGACGGAGATCGTTTCAGTGTATTGGTGAACAAAGCATGTATATCGTATACAGTGATGTTCGATCAATCGGACACCGAGAGCGGGATTCGAACTCGAGTCTTCGAGATTATCAATCCATCACTCTACCGACTGAGCCACTGACGGCCTCTGACAATACCTTTATTATAGAGATTATAGAAATTTTATTATAGAGAGCATAATTTTTTTTGTGTCATCTAATTCATTTGTACAATGAATTTAAAATTATAAAAAGAAATTTATAAAATTTTATTATTTTATACGGAATTGAATACTTAAAAACTAAAACGATTTTTAGTGTGAAAATTGATTTAGATATGTTTAAAAATAATTCTTGATGTTTTAAGAATTTTTATTCCATTATTTCTAGACTTCGCACCAAAAGGGTTAAATAACTTATAGTTTATCTATATTTCAAAAATGACCAACTGCCTAAGTTTAAAATAACAAAATATACCCTTAAAAAGTTTCCATTCGCGAACACATTTCTTAAAAAGGCTTTAGAAACAAAGTAAACAAAGCAATTGTCGCGTATAGCATTTACTAAAGCTTATTTATCGCCTTAGCATGAGTTCTTTAACTGTTAAGCTCATTTGGGTGTAGGTGGATATCGAAATTCTAAAGCGTATAAAATCTTTTTTTAAAAGGAGAAAAGAAGAAAGGAGAGAGAAAAAGGATGAGTACTGTATTAAGATTGTCGAAAAAAAAGACTTTTTGGATAACATCATCGAAAACTTCGCCGACGGTTACAATATTAAGCTCTTCTATACGTCCTTCTCTCCTCTCTTTTTTTTCTTTTTCTTCTTCTTCTTCTGCTTTCATGTTTGGCGCTTTCTTATACATACTTCCTTGATCCATATCGAGTGAATTGTTTTCTTCGATCGAAGAGAGCCCATGCCACTGCACGTAAGGTCTTTTTTTTCTCTCGATCAAACTCTTTTTCTTTGTTGTTGTAAGACGAAGAAGAAGAGATGAAGAAGAAGAGAATCTTCCTTTGCCAGCTTTATTTTATCTTAACACAAGATCAACTTTAACCAATTTGGCTTTAGCTGACTTCGATTCACTGTAGTTTTGGCTCTTCTTTCTCCTCTTCTTCTTCATTGCTATATCTTTGTTCTGTGCTCTCTGCCTTTGAGACTTCTATATTGTATTTATTTATTTTTTCCTTTCTTTTTTATTATAGTCCGTGTAGTTTCTTTGAAAATATCCTTGGCATTTTATTTTATGTAAGCTACACGTTACCGATGAAAACTTCGATATATTTTCAACAAAATGTTTAATCTTACAAAAAATTCAAATAAATTTAAGTAAACAATGCGGAAAATTTTGTTCAAGAATCTTTTTTATTTTGTTAAATAAATATTTCAAAGTAACGCTGCTTAAATTATTTAAGGAATTTAGCCCAAGAAATATTTTCTACAATTTTATCGGAGAAATTTAATATTATACTTAGAGTTTTAAACTTTATAAATATTAATTTTGAATATTTTAATTCAATTATACAGTAATTTTATTGCAAATCTTTATTCTCCTTTAACTTTCGGATTTTCATATTCAAATATGCGTTTTTTTAAGAGTAAAATGGTTTTGGATTTTTTTGATTACAGCTCTTATTATTAACGAACTAATTAAAAGACAATTTTACATGCATGTTAATTCAAAAAAATATAAATACATAAATAATGAGCACTGCAATTTTGTATGTGCGAAAAATCGCTGCTGTCAATTTGAGCCGTTAAATAATTCAAATAGTTCATTCAGTGCACAGATCGAACGTCAGAACGCCGTCGTCATTGATTCCCGAGGTCTTAAAAAGTTAAAGAAAGAGTAAGCAAATCAAATAAAAAAGTTTAGCAAGTTGGAAAACTCCCTGTCTCTCGCACCATATTCTCACAATACTTTTCAAAAGTATATAGGATATACTTTTTTTTTCTTCTGTCCTATAAGCAAAACGAACGAGACTACTTTAGTCTGGGTCTAACGTACAAATTTTCTGGCTTACTTTTTATTTTAACTTTTCTTTTTTTCTCTTTCGCTATATATTTTTTTTTTGTTAACGCGTAACTTTTCTTTTTTTTTTTTGGTTGCCTTTCCAATTTTATCCCGACAGCTTTTTTCGAGAGTATGAGTGGATATAGTAGCGATAAATTTTTCTACATATATATATATATATATATATATACAACGTTTGCAAGAGTATACAGATGATAAGCCTGTCAGATATAAAAATAGGATCGTCCATCTTGAGATTAGATGCCAAAAGAATGACGCGTCATTAATTCCAAAACCATAACGCACAGAGTAAAAGTACGAGGGCTTGATGCATTGGCTGCAACGTTAGCAATTTCAATCGTTGATATAGACAAGAGAGGGATGGAGAAAAAAAAAAAGATGTGTCATTGATAACGAAGGGAAAAACGAATTGATATCTACTTTTGGTCGTATTTACTAATTTTGGTAAAAATTTTATTAATTAAATTGTTTGCGTGATTTAATGGTTAATTTTGCTGAGTAATGGGTTAATGGGCCGGTATTATTGATAAAATTTTCATGTTATAGATTTATCTTTTTTGTATTAACGATACGACAAGATAAAAGTAATAAAGTTTAGATACAGTTGCCGTCGTACTTGATTAATGATGATGGATAAGTCTGCGTATCGGTGATCTACATCAAATAAAGTATAACATGTTATAAATAGTTTTATTAGATTCGAAAACATTTTTAAGACATTTTCGAAAAATCATTTTTACGAAATCATTCTCTATTTATTTACCTATTACTTATTGATCACATAATTCTTGCATTGCTTTTCATCCAATAAATAACGTACCTTTCGTTTCAAACTTCACGAACGAAATAAAGTTTGATAAAGTAAAAATCGACTATTTTTTTCACGTCAGATTTTCGAAAATCGCCCTTACGTTTACCCACAACATTGCTCATGAGGATAGAGTTACAGTTTGACACATAGTTCAAAAAGTTTAGCCAAAAGCTAGTTTTCTTCATTTTATTCTTTAGACACTTTCTTTTTTTTTGGGTACACAGTGCATGTCTCCGTTGAAGTTTTTCTTTCGATTTAAGATCTGGCATTTTTCAATCTTTCTTTATATCCTTTGTTTCTCTTCTTTATTTTATCTTCTTCATTTCGTGCACATAAGACTTTTGCTACTGTTAGTTCATTCGTTCTCTTTTTTCTCTTTAGTTTTTTTTTCAGACTTTAACTTCTTTTCTGGCATTCCCATGACTTTATCTTTGTACGCTAGAACTAGCGATCATTCTTTGGCAGCGCTGTTTACGTTGGTCTTAAGTACAACGATTTTTCTTCTCTTCTTTAGAGGGGGTATCGTTTGAATTTTTCTCAAGTTTTTCTTTTTTCTATTTTTTTTTCTAATGTTCTTACCCATACGGCTTTAACTCATGTGTATACATTGCTAAAATTTTGCCAAGTTTCTCTTCCTCAGGAATATAAGTTTAAAAGCAATTTCTTTTGTGGTGGCGTTATGGTACTCACATACAAGCTATTGGAATCGTGGCATGATACGCGTGTAAAAATAAAAAGGGAAAAAAAAAGTTTTACGACCAATGAATTTTTTATATCTTAATTTATATTAACGATATAATTCACGAAAATATAAGAAAAAAAAGAGAGAGAGAAACCATAAAAAAAAATATTTCAGCTATGTACAGTTACGTTTGATCGATTGATTTAACATTGAAGATTTATAAATATATAAGGATATGTACAGAATATAACGTTGTTATATATGTGTTCTACTTGCATAATAAATAATAAAATTAACTTTAACGGAATTTTATATTCCCATTTAATGGCAGCTAATTAATTGAATTTCGCGTTGTACCCGCGTGTTAAATTTTTAACATTTCGAATAATATAATTATATATTTGACGATAAGAATCAAGGTAATATATTTTACATAATTATTACAAAATTTTTTACAACACCGGATATTTTTTTTTCTTTATAAAATGAATATTTTGGAAAAAATGTATTTTATAATAACGTTTTTTTGCGTATTCTTTATTAAACTCAATGTTTACGATAAATTATTAAGGGAAAGTCGTATAGTGTGACTAATCGTAGCTACTTTAACTGTATTAAACATATATTTAACGAGCGTTGTGCTAGTTTAGTTCTTCTGCGTTAAACGAACATAGTTTGTGTTTAATACCATGTTTGTTAAACGACCTAATGTGCTTTTGTTATTTATGAAATCAGGAATGATTTTCTAAAAAATAAGTCACTATGTTCAAACCTTTTAAATCTTTATTTACATTTCAATGCTTTTTTTATCAATAAATATTTAGAGAGCTTGAATAAATAATTCTTTTTTAGTTTAAGATTTATTTCGATAAATTTAATTTTTACAACCTTCTTTTTCCCTTTCACCCTTTACTTGGTAGGGCTCATATAGAAAAGTAAGTACACTGCGTTTTTTTTCTCATTTACTTTTTGCATAAAAAAATTATGAATAAAAATGCAAAAGTCCCTTTTTTGCTCGAAAAGTGCTTTCTAAGTGCCTTCTGATTTGATATTCTAATTAATTTAAATCATTCCTTTAGTTTTCATTATTTATTTTTAGTATGAAGCTTTAACATAATGCTTATACTTTAGACAACTGAAAATCATTTTACTTAAGTAAAATAATTGAAGTTCACTTAATGATACTAGTACTACTAATACAAAAAGATATATTAGAAGTTACATTTTTGAAACTAATGCAATTGCTAAGTCGAAAGGCTAAACAAAGAAAGAGAGAGTTGCATAAATTTCTTAGCTTGAAAATTTTGAGCAATTAAAATCATATAGTCGCTGAGCAAAGAAATACTTATTCTTACCCTTAAACATTTTTTAATTTAATACAAGTAAAAAATTGTAGGTTCGAATAATGGGTTTTCCCAGTTATAAATAACCCATAACTGCATGTTTTACACTGGTTTTTTTTTTATAAAAACATGAGATTCGATCATGCATTTTGCTTGCATGCAAGAGATGTAAACTACTTAAAGATAATGTAAGAGATTGAGGATGAACGGTAAATAAAGGCTGAAATTTGGAAAATTTTGAGTTCGATACGTTCCAGACATTATACATGTACATTTTATTACGCTTTAAGAATTAATTTAGAAAATGTGAAAGAACTTTTGGATGTTTTTTGTTTTTTACGTGCTTTAAATAATATGTTTTTGTGTTGTACTGCGATAGTAAAAAAATGTACGTAATAAATCAGTAAAAAGTATTAAACAATTAATAATTTTGATTAAATAATTTTTTAATTATATTTAATTAGAAATAAATAGACGGTGTTTCTCGTAAAACAGGTTTTATATTAATGTCGAAACGACAAGTAAAACGAAAAGCATTACATTCCATAATGCTTGTTTCCTCTTTCTCTTTCTCCTTTTCTCTTCATCCACTTTTTATCCAACAATTACGCTAACCACTACATAATTATTTCGCTATCAAATTAATTCAAAAACTTGACTGCACTTGTAATCTCTCGTGGAATATTATACTGGAAACGTGAACTAGTATTTTTACGCTGGTTGTCACCAATTCTAGAGAATGAAAAAGTTCAACTAGAATTTTACTTGAAAAATTATATTAAATGCTATTTTTTTCTCGTGTTTTTCAAATATTTAATGTTAAGTTTTTTATTTATTTATTTAAATAATCTTTTTAAATTTTAATTTAACTGAACCATGATATGTCACGTTTTAGTATATTTTTCAATTCTCATAATTTAAAATTAATACAAGCGTGATTTCAGATATAGAAAATTTTTCAACATTTTTATGTATCTAGTAATCCTGGTAATACGCGACAATTCATGAGCGTATAAATTTTTTTAAAAAATTACACTCATCAATTTAATTTAGATACTTAAATGCATATTATAGATATCATTCTATTTCCATAATCGTAATTTTCTTTTTATTTGACATATTCCAATGTACGTACATTTGATATAAGAAGTTATTAAATATTATTTAAGCGCATGTAAAAATTAAATTTTTTATTAAACATCACGAGAAATCTTGAAATTAATGATAATGTTTTATGCCAGTAATAATTCACTTTTATATAAGTATAAAATGAATTTTAAATGTAAGTACTTTACATTAAATTTTTTACTTTAAAAATTCTTAATTTTCTCAAAATTATTCTAAGAAACGTCCAAAGAAAATTTTTTTTGCCAATCGTATAATTATATTAAAAATATACAATTTCGATAAAAGATTTAAAAAATATCGTACATCCATAAATTTAACACGACAAAAAATATGATTCATATGCAAGATATTTTCATACTAACTTTTTTTTTCATTTATTTAGCGTTGCTGTATTTATGCTATCTTTGCTATGCTAATTAGCGACGAAGGTCGTCAGTATGTTAATGAAAAAAGCACATGTAACGTACAGTGGTGCTCGTATCAATCGGCTGCTGAGAGCGGGATTCGAACTCGGAACCTCGAGATTACGAATCCATCACTCTACCGAGTGAGCTACTGAGGCCTCGAATAAAACATTTAAAATACTCATAATTTACGAGACTCTTTTTTTACAAATTTTTTTTTTCAACCCTTCATATTTTCCATTCTCCCTATTTTACCTCACAGTGCTTGAATACTGAAAAAAGTGAGCACACTGCATTTCTTTCTCGTTGCTTTACTTACTTCCCTCCGTTTAATAATGAATTGTTATAGCATAAGTGAACGCGTAACTGCTAAAAAAGTCACGTACGCATAATGTACTTCGAATATGTATATATATAATTTTTTTTTATATCACGTTATTGGCAAAGAGCCAATGTTATTTTCAAAGTTCACTTTTTCTCTTTATCCTTTCGCGTGTGTAACTCATTTTGTGAATTTAACGCTTCTGTTAGTATCGATTTGATGTCAATAGTTTAAAAAAAAATGATAAAAAAAAATTAAATTTAAAGGTATATCTTTCTCTTTCTATCTCTATTAAATTCACTCCCTACCCTCCCGAAGATTATTATTTTTATTTTTTAATTTTGTGGTTGAAAAGCGTGCGGCAAACCCAATCGAGTATCGCGCAAGCTCGAAAAAACGATTTATCCATCAGTAAAAGCCCCTCTGACTTTTATAATTAATTTGCACGCGGCGCAGTAAAGAGAGAGAGAGAGTATCTATATATACTGTAAATTTAGAGTGTAAAAGAGAAAGAGAAAGAAGAGGCGAGAGATGAGAGAAAGATAGAGAAAGAAATATCGCATGAACGAACGCGCACTGACGAGATTTTCCTGTTGAATGCACAGTTCGAAGGCTGTGTGACATCGAGGTGCTGTATAGGAAAACGAGGACATACATACGCTTATACATTTATGCACATTCACACATATGTAACTATATAATCATATAGCACGTATGTGTGTATAATTAACGAGCTTCAAAAAGCTCATATAACTCACTTGCACGTGTACGTCTTGTGATTGGTAAAAATTAGTTTTCGGAGCTCATCTTTTTTTTTTTATAATTAGTTAAAAATAATTTTGCTCGGTTTTTTGTTAATTAACTACAAACGTAATTTGAGAAAATAAAAAAATATCATACAATTTTTTTTTAAATAAATAAATTTACAGTTTATAATTAATATTAAAGCTAAAAAAATTATAGTTAAACCCTGTACATATTTTTGTATTTTTATGCAAACAAAATCAATATCTATCTTGCCTTTAACCACGTTCAATTGAAAATCTAATGAAAAATGAAATTCTATTTAAAAAAACGAAACAAAAATAAAAAATATGGTGCTCCAACTTTGTTTTAATAAAGTGATCAAGAGAATTGCAATACTGCAATGACAGAAGAGACGTATATATATATATATATATATATATATATATATATATATATATAACGCACAACTCAATACAAACAAGTTGAAAGACGAAAAAAAAACAAAAAAAAAAAAGAGAGAAATAAAAAAAACAAGAAAGTAATTGGCACATTGAATATGTATTGAGTGCGAAGGTCAAAATTGAATTACGAGGCGCCATATCGTACGTTTGCAATTCTTTTTACCGGCAGGCGCACCAAATGAAAATACTTGTTATAACAGTTTATAATACACACGTTTTATTACTTAATGAGACTCTCGTTTATTCTAGAGGAAAAGAAAAAAAAGGAAATTATCAAAGTTTCATGTGTATAGTTAAACGTATTAATACGTATAAGTTAATTAATTGTTTCGACAACTAATAGGCATTATTTAATTATTTGCCTTTTATACGATTATTTAGGAGATATTATATTTTTAGAGTATCAGAATTTAAATACGGTTATTTCAGTACTGCAAATTTAAACTTTTTATATCTCTTTTAAATTCAGAATAGTTTTATTCTTTTTTCAAAAAATTATATTTTTCGTGAATCTATAAAAAAAGGTGTGCAATAGAGGTGTGAATTAAAAGAGTTTTAATACCATCTATTTCCACTTTAAATTATTAAACCTTGTTAAAATTTTCGACCAATTTTTTTTCACAAATAAATTAAATAAGAAAATTAATCTCATAGAACAATTAATGTTTAATTCATTTAATTTATTTGATTTCGGTCAATCAATAAATATACCAAATCCAATTTACGTTTAAATCCCGCTATTTATATTCTTCAATTCAAATGAAAAAAATCTTTTCAATTTTATTTATCTTTCTCTTTCACTGTCTACAAAAGAGTAATTGTCTTATTAAATAAATTTTTGCATAAATCATTATAAATTTTATTTAAACAATAAATCTTTCGTAGCAAAAGTTATTGTAAACAAAAATAAAAATTTAGCAAATATTTGTTTACACATATATCATTATACTTTTCCTCGTTGCATATATAGATAAAGAAAGAAAAAAAAAACCATATAATGAAAAATTACGCGCATACCGGTATTGTTTAAAATCACTCTATTTCACATATGCACGCACAAGAGTCTCGCGTATCCTCTCGGCTCTTCAAAAAAAATAAAGGAGAGTATAGAAACGCGAAACCTTTATATATCGTAGTTGCAGAGCGTATATTCAAAAGCTCTCTTGTATGTATCCGCGTGTGCGAGCATCGATCGACAAAACGCGATCGTATTCGCTTTCTGACATAAAAATAATGGAATACTCCAGCATAACCTTTATACTATACGTTTTACTAACACATATTTTCAATATATATGCGCTTCTTGCTTTTTTTTTCTTCTTTTTTGTTTTTCCGCCTTTTTTTCCCTTCTTTTTAACATATAAAAAGAGAATACGTTGAATGTATGTATCCTTTTTAGCTCAATTTACATTCAAGCTCATCCATGAGAGATTTGTCTTACTCACACGTCGACTCGGCTGACGTGTACGATGATGTAGTCTTGCGATTTAAAAAATTGACAAAGTGAAACAGTAGTCATTAATGTTTTATTTTTATTGTTTTTTTTTTTCAAACAAATAAAAAGTTGATTAATTTTAATAAAAATTTTGGTTTATTTACATTTGAAACAATTATGTCACTTGTAATGTGTAAACATTTTTTGAGTTCAATTTTAATTTATTGTTAATAAACTTATACATCTACGCATTTTTTTAAGTTCCAGAAAAATTTGATTCCGTTTTTCTTTATTTTACATCAAATTTTGTATTCATATTTCCATTATATTCTTATATTGTTAAAAAATGTTGTATATGTTAGTACGTTATTATCAAGAACGACAATATCTTTTTTAAAATTGAATACGTGAATGTTTGAAGGATTATGTTTTTATTTTTCTTCGCTACGAAAAATATTTGAAGTAGATAAGTTTGAACTATGTCAGACAAAGGCAATATATCTACTTTTCTACTACACGGCATACTAATATATGCATATATACAGAGAAGAATCTTTTCACGGTAAATATAAGTTTCATACATCGCTATCTCCATCTAAGCTTTAACAAAATATTTGCATTAGAAATGTTGAATTTTGAATTTTGTAAACATATTCGCTTTGTGCATTATTGCGAAAATTAAATTTGCTTGGGAAATTTTTAAAAATATTATGTTTATTGTTAAATTTATTATAAATTACTTCAGCAAACTGTTCTTGAAATAAAAAATAGTTTCGTGATAAATATTTAAATTAATCAGATATTTTAGGAATCAAATTAAGTAAATTTTGCAAAATTTATACCTTATACATTATTAGCAAATAAATCTAAAACCACATCTTAAGTTAGAAAAGCAAATAAAATTCAACACGCAAAGCGTTATGATTTTTGTGCTCATTATAAAGGGAAAAAAAACAAAAAGAAATTGAAAAATAAAGTCCAAACTGCAATGGCACGCATTCAAGAAAGACAAAACATAAGTTCGCTACGAAAATGACATAATGAGACAAAAGCGAATGTATACACATGGAGGCTTCCTCGGCGAAAGAAGAAAAAGAAGGGAAGAAAAAAAAAACATTCTACGAAAAGACGACCAACTAACGAGCTCTCATGAAACGCAAACTAAAACTCTAACCCTTTCTTTGTTTTCTTCTTCTTTCCCTTTTTTTCTTTTATTTTTTTTTATTTCGTTCGTTCTTTCCTTCTTTCTTTCTTCTTGTATTCAAAACCCTCGAGCGAATAAAAGGTCGTTAACGCCCTAGTTGACTTAAGTTTAGCATGCGCTAAAGGTAAATTTTACTCTTCTACAATAATTTCAATTGCTAATCCTCTTCATTCTCTTAACTTTATCTTAACATTTTATATATATACGCGTATCAAATTTAGCGTTACAGCTATTTTATTTTACGATGTAATGTATTGTGAGAAAATTGTGGATTATTTTATCATGAAAATGTATTTTATAAATATCAGTATATGAGCTGGTGAGTGGCTCAGTCGGTAGAGTAATGGATTCGTAATCTCAGGGCTCTGAGTTCGAATCCCGCTCTCGGCAGCCGATTGATACAAGCGCCACTGTACGTTACATGTGCTGCAGTTCACAAACACACTCCAAAGCTCCGTCGCTGATTAGCATTACAAAATAGCATAAATATAGTGACATTAAAGAAGAAAAAAAAATAAACATTAGTATAGCGTAGCTTTTAGTAAGAATTGAAAAAAAAATTTCGAATTTTTATTTTATGGCATTACATAATTTTTCGAATTTCACTGAAAAATGCATATTGTTATTTTTGCAACGTATTATATATTAGAGAATGTAAATGTTAACTGTAAAATTAATAAATGACAATAAATGAAATAAGACTTTGTACGCAGAACCCAATGATTTTTATCTAATCATTTTAATAATACTTGGAACTACATTTAAACTTTTAATCTAATCACTGAATAATACATGTAATCCAAAGCTGAATATTTTAATTTCTATTAAATGATAATCAATTTCATAATCTATACACCTGTTAATAATTTGAAATTTTATCCAAAATTAAAAAAAATAATTAATTTGATTTTCATTTTAATATTGACTGAAAAAGATTCAGATAGTAACAGCGAATTCATTATTTCTTTTATTTATTTTATTTGAAGTCGCCGTATATTTATGCTATCATTGTACCGCTAATTAGCGACGGACGTTTTTAGTGTGTTTATGAACAAAGCACTTGTAACGCAGAGTGGTGCTTGATAAAAATGGTCCAAGAGCGGGATTCGAACTCGAATGAAAATCTCTTTTTCATTATTTTATTTAAATGTACATAAAACATTAGTATAAAAACGAATAAAGCATATAAAGATATAGATCATAACTTGTTGGCGATTACTCGAGAAGAAGAGAAAAAAAAAGAAAGAAATTTATTTATAACTTTTTTATTGGATAGTACAAAAGTCTTATCTTAACTCTCTGTGCACACACTCCTGTTTTTGGCTGTTTGCCACGTTTAGCCAAAGTTACATTTATCTATATAGTCACGGGGTATATGCGAATAATAATGCATCATACAATGTCATCTTATCTTTTGAACTTTTTTCTCTGCGCTCTTTGTATTTATTCTCGTATTCTCGACAGTTATTAGTAGAACGTAGACAGACTAAATAAAATTATATTGATAATTTTCATATGATTCTGTACGTTCTTGGGATAATAATTTAATTTCAAATTATAAAATGAATTAAGGTCTTGGAGTAATATAAATTACAGAATTTTTATCGACTCTAATTTTTTTTTCCTTTCAAAGTGAAAACACATATAGTAATCAGCACTGCAATTTTCATAATAAATTTGATGACGCAAATTGACGAAAACATTTAAAATAAAATATCTTAAATACTTACACAAAAAGCTTTCTTTATTTCTTTAACTCAATAAAAACATGCGTTAACAAATCTTATAAGGAAAAACCTCTGGTAGATTTCTTTTACAATTCTTCCTTTCTTTTTTTTAACACGTTGTACATTAATTTTTATTGAACGTAATAATAATAATAATAATAAGAAATTCGATAATTTAATCACGTATATAAACAACCTTGATCTAATCTTTACAATCGGTTAAAATTCACTATGTGTCATAAAAAAGCAACTCTTAGCTCGATGCATCAATCCCATTAAACTTTTATGAGTGACGGGGTTCTATTGTTTTCCTAGGCATCGTAGTAGCACGTGCTCGTCGTATATGTGTGCGTGTGTGATCAAACTTTTTCTTTAGCTTATTCGATGCTTTTGTGAATAGAGAATGAAAAGAGAAAAGCTGGCAAGATTTATTACTTATTTTATTTCGTTTGGATATTTTAAATAAATATTTTTAGTGTAAAGTGTAAAAGTAAATTGCATTAAATAAAATAAGAAAAACTTTATTTTTTCTCTTTAATTTATTTTGTTTACTGTTATTTTTATATAACTATTGAACCATCATTTTTATAAAAAGAGCTAATAGTAGAATAATGGAAATTTTATTATTAATAAAATAAATTCCTAGAATTCTATGATATTCTTTATGTAAGAAAAACAGAAAGATATTGTAAAGTAACAAATTGATAAGCGCAGAAATAACAAAAGAAGAAGGAATTCAATCCAATGTTAAATTATGCATTGTAATTTTAATAGCGTCAAAGAAGAGTATAATTTACACCGTATAACTCCATGTATGTTAGATATACATTTACTGAAGAGTCTAGTTAATAAAAAAGAAAATACTAAAAATTTACATAAACCAACTAAATTGAAAAATAACAAATGGATAGCTTATAAAATACCGTAAAATTTTTACATAATATTATTCGAACTTTATTGTTTTATTTTAATTTATTTTTATTATTTTATACGTATTTATTTTTATTGAATTATCGATAAATCTATTAAAATTTAATTAAACGTCATGTGATTTTAATTATTTCAGTAATGAAGTTCTTAAACTTGTTATCTATCAAGGTTTTAATTGCTTGATTAACTAGTTAATTCCAGATATAAAAATTAATATGTGCTTGCATCGGCAATATGTCGAATTTAATTCGTACCTATGAATTTTTATGATATTGATCGGTGTCTGTATTAATTTCTTTTATTGCGTTTTCATCGTGTTCGTTTTACTTCTATTATGCACGGCTTTCATTGTTTGTACAGTCTATTGTATAATTAAGTACGAGTTTATTCGATGTTTTTATACATTTTATTGATAGTTTTTGAAAAAGATTGAAAGGTATTTTTTGATGTTTTTGTTGCATAGTTTTGTTTAATTTTTTTCAACGTCTATCTACAGTAGAAATGACTTTATATATTTGTAAAATTTACAACGGTATTCTACTATTGTTATTATTAATTGCTTTTTCATAAAGAATCGTCGCCGACTTTTTTAAATAATTTGTAATATTTAATAAAGCTGATAAAATAACAAAAAAAAAACACTTCATCTATAACAATAACAATTTTACTCAAGATTTTTATTTATTCACCGCTGTTCTAGATATCTCCACAAGCGTCTCTATATATTTTTCATCTAAAAGCATCAATATTTATTTTTTGTTATGTTATCTAACGTCATTAAATATAACATTGTATTATTTAACAACGTTAAATTACAACCCACGTAAATATTATAATTGAATTATTTATCGAATAATTTGAAAGGAATCTTGAATTTATAAAAATTTGTATTTTTTAATAATAATATATAACAAATTGACAATTTATACTCGCGAACATAACGTACATGTTGCAATTTCATTAAAATTTCAATTTATAGAACAAATATCAAATTTAAAATTGTTTGACTAAAAGTTATATTCCATGCCGAAACTTTTAACGCTACATTAATCAAATTATATTTTCATCTCGAAAAATGTAGTTTTGTTTATCAAATTACTTAAAAAAATGCATTAGTAACTTTATTCTCTGTATTCGCAAACTATAATAAAACGCTTTGAAATTCGTTCTATTTTCTTTATAAAGTTTCAATTAATAAAAGCACGAAATACAATATCAATTTTTATTTAGGTTAAACGATCGATAATTACAATATGACCCTAAAAAACTTCATTATTACATAATTTCTAAATAAATTTCATCCAAGCTTAATTAAGATAGATATTGATAAAAACAAAAATATGTACTCGTAATTAATTTTCTACAACTAATAACATTTATTCCATCATTAAAATTCGCTTTTTTTATTAAAATATATGATAAAATTTTATTTAACATAAAATATGAAATCTCAGATTATATGTGATATTATAAAAAGGTGAAAAGAGAGCGTGCTTTAAAGAAGAAAAAAAAAAGAAGAAGAAAAAAGGAGTTCACGCTCATCGATACGTTGCACGTTTGTAACGAAAGCAAGCTGCAGTGCGATTTTCAGGTCATTGAGATTTCTCAAACGATTGGCTCGATCTAAACTACCAGAGGCGAGAAACGTGTATACATATATACAAATGTATATGTATATACATACACACATACAAAGAGTATTTACAGCAGCAGAAGCATCAGTGGTAGTAGTGGCAGTAACAGCGGCAGCCGCTTGCCATCAACTGATTTATTATCAAGGTTGTGAAGAAAATTTTTCTTATTAGAAAAGAAGAAGTCGAGGCAAGAAAAAAATAAATAAAGTAAGAACCTTTAGTAGTAAATCGTGATCGATCGAAAAAAAGTGCTTGGCTTCTTTATTTGAAGACGGAAAGAAAGACAGTTATCAATTAAATGTCTTTTACGGATGTTGACATTGCTTTTTCCATTAAATAACGGCTGGCAAGACGGTTACAAGAAGAAAATACGTAAAAAAAGAACGAATTAGTAAACAATAAAATTGCTTTTAAATCATTTTTCTTTATTGCGTTTTTTATACTATGTAAATTCAGGAAAATTTAACAATTATAAATTGAGATTTTTTTAAATTTTAATTTAGTTTTTAATTAAAAAATATCATTAAATTTTGATAAATTAAAAAAAAAACGACCCCTTGTAAAAGAAGAAAGTGACACTTATTGATCGAATTTTAATTTTTTACGGGTCAATATTCCACTTCGAATGATGAAAAATTTATTATTTTTTTTATCAATATTAAAATTTACACTAAAAGCATACAATGATCGATTCTTATTTAAATTTCAAACGAACCATATTTCGCGATCAATTTCAAAAGCAAATATCATGCATAATTATTTGTTTGTGTATTTTTTTTACTAAATTTTTTCCAGAGAAAAGTTAACTTCTAAATATGAACTTTTTAAAATAAGTGAAAAAAAAATTTTGAACTTCTCTGCATCAATTTTCATATAATACCGATATAAAGTACACGAGAGGAGAGTTATTTTGATCGATTACATTTTTGTGCAAGCTTACATATATAAAACTGAATATAATGGATTTTAACTTTACTATACTAGCTAGCAAGGCAAAATAAAAATGAAAAAAAAATAATTTTAAAAGCTACGTCATTCAAAAAAAGAAGAAAAAAAAGTGGTCCAGTAAACTATCCGTAAGAGCAATTAATCAATGTCATCCATAACATCTGTGAAATATCTCCAATGACAATATTTACATTATAAACTAGGAGCAAACACTAATAGAATGTCATTAATAAACATTTTCCCGACTACTCAACATTACCAAGATGTACATGTAATGGATGCGGTCGATAGTCGAGAATATACTTTAAAGTGGTATTGTAATGTTAAGTAATTGTTATTATATATGTAGAAGAAAATTGTGAGTCAATAATCTTGCAGACGAGTTCACTACGTATTTTATTGAAACTCCCTTCATGTAGATTTGATAAATAGAGAGAATATAATTATATATATATATATATATATATATATATATATATATATATATATATATATATATATATTAATGTTTCTGTCTTCGAACGTACTTTATTTTATTCAACTAGTACATTACTATTTGTTAAAAAAATATATGAAAAACATATGAATACATTTATTTGTAAATAATATCATATATACATTAAATATTAACAAACATTAAAACTAAAAACATAAAAATTTGTTAATATCAAAGAAGCAAGCCATTAATATTAATCTTCAAAAAATAAATATTAATCACGTTAAAAATTAAAAATAAAACAGAGCATAAACATGTATATCTCTCGAGAAAGTATCATCCAAGCTATTTAATTCAAGCCCTCTGTATGTACCGTTATATCGTTGGATCGTTTGGTATATACCCTAATCAGTGACCAAAATGTAAAGCTCTTGTTGAATTGGAAAACGAGCATCTCTTCTTTCTTCTTTCTTCTTCTTCTTCTTCTTATAAACGAGTATATCTTTTTTTAATTTATCCTCGGGAATTCCAAATGCAATGGCATTTGTAACGCAATCTCTCCTCTTTCTTTTCTTCTTTTTTTTATTTCAAACTATAAAAATTCAGGCCTTTACAATCCCAATGGAATTGAGAACGCAATATTCAATGTTTATACGTTGTTAAGTCAGTTGAGGTTCTAAGACTTTTTTACAATTGTAGGCATAACACAAAAAACTCGACTGTATGCAATTAAAAAAAAAATAAAGTAAAGAAAAAAGAGAGTAGAGAGGGACTAAGAGTGTATATAGTTTGCATCGTATATACACAAGAGCAAAGAGAAGCAAAAGAGAGAGAAAGAGTTTTAGAAAGAAAGAAGAGTTAAAATGGTAGGAGAGAAGATTTAAGGCTGGATTACACTCACTTTTAAGAAGCTTTATTAGCTTGTCTTCTTTTATATATTAAAGCGAGTGTTACGTTGTTTATTAGCTGAAAGACGAGGGGGAGGAGGGGAAAAAGCAAACTACTTTTCAGAGAATATTTTTATAGTTTTTTTTTCAGAGTTATCTTTTAGGGACTCTCGTGCAAGTGTATCTTTATATTGAAATAAATATTTTCTTCTTTTATTTGAAATAGTAGAATTTTGGTGATTTCGGTGAAATGATCGTTTTAGTTGAATGCATGATGGAATTCTCGAAATTCAAAAAATATAATTTAAGTGTTGTATTTTTTTTTCTATTTAATCTCACAACTATTATAATTTTTTATACAAAATTTTTTAAGTTAATAAAACAGATTATAGTTTATATTTAATCATAACAATTTTTGTAAATTTTTCCAAAAATAGAAAATTAGTTAAAAATAAAAAATAATAGCTATAACTTTTTAATCTCTTGCGTTTATATTTATAATTCCGTAATATGTTTTTTTGAATTTAATTCTCATAAATTTATGAAATAAATTTTCCTTTAAAAGACCACTGAATTCCTTAGCAAACTTTAAAATCCAATACAAAACTTTTAGTGTGGTCCAGCCTTAACCGAAAAACTCATCTCTTTATCTCTCTCTTTCTCTTTCCTTTTTCCTTTGCCCACATAACGGATAAAGAAGCGCATGGATCGTGTAAAGTAGTAGTAGTAGAAGAGAAGACGACGACGACGAAGAAGAAGAAAGAAGAAAGAAGAAGAAAAAGCAAAAGAAGCAGCGTGTATGTAAGAAACTTTAGTTGGAGAAAGAAAGAGAGAGAGAGAGAGAGAAAAAAGAACAGAGAATATCATGCATTTGCTGCAGGCTGCATAGGGGCAATAGAGGGCAACGCACCCGGTCAGCCTTGGCATGAATTGAATCTAGCAATACGAAAGTGAGGATAGCTTGGGCTTACACCAACAGCCTAAAACCATCCATTCGACTCCTCTTTCTCTTTTTTACTCCCTTCCCTTCGTACTTTTTTCTTTCTCTTCTCTCTCTCACTCTCTTACTTTTACAAAGATCGTATCTTTATACACAGCCTCTCCTCTCTTTCGAGTCTCTCTCTCTCTTTCTCTTTCTCTCTCCTATACGTTAAACACAGCCAGAAAAATTGCAGCCTCAAGAGTTCTTTATTTCGCGAACGAGAGTTTAAATGGCGAGGCTCTCTGACTTGATATGGGCGCTATTATACTTATACATATATAAATTTGTTTTTTTTTCTTTTTTCTTTCGTCCACTCTTTTTTAGCGTATACCTTTTTTTTACTTTTTTTATTTTAAATGGTTCTGGTATATAAGGCAGGTGAATTATCGATGAACTTTCTTTATTGGGTGAAATTTTAAGAAAGTTAAATGCATACCTTATTTTTCATTTGACTTTAGTTAATTAACTATTTCTAGTTCTTTTTTATTGGCCATTTGTTTTTTTATAAAGAATTTTTTTCTTTAATTTTAAATTGATGTGATAGATTTTCTTTTTACATTTTGGCTAAGAAAAATATCATCAGTTAGACTTATAATTTTCAGGAAATTTTTCGAAACAAAAAGAAGACATAAGAATAAAGTTTAAAAATTATGTTTATCGTAACTAATTTTATAAAATAATTAAAAAAAAGAATCAGTACTAATGGAGAAATTTCTATAATGAGAATCTATCAATATGAAACTCGATATTTAAATCTAATTAGCTAGATGTCGGAAAATTCCTGAAGTAGATAATTCCAGGTTATGTCAGACATTTTAAATATCGGTCTTTATCGAATTACTCATGACTTTGTTTTACCATATGAATAAAAAAAGCATTCTTTACATTTAATTAAAATTGCGCATGTTAATTAATGAAATTCCTGTAAGAAACTATTCAGACGTTCATTAAAGCAATTCAAATGTTTAATACTTATACAAGAGCGGACAATTCGTTACGCAAAGTTACGCAAAATGGAACCTGGCAAAGAGTCGCTTGTAGTTTGCTATGTAAGCTTAAACAAAAGCACGCAGTACGTATATACTACTGCTATATAGCATATACCAAGAAGCAAGAGAGTTAAAGGAGATGAGGAGGGAGGGGTATAAGAGAGAATCGTGTAGAAGTAAGAAGCAAAATTTTCGCTTTCGTGTTCCATGTATGTAAAGCTAAAAGACCGCAGAGAAAATAGACTGGGAGTGTAAAAAACAACTGCAACGAGAAAGAGAAAGAGAGCATTAAAAGAAAATTGTAAAAAGAGAAAGATAGAGAAGGAGTAATATGCAAGAGGGGAATAGCGGAGTGGGAAAAGTCTAAGAGGTGGGGGAAGAGGTTTGTAGTATAGTATATAGTATAGTTTTAAAAGCAAATGGCTTTTCAAGCCAATGCTTATGAGTATTACAAAGGTGGGGAGAGGGAAAACTGGGATTTTTGAAAAAAATCAGCAAGCCTTTAAGAACCGAGTGCAGTGCCCCCCACCACTCGAGTTTCTTACCGTCCGGCATCCTAGACGAGCGACGATGCATTCGAAAACTCTCAACTTTTCTATTAGTCGCTTACGCGTCGGCTTTTCTATTAGTGCAGTTTTATTTTTTTTAAGTGTTGCTATTAATTATTACCGATAGATTTTTTCTGAAATTCAAATTTTCTATTTATTTTTCAATTTTTAGAAAAAATATATTGGTTTTCTATTAAGTTTGTGCACGTCCAATTAGTTTATTTAGTGAAATTAAAGTTTTTATTACATCAAGTTGATGTGAATATATAGATTTATAACTAGACTAAAATACTTGAATTTTTAAAAACTTTAACTAGGAATTTTTTTTATAAATGTTACACTTTATTCGATTATGTCATTATACGAAATAAAAAATTTTTTTTTATAAATAAATTGAATTGTCCAGAAATTTATTCCACTAATCAATTTTTCTCAATTAATACCAATTATGTCTATGATTCTATTTATGAAAATATTTAAATAATTTTTCTACCGTATGAAATATTATTCATTAAATTATCATATTCAATTGCAGATTATAAAAGCTTTCAATAACATTTTAATATATAAATTAAAATGAATTCTTTAAATTCAAAATTTTCAAAATTTTTTGAATATTATATTAAAAAATTTTTTATGATTTTCCATTTTTTTTTAAAAAATACCTTGAATTTGAATTCAAATCATAAAGTTACGAGCAAACGAAAAAAGGAAAAAGCTTAGGCTTGGATAAATCAGTTAGTCAACATTATTAAATCAAAAATCTAAATTAAAAAAACATGAAACTGGTGAAAAATACGTAGAAGTGTCCTCGGTTCTTTTTTTGTTAAAAAAAAGGAGGGCGACGATAATTTTAATAAAACGAAAAGTTTACGGTGACTCGGTAGTTCTTTTTTTTCTCTCTCTCCCCTAACACTAAGAGAGTTCTTTTGAAAATTGAGTAACAAGTTTCCCTGGCGCGTTATTTTAAAAAGCAAGTTTGAAAGTATAAAATGTAAGAAAAAAATACACAGAAAAACAAGCCAAAAACAAAACCAAGGAAAAGAAGAAGAAGAAGCAACATCAGTTGTAGCAGTAAAGAAAGAAAGAAATCTAAAGAAGATAGAAGTTTAAAAAGACGATGAGAAAGAAAATAGAAAAGCTGAAGAAGAAAAAAAAATGTCGACCACGCCCATTTTTCTATGCAACTCGCATAAACATACACAAGATCTGTTGTTTTTCTAGATTGTTCATTCTTCTTTTTTGTATTGATTTTTTTATGGGCTTTGTTTTTCTTCGCCTTTATTAATTGACCACACACTAGTGGATTGACGAGGTTTTTTTTTCTGTTCCACTAACAGGAAATCGTATTTCTTCTGTTGCTTGTACATCAACGAACACAAGATGGAAAACCATCGATGAAGACACGGGCTGAGAAAGAAAAAATAAAAGAAAATTCATTGTTTCTTTCTTACTTTTTCGTTTCGCAGATTATTCAAGGCACATTAGCTTCGCTATTTTTTTCTTCTTCTTCTTTTTGTCTTTGTTTGTGGAGAAAAAAGATTTATTTTTTTCTATTTTCGAAGATATTTAAGTTCTTGTGGGCTTTAATGTCACATTGTGCTACTAATGTAGCTGAAAAACTAATGTTTCCTATATGGAGTTCTATTGTAAAGAAATAATTTACTAAAGCTTTTTTCTTTATTTGGCCAATTATTTGAATCTTCAATTCCTAATCCTACAAAAAAAGAAAAAGTATTTTTTTCCCCGATTTATTGTAAAACACTCTTTCATACAGAAATTTCACATTAATAAAAGAAAATTTCAATCACTCTTTGAATTGAAAAATTTATCTATGCACTTTATTAATTGCATTGACATTTCATCAATATGTCAAAATGAATAAATCACGAAAGAATGTATTTATTACTTCTCTTTAAATATGAATAATTAGAAAATCAATAATTCATTGAACGGAAATATCTTGATTTTTTCATATGTCCAATTAATAGTACATTAGAAAATCAATCGCCAAACAAAAGCTTTGAAACTCTATGATTTCAGGTATTTAAAAAATCAGCGTTTATCACATTCCACGAAATATATAAATATTTTTAATTAATTACTTTAAAATATTTAATATCTCAAATAACCGTCAACTCGAATATTCAATTCATATTATAGTTATAGTGATATAAATGCTCTCTTCGCTTATTTTACTCGACGAAGCGTACAGTGAAAAAAAAGTGTACAAAGAAAAAATTCATCGCTATTGTGCAGAAACACGTTTTTATCTTTTTTTCTCTCTCTCCTTTACTTTTTATTAATGGCGAATAAAAAGGATTTAGTTTTAAAATTGAAGTGACACAGCTAGAAATCTCAGTTTAATTAGTATTTCATCTTAAAGGGAAGAAAAACTCTTCCTGTCGTAGTGCTCTTAAAAATTTTTCTTTTGGGTTTCAATCAACTAATGGAACGATATCGTCGAATATGAAGTGAAAGAGATATAAAAATAATAAAAAAAAGAGAGCGGATAGGGCAAAAGAAGAGCATCCCAAGAAATATAAAATAAAAAAAGAAAAGTGACTTGGAAACTGAACCAGCAGCAAAAAGGCTCGAAGCTTCGAAGAGAAATTAGAAATTACCGAAGAAAAGCTTCATAGTTAAAGGGTAAGAGAAATAGGGAAAGATTGGATTTCCTCTTTCTTTCTATACCTTGGATAAATTTTGTCTTTTGGGAATTTGCTCTTTAAAGTAAAGAAAAAAAAAGATACGACGTGAACTAATTAAGAAGCTCAAACCTTATATATATTTTTTGCTTTATTTTCTGCTAATCAACACCGCGCAATTAATTCTTTTTCCCTTATAAAGTAACGAAAAGAAATTTTATTATTCTTCAGCTCTTGAATAAAATGAAAAGTCTTTCAGTTTTCTCTTAATCTCAAATACCATAAAATTAATTTTTTTCTATAACATTCGTTCCTTCTTTGTATAAAAAGTTAAAAATACAAAAAAAGAAATGAAAATACGTTGAAGACAATGAATTGATAATGTCTTGTGCGAAGTCTCCAGAGAAAGAAAAAACGTATCACCGTACTCCTCAGTAAAATAAAGGCTATATGTATTTTGTTGACACAATGCTCATTTTTCCGAGCGATCCGTTCCTTTTCTTTCTCTTCGTCTCTCTTTCTGTTTAGATTAAAGGGAAAAAAACGAAAATAAAATAAAGGAAAAAAATAAGCAAAAAAATAATACTCAAAGGGGAAATGTGAACCAATATATTTAAGATAAAAATTATACAGCCGAGAAATTTCATGAATATACCATATAATACCAATAAGAATGAAAAATATAAAAGAACCGAAAATTATTTACGAAAGTTTTATCACAATTTTATTTAAAATTATAAAAAATAGAAAAAAATTTTCTTGAACGATACGTCTAACAATTAATTTACTAATTGAAATACTAAATACTAAATTAATATAAAATTAATATTAATTTAAATAATTTAAATATTTCATTAGAATTTCATTGAAGTTTAAAATTCTACTAATTATTACGTTTTAGCTCACAAGCGCGTTCAGAAAGCTAGGTTAATTAATTTAAATTTAATATTAAAGTCTCCTTGTACACAATACTTTTACCCCCAGCGTACATCCAAAACGTAATTAGGTGCGGCTTTCCAACTAATTACAACTTGTAAACAATAACAATTAGTTACGGATACTCTCTTCGACAAAGTATAAAACATTCTAGCGAGGAAATTCGTTTAACCAAAATGGCCTAATTAAATTCCATTCTATTTTTATCGTTGGAAAAATAAAATAAGAAAGAGAGAGAAAAAAAAAAGAATCACTTTATTCTGTACGAAAAAAAAACTATGCTCTTTTTTCGTAGAAAAGTTTATGTACTTTGTACTTTATAACTGAAAGCTCATAATTTCTCATATGAGAATTGCATTGTGTACTTTCACAGGGGGTAAACCCCCCTTTTGTACAGCAGTAGTTATTCCCACATAGTCGATAATTTCTCATTATATTCTATATATATACTATTCTTCCTCTCGCTAAAGTGTGTCACACAATTTGCCACCAAAGCTTATCGCGCAACACTGTGTGTATCTGTACGCGTGTGTATGTGTGTATATGGAGCTTCTCTTTAGTGCTCTAGTTTCTTGAACCTCGTTATCGACCTTTAACCTCTTTTTCTTAGATATAACCCTCACACCGGAAGTTATATTCTTTCTAAAAAATATATATATGTATATAGAAGTATTGATATCGTTTATTGAAAACTATGAGTTTGAAAGAGGGCCTAAATGTACGTGCTTCTTCCTTATCAGCCTAAGATTTGGACTTTAAAAATCGATTACGATTCTTTTCTTTTTTAGGAGACAGTATACAGAGTATGCATTAAACTTGCTATCCTCTCGGTAAATTTACTTTCAATACGTGAAAACGATTTTTATAATATTAAGAATTTTGTTTATGAATAGAAGATTTTTATGATTAAAATTCAACTCAGAGTTTATAAAGTAAACATTTATTGATAAGTAACATTAGATGTGTTGCATTTATCAAAAAACTAAATTTATAAAGTTTCGTATTTTATAAATTCAAAATTGGGTGTAATTATTATGAAATTTCAATTGCAACTTTACACGCTGCAAAATTGAAAAACCATATAAACTCATAATAATAACAATTATCACGTAAAAGCTTTAAAAATCCCTCATATAATGTTCGTTAAATATTTTCGATAAATTGTATTATAAAATATCATTTATTTATTATGCATCATATTTTATAATCCCTCGAATATTACATCATATTTCAATTATTATCATTTTTTCATTTTAAAAATTAATTAACGCAAAGAATAATATATGATTATATATTAATCATTTTACCATGCCATATTATCCTTGATTTAATAAATAATAACAGAATTTATAAAAACTGCCGCGAGCTTATATAAATATTCAATAAATAAATAAATCAATCTCATATTGTTTTAATTAAAAAAATTTTAATTCGTGTTTTACCTACGGAAAATTTAATTATATAATCCTACTAATAATCATGTTTTTATTTGACAAAATTTGTAGAAGAAAAAGATAACACTGATACTCTAAAAATGTATTAGTTTAGCTCTTATAACAAAACTTTTTAGAATTCAAACAAGGCAATATTTTTGCAACGAAGTTTCCCAATTAAGCATGGATATTGGTTTAATAACTTTTATCCGCATTGTAACAAGCTACTTATTTACGAACTTTATTATAAAAATGAAAAGCAACTTCAAAAGTGAAACATCGCGTCACTGTTTAAATTTACAACATTATTAAAAATTTTTTAATTTGTAAAGTTCAAAGTTTGCTTAAAAAATATTTTAAAAATTGTTTCTTATTTACAAATAAATTTTGAAAAAAATTTTAATTTTACACTTTAAATTTAAATATTAAACTAATGAAAATCTTTAATAAAAAGTAAATATAAACTCGAGATCGTCAGTGGCTCAAACGGTAGAGCGATGGATTCATAATCTCGAGGACTCGAGTTCGAATCCCGCTTCCAACCGATTGATATAAGCACTGCTGTAAGTTACATGTGCTTTGTTCACAACACACACTGATGTTCTCCGTCGCAAATTAGCGATAAATACAGCGACGTTAAATAATATAAAAAAAATAATCAATGAACATATGGGATATTTCGCTTTTTTTAATAAATCTTTATAACCAAAGCTTAAAAGAAGAAATACGAAAAGCTTATACAACTTTTTCTTATTTTTTTTTTTCCTTTTTTTTTGTATAAGAACCCAAATGCTACAAGGAATGTGACTATGCGTTGAAATTGCGGGTTTACAGCTTGCCTTGCATATACATAGATATACATATGCATACTATACTATATAATACAGGCATGTGTTTGTTCAAGGCACATGCTTTACTTGTAAAACGCAGTTACCAAGAGAACTTGAAGAAGGGAAAAGAGAAAGATAGAGCCTAACATCGTCCTTGGTTTAGTTGTGTGTTATGTACCCACGAAATTTCTTGTGCGTATATGTATAACTATATATACATAAAGTGTGGCAAGGTGCTAGGATGTATAAAGTCTCAGCTTTCTTACTTCGTTGCATGCAGATGCAAGAGAGATTTTATATGAAATGCAAAGACTAAAAAGAAAAGACAAGCGTTACGAGATTGTAAGCAAAACAGACATTTCCTTCTTTTTTTTCGAATTTTCGTACTTTATTCTAGATAGATTTATCTGACAAATTTATTTCGTTACTTATGAAAATTTAATATTTAATTAATTGGATTGTGACAATTCAATTAAAAATCCGAAAATGATTATTTCAGAATAAAATAGATCAAGAATCACAGAGATGTCTAGGTTCAATTTAAATGAAATGAAAACGTTAAAAAATAAAACGAGAGACTAAGAGATAGCATTTCTTTAATAAATTAAACGAGAATCAATATTTGAAAAATGCTTGATGAAGATATTCTTTGATAAAATAAAAAAAGGAACTAAAATACTATCCATTTAATTACGTAATATAATTCACCATTTTGAAACGTTATTTTTTTCAACAGCATCGTTTCATAATCAGTAGAATGCATTACCGTAAATGGAACAAAATTAAAAAATCATACCTTAAAATAACATTTAGTTCTGAAAGTGAAAGAAGGAAAAAATAAAGTTTCCTTTTTTTACATTAGCGTTTTACATCTTTCGCAATTTATAGCAGTTATAAAAGAAAAATGAAAAAGAAGAAATAAATGAAAAAGAAATTACAAATGTTAAGCTGTACATATTTAAAATAACATTGTTATGCTATAACCAGCGTCGGATTTTTTTCAGTTGGAAGAAAATTTTTCAAATGATTATAATTTCATGTGAACTTATTTTTCAAACAAACACAAAACAGTTCTATACGTACTTAATTCAAAAAAGTTAAAAAATAAAAGAAGAAATAAGGAACGAAAATAAATAAAACGAAAATGAAGAAAGCTGAGTGAAAGATGGGAATTGTGTTTATATTTTCGTTTTCAACCATACGCGTTCCAGTTTTTGTAGCTTGCGAACAATGGTTTAGAACAACAAAAAAAATACGAAGAAGAAAAAAGAAAATTTCCAATACAGTACCTAAAAGGAAATTGAATTTTCTTCTTTGCTACTGCTGGTTTTTTGTGTCTTTATTATCCCTTCTCTTACTTTGGAAACTCTTTTTACACAATTTACAATCCGAAAAATCTATACTTGTTCTCTTTAACAGTAGAATTTCAAATTTGACATTTATTTTTTCTTCTTATATTAAATTTCTATATTAGATTTATTTAAAAAATAAAGTTTTTTATATGATAGCAGGTATATTGTATAAATTTTGTATAAATTTTTCAACCGTACATAAGAATCCCTTTAGTACAGTACTAGCTGTAAGATCGTACGATGCTAAAGTAAAAAAAGAAGAAGAAGAAATAAGAAAAAGTTACACTCTTCGTCGTCTAAGGTTCCTTTTTTCTCTCCCTCCTTATTTCTTTCTTCTCTTGTGTATATATGTATATACTCTATCACTATAAGAAGGAAGAAGGCAAGAAGCCGACTACTATACGCCCTGCGTAGACATAAATTTCTCAAGAGCGTCAGTACTTTCAAAGCTTTGAATTTGCAATTACCTTGCTCATATAACAGACAATACTCCTCTAACTTTCTCTCTTTCTCTTCGTCCTTCTTCTTTTTCCCTTTTTTTTTCTTCTTTCTCTTTCATTCGTTTATTTATTTATTTTTTTAGTTTAACTTTCTATATACTGCCCTCTCTATCCTCAGGACGTCTCTAGACTATACAATGCTTATACAAGGTTTCTATTCTATGCAAAAATGTGTATCGGTCTCTTCTTCTTTCTCTCCTTTTCTTTTATTTTCATCTTTAAAAAAGACGGCAGAAAGAAAGGGAGAAAAGTCAAGAAGATGAAAGTCAAGAGACCGCTGTATACTATTGGTTGAAATCGTCTTTAGTAACAACAAAAAAAAAAATAAAATAAAAATGCTCTGAAAGATCGAATCGCCGATTTAGTTGAAGCACTGGACCTTAAACTTGTTTCGTGTATATACTCTTTTGCTACTGGATGCTTCTATTGATGATATAAAAGTCGGTCTTTGAAATATTTCAAAACTTAAGCTTTGAATCTTTGAAATGCAGAATACGTCTTTTCAATGTATATTGTATATTTTATGTAACGCGTTAAATTTGATAGTTTATTCTATTATCATAGAAATATAACTGTGATCTTATATTTTACGAGACAGTTAAAATTGTTAAGTAGATGTAAAGCTCGGTAGTATCTACATTTTATTAGCTTATAAGGTGTTATATTAATAATTATAATTAAATAAATATTTTTTGGAAAAATGCCTTAATTGAAAGTATGAATTATAAACATGGTTTATTTAAATCGTTTAATTCAATTTTCAAGCAACTCCATTCTCTAGTTCTGAATGACAAGATAAATTAATATTTAAAAAAAATATTTAATTAATATTCCATTTTCTTGATGTTCTTAATCTTTAAACAGGAAGATAATTTAAGAATTCACAGAAATCTTAAATTTTATATTGCATTCAATGGAAAAGCAAATTTTTAAATTATATAAAGAAGATAATTTCTCTTTTACTCAATAAAATATATTCTTTATAGATTTTTAGATTTTTACAATTCAATTTACGAGTACGAAAGAAAACCTATAAATTTTCAAGATTGCAGTATTAAATTTACGAATAAGATATTCCAATTACAAAAAAAAAGAAGAAAAAGAATTTTTCAATCATAAATCTTCGCGCAAGATTTTGTAACTTTCCATATATTATACCATGTTTAAATAACGAATTTTCGAAATCGAACCGGCAATTGTTAAGAAAAAGTTCAAGCATAAACCGTAACTTTAACTATACATGTTAAAAGTTAGTTCTCTAAAGTCGGAGAGAAGGCGAAAAGCGTATATCGGAATTCCCCATCGATTTGCAAAAGAGAAGAAGAGTATACAGTGGTGCTTCTTGTACTGAAGAAATGTAATCTCTTTCTCTTTTTTTATACTTTCTACAATAGGCAACCCGTTCTAAGTGGTTTGTATATACATAGTAGAAACCTTGAAGAAAAGAGAAACCGTAAATGCACGAGTATGTAGCCATTACTAAGAAGAAGAACAAGAAGAAGAAGAGGTTAAAAGAAGAGAAATAAGGAGTATAAAAAAAAATTGGATAAAAGACGTTCGTCTATGGTTATATAACATTGGCTCTCGAATGCCTTTAAGAATCTACTATATTATCCTTTATCGGCCCTGAAATATGGACACACATACAAGTATTGTAAGGTATGCTGTTACTAGAAAAGAGGAGAAAATAGAACATTTAGGCTAAAGGATAACGGTTATTTTCACTGAAGATAAAAAAAAAGAAGAAGAAGAAGAAGACCTTGTCGGTACAGCCAAAATCCCAATGGGGTAAACGTAATTCTTGCGTAGCAGCTTTAAGAAAACTAGAGCAAGAAAGAAAAAAATGAATAAGAAAAAAAGAAAAAGAACATAGTACGTTGGATTATAGCGAGAGAGTTTCACACTTTATTTTCCATGGGTTCTTCTAGTCATTTTTTTCTTCCTTTTTTTAACTCTCTTGAATCTTTGCTTTTTTTTCTTTTTTTTTTTTAACATTGCTTTTGTTTTCTTTGTGGCTTTAGCTTTATCGTCAAGTTGACGGGCGAACGCTCGTTTAATGCCTTAGAGCTCGTATACGCAACCTTCCTACCTCTTCTCTCTTCCCCTCCTATTTTCCTTCAACCTCCGGGCCGTATCGAGCTTAATATTATACGAGCTTCGAGCTGCAAGAGAAAGCTACGATGCATCCTTTTGAAATATTGCGAACTTTAGATTAATTCGACAAAGACTGCTCTTGATCTTTTCTTCTCTTTTTTTCCCCTAATAATATACGAAAATTCATCGTTCAAGCTAACTTAATAATAATTATTATTAAGACTTTTATGTAGCTATTATTATATAACATTTTTTTATTATAACACATTAATTATTTTCATGGAAAAGTCTTCGTGCGTCATAATATATAATGCATACCTTTTCCAAAAGAGTATAAATTTCTCATAAATTCGTATTTCGAAAAGTAATGTATCAAAGTTTTACAGATAAAGTTTTTTCAATAATAGACATAGATAACAATCTTACTTACGTAATAGGTAAAGATAGTAGGTTCATCAAGGTACTTACCTGAAAATATAAAAAAAAATGTTTATTAGAATATGATACTTATAAAGAGAAATGTAAATTATAAATAAAAATGTTTATTAGAATATGTATATATAAGACCTTTTACATCAACTCGAATAGTCAAAAAACCAAAATTGTTAAAAGCTTGAAATCATGTTCTATTTTGTAAACAATACATGGAAAAAAATTTTTTAAGGTCAAAATCTAAGTTGTCAAAAATTATAGAATTTTGATAATCATGATTTTTAGCTATTTTTTGTTAAGTCAATTTTCAAATGAATCTTATACTTAAAATTATTAACTTTTGTTAATAAAATACTATTTGTTAGAAAGCACATATAGAAGATACCTAAATTTTTACCATACAGGGTGAGTAAGCCAGTAACTAAACAAAATTAAAGATAAGTCTTGAACATTGGGTTTCCTTATATATAACCAATCTTCTGCATGTAGAATAATTACATTGCGGAATTATAGTGCAATGAATTTTGTAGTTATTGAGTACTATTAATTTGACAAGACTTCAAAAAGTATCCATTTACATGTATTAAGCGTCCATTTATCGGCTGTTTTACTCTTTTTACATTGTTAAATATTTAATGTTTTCACAAAATTATTTTTAATCGAATAAACACATAGTGTATTACTTATTATCTATATTTATTGAGAATCCTTAAAATTATAATCAAACACAAGTTAAAAGAACCAGAACCCGATCCATTAAATTAAAAAATTCATTCATAAAGCTACACAATCAGATAATCAAAATCCTATTGTAAAAAGGAAACCAAGTAGACGACTGAACGAAAAAAAAATGAACGAAGAGAAAAAAAAAATAAATCCATTGTCAAGAAGGTATTTTCAATTTGGTATTACGAAAAATGAGTTCCCCAACATAATCCATTCAAAGTAAAGTTTTTCCACGTCTTCTCTCTTTCTTTCCTCCTCTCCCATTTCTGAAACATGGTGATGGTAGCTTTTCAAAGCCCCTCATTTCCTCTTCTTTTATATGTATACCAAAGCCACGTGTATCTCCCTTCTCTTCTTGTTCTCTCATACTCATCCCAAAAAAAAGTAAGATCAGTCTTGGCTTCAGATTTATTCTTTTTCTCCTTATGGAGCATGGTTCTTTTTTTTCCTTTTTTTTATTCTTTCCTCTCAGAGCTTTTGCTCTTTTGGGGGGATTTTGTCGGGTAAGCGCTTCCGTTATCGAGAGATATAGGATTCTATCAGTACTGTATACTTTAAAATATAGAACTTTCAACGAATGATGACAAATGTTTTAAAATGGCTAATATTATATTTAAATAAAAAAAGGTGAAAATTAACAATTTATTTTCCTTTTGATCATTCAACTTATTTATTCTATCAATTAATCTATTATTGGTTAAAATGTTAATTATACATTTTAACAAGGGAAATGTAAATAAAAGGAAACCTTAATTATTTAAATTCCCATTAAAATGTTCTTTTACTAACATCAAACCGTATTAATGAATCATTGATAAGAATTCGAGCTTGCATCAATAGTATTATTTATCCATGTTGTTTTGCTGTAATTAAGAAACTATTTAGTTGGTTCACTTTAAGTCGAAAGCTCACCCTGTTTTTATAGATTCTAAGAGGTAAACTAATCGTATAATAATTATGCACCCCTTACTTTGTTTAGGAACGTTTAATTTTGGTTAACGGATAAAGATCTTGTACCATTAACTTTAATTTTATGCACCCATTATATACAAAAATTTAACATAATTTTAATTTTGATTGTAAATTTATTTACTCTATAAAATGATAAAAGAAGAAAACATTAAAATCACATGTTACAGATGTTAAAAAAAAGAAACAAAGAAACTTTTCATGATCTTTAATGCTTGAAAAAGTTAAAGCACATAATGAAACTTTCTTCATGAAAAAGTCATACCACTCCCTCAGCAGAATACGTGCTTCTTTTCCTCTTTCTTTTTCACTATGAAATGAAGAAGAAAACATTGCTTATTTTTTTTCTTTAAAGTAGAAGAAGAAAACTCATACTGTCACACGAGTAACATGTGCCATCATATACTTTCTATGTCAAAAAGACAAAAAAAAAAGAGAGAAAAGGAGACCATTTACGAGGTAAAAAGGAAAAGAAAAAGAAGAAGAAAATAAAAAAAAGAACAACAGCTTGCGCTGTCGTACATTTGCTTAGAAAAGTAAAGAAACCGCAAGGGAAAAAATATACTTAGATATAAAAAAAGGAAAAAAAAATAAAAAGAAATAAAGTTAACATACAATGCGTTTTTCGCATATGCTTCTTTTTGCACGATCGCTCTTGAAAATCTTGTCACAAACGCGTTTCGGTACTATACCCACTTCCTAACATAGACGGACACAAAGATTGGAGGAGAAGGGACTGTATTAGCTTCCATACTGAAGCTTTTCTTATACGAACTGTCATATTCAGCTGAAATCTCGTATTCCATTCACGTTTTGCGTTACGTGGATTGCACCAACGCGTTTTCTTCTTCTTCTCTATCCTTTTTAACTTATTCCGTCTCTGTTCTTCTTATAAGCTTTTCATTCTCACCATGGATTACTATGTATCCATTCACTTTCTTATTCTCTATATATTTCTTCTGTCAAGTTACATTCTTTATGAATTCTCTTTTACTTTTTTAGCTTCAAATTCTTTAACCAAATTTTCCATACTTATATTTAATGTGCAAACTTTTTGAATATACACCTTTATATATATGTACTGGAATAAAGTATCATATGTTAAAGGTATATGAAGTTGGAGAAACTTTAATGCATATCTGGTACTGTGCAAACAGAATCTTATTCCTTTTCTTTTTTTCTTTATTATTAATCTTTTTTCTGTGGACTTTAAAATAGTATCTCTATTTTCCATTTTTTTCCAATTACATCTTTATTCAAATCTTTTCTCTTAACTAAACTTTTCGAGTGCACACGTGATAAAGTTACATCACATCTCCTTTATAAATCCTTCCCTGGACATTAGATTCCAAAAGCTTTTCTCTATGAGCTTGTACCTTATATAACGCTATTCACGTCGTTTGCATTCCACTTTTTCAAGCAAAAACTCTTATATGAAGCTTCGTATTTCCACTTTCGCAAAACTTCTCTCTCTCTCTTCTCTTAAGGGCTTTAAACACGTGTCAAGGTATGTTTACCTTTTGAGTAATGCTTATACAGTAGCACACCCTTGTATGCAAGCCTTTTAACCTTAAAAACATATCTATATATATATATAATACCTTGGGTTCGACATATTTGTTATACTAGAGAAATTCAAACTCAAGCTCCATGCATCAAGTTTCTATACGCGTTTTGAAATTTGTTTTCTCCAACTCTCTCTCTTTCTCTTCTCCAGTTTGTAGATGCACATCACGCTTCATAATATTGCCAACTACTGTTGTGCTAGATTTTGTCTGGGTGTATATACATATGCATATATGTGTGTATATGTAGACATTTCTAGCATACAGGGGATAGGGTGTGTCTATACAAGCGACAAGTAAACATCGGCTATGTGACAGTGGTTATAGAAGCTGAAATGTAAATACTAGTATCAGATGCATATGTTTTCAAGAGGGAAACAGGGGGGAGAGAGAAAAAGAAAGAAAGTAATATCATGCAAAAACGAATGAGCTGGAACTAGCGTTTTTTCGCTTTGAGCCTCGCTTGGAAAAAAATTGAATTTATTGAGGGTAGCATGTATGGATGAAGCATGGGGTGTAGCAGCTGCATTTCAACACACATACATACACTGATCACTTGTTGGAGCGTGATCGCTGAAAATCCGATTTTATTCTGGGGAAGCCTGGTTTAATGACAGTATAGGGTATTATGTTGTCTAGTATTTTTTTCAACTCTAGTTCCTTTTTTTCACAAGATTATTCCCGTTTTTTTAAGGGTATTCATGTTTAATTAAATGAAAGTGGACTTCTTTTTTTTAAAAGGTTAAATTGTGGAAATTAGTATATGGGTTTAGCGAGGTAAAACAAATTGGGATTGATTTTTCGACCGATGATTTTTTTAAAGCCTGAAATATCGATCTTGTTTAATTGGCTGATATGATGAAATTTGTAGGATAGGAAGAGACTATATGCATTCTGCCAATCAAGTTTATTATATGGAAAAATGAGATAACGATGTTTTAAAGGTATGAAATTTATTTTCATTAAAATGGATTAACGTCATGCATAGGCAATATATTTTAGTTAAAGGAATGTAAATTAAAAATGAATTATAAACAAAATTTAACGTTGAATACATTATAAATTAATAACCAATTAAAAATTTTTTTATCATCCTTTTTTATTCAATAAAAGCCCATGTATCGTAAATCCTTAGCATTATTTTCATTTAAATTTTGAGAATCATCATAGAAAGATACATGATATATATATATTATATTTTTTAATAAAAATGTATGTCATTAATAATCATAAATAAAATCACTAGAAATAAGTGCTCTGTGCAATTACTCTCTCTGGAGACCATACAAAATCTTGCTCAATCAACGTGCAAAAAGAAATGGATAACCTCTTTTCGTCAACACGGAACGAGTAACATCGATAAAGCGCACTAGACCCCCTCTCAAAAAAAAAAAATGGAAAAAAAAGTGAGAAGCATCCGGAAAAATAAATCATCGGATATCCCGAAAATGGATGCTCATAAATTTTATTCTCGTTGTGTTCATGTAAACGTGTATGTGCTAGTGTATACGTATGACTCTAACATATACAAAATTGCATCATCGATCGATGAAACATGGTAATAGGTCACATGTACGCATAAGGATTAAAGCTTAGTTGCTTTAAGCTTGAGGGATAACTCATATGGCCATTTGATCCCTAGACTATGCATCTTCTTAACTATAGGCTTGGAACCTTAGGCAAGACATACTCCATATACGATCAAGGAAGATAGAACAATAGAGAATAACTAGAGGGAGCGAAATAGATAGAGGACTAATGGACGACGATATATCAATTTAGATTTGCTGGCACCTTGAATACTGGGCTCCATTGTTCTACGAACAGACCATTTTCCCTCTATATATGTATAGCTGTGTAGTTATATACATACATAAATTTGGAGAAACTTGAAGAAATCACAAGGAAGCGAGGGCTGATGTTACATAAAGGGGATGGCTAAGTGTTTGCAGGCGAATGAAGAAAATGTTGGGATGAGAGGAATGTTGATGATTAAGCGCAAGAGAAATTAGGAAGAAAATTAGGAAAGCTGTGAAAACGTTGATTTAGACGTCAAGTAGTTGGACGACTTTATGATTTACGAGCGAGCGTATTTAATAAATATTAAATTATCAAATTATTATGATTATTTATTTCTATTATTATCGCGTTTATTAATCATATTTTTTCATTTGAATCCTAAATTTTTTTTTACATAGAAAACTTTGTGTTGGTGAAAAAGATATATGCTTTTGAAATATTCTTAAAGTGTGGATGAATCATTCATGCATAAAAATAAGGTGGACGTTATCGACGTTTTTTTGGAATATTTTAAAGGCGTTTTTCAAACATTTTTTGAATATCACAGCATTTTAGAAATAATATTCTAAAAAAAATTCAAAAACATTTTGTACTATTAAGATAAACTTTCACGGGCTACTTTTATAACTTATGATTTTAAAAATTAAATTTTCATGAACATATTTCGTTTTAGTTCATTAAAAGATTAAAAGATTAAAAAATACGTAACACAGCAGCTGTTACAGTACTGATAAACAATTTAAATCATTATTCTCTAATTACAAAACGTAACACTAAGTAATACTATTAAAATGCAAATTAACCTTATATCTGATAATTACTTTACAAAACTTCATATAAAATAAATTCTTAAAGACAATTTCTAAATTAACTTAGAATTACAACAATATTAAATATGTGCAGAAATTTATTTGAAACAAGAACAATGAAAAGATGACGTTGAATCGAATTTTAAAAGGCCTATGCATTTAGACCGGCCATGAACTGTATACGTATAAGCTGTATAGGTCGAGGACCTCGCACTTCCCTAATTCTCGCATTGAAGTTCAGAGGATAATGGCTTATAGTTCACTAGTTAACTCATGCATGCGCATGAGGGAGGCTTGGCTCCAATATATAACGTGTAAAATAAAAGCAAGAATAACACATACATAATAAAAGTTGATAAACACGTAACATCATCATTTTTTTTTATTTTTATTTTTTTAATCGAACTCCACTTCACATTCGTTAACGTCTCTATTATGAAGAATTGAAAAGGCTTGTGTGTATTTTGATGACTACGTTATATCTTTATGATCGTCGAATAATTTTTGTACTATATGCGCTTACGGCATACATAACGTTATTTGATATATTCAAAAGATTACAGGAAAGGACTTTCAATGATATTTTTTTTCTCTGACGCACAGACCTAATTTCGTACTGGCAATTTATTCTATACATTTCTACGTTGTAGAAATTTCTTGGGTGAAAAGTTTTTATAAGATTTTGATACGGTATGTGAGATAAAATTTGTATATATAGAGGATTATAAGGCAAAATTTAAGTTATTTTTTCGTTACGGCGAAAGCTTTGTAATGATTAATGAAATATTTTTTGAAATAACTTTATAGAAATATGTGATTATGAACCAAAATTCATTATTTTTATAAAACATGCTGTGTGTATGCGTGCGTCTATAAGTGTATGAAAATGTGTCTTGTGGATTGACTTATTTTCATCAAGTACGACTGATCTTTTTTGTTTCTTTAAAAAGATAACACATTAATAGTTTTTCAATTTCATTAACAAAAAACTGAAAATAAAATACTTTTCTTACAGATTTTCTGATTTTTTTATTATATAAAATTTAAAAGCCGAAATTTTTTTAATTTTTATTTTATACTAATAATTACAAAAACTTATTTTTCTATTCCTTTTAATATTTCATTCTTAAATTAAAAAAAAATATATATATATTTTATGTTTTTGAAAAAATATTTTATTATTACACCAAACGAGATTTTAAACAAATCATCATTTTATTAGTAATAGACAAAGTAATTCAAAAGAAAAATACCAATTACAAAAAAAAGTAAATGATTTGATAATACAAATAAAGTAAAGTATTTTGATAAAATGTCCAATGCTGTTCCAAAGTAGTTAATAAAATTAATTCAAATTTGGAAAAGCTAAAGTTTTCTATTTTGTAATTTACTTATAAATTTATGATTTTAATTATATTTTAAATAGCATTGCCGGTATTATAATTACGAAACATTAAAAATTCATGCCACTTTTCAACGCTATTATAATTGAATTATGTTACAAACTTAAATAAATTATTAAACTAAAAATAATTAAATACCAATTTGTAATTAAATTCAAAACCATTCGAATCCAGTAAGAATTCAAGACTACGCCGAGCATAAGTATAACAAATAAAATATAACTTACTACTGAAACAAAAGTTAAAAAAAAATATTTTGTAATTAATTCTAGGTTAACAATTTATTTTCACGCATCCTCGAATTTTGTATAATTAAAAAAAATTTTTTTCAACAGGACAAAGCATAACATTAGCGTTTCAATTAATTTTGTTATATATGTAATAGGATTATTCTTGACATACTTTTTATTTCGCGCAAAATTCATGTGCATTTTAATAAGGCTCACAAATTTACAATACACGTATGCTATTGTTTTTTTCTTTTTTCATTTTATTTTTACTTTTATAAATTAAAAATACTTTCAGAATAACGCGATGTAATTAAAAAAATAGCGTTATAACAATTTTTTATATTTTCGTATAAATTCAATGTTTTTTTTCATGGCTCATAAAATTTATACATATTTCATACTTAAAAATTTCGAATTCATTAAGTTCCTTTAAAAAAGAACTTTAAACAAATTTTAGATGAAGGGAAAAAAATTCTATTTTTTCATATTAACTTTGAAAAATTAAAAAACAAGGAACAATCTCAAACTATTCATTTTACCACATGTAGAGTAAAAAAAATGAAAGATAAGCGTACATTTGCGTTTAACTCATTTCCCTCATCGTCATACTGTCGAGTGTTTTATTCGCAGGAAAACTGCCGGAATAAATAGTCGGTGCTATTAACATTGTGTGTGAGAGAGAAAAAAAAGAGAAAAAAAAAGAAAGTCTGAGGCTTTTTACAATCAAGCTTGGTTTGTTTGACGTTTGAGTTTGTACGTATGTTGCGTTATATTTGTATATGATGCGGTGCACCTTTTTACCCGCAACTTTATTTTTTTTTCTTTTTCACAGCGTTTCTTTCAACTCTAAAATGAAATCAGAAAATGTTTTAAGATAATATTTATACACTATATTACATTTTTTTATTGCTTCCAAAATTATAAAATAAAAATTTATCGTTTTTTTATATATAAAATTCTAAAAATGAAAAATATCGATGTATACACAGTTTATATTAAACTAGGAAATCGATATTGTGCGTATTTATCTCTTCAATTTCATTTTATTCTTGTAACAGATATCGGCAGCAGGTTATGTTTTTAAATTCCAAATACAAGTACTGTGACAATAGAGTAGTGTTATTAATTATTGTTTACAAGTACATAATAAACTGTTTTATTTATGATGTATTAATGCATTAACTCCTATGACTACTTTAAGAGTTTTTAAAATGATTTTTTTATAACTGATTTGTTTTTTAAACAAATAATTGCTTTCATTGTATCCGAAAATTTATAATAGTAAATGAACGTATTTTTTTAAAAAATTTTCATCCGATTATTCCCAGCTGTGTACCATTTGTGCGTGCTAAGGTAACATAGCTTCCTTGGTGATAACATTAATGCATGAGTTATTGTACAGCCTTTGACTATTGTACCCTATGATATGCTTGTAATTCACATGTTATACTTAAAGATTCAATAATCGAAATATAAATGCATCTAAGCATATAGGCAAGCTGATGTAATCGACATCGACAGTCCAGTTACAGCTTCATTGAATAAGACTTGTTAATTCCTTAAAGCGACAATAACTCATCAGCACTGATCTTATTAATATTATAAGATCAATGCTGAGTATAATTATTGTTTTCGAAAGTAAAAAAATAAATGAATCCATAAATTGTTTCTTTATTATTCAACTCAATTCGTATAGTGCAGGTATCCATTTTTGATATTTTCTCTGAATTTTTTATACATAAATTACAACTTGTATAAATATTCTTAAAAAAAATTGTATATTCTTCATATTATAATGTTCAAAATAAGTTTTTGTGTAAAATCAATATCCATAGATTTAATATTTTTATAAGACATTTTATTTTCTGCAAAATGGCTTTTAAATATTTTAATATTTTTTATTAGTTTTGTTCATCATTTTTATATAATCATGTAGACTCTGAAGTTATGTAGAATTATATATGAGCCTTCATATATGATTATATATGATTTCATTTAAACCATTATTAGTTGGATTTCTTTAATACATATTAGATAATATTATTTTATTGATAAGGTCGAATTTCGCAATTTTTTCATAAATTGATTTGATTGGTGAGAAAGAGTACTCTAAACATACTTCATTTGTTTCAATTTTTATTATAATGCAAATTTAGTTGGTTTTCTCGGTCAATAGTAGTCCGATAAATAAGTCTAAAAATACTTTAAGTTTCAATTCGATATTATAGTTCGCAATGCATTTTATATATTAGGATTTTCAACAAAATTTTTTTTTTTCATTACTGAACGCATACCTTAACAATATAAATATTTTGCTTGCTAATGCAAACATTATGCACACGGTTAAGTAGATACATATCAAATTTAGTAAGACAAGATAATACTAAACTCAACGCACGTATACTAATTTATATACTAAAATATCGGCTTATATTGCTTATATTATCTTCCAATTTTCAACTTGAATGCTCTGGGAGTAGTTCCATGTACGATAAAATTATTAACTTTATACAGATTATAAATTATTAACTATATATAGATCGTAAAGTTTGACAAGTCAAGGTTTGTATATTTAATCGAAAAATCAAAATGTTTAAATTAGATATCATCGATGGATTTAATAATGATAAGTATTTAAAATTCATGAAATTTCAATAAACAATATTTCGATATATTTATTCTTATCGGATTATTAAAAAAAAAGTTGATGCTATTTCCTTATTATGTAAATACGCTCGTAACTTTCATATGCACTCGAAAGATGACTGGAGAACAAGGAAGCTATGGAGAAAAGCTGATGGAATATCGTAAATCAAGTCAGGAAATTATCTTTGTATATGTTTGGAACATGAGTGCTCTCGTTGATGAGCAAATTTTCTTTCATCGGTAGGTGCACGTTACACATGAATGACTTTACCATAACAATTGTCCGATAAATATTTATAGAGTCTGAACTTACCTACTGTTATTATACGTCGATTATTACGCAATGAGATAAGTATTCAGTTGCAACAAGGGCAAAGTTAACTAGAACTTTGGCCCTTAGCAAGTTTGCAATGGAGTTGTAACATTAAACAGTTAACCCCTAAGCATTGGATGAAGTATTAATGATTTCGGTTGCTGGTTAGTTCCGTATTATAATGTATACTGTCGTATATTGTATTTTGTAATTTACTTTTTATTAAAACGATAAATTTTTTTCATTAGTCATTCATTTAAAATATACTTTTTTAATAAACTATTTTAAATGCTTTTTTTATTCAAGTTCGAGAAATGAAAAATGCAATTTTTTAAAAAGTTTTTGATTGTTTAATAAAAATTGATACTAAAAATTATTGTTAAATGACTTTGATAAATGAACTACTTATTCATGCGATCCTTATAGTCTCTATTCTCACGTATAAACATTAGTTATAACACATTCTGTTTAATCTTGATGTTTACCATTTTCTTTTTTCATCATTTTTTTTTATTGCAACCAGAAATGAACAACTGTCTGTTTGTTAAACAAAAATAGGAGTACACGTGTACATTGATTAAAAGTCATGCAAACACATCAATATAATGGGGCATACAGAACTTTTATTTCAATTTTTCTTCTTTTTATTTTTGCAATATGACTATATACGCGCGCGCAAAATGAGAATGAATAATTGGGAGAGTACGCGAAACATCGGGATCATTATAACAGTTGCTTTTATCTATATACGTACGTAGAGCGATCAATATAATAGATTTCGATTTATGCTTTATGAATTCTGATCAACGATATGCGCTTTCAATTTTAATTGGTGCAGCTTTATTTTTCATCTTTTTTATTCGAGTACTGATTTAATAGTACCATCGGGACTGTTATTGTTGAAATCTGATAATTAAGGATTAATAGATTTTGAAAAAATTTTTAATAAATATGAAAAATTGGATTTCATTATTTTGTTATAGATGAATTATAGACTTTATTTTTATATTCCTATTGATTTTTTAATTGGAGATTTCATTTCTTTGACATTTGACTATAACAAAATTTCATTAAAGTACTCCTGAATTTAAAACACATCTCTGTTTTTGACAAATTAAAATTAAAGTAATAATTCTAACACTCGATAATTCTTAACAGAAATTGATAAATTAAAAAATTAAAGTATTACAATAAAAAGAAATTGTTCTTTTTAATTATAACAAAAAGAAATTTTTACTTTTGAATAGCGAAAAATTAGCGAAAGTTGATAATCAATTAGGTGATACAGATCTATATTTGAAAAAAAAATTTTATTTTTAACGTACGAAAATTCAACTATAAATAAAAATAATCAATTATGAACATTCAACAAAAATTGATTTATTGAAAACAAAAATTATTAAAATAAATCTGCTAAAAATAAGTATTGAAAGATAATCACGATTCAAATAACAATCCGATTGTGCAAAAAAATATTTGATATTTTAATTTATGAAATTTTTTTTTCAATAAATAAAAGAGGTCGTCAGTGGCTCAGTCGGTAGAGCAATGGATTCATAATCTCGAGGACTCGAGTTCGAATCCCGCTTTTAACCGATTGATATAAGCACTGCTATAAATTACATGTGCTTTGTTCACAACACACACTGATGATCTCCGTCGCAAATTAGCATCGCAATGATATCATAAATACAGTGACGTTAAATGAAATAAAAAAAAAAAATAATAGTATACAATTTTATTATGTTCTTATTATGATAATATTTGATACAATTTATTATGATAATATTTTTTTTTCAAAAATAAGAAATTTTTGTACCATTTAACTAATATACATTTGTATATTGATATCAAATCGAACCTTAGAATTAATATTTTACTTAAAAATTTTGTTTATTATCGTACAAAACTCTAATTCACAAAAGCAAAGCAAAGTCTATTTATAAATAAGCAAAATAATATAGATCTTAAAAAAAAAAAGAGAGAAAGAAAAAAAGTCAAGCATCAGAGAATCTAAAATTAACTTACGCAAAATTGTGAAGGCAATAAAATAAACCAAGTTTCTTTCTAATTAACAGTTGAATTCTCAAATAAGCTCAGCAATTTAATAACAACTTGTAAGAGGCGAACGAACGTATCGTGGGGGGGCTTTGACCCTATTTTTTGCGTTATAAACTCTTTCACTGGCTTTTGATCCGCGCTCCTAACTATATACCGAAAATACAATGCATAAATACACTACAATAGTATGATAATATTCAATGCTCGAAATATTTCGTCGATGAATCAATATTGAATTTTTTTTTCTTTTTTATTCTTTTTACATTTATTGTTCTTATTTTTTGATCGAATGTGCTTAATTTTGCTTTTGTTCACGGAAGTTTATTAAAAAAATGATATTTTCAATATAATTTTTATTGAAATTCGTATGATACTCTTTTATTTAATATATTTAGTTGATTGAGTTTTAAGCTTCTTAAAAAAAGATTATCTTTTTATTAAATTTGCCACTCCTATTATATAAAAAAAATGAATATTCTATAAAAATATTTACTTGTAAATATTAGTATTAGTTGAATAAAATTATTAAAAGAAGACTAAGTAAATGATTAAAAATTTTATTCAATAATATTTATCGAATTTAGAACATTCTAATTAGGATAAAATTTTTACATAATAATTTTTTACGTATAAGAGAAAAGTGTTAGAAAATTATTTTGTGATAGCCAGAACTGAATTATATTAATAATTTTTTAATTTTTTTAATTATATAAATAATTAGAAACAAATAACTAATTAATTTCAAATAATTAATTATAAAAACTAAACATCAAGAGCCCTTTAACATAAAAAAAACATTATTCCTCCATTTAAAGTCTAAACAATATACTCGAAGCGATTTAATAATTTCACTTCTATACAGGTATACAGCGAAGCACGCATTTCTCCAACAAAATTATGCCAAAAGGCATATCTTTCAAATGATAATGTTATGGTAATTTTTCGGAATTTAATTATCGCGAACTTCAAACTAAAAGCTCTTTGCTATAGTATAATAACTGATGAACTAGAGAGAGAGAGAGAGAGTAGTTGAGTAAGGGAAGTGTAGCCTAGATATATGCGCTTTCTATAATGTGGGTATGTTACAACACGTTTCACGCATATTAATTTTCTAAAACGCATATACGAGAGAAGGTTTATAATATTGGATGCCTTGTATATATAGTTTACGTACGAACTCAAATCACATATGTATATGCTGTCCAAACATATTCTAACAACAACAGATGGCTTCAAAGCTTATATCTTGTTTAAAATTATATATACGCATCTAATTGATATTACATATGGAATTGATAATTTCATGTATTGATTGCATGTCAATCAAGCGTAATTTTATTAAATCTAGTCGTTCGTTATGATACACTGATAGCTTTCCATTGTATTTGTTTAATCGTTTAACTTAATCAGTCGGAAATAAAAGGTTTAATAAATTTTTTAATAGTTATTTCCTCTGTGCAATTTAAATATGTACATAGACGGGAAATAGTGGTTATTGATTCAATGAATATTATATAATCGAATGAATTAATAATTATTGAAATCTATTAAATGTGTTGATCTGCAAATTAAGTTGGAGTTTCGCGGTAGAAAATATCTAATCATTCATCTTATTACATTTTCTTATTTTAATTTTTTCTGTCCCCTGGTGGAAATTGAAACGTTTTTTTTACCATTTTTTGGCCAGTAGAAATGAAAACGCTTTTTTTAACATTTATTGGCCATTTATTTGGCATTTTTATAACTAATAACCTCAAATTTTTATACACACCATTTTTAATGCTCACATTTCTACCAGGGTCACTAATCGAAATATCAATTTAATACAACAATTTTTCAAAAACATAAATGAATAAAAAAAATTAAAAACAACAAATGTATCGCTTCGTTTATATGTATCCTGCCTAATAACTGTAATAAAGTAACAAATAGAAACAAGCGGTATAACATAAGTCCGGATTCAATAAAATCATCGATGCAGAAATATATAACAGTATACTTCTCGAAAATATCCTTAAGAAAGTTTTCAATTGAAAGGTACTTTTTCGCACTGCTTTCTAAAAAGTAGAGGAAATAAGAAAAAGAAGAAATAAATAAATAAAAATAAAAGAAACATAAAGAAGAATTTCATCAAGGAACTTGGTTTGAGCGCAAACGAAAAAAAAACGTATAAAAGAATCCAAAAAGATCCTCCTGAGAATCTGTGGCATCTGTCATTTTTCATTTGAAGCTTAGTAGCGCGCAAACAAACGAGTATATAGTTAGCCGAATGTCTATCTTATCCTTTCTTATTTCCTTTTTTTTTCTTCTTTTTTTCTTTACTCATCTACACAATTGCAATTTTGTGGTTGCGCGCCATCTTTTATATAACCTTTAGCTCTTTTAAAGACGCAATCCAAAAGATGAATCCTCAAAAGTAAAACCGTTATAGTATTTATTCCACGGATAATGGAAAAGAAGAATCAAATTGAAAAATTTCAATTAAAATAGAATTTGAGAATTTTATACTTACATTTTTATTGATATTTTACTTTATAATTTTATTCTATAAATATTTTTTATAATAATTTAAAAAATTTTTATTGTTGCATATAACTGAATGAAATAATAATTGAAACGAGTGAATAATATAGTATAAACGAGGTCGTCAGTGGCTCACTTGGTAGAGTGATGAGTTTGTAACCAGAGGGCCCGAGTTCGAATCCCGCTCTCGGCCAATTTATACAAGCATTACTGTACGTTACATATGCTTTGTTCACAACACGCACTAGAAACCTCCGTCGTTAATTAGCATCATAGTGATAGCATAAATAAAGCGACGTTAAATAAAATTAAAAACAATATATTATAGTTTTTCAAAATGCGTTTTTTTCGAGCCAATTTTTTTTTTGAAAATTGCTATAATGTTTAGTTTTTCAATATCCATTGTTTTTTTTAAAACGTTAATAATACAAAATTCTATTATAAATTAAATGATAAATGCCGTTTCATCTAATCGAAATGAAAGTTTGATGATCATTTTCAAAGATATAAAACCATTGATTTAAGATTCATAACAAAAAATTCACGTCTCCAACGAAATTGGAAAAATAAGAAAGTCATAATTTTTATTAAAAAATACGTCAGCAAACATCACCAAGATTATTTGATTCATTTATAATTCAACGATCTTTCGAAACTGTCCACTATCATTAATTTTTAAAAAGTATCTGTAAAAAATAGCCAATCGTTAACCAGAAGCTTTCGAAGTTTATAAGCCAAACCTTTCTTACTAATTGACTCTATACTTCCTTACATTAAGAAGGTGGCAAGTTAACCAAAACGAAACTGTAACGGTCACCCATCTCTAGAGAAATTAAAGGGTAAAAGTCATTTGTCGGTTAAAGGAAAAGAGGATTCTACTTTCTTTCGAATTTTTACGAGCAAAGGACGAACGTTTTTTTTCTTCTTCTATTTTCTTCTTTAGTTAGTCTTTTTTTTCACCTACACGTTAGTATAAGACAGTTAGAGCAATTACGAGTCACGGGAGATACTATCGTTTTATTGCTCATCACGAAGTTTACGCTGATGTCGAAACGTCGCTGTCTCTTCTTTGCCTTTTTTTTTATTTTACAGTTATTTTTAATCACTTGTTTTTACATTATTCTAGGGATGTTACTTCACTTACATTTAAATCTTTTCGTCTAAATATTTTATGAGATTGTTTTACGGACTAAGTAATGGTAATTAGAGTATTTTTCAATTAGAGATTTGTATTTGAAATTTATAATGATTTTATAGAATTTATTGCAAAGATAAACATTTTATCTTAAAAGCATTTTCAATATTTAACTAAATTGATATTTCTTCATAAAATCTATTGTGAAGATAAACATTTAATCTTAAAAGCATTTTTAATATTTAAATAAATCGATATTTCTTTATATAATCTATTGTGAAGACAAACATTTTATGCTAAAAGCATTTTTAATATTTAAAAAAAAAATCGATATTTTTTAATTGATAACGCAAAAAAATTGTATTACAATAATCGGTTTAATAAATGTATTTAATTATTGATACTACAAAACATTTAATAATAACCCTTTTTAATGGGTGATTATAAAATTAAAGAGAACAATAAAGCACGAACGTTAGCTTTATATATCTTTTTTTTTTCTTCTTAAACGAGTCACTAAATTTTCTTTAAAAACGCATAAAGCAGAAGAAGAAGAAGAAAAAAAAAAATAAAAAGAGATTTTTTTTTACGATCTTTTAATATGCAATTTGCTCGTGAAATTACGCGAGTGAAAAGACCGGACATGCAGCAGCGCAACGATTGACGAAGGAAACCAGACAGTCAAGCTTTTGCCTTACTAGCTTTCTCTCCACGAGAAATAAAGAAGGACAGAAGAAGACATAACACAACTGAGAAATAAGCTGAAAACTTGTTATACCTATACCTGAATTTACACGATCAACTCTTATACTGTTTTTTTATGTTACACTTTAAAGCTTACAACGTTTTTTTTAATAACCTTTCTATTATCTCATTGTTGAGTTTTTCTTGCGTAGTTTTCGAAAAGAATAAATTTATATTTAAATTAAGGTATTTTAATAGCTTTATATATTCAAGAAAAAAGAAATAAATAAATTATTGTTTGCAATTTGAAAATAAATGGAAAAATTAAAAAGTTTAAAATAAAAAATTTTAAAAAAGAACTTTTTAATTAATTTTTAATTTAAAAAAAAAAATTGTTTATTAACTCAATTTTTTCATTTTATTTTTATTAAATTTTCTAAAATTAAAAATAAAAAAAGTATCATCATCTTTTAAGGAATAACAATATTTATCATAAAAATTTTATCACCACATTTAATCCACCCACACCTTCAATTTCCTTTCTATTCATTTTATATACTTTAGATTTATCTTATATTTCTCATTTTTCACTTTATATTTTATCTCCGTCTTACGCTCTTCTCTTTCGCTCAGTTTCTCTTTCGTGCAAGGTTTTATATGCCCTCGTGTCAAACACGCGAGCCACGCGTGTGGGTGCACAAAGAATTTAAATTAAAAGTGTGCATACTCTTATTTTTATTTATTTTTATCGACTATAATATAATTTTACGATAACATTAGAAGATAAGATAATTTTCTTTTTTTTTAAAATAGAAGATTTGAAAATTTTCGAAAGTAACCATTATTTTTTTCATTTTAGGAGGATTATAGATAAAACAATGTCACGAAGGGAAAAGAAGTATACTCGGTCGAGCTTTCGATATCTAATGTTAAAAGTCTACGTTTGAATAGACTTGAAATCAAGGTTTTTACGAGCTAGAATAGCCACGAGAACAAATCGTCTGGAACTGAAAATCGCCACAGTAGAAAATCCATAGGATTAGAAAAGAAGAGGCGTTACGCTCGTTCAAGCTTTTCCATTCTTTTATATATGTCTATATACGTATATACGTCTATGGATGTGTGTATGCATTGGTCGTCTAAAAACGAGCAATTAATCCGTAGCTACCCAGTGAAAAGCTTTCACGTTTTCTTTCTTTCTTTTTCCTTCTTTTTTTTTCTTCTTTTCTTTTTTTCTTCATCCGTTTTCCGGCGACCAATCTTCGTCTACTCGTAAAAATCTCTCGCTCTTTTTTTTACTCCCTGGGCGTGGCTGTTAGTATATATTATACTTTGCTTTATATATATGTATAGGTGTGCTTTCTTTGAATTTATTGACGCTAGTTTCTTTTACATGGACGACGATTTTTCGTTTGACGCACTTACTCTCCTAATCGTTCACCCCCCTCAATCTCACGCTATTTCCTAGCCCGAAAATTCAATTGTTTTTTTGTCTTTCTTTCTTTCGCTTCTTTTTTTCTCGCAGTCACTGTAGAACGCGCGAATTATGCTGCCGACTGTTTTATGGCTTGTCGTACCGTAAAGTAGATTTTATGAGTACAAAATGACTTTTTTTTATGACTTTAGTAAAAGATATTATTTTTTATTTTTTTATGTTACTAGATTAATGAAATTCGGTCAAATTGAGAAATTATTATATGTTATAGATAAGTGCGTCATAGTTAATTTTATTTGTTAATACTTAGATAAAAAATTATCTAAGAACATCGATGAAGAATTGAAATAATATTTCTAAATTTAATCGGATATTTTAACATTTAGTCACTGTTGAAGAGAAACATTTGAGTGACTTTAAAATATAGTTTAATTTTTACTCATATCATCGAAATGTTTCATGATGTAACATTTTGGGTTAAAAACCTAACAGGAATCTTTATATCATAAAACTTTTATTCAAATAATGTTGGCTTAAATTAACGTTTTCATACAAAAAATATATAGGAATACAATGTTTTCTTGAGCATAGAAAAATTTTTAATAAAATTGTACGTTCAACTCTGAATAAATAAAAAACTAATAATTCTTACATTTAAAACGGATTACAAAGTTATTAATTCACCTGTAGTTACCCCATCACGAGATAAACAATTATCTCAACTAAACTTTCAATGCTCTTCTAGCGAAAAGGTGCGGCTACATTGAAACAAAAAGAAAAAAAAAAGAAAATGAAAGCAGATAGGAAAACTAAACGACGAAGTTGTGCGGATGAAGAGAATTGCGCAGCTCTAGGAACAAAAAAAAAAGAAAAAAAAGAACAGAAGAGAGAGAGAATAAAGCCTGTGAAAACTTTTAGAATGCACATCAGCAAAAGAAGTTTTTGAGTGATCTTGTTCTCTCCATTCCGCGTTATGTAGCGAACGTGCTACCCTGTACCGATCTTGGAAAGCTGCTTCTTCTTCATACTACTACTTCATGCACACACTGAAACCATATATATGTGTATATATATACATATGTACATGCTAAGAAAAATAAGAAAGACTTGAACAGAAATCCGAATAAAACTCGTACAAGTCCATAAATATTGTAAAAAATGTGAGGGAGTTACTGTTTTTTTTTTATCTTTTTTTTACTCTCTATGCTTCCGACACTCGAATCTTTCTCCCTCTCTTTTTTTTATTCTTTTCTTACTCAATGCTTCGCGGTTGCTTTTATGTGTTCTTGAGCGTGCGTCTCTTCTCGTTTCTCATCTTTTTTTTTTTCTTTCTTTCTTCCTTTTTTTTCTCATTTTGTTATGTAAAAATTTCGAGCCCTTAAAGATCGTTACGTAAGCGTCATCACTAACACGTGACGCGCTTTGTTCTGTAATATATGTAAGCGTATATATGCATAGAAGATACAATCTTTTCAAAATCTGAGAAAAGTTTTATGATGAAAAATTGGTTTTTTTTTTCAAACTTTTTTATTGCTTCATAATCATCATTTTTTAGAAAATCTAATAAAATAAGATTGATCGATGGAGTGTTTATTGATAGTATCGGTACTAAATTCATTAAAACTGATGATTATTCCGAACGTTAAAATTTGTAGATTATTGTCAATCAGTTTTATTATTAAATGTTGCTAATTATATTCAGGAAATCGATGAATAATATTTAGCTTTCAAAGTAATTGAATGCCTATTATATTAAACTGACAGAATGAGAAGTAAGGATATTAATCTAATAATTAATGACAGAAATTCTATAAAGAAAGAAAAACGTTATTTTATAATAAAGTAACGTATATTTCACAAAATAATTTCTTACTATAAAAATAAAATTTCGTTAAAAATGCGAAAATTTTTTAAATTTTAACGTAATTTAATAACATTTTATAAGAAGAAAAACAAGTGTCAGTTACTCAAAGCTGTCAACTTTCTCGTTATATCATTTTATCACCAAGTTAAAGATTTTTCAATTTTTGTCAAGCTATCATTAAAACTGCCTCTTAAGAACAGGTTAATTATTAATTAAAACTTTAACGGTTATTGAAATACTGATATTGCACTCGTAAATATTTTTTTTATCGATATAAAGCACAATCACTCATGAACATATATTAAGATATTTTTTTTTGTTCTTTGTATAAGAAAAAAATTAAACATTATTTAGGTCTATAAAACCAGAAATTTCAAACATTCTTGTGGATCATGGGAAAATGTTCAAAACTTTAGTCTGATGAAGCTAGAATATCGATTAAGGCTATATTCTAAAGTACGTAAACTGTATAACTAATTTTACTTTGTTTTAAATTTATTGACTGATACGTGTTAAGAATTTTTTTATTTATTATTATGCATATTGTGAGTATTATAAATTTTTTTATGTTAATTTTTGGTTGGCGACTTAATGTTACAGTATTATTATTGTTCATAGTAACAAATTTAATAATAAATTTTCTTTTATAAAAGTCAAAATTTTCATTGCAATTTATGATAGTAAATTTTTCAAAAATATAAATCAAAATTCACAAGTGCTATTTGTAATAACCTCTCGAACTTTGTATAATTATAACGATAAAAATGATGATAAACAATAAAAATAAAACGTGATTCTTATTTTTATTCATTTACCCCATCAGCGCTTTCCTCAACATTTTCAATATTCTATTACAAATAAGCGATTACAGCTTTAAGGATTAGAGTAAAAGAGAGATAGAGAGAATCCATAAACATCTTCGATGCCTAGAAGGGGATGGAGGGGGGGGGGGGATCGGTAGAAACGATAACACTAATGAGATTTCCTAATTTTGGCCCGCACGGTTTATCGTTTGCCACGGCAATTGCGCGCCGTATACGATATGAGCCACGAGAGAAGAGTGTGTGTGTGCAGAGAGGTAAAATGGAAATATATGTATACAGAATAAAAAAAAAGGGATGAGTGCGAGAAATTAAGAGGGAACTTTGGGTTCTCGCATTAATTAGGATTTCTTTTTTTTTATTTTTATTTCCTTCTTTCCTTTTTTTTACGCTCCGAATATTTTAGGAAGCATTAAGGCTGCTATTAATCCTTATAATAAATATCTGCTGGATAAAGAGCCGAGCATCAAAATCATTATTTTTATTAATAAAAATTCATTTGATAATTCATTTTTTTAACTTATAAAAGTTCTTTTTTTTTTAATGTTCAATGATGTTATTGAAATAAAAATGAAACGTTGAAAAATCAACTATTTGAATAAAACAAAATCCATTTTCTTTCTCCGATAGGATTTTGTTTAATAAGTTACGATCCTTTTAGTTCATACTAAAAGGATTGTATTTTATTAAATAAAATCTTATTGAAGAGAAAATAAAATGTTTCTTTTCAAACTCGATGTAATATTTTTACGTTACACGTAAAATTTTCAGGTCAAAAGAATCATCCTTTACGAGAAAAAAATTAACAAGTTTTATTTATCAAAAGTGCAGAAAAAGCAAGAATTGAAAAATCAGTTAGGTTATCTGCGCTGTACGATTTAAATTGAATTTCCAGAGAACAATTTATTTGCGGACATAGTTTAAAAGTTTTTGAGATAACCATCCGGCCCTTTGAATCTCGTATCTTACCTTTGAATGCATCACTTTATTTTAAATCGTGCGTATCATCTGTAAAAAGAAAATTCAAAAATGCTTTTGGATTCTTTAACACAAAAAAAGAGAAGAAGAAAAAGAAAAGCTCCAACTGACTTTTATCAAAAGAAAATTTAATAATAGAAAAGTGAAGTGGCTTTGCGTATATACACTGCACAGCTCATTCGTATAGATATACAGAAAACGCCGAAGCGAAAACTCTCTTGAAAATCCCTCTCTCGAACTTTTGTTTCGTTGGTTAGCAAATGAATTTAAACGGAATTTCGTTTTACTATACTATTTCTCTTGGTTCTCTTTTAACGCTAGTGTATTCCTCCGCGGGCATCTTTTTACTATACCTCCACAGCCCCCCCTCACGATAATGTTTCGTTGCACACAAAAAGCTCTTTCTCTCTCCTCTCTTGCCTTGAGTAAATGAGAAAATTCCATTTGAAATTCACTTTTCAAAGTACTTTATAAAATTTCAAATATTTTAAACGTTAGGATAATCATTGTTATATATAATGATGCCGATAAAGGTTTTAAAAGATTCGATTAACAAAATCTAACTGTTCTTTTATTAATCAAATGAAAATTAATATGATCAAATGATAATTAATCATATTAAGTACGAATTATAAAGACCTGAAAATAAAAAAAAGCTTCTAATAAGATTACTTTTATATTGAAATGCATGAAGTTTTGATGAAATAATAGTATTTTATTTTGATTAATTGTTGCGAAACTTTTAATTGCACTTGGATAATGTCTAATTACCTATACGTTATACACACATTAACCACCAGCACATCAATCTTTCACTTTTCACATGAAGTTAATTTCAGTTTGCTTGATTCATTCACCTCGTCATATGTACATATAAAAAAAGGGGGTTAATCACTTTCATTGTTAATACGTGTAAGCAGTAGGAGCTCATTGTGAAGCTAAACAAAAAAAAGACGAAGTAAGAAAGAAAGAAAGAAAAAGATAAAAAAGAACGTAAAGGATATAATTTACGCTTGGACTGGGTAGAATTTTAGTAGGAATGTGTCTAAAGTAAGTTGCAAGTTACGCTGGACAATTTTGTGATACAAGACCAACAACTATATCTTCTTTATCTCCAAAAGAAGAAACTTAATTATACGGAGACTGAACATAAATTTCTTCCGCGCTACCTTACTCTTTTGTTTTGTTGAAAAATAAAATTTTATTTTTTCTTTGCAGTTAAAAAATATTAAGAATAAAAGTTTATGTTATGTGCATGAAAAATTTAATATTTTTGTTGGACCAATTTAGTAGTTATATAATTTTTTTTCTTTAAATTGGACAATCACATTTTTAGATTTCATAATCAAACGATACTCGAAAAAGGTAAGAATCATGATAGAAAATAATTTTTTTTCAATTAAAAATATAAATAAAGTATTAGCAAAAATAATGATACGGAATTTCATAATCTTAAATCTTTCGAGCCAATAAACCAGTTCTTTTTTACTGTGAATTAAAATTTTTTTAACTATAAATTTAAAATAAAAAAATATGCATCATTACATCTAGTATTCGAAGCTTCCTTTACACAAACCATAAAGTAATTAATAACTAAGAATTTAAATTTGCAAAACTTTTATTACGCTAAAGCTTAATCCGTCAACAGTATATGGTGGTTTTAGAATATGAGAAAATTAGAAAATGTCGCGTTTCTCATAAAGGATTTCACGTGATTAATGTTGGCGGCAGGTCTACGAAAAGAGGATCATCCAAAGTAGAAAACCCCGAGATCCCTTATTCCAGGAACAAATTGAAAAGAGAGATTACCTTTTAGATTATTATTATTATTCTCCTGGTTTATTGAATGATCAAGAAAATAGAAAAATTTATTCTTTGGTAAATTATAAAGTATTTTACCTTTTAGATCAATCGGCACCTAATGATTTTTAAGTAAAAATAATTAAAGTGGTTGTCATTGGAAGATATTAAATCATGATGGATGAAAATAAACTTATCTTTATTGACGGATAACCTAAATATTATAAATTGAAAAACTTAAATCATAACTGACAGCTATCATAGAAATTTTTAATAATTTATCTTCAAAGATTTAATTTGCCAAGTTAAATTAAATTTTCTAATTTCGCATTTATTCCAATCTCGAATAAAATAATTAAATTTCAAATATCAAAGATTTAATTTCAAAGCGAAGAGTAAAAAATTTCCAATGGTTTTCCTATTTCTTTTTTTATTAAAATTCTTTGCATCTAAAAAAATAAGAAAAATACTTTGAAGTCGAACTTGCATCGGCGCAGCTATCTTTAAACACAATGTGCATAGCATACATAAGACTTATCTAGCTCGCGTTTACAAAGGATATGAAGAGGAAAAAAGAAAAGAGTGTTTTCATCGATGTTTCGCTATTCGTCAGAGTAAAAGAATATAAAAAAAAAGGATTCTCTATGCTGTGGCACCTTTAAAAACTAACATCTATAACTTCCATTTCAAATTTCCTTTGTTGCATTTTTATGGTAAAGATTTTTGTAACTCTCCTATATATGCAGCCATTCGAAGGTATTCTTTGTTTTTGTTAAATTTTCAATTGTACCAGTATTTATTGCCGAATTTGTGATTTACGCGAATAATAAAATATATTTACACGTACGATGCTTTTGGTTATATCGTAAGTTATAAAATGACCTCGTATTTTTAATAATTAATATCGAATAACAAAGTAATAAATATATGCTTGGACAGCAAACATAAACTGAATTTAAACTAATTTTATAACGATCGATCGTTCGTTATGAAATACGGGCAGTACGGAGGAAAATTTCATACTTTTAATAATTTCCGCTGTGTACTTTAGTTACAATGTTTAAAATTTTTTAATTTTATGGAATTGCGAATATAATTTATTAATATTGGCTTTTGATGTACGGGGAGAATTTCGTGATGTAAATTACTAAATTCTTCAAATAATTTAAAGGGTATTCAACGTTTTTGAATTACAAAATATGTTATTATAACATAACTTATTGCATAAAAAAGTTTTTTTTATTATAAATTTTTTTTAATTAAAAAAAAATTTAATAAGCAAGAGAAAATTTTTACAATATTATTTACACTATAATTCTAAATAATCTAAATATTGATAAGAAAAAAAAACAAGTTTGAGGAATTTTATCCTATAAAATAAGTTTACAATCAAAGAGCGCATCGAATTTCATCTTCTTTAATGTCACCTCTAAAAAATGTTTATTCAGCGGTTCCCACAATATCATCGATGCCAGATAGAGACGCATCTGCTACTGAATTGCAACTAAAAAGCAAAATAAAAAAAAAAAAGAAATTTAGTAAACACCTGCTACTAAGGGTAAAGAGGTGATTAAAAAAATAGGCTCCAAAATGAAAATAAGATACGATATCGGGAGGCAGTTATATTACAGAAGCTAAAATATCCTGACACTTGGAAGTTGACTTGTCTTGCTGGCTCGCGACCAGAATATCTTAGCAGGTGCACGAATAAGCAAAGACACTCAAATGTCTTGTCAAAAATCATTCTTACATATACTTGTCTCTTTCAATTTTATTTTTTCCGTTCTCTTTGTTTTTAATTCAATTTCTTTGATAATCGTTTATTAAGTTGAAATATCAATGAATTTTTTATAGTTAATATAATACACTGCGAAAATATAAAGTTTATTTGCATATTTAATTACGATCGCTTTAATTTATTCGACTAGATTAAAGAAAATAATTAAAGCCAAATATAGCCATTTGATGAAAATATTCGTTAATCTTTTTCATATTTCCAAAACACTTGTTCACATCCAATGATTTTTAAATACAATTGAATTAACGAATAAAAATAAAACTCAATCCTTCAACGTTTAAAAGTCAATTTATCAACATCGTTTTGGTTATTAAATTGTTATTTTAATCAGCTTAAAAGAATACCTTAAATATAACATATACTTGTTTGTGCAATAAGATGCATATTTTGAATGTTTCTCAGCTGTTTACATTTTCGTAAGAAAATTAAAATAACTGTTAGTCACTTAAATAAAACTTTATTGAAATAATTTTCGCTAAAATTATTTAACGGCATTTTTATAACCATTTATTTTAAGCCGTTTCGAAGGCGATTCCTAAAAATATAACATAATAAATGCAATATCATCTCAATGAATCATCCATCTACTAAAAAATAACCTAATCATTCTTTAATTTAAATATATGGTAAAGAAGAAAAATAATTTAAATAACGCTCCAGTTCCTGAAAATCATTATTCATATTTTCAGATCCTTCTATTCAGCTTTTTTTTCCCTTATCTCATAACCTTTTATTGCAAAAGGTCTCACCTGTGGTTAAAAGGACAATCATTTCAAGCTTGTGGTTTTTAAACGAAAGGCACGTACGATATGCGTAGCCTATTAGATCTAATGAGTCGCATATGCCTGCATTATATTAACCGATTCTTGAAAAATTTTTTTCAGTTTTGTAGATACTGTTTTCTTTTTTTGCAATTCTAAAAAATCTTTGTTATTTGGTACTAAAAAGGAGAACGTAGTTGTTATCTCTTTATCTGTTATTTGAACTTTGTCTTTGATCATTCCCGCTTGTTTGCTGAAGTTTTGTATTCCTTTTTCTCTCGTTCGTTTCTAATACCATCATTAGTTTCCCTTTTCTTCCACGTCGGATTTTTATTCTGTCTAATGTACGTGCTTCTTTATTTACGTCGTTACACACACTGTGTATCGACGAAAATGAAGATACCCTTTTTTCACCTTTGTATTTACTTTCCTTCTTTTGCTTAGTTCTTATTGTTCTTTCTTTTTCATCGATGTTTTTTCTTTCTTTTTTTTTTTGTTATATTTTTACCTTCTTTCATTTCTTACACTTTCTTTATACCCTTTGAGCTTTGAAGTCTTATGTAGCTACTTTCTCTTTATGTTAAACTAAAATTACTAAATTACTGCAAGGCTTTCTTTTTGATCTTTTGAAAAATGTGAATATACTAAAAGTATTGAAAAAGATAAACTTCATTTGGGATATTTTAGATTATTTAAAAGTTAAACTATTGGCTAACTTTGACTTTTAAAATTGGAACATTTAATATTTTATAATGATTTTCTTCTGCATTATCGATACTATAAAAAAGTTGATTCTCAAAAATCCATGTAAATTCAAGCGTATTAACTGAAATAAAAAACTAACCTTATCTACCAAGAAACGGAAAAAATTTCGTGGTAGATAAAAATCGATCACATACCCATGAACACTTTCAAAAACAGCGTTTTTATTCAGAATTTAAAATATTATTCTATAAGTTTATTTTAAAAAATTAATTTTCCATCATAAATTTTCCTCTTTAAAGAGGCAATATCTAATACTTGAGAAAAATTCTGGCATTCATGAAAAATAAGGCATTAAACTAATTCTAATGAATTATAAAATATCTTTTTATCTCGCTCTTGAGTGTACTTATCATAACGCACACTTAAAAGCATATACTCAGATAAAACGCATTTCACTTTTTTTCCTACTCGTTCACTTTTTCTGCGTTTTCAGCTTGGTCTATTTATCTCGTACGAATTTTCATCAATTTTATTCTCCGCCATGCACTTTCTTTTGGTTCGCTACCTCTCTCCTTTACATATTTTTCGATTTTTTTTCGCTTACTTGGCTATTTTTCTTTTCTTTCGTTTTTTTATATTTAAAATTTTTCTCACATTTTTTGTACGCTTTACGTTTTTCTTTTTTTTTTTTTTGCAGTCCTCCAACTCTCGAGTATTTTTAAATTTAAATATTTATAAAAAGTATTTGAAAATCTAGGAACCCGTGAAATAATTATTTCAAATTAGATATATTAAATAAAATATGAAAGCTGCCAAATATTTATATCATTTTATGAAATAGTCGAGAATTTAAATATGCATAGTAAAAAAAACTTTTAAATAAAATTTTAATTTTGACAAAAAATTCTATACCATATTTATTATTCGCACTGAATAATAAAATATAAAAATAAAATTGAAGTGAACCTAAACAAATTAAAGCGAAAGAAAAAAAATTTCTCGCCAAAATCCATTCTAATCGAAAACGAAGCGAGTATAATAAAAATTGTAGAGAGCAAAGCCCAGGCCATTCGCCTCTCTTTTAACGTTTCCTCCTTCCCCTTCTCTTCTTCTCTCTTTTTCCTGTATTTCTTTTTCTATCCATATCCTCTTTCTCTTATACCCCCACTTAACTTTCTATGCCAAAAGTGCAATGTGTATATATACGTATTGTTAATGTATGCGTGAATGTGTGTGTGTGTATATGTGCGAGGAGGAACGAAAAAAGCGCCAGCATGTACAAAACGAACCGGGTCCACCAAACTTGAAAAGTGCAATGGCCTCTCTTTTTCGTTAACTTACATAGGCTATATACGAGAGTAGGGGCCTGTAACCTCTCTTCTTCGATTTGCAATGTGTATATACGTGTACGTGAGCGTATAAGCTAAACCGATTGCCAAAAGTGAGAGGTCTAATCGTCGCGCAAAGTTTCTTTTTTCATTTTATTTTAAATATATATATATATATTCCTTTTTTTTATTTTACTTTAAATTCATTTTGCTGTATTTTTATCGTTTGGCAATCTGCCGCTACTACGTGACATTGGAATTTAGGGAACGATAGAGCAACTACTAGAAGGATTTTAATGATGGGGAAAAGAATAAGTCTCTTTGTCTGTGCGGAACGTAGCTGTTTTTTTCTTTTATTGAGAGATTGAGGTTTTTGAGATTTTAGTTAATAAACTGCTATGCCAAAGTGATGGATAAAAAATGTATTTTTCATTTTTATTGAAAAAACGTTATTTCTATTAATATTAATAATTTAATTCTGATTTTAAATAAAAAATATTTTATTTTATAAGCACTAAAAATTTTCATGACGTCATGTACATAGATAAATGTCCGATAAATTTATTATTCGTATGAAAGTTTTATTATATTACAGAAACAAAATCCATTCTATATGAAATTGAAAAAATAATTAAAAATAGCTCAACTCTTCATCTTTAAATATTTATTATGATTCGGATTGTAAAAACGAATATTTTATAAAAATACCAAAACTATTTTGAATTTAACGAATTTAAACTCGTTTGGCGAGTATTTGGATACATATGCAACTTCGCCGTGTATTTTAAAGGAGGTCAACGCATGCTGGAATTTAGATTAAGAATTTGTGATTGCCAATTCTATTTGGTTACGTCTTCAAGTATTCTTATTATACGAAACGAGTTTGCGAATTCGCGTTTTCTCATTTGCGCGTCTCTTTTTATCTTTATCTCTCTCTCACTTTATCGTTTGTCGCGAGGTATAAGAATGAAAAGATCGTTTGAGGTATTTAGGGTTTTTTAAGAAAAAAAAGCATTTACTGATGCTGAAACGTGTTTTCACTTCGTAAAAAAGTATCTTCGCAATACTTCCTGGATTTTTGTACTTATTCTTTTTATTACATTTTTATCGATATTTTACTATTTTTATTTTCTTTGTCTTTCTTATTCTTTAATAAAGATTATTCCTTTTTTTTAATAAACTACGGTATGTTATACTTTTGTGAATGATGAAGAATTAGAAATTCCTCCAAAATTAGTGTTTAATTTTGAAATTAAATTAAATATTAAATTAATATTTAAATTAGCATTAATTTTTAAATTAAAATAGAACACTAATTAATTATTCCGTCACCCAAAATATTGTTAAATTAAAATAGAACACTAATTAATTATTTCGTAATCCAAAATATTTGAAAAATATCTATTAAATATTTGCACACTGACGCTCGGCTTCAATTAGCCTTTTACTACTGGCTATGTATAATACCTTCATATTAAATAATCAAGAGCTTTAATCATTTAATGAATGCCTGTATATCAAATGCCGATTATTATAGTATAAATATCATCGTGTAAACGTTTTAAATATTAGAAAATTCCTTTAGAAAAACATTTCAGCGCTTTACATACTTGCGCTACATTGAATATTTATACTATAAAACCTTACATCGTTATTTCTCAAAACATTATATGCATTCATATGTACGCTACTGTGTGTGAGTGCACTTAGCGTTGACAAATTTTGTCAAAATTAATTCAGCTCTACCTTGATTTTCTAAACAACATCTCAACAAAATTCGCTTACATATACATGTGTTTAGGTGTGTGCTCACGTACGCATAGCAAACATCCCTTTTGCTTAGTTTCCTATCTCAAATTGCATGCGCTAACACGCAATGTATATTTACAAAAGCATAACGAATGAAAATTATGTATTCGAAAATTAAAGCCTATTAATTTTCAAGCACTATTTTGTGCTTAAAGCGTTTTGCCTGCAAAAGTAACAATACGTATAAAGTCATTAAAATATTTGAAGATAATTTAATTAAAATAATGATGAGATATAATGCACAAGAATTTTTTGATTTCCTTCGTGTTTTATGTCATTCATGTCAAATTAATTTTTAATGACTAATTGCTCAGATAAAAATTAATACATAATTTGGTATTCAAAAAGGTTTGTTATAACAAAAATAAAAATACGATAGTGTCCAATTAATTTTTAATGATTAATAGTTAAAATACAAATTAATACATAAATTATAATTAAATATTTACTATTTTATTACTAATTTATCACATGTTTGTACACTGTTTCGAGGATGATCATGAAAAAATGTCTAACTGGCAGTTGATTTTTTTAAAATTTTATTTAACGTTGCCGTATTTATGCTATCATTACGATGCTAATTAGCGACGGAGTTCATCAGTGTGTTTGTGAACAAAGCACATGTAAACATTACGTTATACAGTGGTGCTTGTATCAATCGGCCGCCGAGAGCGGGATTCGAACTCGGATCCTCGAGATTATGAATCCATCACTCTACCGACTAAGCCACTGACGACCTCAATTATAAATTGTACTTTGGCTGTCTTAAGTGTCCAATTTAAAAAGTTAATTGAAATAATGTGTAGCACATAAACTTGTGTAATATTTTATCTTTTTGATGTTCTGTAACATCTGTCTAGACACTTTATCTACCTATTGTAAATTATGTTAAATCTTTGAACTTAAAATTTAAAATTTGTCTAAGATATTTAAATATATATCTTTCCAACACCAACAATTTCTTTTGAACTCTATTACACTCTAGCATAGATATCATGAAAAAAAGAGTACATAAGATATTCTGTTTTCTATTGACCAAAGTAGATAACATTGTAAGAAAATGTTTCGACTACCATTGAAAAGTTAACGCGGAGTAAGATAGAAAAGAAAGATTTGAGAATAGGCAAAGCTGGCAGGTCTAAAAGAAGAAAAAAAATAAGAAGAGAAAAAAAATTTCCCTCTCCTCTCTGATCTGATATGGTTATGGATCGGAATAATGAAGTTCTTAACTCGTTGCTTAAGCGTGTTATAAAAAGTATACGTTGAAGAAGCTCCGTTAAAGTTATTACATTACCTTCTGCAGGGGGGATTAAAAAGATACTTATTAAAAAGAAAAAGTTTTGATAAATTTTTTTATTTTCAAGATTCCTTTTTTCTTTTATTGTATAGGCTGCTTCTCTTTTTTTTCTTTTCATGAATTGAGACTTATTGAATTGAGAATCTTTTTTAAAGTTTATAACCGCATCGTGTAATTAAACAAAAAAAAAATTTCTTCATTTTATTCAATTATCTCTTTATATAAAATTTTTTTAAAAAATAAAAGAAAAGAAAGAAACTTTGTAAAAGATTATATAGATATGCACAAATATATTAAGGCAAAAATTTATTATTTTTTATTGAAAGGTTTATAATACGTAATTACAACTTTAATAATTCAATAAAATCATTGTCGTAATATATTAAACTGAAAAATAATTTAAACGCCAATAAGTTGTCTAAAATGGTAAAAAAAAATAAATTTCTTACAAGCAATGTAATGAGATTTGAAATGAACTTGCTTGACGATAAATAAAGCTTTGATTTTCTTCTTACGTTACATCGCATAGAGCAAGTCGATTTCTCAATTTTCTTTCCTTCCTGTTTCACTTTTTCTCGACTGCTCGAAATTCCATTTAAAATTACAAAAACGAATGAATGCCACGCAGTAGATTATTGAATATATTCTAAAGGAAAATAGAGAAAAGGAAATATTTTGTTACATGATTTTAAATATAAAATTTTTAATATCCCATGAAGTTGACAAAAAATTAATATAAGCATGACGTAAATATTTGATAAAAAATTTAATATTCATACATAGACAACAAATGCTGTTTTAAAAATAAAAAAAGGAAAATAAGTCTTGAATTACAGAAAACATGAAATTAAAACTGCAATTTGAAAATAATTTTAAAAACGTACTTTAATAACCTCAATTAAAAATTAAAAAAAAAATTTTATCAAATACAGACTAGCTATATAGACGATAATTTTGAGACTGAAAATTTTGTAGTAAAGATAATAGTTGGGCACATCGTTACAGCCTCTTTAAGTATAAAAGCTATTGTTTTAAGCATCCTCTTATCTTTCTCCTTCTCTTTTTCCCTCCCGCTCTCTTTCATTTCTCTTTGTCTATAAGAGCATAGCAGGTATACGCTTCTTTACTTTTAAGCTTTATGTTTAATCACGTCAGACTGTATACTACAACGTGCGCATATTCTAAAATCACAAGCTTCCATCGCCCCTTTGTAAACTTGATTGTGATATATATCTGTGTATGTATGCGATAAATAAGAATTAGGTCAGTCTGCGTGTCAATGAGCTTTTAAGTGCTTGCTTGTTTTTTTTCTTCTTTTTTTTGGAAATACAAATAAAAATGTATGCTGTATTTTTGGGATGAGTATTGATTAATGTTTGATATACGTGCTTACTTTTAAAAGCTTTTTTATTCTTATTTGGAATATAATTTTTTGTATCAAATAAAATGACCTGATATTTTAAAATAATATTTTAATTATAATAATTAATGAATAATTATTATTTAATGACGATTAATTATCATTATTATTTAATAATATTTAATATTTTGTAATATAAAAATACTGTAAAATTACAAATTTAATTTTCATGCCAAATGTTGCAAAAGTAATGTGTATTTTATTAATACACTATAAAACAGTAGAATTTTTAAAATCCAGTTAAATGGTAATGGAATCCTAAAATGATAATGGACAAAATTTTATTTTAAAAATAAAAATACTATCGGATAAATGTAAATTCATGAAAAATAATTTCATAAACTGATATGGACTTTTTTTTCTACCCCATTGGGCTTTTGAACTAACGTGACATTAATATGAAGCTGCAAAAAAAGGATTTTTAAAATTGATTTTTCGTCAATATCCATTGACCTATATATACACTTGTATAAATATTCGTATATTTCACAGGTCAGATATAGCGTTCAAAAAAAATAAAAAAAATGATTCGGATCCGAGTGAAAAGATTTACAGTTTTTAAAAAAATGTTTCAAACTCCAATAAATTACGCGCGTTTGATACCGATGGAATTGGCATTTAAAAATTTAATTCTAACTAACAGTTGCTAACAACAATCCATGATTTATAATTTAACGGGAATGAACATTAAAAAAAAAACGGAAAAAAAAACTAGAAAATTATAGCACGAAAAACGCTGATGACACATGAGTGCAACCCATAAACTTTATAACCGTTGTCCCTGCAGGAGTACAAGAGAGAGAAAAAAAACTGTGATATGCAGCACAGGTTGACTTTATGTGGGTATATATAAGCTTTCAAGCGTAAATACAGGGACCTTTGCATCACGCAAACAACGTTATACGCGGTTAAATGTGTCATACTATGCTTCGCGTTTATAAGTAAAATCCACGGTTTAAAACACGAGGGAAAATTTGTTGTTGTTGTTGTTTTTTTTAATTAAATAGTTTACTTTAATGCCTTAAATACTTGTGCGGGTGAAAAGTAATGAAATTTTGTATATTATGAGTGAAAATTTAAAATTGATATGATAAATTATGATATTTGAGCCGATGAGTGGCTCAGTCGGTAGAGTGTTGGATTCGTAATCTCGGGGCTCTGAGTTCGAATCCCGCTCTCGGCAGCCGATTGATGCAAGCACCACTGTACGTTACATGTGCTGCAGTTCACAGTTACACTTACGAGCTTCGTCGCTGATTAGCATTACAAAATAGCATAAATATAGCGACGTCAAAGAAGAATAAAAAAAAAATTATGATATTTGATTTTCAAATGGCATTATTGTAAATATATTGAAGTAAATTTTTATATGGTCTATGGTACATGCTACAAATTTTTTTTCATTTTTATTTACGAATAAAGTGCACGTAATTACATTGATGTTAAAATTGTTTTTCTTTAATAGCAGACTTTATGAATTAAATATTACCAACTTAAAAAATCAAGAATAACGTAAATGAGAAAGAATTTTTGTTTTATTATACTTGAGAAAAGTGTACAAAAAAACGAACATTTTGCAGCCAGTAATTTAAAATCGTAAATCAGATTAAAAAAAACAATTGCATACTTTAATAAAATGTACAGATTAAAAATATTTTATGAAAATTTAAGAAAAGCTTAATTTTGTACTCCAATGTGTGCTGTTGATATTAAATTTTATGCATTACTCTGAAATAATTTAAAATATAAGCTCCAACTTTCGCTAGGATTTGTTTATTTATATTTTTTTACCTTTTTTCTGAAATTTTTCCAAAGTAATGTTTACACAGTCGTATTTAAAATTTTATACGCATATACAAAATTAAATTAATTTATGTGTTTACTTTTTTTATAAATATTTTTATTTTAAATTTTACATTCCCTTTGATACCAAAGCAAATTTACGAGGGAATTTCGTTACTGTTAATGTATCATTAAACTAATTTTAAACGTAAATATTAAATAGCCATCTAATAATTCTGAATAAATTAATATAAAATTCTTCTCAAAAAATTAAAATAAGAAAAACTTAAAAATTTGTAAGGAATAACATAACAGCAATCGATTTATCAACATCATTCAATAAGCATCGATCCTTACATAAAGTAACGCGCGTAGTAATAATTCCGAGTATGTAGTTTACTCACACGCAAATATGTAGGAAAGGTTTAATTTTGATTTGCAAGGTATATATAGATGAATTCTAACACCATGATGATGTTCTTATCACTGTTATTCTCGTGAGAGCAATCTGGCAAGCTTTGCATATTCGAGCACCTCAACTCTCTCTCTTTCTCTTGAAAATCCGAGTGAGCCTAGTCATACTGTCAATCTATGTTGAATTCCATTGCCTTCTAACTCTCCTAACTCTCTCTTTCTCTTGGCATCCTTTCTATCTAGCGTGTTCCTATCTTTCTCTATTTTACTATTTCACTCTCTTTCGTTCCTATCTGACTACCACTCGTTCTTCTCTTGCTCCTCGTTGTCGACTATCGGAAATTAATCTCACTGAGAAATATCACCATGAATCTCAACGCCACGCGTCAATTCTCACTTTAATGTGACGTTTTTGCTGACACTTTTAGAAATTACATTTTCAAGAATTTTCAACTTTAGCTCTGTTTTTTTTTTTTTTTTTTTTTTTGACTCTTTCTTTTTCAGCTGTTAGAATTTCATCCGATAAGTTTTAAATGACATAAATTTTTAATGATTCGTTCTTATCTACGATTATCTCTAATTACAATAATTACTCGAAATGTTAAGTAAAAGATGAGTTTTAATAATAGGAAGTAGACGAAATTGAGCTTGACATACGCAAGCATCCATCTATCGGAATGAAAGAAAAAATAATCATATTGTATTAAAAGCACATAACAAACAAGCAAAAATAAAAAAAGAGAGGAAGAAAAAAAGTTCTTAACTCCCATAACGCACGTATCAAATAACGATGTAACAAACACATATCCCAAAAGCTTATACGTCGGCTCTTTTCCATTAACTCCGAAGACAGAAAGAAAGAAAGAGAGAGAGATAAAGAAAGAGAGACCCCTAAGGATATAGGAAAGGTTGATCGATATGCGCTCATGTACAAGCTACAAAAAGAAGCTCTCGTCTCAGCATATTATAATATAACGTAACCGAAGGGAAAAAGAAAAAAAGAATAAGAGAGAGAGAGAGAGAGAGAAAAGAAAAAAGAAAGAAGAAACGAGCCTTTTAAAGTTTCTCGCGAGGTCAGACCTCCCAAGAGTATATATGTGTCGGAGGTCGTCGAGCTTAGCGAACGTTTCGCGCTCGTACACAAAAAAAAACCAAGTGCGGAATGCTGTATCTGAAGATGCATACTATGTATAAGAGAAAAAAAAAGAAAGAAATAAGAAAAGAAAAGAAAGAGAACGCACGAGGAAGCAAGTATTTTGCGCATTATGTTTCCAACTTCTTTCTTTTTTTTTTTCTTTCTTTTTTTATTATTCCTTTCTTTTCTTTTTTTTTCATCCAGTATGTGCCATTCTTGTATACATATATGCATTTCTTTTTTAGAATTTACACTCTTCACCTTTCTTTTCTTTGCATACTCGTTTTTCTTTTTCTTTCGTTCTTTTATTTTCTCCTCTTTTTTTGGTTGAGTATACGAATACACTTTTCCATTGGAGGAAAGAAAGTAGTAATATTTCGAATGTAACAGCGCGTACTTTTAATTTACGCTTTGGTGTACTTGCACTTTAGCGGAATACAACTACTATTTATGATTAGAAGCTATTCCTTTTTTTAAGTATTGTCTTTTTTTTAAACTGTTTATTTCTTGCATGGTATATCATTAATTCCTTGAATTTTTAATAAAAAATATTTATTTTAGAATCCATCACGTAAAGATAATTAATAGCTTTGATTTTAAATCTACAATTTTTTAGAATTAGCGAAACTTTGTGTACAATATTTTGGAGCATGAAAAATTGTAAATTTCAAAGCTTTCGACAAACAAAACGAAGCACTCTTCTTTTATTTATTTTTCTTTTTGTATTGGCATTTTTTAGCATTTTTTAGTTCTGTTATATGAATTTCAAAATGTAAAAAAGCTTTGTTAGAATTTAGATATTCATAGCTTTAGTGTGGTTTTGTTTTTATTTTTATTTGCGCTAAAAATATATATCGCTATTGAAAAATATTAATAAAAGCTCTATTTTTCATTTAAATTGCTTTATTGAAATTAGATTTTTTCGACTTTTGATGGGAGTGTATTGACGTTGAAAATATTAATAAAATATTATTTATTTTTTATTCGAATCATTTTATTAAAACTAGATTTTGGCAAATTTTTATCGATGAGCTATAATAAACTTTAAAATAGTTGTTAAAAAATTAAATCGGTTTGTGATAATTGAAACGTAAAGTAAAAATTAATAAAAGTGCAATTTATTTTTGCTTTGAAAAATCTCTATTTAAAAAAAAAATAAACGCAAAAGCTTATAAAGCTTCGATGAAACATTCATTACATTTAGTTAAACTCTGTAATTAAAAGCATTCAGTCACGTAACTACCAACGTTACACAGAAACATTTGAGTTTCACTTTATACGAATTGCTTTTTATCAACGTAATACACTCACAACAGTAAATTCATTAAATAATAATATCAAATTTCATAAATCTCACCATTAAAAATGTTAAATAAAAAAAAATGGTGAAATTTTTCCTTTTTTTTATCAAATTTAATAAAATTATTAAAGAAAGAAAAAAAAATAATATAATAAAAGTAAAACTTAAATGCGAGAAAGGTCACTTCGAAAATTAGTACGAACAGTTGCTCGCGGGGATTTTCTCTGGACTTGGAACTTTTTAATGACCGAGCCAAAGACTTTGCCCCGAAGGTACTTTTCAACTTTACTTTTCAATTAATAACAATAACTGCAATCGTATACGCGTGAATGCTGAAGGAAATACTAAAGAGAAAATTGAAAAGAAAAGAACTAAATAAAAAAAGAATACCTATAACGCGCACAATAGTTTACAATAAAGTCGAGGATTACCACTAGTTTTCGAGTTTCATTGTTGAAGTAAACCTTAATGTTTTTAATTTTTTATTTTCTTTTATACCCCTTCTTTCCTTTTTTGAGAGGAATTATAAAGTTGTTTGAATTTCATAATAAAGCGTTAGTTAGATTAAAAATATACAAAAATTACAAAAAGTTACTGTTATTGTGAATTCATAAAATCATTTATTACATAAATAATAATTTTAAACAAAATTTCCTATAAAATTGTAATTAAAATAGATTGAATTACATTGAGTGTAAATACCTACGAAACGAAGTAGAAGTAGACTTGTATAGGCAGACGTAATCATGTAAATATACTTCGAACGTTATTTCAATCCATTTTAATTAAATATTCGCAAGTTTTTAATTAAGAAAATTTTTTTTTTTAAATCATTAAATGCGCAGGAAACATGTTTCAATTATTTTTAACGTTGTGCTTATATTGTAACGTATTAATCAAAGAAAGAAAAAAAAAGTTACATAATATTTATTATAGCGATCCTACACACCTGCAACTATTGCAAGTATTAATTTAATTTTTAATCAACATTCGATTAATAATTACAAACATAATTTCTTTTCAAAACACCTACGTAACATCGAACAATTAAAATCAAATTTTTCATTACAACATACACACACACGCTAAAAAAAAAATAAAAATTACATATGCTTAAACTCATTTCGTTGAAAAAGTTTACTCGCAAAGTATCTCATGATCTTATAATTACTTGCAAGTTGTAACGTAAGATAAAGTAAAAGAGAGGGAGAGAGAGAAAAAAAAAGATTTAAAACTAATTTTCTCTTTACTTGGTAAGTTAAAGTTATGCTAATTATTACAAGACAATGACCGATCACTGACCAGACAACCTCATATTCAAAACGAATAACGTTTCCAACATTTTCAGCTGCAACCTGTCAGATAAGGAATAACCCAATCGCAATTTAGCTTATTTTTTTTCTCATTTAAATTTCGTTTTTTTATTTTTCATTTTTTTTTTTAAATTCTCGAATCTTGTTATTTATTAAATATTAATAAGAGTTTTCAAAAAACAAAGTTTTTTTACGATTTTAATGATATTTAAAAAAATAACATGTCAACATTGTATGCAATTAAAAATATTCATTATTTTTTTATTATTTTTTTATTTAACGTCGCTGCCATTTATGCTATCATTGCGATGCTAATTAACGACAAAGATCGTAAGTGTGTTTGTGAACAAAGCATACGAAATCCATCGTTCTGCTGAGTGAGCCACTGACGACTTCTAAATATTCATTATTATATAAGTATCAAATATTTTTATTTGATACTAAAAGCAATTTATTTGCTTTTATGTTACTTGAAAAATACTATTAATTTTAGTTTATTTTCGAAAAACATGAATTTTAATGTCATTTTCATTAAAAAAAAGAATTATCATTGTTTAAAACTACATATTAGATTCTGTATTTTTTTCAACATAATTAAATAAAAATTTATAGCTTAACTATATGTGGTTTAGTCAATTCTACCAAAAATTCGACTTATAACTAAAAAGCAAAAATTTCTGATACAATTTCTCAAAAATAACAAACAACTTTTTTCGTCGTGTACAGTTTCCATTTCTCATGTCATCTTTTTTTAGTTTCTCTTCCGGAATCATGTCTGTGCACACACACACGTATACACATTTGATTCAAATGGAACCATTTTTCACATCGGACGTTTTAAAGAACAGTCAATCATCTTTTCTTCTATTTTTCTAACTATACACGTACTATACTAACTCCCTGTTTCTTTATCTTTTGTTGTCTTTAATATTGCACTTGTTTATATTCTTAGACACTCACAAAAGAAGAGTTGGGTTAATTATGGCTTGCTATCGTGAAGTTCTTCTTCTTCTTCTTCATCATCGCTGTGTATACAAACTGGCCTACAAAAACGAGACGCCTTACTTCCAGGAAAATGAGAGATACTTTCTTTTGTTTCCTGATTTTTTTTGTTTTTATTTCTTTTTGCTTAGTTTCCTTTTTATCTGTACTTAGCTCATTTGAAAGAGAAACTGCATTTGTATATTTTTTCTTTCCTCAGTTATTGATATAAATAATATTTAGTTATGCATTTGTTAAGAAAAAACCTGGTATAATCTTGAAATTGTATATTTACTAAAAAAATATTTTTTATAAAAACTAAATTCTTGTTGTGCCTAAGGAAAGAAGAAAACATAAAAGAGTCATTGACATTTACTCTTATTAAAATATTTATTAGCATATAAACTACCGATCCATCAAAATTGAGTAACAAAAAATGTTAATGTAATAAAATGTCCCTCTAACATTATACCATCGTTTGCATAAGAGTGAAACATAAAAAAAGAAAAAAAAGGATCAGATAATTAAAAAAAAGGAGGGGAGGGTAAGATACAAAATTGAGCGACAGCCTTGCATGAAAAAAAAAGTATAAAGAGTTAGTAGTAGGGATAAAACGAAAAAAAAGAAGAAATAAAAAATTAAAGCGCATCATCTCAAATTCAAATTTAGTCAGGAGGTATATAACATTGGAACAAGTACACGAAAGTGCCTGGTGCAATCTTTATAATGAAAACGGTACGTCGTTTGGATGAGGCAACTCTTTAATTCCTCTTTCTCCTCCTCCTCTCCTTCCTCTCTCCTGCCCTCTTGTCGTCCTTCTTTAACTTGATCTTGTGTGTATATATATATATATGCCCCTGTGCTACAACAACCAAAAAGCTTTTCGTGTGAGCTATGTTACGACACTTGCATGAAACTCTTGCAATGCATATCGTGTTTATTTTCTTCCTTCTCTTTCTCTCTCCCACTTCGATCTTCAAGATTTTTAGACTCTCTTCGTCTTCTTTCAACTGCTCTATACTTATATACTGAGAGGAAAAATATATGCAATTCTTTATATGTTGTAAACTTTCTATCCTCATCCTTCTCTTGACATGGTACACCCTTCCCCTCCTCTCTTAACTCTTCTGCATCGTCGTCATAGTTGTCTTCTTCTCTAACCAAGAAAAGAAAGGTAGGATTGAACATGGCAGAAAGAGAAAGAAAGAGGATGAAGGAGAGGAAAAAAGATGACTTTAGAAACTCGTCTTCATGAGATGAGAGTGCAACAACAGTGTATATATATATATGCGTGTGTTCTTCTTACATGAAGAAACGAAGAGAAAGACAACAACTACATAGATGTATATATATATATATATATACACATACATGAGAAGGTATATAAAGAAAGGAAGAAGATGAAGAAGCTTGATGCACATACAGACTTTCACAGAGATTCTCAACCTGCAATATATACCTGACCTCCAAGAAGGAATTTTTCTTACTTTGTTAGTTTTTTTTTATTCTTTCTTTATCTTATTTTAAACGTATCCAAAATAAAAAAAAGAAAACAGTATTTTAGTTTGCCTTGACCTATTCTACACTTTTTGACTCATACAGACCATGGGAGTGTTTTATTGCTAACTTCTTGTGCTATATGTAGAAAAGTTTTATGCGAATATACACTTTCTTCGTAATCTTCTTTTTTTTTTTGTTCTCTTTTGACGTTACGTACGAAGGTTGCACACATTTTTTACCTTTCAAATTTTCTAAATGAGTACCTGTCGCTATTGTTTATTATATTTTTCATTGAAGGTTATTTTTAGTTATTTATGGAGCCTTATATATTTATACATGACTTTCTTTGTTGCTTAGTGATGTTATATTGGCTTCTGTTAAATTTTATAAAAAAAGTTTTATAAAATTTACATCCATTATGCTCATGTAATTTTCATTTAAAATATTTACATCTTTATTATTACACTGATAAATTATAAAATTAATTTTCTGTGTAACATATAAATACTATAATTAAATCCAAATCATCAACTTTTGCATTGAAATACTTATTATTTATTACTTTTTATTTTAAAATTAACATCTCTAAAATATACCTTTGTAGAGTATTTCATTTAATTTTGTCTCACAGTAGTTTTTGGCACATCTCCGTCTCTACTTCTGCAACAAAAGCTTTTCCTCTTTGAAGCTCATTCTTCATCGAGTAAAGATCTGAAGGAGAAACGAAATTGGATGGTCTCTTTACTTACTCTCTATGGCAATAAACATACATACATATATATATATATATATAAACCAAATATAAGCACCACATTGGCTAAGTTAAAATTGAGCGTTCGTTTTACAGCTTCACAATAATAATTATTATACTAAAGTTTAAGAAATTACTTTAGGATTAAAGTGTTAAATAAACAGACGGTTAAATCAAATTCTGTTCACGAATTTGTAATAAAGTATGTTTGAAACTATGTTTGAAGCTTTATTCAATTGATGCTAAAATCAAATATTTTATTCGTAAAATATTAAATTAATTATTTAAGATGAAACTTTTTAGTAAATAATATGGTCCCGACAGTTTTGATTAAGAGATTGAGCAAATTGTCCATAGTCTTCCTAAAATTTGTTATTTATAAGAAATATTTATAAATGTTAATTTTTTATTATAGATTTGATAAAATTTGTTAAAATATCAATTAAAAAATAAATAAAAAGTTGAAGAAAAATATCTTCGAGCTAGCATAATAATAAATAGCTTTCGTATTAGTAGATTGTAAATCACAAAACTAAGTCGACCTAAATCCTCAGCGAACCGTAAGTTTTGAGAGCTAGCATATGACCTATGTATAAAGTTCAAACCTGCTAAGCAAAAGCTTCAATGAGGAAATATTGCCATCAAGCTTTTACTTATTTTTCTTCTCTTTTTTTTTCAAAGCTTCTCTCTAGCTGACTTTGACCAAAAAGGCATCAAAACTTTTGAAATTAAAAAAGCTTGAAAAGAGAGAAGTATATGTTCCTCGAACTAAATAAAAAAGGAGAAGAAGAAGAAAAAAGTAGGAACACGGTCGATTCGATGCTGAGAATTAAATGGTTCGCGCGCTAAGGGAGAAAGAAAAAGATGAAGAAGAAGAAGGAAAAAAAAAGAAGAGTAGTCTCTCATCGAGAAGTAGGTGTATATAAACGGTGAAAGGCTCACTCTCGTGGATGAATGGAATTGCTTTCCATCTTTGTCGTTAGCCGAAAGAAGAAGTTCATTGTGTGAAGAACTCGATTTCTTTCGTCTAAAGAAACGTCAACGATAAATGCGATATTTAATAAGGGACTGGATTTTCCTTTTTACCGATTCTACCCTACTTCCTTTCTTTTTTTTTCTCTTCTTTATTTTTGCCTGAATTACATTCTTTTTTTCCTTCTCTTTCTTCTTTTTCATCCGATTTACTTTTCTCACGTTAAATTTCGGTTATTTGTTTGGGATAAAGTGCTTTTTCATAAGAATTTTCAAAGATTATATTCAATTTCAGGTAAGAAACTGATTTATCTTGTTATTTTATTTTATTTTAGTTTATGCACAAAAGATGAAAAAAGAAGAAAAAAGGAAATTTTATTTTCCTATGTGGTTTCCTGTTTGAAGAAGATTTCTTCTTATTATTTTACTCAAAGTTGAAAGGAAGATTTCATTCCATAGAGGAACTTTTTTGTTCAACCTAACGTAGCATGTAAAAGTTATCATACAGATCGTATCAACAACTATGAAAAAGTATTGGAAATTTCAAAATCCAATATGATGAAAAAAGATAAGTATATCTTCGTGCATGATATGCTTAAAGCTTTACGATAATCTTGCGTGTTTTTGAAGAGATCAGAAACATATTAAACTTTGAAAATATTTAAAAAACTATATTTAAAAAATATGCATATTTAAATTACCTATCGAAAAGTTTGACTCTTTTTTATCTTCAGTTTAAAACTGTAAAAAAATTATATTTAAAATTCAGTTCGTGTAATGAAGAAAAAAAAGTTGGAATTAAAAATTACTTCAAACTTTTATTGAATCGTTATAAAATAAAATAATAACGTTTATAACGGAAGCAAGAATAAAGTTTAAGAGTTTTAGAGATAAAATATTCAAAATACTTTAGGATTTTCGTTTAAATACGAAATATAACATTATAATAATGACTACATTCATAAAAGCACAACATAATAAAAGCTGTTTTTCCACGAATAAAGATTATATTCTCTTCAAGAAAATTTTAAAGGCATCCTTTAAAACAAAGCTATTTCAACAAAAGTCCTTTATGATCTCAATAAACATTTCGTAATAGCTTTCGCGTTTCTCTCTCTCTCTCTCTCTCTCTCTCCTATCGTCGTCTATTTCGCGTCCTTCGGAAAAGGCGAGGATGTCTTTCTATGCGCTGAAAAAGAGACCATTGAAAATTATATTCCTCTATAACGTTTGCAATAAGTTGAAGAAGGAAAAGGGGCAAACATTTCTCAAGAATTACAAACTTCTTTATCTGGATAGTGCACGCGAAAATTATGCAATATGATTCTGTATCTCACTTGTCTTCTTTTTATCTTTCTTTTTCTTTCTTCTTTACACTTGTGCCCTTGACTATTTTGACCTCTTTCTTTTTATTTCGTATCTTTAAACTTTTTTTTATTCTTCTTATTCTTCTTTTTCATTACTTTATTGGATTATTATGCTCGAGTAAAAGAATGCATAAACATTGACAATTTCCGAATGTACGTATTTTCGGTATCAAGCAGAATAAACAATTCAATAAAATTTAAATGTTCACATTTCAAGGCAAACGATTCTAAATAAGTTTGAATTAATATGTATTGATGTTTTAATTAATATTTTTATTTATTCATAAAAGTACATTAAAAACTATATTTTGCTACGAATAATAATTAATTAATATTTATTAATTTTCAATACTTCTTCACCTTACTTCTCATTCAAAACTTGTCAATCCAATTCCTCTTTGCTCCCCACCTTCTTCATCCCCTCGTCTTTGTACTTAGTTTTACTCTGCTTCTCTCAAGTGCAACAGCAAAAGCTTTCCTAGTGCTATCAACTGTTCCTCAACAACAGAACTCAATAGTTTCGAAAGCTCAAACAGTTTTGATCCAAGAGAATATCTTTGAATCTATCAAAGTCAACATACTGGCATTTACTTGAACATTAAATTTCTCATGTTAAAACTTACAGTATCTTAAAATTTTTTTACGTTCCCTTAATCCATGTAATACATATTAATGGTCTATTATTTTTTTTCAAAGTTTGTAAGCAACAGTAATTTAATGCAAAAGCTTTTTTTTTTAAATCCATCGATTACATGCAACGTGTTACATAGTATAGGATGTACTTTGAAAAATGGATAATTGGATCGTAAACTTAATTATAAAATTAGCTCGAAAAGTATATAAAAAAGACTATGCTTTGTTAAGATAAAAGTATAAAAAAGAGATAGAGATGGGGAGAGAGGAAGGATAGATAGATAAGCTTATAGAGTATACGCTATGGGACTATCAAAGTCAAGAGAATTGAGTTTATGGAGTTTTTCCAGTGGCCGAGATTCGCTTTTGCTTGCCGCTTATAACTTGTTTTGAAAGAAGATGCTCTGGTTTAATGCGCTGCTTTAAAAAAAAAAAAAGAAAAGTATGTATATATATACATCAACGATACTTCCAAACTTTCTCATCGAACTTCCATTAAACACAAAGTTTTCTTCTTTTTATTTTCAACGTCGCTTGAGCGCAGTTTTATATTTATTTTTTTGCCGTCAAGAGATTGATAAAGTTTGCGATCATAAAGTACTTCAATCAATTTTGATTCATCACTCCTTCATTATCTGATGAAAAAAATTTAATTGTTTTTTTTTAATAACATAATTCAAGGAAGATTAGTTATAGTGTCAAATTTGATAGAATTGATACTTCATTACGACGTTTATAATAAAAAAGAAATATTTCAAAATCCAAATCCTTTCAAATTTAACAATATTTCTCCTTCGGTAAAGTAAACATCATAAGTTTAAAATTCAAATATTATCCAAGTTGTTAATTAGTTTAGGAATTAAAAATTTAAAAAAAAATGTTTAACTTTTTTTTCACTGGCTATATACAGAGGGAGTAAGGAAACTTTGAGTTTTTAACTCGGATGACCAGTTTCATGTGGCAGCTCTTTCAACGGAAAAGTGAGAGCTAACAAGCCGAAGCTTAGTACTCGCGCGAAAACTCATTAGCCTCTGTGAGAGTCTCATCGACGCTTCAAAACTTTTACTTCTTTACTAGAATTCTCTCTCCCGCTCATTCTCTTTCTCATTTTCTCTCTTTTTTTTCATCACTTTCCTTTCTTTATCTATTACTCTTTCTACTCTTTGAATTTGATTAGTTTTTCCAGTGGAACGATCGTCACTACCCTTGCCTCCTCGACTACTTTCGAATTATAATTATGAGACTCTTTTTTTTTGTTCTGGAAGCGTTAATTGGGCAAATTTAAAGTTTTTACTTACATAGCCTACTGTACAAATGTCACGATGCTTAAGAAGGTACTTTTGAATTTAAATCTTAAAAATGAATGATTTATTATGGAATTTTTTAACCTACAAAAACTTGAGAAATTATGGATTGAATTTATGAATTTGTAAAATGATAATAGGATCGGATTAAATTTTAGAAGATATAAGTACTAAATGTTAAATTATTAAATTTAACCTAATTTATAAAATTTTAAAATAAATCTACTTGTGTACCTTAAATAAAAATGACATTTTTAATTAAAAAAGTAAAAATAACTCATTTTCTAAGATTGATGAATCGATTTAATATAAACACATCAATTACAATTAAAAATTACGATTCAGTCATTATTTTTTAGAAAAAAAAATAAATCATGCTAAATCACAATTGGTTAATCCGTACTGAGGATAAAAAGATACATGCAAGCATACACACTTGTGGTTGTTTTCTAGAAATAACATAATTATATACAGAATCACCAAAAATCAGGGGGGAGGGGAAGGAAATCAATAAATATTTAGAATAATTTCTAATAGCATATTTTATTAGATAAAGTTAATTTTATTTGGACAATAAAATACGAATGATAAGTCACAATCGTAATCCCAAAATTGCCTTATAACAAAATTACGTTTCCAAAAATATTCATTTCTTACAAAGATGATCTAATATCGACACGTCGAGTATCTACAATCATATCAAAGTATATAAAGAGTATATTAGAATCTGACGAATAAACTTTATAAAGTTACCAAGGGCGAGAAAAGTTATGCTTCAACCCGATGAACTCTGAATCGTATTGAATTTCATTGAGTTACCGTTTTCCTTTTTTTCCCTTTAATTTATAACACCTATCCGTTTTGCAAAAAAAAAGGAAAAAGAAGAAAAAAAAACTGCACGAAGCCAAGGCGTAGTAAAGTTAACAGCTCTAAAACTCTATACCAACGTACAACTACTCTGGGCTCGACTATTCGTTCACATTGTAAAAATGAAATACTATTCCCGTGTATTAAAGTTCAACTATGAAAAAGTGTAGAAAGATGTTGCTTATACCGTCATGGAATTAAGATTCGAAAAACTTATGATTTAGAACCCTTGCGACTAAATTGTTTTTTTTTGCGGCAGTGTAAGCGAAACTGAAAATTTGTTACGCTTGGTACACCAAGTTTTCTTTATTAAAAAATTGTTTGTTGGTTAGTTCTAAAAATTGATATTTTTTATTATTGCTTGTTTTTTCTTATTTTTATTGTTAAAATATGATGAAATTTACTTTAGTTAAAGACATTTAATTCATTCATCAAAATAATAATAATAAATGTAATAAACTTATAAAATTTGAGAAATTTCATTTTATAGAGTTTAGTAACACGATTTACTGAGCGATATTTTAAAGTATTCTCAAGTTAAGAAATTAAGTTATTTCGAACTTGAAACTAAAAGTAATAAACTTCATCGCACCGTATTATGAAATACGCTTTAAGTTAACTAAAAGTTTTTTAACATTTTCATTTAAAGTGTTTAATGCAACGGATTTCTGAAATAATTATTAAAATAAATATTTTTAAAAAAATAACAAAAGCTTTCTTACACTTAAATTTTATTAATGTACCCTTTAAAAAAATGATTACTCTGAAAATGTTGGTGGAATGATGTGATTGACCGATAGAATATTTGGCATTGTAATGGTGAGAGTTTAAATAACCTAAAGTAATACCAAGAGCTGAGAGCAGCAAACGGTTACGTCAGATGAACTTTGTATTTGAGCTGACTGCTGATTGCATTGGATACTTCTTTCAGTTTGAGATACTTTACCGATACAAATAAAGATAAATTCTATATTTTATTTAAAATTGATAATTGAAATATTAATAATAAAAAGTAGAATTTTATAAAATCAATTGAATAATTAAAATTTATTCGATAAATACATATATGCATAATAAATAGAACAATTTTATTGCAGTAGATAACGAAGAGTTTGAAAAAAAAATTAAAATTATTTTAATTAAAATAAAATTATAAATATTTCATCCATCCAAAAAATACGTGTTTTCGAAAAAATACATTCAAGCTTAAAGATATTTCTGATTCTTTATTTTATTTATTTAACGTCGCTGTATTTATGCTATCATTAAGATGCTAATTAGCGACGAAGGTCGTCAGTGTGTTTGTAAACAAAGCACATGTAACTTACATTGGTGCTTGCATAAATCAGCCGAGAGCGGGATTCGAACTCGAGGCCTCGAGATTATGAATCCATTGCTCTACCGACTTAGCCACTGACGATCTCAATTTAAAAACTTTATTAAATTCAATAAATTCAATATTTTTTAAAATAAGTAAACACTACGCGAGAAAATAAATAATGTGAAAATAATTTTCTTTAATCGAACAAAAAGAAAGCGAAAATTCAATTTCTATAATTGTTATTTTGAAATAAAACAAATAAGGTAAACTATGTGAGATTAAAATGTATAAAATTATTAATAAAATTATTAGCAAAGAGTGAGAAAAGAACCACGGATTGAATCATTTCGGAAAACAATGGACCTTATAAACTGTTTTGTAAACTCATGCGATAATCGTAAAAATGCTATATTATTGTTTAATTTTCAAGCGATCGATGAAATTTTACTCGAAAACAGATTTGCAAGGAATAATATCAACAATGATATAGTTTAATAATTGAGTCTTAACTAGTATTACCTTAAGTATTGTTTCCTTAAGCACTCACTAGCTAGTTACCTATTCAAATGATAAAGAAAACTTTAAAATTTTCCATACACAGAAGAGATCCTTAATCTGCGAAAGGTATACAAGTATCAACATCAAAGCGAAAATTTGTCAGTATCTATAGGGTGATATATACATATAGCGCCTGCGTAGAGAGCAACCAGACGTAAATCAAAGCCGGAAGAAATGCAGTTGCGGTGGAGGTATTGAAGATTAGCTATGAAGACACGATACAATTTCCATGTCTTTTTAGAGGAAAAAGGAGGAGAGGAGATTGCTCTTTGGTTTTGTTTCACCACGAATACACTTTATGGAAAGCTAGACGTTGAATACCGACGAATATAAACCGTTAGCGGTTGTATTCGTGGTTTTCTGGTAAAGCTTTAAGTCTTTGTCAATTGACGATATAGAAAGGATATTCGTCTCCTTGACTACCTGGAAATGCATACTTAATTGATTCTACGCTTGCTTTTCATGTTTATTTAAGCTTATATTATTTACATTTAATACTCGCGTATTTCATCCATATGAATTAACAGATATTTTTTGTTTTCAAATTGTGTAATAGTAAATTATTCCTTTTTAAATTTTTGTAATTTAAGAAATATCAGATTATCAATTAGTATCATGAATCACTACTAAAGTATGGATTAATTCAAGACATACTGTACTCTTTGTACGTTCATCAATTTTTTTTTCGGATTCAATTTCGGATTCGTTATAATTTTCTTTTAAAAATTACAAATAGCCACTCTTTCTTATTTAACGGATTTCTACAACTATTATTAATAATACCAATAAATAAGAATAGTAATATTAATACAGATAAAGTATTTGTATTAAAAATAAAATTTAAAGTCGATTACGCAATAGCTCAGTAAATGAGCATTATTATTTCAGAGAATTGTATTTTTCTAGCTTTATAAAATTTCAAATATTCAATAATAAGTCAATGGTCGGTTGCAATAATACTAGCCGATAAACGACGTAAGTATAATGGAAAAACATTGTTCTTCTGATGGTATATAGTCACATAGTTTTATTCTTTTTTCTTCTTTTTTATTAAGCTTTTCTTTTTCGTTAAGGTTACTATCGTATACTACTAGCCTTGCTCAATAAATCGAATCTTCCCAATGTACTTTTCTATCTCCCTCTATTTCGTAAGAAAACTCGTTCACTCAGCAATCACTCCTTGTCTTCATTTCTTTCAATTTTTTTTCCTTTTTTTTTTCTTTTCTTCTTTACTAATTCCTCTTTTTCTTGCTTTTCTTTTAACAAACTTTATCATTCTCATTTCTTGATTGTCTTTCGATATGCCGTTTCCACAACTTCTTATTAACGTGCATTTCCTAGAGGAAATACCGATGAAATATTGTTTTTTTTCTTATTCTTCTTTATCCGTTTAATTTATTGAAGCTATCTTCTTATCAACAGTTTCTCTTTTTTTTCAATGTAGAATAAGTCGTTAATTTTAAAAGATATTCTTATTTAAAATAAAAAATAAAAGTTCGCTTAGTCAATATATTTTCTACTTTTTTTAAAGATTTTATTTAACGTCGCTGTATTTATGCTATCATTAAGATGCTAATTAGCGACGGAGGTTTTTAGTGGGTTTGTGAACAAAGCATATGTATCGCATACAGTGATGCTTGTGTCAATCGACCGCCGAGAGTCGGATTCGAACCCGAGTCCTCGAGATAATGGATCCATAGCTCTACCGACTGAGCCACTGACTGCCTCAATATTGCTATTTAATCAAATATATAATAATCTAATTAAATTTAAAAATCTAACGAATAAATTAAAATTTCTAATATACATATAATTCTAACTATCGTAATTAGTTATCGGAATAATTTATCGGAATTTTCTAATTATCGTAATTAATAAGAAAAAATATAAGCACATATGAAAGTATAATGATACGTACTTTAATCAAAGACATCGTCCACGTTCAGAGAAAAAATCAAAACACGTAACTTACAATCACATAAGGTATTTACATTAAAGTCACTTTTAAAGAAATGAAGGAATTATAACCTACCGTATGCGGTATGGATAAAAAGAAAAGCATCAGAACTAAATAAGTAAACGAACGAAGTAAAAAAAAAGGGCGAAGGAAAAATTTAACTCTCTGTACGACCGCAATGATAATCCCTATTTTTTCATATACCAGACCTGTCTTATATATGCTCGCATAACTTTCATAAGCCACAGCTATTCTTTTCACATTCATCTCTGCATTTTCTTCCTCTATTTCGTTTTTTTTTGTTGTACGCATGTGAATATAAAAAAAAACGAGGCTACAGCCTCGTGCAAGAACATTGCGTTGGATTAAAATTGGCTAATGTTAAAGGCTTGATGGAGTTTTGTGTACGTAAGCTTCTAAGAGGATTTAAGAATTATGTTTTCTAAAAGTAAAATGAAGAAATAAAAAATTTAAATCCAATGTTTCTTTTTAATGTTTGTGATAAACTAATGGCTTATGTTGCAGGATATAAGAGAGTTCTAGAAATAGCTGATAGTGCATAAAAATTAATTTTTATGAAGAAAAAAGTATTTAATAATAAATTAACAATTTTTAGATATATAACTTTTAAAAACTTTTTAATCCTGTACTTCATTTATTTTTCATTAAAATACACCTTTGAATGTATTTTATCTTTATATTTTTATTTCTATCCTTTTACTGTGAAAAAAAAATTGCTGAAGAAATGGGTAGTTAAAAAAAATCGTTTTGATGATGAAAAAAGTAAAGTTTTCTTGGAAATTACATCATTTTTAATGAAAATTTGAAGAAAACACTTTCTGAAATACAACTACAGAGAATAAAATTAGTCTTTATAGTGCAAAAAGTTTGAAACATATAAAACAAAACGATGTATTTATTGATCAAATTTCTAAATTTCAAAATTATAGAAAAAACTATTAAAAACAAATGTAATCGTTTATCTCTGAAAATCTTAAAAGTTTAAACTAGTTCAAAAGCGTTTATAAATTTATTTCACTATTATAGCTCTATTGGCAAAGTTTTATATATATAAAAAAAAGGAAAAAAAAATAAAAGACTAGCTAACTGCTTTGAGTGCACGTGTCCAGCAAGTTTTTCGTGAAATTTTTCCTACTCTTGAACATATAAGAACTCTTTTATGTTATATAAATTTTTTTTCTTCTTCTTCTCCTCTCTTTTTCAATGTGCAGTTTAGTTTGAACGGGGAAACGAGTCGTGCGCGCGCGAGTTGCACAAGCTGACGCTAATCGAAAATTCGAGAGCAGTGGTCCAGTGTATACTTTTGGAGTATCGTTGCAGTATAGCATAAGGTTTGCACGTTGCACATTTTCGTTTTCTTTCTGACTTTTCCAGAAATTGGTTTCTTTACTCCAAAGGAAAAAAAGAGAAAAAAAAAGAGAGAGGAAAAAATAAACGAGTCGGATCTTCAATGCAGCCTGTGCAAAAACTTTTAACGCAAGCCCATTTCATCGAATCGCTTTAGTTTGTGGAAAAGAAGAAGAAAAAGAAGAAAGTAGTAGAATAAAAAAGAGGAGGGGATAAAAAAGCAAAATGTGCATAGTCCCCAATGTGCAAAAGCTCGATCTGCAAGCTCAAGGGAGTAACTCACCAAGAAAAAATAAGAAAGAGTTAGTCCGCAAAAGAAAAGAGAGGATATCCTTAAAGTGCTCTCTTGCCGAGTGCATAGCGTGTTGTGCCCTCGCTTGTGGAATCTTGACTCCTTTTTTCGTCTTCCTACGTTTTTTTTTTCTCTTTTGAGAAGTGGGAAAAAAAGTATAGTCACATTATCGACTGCTTGACAAAGTTTTCAAAAGATCAAGATCTGTTTGATACATCGATTTTTGGGAGTAAGTGCATTTCTTGGCTGTTTTTTTTCAAAGTTTTTAAGTGTTATTAAAGTTTGAATTCCCTATAAATAGCCAAATAAGTTTTTAATGGTTACATAGAGGTTGTTACTTACAAATAGATAAGAGTTTAAAAAATTTAAAACATCATAAGTATTATTTTGCTACAATTGATAAAAATTATGTTGTTTAAAACACATAATATAATCATAATAAGTAAACTGTTTCTTCTCTAAGTCATCTATCTAACTAATGATCAATCGAATAGATAGTAAAATAATTATATTTACTATTAAAAATATTATGATTCGATAAATTTTTTAATTTTAGAAATAATATATTTAATTATAAAGTTCATGCAACAAAGAAAAATTTTTAAAAAATATAATTAGATTATTGATTAAGTACTGCCATAACTAAATAATATTTTATTGTTCATTGGACATGTAATAAAATACTCACATCCTGAGCTGATAGAATCTGCGTTGGTGGCTGTATAGTTTGGCTGCCCGAATGAGGCCGATGATGTAATGATTCGGCTGTGTCGTCTCGAGAACAAACACCCCTGTACCATGGCAATCCGCTTGCGCTACTGCTATTACGTCTGTCTCTGTATTTTCGCCACACGTGCCTAGAATTCATATGTACGTAACAATGCAACATTAAATTCTCATTGATTTTACTTGCTAACTTCTTTTTATTACGGTTACTCTATTTTTATTGTAATTCTCTTTATTCGTTATTATTTAAATGATTATGGTTATTTTTATCTTTTGAAGTTTATTAAATTATAACATTGCTTTAATAGATAACAAATGATTGAAATTTATTCTTCAAATGAAAACAAAAAATTTTTTGAAAATATAAAAAATTTTGATTTTTAGCTACATTAAACATTACTTTATTACTTACAATAAATTTACTTTTATAAGAATTATTTAAATAAATATCAAATGTAATAAAATAAAATTTTCAACATATTAAAAGTTGAAATTTCGTTTTAACTTCGTTTTTAATCGTCAGTCATTTGAAAAAAAATCTTAATCTTAAAAGAAAAAATAAAAATTATATCTCGTTTACGTCTGAGCGAAGCCCGTCTACTACTACTGAAAATCACACTAACATTGCGTTTTGTCGCCCGTTAAAGGAAAGGAAACTTAGTGCGTTGTAATCGTTGTAATGTCTGTCCAAGCGCGTATCTTTATCTTAAACCTCTTTTTCTCGTCTACTTTTTAATGTCAATTCTTCAACGTTACCACAGCGAGCTTAAGAAGCGCAAAAAAAAGGAAAATGCGTAAAGATAAGATTTTTTCCATGGGGTTACGGTCATAGGGTCATACACTTAGGCTTTAAGCTTTAAAATCTTTTATGAGCAACTTGGAGCAAACCATCAAAGTCTTCTCTTGTCGTAATTTGCTCATCTCACTAAAAGCTCACTTCTCACTTTGTATTTTACCGCGCATAGGCGCTTAAACAATGTATATGGTTTTACTATTTTTACGATATATTATCTTACAATAGTATTCTGAGATAAATAAAATGGCTCGTAATACGGATATTATAGAGAAAATATTATGCTGTAGTAATGTTTGAAAAAGTTATTAAACGGAGCAAAACATTTTCCTTTTCATTCAATATTATTTCGTTATTTCTTGCTTTCCAGAGCGCAAAAAAGACTCGAATATTAAATTAATATTTAATGCGAAACAACAACTCGGAGACAAGAAAAAGAAAAAAGGATATAATTTATTTATGAAACAATAAGAATTATTAAATAGTGGAATCGAGAATCGTCGACAGTGATTTTATTAAATTCTTTTTTTTCATTCAACCATTTCAAGTTTCCATCGAGACTTATTTTTTTTATGTCATAGTTATAAATACGAATAAATTTTTAATAAACGAAACGTATTTTTAGTCTGATGTGGACGTTATAAATAAATCGCATTTTTTATTTTTGTATATTACGTGCATATTTTAAAGAGTAATTTGACAGTCGAGATTTAAATTTACACATTTCATTCTTTTAATAAAGTGAAAATTCTTTAACTCCTCGTCTTTACAAAGTCTTTGAACTGCTTATTAAAAATAAACTGCAGACTTTAATAATTAAATTCCAGATAATCAAAGTGAATTTAGTGAGATTAAATCGTGTGTAAACAATCTAGTAAATTTAACTTTAAAAATAGACGAAGCATTAATCAAAAAGAGAAGCATTGCAGTTGCCTTCTTGGATGTTGAGAAAGCTTTTGACAATGTCAACATGGATATTTTACTCACTAAATTGGTCTCATTAAACTGCTCCAAAAATTTTATATAGTTCATTAAATTCTTGATGCATGAAAGAGTAATATACTCAGACTTGACGGGAGACTTTCAAAGACCAGCTTTTAAAGAAGTACCTTAGGGGTGGAATCTTGGGTTCTTGATTTTACATTTTATACGTCGTAAACATCACAGACGGTGTCAAAAAAAGCATTTTCTCGTCTTAATTTGCAGGCGTAATTGTTTTATATATTAAGTATGAATTGTTTAAGAGAAGTGAAAAAATCATGGTGAATGATACCATCATAAAATGAAATCGAAAAATAGCAAACTTAAAGCATCAATAGCTATAACATAAGCTTGCATCTGGCCCAAATTATATTTATTCTCCGAATAAATTCTAATGTCTCAATATTTACAGCTGAATAAATGCTATGATGCCTTACATCTTGTATTAAATTAATGAAAACCAACATCGCATAATATCATTTTCCTACTCATCAAATACTTTGAAATTTCTCAGGTCAACAAAAATTTTCGCCAAAAATAATTCTTATATTTTAAAAATTAAAAAAAGATATAATGAACTCTTAACAAACAATCCGCTCGACAGCAAGACATCTATAGTGTATGTTCCTTCTCATTTGGGAATTTGAGTAAATAAGGAGTTCATTTAAGGAGTAATTTAAGATTTAGTCTTTTATCATATTCAATAAGACATATTTTTATAGACAACATTTTAATTTTCTTTAAAGATTTATTAGCTTCACTGTTTGCATTATAAAGTTTGTGGAACTTGTAAATATGAAGCTTAATAAATCAGCTATTGTATAATTTTGTTTTATTTGCGTATACAGTTCTGACGTTTGATTAGCTTTAATGTTGATATTTATATTGTAGTCTGTAACGAAGCAATAATTTGAAGTATTGACAGGTTTGTTATGAGTTGATGGAATGTCGCTGAGAAATTTTTCGTTCGTAATAGAATTGTAACTATTTACGTTTGTAGGAATATTTACGTTTTCAAAGGAATGCTTTAAAGTTGAGCAATGTTTTACGATGTGGTCTTTTGTTTTATATAGAAAACATTTCAAAACTTTTGCGTTTGTAGATAAGGCAATAGCTAGTAGCTCCGCTACTTTTTTTAATTTCAGTTTTCAGAAAGATCGCGAATGTTTAGTTGTTTACTTCTGTTTTTTTATGATTTCTTGATCTCGTTAAGCAAATTGGCCCTTTTGAGCGGTAATTGAATAACTCATTTTTTTAGATAGCTATTAGGGAAAGACAAATATTTTGACTGATATGATGTGGGCTTTGCGTTAAATAAGACATTTTAGAATCATGTAAGTGATTTTTCATTCGTGATTAGACGGTGTAAGCTGACAAGCCCCACATAAGTATTTCACGGATCACATAGCACTTGTTTGTTTTGATTCGCAAACACTTCTGAAAATATATCTTTTCTTTAAGATGATTAAAGCAAAACTCCTTATTAAATTTATTTTCAACATTATAGAAGAAAATTTAACATTTTATTTTCAATATTTTTTTTATTAAAATTAGAAATTTATTTGATAAGAACTTTATTATTTGAAAAATTGTTTGTTTTTGAAGAAAAAATAATTAAAATTCAATACATTAAATCAATGATTTTTCCCTTGAAACAAGTAAAATTAGAAAATTTATTATTGCTTTTGATTAAGAACTCATTCTTTCAAAACAAGCACAAAGTTATGAATATGAAAATCTTATATAACGTATTAGCATACTGTTGAATCATAATAAAGTCGTTTTTAAGAAAATTTAATATTAAAAACGCTTATTAATCCATACACGTTTAAGTACTCTAATAAATATTCGACATAAAACTTCAAATGATAAAATCCATTTACATTAGATGTAAAAAAGAATGAATAACAATAAATAGAAATAATCATATCAATTACGTGTTATTGTATGTAAAGTACTAAATTATCTAAAAAATTATACACCTCTCCACAATTCTAAGATAATATTATTAAAATTTAAAATCTATAATTGGAATTTTTGCTATTTTTTTTACCTGACACCAAATGCTATTCCCAAAGCGACGATCAGAGGTAACAGCGTTGAAATACAAGCCAAAAAGACTGTTTCCATATCCGAGAACGCCGCGAGTATACCTGAAAGCATAAAAGAAGACATGGACTTATTTGGCTGAAAATACCTTGGAGAGATATTTTTTTAAATTTCCTTTTTATTCTAAATGCTTTCTTTCCGATTGTTATTATTATAAATTTGAAATTATAATTTTTAATATAAGATTATGATAACCCCAGATGGTACTGTGTAAAAATTCGTTTCTTTTATAAAACGAATATTTATTCACAAGGAAAGACACAACTTTTCATAGTTTTAATAAGAACAATTAATTTTTATTTAACATTTCGTTTTAGCTTGAGTAATTATTTTCAAATAGTTTATCAATTTTAAGGAAATATATATTTTTTATAACATTAAAAATTAGAACTCTATTATAAAAAATACCATACTTTACCTACTATAAATTAAGTGTCATACAAATAAATTAATATTTAAAATTTATTTTAATAATGTTTGTGTTTTTTTTCAAATTTTAATGAATCAAATCATAAATTAAAAACTAAAATAAGTAAGAACAATATCAATACGTTCATTAACGTAAAAGAAAACTTATCACTTTGTAAACATCACGCTTATATCAAATCTGTATTCAAAAAGTAAACATCAAACTCAAATTCAAAATTCATTTAAGCTCTTTATTTTTCTTATTCATTCATTTGCAATGAAATGCCTTTCGAGCTTTCAACTCATCACCAGTATAGCAAAATCAAGTAGCAGTACCCAGCAATTGAAGCATAAGTTTCTCAAACTGAAAACGTTTATTTGCTTTAGCAAATGAAACTCAAGCAAAACAGGACAAGTAAGTTACCTTCTATATACTTCTAGACAACGTATATATATATATATATATATAAGAAATACCCAAAACGCTCATCTAATCTATCTGTACGAGAGTCAAGCAATTTAAATGTTTAAAGTTAATGTTGAAGGTTACTTACATAACAACCTGCTTAGTAATTAAGTGTACGAGTATAAAAAATTTTTAGTCTGGTTATGATATGAATGAAGTTTGGATTTAATATGAACTTAAAAGAATCACATCGGAATAATATCCATTTTTCTGTTATATTTAAAAAATTCTATCAATCAAAAATATAAAAATTATCAATTTACATAAAAGGAAATATTCAAATTATATGAAAAATTGATCACTGTATGTTTTTAAATAAGTATTTTGTCAAAATATCAATTTTCTGGTGTTGAAAAGGATTTATACGGTTTCTCAAATAACCTCATTGTAAAAAAATGTTTACATAAATTTTTATTGTTTTTTTATAAAAACCTATTTTTTAAATAAAAATTTAAAAAATTTTTTAAAAATTATCTCTAAATCCAGTACGATTGATACTATGGCCAATTCATACTCAGTTTATAAATTTTTACATGGGTAAATATTACATTTTTTATTTTAGTTTCAATCGTATTGTTATGGAATGAAAAGAGAACGAAATTTTTATTGAAATCTGATACATTCAGAAATATAAATATTTTTTTCTCTTTTTTGCTTTTTTTGAAGATATTGTTCCTTGTTGTTTCTACTCTTTTCATCAATATTTTCAGTGTAACATTTTTACTTTATGTTTTATATTTCGTGAAAACGTTCAATTTGAATAAAAATAGAAACCTCGCTTTTCGGCAGTATCTTCAATATTTTATTCATGTTATCTATTGATGGTGTTATCTATTTTCTTTTAATATCATATGACAAAAGTGTCAGTTTAGAATTGTAAATTGATTGTTTGTCAGAAGTATTATTGCATGAAATTGTGGAATAATATTTTTATAAAATTTTAAAGATTTTTTCATAATTTCTATTAAATTAATTTAAAGTTTACATGAAGTTTATTAAACAAGTAATAGTTATTTTTTTTATTGAAATTTAAAAGATTGAGTAAAATTCTTTATGAGTGTAAAAAATTATTTTTCTCTTGAAAGCACAAATTATTAAAACCGTTTCAAGCAGACGTTAGCAGATGCCTATCCCAATTGGACTTTCATGCTGTAACTAGAACGACGAATGAAATGTCAGTCAAGCGTGAAAATCACGGGTAGCTTGCACACACACACACACACACATATACACACGTACACGTAAGCATCGTGTGCAAAAGGACGCGTCAGAAGCTTTCTCTCTGTATGTCTTCTCTCTTCTTTTTCTCTGTTCTCTCTTACTCTCTGATGTTTTGCACAGGTGGCAAGCAGCTGATGCTTGACGTTTATTTAGAAAGCTTTCCTAGTTGAATATCCTAATAGTAGAAGAGACAAGCAGCGAACGTGACAAAGTCTTTGCTGATGGACCGACTTAGATTAAATCCAAACTACTGTTAAGGTATGTATATAGTTTAGAAAATATAATTTACTTTAATACTATGTTGACAAATACAAGATTCCTATTTTATAAGCTTGTTTGTTTCCTTTGAGCTTTTAAGCCTTTAAGTGCTACTACTAATCTTAATCTGCAATATTAAATAAAAAATTTAGATTGTTCTTTTTTTTCTTAAAAAGAAAGTTTTTTATAAAAACTAGTCTATTTTAGCAAAATTAAAAAACTATATTCAATTCCGAAAGTTTTTGTCATCAAATACAATGAAACCTTTTTGATTTCGAACTCTTTAACTCCAAAAGCTCCCTAAATTGTAAAAATTTGCGTCCCCCATGAAAAAACCTCTCTAATTCGTAATTTCGGGTCTTTTTTCAGCGCCCCAAGAGAAAAATTTACATGTGAAATTATCTTTGTGATTCAAATTTTATAAATCGAACCTATATAATTCAAATTATATGTCATTCAACGATGAAGTTTACATATCAATATAAACACTAATTAATAATTATTTTATTCATACCTGGTGTTGGTTTTTCTCGTCTATTCATCAGTATTTATTTCGAAAGATTGAGCTTTGCGAAAAAAATTGTTAATAAAAAAAGCAAGCCAATATAAATAAATAATCAATTATTAAAATTTTTTTGGTAGAATGGTAATATTTTATAATATTTCGTACATCTATGAAATCTCTATATTTAAAATTGTATCCCTCAAAAATCTCCATAATTCAAAAACTCCACAATTCGAAAACCTCTCTAATTCATAATTTTTACTTGGTCTCCTGATATTTAAATTAGGGAAATTTCATTGTAATTCTATCGAGAGTAATCTTTATACATCATTCATATAAAAAAATTATTTTTAATTAATCCACCGAAAATATAGAGCTATGAACAATAACGATTGATATTTCAATAAAAGTGAACACGTTTAGAATTCTTTTTCCTGAAATTTCCTATCGTTCACGCATTATTATGTGATAGTCGATACAGTCGTTGGCCTTTAGTAAATGTTGGAGTCAATGGAAGGATTGTGTATATGTATAGAATATCACTAGAGGATTTTTTACCGTTTTAGAAATTGGATATGGTAAAAACGTAGTTTCCTACTCGTTAACTGAAAGTATAAACAACAAATATTATTTTACTGAGTTCACGGAAATAACGAATTTTCATTCAATCGATTGATCTCGTGTTACTTTTGAATATCGTATGATAATTGAGCTTATTATATTTACATTCGTATAAATGCAGTTTTCAATATTTCAATTTCAAGTATTTAACATACCGAAACACTTTTTGAACTCTTATTCTTTACCTAATATTTATTTTTGAAAAAATATATGTTAATTTAACTTTTCTATTTCAGAACTCATAAAAACAAAATTCTTTTAAATTCAAGATTATAAAAAGTAATTTAAGCACATAAATAATAATTTCCTCGATCCACTTGACAAATAGCTCAAGAATCATGTTTGCATTCTCATTGTTCGTTCGACTTTGAGATTCCAGTATCCTGAACATTGAAATTCTCCGGACTTGAAGTATAGCAGACACTGATTACATGCCATGCGACAAACTCCCAAAACCTCGGCGCGCTTACATACACACGTACACACACACGCTCATCTATACGTACATCCATAAAAAGTTAAAACTTTTTGTAAGTCTAACACATGCATATAACGCATATATTTGCCTAAACTTTAGCTACTCTCCTAAAACGTTTTCTGCCATACCTCCCTTTTCCCCGCTTACTTTAAACTAGCTACTACTCACCCCCAATGACATTTTGTTACTTCGAACTTTTACCTCTTCTCTTTCGTTTTCTCTCTCTCTCTCTCTCTCTTACAGAAGGCTAACGTTGATACGAGGTAAACTAATAAAAGTGGATGTAGCTAAAACTCTCAGAAAGCTTTGGGCGGATGCCACGACTCTTCGTATTTTTCTTCTTATTTGTCTGCTGTCTTTTCAAATAAGCCTGACTATTAATCATTCGACTTTGCTGATTTTGTTTTTCTTTTTTTTTTTTTTACATTTTTAAATTTCATTTTTTGAGGAAATTTCTTTTGACTCGAGAATTTCAATCGGATTGCCTGATTTTGTTTTTTCGGGTGAAATATATTTAGTACTTTATAATTTAATATGTGAATTCAAAGGAATTAACGGCATTAATTTAGATGTACAATTAACATAATTCACGTCGTTAAATAATCTGATTTTAATTTTGTGTCAGTAACATTAATTTAATTATTTAATTATTGGCTTCGCTAATTTGATAATTTGAAGTCTCACGTTTAATCAGTTGGGAAATTATTTATCAAAAGTTTTTTTCAATATAAATAATGAATATTTGATAAAAATCATTTTTTAATCGATAATAATAATTACTCAATTAAATTGAAAGAAATGATTCTTCCCAATACGTAAAAAGTTTTTTTATCAAACAAACCAACAAAGAAAGTTAAAATTTAAGAAAACGAAACATATAGAGTAAGTAAAAAAGAGAAAAATAAATGAAAATAAAAAATAATAAAAATGAAAAGACCAATTTCTTCTTTGAAAAGTCAAGTTGAACGTTCGGTCCGATTTGAAGTCGACAGTGATAAAGGAAGTTTAGTCGGGCGAGAAAAGAACGACGAGGCTGCGCTTGCACTTACAAATAAAAAAAATAAGAAGAAGACGAAGAGAAAAATGTCTGTATGAATGAACCTGGACACTAGATGACGAACGACATCGGACATCGAAGGTAAATATAAAGCAACCAAAGAAGAAGAAAAAAAGGGAAGGAAGAAGATACACGAAACAGCAAGCTAAGCGTACACCACACAAAATAAGGAGTAAAAAAACTAGAGAAAGAAAGGTTGAAGAAATAAAATCGTCAAAAAAAAGGAAGAAGAAAAAAAGAGATCGAAAGCTTTTCCCAATGGGCAAGTTCAAAGAAAAAAAAAGAGATGGATCTATATATACACACAAGGGAGGATCAGTTACAAAGTAAAATGTCGACAGAGACTCTAGTCAAGATCGGTATCTAGCACATAAAAGGGTCAGGATAAGAATAAGGTAAATTACTTTTGATTCCTTGATAAAAAAGATACCCTTGCGACATGAACTTATTCTCTTCTTTCCCCCTTTACCTTTTATTGGCCCGGACAAAAAAAAAGTTAAATTCCAAAGGGTATACACACAGACGTCATCGTATACTTATTTTTGTAAACGAGAAAGGACACAATGAGATTACATAATGAACCTTAATATCAAGCTTTTAGGATCAATGGATTACAAGCTTTATTTTTATGAATATTTGTTCTGGCTTTATATATTCTTGTTTTATTTACTAAAAAGGTAAAATGGTATTTTGACTATAGGATTAGCTTATTTATTTTGAATTGTGATGGTTATGTTGAAGTTTATATTTAAATTTTATATAAACGTGAATTATATTTAAAGATTTAGCAAATCATTGAGAAACAAACGAATAAATTATAATCCATTATTGTTAATTTAACGATTCTAGAGAAGAACAATTGAAACCTTTACGAAAACATTACCGTACACACTCGCGCGACTTCGATGGAAGTAAAGCAATTAGAGGTTAAAAAGGTTTTTACTAATTAACAGATATGTTTGGGAAATTATTTGTAATAAATATCAAGACGACTAAAAATTAGTTACTGTATAAACGATCCATGAGTCAAGCTATAGTTAAATCAAAATCTACGGAAAACGAATCACCATGCGACAGAAGTGTACAATGGACCGATCACGAAATACGTTATTTAATGAGATTATATCGCTTACAACCATCGCTTTGGAATAAAAATAATTTATCATATCTTAATCGTTACGCGAGACGTTTAGCTTACGAGACCATTTACGATGGTGTTAATTGTGCATTAGGACTATTTAACAATGTTGTTGAGGTTATAGTGAAAATACGAGAAATTAGAAAATTTTACATTGATGAATTAAGAAAAATGACCGAAGCTTCGTTAAATGGTTGCACTTATAAATCTCCTCATGTATGGTTTGACGAACTTAATGAATTTCTTTATGTCAATTTGCATCTCGATGAAATTGAAACTATAGAGGTTAGTTTTAATGTAAATATTTTTCATAATTATTGTAAGTTGCTTTGTTATAATATTACATAATATTGTTTTATAATGTTATAGGATAGTATTACTATTTTCTTACAATGTACTCTAATGATGATACCTTACTTTGTAATAACATTTTGTATTATCGTTCTTTGTAAGAAAGTTTTATATTACATAAATTCAATATTCTTGTGATATGGCAACATATAAAATATACCTGCATATTTTTTATTGAATGTTAGATTTTTTAAATTATAGTATATTAAAAATTGTATTGAATTTTTAATTTACTTATTACTTTAAATTGATATTACTTATAGACTCTTAATTGAAAATAAATATAAATGTCTCCTTAATTGAAATTTCAAATCCAAGATGAACGGAGAACATGCAAATGAAAATCATAATTAATTTCTTTTACAATACTCTAATAATAAAATAAAAATTTTTTATTAAAAAAAGTTATTAAATTGCATATTTTAAAAAGATAAATTAACAATCAAAATAACAAAAAAAAAACTTATTTTACAGTCATGTATGAAAGAACAATATTTTAGTAGTAACTATTGCGACGACGATAATCTCAGTTGTTCTTACGAGCGTGAAACCTTAAATGACACTTTATCCGAAACAATATCGCCAAAGAAACCAAATTGCTGTACGTCATCACCTTGTTTAACGTCAGCAAAACATTATAATGATCCTATAAAATGTACATGCAAAGAACAACTATTAAGAACACGTTCGACTGTCAATGACAAGGAGAGAAAAAATTTCGAACCGAATTCATCTTATATATACTCGAAAAAATTTTCTGACAACGTCAACGCGTGCTCGAGAATACCATCGCAGAATAAAGAAAAAAATATGGCTTTCAACTCTTCGAAAAACCATTCGATTCTGGTAAGCTATGTGTACGTGTGTGTGTATATATATGGAAATACGTGAGTAAAAGCCTTATGGTCTACCATTTTCTATCGGAAGAATTGGACCGTGAAAATGCAAAGAAAGGCTTTTTTTCTTTTCTTTTTTAGAAAGCTTACGACGTTCTTGAGATTTCGGTATTACATCGTTCCGAGGTTCAAGATATTTTCTTTTCATCTGCTTTAGTGAAATGTATATTCTAGTTTAACAAGAATTTTATATTCTTTTATATAAGGTTTTGGAGTCGCGTTAAATAAAAACAAAAAATAATTTATATTCTAATGGAAATTATTTCTCTCGATAATTATTGTCAGTATAATATCATAAATTTTTTTTAATATAAGCTTCGCAATACTTTATCGAAAATTTAATCTTTTTTCCTCGTTATTTCAATATAATTTCAATCGATCCGCGACAACAGATCATCAATAAAATATATTTAAAGGAAAAAAAAAGAGAGAGAAAAAGGCATTGACAAGCATATTTTGAAAATGTTTTCAAGTGAATCGTAAAGTTAATTGCATTGAATATTGAACAGCCAATCAAGACAAATGAGGAATCGATGACATACAACCAATCGCAATGTTACCTAACTGCACGGAAATCCTCCAGCGAGCAATTTGATCTGTTCGCAAAATGCGTCGCCTGTCAACTGAAGCAGATGAATCCTGACATATCAGCCAAAGCTAAAACGGAAATTCAAAGGATTCTGAAGAACCACGTATACGACGACGCAGACGACGACAACGCGGTATCGAGTGTAATATTCTTCTTGTTTTATTATTATTTCGAAATATTTCTATGCTCTTTTTTCCATACTCTTTTTTATTATTCTATTGCTGTTTTATTGCGCGCCGACAAATTTTGAATTCACTTGACAAAATGTTGAAAAAAAAAAATTTACGAAATGGATTTCTTTTGGTAGTTAGTACTATAGAATTGTTAGTACTAGTTAGTAGTCAGTTCAGGTTTTCTTTCATTGATTTTGAATTTATTGAAAAAAAAGATATTGTAGTTTCAAACTAGGTCAGAAATGATGGAAATACGATTTTTTTTCAATTATTTTTCGTTTCAAATTAAAAATTAATCAAGTTCAGACTTTTTTCTTATAAATTGCATTTTTTTTCTCAATAGCAAATGATGAAATTTAATTGAAATGTTTGAAAGAACGTATTTGTTGATTTAATAATCCTGAAATAAATTATTATTTTCATTTAGACGGCTGAATATTTAAGCAATGAAGATTTAGGAAAATTTTCCGATACAAGCACTTACACTGCAAATAAAGGAACTAGCTCTAATTACAGTATTGTTCCAATACTAGAATACTATCGTATTATATAGAAGGAATTCCTCTTTGAGTAATTTAATCTTTTTAGTTTGTATCGAATTTTATATCTATTATTCCGGATTTATAAAATCTTTACAATTTTACAATTTTTTTAAACCTTGTATGTATACTGTGAGTCATTATTTTTGAATATTGTTATATATTAATATATAAAATATTGAAAATATTATTGCGCTGATAATTTTTTTTAATTACTAAACATATAAAATAATAAAAAATGATTTTTTCAATCTTAAAACTGTCAATGTAACAAAAAAAGTATTAAAAATATATTTGATGTATGTTTTCTTAAATGTTATGGATGTACCAATCATACGTTAAATTGAGGTCGACAGTGGCTCACTTGGTAGAGCGATGGATTCGTAATATCGAGGTTTCTAGTTCGAATCCCGCTTTCAGCGGCTGATTGATACAAGTACCACTGTACGTTACATGTACTTTGTTCAGAACACACACTGATACGACCTTCGTCGCTAATTAGCATCGCAATGATAGCATAAACACAGTGACGTTAAATAAAATTTTAAAAAAATGTCATTAGTATTTACGTTAGATTTACGTTAGCTTTTTTTTTAAATTTCAGAATACTTTTATTGAAAATATTGAATTCTATTTTTTTATTTTAATTAATACTTCATAAAACATTTTTTTACTGCGTATATATGCAATTAAAAAAAAATCTTAATCCACATTATATTTTTTACTTTACCATGAATCGCCTCGTAAACGCGAGCACACGAAATCGTCTCATAGTTGAACTGAACACGAGCTATAACGTTAGGTTGTAAAAGTAAAAAAAAAATTTGTGATAGAAGCAAAGAGAGAAGCTGTAATAGCATTTTAATACCATCACCTTTCGAAGCTTAGTCATTCCTGTCTACTGACCGTAAATATCGGAAAGATTCGTGCAAGAAATTGACTTAGCAAGAGTACAAAAATTTTTACACTTTTTTTTTCTTCTTCTTTCCTATCATACTCTAAAGAATCTTCACCTTGCCTATATCCGTTAAGGTAACTTTTACGATTTTCTCTCGAGTATATTTTTTTTTTCTTTTCGGAACTTTGTACGTGTATAATGGCGCGAGCGGTATGCACGTACCCAAAATGCACCTGAATCCACTTCATCTAATACTTATCGCTTTTTCATCCGTGTATTATGAGTATTTTATGCGTAAAGAATATTTTATGTTTTATGAATATTAAAATAATGCGTTTGTATTTTTATATTGTTATGCTTTAAATTGTTATGCTGAATAATTTAGTTCCGAAATTTCAATATTAAATACGTCTTGTTTGACTTTTTTTTAAAATAACGTTACGCTTTTATGTTAAGTTGAATGATTTTAAATTATTATACGCAGAAAAAATACAATATGTTATCGAATATCAATAAAAAATCTTGTTATAGTTTAAATTTTGAAACATTGTATTATTTGATTTTTTAATCAGTCAATTTTTAAATGAAAATTAAAGAAATATATTATTATAATTTGTACAAAAACATGATGTATAGGAAATATGATTTACGTATTATAAAACGAATATTATAAATGAATATATATAATAAATATTTCATGAAATTATAATTTGCAAATGCGCATGAAAAGTGTATTTTAATTAAATTAAAAATACATTTTATACGTTTATTTTTGGTTATCATCAAACTTTACGAGCATGAATAAATAAATTCGAACAATTAATATTTCATTCACCGGTAAAACTTAAATCCGTCTAATATAAAATTGATTGAATTTCTATTTATACGTATAAAATCAAAATTTTATTAGGGCAAAGAGTAAAATAAATCCCACGCCTTAATTGTTTTTTTTTCTTCTTTTCAAATAATAAAAGTTTTTTTTACTCTCTAAGCCCAGCACACAAAATTAAAGCAGGATTTTTTTCGGGGTCGCTCATAAAAAAAAGACGAGGGGACACTGTTTACGGGTTTAGAAACCGTTTTGATAACAGCTTATATATATACATATATACACCTTCAAAACACACACACATTCATATATATATATATATATATATATATATATATATATATATATATATATATATATATATATATATAACTTTAAGGCAAACAATTTTCACACTATGGCCTTCTTCGTAAGGAAGAAGATACCCTTTTTTTTCCTTTATCATCTCAAACCGATAAGGTCGAGCTCTTTTAGAGTTGAGAGAGCTTTTTTTTTTAAATTGCCGATAAGACTTGATGGAAAATCACACGAAATGACGCGCTTTTAGCCTATTTTCACATGGATGTTATCGACATGAAAATGGCAATGATACTTTTTCTCTATCTCACTTCCTCTTTTACTCTTATATGCACTTAAAGTTTGATCTTTTCTCTCGTTACGTCAAAGTATAATATACAAAATTGTCCTCTTTTTTTTTGCTTTGTAGTATAACGAACTATTTACGTATGCAAAAAAAGAAGAAATTTTAAAATGCTTGATAAATAACACGATTAATGTAAGAGCGATAATACGTTGCAGAGACGATAAATCTTTTAAGAGGACAGCCAAACTCTTTCTTTATCTGTGTGTACGTGTATATGTGAGTGTGTATTGTAAGTGTGTATAATGCTGAAGCTGTAAATGTAACTAAAAGAGTTTGATAAATGGTTATGTCTGTTGTTGAAGTAAGTGGTGCCGACGGAGATACGAATCTTCAACGAAAAGATATCGATTTTGGCTGGTAGCACCACTTTAGAAATATATAACATAATATCAACAGTTAGCTTTTCTCTTGGGGATATAAGGCTATTTCGTAAAATTCCTTCTAAGGATTAAAACTATATGTTAAAACTTATGATGAAATATTATCATAAGAAGTTAATGATAAATTTTGGATTAACGTCTTTATGTTGTATTTAATAATCGCGTATAATTTTCCTTATCCTACTGTTTATTACACGGTTATTATTAGAAGTTTCAAAAGGATAAATGATGATTTGTAGCTTTAAATTATTACTTTAAACTTTCTGTAATTTCGAGTTATATTTTGTAATAGAATTCCATCGTGTTTAAGTTGGATAAGTGATTCTAACGATTTTGTTAAATAAAACGACTTTCATTTATTTCAGTTTTCCACTCGTCAAATTGGTTTTAACGAATTATTTGACAAATTTGTAAATTTAATAGTTGCTTTTATATTAAGTAATGATTGATTTCTCTTGTATTTTCTGAATAAGATCACAAATGACCACTTTCTGATTATTTCACGTAAAAATTTTTATCAGTGGCTTATGTTTTCCTTTTCAAAAGTATATTTCAAATAATGTAATTATGACGATTTTTATAAATATATCTTCCAAACCTCATAATTATTTCCTAGCATTTTCAAATAATCATATTAAAAGTTTAAAAAAAAAACCTTTTGTGTCTTTTTAAAAACTTAAATGAAGAATATTTTTTACAATTTTTACTGGAAAGTCAAACAGAATATGTATAAGTATGATCATTAATTAATCAACAAAAGTTCTTTTTATTATCAATTATACAAGTTTAAACATTAACTTAATTAACAAATTTTGAAATTTTGAATAATGTAACAAGGCTAAAGCTTAAGCTGAATTTAGTCATGCTTGAGGAAATGCTTTTGGTATCGACCCAACTTTACTAGAAACCGCACAGTCACATTTAGTATGCCAGTAAAGTTACTAACGTTGTGGTTTAAACTTATATAGATATAACTATGCAAAAGATGAATTCAATATAAAAAGTTATTCTTAGCAAATTGCTCAAATTAAACTTGTTAGGTCACTTGTACTTTGTTAAAAGCAAGCATTAATTCATTACTAATGTATAATTTTCAATTATATCTATAATTAATGACGAACAAGAGAAAAACAAACAATTCTATAAATGAGGGGATCAAAGAGTAGTTTTCATAAATATCCTTTTATTTTTCCCTAATTCCACTTATAAAGTTATACAATAAAAGAAAAGTACGAGTCATTACGAGCCAAGTATCCTTTTTTTTGTGTTGTCTCGTTTATAAAGCTTTTAGGATTCATCGTTCTTATTCTTAAATACTAGAAAGAATAAAAAGAGGGTAAGAGAAGTCCAAGAATTGCATTCCTTAAAACGCTTGACTTTAATCCGTGCGTTATTTGTTTCAATTATCTCAAAAAACAGAAGAAATGAAATGTTTCATCCTTCAATTTTCCTTTGGTCCCTATTGGTTATAATAAAATGAAATCTCTTGGTCGTAATCTCTAAAAGCAAAGTGTTTAAGAAGAAAAGAAAAAGTATGAAAACCACTGGAAATACTACAGCGAATGTATTACGCTCGATTAACGCTGTGAACAAGGTCAACACGTAATCTCGGCAAATTTTAGGTAAAATTTCCTCTAGATTTCTCTTCTGGCAGTGCAAATATAAGGGATATATAAAACGACAAAACGGTAGCAGATGGTGAAATAGAAATTTCAATTCAGCAAATCCTTATAAAGCTAAAGCCATATACCGAGGAAGAGAAGAGCTCGGAAAAGCGCAGTGAAGCGAGCAAAAGGGTATAGACAAGGGTAAAAAGGGGTTTTACACATTTAAACGGCCACTTAAATCCTTGTTAGAATGATAAAGACCCTCCTCTTTTAGTTACGTATTGGCCAAAACAAATACGCTTTTCAATACAAGGATCGATTGGCTTTTTCGATTGATTTCCTAACTTAATTGTAAATTGATTCTGCAACTGATACGCTTAAATAGTTTGTGAGAATCGTCGAAACAAAATCGACGTGCTTATGCGCAAATGGTTCGGCAAGGAGTTTCTAATTTAATCAATCTTTATTTCAAACTATTAAAGGTAATATATATCTTTTATATATTATTATAAATAATTTTAAAGAATCAGTGTTTCTAGAGCTTTTTACCCATTTGTGTACAGTAATAGGTTTTTTATATGAATTATCGCTAACTTACTTCTTTTTAAAAAATCGTGTAGTAATTAACCTTTTAAAATCGAGACCATGGAAAAGATGAAAAATATTGATCAAATTATTTGGGAAATATGTTTTGACCATCAACTGTTTGATTTCTACAATTATTAATGCATCAAAACGGTTTTAGGCTCCCATAATGAGATCCAAAATAGTTGACTTTAATCTAACTAAGGTATTCAGTAGTCATATTTTACTTATATTATGTGAAAAATTGAAAAAGAACAAAAATTTCAAATTTTTGAAACAAAAAGTTCTTAGTATTTGATTATTAGAAAATGTAAAATCATAATTTTAAAGCATGGATAAGAAAAAGAAAAGCATGTACTCACTGTATTCAAGTTCATCATTTTCAGGTTGGTAAATAGTCGAATTATAAACATGATGTGTATGTGGACCAGCTAAAGTAGTAGTTGCTAAAGTAACTGGTTGTGTGGTATTACTACTTAGCAGTATCGGGCCCGTTAGATTGACAGCCAGATTTATCGGGAGGGCCGCCGTGGGCAAGGCTGCCACATCCGGCAGTTGGCTGCCCATCGGCTGGGCCACGGCGGCCCTCGTCGAGAGCTCCAGTAGCCGTCGTAGCATTTTCCTCGCCTTGGACTAGCTCCACTGCGTTCTGACGCACGAGCTTGCCTCGACGGCTTGAGTTCGCCTGCGTACTGAAAAATTTATATATTTAACGATTAATATTTATTATAATAGAGATAGTTTACAATTTTTTTTCATCTTAATAAGTTCTACCCTTCTATTAGACTTTCTTTTGTTGATCCTAGTTGTTCTTAATGAATTCAAATACTAAAGCTTATGAAAAATTATTTATTTTTTAATATTATTATGTCAAATTCATAAAATTCAATAGTATTGCTTGATTGAAAAGTTTTAATTTATATACTTGATTCTAAATTTAGTTAACGGGATGTCAGAGTGGCTGGAATCGACTTTTGCTTTCTTTATTACAATGATATCTTTTTCAATTCATAATTCCAAAAAATATAATTACTTGTCCGCATTAAAGCAATGTCAACCGTTTACTCATAAACTTGGATTGGAAATGTTATTAGAAGGGGGAGCTTCCTCATGCCCTTAATTCAGTTAACTGCTAACTTGTGGTTTGAATCTTGTTTAAACTTATGGTGTATTTCTTAATTTTCAAATATTTATGAGTTAACTTTCATGCATTATAAATTCATGATACTTCTTAGCTCCAGATCCTCACATATGAATATGGTAAATTTAGACACTTTAGCGAAAACAGCTTGTGTTTTAGATTGCAAGTTAAAATATCTTTAGTAATAGTCTGATAGTTGAATTTTCGGAAAATTTACAGTAATCTTTTCAATTGTATTTCTCATGAGATTTCAAAAACATATATTATGAACTTAAAAATAATTATTTTAGAAAAATAAGAACACATATTTATTATCGATGGTAAAAATATTTCTAGGAGTTAAAATAGTCCTTAAGCTGGCGATCATTAAAAGTGATTGGTATCTTATATAAAAACTTAATGAAACGAATCGAAAATGTTCTATATTGATGAAAAATATAATATTTCTGAATTATTTTGTAATCATTTTGGAAATAAAAAATGTTGCATCTATTTTTTGCAATATTTGGATATTATTCATCTCGTTACATACAATTTCAAATTTATATGTAAATTCCTTATTAAAAAAACGAAGATTAGATGAAGTGACAAAGAAAACGAACTAAGTCTGAAGTTTATTAATTAATTATATCGGAGAGAGAATTATTCGACAGAGAGGAAATTTGTCGACTTCACGCCGTCAAATCGAAGTTGTTAGTTGCTTAGGACGAAGTACAAATTCGGTACTTCAGGCTTTGGACGATTCATCGACCCGAAAATTACAGTCAAGTTACTCTAGTTTCTAGTTTATAAAATAAGTAAATGTAATATAACGTAAATTGCAATATCTAACAATTATCGTATCAATTCAAATGATATTTTTCATTTTTTATAATAATACAGATTTTCTAATTAATCTGATTCGATAATCTGCACAAAAAGGTATATTATATAAGAACTAATTACCTTTCATCATCCCTAAACTTTGGAGGGCTATTTTGCTCTTGAGAAATGTTTTTCCATCGATAAAAAAATATAACTTTTATATGTTTTAGTCTACTGTAACATATTGCAATATTATACAAATCGAAGGACACAGCTGGAATATCTTTTTCAGCTGGGTGCTTAAGAATATGACATCATTTTATTTAAGATGTTACGATATATTATTTTTTATTCTTTCCTGTTTACACGCGATATTTCGTATGTGAAATATATAATATTTTATACATAAAATTTTCAAATATTTGCCGATAAAATCAATACAATTTTCGTTTTGCATAAATTATAAATGTATGATTTCATGATGAGTTATAAATATTTATTATTTTGTACACAATCAATGACTTTAGATTATCCGGCATGTCGGTATTCCACCCCTCTTAATATTTTCATTCAAGGTTTATGAACAAACGGTGCATCAAATCAAGTTCTTTCGCTACAGTAAGGAAATTTGTAAGATTAATCCCGAGTGCGGACAAGTCAACGAATTCACCAAAAGACTATACATAAAAAGTTATAAGCAAACTATATAGTATATCAATGTATAGTATTTTAAGGTTAGGTTTATCGAGCTTAATATCTAATTTTCATTCAAAATTTATAAAAAAATAACAAGCTCAACTGAATTTTTATTTTAACAAAAATTATTGTATCAACATATTTTTAGCGCAGACAAATCATTATATTTGTTTGAATAATAAATTTAAATAGATATCAATAAAATAAAAAAAGCAAAAATCGATTCTAAAAACTCCGAAATCCCGGGTATATTGTTATTCGCCTACTTGCCATCGGGGGCGCTGCCGCGCCCCTTGATCTTCCATAAAATGCGTTATTATTTATATTATAAAAAAAAACTTATCCGGATAAATAAATTTTTTATTTCAATCAATGTAAGTGAACTATTCAATAATAAGTTAAGCTATTGAGTGGCATTTTGTTTTATTAGATTATGAAAAAAAAATTATCATTCCCTAAACATAAATATCCTTGAAATTGATGTCAAATATAATGAAAAGATCAAACAAGGGTTGTGAATCATTTATTAAGTTAATATTTGGATAAGCATTAGCCTTATTATCAAAAGTTCCGCATCATATTTATAGGCGTGGAAAAGATGGTATCTTTTCAAAAATAATGGTTTTCATGTTTAATTTAGATGTTTTTTTTCTTTCTATAATTATTTTTTTAAATGCGAACATTTCCCTTTATATATTTTATGGTCTTTAAGAATTGAAAGAAAAATATTTTGAAATATTTTCTAAAAGAATTGTTTAGTAAAATGCAATTTTCCAAAACTCTAATATTTAACAATAAAATACAAAAAGAAAATCTACGAAGCATTATATCATAATTATACATGATTAATGAAATTTCCGTGATAATTAATGAATTTACCCTAAGTCTGCCGCCAGTATCTCCTCTAAACCCCGAAGGATACTTCAACTTAGGCAGAGAGAGAGGCAGTCGACTGTCAATCGGTCAGCTGCTCACGACAAAGTCAATCATCGTCACTATACACTAGTAAATGGCGCTGTCACCATCAGCGCCAATCCTTTCTTTTCGATATCATTTCGCGTTCTTAAACGTAAACACATATACACTTTATTAATTATATCACTTTATTTTATTATAAACAAAAAAAATTTCACTTTTTTATTCTTCCCTTATCTTGTTTCTTTTCTTCTTCTTACCCTATGATTTCTGTCACGTTTATTTTTCGTTTTTCAAACAAGAAGATATTAATTAACACCTCGATAGAAATATTAATTTAAATTTAACGCATTGCACTATTCGTATTAAACGTGTCTTCGTTAATTTTGCTTATTTCCTCGAATGATAAAAAAGAAAAAATGAAAATTACACAAAAACTTTATCGCTTCAATTATTTTCTACCACACTTCTTACCTTTTTTCCCGCTCAATAAGTTTCACTTTTTATTGTCTTTTCTTTTTCATATGTATTTTTTTTTCTATTTTTGCTTTTTTTCTTATTTTCTTTATGTGTACGAAGGAAGGTTTCGTATGTTTATTCTGGTTCGTCTGGCTTGACTTTACACTTCTCCGACTACGTCCCCAGGGCTACGTATGTCGTTGCTTCCAGGCACACCTTACAAGTCAATCTTTCTACTTTACTGTTACCTTGTCTCATTTCATTCGAGCTATAAGACAGCTAACTGCAACAGAAAAGAAGAAAATATTAAATTATTAGTTGTTTTGAGAATAATACGCATAATTTTTTTATTGTATATTTTAAAAATTTTTTAACAGCATTAATGTAAAAATTATTGTATAGTAAAGAAATAATGTAGGGATCCATGATGAATTTCTTATTACTTATTGCTACAAAAAATTTTTTTCATAAGTTTTCACAATTTTTCATTCCTAGTGGGATAATTAATAATTCCACTGCGAGATGTATAATAGTCATTTTAATCTGGTCAACTATTTTATTTTGTAAAATTTCAAATTTATTACGTAAAACTGTAGAAAAAAAACGATAATTTAAATGAATGTACACGGCGTATTAAGCGTCTAAGAGTTAATATAGAGATACAGATAAAGTAAAAAGAATTTTTTTTTACGTTAATAAACATAAAGTAGAATTACTTTATCAAGGAATAAAATTTATTGCTAGAAATTTTGTTTTTTTTATTCGCTCTTAAATTTTTATCGATATTTTAAGTAATGTTACTTCGTTTTAATCCTACGTACAGTATAATAAATGCAGTACCAAGAGTCTTTTAAACTGTTAAGCAAATAAATTTAATGTAGTGAGAATAATTTAATTAGTATATTATACGAAAATAAGGAACAAAATTTTAAAGATTATTATCATTTAAAAACTTAAATTGTATGTTTTAATGAAGGATAAAAAGAAAATCTATTTTTTGTTTTCTTATTGTATACAAACTGAAATAAACTTTCCTATAAGTATTAAAAAAGGAATAAAGGCATAAAATTCGAATATAGCAACACGTCGATTACAACGACCGAAAATAATCCAAACTCAGAAAGTCAAAAGAATATTTAATCATACAAAACCATTAACAAGATACATCACTGATCGTTGAAATCCTTGAGCTCCCTAAATTCTTTATGAAATATTAATAATACAAAGTCAAATTAAAGATTTATAACAGTAGAAATAATGTATTGGTATCTCAATTAGTAAATTAAACAAATACACGACCATTTCTCAATTTAACAGATATCATGATTCTCGTGTAGACTAGAAGCTATATATGCGTGTGCAGTGTATGTCAACTGGATGTGTTCAGTCAGAATTGTAAGTTCAATTTATATATACGTGTGTATATATGTAACGAATAGAAATAGAATTGATTGATTATTTGGAAATTTCACTATAGTTCTATAGATGACATTGATTACTAATGGATTTGAGTTTCCGGAATTCCACAAAGTTAGGGTATCACTACTACCCCTTACGTTCAAGCCAATTTTCGGTTTTATACATATAAAACACTATAGTCGACACCAAGTGAGAAACAGATAGAAATGAAACAACTGGAAGCGTATATAGTGTGGTGAATAATGAGCTTTTGTTCTGTGGCTATTGTGCTTGATTATTTTCGTAAGCTATTAGCTGAAGCTTTTTCAAAATATTTATAAGGAGTAATTAACTAATGGATGATTTCGCAAAGTTAAATATTCATAAAGATGTTTTTATAAAAAAAGATACAACTTATTTACAGGATTGTGTTTTTAAAAATTTAAGTTCAATAATCACATAAAAAAAATACAAAAGTGTCATATAAATCTTCTCCTTGGAATTTTTTGCCGTGGAATATTAAATTCTTGCCTGAAATGCCAAAAACACTTTTCCCTTTTATGCTTACATGTACATATACACGTACACAAGCTATTTCATTCACACATTCACAAGATTCCTTAGAAAATCTGAAAATCCATTATAACCAAAAATTTTCAACACCTTCACAACTGTATTATCCATTCATATTAAATTTTTCATGCTCATACCAATCTACAGTCGTATCGCGTATTATAATTAAACTTTAGGCTGGAAATGTGAACGTACACTTGTTGGTACTTAACAATTCAACTGACAATTGTCAAACGTAGAATGAGAGGAGAGAGAGAGAGAACGAGAGTGGATATACAAGAGTGAGAGAGAGAGAAAGCAAAAGATTGAGAGTAATTATTCATAAATGTCTTTAGCAGAAACTATACAACCAAAGCTCTTCCTGTGGGAGCTTGAATAATTTCAATGCCTATATACTAACACTCGATGCATATATTGACTAACGAGTAAAGAGCGCAAAATATGTATGTATTGCTTTTGTGTGCGCTTACATAATAAATACCTAATATTCAAGTTCCGCAGAATGAACAAACCTTTTGACGCCTGTTTTTACTATATATTGCTCCTAGCTTGTATGATTTTTATTGTTTTTTTAACACCTGCGAGATTAATTTTTTACACGTCAATATAATCGGTTGAATTGCTTATAACCTAATTCGAAATTTTAGTGAAAATTTATATGGAATGTAAATTGCATTATCAAACTGTTCTACTTTTAATAAATAAATATACAATGATGGAAATCCAAATTTGCATCCAATTCTCACTACAAATTTTTAGTAATTTTATCAAAAATTTAATCCTTTAATAATTTTATTGAAGTTCAATTGTGAGAATCGTTAACATTGTAGATATCACAATTTCAGTTATTGTAACTCTGTAAACTTAAGCTGGTCAAAAACTATCCCTCTAGTTACTTTTTATTGAAACAAACTTAATTTTATTTAATAATCTTTTTTTATTTCATAAAATCATAGATCACATATGCCAATGCAATAAAATAATAAAAAATACGTTAGATTTACATACGTTATTCGTCAATACATAAAAATTCAAAAATATATGCAAAATATGCTTGGGTAGTAAAAAAAATGAATTCACCACGGTATTTAATTTGAATTTATATTTTTTATTATTTGTTAGTCAAAATAGTAAAAATACGGGAAGTCCTACAAAGTGTCTCTTTTTCAATCGATCAAAGGGGGTGAAATGGTTTTTGGTTTGATAAATAAAACAGTACCCAGGCTACAAAATAGACTTTAAAAATTTTTTTATTTATTTATTGAAAAAACAATTTTTATTTTATCTCTTGTTTATTCAAAACCATTTTACTAGTTTTCCGATAAACTGAAAAGAAAAACAATCCCACCTCTTTGAAATTCATTTAATCTTTAGAAAATAAAGTTACGGAAAAGTTTGTATAACGATATTTCCAAAACTAAAAATAGAGAAAAACTAAAATTGGAAATTAAATACTTTTCCACGAGTTTTTCTTTTTTTTTGCTAAAGAATTAAAGTTATATATTACACTTAAAGTTATTCCGAAAAAGTAATTTAGGTTAAGGTATACTTCCTGTAACCTGAAACACTTTGGCGATATAACATTTAGTGTCAGTAAACATAAACCGAAATAAAGAAAATCAACGAGCAAAAACAGCGCAAGCTTTTAAGGGAAGAGAACTTCAGAAGGAGTCAAAACGAAGTTTTAGTAAGAAGTTTAGTTTCAAGATGGTAGAAGGGGTTTTCGGGGAGTTATAAACGTTCGTCACTTAAACTGTAATACGTGCCAGAAGTAAACGCTTGCGCAATCTTCTTCGTTTCGACCTTAGAATTTACTTTGCCTCGATTATTCACTCTTGGATAACACTTCATGTGTAAAGAAAAAACGAAAGGATAGTAATGATTTACGCTAATGGTGCGAAAAGTACTAAAGTAATTTGTTTTCTTTTTTTTCGTTTAAGAAAAATGATTTACAATGAAATATAGACCATCAGAAATTTGGATAAACAATTTTTGAAAAAGGTTTAGTATATAATATATGGAATCAACAACAAATCAAGTTGTAGTAATAAAAAAAAATTGTATTCATACAAACAACCGCAAACAATCATAAATTATTTTAATTTAGAAATTCTATCACATATGTGTGTACTAACACTTTTTTTCTTAAAGACAAATAAATTTCATCATGGAGAATGAAATTTTAATCAACCAAAATAAAACTTAATTTAAAAATATAACAAATCCAATACTTGATGCAATTACTTGATTTTCCCTCGCGTACACTTTCACAACTTGATTTTCTAGGGCAAAAAGCCTTTTGTTTTCCTCTCTGTTTACGATAATGTGGACCACAGTTGGCTCGTTTTATTCAGGCCAGTCAACTGTAATTGGCAAACATGTCGTTCAAGCGTTGAAAGGTGCTACCGAAAGCTAAAGTACAACGACTTTATATATATATAAAAGCTTTGTATAGTTGACTTTTCCACTTTTGTTTAAAATACTAGAAAAAAAAGGCTGGAGAAAATTCTGCTTATTTTAATGTTGTTTTAATGGCATAGTTAGTTTACGACTTTTGTGTCGTAATTATTTTTTGAATTAATGATTAAATTTTTATTGTTGGAAGCCAGAAGTACTACTCGTAGAAATTTCATGTTTATGGATAAGTTTTGTAATGCTTCTAATTAAGAATATATAATATTTTATATTTACTTTTAGTTAGCATAAATTAATATTAAAATTTACTTTTTAATGATTACATATTGTTCCTATTCTTATTATGTAAAGTGATATTTTATGGATACTATGCATACAGTGAAATTTTTACGGTATATTAAGTTAAATTTAACATATAATACATTTTCTCAAATTTTTAATTTTAAAATGTTTTTCAACGCATAATATAAGTAATGAATTTATTTTACGTAAAATTTTACTTACAAAAATTATAACACAAATTTTACTTTACATGCTAGTTACGAAAAGAACATGCTAAAAAATGTTGTGTAATTTTAACACGCTCGTATTTTCTAAATTTTTAAATAAAATTTTCATCACAAAAATGTATAAACTAAAATTAAAATTTTCTGTTAAACTTTTACTTGTATGTGCAAAATTTTAACACAGGAATTTTATATACAGTAAAATTATAATGTTACTACACAAATTTTCACAGTACACTATTGTAAAATCCATTAATAAAACTTTAATGATCAATCTTACTTTTACAATAAATACTAACAAATTTAGAACTTTTCATATGAAGTAGTATTAGTTTTTTTAAAGTAATTTTTGTCATATCGTTACACCTTCGTGCTGCAAACATTACTTTCTGTAATGCCATGCCCAAAGTTTGTACACAATACAATACTACAAAGTTTTTTCATGTGTAACATTGCTATTTTGGTGAAACAAACACATAACGTTCACTTTACGCACAGCTGCAAAACTAGTGCTCTTTAAACTCGTGTTTTGGACGACTTTTACATTTACAATCATAAAAAAAACTATCCATCAAAATTAATGTAATTTAATCTTTGCAGAAAATTCGTTAATAAATAGTAAAAAAGAATAAGAAAAAAATTGTTATCAGTATTCATTTCACCTTTTGAGTCATTAAAATTCATAAAGTGACATTAGGTATTTGTCATGTGCTGTAACGTTGCACTTGTAGTTCAATATTACTTCAACATTGGATTTCACGACACACATCGTACGTGTTCATTGCGATTTTCTCCTTTAATATATACAACAAACCCTTCCCCCTCTTCTTCCTACATATTTATCGAATGACCTATGCACAGTGACTCATGCAATATGCATTGCATAAACCCAAGAGCAGCGTTAAGGTAACTCTCTAGAGAGAAAGAGACAGAAGGATAGAGAATATCTCTGTCTCTATGTGTGTAACAGGTTTATGGACTAGTTTCACAATTTTGAAACAAATGCACAATTAATGCATGTAAACGGATTTTTTAAAGCTTTCTTTTTTATGACAACTATAAAACTATCTTTTTTATATTTTTACTTTTTTTTCTATTACAATTTCAAAATTTTTAAATCTTACAATTTTATTGTAAGAGTAATTGTTAATTTCAAAGTTTTAGCTTTTTCAAAACTGTATAATTTTTTTAAAGTTTATATTAAAGCAAAATAGATAAAATATTTTTATGATTACTAAAATGAGTCGGTGAGTGGCTCAGTCGCTAGAGCGTTGGATTCGTAATCTCGAGGTCCCGAGTTCGAATCCTGCTCTCGGCAGCCTATTGATACAAGCACCACTGTATGTTATATGTGCTGCAGTTCACAAAAACACACTTACGGGCTCCGTCGCTGATTAGCTTTACAAAATAGCATAAATATAGCGACGTTAAAGAAGAATAAAAAGAAATTACTCAACTAATGAAGCTTTGCATAAAATGTATTTAAGCAATTTTTTTTTTTTAATTTGAATATTTGAACAACTTGTGTATATACACCAAAGAAATGAAAAATTAATATTTATTTTTCCAACGAAAGTCTGTTGCATTAAATAAAATGAGAATTGTTACGAATTAATTTGTGTATTTCTTGCTGTTTATATATAATTTAAACAGAATCTACGGCTTTAAAATCAGCATTCATAAAAAATAAAAATTACTTTACCTACAATCTTTCTTTTGTCGAGGCTTTGCAAGTCATTCCTCACAATTCATTTTTTATTTTCCATTTTCAAAAACAAAAAAAAAACAAAAAAGAACAATCACCCAACAAAATGTCCAGTTGTACACATACATCCAACATCATACATCGTTGTTGAAATAACTTAAAAATTTAACAGCACTAGACCGAGACGACTATTTCTTTTTTTTTGTTTTTGTCAGTCAAAACACAGTGTCTGCAAGCAGCCCTCATTCCATTAATTTTTTTTTATTATATTTTCAACGTGACGAAAGAATTACGAGCATGTTTTACTTAACGTTGACAAACATTCTATTCGCAACATATTCACAAAACGCGAGTAACGTACACACATGTACACGCGCTCACATAGAACGCGAGTTTACGTCACGTACAATTTAAATGTGATTATTCAAAATAGGGAACGCGGGAGAGAGAGTATTACCGCGTAAAGACATGAGCGTAAGCGTGTATTATATATAAACATATAGAGACAAACAAACACATTTATAACTCACGTTATATTCGTAATCACATATACGTCGTTTATTTACACATATACACACACATGTGGAATATACACCCACGCATTGGGATAGATCCCTAGCTTAGTAATGGTAGTTTATGGTGACAAAATGGGATAGGTAAGCTGAGAGTTACTCTCTGTAATTTGCTCCCACAAAAGCAACCGAGCAGTAGTGTGAGAAAGATAGATTAAGAGATAAAGGATACCAAAATAACGAATTGTATATACTTAACTACTTCATTGCTAATTAACATAATTAACAATTTAGATTAATTCTTTTCGCTCGTATAGCCTTTTCAAACGGTTGAGAAAATTGCTAATACGTCACATATTCCTTTGTTTAATTTTGTTCTTTTTTTTTCGATTTTGACTATTTTTGCGAACGGAGAGAAAGTCATTATTCAAACGCCCACTATTACATCCGAAGGTAAAAGTAAAAACTTTTTTTTTATTACACGTAATACTTTTACATCCCTCTTTTTCGGTTGCAATATTTACGGGCTATTTGCTTTTGTTAAATGCCCGTTGCCCGTTATTTTTCAGGATTATTGCCAGCAAGATAAACTCGATGGTGCTAAGTGAGAAATATATTTATATATATATATTCTTTTTCGGACCAAACTGAGATATTTATAACATTTTGAGGAAATATTTGTTATAATATATTTATTCAATAAATAATAAGATTTGGTGTAAATGATGGAACAGTAGAATAAACGTTTATTTTATTGATGTATAATACGTGCATATCATACTTCACTTTACGATCATTCTTCGTATTCTAATATTACTGAAATGATGAACGAGATTAATAAATCATGAAATATGAATAAATATCCATTAATGTATATTTTATATAAATGAAACAAGAGTAAATGTTTGTACGTTAAGTATTAAATATAGTATTTAAACTTTCTGTATTAACAATATTCGACTTTCATATGTTAAACATAAAAAATAACTGGTCTTTAAATATTTATTTTATGTGTAAAGAAATTAATCTTCTTTAATTTTCTTCTCGTATACTACGTGATTAGTTTACGTAATGTAAATTAGTTTTACAATTATAATATATCTTTCTTCATCTTTTTAATCCTTCCAGAACAGTTGATTGAGATCTGTTAAATCGAAAAAAAACAAAAATCTTTATTCTCGACACTTAAGGCTTAATTTATAATTTAAAAAAATTTTCTATCATTGAATTAAAAAATCATAGAAAGATAATAACACAAAAAATTTGGATTGTATGAAATTACATTAAAAGAAAGTAAAGAAAAAAAAGATCAAAATCATTTCTTAATTCTAACTCTTGCTTTATCTTCTGAGTAAACAAAAAAAACTTTACGTAAAAAACAAATCTGACCTGGAAAAAATTCTCTTATCAACTTTTAGCTAATAGAAAACTTTTTGAAAAAAAGTAAAGCCAAAACTTCTTTATGTAAACGACAAGCAAAACTTTGATTTTTTTTCTGCTAAACAAACTTTTTGTTTAAACTTTGCGGTATCCACGTGTTGCAACGGGTACACCTACGCTTTTATTTTTATAAATAAAAAAAGTTAAAATTTTCTAACTAATAATATATTTTTTTTCAATGGACATCATGTGCACTAGAGGTTAGAGCCATCTTTCTTGTTTTAGGGGGGCCAGGCAATCAAGATTTATCATCGTAACTACTACATAATGAAAAAAGACTATTGAAAAATTAATATTTAAAATTAAAAAAAAAAGATTATTTTAATTCTTAGAAAAAACTGGTGTGGCAGTCGCGGACTGACCGACAGAAGCTAATACTTATTTTGTTTTCCTGATTATCTTGCTTCTGACAAAATTTATATTATGCCGTCGCACTTTGCTTCAAATCATATTTTATATTGAATATATATATTGGGAAAACTGGGATCAGTTGTTAATTTTTTAAATTTAATATTTTTGTGTAGGAACTATAAGACCTACTCTAAAAATAAAAAGCACCTGAAAAAGTAATCCACTATAGCAATATTCGAGAATTTTTTGAGAATGCAAAATCCAATAACAAAAGGATCATAAAAAAGTTTTTTGGGACAAATTTTTATGATGACTAGTTTCGAAGTAAATTGTCTGAGGGGTTAGGTTAAATCTTCAAATAAATTATTAATCATATAATCAAAATTATAATTTATATTTAAAAAATAAGTATTTATCATTGATTTCAACAAAATTAATTATTTCTATTATATTTGTACAATGTAAATATACGAAGCTTAATTTGATAAATATAAAAACTAGTAACGGAAATTAAAATAGTTGAACATTTAACTTAATATATATAAAATAATTATAATTTATATAACGATTTACAGTAGCATATGAAAATTATAATAATATAATAATTATTATATTCATTATGTGAATTGTGTTTTATGATTATATTTATATGTATTTTATATTATATTTTATATGCAAATTGACAACTCAAACCAATAATAAAAATAAATGAAGCTCTAGGGTATTTAAAAAATAATAGAAGCTCTATACTAGAGTTTACTTGATGCTTCTCTTGAAACTTGTAATCGAGCACTAAATACACACAATTAGAAACTTCCTAATTTTACTATGAGCATGTCAAAACATTAAAACTGAGATATACAATGTATCTACCAACAATTTCAATCAATCAATAATGGAAAATATTTGCAAGACTATTGTAAATCTTAGGTCTAAGCAGCGCGGCGCCACGGTTTTTATTTGTAAATTTATTCGCGATTTGCCTACATATGACAACAAACCCCAGTCTTCCGTCAGAAATTCAGGAAAAAAATTTAGATTAAAAGCGTTTCTTCAAACAATGTTATTTCTGGGCCACTTGTTACACAACAAAAATAAAAAAAATAAAATTAAAGTGAATAAAAAATTTACTACATTTTTTATTCTTGCTGATTAACGTAAGCGTGTCACTTCATCAAATTTTGTTATCAAAGAACCTTTTTTTCATCTTTTTTAACGTCGCTGTATTTATGCTATCATTGCGATGCTAATTAGCGACGGAAGTCGTCAATGTGTGTTGTGAACGAAGCACATGTATCGTATACAGTAGTGCTTGTATAAATCGGCCAAGAGCGGGATTCGAACTCGAGACCTCGAGATTATGAATCCATCGCTCTACCGACTGAGCCACTGACGACCTTATTCTTAGTCTTAAATTATTCATTTCTTTTCTTTACATAAAATGTCGTTTTTTTATTATTTTTTCTTTTTATTAAAATAAGAATAGTTTAAAAAAAAATTTTATTTTTTTATAAATCAAGTTGAAATTATTTTCATTTAAGTCAAAGTTTTGTTAGCTTTTATATTTTCTTAATAAATGAGGTTAAAATAAGATGTCATATGTGACCAACGCAATTCTTACATTTCTCCACATATCATTTATTTCAATTCAATAATAAAGCAAGCAAGAACTAAAAAAAATTTTTCATGGCAAAATTTGTTATTTTTAAGTTTTTGTGCTTCACAAAATTTTAAATATCTTTTTTAAAAGAAAAATGAGATTCTAAATTCAAATTTTTATGCTAATAATTCACTATTTAATTAAATTAAGTTAATTTTGTCATGATAAAATATTAATCTTTTTATGTTATTATTACTATTTAGAATAAGTTTTTCATCTAAGATAAACAAATTTATACACAGACATATCTATCATCATAGTTAAAAATAATTGCGTTTTATCTAGTCGAGATTTTAATTTAAATTTGACCTTGTAGTGTGAAAGCGTCAGATTTTAATATGATCGCCCTTACAAGATTTTGAGCTTTAAATTACACAAGCTACAACGCTGTAGTTATTTTATCATTTTTTTCTGAAAAATTTAAATATAAATTCAAATTTTTTTTCTACAAAAATTTATTTTATGAAAGTTAAAAGACACTTTTTACATATATTTAGTAAATTGAGATACAAAGATTACAAAGATTACGTAAAATTATTTAAATTTAGTTTTTTTTAGGTTCAAACATATTTTAAATATAAAAAAATGAAATATACTATAAAAATATTGCTTAAATTTATATTTCGACTATACATTTAAAATTTTTTGTGAGTGCATCGGTATATCGATTTTCGATTTTTCAATAACAGTTATATGATATTTGTGCTCATTTTACTTGAAAAATACTTATTCTCTTGGAATGGAAAAAAAGCAAGCATTAAAAAACAGTATATACTTTTTGCGTTAAGATTTTTTAAAAAGAGATTTAAGGTTTAAAATAAATTTTTTTAAAATCATAAAAAATTGTTTGAAAAAAATTTTTATAAAATGTAAATTATAAATTTTAAAATTTATATTTTTTTTCTTAATGAAATGCCGTTACATCTTCAGTTACTTCTTGATTTTCTTACTTCTAATTTTTTTCAAATCATTATCCTGTTCTTTCCTTTTTATTCTGAGCGAGTGCGCGTCTTTATCAGCATCGTCAAGTTGGATTGGAAGCAACATAGATTTCGGCACGTATTTCCATAATCGAAATTCTCGAACTATAGCTATATATACACGAACACTATGGTAGAAGTAGCTTCTAAGCTTTAACAGCATACACATACGATCCTTTGTACATCGTGATATGGCTATGTGTAGATATAACCGCATATATGATAGTATAAGAGGGAAAAGGGAGTTTCGGCAGGATTCTCTATATGTGTTATACTATAGGACGACGATGTGGCATCTGCTGCATTAATTAGAAACTTTCCTTTTAGTCGTTAAGGTATAACCCTTTCCACTCTTACTCCACGGCATTAATTTTCCTCAAGTCTGCTATATGAATATTACTCCTGCTAACCGCAAAATCGTGAAATCGAGCTGGACTCATAGCGAAACTTTCTAATACTCCGGAGGAAAATGACGATCGATTTTAAAACTTACATATTTTCTACATATTTTTAGTATGATCATGTCTTTAGTACTGATTTTCTCTATCCTCTTTTCTCTGGAGTTATCGAGGTTTTTTTTTTCTCGTTTTTACCAAGAAAGAATAAATATGCGTATTACGTCTCGAGAATTGTGAAAAATTCTTTTTATATGTGGAATACATGTATAGAACGAAATATCTTTTCAGTGGATAGTCTTGGTATTGGCATACAGACGGTCGTAGGAATTTTTATATTAGCTTGAGCTAACGTTCTACCCTTTTATATAGTTGACAGCTATTATTTATAAAAAAAAAAATAAAAAAATAAAATGGTAAATGACGATAAATTTAAAGAAAAGTATACTATTAAAAATTCTATAAATTTTGCAATATTTTATAGCTAAAATATAGAAAAAAAAAACAAAAAAAATGTGTTTTTATTAATTTTTTGAAAATGTATTCAGCGGTATAGATATTTAATAGCATTAGAAACAATATTTTTAAAAATTACTAACAATATTGAAAATTGAAATTAGAAAATTGATTTATGTCTTGAAATTATAAAAATTTGTAATAATGATAATAATACAGACTTAGTTTTCACAGCATAAATACATAAGTGTACTTAATACAAATTTAACATGTCAAAATTATCAGAGATAGAGTATCACGACACAATGTCTCATTATATATAACCTATATATTTCTTCTTATATAAGATCTTGTATAAATAAATTTGCACCATAAATACGTGTATGTATTTATGTGAGTAGTAATTTCAGCCACAAATGATGCTAAAGCTCGAATATCTTCCTGAGTCTTTCCTTCCGCGTTACTTTTTTCTCCTTTACTTATACGCTTTTTCCCTTCATCCAATATAAAATACTGAAAACGAAGGAAAAAAAAAACAAGGTGGATGACCTTTTTACAGAAAATTGCGTTTTATGACTAAAAATATTATGCATAGATTGTGTACAAGAGAATTTTTTTTCCCTTGTCGTTTGATGCCATAAGAAAACATCAAATGTAACGTAGTTGAAAGACATTATAACCATAAAAATACAGTTAAAAAACTTGTTTTATAGACGGAAGTAAATCTTGGATAATTAATTCTATTCTATTTAAGATTAAACTTTTTTTCCGATAATTTAAAGATTCATAAAAATTAATTGAAATAAATTTTATCTCTAGTGAATAAAAAAATTAATTGTGGTGTAATTCAGTTAATTAATTCATATTTTAATTTTTTCTTCATACCTTGAAGATATATTTCACCGAATGAATTAAAAAAACTTCTATTAATTCTCAGAACCAATTAGTAAGGAAACTTTTAATAAAATTTCTTTCGACATTTCATTTAAACTTTTAAATACCTTTAAACATCAGCTATTCATCATTTTCAGTTTTAATTTACAAAATTAATCTTAGTTACTTTTACAATGTAAAAAATCTAATGAAATCAGCTAAGAAAATCACCTGCAATAAAAAAATAAAAAAAATATTTGATTACATAGTAATATATACAATCCGTTTCTTGGATTCTTTTTAATTTATCTCTATTATTTCAAAATATAATTTACGCCTCTATCATCGTAGATTTCTTTTTCCTTTTCTTTCTTGTTACAAAACTACCTTACCTAATTCTTATGTCTCTGTCTATCTTAAATCCTATGTACTTTAACACATACTTTTTTATACGATCGTGAATTTCAAGGTATTTTTACCTTCTTCAAAAAGAGAAAAAACAGTCTTTTGGGAAAAGTAAATGTCCCCCAAAAGTAAAAAGTCTTCCAATTGGGAGAACGAAAGAGATGTAGAAAAGCGAATGAGAAAAGAAGCGTAGAAAGAAAGAAAAAAAAAATGATGAAGTAAAAAGTTTTTTTTTATAAGTTGGCCAAACCTTGTAGACTAAGTTGTGATTCAGAAAATTGTCAAAATTGAATTACCTTATAACCTTCGGGTAAAAACGCTATGGAGGAAATTACTTTGCTACTGCTGTTACATTATTGACAGAACTCTTGATTTTACCTTCATTCCTTTTTGTTTTTTTTTCCCGCTTTTCGTCTATATATTGAATGATTGTTTTTTTCTTTTTTGCTGCAGTGGAAAATTTTACGTTGTTGTGTGCAGAAAAATGAAGATACACGTTTGTTATATAAAAATGTTATGAGTTTTGAGTGTCACGTCCCGCTGAATTTACCGTAAAATAATTTTAAACTTGTTAGTAAAAACAAAAAATATTCCCTTTTTTCTTATTATTCTTATATTTTCATTTTATTTTTCTTTCTACTTAAATGTCTTATTTTTCATAAATTAATTTTCAAATTGTATTCTTGTCCTAATGTTTTAATCCTCAGAAAACCAATAAGAAAATTTAGATATTGAAATTGAAGTGTGCAATAACCATACAAACTTAAATCAAAGGTTTCATAAATGCAGAAAAAAATTAAAAAAACACCATCGAAATAAAATATAGAAGTGCGTGGCATTTTTCTCCGATACTGTTATTAATTAAGCTACATAGAAAACTCATTAAAGTACCATTAATTTCTGTTACTTTTTTTCTTTTTTACATTCCAGTATTTAAAATGAAGGACTTAATAAATGAAACAAAATTCTTTTCTGAGCAAACAAATAACAAAATCCAATCGAATGAAATTTAACAATATAAAATATAGAAACAGAAAATACGTCCATTTATATATGTTCTATTTACTTATTTTAACATAATATATTTATTGTAATCAGAATTCGAAATGAAAAAGAGGTCACTCGTAATCATATAAGCAACATTAAGATAAATTAGCAATCTTTTGTTTGTACAATAAAAGAAACTCATATATGAATAATAATCGATAATCAAAATAAAATAACCAAATGAAACGAGCACAATCAATGCACGCTAAAGTAAAGTAAACAAATAAAGTAATAAGCAAATAAATTAAAATTGACAGAAATACAATGCAGCAGCGAAAACAGTATTTATAAGAAAATAAAGACAATGGCAATATTTCGTGCTTCGGAATTTTCCATTAACGCCACCCTAATGACCTGATGTTTTGAAGAAGAGATGTCATTTTTTGACTCTACTGCAGAAGCACTTACGAAGCTATTCTCCTAATTCACCCTCGTAAATAAGGTAGGGTCGGAAGTTTTTGGAAGTTTATCGAAGCAGCTTGGTCAAGTGATATGAAGAGGCTGGAAGAATCCCTTACAAACTACTGGGGCTTAAGCTGTCAGCATTTCCCCTTTTAGTTATCTTTTAGTTCGAACAATCAATACTACTATTAAATTTTATAAGTGTAAACAATTAAATAACAAATCTACGAATTCCTAAATCTATTATTACAACAAGCAACCCTATTGAAGAATAAAAATAACTTTGGAACTTAAAGCTTTAAAATTTTTAATACTTATATACTTTTCCATTATGGTTCTTTTATGATAGGACGAAGGTTTAAATTGAAGTAGTCTTCTTATAATAATGCCACAGCCAATTTGTTACTTCCCAATTCACCACCTTTTCTAGCATCTTACACCTTTGAGTTTAAATAAAAAAAGTTTCAATTGAGAAAGTTAGGCGATTTGGATATAATTCGAAGCTCAATGGTTAGAAATCCTTTTGAATGAGTTGAGGCAACTTTGGCTCGATGTAATGCAAAGTTTTCATAGCCACAATTATTGTAATATAATTTAAAAACTTTAATTTTCTTTAATAATCACAATTATTTGATAATGTAAAAGTTTTTTTCGAGTTTGAATTCATTAAAATTGAATACGTGCAAAGTACGAAATTCAATAAATATTTATGTTTAGTTTATAAATTTTTATACTTTTTTATTAATAAATTTATTTTCTCTAACATTCTATAGAATTTTATAATCAAAATTTTGTATTCGATTTTGAATGTTTCATCACATATTATCACGTAATTAACAGTACCTACCAAAAAATGTTTGAATTTGCGGAAACTAATTACAAAATTTCGTAATATCAAACGAGAATAAAATAAAAAATAATTTAGTAACACAAATAAGTATCCGAAATCTGCATACTAATAACATACAACTAGCAACTTTATGAATTAGAACGTAAATTAAACTTTCTTAAGTGGATAGAAAAGCTCAGTTCTCAGCTTTGGGCTGGTAGGTTTAAGTAGATGTGTACCGAGTCTAGTAAGACACATATAATTAGATTTACTACTTAGATACACGTATAGTAAATTTTTACATTAAAACTCTATCCTACTATTTAATTATACTTTTGTTGTTCTATCTAATGGACATCCAATTAAAAAAGTTTTATACATTTTATTTAAAAAAATAATTTTTTTACCTAAAGATATTTTTTTTAATAAACAAACTGAACTTATATAAGAAAAAAGTATAAATATGAAAAAAATTTCATACTTCAACTGTTAAGGTAAAATTCACATAAATAATAATAACGAAAAAAAATCTGAATTCTATATATAATACCGGATTAACATATCGGCTTTTATTTGAGTAAATACACGAGTCTATGATAAAATGCAAACAATCACTGATCGTTTCGATACATAAAAAAAGAAGACTAAATAAAAAGTGTGCTTAATTTTTTTCTTTTATTATTATCATTCTAAAGAAGAAAAGCGGATAAGCTTAAATTCAAACGTGTTATGTAAAGGCGATACAAAGTTAGCCCTCTAGCAATATTCGATCGTTGATCAATGGTACGAAAATTCTGGACCTTCGTACATGCATGTATGTGTATATGCGCGTGTATGTATGTATGTATATATCGTAAAAGGAAGAGGGATAAACGAACGAGCTATATAAGCGAAGAGCAAAAGTTTCCGCCGCATGCAATGAAATACGAGTATGGAATTTCAAGTGTTCACAGACACGCATATATATAGTTATATATATATATTTATATACATATACACACACACATAGTACTTGTATTATTGAAGAGTTATGCTGTGCAAAGTGCATATATAGAAGGAGAATAAAGGAGAAACGAGTGGTACTGATATTAAAGACGAAGCTGGCATAGATAAGGATACATTTTTCATATGACTTTAGGACAACTTGAAAGAGAAAGAGAGAGAAAGAAAAGTAAAAAAGGTAAGTTCTCAGAGGAATCAGTTTGATACTTAAATATATAAATAGTATAGTATCATAGAGGAAGTATAATGTATATAGAGCTATACCGATTACTCGTTTGCTAGTACGTTCGTTGGTAGGTAGCTTCGATTCTCAGGAAGTTCGTTATTGCTTATCGGAAAGTGTGCGGTAGGATATGATGTTGATTTATGCCTTGGCTTAATAAAATTATTATGGTTTGACTAGACTGTTAGTCGTCTTATTAGGTAATAAAATTTTTTAAATGATTGGTAGTTTAATGATATTAGGCTATTTGAATATTTGATTTTTTTTAATTATATAAGTAATTGTTTTATTTTCATATTGTTTGATTATTTCAACATTAATAAAATACTCGTTTAGATAATGTTAAAACTTTTTTCTCGTTAAAAACTGTTAGAATAATTTCTTATCAAATCTAATTTAATACCTCAAATTTGATACTGAGTCGACGTTTTATACTTTTTACAAAAGCAAATTTTGCTTTTTAAATCCATATCTTGTCAAATAATTCCTAAAATAATATTCTTCGAAAAACAAGATTCAGTCTAGTTGTTAAAAAATGAAATTGAAAAAAAGTTAAAAAATTGAGATTTTTAAAAAATACATCAATTTTTCTCTTATAGATTAAACTTTATATAGCTTAATCTATAAAAAAATGAAAAATTATCCAAAAGTTACAAGCTTAGAAAACTAAATCTTTTTTTATAAGATAATATTATGACATAAAAACAATGTCATTTATAGCTCCAACTCTACGTAAGAAAAATAACAAAAAAAAAGGAAAAAAAATGCAACGTAAGAGTGTCGAGCTTATGATGTTGAATGGGTACGAGTGGGGAGTCCAGGTGACATCGCAGTGGTTATGAAATATGAAAGTTAAGTTTTATGTAGGATATTCTAGTTGAGCTTTCCGCGCAGCGGCAAGTCACAAAAGAGAGAAATTTAACTCTTACTTTATACTATATACGCATATTATATTCTTATTCGTATAAAGTATGCTTTTTCTAGGAGATCAAGATTTCATTTGCATTATTCACTTCGTGGATGAGATTACGATATAGGGAAAATGTGGAGGAAAGGAAGGGACGAATCACGTACGAGATACAAGAATATCTTTGAATTTATGATTTTTTTTCTGAAAATAATGTTTATTTACTCAACTAATTTACATATATTATACCTTTTGTCGTTTTGACATAATGAAAAATTCATTTGATTTTTTTTTCGTTGTAATTGGATTCTTTAGAGGAATCCAAATCCATTTTTAAACTGATTTGTCGCGGGTTGAGACAATAGCTAAATAATTTTGATGGTTTATTTACATTAATGGCATTAATTAAAGCTTTCTCTAGTAGTGTATGAACATAAAAAATTTTTATCCTATTTTATCTATTTTTAACATATGTAACAATTATAACATTTTCATTATCTATAAAGTGATTAATTACATGTATTACTTCACTGAAAGAAATTTCGTCTTTGGGTATCTCGATATTTAGAGTCTATTGATTTCATGAAAGAAACAACATTTCATAACTCTACATTTCGTATTATTTCAATTCGTACGAGCGTATAAAATAAACTCTTATAATCCTCGAATACATGCAAAACGAAACTGAACTTGATCATACTCGAAATTCGTAAATATGGAATTCATGAGTCCTCGCAATAGCGCAAGCGCACGGCCGAGCTACCTCAACTCGGCTCTGGGCGTCTGAGACTCCGAGAGCCGAGATTCTCGATTTCTGCAATACCTTTAAATAAGAGACTCCGACGTTAGCGAATCAATTTAACACAATGTATTGAAAATTCTTTATCCCTTAAGTCATCGACATCTCCAAAGGCGAAATTTTTTTCAGCGTTATAGAAGTCAATAGTAAAAACTAAATGCGGTAGGGAAATGAAAATTTTTTTAAATATCTACCAAAAGCTTTTTATAAAAGTATTAATCAATAACGTATATTGTACACATTGTGTAGAGCTATTTTTACCAATTAATTACTTTCAATTTTAACGTGAAATCATTTAAATAATTGAGCGCTAATATTTTAAAGTTTTTCAAGTTTTATCAATAATGTTATGGTTTTCATCAATTTATTATATTGATTTTCAAATAGAAAAGAATACGTCTTTTAAATTTAATAAACTTACTCTCAAATCATAGTTAAAGCATTATTTTGCAAAACACATACGTAAATTTGTTTTGTGTTTGACAATATATTTATTTCACTGCGTTCTATTCTATAAAATTAATAGAAAAAAGTACATCACAGTTAAAAAATAATGATAGTAAATATTTTATTACTGTAAATCATTACACTCGGATCATTAATAGCAATCGATGATTCATTTATCTTTTCATTCATTTTTACTTAGAAATGGCGAAAAAAATATTTTCAAATAAAAAATTTAACACAGTGATGAAAGAACGCTGAAATAGGAAAAGTAGAATAATATGAATAAGAAAAGAGGATAAAACGAATGTTCTGGATTAGTATTTGAGAATAACAATAATAAATAATAGAAAATGGAAAACTCGCAATATAAATACTAAAGCACTCGTAATAGAAATCCTATTCTGGGAAGTTTATTATATTTCTCTCGATATAAGAGAAATAAAATTTAACATTGCTTTTCTAACAATAACAACGTTAAAAAAAACAGTTGTTCACGTATCAGTTCTCAAAAAAAAAAATAAAAATAATACTTACAAAAAATATCGTTTTAATTAAAATTTTGTTCAAACACTATATACTCACACGAGAATAGATTTATTTAATAAAACTTGATGAATATAAATTTTAATATGTACACGTACTGCGCATCGATAGCCGTAATAAAAATATTCGAAAAAAGAAAGATACCAAAAGAGATAAAATAAAATCAAAAGTAAACTTTTATATGTTTTCCCTATATACTAAATACCAATATTCTCCAAAAAGCCTCTACGAAGAGATAAAAAAAAAGAAGTACACATACAGGCTTTACCATGAAACGTATAAACTTATATGTTGATATATATTACATCCTCGTACACATTGAACAAAGTCAGCAATTTCTCTTTATACGTAATATCATATATACATAAACGGAATAAGTACGCATACACAAATGTTGATCCAACGTCTACATCAAAGAAAAATATCTATTATGCGAATGACCTACTCGATATACACATCTTATATAACATACATACTGATCTATGTTCAAATTCTTTTTCTTGTTTTTTTTTTGCAGGCTTTAGTTTTTTTTTTTGTATATTATACGACGAAAAAAAGGAGTAGAGCTTTTTTCCCATTTATTCAGGCTCTGCTCCGTTTTCAAGGCTTGCTGCCAATAAAGATTAGGGATAGGGACTGGTTGGGAATTTACGAGGGGTCCATTCGAATAAAAATAAGCTGATTCGAGAATTTAGTTGTCGAAAAGAAGAAGGAATAAAAAAAAAGAGAAAGGACAAGTACTTCTCATGCTTATGGATAGAAGAATTTTCTTCCTACCAAATTGCTCATACTTCAACAATTTTTACTATCTCTTTTGGCAAAAGTACAGGATAAATAGATTTAGGTTCTTCGTTTTTAGGATTAAAAGGGCTAATCGACTTGTTTTTATAGTTTTGATGCTTTTATTCTTGATTTTATAATTATTAAATTTATAGGATGATTTTCTTTGAAATTATAATTAACCTTTTGTCTAATATGTGTAAAATTAAATAACATTAATAAGATTAATAACTATGAACTAGACAATTATAAACAATAATATGACAATAATAAACAAGTTATTTTCTAACTATAATATAATCTTTCATGTAAATAAATTTGCTTTACAACAATTTGCATATAACAATAAATTTAAATTAGAAACATTATAAACATTTTGATGAACATTGTTACTTATTATGCTAACTTTAATTTCATAACCTGAAAATGAATTTGTTTTTGGGCTGATTAATAAACGTATAATTGTAGAATGATTATTCTTATTAAACGAACGAAATAATAAAGATCATATTTTGCGCAAACATTTATGATTATGAAACAGCCTTAAAACAAATGGAACTCATAAATCTTTGATCGACAAAGAAAAAAATAGAAGCGTGTAAACATTCATGAGAGAATGAAAAAAATATTTCAGAGAGTTGCTTTAAAGAAGATAACTTTATTAAACAAGTTTAATATTGTATTTCTCTTTTTACTTTTTATCTTGTTCGAGCTTTCATGGTAAAGTTTGTACTCTTTTAATCGAGAAATCATAAAACAAGTAGCCTTTGAGTTTGAATAAGCTAAAGACACAAAGAAAAGGTAAAGCTTTTTATTTCCGCGAAGCCATACCTACAAGAGTTCTTTATCCCAAAGTAGTTTTCTTTTTTTTCAAACAAGATGTATACGTAGAAAGAATAAAGTATGAAAATTCAGTATAAAGTAAAAAATGCTTATTAATATCTGATATCTAATTAATAGATGTAGTAACCTGATCATGTCATTATTATCTTGATTGAAAATTGTCTGTTATAATTAAGATATGATAACCCAATTTTATCAAGCCTTAGTTACTCGAAGCATCTCAATGTGTCGGAAAAAATAGTGTAAGACTTGGATTATATTATTCGACAATGCTCATTGTATAACAGTCAAAGAAGCTTAAAATTGATAATTTAATAAAACCAAGTGTTTATTTATTCAGAATATTAGATTATTATCTTCTAACGTCTATATACGTATAATATAAGTATCGCGGTCGCGATCTGTAGACAAGTGTGAAACCTTAGAATCGAAAGCGCAACTCTACTGTGCATTGATTTAATCAGTTCTAACTTATTTCATTTTTAATGTTTGACATAATGATCGTTTCGTTCTCTAATCAGTTAATCATAAATTTATTTATTGAAATGTAAAAAATATCATTGCAATAACAGTTTATACATTTTATATAAATCTACTTTGAAAGCTCGACTTTTCCTTCTGATTCCACGTAAGGTTCATGCTCGTATATTTTCGCCAGTAAGACATATCCGCATTTATAATTTATTTTTGCGAAAGCTCTACCCATAGTCACAAAAATGTTCTACCGTAGAATTTTTAACGCGCACGCGCAACAAGCAAGTGACAGCTCGTATAAAACGACTGCTTAAGTATGAAAAGGATTTTACTTCTTTGAGTTTACAAAAATAAAGTTAACTCCTCGTCCAAAAAACTTTAGAAAAGTAATAAATTTAAAGGTTGGACATAAATTTTAAAGTATATAAGAAAGTAATAAATTTAAAACGAAAAGTAAATAAATTTACGATAGTAAAATGAAAAAATAAATGACTTATTAAAGTAAAATAAAATCATTTAAAATTAATTTTACATAATGGAATACATATAGAGTCACCCATGTACATCAAGTACTTGAATAACCCCTGGCAGTGATTAATAAATCTTTAATTAAAAAAAAATACGTTTGTTAATAAAAAGAATAATATAAAAATGATAAATGCTGCGGAAATATTTGTCCAGGGTATTTCTTTTTTTATTACGTATGTGAACATCTGTAAATCAATTATTTCCTTTTAATGACATGCTTCACGTAGGAGAGACGCGAGCATATAATAAAGCCACAATTTGCAGAGAATTATTGTCTCTCGTGCTGTTTTTCATTACCATATACATCTATGCAGATGATTTGATGAGCGACATTCCGCCATTCATTTGCCGCTAGTCCTCGTCCAACATCGTTCGACTCTTCAATTTTATTGAGCTTGTAAAGAGCTTTTAAACATTGCTTTTTTTCTATTCTTTACTTTTGTCAGTGTGCATTTACGTGCTTTCTTTCAGGTTATTATGGAATTATTTTAAAAAGAAAATTTAAAAACCGTATGAGAACGGTAGAATTTAATTATTAACGTAGTTAAATAGTATGTAAAAAAAGTTAATATGTAATACTATTGTTTCACTCTTTCAACGATCAATGAAAATTTAGTACATGAAAAAAGTAATAATAATTACAAACTAATTGAAATATCAATTAAAAATTTAACGGACAGAAAAATAATGAAAAAATAACAAAGAAAATAATTTGTTAAAAACAAGTAATTTTTTATCTCTCACAAATAATGATCGTATTGAGGTTTGCTTTATTGAATAATATCATTGTTAGTTTAATGATAGAGAATGGAAAAGAAGAAAATCAATAGAATTAAGGGCTTAATTTTCTTACGATAACAATGTACATCGCACTCATATGAAATTCTCAATAAGTAAAAATACATAATGCAGATATAACATTTTAATTGAATAATATTTATTATTAATATTTTTGTCTTTTATCGTTTTAATGCTTCAAAGTAATAACATCTAAAGATAAGGTTTGTTTGTTTGTCATTAATTATTTTACGCATAGTACGATTATAACATCTTACGAAGTCATTTAGAAATGTTTTGAGATTCTCTTTCATAAGCTTGATTTTTATTAAGCTATTCAAGAGGATGACGAGAAAAGATGACGCGAATCAAAGATTAAATTTGAAAAGAAAAAATATATATTTTGTGAATGAAAGAGAATTATTAAGACCAAACTTAATGACAACAGATTAAAATTTTTTTTATCATTTTAGTTTGAAAAATATTGCTAATTGCTGTGATATCATAAATATTTATAAAATTGAAAATAAATTTACTCGTCAAAAGTTTTGCTCAGTTTCAATGTTGTAAAAAAATTCAATAGATTCACTTGAATAATATGTATATAATTCATAAATTAATTTAAATATGTCTATAAAAATATATTTCATATTTAGTATTATGTCAAACTATATTAAAATCAACAAAAATATTACATAAAATTTTAATATTTACAAAAAAATAGTTGAAAAAATAAATTTGGAAATAAATTTTTCAGTTTTTTTTTAAACTACCGAAAATTCAAAAGATTCTATGAGAACCCTTGAAACTTTCAAGCCTTTCTAAAATAATTGAATTTAACTTTTAGTCAAACCTGAATAGTAATACTCCCCCAAACACACATACTCACACATATAAAATTTTTTGAAAATACTTTTTTTATTCACTGAATTTAAATTATAGACTTCTAAGTCAGGAAGTGAAAAAATCTTTCAACGTATAAAAAGCTTTGTGAAAAAGCGAAAACGATAAAAATTTATTAATCATTTATTAATGAGAATTTCCGAAAATTTTTAACAATATTTTAGGTTTTATCTTTTTATTTTAAATGAAAAATATAAAAGACATGCTCAAAACTCTTTTATAAGCGAAAATTATAAAATTAATCATAAGTATAAATAAATACAGAATAAAGTATAAATAAATACAGAATAAAGTATAAATAAATACAGAAAAAAGTCATTCACACGATAAATACAAAATCTTCTTCATTCATATTTACCTTACCAGTAGAATAAATGCGTATATGATCAGACATGAATATTCATAAAAGAAATAAATAATATTTAAAAAAATGCAATATAAACAGAATTAAATAAAACCACATTTATGAGTCGTTTAATTCTATCATAAACGCAACGACTTTAATAAAATTAAACATTCGTGCATATACGAAGTATACTCCAATTGCTACGTCAGCATAACAAATAAGTCCATCATGGAAAGTTTCCTTTAGCCCAAGTGCTTCTATATCTCTTAAAGTTTACCAAGTGTATACGAACAATTTTCTTAATACAGTCCTTCTCTCTTGCTCTCTGCTATTCGCTTATAATGTAACTATACAATGTACAGTATGTATATAAGTATATCTATATGCTTAACACCACAAGCACGCGCCCGTTTCCACACGCCACAATAACAATTATGTATAATGTCAGGCATGCAGCAGAGGCTTTCCTACAATCATCAATTATATAAGCTTACTAGCTAACCTACTCTTCTCTCTCTCTCTCTCTCATTCTTCTTTCTCTTTCTCTTTGTCTGTTTCGTTCAATATTTATTCGTTGAAATGAGGAAAAGCCTTAAAAGCTTTCACTAGGTCACTAGGTATGTATCTTTATTGAATGAAACGCAACAAAAGAGAATACATATATATATATATACATACGTGTATTATTATTGATATTTCCATAATTCAAGGTACACCATATTTACGCCCATGGATTTTGCCCAACGTTATTGCAGAAACTCCTGTACGTAGGCATATAATACCAACGGGGACTAAAGGCTATTGTCATTCTTGTGTACGCACATATACATATTGTAGAGAGTGACATTGTATTGACATTAAAGTTAGCTTTGCTGACCCTTTGTATTTAGAAGGCAGCAATGTGACGCTGTGTACCTACATTTCTAAGACTTGTGCATTAAGTCCAAGTGTAAGCTCGACTTTTTTTCATGAAAGAAATACCGCGTATATATTTCATTTTGTACTACTGCAGCTTTCAAGTGCAAGATTAAATATGCTTTCATGAATGCATTTTTCTTTGTTTAGAGAATTGAACAAAATTAACATAACGTGAATTAACTTTTAAAATTTTATTTTAATATTTTTAAATGATTAAATGAGAAAAATAGTAAACAAAAGTTTTATTTTCCTGATTTTTTAAAAGCTGAATAATCAAAGTAATATGATTAAAATTTATTTTTACTATTCTTATTTTTAACTTTTCACCTGTTGGATGTTATCAAATAAATAAAAGTTTTTCTCGTGATACGATCATTCAATAATAAATTGATTTTGCTTATTTTTTGAACGAACAAAATAATGAATAAAACATATCGTCAACCGAACTGAAATAGCCTTTTCTTCGCAAATCCGTTGTAAAATTTAAGAAAAGAAAAAGAACAAATGTTTAAAAAAAAAAGAAGAGAAAAAAAACAAACGAACGGTCCCGGTTTTGTTTTTGCTAGGAATTTAAAAATCGGCAAATGGAACGTACGATAGCTTAAAAGCACGCTCAATCGAACGCAAAACGCTTCCTCGAATGCACGATTTCGCCGTTCTATAGTTTTTTTCTTTTCAATTAATGAATGAAATTGGTGAGTTCCACTTTTTTTTTCAATTGCTCTCTCGATTTCTCGCTTTGTTGTATTTTTTTTTATTTTTTTTATCTCGTTCGCCGTTGTTTTTTTTTATTTTATTTTTTTTTTGTGCCCATCAACTGTGTATTTTTTATCGACATAACGAGCTCTACTGAATTGTTTGGAAAACAATTTTAAAAATATTATGCAATGAAATATGAGTTGGTATATATATTTGCTGAAAAAGAGAAGTAATAAAATTTCATAACGGAATATGTAATTTGCGCAATGTAAGGTATAATTTATGTAACGCTGAAACAATGAAATTTTGCAAGAATAATGTAATATTAAATTATACCAATTCTTTTGTGTAATGTATTGTGAGCGCCGAAAAAAAGTCTATAAGATATTTATATTCTTTAAAAACTGAAATAGTATAAAATATCGTCATTGATTTTCAATATTAGTTCCTAAATTTATTGCATTATCTTATTTGATGATAAAAAAAGGATTTGAAATATAATGATAAAAACGATATTGCTTTTGCATGTAATAACTAAAATATCACTTGCAGATTAAATTATTTAATAAATATTTGACTTTAATCAAAATTTAATTCCAAGTGTAGAAATAAAAAAGTAACAAAAAACAAAGATTGATTAAAAAAAAAAGAAATTTCAGTCATTAAAGTCTAGAGTAGACATTGGAGTTCTAAATGAACCGAATAAACCCTAGCTAAATCCCTGGTCGACCATTACACCCACTCGTAGGCGTGTTTTACCAAACCAGTAATCGCGTTGGGAGAATATCAAGTGTGTAAAGTATAATAGGATTCATCGGGTTTTTTATTTAACAAAAGTATTTTAAATTTTTCTTCATTTAGATTGCTTCATGCAAATTAACGAATTTGTATTAATTTGTTGTTCATGCCACTTTATAAAAATAATCTTTTGATTTTTTTTATTATTTATTTCATTTTCGTTTATTTTAATAAACATTGAAATGTTTGAATATAATAAGTTTGATGTTTTTTCATGACAAGTGGAAGTGAACTGCAAGTTAAAGCTGTCAAGATCACTCTATTGTGAATGCGGTAAATGTATAAAATCGTTGAGAAATTAATAAAATATATAAAAAAATACTAAAAATTCTTTTAATAACCGTAAAATTCAGAAAATTTTTTATTAAAAGCTATTGTTTTATTTTTTTTTCGAATTGTTAATTTTATATTTTATAAAAGAATTAAATTTTATTTTTCATTCGAGCATTTTAAATTATGTTTAATGAGGTCTATTATACCAATTTTTTTATTCTCTTTTTTTGGTAAATGGAGAGAATTTAATTGTAAAATTTACAATGGGATTCTGAACAAAAATTACAATGACGCTTTTTTTAAATATTTTGATGACACTTCATTAAAATTTACCGAGTAGTACTTGTAAAAATAATTGGTAACATACAATTTTTGAGGATTGTAGCCGTGGTTAATCTAAAAAAAAATTTATAAGAAAATTCTATTCATGTATTATGTATGTGATCTTTCATGCATGTACGCATTTAAATTGAATAATTAATTCAATATTACGAAAAATACACAAGGAGACGTGATGTGTCAAAAAAATCTATATCAAACTCGTCTTCTCAATCCCAATGACCTTAGAAACAGAGACATTAGCATAAAAGAAAAAGTATGAAAATAAAGCTTAGATTAAAAGGACTATAATTCTTAATAGTATAAAGATCTTCATTCTCTGGTTTGTATTGAGGTCAAAACATATATAGGCAAAAAGCAGGCTGCTTCCCTCTCTCCCTTATGTAACATCAGATGAATCATGCATGTAGATCTGACCCAACCCTATTTGAATTTCCGTCTCATCATTAATGCAGGTCGGTTGATTTCAAAGGCCAGACCAGTAGTATAAGCTATTTCATGCCGCCATTCGGGGGAGGAGAGCCACTCGTAAACGCACAAGTGCGTTATACGATGGGGAAAGAGAGAGAAAGAGAGCTTCTCTACGAACGAATACACACGCCAAATTTCTGTGGTATACCGTTATACATAGATATACGATTCGTATGTATGCGTTTTGTACATACAAATGGCAGGTTGGTTTATTCTAGAAATTATTGCAGGGTCAATTCGGACGGTATGAATTTGATTGCACGGAAATTGTTATGTACCTTTAATAAGATTTAATGTTTAACTAATTTATTTTAATATATTTCGAATGAATCATAGATTTTCAATGATTATTTAATCTTTAATTTTCATATGAATTGCTTAAAATGATGGATTTCAAATCAGATTAATCAATGTCAAAACTGTTACCTGTTAATTTCCTCTGATGAAAAAGTAAATATTTCTTTTTTTTTTATTTGATGAAATAAGCTTTTAATAAATAATTAGTTGAATAAATCATCTATTTTTAAAATCCATATTATTATTATGGAAAAAATTTCTTTACTTAAAAATCAAAATTTTAGTAATTTAAAACAACAATTAAAAAAAAAAATTATAAATGGTACTTTAAATTTGATCAAGCTTTGATATTTTAGATGTTTATTCTTGTCTTTCCTTTGAAGGTAAGGGAACACCCATATTTAACAGTTCTTTTAATTAATGTAATGTGAAATGGAGACTTTTTAAATATGGGTGTACCCTTATCGAGGCAATAACTTTTCATGCAAACTCTAAAATGAAATGTTTCACTTTGTAATATTTTTAGCAGCCTAATGTATCATCTTTAAATTTAGCTGATCAAAAGTTAAATAAAGTAAGAATCATAATACTTGATTACTTTTCTCGTAAATTGAGTTAAATTAAAAAAAAAAATCAGGAATTAATTTTTTTTCAAGTTTTACTAAAAAAATTCTTAATTTATAAATAAAAGTTGCTGAGAAAAATATTTTATACAGAATTAAAAAATAAGATGATTTTTAGTAAGTACTGTTCTAAATAAACTATTGTGGTTGTGCGGAGCCTATTAATTATACCTCTAATAGCCAATTAGATAATGTATCTATGTATATGTTAAATTGGAATGTGGTTGAGAATTACTACCTGAAATCGTGTTAAAACTTATAAATGTTTTTTTCAAAAATGAGTGGAATATTTATTTTTTTTTATTATATATTTTTGGTTGAAAGTGCTTTCTATTCCTAAAAGTCTATCGTTATTCTTTTTTTAATTTTATTTAATGTTACTATATTTGTGCTATTATTGCGATGCTAATTAGCGACAAAAGTTGTCAGTGTGTGCTGTGAACAAAGCACATGTAACGAACAGTGGTGCTTGTATCAATCAACCGTGACCGTATCGTCGATTTATTCAGATGACATCATGAGGATACATTAAACGAGTGCTTTAGCATTCGTGTAATCACTATGAAATTAATTTTTAGATGTCAATAAAAAATCAATACAATAATAATAAAGTGTATTGACAAGCACATTTGTGATACACTTGTATTTTATTCAAGGCTAAGCGCAAACTGAGAAAGGTTTCTTCAAGAAAACTTTTTGTATTACAGAAATTTTTCTTAATTTTACAAATAATACAAATATATTTAATCACTTGACAATTGGCAATGAACATAAAGAGTGTTTGTCCAATATAATTTAACTGATGTAATATGAAGCACATTAAATATTTTAAATACTTAATGCGAAAAGAAATGTAATAGCTTTACTTGAAATGATAAACAAATAAGAATAAGAAACACAATGATAAAAAAATCAAAACATCGCCAAAGTTTTCATGTTTTGAAGAAAAGAAGAAATGCAAACTCTTTCTTTAGAAAATCAAAACAATATATTAAATTCTGGAAAAACTTGGAATATCACATTTGCTCCTTACCATCCAACCAATTCTTATTTTCTTTTTTTTCTTTCCGTTTCGATAACAGCTTACTTTCCAGGCCTTACAAAAATTGTCAGTAAATCCTTGCCTATTATACAGTTTATATATTTGGTCGTTCAAAAGGATAAAAAGCAAAGCAAACGTACACTCCGATATCTGATTTTCTACTTTTCTTATTTTCATCTTTTTACAATTTTCTCTTTCCGGTGTTTTTCTAAAGGATAACACGTTCATTTACTATTGCTCTTTCCTCGGACCTCACAGTGACTTCAATTTGTCTTATTTTATTTTTCTCATTCTTTTTATTTTTAAGAAGAACCCGCAGTCTCGTCTCCTTTCTAGAGCGGCCCCTAAATTTTCTCTTAATTATACGGTAAGAAGAAAGGATAGTTAATTAACGTCTAGGCTCCCTCGAGGTCAATCATTCTCTTCTTCTTCCTTCCCTCTCTCTCTCTTTCTATTTGCCTTAAAATTCAAGCCGAGCTAAAGCTTTGCCTTCTTTTATACTACAGTTCAACAAGTAGGTAAAGGATGAAGAGAATTATTTCGTTCGTGGATGATGTAGGTGTGGAAAGATTAATCACTTGTTTTTTTTTTCTTCTTTCTTTCACGGCATAATCATGAGGCTCGTTGCGCAATTTTCTTTACGAAATCTTCTCTTATTTCGTTAGTTAAAGAAAACTTCAGCTTTGGCTGTTATTATGTCGACGATATTTCTTAAGTTACAATGTTGTCAAGTTTGTATTTGATGAATTATACACTTCATAATTAACCTTTTTGATTCACTATATACAGAGTCTTCGATTTTATTTTAATTTTGTTGCTATAATTTTTTAAATAAAAAAGAAATTGTCTTGGTTAATCAAAAGCATTATTACCTTTGTTTCAGATTAATAATAAAACTATATCATTGTTAACTCGATACGTAAATTTCAAGCCTTAAAAAAAGTTAATATCTTTGTTAAAACGAAATCGTGACATAAGAAAAAAACGAAAGAATGAAATAAAAATAATGTTACACAATGAATAAATTCCTAATTAAGAATTCAACATCCAATTTCTTCTAATTACTCTTCTATTCATCCGTTACATCAAAGAAAATTTGTAACATTATTTACGTTGACTAAAAGGTTCTAATATATTCTGTTAAAGGTATAAGATTATAACTTAATCGTTCTCGAAAGGCAAAAGCGTTACTATGTTGGTGTAAAGGAGGAAAGCTTGGTAGCTCTAGCATGACCTAATTAATTTACGATTTAACCTTACCCCTTCGTCTCTCCCTTCTCTTCACCCTTTTTGTCCCACTCTCCTCCGATGACACGATTAATTGCTTGACTCTTAATTAATCGATCCGGATGTCTTTAATTACCAATGTTACGTTATCCGGTAGCTGCTCTTAGGAGTTATCACAAGAAATTTAATTTTCTTTTATGTTTTTTCCTTTCGTCTTTTAAATTTTAAGAGGAATTTTTCAATCAAAGTACACGGAAATTCTTTTAAGCATAAACGTTCAATACTTTGAATGCAGTAAGTAAATTTTAGAATTAAAAGATAATTTTTATTGTTAATATTGTAAGAAAAAATGACATTTATAAGGAGCATTTTAAAAATAATTACTCCAACAGAATATAAAGTAACTAAGAGGCCGAAAACTCTGAAAAAAGAAAAAAAAATAATGATAAAAGGGGGTTAAAAAAGAGAGTAAAAAGCACGATAAGGTAATATCATGGAAAAAGTTAAAAAATGTTGAGAGTATTTTAAAACGCGATTAAAGTACTTTAGTACATGTATGTGTGTGCAAAAAAAAAGTAAGGGAGGGAAGGGGTCAAGAGAAAGATTCAAGCGGTACTTGTAAAAAAAAGGCTTGTACCAGTTTGGGCTGAAGTGCTGACTACGTTGGCGCCTGCTTTGATCGACACGTTTCGCATTTTTTTTTCTTTTTTTATTTTGTTTAATGTTTTATTTTATTTCTTTTCTTTTTTTTTAAATTTAACGCGCTATAACTCACTTTTTACATCCTGCAGTTGGAAATGAATTTGAAAGATCAAAGATTTTATTGAAACGCTTTAGATTGTGTCCATTAAATGTGAGTTGATTAATTTTAAAGTAAAAAAATTTAATTTAGTCAAATAAGGTAATAATTTTAAAGTTTTCAAAGTTTTCAAAGTTAAAATCGATATTGAAGTGACGCTTAATTTAAACTTTCTTGTAAGAATTTCCAAGGAAAGTATTTACTCGGAAAGAAAAAAAATTCTTGAAAAATCTTCAGTATAAAATTTTATTATAATTCAAGATTTGCATCAATCGTAATGATAGTTAAAAATGTAAAAAAGAACAATAACCCTCTGAAATTTAAATCTTCACTATATCTTGTATATTCTTTATAAACAAAATAATGGAACTCATGTTTCAAGATTTATTTCATTGGGTCTTAATTTTTGAATTCAACTTTCTTTTTGTTTTGTATAACTTTTTTTTAGTAGCTTAACTTTTTTATATTTTATGGCATTCTAAAATATTATACAAAATATTTTTTTATAGTGAATCTTTTTAATTAAAATTTAATATTTTTTCTGAAGATACTTCATGGTATCTACAGTGCAAAAAGTAACAATGTTTAGTTAATAAAAACAAAAAATGTTAAAAATGCTTAAGAGAACTGAAAATAAAAAGTTTATTAACAAAACAAAATAAAGATAAGAATTTGCAAAAAATGCTGTTATTTAAAAATTTAAAAAAAACTCTGTATGTATTAAATAGCTAATAAACATCTGAATTCGCATGATATTAAATATAAAAAATTTTTATTAAAATAAACTTTGCAATATGTATCCTATTTTTTTAGATGATGCTTTCAGTAAAAAATTTTTAATCTATTTTAAATTATAAATATTAAATAACTATATTCGATTTTTCATGTACAGTAATTGAAGTTTCACTTTTAGTAACTAAATGGCCATTAGTGAAGCAAAATACACTTATCACGAATAAATTGAAAAAAAAATAGAAGAAAATAACAATTTATAAAAGTGCAAATTCCTTAAAATCATTTTCCCATAAAATAATTCATAATTGTTAATTCCCAGGAAAGAAAAGAAACGAATTCTAAACAATTGAATTGTAATTAAAGTAAGCAATCAATAAAATTCAATTGTCACCAGTTTGCGAGTCAGTTTAATTAAAGCATAAAATGACCTGGTTTCAAATGGCAAAACAATTTGACAAAACGTATCCATCGGTTCTAAGCTTACGTGCTATTTTGTACACTGTACATTTAAGAGAGAAAACACGGGAGAAGGAATGAATGAAACTAGAAAAGAGAGAAAAAAAAACAAGATAGAAAGTACATGATAATAGTTTAGAAACGTTTGGCCAAAAGGAAAACGGTAAACGTTAAGTATGTACTTGTATTTTCTCTCTCTCCGCAAGTGATCATAGACTATAAAGCTAGAAAAAGGGTTTGGGTTTAAGGAGGAGGAGGTCAAGAGAGTGGGAGAGGCGCTTTATACCAGTTTAAGTGCAATCCTCGCTACATCGAGAACATTTTCCCTCTTCTCTTCTATATCTTTAAGACTTTCAACGCTTCTATCATTGAGTTGTTAAATCGTATTTTTCAAATAGTTTTCTCATTTTCTTGCTTTCCTTATTTTTCTTCTTATTCTTTACTTTTTTTTCTTTTTTTTTTCTTTTCTTAGCTCGATTATACTTATTTTGTTCAATCAATGCGATTCTTTATCCATTCGATAATATTGTGATCGCTATTCGAAAAATGTTACTGACAAATATTTTTTACATTCTTTGTTTTAAAAACATTCTATATGGTAAAATTGTTATTTTTTAATCTTTGATTAATTTCAAATAAATAATTAATTATAATTTTATAATATTTTATAAAAAAAATCTTTTTTAAAGTCTACAATAATTGAAACTTTATAATGGCAGTTCTTATATGTACATTTAATAAGTTTATTTAATGTTATAAATGTTTAATTAAACGTATTTTATTACTTTTTAAACAAGAGAAATACACAAAACAATCGAGTAAATTTAGCTTGGAGTCTATATTGTTCCAAAGTTTTCACTTCTAGTTTACCCGGTTTGATTGACACATTTCATTTGTCATACTTTTTAACGTTCGCAAAGGCAATTTCTTCATTTTTTAGAAATAAAGAACGTTTTCACTCGTGAAATAACGAGTAAATTTATGGGGCGTTTAAAAGTAAGAAAAAAATTCATTTAATCTTTCTACACCTAAATTTTTTCAAGTCAAGAAATCATCCTAAAAATAATTTAAAGATGATTTACGTTCACATTCAAATCAATTTTTGCAATAGAAAAAATTTATTTTTATTTTGAGGTTTTTAAATGTTATACAAATTTATAACTTTATTATAAGATTAGAAATTCTTCACTCTAATCCAGCCCATGTTTATTTTTAAAACTTTAAAGTTAGAAATTTGAAAAAATTTTTTTAGATGCTTGTCTGTTCTTTTCGGTATAGTAAAAAAAAAAATAAAAAATAAAAAAATCATTGGATATACATTAATTAAAATTTCTATCTAAAATTTCCTATAAAGCTTTTATTTTAAATCTTTATATCTACTTTATCTATCTACGTAACAAAGAAATACGATAACAAAAGCACCGTAAGACAATTTCACTCGTTAATTTATCTTATACCTTTAATTTCACCAAGCCTCTCTCTCTCTACGCTACTTTTACTAGTGACAAATTTCATTCTTGCTCTTTCTCTCTATCTTTTTCTCTCGTACGTGCATCGAATATATGTTCTAAAAGTTAAATTTGCAAAGCGACTACTGTAAAAGCTTTGCAAATTAATGTCCACCCCTTTCGGGCTGACTATACGTTGGCTCATTCTACTTGCATCCATGGCTCGTTGCTTTTTACTTGAATTTTACCTCTATACTACTACCCTTTTCTCCATATAAGAGTATTTGCTTACTGGTCACAAGCTTCAGACACTTAAATGTATTATATGTATATATATATATATATATATATATATATATATATATATACATAACGTTAACATATATGGTTTATTATACTGCTACTAAAGTGGCTTTTGTCTACACAATTACTTGTTAGCCCTTTATAAACGTGGGCTTGGCGAAGGAAAATTGCATCACACTATCTCTTTCTCTCTTTCTTTCTCTCTACCGAGCGGCCGGATACGTGCGCTGCAATTTGAATCTTCTGCTGGTTTAAGGCGACTTCGGATTTTAGGTTAGGTTTTATTTTTGAGTTTACAAATTACTCTTTCAATATGTAAAATTTTTCAGATTTTCTAATTTTCCACCATTCTACGGATTATAATAAATGGTGGAAAATTAAAAAATTCAAAAAATTTTAGAAACTGAAAGAGTAATTTGTAAACTACAAAATGAAATCGAACCGAACTTCCGTAGTCGCCTTAAGGAAAGTTTTAAACGCGCTCGCGCACGCGCATTAAACCGTGGAATAAAGTAGCCTTATGATTTTACACTGACGGGCTTTAAGACATGCACAGCTGGAATATGTTATGTGCGTATAGCTATATCTTGGTGATGCCTAAATTGCTACGTACTTTTGAAGGGTATCACATGAATTTTATGATTAATGTCTAGTGGCGTTATCGTTATCTAGAATATTACTTTGAGACAAGTTTAAGGGGAAATATTATATAATGGAAAAAATCATGCAGATTATACACTGATATCTTCAAACATTTTTAATAACACTTTTTTATAAACAAAACTATTAATTTATTTAATCTTATTGAAAAAAATATAGATATAATTTAATTATATTTTTAATTTAACACAGTTGAGATGGAAAATTAAATCTTTTTTATTGTGATTGAGATCTCAATTACAATAGTATGAAATAAAAATAATAAAAATTTAATAAAAATATCAAACAACAATAAACCTTTTAGTTATAAAAAATTGAAACGCTGCTCTTTTATAATACTAGACACTTTCTGAATTCTGATTTTACTTTGAGATCCATTCAGGCAATGAAAGATGAAAACATTAAAAAAAAAAGGTAAAATAATAAAAAAAAAGAATCTGTAATCGAGCTCTCTAGAGCGTACAGCTTGAAGCAAAGTAAAATTTATTTTTCATTCATGTCACAACGGAAGCGTCCATTGCCACTTTTCTTCCTTTCTTTTTTTCTTTCATTCTTTCTATTCCATTATTTTCCAAGCTCCAGAGAGTGGGATAAAGAAAATGCGTGCAAAAACAATATAACGCTCCGGTAAAAGTAGCGCAGAAGAGAGGATTTCCAGTCTCATTTGTATCCTCGTTTTCTCTGCTACAGGAAAAGGTTCATTCGTACCCCCCTTCCCCCGCTCCTTCCATTTCTTTCCACACACATTTGCATTAAGCTAAAGGGTAATAGTAGGAAAATTTCACGCGTATTTGTGTATATATATATCTGTGTATACGCGTACTAAAAAGCACAGATTTTAATGACCCCCAGCTTTAACGTGGTCTTTCGACCTTATTAAAGATTCTTTGTGGACCAAAATTGAATTGCTAATTGCGCAGTTACTTTTCTTTTTTTCACAGACGACACCTTAACGATAAAACTTAACGTAGGAAGTTTGAAGTAAATAGTACGTTCTTTTTCTATGTTTATTTGAAAAAAGAAATTAAATAACTATACATTAAACATTGTAATAATTAATTTTTTACATTAAATTTAATGTGCTGTAGCTATTTCAAAAGAATTTTTAAAGCTTAATTGCTGGAGTTTTTAGACTCTTTGGCTTTTTATCTAAAATGGCGAACAGAGATGAAAGAAATTCGAAAAGTTCAATTACACTGTTAAAAAATACATGAAATTTGCTTCCAGTACATGCATTAAATTTTCGGAAAATACATTAAAATTACGATAAAATGTATTAATTTTCATGCAAATCAGTATTAAATTTCATCTTAATAAATAAAATTTAATGATGATTTGCATGAAAATTAATACATTTTACCGTAATTTTAACGTATTTTTAGAAAATTAATGCATGTACTGGAAGCAAATTTCATGCATTTTTTAACAGTGTAGATAGGAATAGTTAAATTTCGCACTAATGACTTAGAAAATTGGAATACAAATTATCAATCTTATATTTTTTTAACTTCATTCAATATCTAAAATAAATGAATGAAAATTAACAATATAAATAAAACATTTTAATCATTCGTATTTCGAAATTCAAATTATTAATTTTGGAAATCAGCAATTCTATGATATACGGACCATAAATAAAAATCCCGAACTTAATTAAATTTATAGGAAGTATAAAAGCTTTTCCAGATTGCAATTAATTAATTTTTCTAAATCCCATCAATCATACGACTTGATAATAAACACAAGTATCGTGACAACTCTGATATTAAACTTTAATAAACGTACCTCACCAATATATTAATCATCCAAATAATCTTCCTTCACTATAGTATATTATTTCTAAATGAATCATAATTTCTATAATTTTGGTTTTTAAAATGTTCATCCAGAGCATGAGCATGAAAATGAAAATAACAGTTTAATAAAAAATAAAGAGAGAGATAAAAGAGAGCTTTGAAATAAAAAATTACTACATTCATAATGCTCCTATCTTCTTATCCATAAAATTTCTATTTAAGCCTCTCTTTAACAGTCGACGGCAAATGTCAATGATCCTATTCTCGTAATTACGCAAATTGTTCTCAACCGAGACGCCAGTACAATTACAGATAAGTGTATATGGAAATAAAGGAAAAAAAAGTTAAAGCAAGACAGAGAGAAAAAAATAAATAGAACGCAGACATAGTACAATTATCATAAGATCGTTGGATATTCCCATGCAATTACAATGGATATGTTATATAGTTGCTTAACGTCATTACTATATAGGATATAATACGCTTGATACATAAGGTAGATTTGGTAGCTAGTCAAGTGAAATAAGCGAAGTAACAGAGCGGGGGTGTATATATATATCTCGGGATTGTATAAAGCTGCATCTATATCTATATACATATACAAGTTGGAGGAGAGGTTAACATACAAGAGCTAAAATCGAATATCGCTTGTATATAGTCTGCAATACACGAACAATATATCATTGTTCAGGATAGTTAACTTTGACGTTTCAGATTAAATCAATTAAAGCTAAAATATCAAATGTAGATTATTCTAGTGTACTTATATTTATTAAAAAATCTGTTGAGCTTCAAATAAGTCCATTGTCATTAATTAAATGACTTTGGATTGGGATAAATAGAAACTATTTTATTGTTGAGTACGATGATAATCTTCAAAAAATATTATTAATCAAAGATATTCATTCAGCATCGATATTCATTTATTAAATATTACTTAATTTCTATTTAAAAGTTTTTCACCTAAATTTTATTGAAAAATATAAATGAAGTCAAAATTTATTCCATTTGCAAATTTAATTAAAATATTTCAGAATAAAAACGCAGCAATATCGAGTAACAAAAACTATTTTAATAATTAATATTCAGTTTATAATTCAATTTATTCAATATTACATATTCACGCTTTATCATTATTCTGAAATTTATTTGACTGTAATTTGAAATCTATTAAGTAAAATAAGGTTCGATTAATTAACAATGGGAAAAATCAATCATTAGCAACACAAGGAAATATAATGGTACTCGAAGCATTCTAAATTAAGTTCTTTCCCTGACTTTTGTCTCTAATTAATTGATGAAATATTTAAAAATTGGTTAATTGTCAGGGAATTATCCTGGAATTTCGTTAAATTTTCAACGATCCTCGCTTGACATCTCATTAACTAGCCACTACACTTTTCGAGCATAAAGCACATTCATAAAATATCGTTCCTTCTATTTTATAATACATTGCTTCCACGTTTATTATTTCATCAGTTTTTACGAAAAGAAAAAGAAATGCTTTCCTTTTAATCACTTTTAATATATTAAATTTGATTAAATATTTTGTAGTTGCTATGAATCATTAACGGAAAATAAAAAACGAATGACCTTTAAAAAGTATTTTAATAATAACAATGATACTTATATAAGTAATGATATGAATAATAATGATTAGTCATGCATTAAATATTTAATTAATTAAATTTACTTTCAGCGCCTTTTGATAATATCATCAAACAAAGTAAGCAGAATTTACGTAATAACAAAACCATAACGTCATTCGTATGTAAACAATAATAACATCTCTGATGAACAATTTCTCTGCTGGACAACATCCATGCTGTCCTTATGTAACTTGCTTTTGATCATTAAAGATTGAAAACCAATTAGTCAAAAGCTTTAAGGATATTTAAGCTGGAAGAAATTTCAGTTTCTGATAAACTTTGTATTTTATTACTATATTTAAACAAAATTTGTTTTGAAAGAACTTTCAAAACTGTATTTAATTTGTATCGAATGTACATTTATTTTGCTTTAAATTTATTTAAACATAATTCGATAATTTAATACATTAACATTCTATTCAATACCAAAATTCTAAATATAAAAACATGCATTTATTTTTAATTAAATATATCATCATGTGTTTTTATCGTATGTACTTCAATGCGCTTTCAGTAAAATAATAAACAAAATTAGATCCTTCAAACTTACACTGTCATAAATAACATTAATGTTTGCGTGCTTCAAAACTTTGATACAAGCTTTCTGTAATTTATAAATATTACACAAAACAAGCGCAGTTACAAATTCGGCTAACAATTTAATTCTAAAAACTATTTTAAACTCTGTTTTAAAACTAAACGAATCATCTAACGAGCTACAACGTTGATAAAACATTTTGATACTTTTTCTATATTGGCATATTACGTATAAGTCAAATATTTAAATGATTATTCATTAATAGTAAGACATTCTTAAAAAATAAAAATATCGATTCTCAAGATTTTAATTTACCTTTAATGAAAAAGTAATTTGTCGTCTTGCTTAAATTGAAAATTTGATTAAAGTATGAAAATTCATTTAAAAAGCAATCTTCTCAAATTATAAAGATTTGAAGCCTCGAATAAGAAGAAGATATTTCGAGTAAGTTTCTTCGTTTTAACAATTTTCATCTTTTGCGTTTTACGAGAAAGTCAACACTGCTATTAATTATAAGCGCGTCTTTTGTTAACCAAGTTATAAGATGAAATACAATTAAATATTTTATAACGCTTCCTTCTTACGATACTTTTTTATTCGTTTGTATATTCGCGAATGTCGTTTTTTATTTATTTAATGGTTTTCAATGGAAGCATAACGGATGTATCGTTACGCTTTCCTATTCTCTTTTGAAAATGACTGGGTGATGTAAATTCTATCTTGCTCGCATGAATAATAAGTTTTACTAGCAGCGCTATACTTTATCCTCTGGCATCTCGACTTTCGTTCCAGGAGCTTTTGCATCTATTTTATCGCAATATTAATCTATCATAAGCATTGGATTTTAAAAGTAAATTTTATCCTCAAGGTATTACATTTTTTATAACATATTTATGAGAACAAATTTTATGATGATATTTCCTCTTATGAACTTTTGTTTTATCAAAGGAAAATACATAAAACCTTCTGATAGACAAATAAACATTAATAAAAATGACCAAACTGTTTCAATAAACGTCGAGTACATATCAAAGATTGTGAATTGCTGCTAACAAATAACAAATCGTCAGTAAGAGTTGTTGTGCACAAGAGAGAGCTTAAGTCACTCCCTTGAGTCCCATTGATAAAAGGAAAAAAAAAACGAAGCTATTGTCAAGAGCCCTGTTGTTTAGGCTAAGAAAAGCATTGATTTCTTTTATTCTCCTCTTCTTGTTTTTTGCCCGAACCGCAATCTTGTCGATACATTCATCAATGGTATATATACATTGACCAATATGTACTTTGAATGAAAGGTTCAAAACGACGAATTTATTAGTTAAAAGATTTTCTTTGTTTCTTGTTATTTTTGCTCTTAAGTGAAATTTAAGATTTTTATTCAATTAATGGTTATATTTATGTGAGCAATACATTTAAGAAAAAAATAAAGAATTATAAGATAATCTAATATAAACTTATTTTGTTCGTTATTTTATATCATAATAATTTGTATTAATTATAAGGATAAATTTGTGTTTTTGTTTACAATTTAAGAAATATCTCAAATATAGTAATTAAATTTATGCCAGAAAAATTGTATTTGAGGTAAAAGTTCCAATAATTTGATTTACAAAGTCTATGTGAAAACTTTAACCTCAATAAATAAAAAAAAATTTTTTATAGAAATATTTTTTTTTTATTTTACTGTGATTATAAATAGATAAAATATATAAAAATGAATAAAAACACAATTGCGAATAAAAATTATTTCAACCGTATAATATCTTCATTTCCCTTTTTTTGGTCACCTTCTTTTCTTGGACTATTGACTCTTGACTCGTCTTTCGTTTCCACCTATACGTTCTCTCATTTTATCGGTGTTTTCAAGAACGTAAGAGAAAACGATTTTTCGCGTGTACATATACATATGATACTCGGACGCATATATGTATATATATAAAATGTTATTGAGTCTACAAAGAAGTAGTGTTTTTGGTTGAGACAGTAATACAGCTCAAGAGTTAAAGAATAGAACATGTGCCAAGTCATGAGTGAAAAGCTTTATTCCTACTTGTATTTTTCTAGCTGTCCATTTACTTATGTTTTTTTTTCATTTTTATTTCTTATATCTTATATTCTTTCTTATATCGATACTTATATTTTTTTCTTATTTTCATCTCCTAGCCACAACGAGCAGATTCATGACTTTATATTGAGAGGATTTTTATTTTCTTTCCTATAGCTTTTACTTTATTTTATTTTGTTCTACACTCGATATAATGAAAAAAATTTTTTTTTTCATTCATTTTATTCATCGTATGTAGATTAAAATCTTTTTTTATCATTATTTTTCTCCGATATTATAATTTAAAAATTTCATGGATACGTAATTTAATTTACGTAAGCGAAGGTTTTTTGTATACATTATTGCAATTAAATATCCGTGATTTTAAAAGTTTTTTCCGTCATTAATCACTTTTCAATATTTTCCTATCCATATAATCATTGCACTGGTTTTACTTTTTTTTCTTTTCATTAGAAATCTCGTCATTATTCCTTTTTTTCGATTTAGTAAAAGTTCATCAATTATCTTCCTTTTTTTTTTATTAAATCCTCTTCGATATGTTTTCTATTTTTATTCCTTTGGTCTCTCTAGCGTAACCTTTTTTTCAATTTCGCTATCTCTAATAGAACTTTATACGCTTGGAAAATCCGGCGCTTGTCCTATAAATTAATTTACCTAAAGGAAAAATCGAGAAAATAAAGAAAAAGAAAGAGAGACGATAGAGAAAGGGGGAACGTAAGCGCTTGTAAAAATTTTTCTCTTTTTTTTATTCTTTTTTTTAACCAGCCCCTCCAATGCTATCTCCTTTTACATTTTTCCCATTCGTGTTCGTATTATACTTGGGCTTTGTTCTCTAGCTTGCCTAATTTCCTTCTGTGTTTCTCGACTCACTGTGTGGTTTTTTTTCTTCTTCTTCTTTTACTTTCTTTCCTTCTCACTCTTGTCGTTCTCTTTTATTCTCTACAATCTACTTTTTTTCTCCTCGACTTGGGTTACTTTTCTTTTTATTTTCTCACTATGTACGCCCGAGCTACCTACACATTTTTTTCATCATCATCATCCTCAGCTACGTTTGTGTGTATGTGTGTGCGTTTATTCTTTCTTTTAACCTTGAATAAACTGGTTTTTTCTTCTCAGAGATTAAGCTTATTTTCTGGTTTATTTTCTTTTTTTTTTCATCGAAAATCGAGATTGAGAATGTAACTTAGTCATAAATTAATCGAACTGATATTGGAAAATCAGAGATAATAAATGAAAGTGGATTCATATTCTCCCCCTTTTCTAGTTTTCACGTACATGTTCCACGTTCTTATTCGATTCACAGTACGAATAAAAGCAAAATGGAATGAGAATGAAGTGTTTTTTTTTCTAGCTCTCTTTTTCCTTCACTTCTTCTTCTCTTTCTCTCCTTTTTTCCTACCTCAAGTAGAGAATGAGAGGAGAAAAAGGGGTGGATTTGAACGTGGACTGAAACGACCAGCTTGACTAAATTGAACAGTTTCGAAAATAAGAGAAAGAAGGAAATATCCAATCAATATAGAAAAAAACTTTATTTGGATTAATTAGTAAGTATTATTAAAAATTGAAATTTCAAATATTTTATTCGTGTCGTTGATGTAATAAGTGGATTAAAAAAAACATATTTCTTGGAAGTAGATGAAATATTGAAATTTTTAAAAATCAATAACATTTGAAAAAAAATATCTCAATTCATTTTGCATATTTCAAACTTTTTAATTTTATGCAGTAATTAGTATTTTTATTAATAACAAGAGGAACATGGCAGCAATGAAATAATTTAATTTGAATTTTTCATTAATAATAAATGAACTTTGTTTGTAGCGATCTATAATTTGAAATTTTAATGACGTTTGTATTTATAACAGCACAAAATAGCCACTTTGTTAATTAGATTATGTGATATGTGTTAAATACAAATTAAACTGAAATTAATATTTTCCATTACACTAAACAATGATATTACTATAAAAAAACTACAAAACGAGAACTACTCTTTAAATTAAAAATTCAATTAATCCCCCCGACACAATCAAACAAATTAAATAAAAAAAGGAATTTGTAAATGTCTTTTAAATGTACACTTTTTTCCTGCTACTTCTTTTTCCCCCTTACTTTCGCTGTTAATAAAATTCTCACTGACATACTACTTGATTAATACGCAACGTTGTCACCTGCGTGCGTGCCCTAAAAGCGTGCAGCTTTAATTCAATATAAACACTCTTTTTTTTTTCTTTTTCACCCCTCTGTATACTTTAAACTTTCTATATAACGTCAAGTTAAACGGGAGCTCTTAAAAGTTCTCGTCAAGAGTATAGTTTCGTATAAGTTTTTCTTCGCCTTTTTTTTTTAATTTATCTAAAATCACATGAAAAGTGCATCTTTTTCTCTCGCTCTTTGTTTCTCACCTCAGATGACATATATTTTATGATCACATGTTTCCTATAAACAAGATTTTCCTAAGTAAACAACACTATAATCTCAAGAATACACACATGCATATATATATATATACGGAAAACTGATTGTATTTACCTTGGTGATAACGCCCAACATCGTATCTTACACGTATATGCTATTTTGAAATTATGTTTCGAGTATAAAAAAAGAAGGGCAAAGAAAAGTACAAAGGAAAGAATGCATATTATAACAATAAACAAGCTAACAAAAAAGAATTTCAAACATTATAAGATACATTTCACGTTAGATTATTCACTTTAATAATTACTTGTACGTCAGCGCTGAGAATAATTTCTCTTTTAATGTAAATGATGAAAATAATTAAGCTCAAGGGTTATATATAGTTTCTGTTAATTTAATTTTTACTTTTATTTTTGTCAAACTTTAATGAACAAATGCGATATAAAGGGGAAAATGTTGAATTCATTACAAGATTAAATATAATTAAATTTTTCAATTTTGAAATTACGTCTAATTAGACTTTGTGTAAATCACGCATGTTGAAATTGTATAACGTGGTGGAAATGTTATGCTTAATATTTTACTACAAAGACGATAATTATTATAATAGAGAAACTTGTTAAGGAAAAATGAGTAATTAAGTTGTCAAGATAATTGTTATAATTAAATGATTTCGTGAGTTCAAAAATACTAATGTCAAAAATGATAAAATAATAATAATAAAATGATAAAAAAAAGTAATAATTTTAATGTTAACCCATTTCTTTTGACACACCTTAAAACATATTTTCCAGGGCCAAAATTCGATAATCTCACAATCGTACAAGTAATATTTCAATTCCAACTACTATATCCAAAGCCAAAAGAAATTTATCAAAAAAAAACAAAAAATAAAACATACTTTATAAGTTGTAAAAAACGATTACTCTCTTTTTTACTTATACCATCATTCATTTGCTTAAGTTGAATATTCAATAAAACAGTCAGAGAATTCGCATTTAGATTGCATACTACTACCGGCTATCACGCTTGATTTAAGACTTAAAATACTTGGTTCTTTTTGGTTTCTATGCGAGACAATGAATCAGCAAATCGAGATTCAGGTGACTTCGTTCTTCTTACTATTTTCTTTTCCCCTACTTTTTTTTATTATTTTAACTTCTTATTTCTACTTTCACGAACGCCTCGACTCTCTTAAAGATGCATAAATTTTTCCATTTCCCCCCATAAGCGAGTTAAAAAAACAGAGAGAGAAAGAAAAAGAAAGTCACTTGGGGAGTCGTAGCCAAAAATCTTTTAATGGCTCTATTTCAAAATGATATATAATTCATGATTTTTACTTTATTCTCTGGAGCTGGTCAAATTTAAATTTTATTCAAACAGTTGATCATGTCATCAATAGACATAATTTTTCAGTAGTAAAAATATTTTTAGCTTTTCGTTTTAATCGATTCACTCGAATGATTTTATAGACAAATGAAATGTTTATTTTAAAAAATTACTTCGTTGAATAAAAAAATACGATTACATATGCCAAAAGAATTAACTTTTGCCAGATTTAAATTTGACGTTAAACCGTTCAGCTCTTTTTAAATGGGTTTATCATTAACAAGCTGGAAAACAACCTTTTATGAGATATGAAACGTTTATTGCATTGGATAGGAAACAATACGTCAATAGAATGCTCATCTCCTGATATTATTATTTTTTTTCCCTGCTATTATTTTGTTCAAAGCAAATTTTATCACTGCTAAAATACGTAATGTAAAAGTAATGGCATGGCATTGTTTTGGACATTATAAAACAAATGATACGGTATTTTGTAACATTAATTATTCATATTTTTATTTATTTTTTTTTTTTGTTACTTTTTTTTGTCTTTTGTTTTAATTTATACAATGAACTTTTAAGCCTTTCATAAAATACATTTTTAATTATAATCAAACGTTTGGACTTCTATATTGGATTTAAATATTAAATGATGTTAATATCTAGTAAAATATTTATAAGATAACTTTTAAAATTGTAAATTTGGAAAAAAGAAATTTTTGTATTTTAAAGAATTTATAAAATAACCAACTTTTACCTAAGTTGGAAAAGTAGCGATGCAATCGTAAAACTTTTAACAAAGTTTGGACAATGCGGAAAATATAACTGTACCGTGACATCTTACGTAAGTTATATATATAGGATCCATAAGACCTCGCGAAATTTGATTTAATATTTAATGATTTTTAACACCTCTGAAGAAACTTTATAATAATTTTTTCTAAAATCTATTATTATTTTTCATTTTACTTCCTTTTTTTATCTTAAAAAAAATGTAAATTGAGAAATCAATGATACGAAATTTCACAATGTTTCTTCGATGCAAAATAAAAAATCATTAAAATTTGATAATCATCAGCCATAATCTAAAATATATATCTTCGCAATACATACAATTTTAATTATTGCACTTAATGTCCAAAATGTAATTACAAAATAATCTTCCTGCATAATATCAAATACCAATACAATTTCGACAAACATACACCAAGCCGCTTGTACATATCGCATATATATATATATACATATACAAAATGTATTTTCTCTCACCCATTCTCCTCCCCACCCACTCTCACCTTCCCAACAAGAGACATACAAGTTATACACGTAATGTATATTAACCAAGCACAGATAACATAGCATAACTAATAAGGAAAGGGTTATGTTATGGTATATGTATACGGGGGGAGGGGGCGAGGGAAGGAGGAGAGGATATAGGAAGACCAAAATGGTAATTAATAACTCCCTCGCGGCTGGGGAGAGAGCTTGAGCCTTGCATCGTAATACGGAAGCAATTTCAGAAGGCTTCTCTCTGATCGAAACCTCATACAGTTTTGATCATAACGATCGGACTCTATTATCATATGCACAAGAATATTTTGGACATATTGTAAATTGATAGTATGTGCAGAAAATGGTTTGGGCTTCGTTGGAATAAAGTAGTTTGATTGATGGATTGTTTAGAATTAACAAAATTATTGGCGCTGTTAATGTATTTAAATTTGTGTAATTATTGATACGTAATTTGATAATTTGGATCATATTATAGTCCTATTTCATATTATGTTTTGAAATGAAAATTTCGCATAATTTTAAAATTTTATCCTTTTTGTAAAAATGAGAAACTTATTTCTGAAAATAATTTCGAGAATTTGTTACATAATGCAAAAAAATCAGCGAAGTGAAATAAATTTTAAAAACTTTTTTGAAATTTTATTTTAAAGGCGTTGAAGCTCTATCTGGGTCAGATACACAAATAGGTATAGATCATTTTTATATATATGGAACACCTTGGAAAAAGATTATGCAAAAACTTTTATTTATCTTGATTTTTAACTTTACAGAAAAATTGTGAAAACTTATGATTATTCATTGTACGGTATTGATATTAAAATAATATCTAATAAATTACAATTTTTGGCAAAGTCATCATTGTGCACGAAATCAAAATGAATACTTAATTTTTAGTAAAATTTAAATTTATAACGTCATATTATTACAATAAACCAAAAAATTTTTCCGAACTATAAAATAATGTAAATTTATGGAATATCATTAAATAAACGTATCTTTTCATTCGTAAAATTCAACGGGTATTGTTTTTCAATTCAGCAAATGCGAAATGATTCGGTTAAAAATGTTATTTCAGGGAAAAAAAAATAAAAGAGAGAAAAAAACAAATAAGAAAACATTAGGGGTGTGATTTTGCATTTTACAAACAAAATTATTCAAAAGCACGGAAAAGAAAAGAACGGAATTCCAATGCACGCATTAGTTGAATGACGTAGAAAGAGTTTGCGCGCAGTGCAAACGGTTACATTAGAGAGCATAAAGTTTTGATAGAAAATACGGCTTTACTTTGAGATTTTAACAAAGTCAAAAGGAATTGTTAATGCAGATGTATGGAATGTCTTTTTTTGCTTACCCATTTTTATTTTCGAGTAATTGTTTATCACAAGAATTGGTCTATTTTTTTTCACGTTGCACATGCTTGAAATTCACATTTTTATCCCACCTAAAAAGAAAAACAAAAAAACTCCAAGGTCTTCACACATGTATTCTCTTTTCCTTTGCGTCGTTACATAAACAGTAGAAACCAAAACAACAGAACTTGCGCAATAACGTATTAGAAAAGTGAAAAAAAAAAATAAAAAGAAAAAAAAAGTAATACAATCACTGATATAGACCAGTCACAAAATATAAAGCGATAATTAAAATTTCCAACACTTTAAACCAATTGTACACGTGTTCACTTAAAAAAAAAAAATTATATTTAATACTCACAAGTCACACGAAAAAAAAAAATGTGCATATATATCTATATATACACACGAGTTAATATTAAGAGCAAGTAGTATAGGCTTGACTTTATAATACTGCAGCAAAACGGTATAAGAGCCAGAGAGTATAAAAAAAAACGAGAGAGAGAGAGGAGAAATAGAGGAGATAGAGTGAATTTTGAGGAAAAGCTTCGAAGCACGCGCGCGCACGATGCGGAGCTTAGCAGGGATGCTGTGAAACTAAAAAGCTGGAGAAATAGGCGATCACAGCGCGCCACCACCCTTTAAGAGATGAAAACCAGGGGCAGAGCGCGCGCACACCAATAACCCTCTCCCCGTATCTACATATATATATATGAAATTCAAGAGAAAGAAAGAAAGAGAGAGAGAGAAAGATAACTTGAAAAAAGATGAAAAAGGGTGGGTATATGTGTGAGTATATATATGAGTATATGTGCACTAGTTCAACTGACAGACCAACCGACCGACCAACCCCTTTTTTTTTCTTCTTTGCACTGGCAAACTTTTTTTTTCTATTTTTCTCGCGCTTGCAATCGCACACTCTCTCTTTCTCTCTTCCTTTTTTAATGTTAGATGCACTTTAGCTTAAATAAAAATCAACTGCGATCACGGCTTAGTAATTAAAAGTGCCTTCGATACTTTGATCTGAAACTTTAAGGATTTAAAACTAATGTAGAACGGATAGTTACTATATGTGCCTCTACATTAAATAGACAGAAGTACGTTTGATTATCTTTTTTATAGTTTTATTATCTTAATTAATTTGCAATCACAAGTTCATTTTATACTTAATAGTAAAATATTGAAAAAAAAATTAGTTTTAATTAATTTTTCAAATGCATCAGAATTTTAAAATGTTTATTTTGAAAAATAATTATCTAATCTTTGATGGAAATCAGAACATTTTTACACATCGATAAACTAATTTAAAACTAGAATTAATTATCTAAAAGAATTTTATTCAACTTGACAAATAGTACATAGAAACTATTTAAATATACACAGAACTACATTAAAATTGAACCTAAGATTAAAATAAAATAATAAACGTTCGAAAAATACTAATAAAAATAGAACCTTAAAATATTGAATTAGAGAAACAGAATCAAGAAGTCAGAATAATTGATATATTTGTTTAATTATTCAGAGTGTGTTGAAAGTATGAAGATAAAATTTATTATTTAATACGATTTTATATTTGTACGCTGTATATTTCGGTGTATTTTCTTGTTGAAGATATTTTAAAGCTGCATCATTGTATTTTCAATAGCAAATTTTTTTTTCAAAAACATTTCATTGACTTTAGAACACTAGTTAATATTTAATATTATTTCGGTATTCACTAACCAAAAAATATTCAACATTAAAAAAAAAATACCAAAATATACATTTTCAAAATGAGAATTGCTATACTAAAACGAGTTACCAATTCCAAACTTTGATCGATAAAAAATCGAAATAGAAATAAAAATTTAATCACATTGTTATTAATGAAACTTTCTCCATTAAATCAAAGAAAAAAGGTGATTAATTTTATTTTTATTTTTAAATACATTAAAATTTCCAGTATATATTCGCACAGCAAATTTAAAGTAGGTTACCAGCGTCAAAAGAAGGAAAGAAAAAAAAGAATAAGAAAGATTCTTTCAGTAAAAAAGATAGACTAAAAGAATCTTTACTAAGGCTTCGAAATAGCGAGGTATATGTATATATATATAATCATCTTGGGGGCCAACGAAAGAAAGAAAGTAGATAGTAAGGGCAACACAGTCAAGGCTTTAAAGGCACTTATGCAAATCGGATATGACAAAGATGGATTGCATTACTGTTAAAAAAAAAAGAAAGAAAGAAAGAAGAAAGAAAAAAAAAAGAAGCTATGCTATGTTTTCTACTGGAGTGTTTTACCCTGGATTAAGTATTGTAAGAAGCTTATAGCGTGACAGTGGTGGCCGCTGGCAGTTGCTACTTTTGTTTTTTTCCTTTCTTTTTTTCTGTTAATACGAACATTTTCTTTCCTTGACAAATGTCTTCTTTGCTTTCGTTTTATATTAAAATTAATGTTTCACTATTAGCTTTTATTTGAGTTTGATTTTATTTGAAATTACTGAATTTTTTCCCTTTAACGTTTTTATTTCAAGGGAAGGTTTAGACATATTGAGTTTATTTTTTAAGGAAAAGATTTTCGTTTTTCAGTGCAAAAAAGTATATTGTAATTGTGTATCTCTTTGCGTATAAACTCGCAATGAAACAATCTTCAGTAAAAATAATATGATTGAAGAATTTCGCTCAAAACAAATTCCATAAAACTCATATACTTTTTTCATCAAATAACATTTCTCAACATCCTCTCAAAGATATCTTTATAAAAGTCCAATTTAACATTTGATTAATATTTATTAAAGAAGTTTATTTGATTATCCTGTTTTGCATAATTTATAAGACAATTACTTGTCTCGGGCAAAAGCTTTGAGGAAGCTTTTTAATAAAGTTTACTCGATAAACTTTGGAGAGAGCATACCTTTGTGAAGGAGTATAAAGCTTTTGTGGTTTGGCAAACGGACGAGAAACCAAACGATGTTTTCAGAGAAGAAAGTACAAAACCGAAAATTACTTGATTTCTGTTGATAAGAGTGAGCTCATATTAATAAAAGCAGTAATAAAGATTTATTTATGAAAAATTATTCCAAATTCTGAAGTAAAATTTCATAAAAAAAGAAAAGATTAATATTTTTTATTCCTACCTCAACAATAATGGCCACTTTATTAACTCTAAAAGCAGGCCAAAAGTAAGATATAACAAACTTCTAAAATATTAGAGGGAGTAAAGCACTTTATTAACGCTAAATAAAGTTATGAATTCGAATAATTTTCCTTAAAATTTTTGAAAAAAAATATAAAACAAACTAAAAAAAAATACTAAATTTCTATAAAAATTAATATTTTGAAAAAATTTTATTATTACATTTTAAAAATAATTTAAATAAAAAAGAAAGTTTTTCTTAAAACATATTTATTTGACATTTTAATTTAACAATTACAATATTTGATTATTTAATTATTGACAATATTTATTAAAATATATAATAAAATATATAAAACTTTAAAAATACAAATTTAAATTCATCACAGTTATTTTAAACTTAATGTTTTATTTATAAAAATAAATATAATTTAATTGAGCCCACTTTTTTGCAGTATAAAGTAGCCACAGTTGGGGTAGGAATAAAGTAAAATATGCAACACGAGAGTCTATTTCTCCCTCGGGAGAAATATGCGACTTTACTCTCTAGTTGCATAATGTACTATTAATCGTATAAAAAATTTTAATCAATTATAATTTTCATAAATAAAAGGAAAAATTATTAGAATTTTGATTAAAAATAAATAATAGAAAAATAATAAAACAAATAATTTCAATTGTTTAAACAAAATGAACAAACAATACGCAATCTGAGAAACTTCGACTACACGTACGCTGCAATCCATCTGTATGCACAATTCATTGAAGATACAAGCAGAAACACATACGTGAATAACGTAACTTTATGTTTAGAGTTGCTATTTGCAAAGTTATTAACATACTACGCGTTGCTGGAGTTAACTAAATAATTTTCATACAATTAGAAACTCACAACAGATGTACGTGTTGTAAAGCCAGTTTAATGCAAGAAATAGATGTTTTAAATATTTTTTAAAATCATTTGAGATGAAATAATAAAAGTATGTAACGTAAGATAAATGAAAATAAATTCAAACCATTTTTTAAAGTTTATTGACGATGATCAAGTTATAATTTGTAAAGCTAGCTCCATTATTATTGTAGAATCAAGTTTTCTTCAATATTGATTGAAATGTAAGTATCGTATTTCGTGTAAATTCAATCAACTGCTCAATACACAAAAGTTTATACAAAATAATAAATATAAGAAACACTAGATTCGTAATAGAAAAATATTCGAAACCAATATAAGAAAAATTTTATTTAAATAAAAAATATTTAAAATTTTTAAAATGATTATTTTAAAATCTTTTTTATATGAAAAAATTAAAAAAAAAAAAAAAACAAAATAAGGAAGAAGTTAATTATTTTGAAATTGCTATTCCATAACAAGGTATAGAGTAAAATTAGAATTAAATCTTATTGACTCAGAACAATAGCAATTCGCTTAGTTTCAAAATGAGCCAAGCTTATCATTTATGAATGAATATGGCTTGACTTAACAAATGTGTTTCATTTACTCTAGCCTAACCACATGATTCTACCGCCTTATATGCAGCTTCCAATTATATTACATTACCTCTTATATGAACCGTATGGTAAACACGAATTCACATTGATTATAAAGTCATTTTAAGCAATAGCGTAAAATTACGTTAACGATACTCTCTTGCTATATTTACAAAATTTATTATTTTATAGTGATATAAAAAGTTCACCTGTGCTAGAGTTTTTATTTTTCTTGAAAAAAAAAAAGATTTTATGCAAAGCTATAAAAGTTTATACTTAATTATAAGTGAAAACTTGTATAATTGTAAAAACATACATAATTTAACGATCAGTATGACTATACATTATAAGACCTCGAATGGCTATATAAATTTATAAATATTTATAGTTCTACATAATTAATTATACGTTTAAATATGTTTATGAATATTTAATTGTTTGTAATCATAGATTGTTAAATAAAATGTTTCCATATAAGATATTGATGATAATCTCACATACTATATGCAAACATTCATCGTACTGTGTAGTTATATAGCTACACTTAATTATGTAGGCTCAAATATAATTTACGAACCTACTAAACATACAATTCTAATGAAAATATTTTCAATTAGATTATCTTTTATTTTCAGTAATTTTTGTAGGTCGTCAGTATGTGTTATTAACAAAGCACATGCAACGTATAGTGGTGCTTGTATAAATCGGCCGAGAGCGAGATTCGAACTCGGATCCTCAAGATTACAAATCTATTGCTCTACCGAATGAGTCCTTACCTATACTCAATAAAGTATTGTAAATTTAATCGAGTGTTTATTTAGATCTATTCTATAAATATATTTATTTATTTCTTTCTCCTATCCTTGATTTCTTAATTGGTATCAATTGCCAACGTTATTATCAAAAATGTTTAATTTCCTACTTTGCCTGATTCGTTTGTTATTTTCTTACCTTCTTTATATAGATGTATAAATGAATATGAAATGCGGTATTATTTATATCAAATGTACCAAGTTTGTATACCTACTTTTTTAAAGTAAACGGGAAACTTTGATAATAACTTGTGGTAATCAAATACAAAGGTTTTCGATAAAAAATAATAAATTTTTGCGTTTATTTACAACATTATAAAATCTTGTACATATATATTTTATAAATTTGACATAGATTATGTAACTTATATGCGTTCATGTGAATAAAATATTTTCAATCTCGTTTGAAAATAAATTTATTTTCAAAAAAGAGAGAACGAGAAACATTATTCTTATTTATAAATAAAAAAAAATATTTAATTATAATCGTTTCGGCAGTTCTTTAGTATCATTACTGATCAAAACGTAATCGACATTGACGTCTTTATTATCATCGCAAGAATTTGTCTTGATGTATTCATAAGTCACGAATTTGTTATTTAAAGCTTTCTCGAGTAATTCCCATGACGGTAATTTATGATCTTCAAAATCTTCTTCTGTATCGTTGTTAAGTGCTCTTTTAATATTTAATTGGCCTTTTAAACTTCTATGATTTTTTAATATATCCTCCGATCTGACCTTTGTAAATGTACTGTTACAGCTTACGCTGTCCCATAAAGGTGACGTTCCTAAGTAAATAAATTATATAAATAATTACATTTATTTTTATTGAAATTTTTTAAATATAATTTATTATTGACTTTTCCTCTATTAATTGAAACGTATATTTCAATTTTGTTGTTTTTCTTAATTTACACTTAAATATTATTTTTTATACAAATTAAATTGTCGAAATAAAAAAATAATCTTAAAAAAAAATGGTTATTTTACAAGTCAATTGTTTATCCATTTTTTTCGTTTAGATAACTGTTTTGTTACCCTTTTCAGAAATTGTAATATATAAATATAAACAACACGTCTGTTACTACTTAAAATTAGACTAAACCACTGTCAAGAAGTTTAATCGCATGTAAACAGTTGAATTATTTATACTCACTAGTAGTACGTGTGATTTAATTGTAGATTCAACTTTATATTACTCTTAGTGAGTACACGTGATTTAATTGTTTGACGATGACGTGGCCTAATTTAACATATAAGTATTGCTTATATAATTGTATACTGTATTAATTTCATACAGTTACTGACGTGGTGTTGAAATGCATACATTGCAGTTCTTGAGAAGGGTAACAAAAGAGTACCGAAACGATGAAAATTTATAAAATAAACAATTGAATTGCAAAGCAATTGTTTTTCTTTTTCAAAAATAAATTCACGAATGTTAATTTATTTTCAAGCTATTGTTTGATAACAAGTTTAAATTCTTAATATAATTACTATAAGGCTTAATTGAAAGAAAAATAATACTACAATCATTAATTATAGAAAAATGAAACCATGCTACAAAAATAATAAATATTCTAATTAAAGACAAAATAACTTTACCTCTAACAGTATCCCATATAGCTGTATGATGTCTTTTCAATCTGCCACGACCAATTGAACCAGCTGTTGAAGCCCAGGATGCCATTGATGTCGAATCCCATGAAGGCAGTTGACTTCTGCTTCTCAGACCTCTCGTTAAAGTATCGTGAATTTCTAAAATTTCACGACGCAATTGCAATTGACGTTCCAATATGATTCGTTGCTGACGACTCTTTGGCGAATATTGCTCGCTTTTTGTTCGCTCGTATAATTTTGATTCAGACCTATACAAATTTCATGTTGGTTAAAAAAGTTTCTTTTACTATTATATTTTTTTTTCTCTGTCAAACTAGTTCTGAACAAATATATTTTGTTTTGAATGTTGCAAAAGAATCTCATGACATATTTAAAAAGTTATTCATAAACGTTCCTACAATGTATGTAATGATAATTATTAATTCCATAATATGCATATATGAAGTTATAATCAACGTTGTTATAAATAAACAACGGAATGCAAGATTCTTATATTATCAGAATAAAAAGATATTGCATATTTTATATTTAATTAAATGTCATATTCATCAATAAATTTTATGAATTATTAATATTAAAATAAATTCAACATGTAATTTAATTATCCATACTTAAAACCAACATGAAGGTATATTAAACAGTATATAAAATATTAATTAACCTTCATATAATATGTACTTTTCAAAGTCCAATCGTACGACCAAAGTAGTTAATTTATTCAAAAATCAATAATTTCAAAATACAATATGAATGGAATTAAAAAACTAATACGTATACGTCAGAAAATTTCCTAATTTAAATTCAGTAATTAAAGAATTATCTTTTGATAACTTTGGAGTTTAATAAAGAGTGTCATAGTCAAACCCTTTAATAAAAACATTTGCTAATTTGAAATATTTGCATTTTACAACATAAAAATGAAAAAAAAAAAATTAAATCTGATTACCCACATTGTTAAAACTATACGGGCTTACATTAATATTTCAAATTTCGGTAAAATTAATCCTGATTTAATCTTTCGCATAAATCAAAGTACGTTTATCTTTTGTTAAATTTAAATACCAAGTACACAAAAGATCATAAATCATCTTCAAGCAGAAAATCGAGTCGTAGATTTTACAAAATATTAAAAGTTTACTCGCCAATTGTCCGTTTTGTACAATAAAAACATTGAATAATTTTACAAATTTCTCTTTCTCACTTTCTCCGAACGTTTAAACGTTACAAAATATTAAAGCAAAAATGATAGACGTATATGGCTGACGTTGGCTGAAATTTCCCAGGGAAATATCTTTGCCTATAACGTCGTTCCTGCTAATATGCTTTCAAGCAGCTTGAAATCGCTTGTGAATTAGATTAACGAGCTCATATACGCTTGAATTATCTTTATGCCAATTCAATTATATATGACAAGCATTCTGTCTCTCTCACTCTTTCACTTATACATATACTCTATATGCGTCTTTCTCTCTTCCTCATGACGATGTATATTCCCTTACATTTTCAAAAGCGTGGATAAAGGGTCATAATTTTCAGGACAGCTTGGATTAACGACGTGAAACGTTGGACCTTTTCGACAGGATTATGAGACGACTGTTATATATCTAACTTTTCATCGATGAATAATGTTATTATTGTAAAATAAAGAAAAGGTTAAGAAAAAAGGAAAAAATATTTTCCGTTTTGGGTTTAGCTTGTTATTATAAGTGAAAAAAATTTATCATCAGAATAAAAAACAGATTCTTAATAATAAATTTTTATTGTTAATAAATCACATAATCTAAAAAGGCTATATCCACATATGTCCGACTATAATCGATCATTTTCACTTTAATATTCAAAATTTATATTACGTAACACGGAAAGGAATTTATTGATCAACCGAGGAAAATTTGTTTGAATGTAAATTTATTTAGTCAATGTTTTAAGAGCACTATTAAACTTCCCTCTTCGGTGCAAGCGTATCAAGTACACTGTAATTATTGTTATTCGCGCACATTATTAATTAACTTAATTTAGTAGTTAAATAATCGTTATAGTTGATTAATTAGTATTCAATATTTAAATAACAAGACATATGGAAGAGATATAAAAATGTGATGAGAATGGAAGTTTTTCCTCCGTCATATACTTTTAAAATATCTGAAAAAGTGAGCTTAATTGTGCTATTGAAACGTTGGATTAATAAATTTACGTTTTAACATATTTAGTTTTCATTGGATCGAGAAATTCTTTTTTATATTAATTCAATTATACGACAATCACTGCAAATATTTAAATTAACGCAATACATGCTTTTATTATTTTATACGTTAATTGGAACTTATTTGCTTTTTCGAAGAAGAAATTTTGTAGTAATGAAAAAATTTTATTTTAATTGATAAAAACATATTTCAAAAATTTCTATACATGTATCTAGTATGAAAGCAACTATATAGACATCTATTCATGTATCTATGTATATTTGACCGATTTTTACCTAACACTTCTCATATTTTTATTTATTTTTTTTTCGGGAAGATAGTAATTGAATAATATTTTTGTGGTTCAGTTAACGTGTTTTTCTATCCTATCGATTTTTTTTTATTTTTAAAAAGTCAGTTTTGTTTATTAAAATAGTATAACTATTATAAAGTATCAGAATCTAAAAATAGACCCTAATAAATATTAATTATATTTTAACTTTCATTACCGGTAAGAATTTTAACGTTGATTATCATTATTCTTTTTAAAATACAAAATAATACTCGCATGTTTTTAAAATGTAATGGTTATATCGACAACTATAAATTATAACTCGAATTTTGTTGGACTGAAAATGAAATTTTAATGGATCAATAAAAATCATAAATATTCCGTTCAGTTAAATTTTCAACTTTTAATTGTCCATAACTTTGTTCAAAAACACATTTAATGAAAAAAAAAATCGTTTTTTATATGATTTTCGATAATCTCTATATATCTTTGTTTATCGCTTTTATATTTCGGTATACGTATAATATTTTAATATATATGTAACGTATAATAATATTTTAACACATATTCTAATATAAATTTGAATTTATTGAGCAGTTTATAAGGTCTATCGTGGTTCATTTTATTTTTTTGTAAAATTCAAGAAATAAAGAGTTGTAAAAATTTATAAAATAATTTTCATTTTAAAGTCATTTTTAAAAATGTTTGTTTTTTAAAAAACAAAAAAAAATTTTTTTTTTTTAATTATACATTATTTGTTTTATGAAGAGCGTATATTTTGAGGTAAATATTTAGTTTATCATATTCATTGACATTTTATAAAATTTGCGTATTTTTCCTGGAAATGTATTCTTTTTTTGATTACATTTCCATGCTTTTTTTCATGAATTATCAATCAACGTTATTTGATGATAAAACAAATAAATATATTTGTTAAAATTTTTAAATTATATTAAAAAACTGTTTAAACATATAACAAAACTAATTGATTAGTATCTTTTTAAAAATCGATAAAAAATATAATTACAATTCGAAAAAATTATATATCTTTTACGAAGAATTAAAATCAAAAGTTTGATGAAAAAAACGAACAAATTAGGACTAGATTTAATACTGAAGCACACATAATAACACGATTGAACAAGTTTTCATCAGAAAATGACTAAAATTCAAACTACCCTAAAAAACGAAAATTTTGTAATGATCGCTTCCATTTGCTAAAGTTTGAAATTTGTCAATTATTTTCTCAAAATTCAGCAAAATTGAAATTAATAACACGGTTACATTATAACTATTTAGATATTATATTTCATTTCGATACGTCAGGTCACAAACGTCAAATGCGATATTCGATACTTCGATTGAATTTTCAGTAAATTATACTCACAGAACTCTCGATTCTGGGAATTTTAAACGAATTTAATACAAAGCACATATTTACGATATTTCTCAAATTTACATAACAGTACGTATCGATGTCCGTACATGAAGTTTTAACAATTTTATTTATTTTTTTTTTATTCGATTTAAATTCCTCAGTTTAATTTGTACATTACTGCGTCACAGGGCTATTTTCCAGCACTTGCTCTCGATGTATATTTAAATAATTGCACAATGAACTTTATCGGAATTCATTATTGTAATTACAGCTCATAAATTGTACTTTTACCATTGATAAAGAAAGAGAGAAAAATCAATCCTGAACTAAATCGTTCGTAACAAATCTCCCTTAAAATTCCCAAAAAAATTCAAACGAACGAGCACTGCACAGATAAAAATCGCATAGAAAACGTTCAAAAGTCTAATCTAGCCTTCGTTAAACAAAAAAAAAAAAGAAAAAAATAAAGAATAAAGAACTTGTGAACCAAACGAAATATAACCGATCCCATGCAAATTCAAACAAGTCGTATTCGTGTATACCCGACAGGCTTATATCGTTTCCGTGGGAAATGTTGATCTCTCTCTATGTGGGTCAGTTCAAGCCTATACACGTGCAAAAACACTCACGCACACTTACACACAAATATACAGCACACTATTCGAAATCGAACTCTTAAAATTGCCCCAAAGGCTTCGTTGATTTTTATTTTCACGGAAAAAACCACAATAATTCGACACGACTATTGTACAAGCACTACTATACAACAATTAAAAAGTGAGAATTGTTAGAAAGAAAAGATAAATAATTAAGGAAAATTTCAAATTTTGTTGATTATGGAGTTGTTAATTTTTAAACTATTATTAAAATGATTCTTAAATAATATTCTGATAGATTTAATTATCTGATGAAATTCAAATATAAAGTTTATTTGAATATTACGATGTCACGTGCTGGATTGCATAAACAAAATGATATTATAAAGCGTTCCAGAAAAACTCTTTAGCATTACGGAAAAAATTATTCGAAATTCTCTATATTTTTTAATAATATATAATCTTTTCCTCGACAGCATCACCGGTTAAAAAGATATGTATAATTTTATTTTATTTGTATATAATTTGATGTTGTATGAAATTTCAAATACCTGAAGCAAAGTACTAATTAACATTAGACGCAATATTATGAACACAAAATATAGATTAAATCTTATTTATACTCCGTTATTCTTAATTACAAACCAACGAATATCTTTATTTCCATACAGCTTGCAGTCAGATTTATTTATTATTTTCATTTTAAAATGCTGGAAGTTAGTAGGTATCTTTATTATTACCATCATCTCATTTTACTAAGAACTTTTCAAACGCATAAAATGAAAGTAATTAATTAAAAGATTATTTACACAAAACTGGAATGTTTTCTTGTTTTCTCATATCGATTATATCTCTTCGGTTATATCCTTGTGATATAATAAAATTTTGTTGATTAACGTTTATCGAAAATTCCAATTACGTAAATTAGAATGATTTATTAATACTTATATTATTAATTGTAACTCTCGAATTTTAACAACTAATTATACTCGAATCAAAATAAAAATTTTGTAATTACATCTTTATAAATTAAAAATCAATAAATAATTAATTGTTACATAAATGAAATTAACGCTTTATTTTTGTTTTGAGTTTGATATGAGAAATTCAGAGATATTTTGTATTATTCAAATATCGACTGTGTCACGTATTTGAAAAATTAATTTGAAATATAAATATTGAATTTTTAAATTTATGATTAAAATATAAATTTATTTTAACAAAATAAATATCAATATGTGCTATTTTCAAGACTCCTGTTTCACATGAATATCAAATATATTTATAAATTTAAAAATATTCCAATTCATTAAAAATAAAATAAATTAAATATTACAAAATTTTTCACCATGCATAAGTGCTCTTTTTAAAAATTTCACATTTCATTCAAACAATTCATTGTAACATGATACATTTAATAAAATTGAAAAATCGCAAAAAAAATACAAAAGAGTTGAAACAATAAACGTTGCAACAAAACAAACAATGCGAACAAATAAATAAATAAATAAAATTTTTACCTCGGAGTATAAAGTTGTCGATGTGCAGCAGGTAAGGATGCTGGATCTGGACAACTTGCTCTACGTAATCGTCGTGCAGCTTCACGCGATACTCTTTGCACTAATTCTAACATTACTGTACGCTCTTCTGGTGGTAAAACTTGTGCTACATCCTGTAACACCTGCAAAACAAAAAAGATAAATAATGTTAAATTACGAATTAGTAGTTTACCTCAAATCTTGTTTTTTTTATTAACTTTTAGCAAACCAGGAAAGTATCACAACTCCGGATCACAGATTTCGTTGAAACTACGAGAGATATTTTTTTGGGTCATAAATAAGCACGTATTTGTCTCATACAATGCATCAAAATAATACTCAAAGTTAAACAAAAATCATTTTACTCGATTTTTATTGCATCAAAAAATATTAGTTTGTTCTAAAATTATAAATAATCGAAAACACAGATTAAAAATCAATTAAAAATTATATTTTGCATTACCTTTGTAATTATTACTAATTTTAATATAATTTGATAACTTTAGAATAAATCATTTGAAAATTTTTTTATGCATAATAATTAATTTTTTTGGTAACATAAATATATATTAGAATTAAATTTTTACGTGAAATATTGAAATATTTTTATTTGATTTATCTTTATAAGCTGGAAAACTTCTACTAATTACACTTTTTTATCCATAAACCTCTTCAGTTTTTTTCCATCCTCAAACTATTGAACATCCTCTAACGAACTTATTAATTAAAAAACTTGGTTTTCATACGAAACAAATAATATTCTTCTATCGATAAAGGATGGAAAAAAAGAGAAGAAAGAACTAAAATTTTATAAAACCACGGAATTTTGCAACACAAACTTTATAAATTCAATAAACAGTGTGTGCAGTTATTAACCTAAACGAAGACGCAGTATCGAAATTCAATAAGCATACTAGACACGCTTAACCACTGCGACGATATGGCTTATGGAGGCAAATGAAATACAGTATCACTTTACTATATATATGTCGAAAGGTCTATGTTAGTGCGTGTAGTTAAGACGTATTTATGATGCATATTAAGGTAAGGTAAGGTGTGTCATATAGTAGTATGGACATCACATTTAGCTGTGTTGATTAAATCAATCAATATAAAATTGTTGATGAGGATTTTTGCCTCGAAAGTAATAATTTTAATTAAAAGTAATTTATTTTCTTTAAAAAAATATTAATAAAAATAAAAACCAAAAAGTCCCATCCCAATATCTAACTTTCATTTTCTTTTCCTGATTTCATGACATTTGAAGGTTTGATTTGTCAGTAAATAAAATTTTACATATATTTTCATTGATAGATATTATATTAATGTTTATTACAGTAGTTTCGAATAATATTGAATAATATTGCTCGACTAACAAATTTTTACACCATAAGTGTTGCCCTATTATGAAGAAAACGCAAAACGTTTCAGTGACTATACCATAAGTGTGGTCATACTGTAATACTTTTTTCAATCAAAGCTACTCATTAATTTTAAATATTATTCAAATAAGATTTTAAATTAACAAATCAAAAATTTTTTACTAGTTAATCTTATGAATTTAAACGATTGCATTTAAGCAAAAATAGATAGCTTTAGCGAAAACGAGAAGAAAGAAAGGCCATTCATTTATACGAAGAAATAATCCAAAGAACTTTTACTAACTAGAAACTTATACTTTTCCTCTTTTTGCCAATTTGAAAATTCTTCCTTCAAGAGTCACTAGAGACTGTAAAACTATATTCTCAAAAACCATTTGAATTAAATATATAAATTAGAAAGTACTTTCTACACTTATGATGAAAATTAAATATCTTTAATTTTGTATTAATCCTTTAGTTGCTAATTAATTTATACTGATGAAAATAATAGTGGAAAAAATGAATATTCATACATACTTTGATATTATCTTTGTAAGAGTATAAAAAACGGATTTAATTTTCAAACATACGTCTGACCATATCCTATTTATTTCTACTGCATACGCGTAAAGTCTTTTGAAAACATTTAATCAACCTTATATTTCTTTTTAAAATTTTATGTTTTGCTATTTCATTTTATCCCAAGGCTACTTGTCTAGAATTAATTAAACGAAAAATTCTTTTTCATTTTATAAAGCATATCAAATGTTGTTAATCGAATAGATAATGAAAATTTTTAATTTTCAATTTAGATTAAATTTTCAAGAAATTCTTTAATCAAGCAACAAAAAGAATTGTATAAATAAAACAAAGACAGAATATGTATATATAAGGATTAGATTTTCTGAACACTTTATGTACGAGTCACTTATCCCAAAAAGACATTTTACTGCGTGTGGAAGTAAGTCCAAAGGTCGACTCGGAAATTGGTCTAAAATGTCCTTAAGAGGGTGAACAAGAAAATGACTCGTCTCTATATATATATGTCCATTCTATTCATTAAATGAAGTACGAATGTACTACTATTTTCACTTAAGTTACTCTTTTGCCTACATTTTATGAATTTTTGTCAAAAATGTGCTTTCATAATATAGAAAAAGTTGTAAAATTAAAAAATTTAAAATATGTCAAAATGTTTTTACTAGAAGTACACAACTTTTTTATTAATAAAGCTACTAATATATTGCATCTATTATTTATAATCATAGTGCATGATTATAGTGTATTATTATATTGTTACCCACGTATGTGCTGTATATACCATATAAAAAGTATACGTTATTCCAACATAATCAAAGTTATGAATTTTTTAAGAGAGGTGAACAAACTCTTATTTATACTTTTTATATTACTATATGAGTGGCTAGTTTATGAGGCATCGATTGAAAACGTTATACCTATAAAAACCTAAAATTGTAAAAAATTGAAAAATTTTCAACTGCTGCGTTTAGTTTAGAAGAATGGCTTCAGAAGAATGTCAGTACACGTAATTATGTGTATGTATGCGTGTGTGCGTGCGCGTGAGTGTGCTTACACATATTAAATCACCAAGTGTCATATACGCTACATTTCAAGTAGCAAAAGAGTCTCCGATTTGAAGCTAATAAAACAGTGTTTAAAAATATATTGAAATAATTATTATTGAGTGACAATATAAGAAAATCATTATATTTCAATGATTAAATTTGTTTATAAACATAATAATATCGGAAACAAATTTAATAACAGTGACGAACAATAAAAATATCTAATAACAACGAAATTATTAAATTTATAGTTGAAAGGCCGTGTTAATTATAAGATAAACATGCATGATTACTTTATAATTTCAAATATTTCATTTATTCGTGCTTATTGCTTTATAATAATTATCGAAACATCCAATGTTTCAATTCTCATAATTGCAATCTGTATAAAATCTGAACATTAAAGACATTAATATAAATCGAAATAGTTTTTTTTAATTGCTGACATATATTATATATTATTCTCGTTAAAAAAGTTATGAACACGCGAGCGTAAAAATTTTATTAGAAACGTGAATGATTGACTCTGATCATAGTGTGCCAACGAATAATAAGACAAATGATAGATCTTGGATCATAATACACACGAGGAGCGTTGAGCGAAACATATAGTAATATTAAAATTTAATAAAATGCCATATTAATATTTTGAATATGTAAGAATTCTTTCAAGCTTATATAGCAATATAAAATCCGTGATAAAAAGTATTGTTATTTCAAGAATTAAAAAAAAATGTTCTTTGATCAATAGAAAATCTCGGCAGTATTAAATGCGCCTTAGGATCAAACATTTGAAAATCAAAGGGTCCTCTTTCTCTCTGTGTTGAATAGAGGTAAAATCTTGGATAAAAAGGAAGATAGAAGATAGGTATGATTGCTATTGCTTTTCTATTGACCCTGACCCACTATAGCGACGGTGCTTTTCCCTTAAAAGCAATGGAACTAACACTTTGAAAGATAAAGTGCATCCGTAGGACTGCGCAAAGAGAATACTCAAGTGGCCAAACAGCTATATTCAACTTTCCATTCTCTCACAAAGACATATACTTTAGAAAAAAAAAAAGGAGAAACACTTCGAAAATTTTTCATGCAGATTGAAAAAATATATACAAGTCGTTTCTTTTTTTTCTAAGAAAAAAAGAAAAGAAAAGCGTGCATGGAAAAACAACGGAAGTAAAAAAAAACTTTGTAATCTTCAAGGCTCTTTTGTAGTAAGTTAAGATTTTCCAACTGATTGATTTTAAAGTGTTTTTATGTTGTAGAAAATAATCAAAAGCATTAAAACTTCCTGTTAATGGCTTCGCAGAAAGTAAATTGTTTCTTTTAAAAGATTTCTTTTTTTCAAACTTTTTAGTATTTACGTGAAATCTATTTAAAAGTACTTAGCAAACAACAATGATTATCTTAAGAAGTTGAATTTTAATTTTCGTTAAGAAATAATAAGACTCAGGTAAATTTTAAATAAGTTTGATTAATCTTCGTTGAAAAAGAATTCCTTTACTCAATAGTATTTGCTTTTATTCTTTTGTAAATAAACTTATCAAATGTAACTTAACTTATCAACACACATTTATTTATTCTTCACAATCACTTTAAATTATCAAAGGTCATAAAAATTTTTAACAGAAAAATAGTAAATATAATTGATCAGCAAACTGAATTTGAAATTTTCCTTAAATAAACGTTTATTTATCAGTATTAATGCCGGAGACAAAGTAACGAATGAATGCATTAAGCCTTGGAAGAAAATATACATGGAAAATTAAACAGCCCCTGATAAATCCTTGTACAAAAAACCATTAGTAAAGAAAGGTTCTTTTCCCTTGGACAGACGTTCTCTAATTCTACGATCACAAACTTCGAATCTCTTATCTAGTTATTGCTTCGGAAGATTAATTGTTCTATTGGTTTATACTCGAACTATTCAAACAATGAAACTTTAACGTTTTCTCCTTGTTCTTGCCTTTTTTCTCTAACAACTTCAATGTATGAGAACATTTTATTCTCTTTCATTTTATACTTTTTTTTTATTTTGAGTTATAAAGTGTTTTTAAGAAGAAAAATTTACTGTCTACTTATCGTTGTAAAAAGAATTTTTTACGTTTATTAATGTTGCACGATCTATTGAAAAGTTCGATAATAAATATTTTTTAGGTTTTTTATTTTAAATAAAACGTTACCCTTTGAAATAACTTGAAAAATTGAAATGTTTCAATGATATAGTTGTATAAAATTTTTACCCATACAGTCTTGCAGATATTTTAAAATCAATAATCTAATTTAGAATATTCAAGATTAAGGAATCTGAATTTTGAATACAAAAACTTATATTACAATATGAAAGTATAGTCAAATAAAGGGGACAAAAATGAAAAAATTCATTTCGAAAGTTTCTAATACCTCTTATTGTTTTTCATTATGTAAATTCAAAAAAATATTGAATTTTTTCAATAATATTAGATAAACTTTATTCGTTTTCAATAAATTGTTATTTAACTTTAATAAAACAACTTCAACATCAATATATCTAATTTATAATTGATATAGAAATTTGATAACTGGAAGAGGAGAAACATTTAGAATATCAATTGAGATTAATCGTGTACGGTTAAAACTTTAAAATTTAAGTTTTATATTTATAAAATATAAAATTGTAAAACAATGTAAATATAAATAATCTTGAATACTTAATTGTTATTTCAATAATATGCTTGAAAGATCTGACACGTGTTTGCATCATTTCATCAAGAATTTTATGAATTCAATGAGTTTTCCTAAATCTTTTTTAATAAAGTATGTCCACTGGTTTGTTAAACATAATCTAACTCAAAGCTTGCAAATATAATTACAATAAATAGACTGTGTCTACGAAGACAAACACCGATGAAAAAAATATGATAGTTTTCGTAGGCACCATCGAAATAATATTTGTAAGGTGAAGAAAAATACTGACACGTATACACGTAGGTGTAAAAGCTTGGATAGGATAAAAATCCAAAAAAAAAATAATAACTTTACCCAAGTTTCATTCTATAATTCTTCTATCATGAAAAAGTTTATCCTTCACGTACTGAGCAACTAATCCTATTTCCTTTTCAGGAGCTTATAGTACCAAGTAACGTTACTTTCTTTTTCTTATTTCTACATTTACTCTCCGCAACTTGTACATTTGCTTTTTTTTTTCTTTTATTATCTTACTCATTACTTCTTAACTGGAACGAAAGTAACAGAGTGAGACAAAACAGTTACTTATTAAACCCTAGCAGATAAATATAGCGAAATACAAAGATAATAACGGCAATGAAATCTTTCACTTTTAAGACAGACTTTTATATATATTGTAATAAAATTATGTTACATTGTAAAAGTAAAACACATGTTAATATGTGTTTATCAGTACAAAAATCCATTCCTGTATATAAAATACCACAATGCAAATCTCTCTATTTGCATCTCTGGCTAGTGCAATTTTCGTTCAAGTGCACATGCATACGTAGATATATGTGTACATCACCACATAAGAACATACACAAGAGCTAGAGGAGTTGGAGTCAGTAGTGTAAAGACAGGACTAAAAAGACAGAGTAAAAGAGATGAAAAGCAACAACTGTTACGTTAGAGAGAGAGAGAGATGTGGTTTTTGTGGAAAATTTACTAGTGAGCGTAAATTCAAACCAAATTCAGCGATTCAATCAAACTAGACTTTGCGCAGAGAAGCAAATAATCAAGTAGATAGGTAGCTCTATACATACAGATATACGACCGGCTAAATTTAACCTGACATTATTGGTAAACGAGACTGAAATAACTTTTTGCACCGGTTAATTCGTAAAAGAGAATTTTCATTTATATGATGTTTTATCAAATAAGAAAAGGTGAAAGGCTGTTCTCTTATATAATAAACTAATGACATGAATGATTTGTCAAACAGATCGTATTGTGTGCTTATTTTCTAGTAAAAATTGTGAAGCTCTCTTTTAGCTCTAACAATATGGCATTCGATTGAGATTTATCTGTTTTTATTGATGAATATTGAAAATATATTATGTCCAATGATTTGTTCTTTTGGTCTAAATACGTTGCTATATTGATTTATCACAAAAGGTATCAATTTAATGTACTACATAGATATTTATGATGATTTGAGATTTTATGTTTGAAAGGATTGATCGCATTATATTTTCATAAATTATGTTGTGAACTAATTATTTTTTAATTATTTCTTAGATTTAAAAAAATGTTTATTTTTTAATTTAATTTTATAATTCCAAAAAGTTATAATTACTGACAAATTTGAAAATTAAAATAATTAAAAAAATTATTTGAAAAAAATTAAATTTATTATTATATTTGCACACAATAAAACTAGAATAAAATAAACATACGTTAAATAACAATAAAATAAAATTAAAAATTCATTAAAAACAAGCCCATGTCACAAACAATTCTCTATTCTCATCGGATGGTAAACAGTTCCCAGCGCCAAAACTCTTAACAAGAATAAAACAAGAGAACAAAAGAGAAATGAGAAGTAAAAGAGGTATGAGAAAGAGAGAGAGAGAAAATAGTCGTATAACCGCGTAACGAACGGTGGCTTTTGGCATAGTGTATATAAACTCCTTGTATAAGACTTTACCCGAAACTTGTTGAGGGTCACCAAAGCTGGAATCAAGCCGCCGGGTCCTCTTTGCCTTCCACGTCGTCTCGCCATTGCCGCAACGAATGTCAAAGGACTGCTGTCCCTCAAATCGACGTGACCTGCAATTCCTAACAGACCAAATATCGATCACTTGTATACATTAACGCGTATCCTATTTATACATTATATATACATGCTTTGACATACGTAATTATTATAATTTATAGAATATATATAATATGCATAGTTTTTCATGCATGAAAAGTTATGTACACGCATTTATGTATGACTTTAGTACATCAAAAATTATATCTAGTCTATAAATATTATAATTATCATGTGCCTAATACTATGTTAAAAACTATTATATTTTTCCTTTTACTTTAAAGCTTTATTCTACACGTGCAAATTTTTCAATGCATACAAAGTAATGTGAATATTTCTTATTGAAATTCGTCACAAGAATGAAAAGAATGATATACATATTACCTTTTTGATAAAAATTTTATAATTAAATTATGTGCTAGTAAATATAATAGATGGTAACAACGATGTCATGAATAATAGATGAGCGTGTGTAATTTTGTTATATCAACTTCAAAAGGAAATCAATATTGACGCATGTCATTTTCATTTAATATGAAATTCTTTTATAATATTGCTTAGCTTAAAAAAAGTGCTCGGAAAATTTATAAACAACACATCAATAAAACACTAGAATAACTATATACGTTAAGCTTGAATAATCGCTCTGCTTATCGCTTGTCTACAACCCATCACTCACAAACAGCCCACACAATCTAAAATAAAAAAAAAAACAAAGAAAACCATAACGCACAACATAAAATGTTAAGCAAAATGCCTCTATCATTCTCATGCCGGAAAGCAGCCATCAAAATGAAAATTTCTATAACGAGCTCACGTACACTCAAATAAATCTTAATTTAGCGTTATATCCCCTTTGAGGTCTAAAAGGAAAAAAAAGAAAAACAGTAAAAAAAGAAAAACAAAAAAGTGAAGAGAGATGAGGTCAAAAAAATTTAGCTCACGCTTAGTAAAGATATTCTATTTCTGCGAGCTATACACGCATTACTTACGCTTTATAAAGTGCTAAGATATTTACTTAAAGAATTTACTTCTTTATTATTTTTATTTTGAAATTTTTCGTATTTCAATTATGAAGTATTTTTCATAAATTTTTTACTTTATATATATAAAAAAGTTATGTATATAAAATAATGCAAAAAAAGTACAACATAACGTAATATGCAAATTTAGATTTTACATTAAAAGGATCATTTACATCATTATAAAAGAAAAAATATTAAAAAATAATGCATGCGTATTTTTTTTCTTTATTCAATTGAATATTTATTAAAAAAATGACAAAATATCAGATATATGTATCACCAGATGTTACGATTAAACTTAAATTATCATTTATTATTTATTTCTGACTGATTTAAAAATTAATAAATTTAAAAACTCACCCTTTCTCCCAGCATTATTTTTATCGTCTTTACGTAATCCAGGCAAAGTATCTGCAGCTATAATCATGCTTGTTCTGGCAAGACTAGCCCGTTTTACAGCGTTACCAATGTTTCTAGCTTTGCTCCAAGTTGAATAAGAGCCTGGTCCTTTGTTGTCCGCAAATTTCAATTGATACCTTAATTGAATTTACAAAAAAAAATATTCTTAGAACTATACACTATAACTATTAATTTTATTTATTTTGTTTATCGTCGCTGTATTTATGCTGTCATAGCAATGCTAATTAGCGACGGAGATTCTCAGTGTGTTTTTGAAGAAAGCACATGTAACATACAGTGGTGCTTGTATCAATAAGTCGAGACCTGGATTCGAACTCTGTTCCTTAAGATTACGAATCCAACGCTCTACCGAGTGAGCCACTGAAGACCTCGTACTATACAATATCAATATACTATTTTACGTAAATTTAAGAGTTACAAAACAAATTTTTAAGATTAAATTTTTGAGGTTTTGTTTGTTATCACCAAACTAATGATAAATATAAAATATTATAAATTTAATTGGCCATATTAAAGTTTTGTACATTTCAAGTAACGAAAATTATTTTGGCATAAAAGACTTTGATTATTAAGAATGTAATTTAATTTGAACCGATTAAAATCTATTTTATTATTTTATATTTTAAGTTTAAATTTTGTTTTAGTATTATACCCAAATAAACGAAAATGTAAATTTAATCGTTAATTCATATCGAGGTAGCTTGTACACTGAAATCTAACCACTATGGCAGTGTTAGTTCTTAGCGAGTATAAGAGAAAATTAGAAAGAGAATAACAGAGAGAGAGAGAGAGAGAGAGAGAGAGAGAGAGAAAGAGAATAGATAATCCATAGCAATCAATTTAGGATTTAGTAAACAGTAACAAACCTGAGAATGCGTTCTGGCGTAAGGAAGATCAGTTTGAGCCCGTTGTCAGAGCTCTCGATCATCCTAGCAATGTTCTCGGCCCATAGCCAACCCTTAGAGAGTGACTCAACAATCCCATTAGCCGGTAACATCTCCCGTGCGGTGACCAGTTTACAGAACAAGCCCAACGAGCGCATTTCTGTATTGTATATGTCATGACGCTTTAGCCAAGATTCTACGTGCCAAGCATTCTCGTGTGTCGCATTAAACAATGCGCCAACGTAAGGTTGTAAAAGTGGACCCAATACTTTTTTATCTTCTTCTATGCCTTTATTTTAAATCAATTTCAACATTTTTCATTTTTTTCAGTTTTTTTTATGCACGCTATAAAATTGATTTACGTTTTATTTGTTAACTACTACATTTTATTGAAAAATAATAATTTACTAACACATTTTAGTTTATTTTATATTCCAATTTGGTATTGTCAATTAAATTATTCACATTTGATTATTCAAAGTATCAATATACACGTAAAATTAAATTGCTAATAAAAATATTTACCAAAGTAAAGCCACTTAAGAAGAGTTTTAGCCATGACCATGTGGTTATCTAAGTCTAAATAGGCAGTCTCACGATCCTTCCTTACAATATCGATCAACATATCAACTGATCGATCGAAGTAAGCTTTAGCGCAGCTTCTTTTTCTTTCGGCACGAGTACGTTGTCTGTTACGTTTTTTTCTCCGGCCAAATGTTGAAACATGAACTTGTTCTTTTGCTTGCTTTAAAACCAGACTCATTAGGTAGATTAAATTGTCGGTCGATTCATTAGATTGTGAATCCGATAGATTGAAAAAAGAGCTACCGTTATCAAAGCTCCCCTAAAAGAAATAGCATAAATAGAAAGCAATTTCATTTTAATAAAATGATTCATTTTTATCAAAAGTTAATTAAAGGGTATTTAAAAAACACAAGATAAGTATAAATAAATATGCAGAAGATTTTGACCTGAATTAATTAAATGTTCAATTAAATATTCGAAAATGGATCTTAGGTTGAAAATTAAGCTGTCCGTTACAGATGTAACGTTAAACAGTGTTTACATACAAGAAACGTTAATTTCATGGCTGAGTTCTCAAATGAATGTTTGACATATACATTTGTGGGTTCATCAATGTATTTTACAAACAATTAATAAAAATATGATTAATAAATAATTAATAATTAATAACAGTTGAATGATAATATTTAATTGATATAAATTAAGATACATAAATTTATTTGGATTTATATTATATTTGTCACAATTCTAAGTCAATGAATTAATTTTTTTTAATGGAGAAATAGATGAAATAACATACGTAATAATCGATTAAAGTTAATCTTGCCTCTTGCTAAAATAATAAATTATTATACATAACTCGTTATGAGAATGCTTGTGCATGTATTAGATTAATAACAGGGTATTATAATTATACAGTACAATATACAATTCATAATATATCTATCATTAGGATGATTAAACCATTAGTAATTATAGTAATAAGTCAACAACGACGTATTTATTTAGTAAATATAGTATCAGTTTAGATTAAATATACCAAACACGATTTCGTTAAAAGCTAATATTGCAATTAAGTTTTAATCACATTTTTTAAATTTTTTATTTGTATTAATTATGGTTAACAATATATACATGAAAGTTTTATAAAAAATCAATTGCAATCAAATAATGTGATTTTCTTTTTTAATATAAAGTGAAAAAAGTTCATCAAAATAATAGTGTACATTTTTAAAAATGCATTTTGTGCTCAATTAGTCTTCCGCTTGACGAACTAGCACTTTAATATTTGAAGTGACTATGAATGAGTTCATTAGAGCGTGTGTATGTTGTTACTAAACTACGTACGGGGTAAATTTAATGAATTAAAAAATGAAAGGATAAATCATCCGAATTGTCGTTTAATTTGAGCGATTTGAAAAAAGTTATATTGAAAGATCTCAAAAATTTTTAACTTTTTATCTCACGCTTTTTTAAAAACTTACTGTTTTAAAAATGACATGATTCCATTTGGATTCAATTTTTCTATTCAAAATTTAAAAAAATGCATATTAGTTTTTCGTAAAACCATATTAAATGCTGCACTTTAAATTTTCTCATAAGTATCAAATTTTTTTACAAAAAATAACAGTTTTACTTAAATTTTTCTATAAAAAAGCAATGTTTTCAAGTGTTAAACGAACATAAACTATACTTTTTAATCAATCCTTTTATATATAAAATAGGATAAATTTTTTTTTATATATCAAAAGAGCAGTTGATTTCAATCAAAAGTTCTCTGAAACCAATAGAAATTTGAAAATGAAGAAGACAAATTGAAAAAATAAATGAATATCAAAAGATCACATTGAATTGCAATGAAATATATAAAAAGGCATTCAATTGAATAATATTATAGAGAAGATTAAAATTAATTGATACATGTAATGATAAGTAATTAACAGATAATTATTTTAATGATAATTAATGAGATACTGTAAATAATTTATACAACCACGTTAAATTTGTTTGTTCACAATTTAACACTTTGACAAATACTTTTAAACGTTTATTAAATTTATTATATAGTTATTAATTTTTTAATAAAGATTTAAAATATCAAAATTGTGTTAGCGTGATTCGACTTATCCTACGAATTTAATACGTTTTGATTATTTAAACAAAAAAATTTATTTCAAAAGTGGGAAACTTTTTAACTCCCAAAAAATTCTTTAAAAATTTAATACCCAAATGTTATTTACTAACATCCGTATAATATTAAATAATATCCTATGTATGCAAAATTTTAGAAAGAAATTTACATACGTTCAAAAGATTCACCAAATTTCATCGCAATATGTACATATGGAGGCATATACTTTTAAATTTGTACACATACATGGACACACATGTGTATATACATGTTCAAGTAGTATATGCAGATGCGGATAGCAATACATACGTACGTGTGCACATACGCATATGAACGCTACTTTAGTCATATAGAACGTTTGTATTCTTGGAAGGATAGAAATCTTTGGAAAATATTAAGATTATCCGGGTATAAGAAAAAAAATTCCGATTATTATTATTATCATGCTTTTTTGGGAGAGTGCGATGACTAAAGTTCATGTACATCGCGAATTTTTAAAATCTAGCCTCAGAAAAGGTAAACTAATTATTACAATGGATATAGTCGAAAGATACTCTGTAACCGTGAAGCTAATCAAATCGGAAAAATAATTAATGCTATTCGGAGTTATGTCTTTGCGCAAGGGCCAATCTGGAGATTAAAGCCGTAAAGGGCTTTATTCATCAATACTCATTGATAATGTGATGTATCATAGGCTTCTAGCTTGAAATAATATGATGAATGGTCATGTATTAGATACAGTCTGGTACCATAATAGTAAAGTTCAAATGTACTCATCCCCTATATTAACTTACAAACAAATATATAAAAAAATCTCATCTTATCCGTCTTTTGAACATAACCAAAATATCGATCTGGATTCAATTGACCATCGATAAATAAAACAATATGCAATAATACCTGATGCAGTGAATCTCGAGCTCGTAGTACTTCCTTAACAACGAGACCGAGATATTGAAGCTGCCGATTACTGTGACCATAGTGACCGCTCATTGTACCACGGGGTATCGAAGCCATGACTTGTGGCCAGCGTGCAATCAATTCTCGTTCTAATAATTCACTGCTACTTGGAATATGTTTTGACAACTGACTATGCGTTAGCCATTCAGCTGAATATGAGTGTAAAGCTATGAGATATGATTCGAGAAGTCGAGCGTCCGCTGTGTAAGCATCCTCGTGCTGCAGTGTTCCGCCTGTGTGATCAAATTTATTGTTTATCGATTATTATCATTTTATTCATTAATTGAGTGAAAATTAACGATGATATAAATAATATCTTTATGCGTGAGTAATAAATGTATATTTTGATTTTTAATATTATAATACACCACGAAAGTAATGGATTTAGTAGTTAAATTATTAATTAGATGATTATCATCAGATAATTCAATCACTTTTTGCAAAATCGATAGATAGATGTGATATATGCTACATCCAAAGTTTTTACATAAATTTATTATTAAAAATGAAAAATATTCCATATTTTACAAATATAAAACTTACGACCATTCATAATAAATCTGGCTATTTTATTTATATAACAATAAATAATATATACATAACATATCGATATCCTTGATCAAATATGAAAAATATTTCTTACTTTCGTTCAAACGATAAAAATCTCAGAGTAGTCCGTTTCTCAACTTTTCCCTCGCATAAAGCAAAACGCGTATTGCGTTCGCGCATATCTAGCCGCAAACGCAAACTTTTCCAAAGTTCATATATGAATACGTTTTACTATAGAAAACATATACATGCAATGGATATGTGCTGTAATGAAACTATAAATCATCTTAAAAACAAATCGCGGAGACTTACTTGATATATGTGTGTACGTAACGTAAAAGAGTATAACAAACAGAATATAACTTGCATAACTATATGTATATGTATTGCAGCCCTTTTGGAATGAGAGGGAGAAAGAGAGATAGAGAGATAGAAAGAAATGTTTAGTTACGGTTGAGCAAGTCGTTTAATTAATAGTACGAAGACAATTCTGTTTCAGTTGATGTATATAGTTATATAAGCTTAGCACAAGCTAGTACCTTGCCTTGATACACTTTTAATTAATTAGGAAATGTTCACGCTTTTACTAAGGTCTATACTCACTTTTTTTTTCCTCCTTCCCAATTATTCAAGTTTAAAAATTTTCTGCTTTTTTTTCTGTGCATGTATACCTAAAAAATAATTGAATGAACACGGTTCTGTGGATTTAAAAATTTTTTTTTTCTCTCGTGTATTTTTTACGGTGACTTTAATCGAGTTTCTACACGGAGCGAACAAATCGGGAATACTTCCTTGCGCCCTCTACTGCTACACATCCGTACGCACGTTTTTGGAAATAGGCCTTGCGTACAAGCAACGATTCCATAAGGTATCGGGAAAAAGTCCGAACGCTCTATAAGCGTACGGATTTTTTCCTATAAGCGTTCGGACTTTTTCCCGATGGGTTATGCAGTGATGGATTTCGAGGATGCTTTATACATTTATGTATATCTATATATTAGGATATCCTTTAGCCAACTTCAGAGTATACCGTAGAATTAGAGTATAAGCAGAATATAATATTCTGTAGTATATACTCTGAAGTTGGCTGTTGGATATCATATAAGCATCTTCGAAATCCATCACTGGGGTTATGGAATCGTTGCTTATACACAAGGTCTATTTCCAAAAACATGTGTACGGAACTATTGCAGTAGAGGGCGCAAGGAAGTATTCCCGATTTGTTCGCTCCGTGTATAGATGAGAAAAAATCAAATGAGTATTTATTCGTACATCAAGTATAAATTCAGTTTCTTTTGTATGATATTTTTTATTTAGTGAATCTTTATTTTTGAATAAAATGTTGACATAATAATTAAATTTTAGGAATCAAATATTTCACTTGTACAAAAAATAATATATTGCAATATAAAGTAATGGTTCGTTTAACTTTTTATTTTCAATTCAACAAAGTATAATTATTTCTCTTGTTCAAAACAATTAGAATACACGTAAACAGTTCTTCCACTGAAATTTTTCATCTATTGTTGAAAAACTGTACGATACGAGCTTTCATTGTTCTAAACCTGCCACAAATAAAAAAAACGTCATCTTATTCTCGGTCGCATGAAAAAATATAATACTATTTTTTTTATTTTAGGATATAACAGTTTATAGTAAGGTAGTCTATAAAATATACTATGCTCCTTTTGAAAGATGATATATAAAGGAGGTGTAAACATTGCATAGGATGAAGAAGAAAAGAGAATGAAAAATTCCAATCAAGGCAATATTGATGGTCACGTATATTCAAAGTGTTCTTAATCGAAACAATAAACCGCTGATATTTCAATGTTGGTCATTAACTTTTATGTTTGGTAGAATTTTGAAAACTAAAATTTTAAATTTTAAATATTTTGAATAATTATTCAAATTGAAATGTTAGCTATTGCACATCTGATTAAAAATGTTTTATGTATGAGTCCATATCGTCGCTCCTAATGAAGAGTAGTAAATTTCATTTCAGACCGCAAAAACCAATACATTTAAAAAAGCTCTAATGAAAAGTAACAAATCTCAAAAACTTCCTCAAAGAATAACTTATTGTTGCTGCGGGTATTAACACATTTCACTGTACTGACACGAAGACGAGAACTTTTTACAAATCTGCTACGAAATCTAGCATTTTTTACGACTTTATAGCAAAGTTTAGTACTACTGATGACTCTATCATAAGGTCTAACTTTTCGTGATTTTACCGTGAAGACTACATGGACAAAAATTCTAATTCCATTGTAATTGTGAAACATGATTTTGTATAAAAATCACAATATAGATGGTAAAATAGTAAACTTTCCAATAGTAATTTTTATACAAAATCAAGTATGTCCCATAGATGGAATATAGTAATTTTATCCATATTTCCTCCGTGTAATATTTTTTAATGTTTTACTACAAATACTAATATTTTTTACATCTCTATCGCATGTTTCAATTCAAAAAAATATTATGTATAAATACTCTATCTGAACAAACCTTCATGAACGTTCTATCCCTGAGTTCCTAGAGGCTCACTCGGTAGAGCGATGGATTCGTAATCTCGGAGTTCTCTCGGTAGCCAAACACTACTATACGTTATATGTGCTTTGTTTACAAACATACTGGAAACGGCCGTCGCTAATTATCATCAAAATTATAGTATAATTACAGCTATGTTAAATAAAATAAAAATATAACGTCTTATTCCATAATACCTTTTCAAAATCTAGAATTTTAAAAGTCACAAATTAATTTTTGAAAAAAAGCAAAATTGCTATTCTATATATATTATTTCTTTTTTAAGGTTTTTGTTAATATTTATTTTCAATTTTTATGAAATGTTGATCATGAACTTTAGATAAATACACATGTGTTTAATGAAACTAGTAAAAGTTTATCATGTAAATATTATTCAACTTTTAATATTAGAATTTACAATCGATTCTATTTTATCAAAATTAATTTTAGTCATTTCGATTTTTATTATTAACATATTAATAATTAAAAATAGTACATTACGATACACGTGCTCTAAGTGGTCCTTTTTTACACGGCGTGCAGTTAGCGCCCGAGCGCAGCGAGGGTGCTATGCACGTCGTGTAAGAGGACCACTTCGAATACACGTATCGTATATTATTTTATAGCACGTGTGAGATAAATTCGCCACACGTAATTAATACCCCAGAAAATCAATATTATCAAAAACTATACACACCACGAATGATAATTGGTAAATAAAAACGAATTCTATATATCAGCAAAACTATGCACACCACGAATGATAATTCGTAAATAAAAACGAATTCTATATATCAGCAAAACTATGCACACCACGAATGATAAATCGAAAAAAAGTAAAACTATTTATTATCAATGATAGACCCATCGCAAACAAAAAAAAGCAAAAACGATATCAAAAATATTCTTAGATTGAGAAATTATATCAAATAAGTATTGATGTCAGTGATATTTTATTAATTAAATACAATATGATAAAAAGAGAACTTGCCGATTATTTAGATTTATGTATACACAGGTCAGACAAAGCAAAGCATCTAGTTTATTGTTCGTACAGCTATCTCTTTCTTTCTCATTCTTAGGCCGTACACACTGTACACGCATGCGCGCCGCTCACAGATGTTTTGTTTCGACAACTCACGGCACAACAGTAATTTATAAACTATAGTTTTGATTTTCTTGATGTTTTCAATTCTTTATTAAAGTATTTACATTTTTTGATTGATTTTCTACGTATTATCATGTGTGAAAAGACATTTCTACGTATTAATATATATACAAAGAGTGATTGTGATGCGTGATTTCGATATTACTTTTTTGAACAGTATAATAAAGTGCGAAATTTCTGACGGTAGTACTTTTTTACACAGTTCAAAAAAGTTGTATTTAGCTCCCGCTAAATGGTGTAGAAAACGCGAATTTAGCTCACGCAGTGCTATAAAATTATTTTTTAATTATTAGGCTGTTTTATAATTTTACAAAAAAAGTTGAATAATTAAATTAATAAAAACAGTTAATTTATGAAATTTCTTTATTTCAAACGAATGAATGTCACAATCAATAAATTACGGATAGTTGTTTATAGAATAAGTAATTCCAGTTTTTTTCCAAAAATTAACAATAAAATTTACTACTGTAATATTGATTTGATAAAAAAACAAATCCGAAAAAGTAAATATATAGAATAGTGACTTTGGCATTTTTCAAAAATTTATCTCCACCTTTGAAATTCGACGTTTTACAAGGGTTCGCTAAGATAGAAAGTTTTCTAAGGGTTTGTCCAGATAGATTTTACAAGGGTTCGTTGAGATAGTATGTTTTATAAGGGTTTGTTAAGATGGGATGTTTTACGGCGCAAATAGTGATATGATTATATATAATTATGTAAACTAATAATTCATGCTTAAATAGCCTCGTATACAATCATGCATAATTTTTCAAACAAAATATCACATCATCAAATTACACATCATCATGAATGTCCTTAAATAATTCTACATTATTGTATATATAACACTTTTACATAATTAATTATTTGAATTATAAAAGTGAACAAAGTCATTAATCCTAGTTGATTTCGAAACTTCAAAAAGTAATCAAAGTCAAATAATCCTTTATACAAACAAATGTAAAATCTCATCAGATGGAAATCTTCTAATGTGTCGACCTATTATTCTAATCGAGCGCATAACGTATATCAAATGACAAATATTCCAATTCTATCTTTTATATAACAAAAGTTGAAATGTACCTTTCTTCGCAAAGAAAACTTTTCTCTCTCTCTACATCTTAAGCGTCTATTCGCATATTGTATGTACACTAACTTGCTTTACTCAAACTACAAATCTTTCTTTTTCTATTTCTCTCTCTCGACTAAATCAACTAATTCTCTCTTTTATCACTCTCTTTCAAATATACGCGTATATATGTATAATGCTCGGAGCATCTGCTACCTTTCCTGAACAAGACACGCGTCCGCATAATTATCCTTGTCGAGAGGTGAGCGCGTAAATTTAATTAAATAGTTTCTCCCTAATGCAATCAAATGGCTAAACCTCGCTAGTTTCCTCCTTCTCCTCTCTCTAACTCTTCCTCCCTCTCTCTCTCTTTTGCTATGTGATTCAATATAATCATTGATTATGTCGACTGACGAATAGCTTTGAACAATATATAATATATACTGATTAACTTAAAATTTCTATCATGATTAGTAAACTTGGATTAAGGATTGTTAAATCATTTGAATATGGCATATTTCATCAACTGATTGAGTAATTGCACGTTAAGCAATTGTTCCAGAATGAAAATTCATACCGACTAACAGCTATGTAAATAGACCAATTGTATATACTAATAATAATTGAATCCGAATAATTATTCCAGCAATTAATTATATAATTACACATTAAATACATATCCAATATTTGTATTAATTAATAGCCATGTAAACAGTTTAATTCCATGCTAATGATAATTTAATTGAACAATTATCCTAAAAAAGCAACTATTAATACAAAGAAATCCTTCAAAAGTTGCGAATGATACAGAATTATAATATTATACAAATAGAGGGAATATACACGGCGCGCATATAAAGTACTGTCGGAAATTTCAATTGAAAGTGCAATTTCTAGTTTACTCTCGGACTGATTGTAGCACGGTAAAATATATCTGCTAAATTACTAGAGTATAGAAGCTATTTTAAATGAAGGAAGAGCATTTAGACTTTCGATGCGAATACGTTAGTACTATAATTTGTTATTTGAGTTATTATTTTAATTTAAACTAGTAACGAACGATAAAGGTGAATTAATAAAAGGAAATAAATGACCATCAAATAACAAACGTCAATAGTGCTATCAAACTATATCAAATTGTTAATGTGCAATACTTTATGGCTGTTTGATATATTGACTTGATACTTTATAATTTAGATATAATATCCCTGGTAGAAAATTAACCATTTTTTGGTCATAATTGTTGAGTTAAGAATTTTAAAATGACACCTATCTAGAAATTCTGTTTGAAGTATTTCCAGAATTTCTAGATATGTGTCATTTTAACATGCTTAGCTCAACAATTATGACCAAAAAATGGTTAATTTTCTACCAGGGATAGTCATAAACTAATTAAACTTATATAAATAATTTAAATTGAGATAAAATTTTGAGAAATTTTAAAATAAAATACAAATTTTTAACAATAGATATAAAATATAAGTAAGTAAATGCCAGTCTTACCTGCTCATTTGTAATCAACATAGAAAAATATGAACATTCAAAATATAAAAAAAAATGTAAATTGTTTATTCACCTCTAGCGCATTGGAGCATCAAGTTGCAACGTGGCTGAAAGTAACACCTTAAATTCTGACACTTCAATCCTCGTAATAGCTCGTCCAATGATTGTAATATGTGATAAGATAGTGTATCGGGTGCCCAATTCCTTAAGGGTTCCGGTCCAGTACGTTCCAATGACCACCAGTGTATTGCTCTTATTATGTGCCGGGTAACTAGTTTCAACAATCCCTGAGAGACAATGCATTTTCATTTACATATTTTAACTTTATTTCACATTTTTATTTTCTTTTATTGTTTAACGTTTATTGTCTTCTCACATTTTTCATTTTTTAAAATATAATCAAAATCTACATAGTTATAAAAACATTGTAATTGGCTTGTTAATTATATAAACCTAAACTAAAATATTTTTCAAATATTCTTGTAATCAAAATTTTTTTATTTTTTTAAATATACAAAGAAAATGAATTATTTTTTATTAAATTTATTTTGTTTATTTACTCATAAAATAAATTATTTAAATCAGTTTCATTTTATGACATAATTTTATGTTCACCCACATCTCGAATTTAATGCACCTTACGCCCATAAAAAATAAACGAGTAAAAAACTATACGTGCACAATATTGGTCCTGTACTAGAACACGTATCTACGTAGACAACCCAAAGATTGAACTTAAAAATTCCAATATCTACTTTGTTTTTTGTATTATTAAAAAAATTTTCTATAATTAATTTTAAAAACCAATATCCAAAATAAAATGATAGAATTTAAAACACTTTAAATTTCGACTTAATCCGAGCGCATTAAAGTAAAAGAAAAAAAGAGACATAAAACTAGAAATCGATAAAACAAATTCGTTTCCAGAATCGACAATGAGAAACTATAATATTAGAGTTTCGTCTTCCTTTTCTTAGAGCTAAGTTTCCGATCAATCGTTACCGATAGAAACTTGCCGGAGAAAATCTAGAAAACTCAAAAGCATAGGAAAACTTGGGAGAAAGGTTTATACGACAGTGCAATTGAGAACTTCCTTACTTTCTCGTTCTGTGCTAGTATATACACAAAGCCAAAAGGAATCCCTTTATACATATATAAAGCAAAACTTTTGAAGCTTTGCACTAGATGCTCAAAAACAAAAAAAACCTTTTTCTTCAAAACGCCTTCAGTGCAATCACAAACCAATCGTATATAGAAAATCGTGCCGAATATATGCCTTCAGAGTTTAGTACAAATACATGTATATGTATAGAAATTTATACGACTTTACAAAGTAGTTTTGAAATCACCTTTTGCAATTAGGTATTTTCTTCTTTGAATATTCAAAATTGCGTAAATTTATAACATTTATTAAAGCTATAATTTTGAGAGATTTAATTTTAAAATTTTATTTGAAAGAACATTCACTGAAAATTTATAATATTTATTTAACTTTTTCCCTTATTTTTCATTCCAAGTATAATCTTACATTTTTTATAGCAATAAAAAGGATTTTTAAAAGCTTTAAATTATATATCGGTTGAAAAAGCACTCGAAAGTTACGAACGTTACAGAAATTTAAAGGTCTGAAGAAAGAATATTAAATTATCTCAAATCATGATAAATTTTAATAAATATTCATTCGTAAAAATACAAAAATTTCTTGTTAAATTTTTCATCATAAAGTTAAATTAAATAATATTAATCACAAAAAATGGCTCAAATCACCTCAATCACACTTAATTTATCAATCACTAAATATAACGAGTCCCCATAAATTTTAAATAAAAATATCTCCGAATCAAAACTAGTAAAAGAGCTTTTTCCTTCGTGATAAAAAAAAGGAGAGAGAAAATTAAAAGAAAAAAGGTAAAAATAAAGAATGAAAGAAAAGTAGAGCACATGTGCGAGATAAAAAATTCGAATTCACAAGTAAGCCGTATCGACATTGCGGTTGGAGCGCATCGCGTCTAGGAAATAGACGTAATAAATTTTCGCAAAAAGAATAAAAAATAAGAGTGAAAATACTATGGGGGTTGTACACAATAATACAAAAGAAACCGGAATGTGACTACGTGCTTTGCGATATTGACTATTGGCACTGGGAGGGATACAACATTCTTAGGAATAAAAAAATATCACTTTATTCCGTGTAGTAGTTTATTGACTTTATTCAGTGTTTTAATTTCTCCTTCTTCTTTTTTTTAATAGAAGATTGAATTATAAATCAAACCATAACAATCAATATACCAAAAAAAAAGAAAAAAATTTATTATACAAATCAAAAAAGTAATATCGCTTTACACTTAAAAATCAGACATTTCATTTTACATCGACACTTTCAATCGAACTTTATTCTAAAAGGATACTGAACTCTTTATCAACAAGTTTTTTTACTTCGCCCCACAAAACGTAAAACACATTTTATTGATCAAGTTTTTTTTATATGTACGCTCGTTGGGATTCAATTCTCAAGTATAGTGTCGCGATACTTCAATATCCTTTTGCTAAAAAACATATTAAAAAGTTTTTAACTAAAGAACGTAAGTAAAAAAATAAAACAATGACGTTAGTACGAAGAGAGAGAGAGAGAGAAAAAAAAATAACGTCGTTATTTATTTATGTTTAATAACACGGGATCGGAAAAGAAAAGCAACGAGAAAAATGTAGTGATCTTGCAATCGATTTCAACTTTTCTCATTAAACATCCAGTAATCTAGCAATTCGTTCAGAAACGCTCTGCTGCATGAAAGTGAAGAATCTAAGGGTAAAAAAAACTAAAGAGAGAAAAGAAATTAAAACTGTAAGAGCTGGGTATAAAAAGAGGAAACTTTGTTTACTGTATCTTGGCTTGAGATGTAATAAATAAAATCAATTAATCGATATTGTATTGATTGTATAATATTACGTTTTTATTTTCTTAAATTTAATTTTAATTACAAAACTAAGTTTTAAAGCAATAAGATTTTAATATTTTTATTTAAAATCTATTTATTCTTCGTTTTTAACGATGACTTTTTATTAAACTACCATTAAGCCGATATAACTATTATTAACTACCCATTAAGCTTTTAACAACAATTCTTAAATTTCAGTACATAAATTTGCATTTCACTATTAATATGATCATAGATTAAATAATTTAAATCGAAAAAAATATAATTTAAAAAATTTTACACAAATTTTAAATATTTTCTAGTAGAAAATACACGTATAAAATGTAAAACGTATGACCGTATAAAGCAGCAAGGAAAAAGTTGTCAAGCAACAGAATGAAAAAAAATTACATTACATGCATTACAATGTAAAAAGGCTCATTGACTTTTATGCAAAAAGCTATAAAACATCAAGTTGCAAAGCTCGTCTTGTTTTACTTTCTTTGTCTTAAAAACCAAATGGACTTCTTGATCTTCACTCGTCATTGAAATGCGGATTATAGCAAAGGATTATCTTAAATATTGAAAAATTTAATATAATATCACAAAACAAACAAAAGTAAGAGATGATACGCTTTTTAATTTTTAAATTAGGATCATCTTTTCTCCAGTCTATTTATTCCTTAAAATAAAATTCTTAATTTTTTGGAATTAAAATTTTTACGAGAAACTACAAATTTTTGAATTTATATACAAATGTTTAATTTTAACAAACTAGAAATTTATTATTAAAATTTTGGAAACAAAGACATATACTTATGTGTCATAATATTATATAACACGCGAATTCTTGGGATGTATAAGTTAATTCAACAGAGTATATACGAGAGACACATTTGTTCAACTTGTCGACAATTTGCATATTCTCTCAATTTTGCATGAAATGTCATTTCGTCTTCTGAATATCATTATCGCGCACAATAAAAACGCTACGGGGATATATATAAGGGAAGCTAACAAGAAGTAAAAGAAAACCAAGAAATGATACTTTCATCAAAGTATAAAATTCCAATGAAAGAATCATAAGAGTTGCCGAAAGAGTATTAAAAAAAAAAGAAAATAATAATAAAAAGGAATAAAGGAAAGTAAAAATATTAAAAGTGAAAATAAAATTATGTTTACTATCAGTGTGGATGAAAAATTTTTTACATAAATTTGACATATTACGAAGCATGAAATAAAAGCATCTTTAATATAAATCAATTAAGAGAGTATGGAATTATTGAATATAGTATTCTAAAAATTGGAGTTCCCTACGTTGACAAATATCAATCTTATAACGAATTAATATTACTATGTATACCTCCTGTTTTTGAAAAATTATATACCAATACCAGTCTTGGACACTTCTAAATTATACATAGTTATCGACATTGCAATTTTCCAAATTTTTAGTATTTATTTTAAAATTTTTCGAAATATCTCTATATTGGCTTTTTATTAATAAAAATGGAAGACTGTAATACAGAGATATTTTCAAAACTTATGGATTAAGAATAAAAAATTTGGAAAACTGTAATGTCGATTTTTTGCATTCCCTTAATAAAAAAACATTTTTTCTTTTATCATATTAAAATAAATTATTGGAACTTTGCTTCATATAAAATATTGAAAAAACATGATAGTTCAATAAAAAAACATAGTTTTTAAAAAATTCACACATTACCTTTCGTTTAATAGAAAAATCAATAGGTCGTCGTCCACGTAGCTGATCAAGTATTTGAAGTAGCGCAGCTTCCGTAAGTGCAGGCACACTTTCGTTAGAATAATGCTGATGCATTATAACCTCAGCTGCCGGCAGACGTACACGCCATAGAGTTGAACGATCCTCGCAACGTAAGCCTTGATGTGGACCTACTGCTACCACGTACATACCCTGTTATTTTAATAATTTTTTTAATTTCATTTCTATTAATTCTAATTTAAGTACAAAATTTTAATTTTTATTCTTTTCCTTTGTATAATGGAATCACAAAGGTTTTATTTTTTAAGGTTTTTATTGAGTTATTAAAATATTCATTTTATTGCTCACTAGGTATAACATTTAATGTGGTCTAGATTACATTTTGTGTCTTATTTAATTAAATGTGATATTATCGTTTGTTCTTTGTATACCACTTTTAATGTACTGTAAAATGTGTCTGCACGCATTAAGTTCAAGAACAACTCGAGCTAAGGAAATAAAATATTATTGTTATTTTATTATAATCTTTTGTTCGAGTTTGTCCATTATTATCTATTGTTTGAGATCTGTCGAGTTCTAGTATATTTTATTACAGTTTCTGCTATTGTTTATAGTAAATAGTTTGAACGAATTAAAAAACTTTGCATTATGCAAATATGTATCCGATAGTAAATTTGATTAAAGTTATAAAAAAAATTAAAACAATATACAGATCCCATCAGACAATTCTGCATTTCGCATGACATGAACTTCAATCTTCATTTAACATCTACGTTGATGTGGCAAATTATTTTTTAAAACTTCATCTAGCTCATAATTAAGAGCTTTTTTTTACAAATGTAATAGAATAATAATCATAGTTTTTTCCCTGTTTTTCAAAACTTTCTTTGTAAGACTCTTAATTAACAATAATTCATTCATCTGATTAAAAAAAACCATAAGCTACTTACACTTTGAGCCGCTGTATAGTGCAAAAGTGCATCGCAATGGTACAGCGGTATCCTTTTTGGATAATCAGCAGATATTGGCCATGAATTAATAGACGCACCGATTAACAATCTAACTTCGATGTCTTGTGATTTTGATTCATCCAAGCCAATTTTCAAAATTATACCACTTTCATCTTCTACGATAACAACTCGATGATCGTTAACTTCGGGTAATTTGGATTCTGAATCAGCTAATGAGTAATTAAAAATAGTGAATCAAAACTAAAGATGTAATAAGTTAATGAGAAATCAAAGAAATATTTCGGAGCTCTCTACAGTTAATGTTTAAAATAAAATCACGTAGTATCGCTCAAAGAAAAAATTTTAATTTTCCATAAATTAAAGATAGTAAAGGAAGAAAAAAAATTTTTTCCTTGAACTTGTAAAAAAAAAAGCAAAAAACTTAGATGATTTACAAGACTAAAGTCTAACTCTTGTATACATTGCTTATTTTCACGGGGCTCGTTATTTTAAATCACTGCCAGTTATTATTAAGCAGCTGAGCTCGACCGACTTCGCTTTTAATTTTATAGGACTCCCAAAGGATATTACAGAGAAACATCTGGAAAAAAACTAACGAATTAATTTGCAGAAAAAGAAGCGAGTAAATATAACTTTGTTATGATTTCAAATTCCACGAGGTTCTGTAACGTATTATTAATGCATTCTGAGAGCGATTATGAATCATTTCTTTTTTATTTACATGGTTAATTAATTTATGAGTATTGCAATTAATCAAGTGCACAAATTCATAAATTAAATAATAGTTACAATAAAGTACATAATTATTTACTATATTTGTAGAGACACGATACAACTACTTTTTACAGTTGATAATTTAACGTAAATTATATAAAAGCAGAAAACATGAAGTCAACTTACATTCATTCAAAACAAAAAAAAAAAGGAAAGAAAATTCTATGACATAAAAATTAACATTTAAAAATTTCGATTAAAACTTGCAATAAAAGAGAGAGAGAGCTTGGAGCCCTTAATTATATGATGTAACAACGTTATACTTCACTTTAATTAAATTGTTTTGTTCGCAATTAAGAGTAATGAGACAAATTTCAACGTGAGTGATGCGACAGCTGCTACACGATTGTGAAAACTTTTAGAGATACATTACGTTACGAGCATTCATAATTTTCCTTTTATTGTATTAATAAATTTATCAATAAACGTTAAAAACAAAATAAAAAATAAAGCAAAGTCAAATAATTTGTCTCTTTATATAAATATAGTATTGATTGATTAAATAGAATGATTACCTGGACCGTAAAAAATACGACAGTGTTCAGGCTGTTTAAGAATTTTATCTAATACTTCAGCATCGACCACTTGACCAGGGGTCATACAAAGTCTTTCATCTGCACCATTGATGGAATCTATAAATAATTTTTTACACTATATTAACAAACCCTTTTTTTTACCTTGTAATAATATTTACGTTGATTAAAAATAAAAGCAAAGTAGATATTACGTTAGAGTGTACAATGCACGACCGACAAATAGTATACTATTTTATAATGAACATAAAAAAAAGCTTTTTTTTTTTTTAAAAAAATAGAAACAATGAACGCTATTTAGATTTATTATGCTGAGGCACAAAGTACACTTTATTAAACTTTATGATGAAGTTAAATTTCATGAAAAATTTGCATACGCGCATATCTCGTGCTAAATACTGTTTATTGTTTATGCGCATCGCAAACGGAAAAAAAAGAACTTGTTATTACGTTTATTATTTTATGATATACACGTTTGTAGAAATGGATAAGAGGATTATAAAGCGCACACATAGTTCATATTAAAAAAAAATTCACAAACGCTGTTTAATAATATAGTTGTGATAAGTAAAAACGTAGCTACATATTTTTACAGATTAGTTAGTTTATTAGAAATAATTTTTTGCTTTAATAGTTTTATTTTTATTTTAACCAATAATTCCTTTTAGCTTAACTACATAACACGGACATGAACGTACACACTTAGACATATACTTCATTTCTCATTCGCATATATCCGTACACATGAACTCATCAAACTTAGGGACAGATATTTTGGAATGATACGATTTATTTTATTTATAAAAATAATTTTTAAGGAAAAAAAAGTTTATCATTATTACAATGCTTTTAGTTTAACATAGAAATAATTTATAAACTTGGTGTATGTATAAATTTGCAATTTAATATCAATTAATTTAATTTAAAATTAAAAGTTTTGATAATAATAATAATAATAATTTTGAAAATATATTAAATAGATTATTCATGTCGGTATGCATGAATTAATTTAAAACATTCATTAGAACATAAATTCAAAATTAATTAAAATCAGAAATCCAAAATTTAAAGCTTCCGAGAATTTGAGCTTAATTATTGAATAATACCTGGCCTTAAAGCAGAAGCTAATAAAGCAGCAACTTTAGCCTTGACAAGATCTCTTCTAAGTCTAGCATCAGGTCCAATGAATTCTGACCAAGTACCGGCATCGCCAGTTTTCAATCTTAATCTTGCAAAACCTGGCAAGCTTGTATCCTCTTCAAGTGTTAACGTAAGCTCAGTTATGTCCGGATTACCCGAGGGCGTTGAAAGTGCGTCGAGTCTCAGTAGGTATTCAAATCTTAATTGCTGAACCCGTAACAAGCATAATAAAAATTATCATTTAATTTTTAAATAATATAGATAAGAAGGTATGAAAAAGATGAAAAAATTGAAAAATATGTAAAAAAGCAAATTACATAAACTTGTATATAATGAATTATTATAGAAAATAACTTTTTGTTTTTTCATTTTATTACTAGCTGATATTTATTGTTTCGTGTATAACGTAGTTAGATATATAAACAACTAACTTGTTTTATTTTATATTTTACATTTATATAGCAATCTATATTCCAGGCATACCTTTTATCTCTTCTCTAGTCTCTAGCACCATTTCTATCTTTTGATCTATGTGCATGTAAATGAATAAACTTATGATCGTAAAGGAACTAATAAAAGTCCAATGAAAAAAAAATGTGTGAATATATATGTATGTGCATAAACTTTATTGATGATCATATTAGAAGAATTTACTAATATTTTATTTAATATTTAATTTTAATCAATTTTTTATTCAGTAAGCTGAAGATCCCGGATTAATGTTTAGCTACATGTACTAAAAAAATCTTTATATAATTTTAAATTTCCAATTATTAAATTAAAAAAACATTCCAATTACTGCGTTATTATTATATTTCGCTTTGCAAGTAGAATAGCTGAAAATAGCAATATTATAATCAACGTACTTCAGTATTCAGTTTTACGTTTCATTTTTCGTCTCACTACACATCAATCATTCTATGCGTTTCAGTTTCCTTTTGTCATTTTTTCGACTCTATATTTCTTTTTTATATATCCATATCGATGATATTCTTTTTACGTATAAATTTTTCTCATTCACATATAACCGATTACTCAGTTTTTCTTTTTTTTCGTTAGCTCTCTCAATTTATTTACCCCTTTCGTCGGACTCTTCTCTCTTTTTTTTCTCTTTTTTTATATAACGTTGTTTCCGCATTGACCGATGTTGCCGAGGTTTTGGCCCTACACGCAATTCCCCGCTTTAACTATGTTCTTTTTTTTTCTCTCCTCTTTTTTCCAAAGGTTTTTTTTTATTTTGTCATCGCCACACCCTTCGTTCGTCGCGTATTCGCTTATACTCTTCTTTTACTTTTTTTTTTTATTTTTTCCTCTAACAGAGAATACCATGTTGAATAATACTCTCTAGACGTATTTTTTTTTTACTTTTATTAAGCGATAAATTATGTATTTTTTACTCAATAAATATTAGTGTTTGCTTTATAAGCAATTTACTTGTTTCAATTCGAAAAATAAATAGAGGTATAAATAAAAAGGGAGTGCTCGAATATTTAACATTACAAATGCTATGGTTCTATTAGCAATTTTAAAATATTGCATATTATTGTTAAATTATATATTAAATAGTCAGCATATTCTTCAAATCAATACTAAAAACAACATTTTAAAATATTTTGTTAATAACTCATAAAATTGCTTAATGAAAAAGTTAATATAAAATGTATCAAAAGTTTTCTAAAATATGCACATACATTCATAACAGAGATAAAAAGTAAATTTTTTCTTTTTAATTAATTTCAAAGAATATCACAAGTATCCATAAAATTTTTAATTCGATATAAGGAAAAAAGTTCGAATTTAAAAAAAAAAAGAGAGCTTTTAATTCCGAATTTTATTTGAGTACTATATATATGCATCAGGCAGCTTCAAACACGGAACTTCTCATCGCTTCTCTTTTGGGATAACCGAGCAGTCGTTCGTATTAATTTACCTCGCGAAACGAATATTCAGTGTATTTTAGCTTTTACGAGCTAGAAGAGAGAGAGAAGAGGTAAAATATAGTATATGTGAGAGTTTTGTCACCTCAACACGTTTATGAGTTTATATCTAGAGTGACGAAAATCATGGATAAAAGCAAAGTAGAACAAGTTGCTGTTAATATTACAAAACTTTCTATTTTAGTTATCTTGTTAACGACTTTTTTTTCACTATTCTAAATCCTTTCAACGCGACTGATTCTTTTTACATTGTTCGTTCTTGTTTTATTTAAAATAATCGTATGACAATGATTATCACTGTATTTAAATTATAAATTTATTAATACGATAAAAATAATTAATTTTAGTACAATCATTGTTATAATTTGACTTTGAAACATAATGAGTTGGCATAAATGATTGTGTTTAAAATGAGCTTATCGTAATTTACGTTTAAAAGTTTTTTTCATTCATCAAAGGATTGCAATGAAAACAACAAAAGTTAAACGATACATCAATAATTGATTCTAGATAAATTGATAATTTATTAAAACTATATAAGTATCTAATCAAAATCATAAATAACAATTCCATAGGAATAATACAATATTACTTCGAAAACAATGTAATTTTCAAATATTTTTATATCTTCTATAATATGATAGCATTCCGTTAAACGTTATCGCTTTGACGTTTTGATAACATTATATACAAAGTTTCGTGACGTTTACATGTAAATTGATCTATTTTAACGGGGTGTCGAGCACAACGTCGAACAGGGAACTAAAAATCAATTGATCATATATACGCGTGAAAATTCTGACATTCGATTCTCAAACAAATTCTTATAGTTTATCATTATTTTGATCTTTGTATGTTATTTAAAAGTGAAAAATAGTTTAAAAAATAACATGTTCAAAATAAATTAAGTTGATAAAGAAGGTAAATAAAAATTTTCAATCTTTTCACGTTATACGCGAAACGATATTTTCCGTGACCGACAAGTGCAATATACGTATAAAATAAGGTAAATATATAAAATCTTGCCTCGTACGATACTTCATATATAGTGTCACGAAAATGCATACAAGTTTATATATGTTTCCTCTTTTCCTCTGAATAGTGAAATATACAAGTAACACGGGGGAGCTCGCACGCTTGCGAATATCATGCAAAAGCGAAACGTCAACTCGAATTTCCGAAACGACTCTCCTGGACTTCTAACTTTATGTTAACGCTTTGTGAATTTTGACTATTTTCTTGTGTGCCTCTGTGCATGCGCATTTATATCTCATAACCTTTTAGCATAAAAGAGTCATAAAATGACAACTCTTAACAAATGAGAAAAGAGACAATTATATTACTCATATTAAATGTCAAAGATTTTTAAACAATTTCACTTGGTAGTTCATAATTTAAGGAACATTAAAGGCAATATTATAAAGTGATAAGGACATTTATACTTTAATTTTTAAATTAGAATTTTGAAACAAATATTTATGCATAATTAGAAAGTTTTATTAAAATTTCAAAATGTTAATAAAGGTTAAATTTTTAATAATTTTTCCTTTGAAGTATTATATTGAATTTATTAAAATAATTAAATTTAAATAGAATCTATGATGTCATTGATTGATCAAAATATGGGTTTCAGACGATATTAAAAAATTATCTTGGATAAAAAAACAAATAAATAATCAGCAAATAATAAAATAATAACGAAAAAAGAAGTTACAGTATTTTCAAAGTTTATTTAGCCCTCAAGATTTATTACATAGTATCGGTAAGGATTTCAATTCTCTTCTAGTCCCATTTTACTTCTCAATATATTCTTACCTTTATTCTTCGTGGCTCGTTAAGCGAAATAAGGAATGTGGAAGCGAATCTTCGATCAAGATTGCCAACAGCAGCTATCAACCTCTGGACCAATCTCTCGACCGCAGCTTCGACGCGTTTAATATCTGCTGGAGCTATTAAACATCGGCTATCGTTTATATCATATACACACAACAAAAAGTCATTATGCAACATTTAATACACTGTTGGTAGCCATGAGTTTTTCATTTTTGGCTAAATGTACACTGTATAAGGTTTGATTTTAATTATTTAGGGATCGGCACGTTCGATGATCATGAAAAGGAGAGAAAAAAATGAGAGCTACGATATTTACAGCTTTTTCATTATCGATGTATTGAAAAGCGAGACGTGCCAGAGCTTTGCTCCGGCGTATATTAGAAGGAAAGGATACCGGATAGCTATTTTGGTGTTTCAGATTCTATATATAGTATACATACTATAAAAGGAATTTTTCACGTTTTTACTTTCTTTTTCTGTTGTTAACGGTCATAAAAAGTCTTTGATAAATTTTACATTTGTAGTAAAAAAAAGGCGAGCCAAAAAACGTATCCTTTTTTGTAAAAAGAAAAATAATCCAAAAAAATTATATTCAATTTGAAGATGTATGATTTATAAAGTGTATGTATTTGTTACAATAATTTCTGAATAAAAAAATTTTAATTCTTTAAAATGAGTAACAATATAAAGGAATGTATGGATATTAAAACCTTGATTATTACATTAGGTTTACAGTAAATTTTAATGGTATGATATTTAAAATCGTTTTAAAAAAGAAAAAAAAATGAATTTTCTTTGCAAAAATATCTTGATTTAAAGATTGCATACGTACAAAAATTTTGAGTCACCGCAATTGACGGGATCTTAATGTGCGGGTCAAAGGGTTAAATAAAACAATTAACAAAATGATCTAAACATAATTGTGATAAATATATATCTTTGGGTGCAGCTTGAATATACCACCAATTTAAAAAATTATTATAATTAATAAAATCTTCACAGTATTTACCTTCATGATCCGATTTGGCAAGCTCGCTAAAATAATCATTGAGTTTTTCAAGTTGCTCTGGCTTAAAGTGTAGCTTACTCGTCATAAGTCTTAATCCCTGAGTATTTTTAAGCTGATTTTCAGCGCAGTTACTGGTTGAACAGCCCATAATGCATACGCGTGATAAAAGCCAATGCCACCTGTAAATTACGGAGAAAAAATATCTGCTTTATTACACTATTTTTTCCTCCAAAAAAAAAAATGAAAATAAAGAAGAAAAACTCGACTCTATGTAACGTCTCTCTTATACTCTTATCGATCGGGCTTGAAATTATTAGCAAGAGAATTGCATGTGAAAAGCATCAATTTCACCATGGCATAAAGCGGAAGAGCATAGATCAAAGCTCAACGAGACTGAGTATAGGTATACATACATATATATATATACGTATATACAAGAACATACATCCTTTACAGTACAAAGGTTGAGTGCATTGGCGTTAAAGCTTTCTCTCCGTCTCTCTCGCTCGCTTACTCACACGTTGTCGCAGTAAACCGGACGTCTATATTCCCAATTGCCGCACTGCTCCATAGCGTATTTTGTAATAATTCGGAAATTCACGCGCTCGGGTCTTTATACGATTTTCAAAGTGTTTATTCCGAGGAAATGTTTATACACGCCGAGGGTAGAGGATATATTTCTGTTCATTTAATCGACATTAAAGAGGATACGATTATATGTTTGATATCCGTTTGTATATAGATGCTTTTCATCAATTGCAATTTTCGAAACACAAATGATTTCGACCAATATCGCCTTTTGAAATTCATATCATTTACTACTTTATAATATTGGTATTTATTCAGTTTTCAATAAAGAATATTGTGCGTCGACCGATATGACGATTAATTGCAATAGAATAGTTGATTTATAAATTTCCAAAAATATTTATTATATAGTGTATGTTATTGAAAGGATTTTAGAAAAATAAGTCAACTGTTTCAAGCACTGGGAATTTCATATTCATAATTATGTTTATAATTTTATCATTATAATAAATATTGATAATTTAAATCTTAATTTTATAACTGATTTACATTGAAAAAATGTTTTATCATGATAAACTTGACTACTTTATTCATCCAAAACATAATTTTTTAAATTCATTTGCTGTATAACTGTCGCCAAAAACTAATTATACTTGCGAATCTTAAAACAATAAAAGAAAAAACAGGAAATCACCAAAGCGTAAATAGTTTCTCGAAAATTACGAAGACGCCAATTCTACAATCCAATCGGTACATACTATGGAAAAATAATATTCGCTCCAACACGATTTTAACTTTGAAGAAAACTCAATAGCATTCATCTATAACGGTACAAAAAGCTAGAGATTCGCAATTCCTGTGCGCTAATAACTTTTCGGCCAAAGAGTATATAGAGAAACACAAAAAAGCTCGTATCTCGATGAATTCACGATGCATATACATATACATGCACGTGAAAGTTATTTTACTATATATGCGTGTGACTAACTGTACTGGAGCCTCACGCAATAATCAAATTCGTCTCGTAGCTTTAATTGATTGAAAATTCTCCCATGCGCGCTCCTGGATCGGGCTAATAAAATTTTTCTTTGCTTCTCTTTTACCCATTGAATGGTAAAAAAATTAAAAAAAAAATTAATTGTCTCAAAGTATAGATGAATAGTGGTACTATTTTAATGTTTAATTAAAATATCCGAGAGAGAATACTTGCTCACTGATAAACTTTCGCAGAAATAATTATATTTGAAATAACAATTTTAGGAAAAACTCTATTTCACCTTGTAGTATTTTATAAATATTCTGAAGTTCAATTTTTAAAAAATTGTTCTTACAAATGTGAAAATTATAAAAAGTTTATGCATTGAAAATCGAACGAAATAGATTTGAGTACACAAACAATCGCAACTTTTACATTTATTAATAAACAGCCTTCTAAAAATTTAACAATATAATATTCATAAAAATTATTATAAAGCACCATAAAGTTTTTTTTAAAATTGTTATTTCAAATATCTTATGATTGCTTGTTTGTGGTTGGGGTACGAACTTTACTGATTTTTACTTGCCCATAATAATAAAATTAGAAGCTGGTAAGGTAAATAGACCAGTTTTTTGCACGCTCTAATTACTGAGAAATTAGAAAAGTGGTTAAAAACTTAGTTTATTTTTAATTAGTTTTCTAAAAATTCTTTTTTACCGTTAATAAGAAATGTATTTTACTAAAAATTAAATAGAATACTGTAAAACCTTTCGATGCAAAAATTTTAAAAAAAGTTGTAATTTGCTAAATTGTTAACTCTTATTATGAAACTTTATGGTTACGCTTCGTTTTACAACAAATTTTTATACAAGGCAACAAATTTTTAAACAATACTCGCTTTAATAAAAATTATGTGTTGACAATGAGATTCCTAATTCTAAACTCATATTTAACATACTAAAAAAGATTCGTGAAAAAGTAGAAAGTTTTCAAAAGCGAGGGAATGAATCTTGACATCCAAGCTATGTTGAATGAAATAAACTCATAAAAAAATTTTTTTTATAAAATATTTACAAGCATGTAAAATATGTAAATATATAACAAAAATATTCAAATAATATACCTAAAGCTTATTTTTTATATAATAAAAAATATATTATTGTGATTAAAATTAACAAGTACATTAATTGTTAATCCTTTATTTTATTTAATCAATTCTTCAACAAAAAATACACATAAGTGAAAAACATTCACGTTCATTTTCCACTAAAAAGTTACTCTTTGTTAAATACAAATTTTCCACGAATAAAATAAATTTTTTCTGTAAAATGCTAATTACGCGTGAAATTAATTTTTTGCTCGGATAAAGTAATAGCAGGAAAATTATTTAACTCGTCTCGACGAAGAGCAGCAAAAAGGAGCGAATAAAGTATAAAAAAAAAAGAAGAAGAAAGCTTAGAGGAAGTAATGACGCCAGACGAAAATCTTTTAGAAATCATAGGGCGTTCCAGTGAGAAACCAGTTCTACCGCAACTCGTATAACCCACCCTCTTTTCAGCCCTACGTACCACAAAGAGAGAAAGAGAAAGATACTCACGCGTTGACTACGCTAACTTTAACCGTCAGTTGAAAGGAATTTACAAGAGAATGCTCATCGCTAGCGTATAAACCGTTTAAAATCCATTCTCTATGTAACTTTAGTTTCTCTTTGCATATGTCACCTACAGTCAACCTGCTGTGATTCTTCTTTTTTTTCCTTTTTAATTTTTCCTTTTTTTTACATCCTTTTTTTTACACATAACTTTCCGCTGATATTTTTTTTTTATTTTTATTAAATATATCAAGCTTCAAATAATTTTTTTTTCCTTTTTGCATGAACGAAGTTTATGGGCTGTGTAACGTGAGAACACAGTGTGACAGGTGAGAAAGCGGAAGCAAGCTGGAAAAGCTTAATAGAACATGAACGAGAATATATATATATATACATATATATTTTTTTTCTTTTTATCACACGATAGGTCATCTATGCCAGGTCGAGTTTACGCTTTATATCGATATAAACTTATTATAAAAGTGTTCAATTTTTATTTTCAGTATACCGATGGTAATGTAATATACACGAGTATATGGAAAAATATAGAACGTTAAATTTTCCATAATTTTATTGATATTTATAATTAGTTCTATTAATAATAATTTATTTTGAATGATATAAAAATAAAAGAAAAAAAGTAGTTTAAAAACTTTAAACTACATCCTTTTAAATAAATCTTCAAATGCATAATCCGTTAAACAAATCAGATAAATACGCGAAACATAATTATATTCATGGCTTGTTTAAAAAGCCCCGAAAAATCTTATCAACTTAAATTTCATATCACACCGACAAAAGTATACATAGTAAAAAAAAAATACTTGCTCTTTTCTTTCTCTCTCTCTCTCTTTTTTTTTTTAATTAATGCTCCCTCGTGGATAGAGCAGAGCTACACGTTAATCGTATTCCCTTTTGCCGTTGTCCCAAAAGAGATAATGCAAAACGTGGAATATATCTCTCGTTTCAACAGAGCGTGAAACACTAGCTACACATATATGTATATAAAGTTTCTTCCTAACACTTTATATATATATATAAATGTACATATATAAAAGCGTGTGGTATAATGTTGACTAGAAATTATTGGAACTAGGTTTAGAATTGCTTGGATATATACAAGGCCACTATTTACATGCGCCAATTTTTTCTTTTCTTGTAAATTAGATTTATGTGTTACATTATGTATTTTTTATGTAACAGTATTTGATATTTTATGATTTTCTATAATAAATGAAATAAATCGAATTATTTGTTCATCCGCTACATGTTAACATAAACTTTGCTTATCTCGATGTATGTTCTTTAATAAAAGAAAAAACAAATTAAAAAAGATGAAGTACTTACAAAAATAATAATTATAATATTCGCATTTTAATAGCATAAAATTTTTGTATTCTTCCTTTATTCTTTTTTAATGGGAAATTTCATAATTATATCGCAAAAGTATATTTAGTTTATTCGAACTTGATATATCTGAAATTTACAAAATTTATGTACTTAACTTTTGGTTCAAATATACGAATGTAAACATTTTTTTAAAACTTTCGATAAAAATTTTCATAAAATTCACAAGTATAAAAGGTTGTAGTAAAAAATATATTCATTAAATTTTTTATATTTCAAATAAACTATTTGCTACATGTTTACTGCAAACTGAATATTTACAATATCCATTTACTTTGTAGAATCAATAAACTAAACTGATATACAATCAGCAACTCAAATAAACAAAACCCACATGAGGATAAAACTCTAAAAAATATTTTTATATTTCTCAAATTTATTTTCAACAGCTGTTTATAAAACATAATAATAAAAACGAATTTTTAAAAATTTTCGCTTAAAAATCATTATAAAACATACCGTTTTTATAAATACGAAAAACTCACAAAATAAATAAAATCAAACGAAAAAAAAATTGATGATAAAGATAAGCATAAATAACACTTACACTACACTGAAATCTCAACGTAATCCACAAGTTATATTATCACATGACAGATGCACTATGCACTATATTACGCAATGATAATAAGAAGCAAAACATTCGTATACAAGCACATAAGATTTAAACGTTAACTCACGGCTATCCGGCACAATACTGAAAATATAAATGTTCGGTCAATTCGTTTCTTTTTATTTTTTATTTTCAGCAGTCAAGTAATTACAACATAAAATCCGAAGGCCCCTTATACCGTACCGAGAGCACAATGAGAATACAACCTATACACGTATATAACTCCGGAATCAACTTCCGATTCCAATTGTTTGCTGGCTTCCGGCTTTACACTGCCACCGGCGCACCTGAAGAGTAAAAAGCGTCAGCGAATATACGTCTGTATACATATATCTATACATATGTGGTTATGTCAAAGTTACTTTTGAACAGAGACAAAGATAGATTGATGCACATAAACTAGAAATCTTTATGAATTAGTAACTCATGATGATTATTTTTTTTCGTGAGGAATATCACGTTTACGTAAAATGACATTTTAATTTAACTTTGTTGATATTTACGAAATAAAAAATTTTTTGTATCTTCGTTATTTTCTGTTTTCTATATATGTGAGCGTGCAATCAACAATTTTTAAAAATTAATTTCGTCGATTACAGATGTCAAATACAAATCAACTAAATAGACTTATGCAATACGATTAGAAAATTTCCCATTAATAATTACTTACGGAAAATTACAAATATTTTATGCTATTAAAAAGTTAATATTATTATTTCTTTTTTTATTTTTTTTACTTTTCTAATGTATTGCTTCTTTTAGTGAAAAAATATACGTCTAAATAAGCAAAATTTATGTTTATAGATAATGAACAAATCATTCCATCTCTTCCATTCAATATAGATAGGATTCCCTTAATGATATTATAAAAAACTATGATATATTGTAAAAAATATATAATATAGAACATAAATTTAGTTTGCAAGTAAAAAATCCAAACGATTGTAAATTTAGTTCCAATAATATCTAGTAAACATTATTTCACACAATTTTATACAGAACGTTTATGTACGCATTGCAGCGCATAAATATATATGTATGCGCGTACGCGTGCACGGGTGTGTCTGCGCGTGTGAGTTTGTGTAATTAATACAATAAACTAATAATTTTTTATCAATAAAAATTATAATATACTTTTTACAAATTATAATTATGCAAAATGTACAATTTTCAAATCAAAATGGTATAGTGTTAATGATAGTTTCATTAGCACAACATTCGTTACATTAAATACTTAACGTAATGAATGCCATATGCTAATTAAATTATTATCAATGAAATCTTACATAAGTTATTTCCAGAGTTTCATGAGAAACTTTGAACAAAAGTGCATTAATTTGATTTCTTAATAAAATTTTTTACACGAATGGTTTTTTTGAATTAATTAAGATTTAGATAGATTATTTTGAGGTATCCATATCAGCTAATATTTTAAATTATTCGATTATTATTATTTAGATTGACTCTATTTAATTTGTTATAACAAGTTTTTATGAACTATATAATTATTAATTTTCTAATTAACCAAATAACTTAAAGATTATAAAATATATTTAGGGATCGTTAAAAGTCTAGCATTTTTATAAAAATTTTGAAAAAATTCAAAACAAATAAAGCGTTTGAAAAATAAAATTTTTTTTATATACGAAATCGTTTGAATGTCATCATAACAAAATTGAAATTGATAACCTGTAAAAAAAGACGATCAATCAATACGATTTCCAATAGATTCATTAAAATAGATAAACAAAAATCGCCCGGTGATAGTTAAATGAAGCTTACAAAACATATACACCTATATAACATGTGGTTATTTGTTATAGATATAACTGTACTTTGTTTAGAACACGCTTCATGTCACGTGAGCTTTTGATAGTTGATCCGTTTTCCGGGATTTGCGCTTCGTTTATGAATTTATGTACTTTCGGTCACTGAATACTGATCTCATTTTTTAAAATGCAAGGTAACAACGACATTGAATAAAATATAACAGGAGTTTTTTTTTTTTTTAATTGTAACGAATCCTTTTATTTTGAATAAAAAGTTATTCTACCATTCATTAAAATTGTGTCGTTTTTAAGTCACGTATACAAACGTTCATTTAAACGTAATATAAAAATTTTAAAAACACAAAATATTTTATCATAATAAGGAAGAATCTATTAAATTTGAATAGTAAAATAGCGTTTATAATGTCATTAAAGAAAGAAAATTTTGAATGACATTTTTTTATTTGACAAAAAATTCAACATTCTAATAACTTTATCATTATATTGTCTTTTAGTATTTACGAAAAAGTAATTAACTTAAATATTTATTTTTTAGTTTCTAAAAATAAATTTAAACTATCCATCATAATGAGGAATTTTATCCGATAAAATATCATTACTTAAATATGTTCGTTCGTTCATTGTATTAATATTTTCATATTAATCACTTATTCATAAGCAATGCTAATTATAAAATCGAAAATAATGAAAACGAAGATGAATTAAAGTGTGATTTGATAATGCAATAAAATTGATGTCTCTTTTTCCTTTCTTATAAAAAAGAATGAGAAAAAAAGCTCTCTAATTGATACTATACTAATTAACGGCAATAAGTATCAATCACCATAATTAAAGTACCGGCCTATAGGCGACAAAGCAAAAAGCCACTCCCCCAATCATTGCTAAATCATCCTCCATTTACCAGTATATACGTGTATGCAATTTATATAGTGAAAGCACGATCAAACTGGATAACCTCTACCTTTCTCTTTCTATCTTCCCTCTCCCTCGGCTCTGCTCATCCTATAATTGCAAAGCACTATACAAAGCTTTATATTATACAATTTCATCGTGTTATGTGCTCGCACATACACACGCGAAATGTACGAACAACACAAACGATTTTCAGAAATCAGATGGGTTATAATATATAGATATATCCATGTATAGTATAAATATATGACAGATATAATAGTATACATGCATATACATATAGTGCATAGTACAAAGTAAAATCTAGCGAACGTGGACAGTTTGTATCGCTATGTGTGCAGTATATACTTCGGCCTCCTCCTCCTCCTCTCGAGCCACACCCCTCCAAATTGCAATTCGTTTCCGTCGCTCCAAATTGAATTGCACCCTGTAGTCGTGGTTGAAACTAGTGCATTGCGAGCTTTCACTCTGTCCCTTATATATGTATTACGTTTACGTACATATATATATATATATGCATGCATCTTTCTCGTTCTGATTTTCTCGCGGTCCCATGCGAGAATTGGCGGTTGCCAAAGAGTCAAAGAGAGAAAGAGAAAGATGGTTTATATATATATACAATACAAAAACAATTTAACACTCAAGTTATTTTTAAATTCAATACAAGTAATATGCATATGGTGTCTCTAAGTAAATCATAAAATTTATTTTAGTCGTGTATTTTTATAATTCGTATTGCTTTCATAGTGGGAAAAATAAGTGTTAATTTAAATGATTGATAATTATTGCAAATTACTGCTAACAACTTTTATATAGTGCTAACTTCTAACATGTTATTAATAGCGTAACATGAAAAATCAATGACTATTGGCAGTTATTTGTAACTATTATCAGTTAATTACAGTTTTATTCAATATAATAATTATAATTATAAAAGTGCTAACAATTATTTATAATTGCTTGATGTATTCTCATCGAAAAAAAGAATACTTTTATGAGAATCAAAGATAAAAACAATTGGTCAAGCTGACGATTTTTTCAATGGACCACTAACCAGGATAGTGCCTGAGTTGTGGCTCACAGATCTAAATGAAATTTTCGAATATCAAAAAATTAACCAATAAGTCGCATAGTTTAACTTTCCAGAAAACTCAAATTATGGACATTCTAAATCTTATTTTAAGGAAATTGTAAAAAAGAACTTGTGTTTAAAATGTGAATAATTCAGTCTGTAAAAGTCCGCAATAAATTTTTAAAACCTAAAATCAAATTTAAAAAAAGCCAGCTTCGATTTGCTGCTTCCAGAATAAAGAATTAATAATTAGGGCTTAAGTTATTCTCGTTCAAAGTTGAACAGCAAAAGTTTATCGAAAATCATCCAAAATATCTATCTGTAGAATTTTATAATTAATCAATGCATTTTCGCTGCGCATCTTTAAACAGGGTCATTGATCTTGATGATTGATTTTTCATTCTATAAACGGATAATCGAAACTGACTTTCTCAAGTTCGATTTTTGATAATAGAAAATTCATTAGTGTATCTTACCAGCATTTAAATTATTCACGTTTTAATTACAGGCTTTTTTATTTTCCTTAAAGTAAGACTACAAATTTTCATATCTCAAGTATTCTGAAGTGTTGGACCGTGCAGCTGCGGTTTTGCTCATTTTTGGTACCTAAAAACATACTCTAAAGTTTCATCAAAATCTGTGACCAACAACTTGCACACTCTCGTGGTGAGTCATTCATTCAACCACAGTAAGATTTGAAACGGAAAATAAACTAAAAGGACCAGAAATACTTATCAATTAATAATTTAGTTTGGTATTTCGAATGACGTATGTTTTTTAGTGAATTGATAATAAAAAATAACTATTATTGTTATGCTATACCAAACTATTTACAATAGTTATTAGTAGCTATAAACAAAGACTAAATTTTAATTATTTTACTTAAGTTAATAATTGATACATCAATGTCTTATGATTTAAAAATATAATTTTTTAATTAAGGAATTTTGAGTTGAAAAATAATAAATTACATAGCATAAAGCTTTCATTAGTTATTTGATTTATACATTCAGGACGAAAAAAATTGTTATAAGTTGAATTTTGGATTAGAATAAAAGAAAATTTTTTGTTTCTTTCATTTTTTTTATCAATTAAACCTAACACAAATTTTATGTGTTAAAAATTTTATTTATTAATACATATCTTTATGCATATTTCACTTTCAACTCTTTCGTATTAAAAAATGTATTATTTACAATAATATATATATTTAAAATTCATATTTTTATTTCGTTGGAAAAAACTTTTTTTTAAATTTTATTCAACTTCGCTGTTTTTATTTATGCTATCATTTCGATGCTAATTAGCGACGGAGGTCATTAGTATGTTTGTGAACAAAGCACATATAACGTATGGCGATGCCTGTATAAATTGTCCAAGAGCGGGATTCGAACTCGGAACCTCGAGATTACGAATCCATCACTCTACCGACCGAGTCACTGACGACCTCAAGCGCTAATAATATAGATAAATTATTAATTAGATAATAAGAACTGAAGCTTACTGTATGTTTGAAATTTTAACAGCAAGCGACATCTGACAAGATAGTCCTGAAAATGCAAAGCCTACTCGAATGCTTGCACTCGTACATTTTTTTCCATCTATATCGATATGTTATCTATATATAGCTACAACATATACTATATGTAACAATATACAACTCTGGCAAGTGCGAAGCATTAAAGTGCTGCCTTCGAATATTTAATCTTTTAAAAAAATGACACGCTTCTAATTAATAATTGTTCAATTAGTTGCTAAAGATAAATAAAGCCTTGGTGACAAATTTAAAAAAATAAAGCAGTAATGGCTTCTGCGTCGTATATTAAAGATGAAACAGGTAATTTTTCCAACTTTTTAAACAATCTTTTTGCTAACATAAGCGTTCCTATTTATAACCTTAAAAATGAGGTAAACAATATATTTTTTTTTTTCGTTCGTTGTTAGATTAGTTAAACAGCTAATGGACTTATGGTAATGCATTTATACTAAGATTTAACACTATGCTATTTTCAATATGCTAATAATAGAACATAAAAATTTTTATTTTAAGTTTGTACTTTTAATTCAATGTTACTTGTTAATACTCTAAATTTGATTATAAATATGTTAAAATATAAAAAAACATTTTCTTGATTTCTTTTCTATAAATTTTTCTTTTTTTTTTATTTGATATCATGAATAAGTTTTTCATTATTTTCTTTACTTTTTTTTTGTTTCAATACTGAATTTGAATAATTTTTTAAGCAATTCTTTATTCATTTTGTTTAAATAAATTATTAAAGAAAATTTGAATAAACATAATATATACTATCAAATTGAATATGTACAAATTTAATTCATTTTAATGTTGATATCGCAAAACTAATTATGTTATTTTTTTTAAGGTGGCACTTTTATACCAGCCAGTCAAAGACCAGATGGTACCTGGAGAAAACCAAGAAGAGTAAAAGATGGTTATATACCTCAAGAAGAAGTACCTCTGTTCGTATTTTATTTTAACAACAGTGATATAATTTTGTATTGATTAAAAAAAGTTTTTAATATTTATTTTATAAAACAAGTTATTTCAATAAATATTTTATATCTATAAATACATCTTATACTAATAATTTATATTTTATGTGCAGGTATGAAAGTAAAGGAAAACAATTTAATAAGAATAAACCAACACATCCTGTCGGAATGTCTGCAGAATATGTAGCAGCTCACAAAGCGAAAAGGGATCTGGAAGCCTCAAAAACTAATCCTATTCCAGGTTTAATTATACAAAATGAAACAAAGAAAAAAAAGAAAAAAAATAAAAATAAGGAAGCCACAGTCACATCTCTAACAGAAGATCTTGCTACAACAGCAATTTCAGAAAAACCATCAACTGTGAAAAAACAAGAAACTACAAACCAGAAGTCTGTAGCTCCAAGTGAAAAATCTAATGCTACAGATAATTCAATATCTGTAAGTCAGAGTAAGCAAATATCAGCAGTAGATCCTTTAAAAAGGTTAAAGAACTTTAGAAAAAAAATCAGAGAAATTGAATCATTAGAAAAAAAAATTAAGAATGGAGAAATCAAGAATCCTGATAAAGAAATGCTTCAAAAGATATTGAGAAAAGCTGAAATCCAACAAGAAATCAAAGAACTTGAAGATAATCAATAATATTATAATAATGCTTCATATTGGAGCTTTTATAAAAAGTTTGGGCTTGGTGCCACTTTGGGAATACCACTCAATGAACTTTAACCGGAACAAAATAAAGAATTGTGGTTGAAAAACGAATGAATTGTTGCAATGTGTGATCTTACAAAATATATACTTTCTACATTATATTTACTTAATATGTAGATTGTCTACATAAGTCATATTGACATGTATAAATTTATACTTGAAAAGTAAAAGATTGTCACTATAAAACTTTTAAAATTTGCTTATACATTTGGAAACCATTTACACTTCCTTCTAATATTATAAATGTAAAAACAAAAACATCAGAAATAACAAATGACTGATATTTGAATCTTTTTATTTTCATATCATACAAACTGTCAAAAAATGTAACTATAAAAATAATTATTAAGACTTTGTTTTTATTATTAAATATTTTGTGAAAGAAAATGTGTGGAATTATTAACTCTGCATGTCTTATGTGTGACCTTGTATGCAAAATAATATCACTCTTATGCTGTGCAATTGTTATTATTATTATCATACTAATTGTAATGTATAGCCAAGAATTATTTAACACAGCAAAACAATCTGTTGGAGATCAATACTATGAAAAAATTAAAGATTTAACGAATCACACTACACTTCCTTCAATTTAATTTAAAATCAATGCATAATACAATTGAGTGAAAATAAAAATTATTGTAAGGTAATAAATACTATTTAAACAAATTTAAAGTACCTAAAATTTAAAAGATTCTATTTTTCTAATTTATAATTGTATAGATTAAAACTTTTAAAACAAATTCATTTTTTTTAGATTTATAAATAATGGATAAAATTCAATCGGTACATTTGTGCATGGAAATAATCTTATCAACTTCATGTATTTGTATATAAATACTATACTAATACTTTATAAAGTTAATAAAATAATAATAAAAGAAAATAATCATATTTATATAAAAAGTGTTTATTTTTTTAAATCTATTTTTTCGCGATTTATTAGGCAAATTTCAAAACTGTTTCTCGATAATTAAAGTTTGTACATATATCAATCATATTACTTGAACCACCAATACTTAAAATTCTTTGCGGTTGTTCTTGATAAACTACACTGTAAACAGTTTTACTAGAAATTGGAACTTTAGCCAATGGTACAGATTGATAAGTCAAATGATAGAGATGTGGTATAGCACCTCCAGCGATTATTCTTTCTTCAAAGATATTTGCAACATGGATTCCTTCATCAGGAAGACTGAATATAGTAGCTGCTTCCATTGTTCTTAAGTGCCACAAAGATAATTTTGGTCCTCCACCACAAAGCTTAAAAAGAAAAACAATGGTAATAAAATATGAGAAAAAATCATATTTTACTTATATACTGAAAATTTTAATATCCAGAGATATACTGTTCAATAATAGTACATACTAGCCAATCTTCTGTGAAATCAACAGCACCAATCCATTTGCCAAGTTTAGGCCTTGCTACTTTTTTTTCTAAATGAGGCTGTAAAATGTTTGTATTTTCTTTACTACGAAGGTCCCACAATCGAACTGTACCATCTTCTCCTCCAGAAACTAACTGTTGTCCTCTGTGTATTCAAAATTAGATGTATTAATGACAAATAGAGAAAAAATAAATTGCATTATTTGAGATACCTACAATGATGATATACTATGAATAAAATTAGTGTGTCCAGATAAGTTACTTAATATTTTTCCATTTTCTAAGTTAATAGTATGAATTTTATTGTCTCCACATCCAGCGTAAATTAAGTGATTTTCTTTGTTATATACCATACAATTGACATCTGGTTTTTCAAGCACATCTCTGGAAAAATTATTAAACACAATGTTAAGAATATTGTAATATTTCAAAGTTTATATAATTCAAGTGTTTACTTTTTTGACGGAATTTGAATAGTCCAAGAGGGTTTAATTTTAGCTGATTTAGCTGAAGTTACTGCTTTCCAATCCCAACCAATAATTTCACCACATGTTCCAGTAACTAAAAAATTATTTGTCGTAAGAATACTTTGTACTTGTTGATCTGGATGAGCTTTGAATTGATATGTTGGTCCTATTAATTTTTCATTTTCATTCTGTCGAGGACCAAGTACTGAGTTCAAACTATGGAAAAAAAAAGTAAAAATTTTAATAAATTTAAATCTCAAAGATTAAATAATAGAAATACTTACTCAAACACTGAAATATCACCATAAATATTTCCTGCTACTAAAAATTTTCCATCCGGAGAAAATGTTTGACATAGTACAGTGTTATAGAACAATTTTGAATCAGTATTTTCCGGCATTTTTATATACAAATTAATCGTTCAAAAAGAAATATCGTTAATTAAACTTTAATTATTACAATCTAATTTTTATAGAAATTAAGTTAAAGTCAAATTTTGTTTTAATTAAATAAATCACACATGAAGCCGGTATTCTTATAACCTATTTACTTTAACGCGTTGTTTACAAAACATTTTTAAGGTTAGAAAATGCCATCTACTGGTCAAAAATTAAAGATTCGCGTTATTCAAAAATTCAAAATTATATTTTTATTTAAAAATTACATCTAAATTTTGCAGAAATAATATCCGAAATTTATGAATTTTTATTAAAATATTTTTCTGAATGATCGAAATTTAAAATTTGTAATTACCTAAAACTCAAATTTTATAAATAAATTAAAAACCAATAATTATTAAGAAAAATTCATAATGAGAAATATAAAAAAAATCTGCATGAATAAACATTTTTCTTTGTAAATTATAAAAACTTTTTCAAATAATTCAGCATACTTTAATTTTTTACATACTTTTAAAATAAGAATTCATATAAAAATTATAGTAAATTCATTCTCCACAAGCATATCAAAAAAAGAATCTCAAAAAATTCTTTAAAATTTCTTTTTTGAGATTCTTTACAAATTAATATGCACAACACAATAAACTAATAAAAATACATTTCCTGTATATATTTATAAGAAAGAATACGATTGACTGATTTCTGAATTATTATTATAAACTTTTAACAAAACTAAGAATAGTACATCATTATTTGCATATCTCAATAGAGTATTTTATAAACCAAATTAACTAGTTTAAATTACAATATAATAAAGAGGAAACGATAAAGTTAATCGCTTAACTATAATCATTTCCATAAATAACATTTAGATTCGGGATTCATAGAACTACCTAATGGACAATTAAATGCCTTAGCAAACGAGTCTAAATTAGATACAGTTCCAATGACACGATATTTATGTGGGCTATGAACATCCTCGGAATTTTGTATCCAGTATTGGTGTGAAGCTGTTTGACAGTAACTCTGAAAATTTATTTTTTTTTTAAATATTTCAAGTATATTTAAATAATATGTTTTGTAACAATAATTGATGGACTTACGAGAGCATATGATACGAAAAATAATTGATCGTCGTTTAATTCTTCCAGGCCAGGAAGTTTTGTGATTTTTACGTTTGAATTATTAGATATTTTTTTATAAGCCTCGTAAGACACTTGCACTCCAGTTGTATCAGCCATATTTTCACCAAGTGTAATTTTACCGCTAAGCTATAAATGTTAATTTAATTGTTTATATTTGAGATCGTCAGTAGCTCATCTGTTAAGCGTTGGATTCGTATTCGGGCTCCCGAGTTCGAATCCCGCTCTCGGCCGACCGATATAAGCACCATTGTACGTTACATGGGCTTTATTTATAAATACACTAAAAACATCCGTCGCTAATTAGCATCGCAATGATAGCATAAATATAGCGACGTTAAATAAAATAAAAAATTTTAAAAATTAATTTAATTCTTAGGATTATTAACATTAACTCTTTTATGTTTTAAAGAAATTTTTGCAATATATAATTATTTTAAAATTTTGCCTATAAAAAATTTTTGAATTTTATTATATTGTAATTATTATTATTATAAATATTCTTCATAAAATTTGAATACCGAATAATTGTTGAATTGATGAACGAAACATTCACTCTTTTTTACAAACTCGTCGATCATATTTTCAGACCACCAAGTTTTGACATTGCCATTTTCATCAAATAAACGACCTTAAATATGAAAGAATTTTATATTCATTTAACTTTTCAATAAAAATAAATTCATTATTATTTTGTCTTATTATGTTATCACCTTCTTTATCCATAGCATGCGATATTTCATGGCCAATAATAGAACCTACGTAGCCATAATTTACATACCTATAAGACATGAATTATAATAAAATAAACAATATAATTGATAAATATATCAGAAATTAATTCTTAACATACATTGGAATTGATGTATCAAAAAACGGTATGGATAATTGCGCTGCTGTTACCACTTGAATAATTATTACAAATATTTATTATAATAATTATTGAAAAAATTATATTGTTAACGTATTTATTATTTATAGAAAAAAAGTCTTACATAAAGAATTTGTGTACGGTTGGTACACAGCATTCGCTATCAGAGGATCCATCAGTACGCTGTAATTAAAAAATTGCATTATTATCAAATGCATTATTTAAAAAAAGTTGCGATAATACTGATACTTACTCGTCCTCGCTATTTTTTTTATCAAATTTTCTTAAAAGCTGGAGACTACGCAACATTTGAAATTTTCGAAAATTTTGATAAGTTTCGCAATAACTTGATCCTATTTTAAACTAGAAAATTCAATCATTAAGCATATAGATAATAAACATTTTGGCATTTAATGTTTTTTTTTAATTTACCTGATCGTATATATGTTCGATGAATGTAACATTTTTTAAAATTTTCGTATGACCCATATGAATTTTTAATTTACTCAATTTACTAATTGTCTTCATTTTCGTTTGGTTATCGAGCCAACTTGATTGTTGAATTTGTTGAATCATTCTATCACGAATTGTAATAGCCATTTCAACACCCTATGAAAAAAAGAATAACAAAAATTCTAAATTGTAATATTAACAATCATCAATTTTTTTAAATTTATGTTAATACATTTTACCATTTTCTGTTTATCTTCTGAAAAATATTTATTAACGTATTCGTACATTAAACCATATCTTGATCTCATATCATCCAAACACGTCGACCACCTAAAAAAATAAATTTTCAAGAATAGACTGATTGAATATTATTTTTTTTTCGTATGTAGATTATTTCTCTTAAAAAACAGAGATTGTTCTGCAATACGATAAATCAAAATATGAAACCGTAACAGATTTAATATTATATTTCGTTGTATAATATTTTATAACGTGCTGCTGATACTGCAACTTTTATAACTTTATAACTTATCTATACCTTGGACTTTCTTTCATAAAACCTCGATGTTCCAAAGCTGCTTCAACTGCTAAATCAATCATTTCTCTATTCGTGTATTCCAACGAGTACATAAGAAATTTCCAATGCATATAATTAACTGTATCGGAAAAAAATCATTAAAAAAATAGATTTAATAAAAAAAAATCATTTTTTTCATTCATTTATACATTGTATGCATATCTAATATTATAAAATTTAAATTCAGAATAAGAATGCATAAATTAAAATTGCATGCTTTGATCACAAATTCCAAATTAAAATGCTAAATGAATTATATATTCTTTTAAAACGTTTATTTGATAATAAATTTATAAAAATTACCTATAACGTGATTTGGCGTCTTATCAAGTAAATCTGATAATTTATGTAAATATGGTTTATCTAAGACTTGAATCTCTTCTGTATCATCAATAGTAATATTTGTTTCTTTAAAAGCATCTTTAAATGTATCCAACCAATTTATCTAAAAAATATTACCTTAATTATTGGCTTTAGAAAAGATTTATTTAATTAAATTGTTAAAATAGTAATTAAAGAATATATTTAGAACCTTTGAATTATTGGTTTCATGATGTTTTTCATTGTAAAATTCTTGTAATTCTTTTATCGTCATATAATTTTGTGAATATTCAAAATCTGCTCTTGCATCGGCTGTTGATTTTATCTGGAACATTTTAATTATTCGTTATAAAATAAACACACACTTACAATTATTAAAATTGATTATAAAAATACCGAATGCCATTTCTTTTCAAATTCCATAACATCATCAACATCCTTTGAAATGTTTTCAATTGAAATTTCATTAGAAGCTGATTTTGCAAAAATAACAGCAACTTTCTTCATAAAATTTTTATATTTGTTGAGACTATATTCTACATTTTCATCATTTAACATATCTTCGTATAAAGTATTAGCGGGCTGATCTAACTGAAAATTATATTGAAAGTAAACTGTATTATATGTAACATTTAATAATACATCTAGAAATACACAATCAAAAGCAATCGATACGAATTACAATGTATGTTGGTTTTTATATGGATTCTTGAAATGAAAATCCGATTCGGATCTATTAGTAACGAATTAAGTTACAACGGTATTAAGCAATTGCGTGTTATTTATGCAACTGTAAACGACTGATACCAACATATTAGAATTCAATGTTTTAGGAAACCATATTAAAACCAACAATCTTTTTAATGGGTATTAGTTGATTTTGATTTTTCTAAAAGGGTAACTAAGCATTATATTTATATTTTTTAATTTTTACTATTTAATTAAAAATATTTTTAAAATGAGAATAAATCTTATTGCCTTGAAACATTTTCTCATACGATAATAAGTGCAGAACTTATTACAGTTGAAGAAAATGAATAATCATATTCTTTCCATAATCCTCCATTATTTTTAATATATTTTTTTACAAAGCTAAAAAACATTGCTAAAATATCATAATAAAAATTAGTATTTCATTTTGGTAGAAATATAGTGACATGGTATATATTATTATTAAAGAGAACTGAAAAATTTACTAAAATTACTGTTTTAAAACAAAATATTTGAGGTCGTCAGTGGCTCATTCGGTAGAATAATAGATTCATAATTTCGAGGACCCGAGTTCGAATCCCACTCTCAGTCAACTGATACAAGCACCACTGTACGTTACATGTGCTGCAGTTCACAAACCCATTAAAAACCTCCGTCGCTAATACGAGCCAAAAAAAATTCTATAAATTTTTGCAGTTAAATACTTTCTCAGTTCTGTTACTCTAAACATATATAGATAGATTAAGGATAAAATTTATACCATTATTATATAACCTGATGAATTCCTAACATCATGCCCTACTATGATATCATATAATGCATTAATTTCGTCAAAAGCCATATAGTAATTATGCACTTGTTGCCAACTTTTAATATTGTTCTGTCTATTGCTTGTTGACATTGGCCAACCACCAATTCTATTTATTACATCTTCTAATGGTTTTATTCCATCTTCTTCGAGCTTAGCTAATTATTTAAATAAGTAGTCATTAAATATTCTTAATTTGTTTAATAATATTTATAATGATTTTCTTATATAATTTTACCTAAATTCATGCAAGATTGATACCACAATTTTTCATATTTTAATGGAGTGGTATCGCTTGGTTTTACTTCTTCTGTTAATATATCTATCAAAAAAAAAGATTGTTTAAAATGTTATAATGAAAATGAATATAATGTGTTTACTATGAAATTGCAATGTATACCTCTTAATCGAACGTTTATTTTGAATTCCAATGCACTATCTAAATCCCAAGAATTTCTGTCGCTCGGTAGAGGATAATTTTTAGCCCAGCTTCCACATGCGTAATCATAAAAATTATCACATGGATTAACCGATTTGTTCATACTACTTAGAATAATATTTGCTAATGAAAACAATAAAGTCAGTTAATGAATTAGATTTTTTTTATCTTTGTTTAGTCAGCTCGATTGTTACATGACCCCATAACCATTGTTAAATAAATATGTAAGACAGTTAATAATTATATTTAATTTTTTTAATCCTAAATTATTTTAATTTTGCAATCGCTAAATTTTAAGCTTAATAATTATGCTAAATTAAATTTATAAATAATATTTCTAAACGTACCAACGATACTTGATTGTGAGTTAATGTCCTTAGTTTTTTGTTTATAGTAATCGTATCTATTATCCGGCGCTTGAACAACATTATAAAATGAACGAATATCATAATCGCGAGTGTATCGCAATTTATTCCAAAATGGAATTGCTTCGATTGATACAAATATAAAACTAAAAAACATAATTAATATTTAAATAACAATATTATTATAATAAAGATTTAAAAAAAAATTGTTTATCTTACGAAAACACGTAAATTATTCTTAACATCGTGGTGAAAATCAAATGAATCGCTTAAAAGTTCTTGCAAGTATACTGACGTAATGAGCTAGATGTGTCATTCCTTTATACCATAATGTTTCCTGTAGACTCTGCGTCAATATTTCCTTTCAGAAAAAAAAAGAAAATAAAATTAAGAAAGAAAAAAATAAACAGAAACTTTTATGATGAAATTCGTGTTATAGATAATCCCAAAAAACTATTAACTTAAATGTATATGTAGCTTTAATATTTATAGTAATGATAGTAAGTCACGTTCCGAATAATTGCATCAGGATTAATGGAAAATTTAAGTATAATATATTAACATATTTTTCGTTATTTTTTTACTGAAAATAATTAATAAAAAAACAATATTTTATGTTTATTGATGGATGATTGTCTATTTATACTAAAAAAATTATAGAACTAAAAAAATTTATGAATTTTGAAATCATTTTTTCATTAAAAAAAAATAATTCTAGCTTTTATTAAAAATACGATTGTTAGAAGGTTTTTTCGGATTTTGATGGTCTATGTTGTGGTTTAGGTAATCGACATTTCGTGAACATTACAGTTCACTTCATCAAGGTAAGTCTGAATCTACTAAAAAATACAATTATTAGCACATTTTATAATTTTTTTAATTGCCATTATCAATCACATATTGTGACAAGTGTACTTTATACATTAACAGTAAAATTAAAAAATTCATTTTTAAAAGAAACTATTTAAAGTAAATTTAAATGTTAATAAACTCCAAACTAATCAATTAAAACGAAAAATTTTAGGATATATAATTTCAAAGTTGAAATCTTAAAAATTTTTGAAACAGTTTAAAACAGATATTTCTTTTTTTATATTGAATTTTTTTGTGTTGCCATTTATTTTGAAATTTCTTATTATAATTCAACGATCGAATAAATATTATAAAATTAAAGATTTTACGTATTTTCCTATCGATGATCATTTGATGATGAACGTACTTTAAATTTAAAAAAAAGACAATTGACATGTAAATTATTTTAAAAAAAATAATTGAAGTGAAACAGTATTTTAATTTTTAAGATACAATGTGCAAATAGTAAAAATATGATTAAAAAATATACAATAAATACCTTGATTTTGTGTCTTTAATAACAAACAGCCTGAATTGCACATCAGCAGCAATGATTTAGTGTTTTAAACTATTGACGAACTCACAGAGGTACTTAATAATACACTAGCAAGTCGTAAAAATCTATAATAGATAAGATAGAAAAAAAGTGGTCAACTTCATTTTAATTAGATACTATTATTTTTAACTTTTTTTTCATTTTTTTATTTAATTTTAACTAGCATCACTGCAATCAGCGACACCCATCATGAAGTCTATTTGAAAGACAACTGAAATACACTATAGAAAATAAAATATTCAAATTTTAACTGAAGAGTATATTAACACCTATTAAAATACGAATACAAATTAATATGTGACTACCAAGGTTAAAATTTCGAAATTAAAAAAAAAAATAAATATGATTGTTGTAACTGATAAATTAGGAATGAAATTTTTAAGACAATATTTTAAATGATTGTTTTAAAAATATTATGTCCATGACAATAGAACAATATAAATATCAAATACGTTTTTTAATAATCAAAAAATTATGAGTTTTTAAAAATATTAAATATTTTATTTTAATCAATTATAATTAATTTCCACTTACATGTTCAAATTAAAAACATAAATTCAATTTATTCAAATAAAATTAATAGGTTTAAAAATAATTTATGATAATCGATACAACTTAATTGCTTAAGGAAATGAAAGTGAAAATTTCCCGCCTTCATATTTGAGTCATTTGATTTATGCTTAGTCTTCTGACAATTGATAATTGTTAATCTGATAATAAAAAAATTCATAAGAGGGTAGGAAAATGATAAATAATAAAATTCAAAACAAGAGTAATTAGTTCATAAGCATCAGTATTTTATTAACAGTGTTACACGCACATCATACATAGAACAACCTTTACTGATTATAAGTATCTAGTACCCAATACGTGTATAGAAAGGGCCTTTGCATGTTTATTTAATTATTATTATTTTTTTTTTTCATTTTTTTTTGTTTGTCTGTTATTTTTTTTTCATTTTTTTTAATTATTATTCATTATAAGTCGTTATCTGTATGCCATGTCCGTGTTATATTGTATTTTTTTTCGTTTCTTCTCCTCTCACGTATAAATCACGCGCTCTTGCCGAAATATAATAAATTCTCGTCTGCATCGTCAGGATTTCGTTTGATCATACGGGGGAGGCGGAAGAAATTCGACGAAAAAGAATAAATAAAAAAAAATTAATATATGAAAACAACAAAAAAACAAATTCATAAACAAACGCTTTACGCATTCTTTCTTTTATCGAGTGTAAAAATTACAAAGTTTATTGTGTTCATCAACTGCCATCTAAACGAGCGCACAAGGTTGCTAAGGAACTTTTGCGAATGTCGCAAAGCACGAAGGAGAAAGTTTCTAACTTCTACATTTCTTCTTTTAATTAGTTATTTGTTTATTCTCTGGCTAATTGAGATTTACAGAAGACTGCAAAACGAAATGCAAAATCACAAAATTGAATACTCACAAATTTCCAGAACGCACTGAAGAAAGAGTTAATTTTTTGTTAATCAGTTTGTTAATACACCTTATACTTTGATTAATGCATTTATTTCAAATTTTCAAAAATCACTTCTTTTTTCAGTACGAAGGAAAAAAAACGCTCGTCTTAATAGTGCGTATTTATTTTAAATAAAAAAAAAGAAAACGCTCTACGCGCTACTTAAAAGGAAAATTAAGTATTCTACTGTATTTTCCTTATTCTTTCATCGTCTCATTAAAAAATGAAATCCTCAATTTCAGTGTGATTGTCATTTACACCGAAATTTTTACTGGACTTCGTAGTGAATTTGAAAGGTCACTTCAAAAACGTGCATTACAAAATTTGTCGCATTAATTTTAATTCAAAGTGTACAAATATTATTTTACGAACATCGAATTTTTATTGGAAATGATTAGGTTGAATTTAACATTACTTTTATTTCTAAGATCAATCCATTGTAGTATTTTGATTTTGCTTAAAAAAATTATAAAAAAATTATTCGTAATTAAATTATAAATTTTAAAAAATGTTTGTGTAGCCTTTAGAAAATATTTAATTTTTATAAAATATGGCATGCTGTGTACAAGAGCAATTTAAATTGGATCGATTAAATTGTTTTTGTACTAAGTAATTGTTTATTTTGAATTAACATTTTCTTTAGACCATTGAATTGAAATAAAGATTTTTCGCCAGTAATAATTTTAATTTATTTGAGTATAAATATATATTCATTCAAAATAATCGAAAAATCAATTTTGGAAATTATTATAATCAATATTCTCTGTATTTACCAACGATTGTAATTTGTACAATGATCTGATCTTAGTATATTTGTACACCCTAATGATAAATAAAAAGGAGAAAAAGTGAAACATGCAGTATATTATAAATAATAAATAACACTACAAAAAAAAATAACTGAAGCCCTCTGTTGCAGAAGAGGAAAGTCTATTTTCTCTTTTTTCCTTTGCGTCTCCTTTTTATTTCCGTATCTCCTCCCCTGGCGCTATATTTTCAAGATTTTATTAAGTTTTTTTATTTTATTTATAATCGATACTATTACATGCTACAATATTGATTTAGCATTTTTTTCAGAGTGTTCTTTAATCTCTTATTCTTTTTTATTTTCTTCTCATCTCTCTTTTTTATTTTCATTAAAAAATATAAAACGCTCTCTGCGATCTTCGCGGAAGATTGCCGGTAACACAAATACGTTTTTTCCTCTTTTTCTCTTGTATTTTTTTAATGTACGTATTATAATCACTAGAACATTTATTTTCAAATCTTTACCTGCATTATCAGTCCTTAGAATTTTCGCATTACATTATTATATAATTGTCTGTATGCGCTTTAAAAAAACAAAAAAAAATTCTATAGTCAAAAAAATTACCTCCCTACCAGCAAAATTATTGTTTAACAGTTAAAATTTATTATCCAATTACTTGTTCTAATGTGAAAAAAAATGAAATTTTAAAAATCGTCATTTTTTATTCTTGCATGAAGAAATTGTTTTTGTGAATATTATTTTGTATCACAATAAGTTAAACCTGTATTTTTCGTACTATACTTTGCATGTAAGTAATGCTTATTTTCCAAACGCGTGCATGCGTTATCTCATAATTTTTTTTCTTCCTTTCATTATATATTTACTTATTGATATATTTTTATATTGATTTACTTTTTTCATTTACCGCTCAAAATAGCTTTTCGTCTTATTCCAAATGGGGAATTTCATTTAGAATCACTCTTAATGATATACAATCCTTAAATAAAATCGTTTCATGATTTTTATAAGTAGATTTTGTTTTCAATAATGCAATCAGGCGTTATTGTCGACTCAAACAAATATTAAATAATGTAATATTAAAATTTTTTTCAATATTATCTTTTATAATCATAAATATACTAAGATCTGAAGTCAGACCTAAAAAAAATATCCCCTAATCCTATCATTTTGTTTCTCTCTAATTCCCTTTCAATTGCTTAAAAAAAGCATACCTATCGATCTCTCTTTCTTTGACATTAATCGGTTTCTCTTAATAAACGCTTGCGCACGGCGCATAATATAAGTTCCAATACACGCGAATAGCTTAATATATTGGGATATACAATGCGTACTTAATGAGGAAATCCTTACAAGGATTAATCTTACGGGTACATTATTTATGATGCTTATGAGTTTATGCGCTACCATACTAAAGAAAAAACATACACCATCATTAAGTTTATTCATTAATATTATTATCATCATCTTTTCTTTATTTTTTTCCTTTTGTCTTCACCATCATTATAGCGATATATTATCCATTACTTTTGTTTGCTCTCGCAAATTAGCTACAGCAGTAGCTTTTTATGAGTTACATCACAGTATTACTTATTAAAAAAAAGGATTAATCGGACTTTTAGTGTATAGTGTCTATTTTTTCTCAGCTGTCTATATTCTAAAAATGTAATTAAAAAGTCTCAAATAATATTTCAACTCTTGGCCTAACATTTCTTTATATATGATTTTTCATACAAATACAAAAAACTGTCTGCATGAGAATATAAAATTTGTTTGAGACTTTTTACAATAATATTTTTTTAAGGGTAGTAAGTTATTATTAAACTTCAAGCGTTAATATTTGTCGATTTGTAGAAATTTTATCATATTTTCGATCCTGGAAATTATAGGTGTGTAAATAAATTTGAAATATTCAGGATCGAAAAATAATGTATCAAGAGCTGCTCGATTTTATTTTGCAGCTACAAAGTTAGCAAATAAACGCTATTCGAATTGCTCAATTTTTTATTCCATTTTCTTACTTTATATTCTATCATTTCACATTTGATTTTATTTTTGTTGGAAAAAGTGACATTAAAAAAAATTCCATTTGAAAAACACACTTATAATATGAAAAAGCAAAATGTGCGCAAGGATATTTTTTTAAATTTTTCTCTTCTAAATCTTTTTTTTCCCAAGCACAATGAAAGAATATTACTTTAAGCTAAATATTATGCAATTATTGGAAAACCTCCACTAATTCTATGCAAAGTATAGCTTCTACATTATTTATCACCTTAAAGACCCGAAGACGCTTTTCGTGTCTCATGCTTTAATCTTCTCAATAACGTAAAGGAACGATTAAAAAAAAAGTTAAAGATCATTACAAAAAGGAAGAAAAGATCAAACAAACAATAGTTAATCATATATAATTAAAAAATCATACGACTTAAAGTTCATCAAAATTTCATATCATTCTCTTCAATGATTTCATATTTATCGCTCATCATCGAAATTCCATAGGGAATATTACGTATTTACAATTAAACGCTTACTAAATTTATTTTCGATTAGTTATTTTTTCTTAAGTTTCTTATATATTTACTCCAAACTTTTTGGAAGATAAAAAAAATAATGTATTTATATAGCATGAAAAAACCAGCTTCAAATCGATCATTCATCCTGCCGCGCCTCAGCCATCATTTTATATACTAAATTTCATTAAATTCTAATTAAACAAAAATTAAACTTTTTTTATTCGCGATTGCTTAGGATACTAAGTGAAACTTATTTCAATATGGATCTGAGGTTGAAATAATTTTCACCAAATCCTATTTTTAATTTTAAAGAATATTTCATTGAAAACATTAAAAAATGATTGAAAATTTATTTTTTTTTTTTTTTTTTTTCAAGAATATGATTGTTTAGCATTACCAATAATTACTTTGACTAGTTTTTATTTCATAAATATAATTGGTGAATCGTTAATACAAAATTAATATTAGCATGTTTCTCAAAAATGATTTTTTAGATATAAGTGATTCAAATTATTTTATAATAATTTGTAAGCCTAATATTTATTTTGCCTTCAACGATTAACCAATTATCAACAGAAAAATATAATAAATCTGAATAGTTTCCAATGTAATTTTCTATGAACAGAAAAAAATAACGCGACGCAAAATTGTGATCGAAAGTGTTTTAATAAATAGATGAAAGGGATCATCCTTGTTTCAATTACTAAATCTTGGTGGTCGACGTGATCGATGTATCACTTCAGTTCTTACCGTTCTTGCATAATTCGGAGTAGTATACTGATCTGTCATAGCTATTGGACTCTGAAGACTTTGAATGTATAATGGTGAATCTTGTATTTGTCCTACTGGTGGTGCCTGATATTGATACTGATTATTAGTTAAATCTGCAGCTGGAAAATGATTAGGTTGTACAAAGGTTGCACTGTCATATTGAGGAAACGAAAGCGAATTGTCAGAAAACTGTGGTATCACCGTGGTATTTGCATGATATCTTGTGGGATCGTAAGTCTGAAATTGATTAATTTGATTTGTTGAGAATGAGGAAGCTGACTGTGTAAATTGACTCGTATCCGGATACACAACAGAAGTCATAGGTGGCTGGGGAAATGTATCTGGTCTTAAATAAGGTGACATGCCAGCAGCCATATTCATTGTGTTGGTGCTATAGTTATGATACGTTTGTCTCCCGGGATCCAATTCTTTGATATTCGACGGCATCATTGTATTAATAGGAGATTTTATCTTTCTAGAATTACTTATGCCAACGTCATTATGCTTAGTTCTGGCTTCAGTAACAAAAGGGTGTCTAACATTTACGATACTTTGCGGAGCACGAAGAGGAGGAAAATTCATAGAAGTACCTTTAGGTAAAGAATTTTGTTGATCCAGAACCTTACGTTCAACAGAATAAGCACTGTTATTATGAGTATTATTTTCATTGCAGGAATACTGCGTCGTAATTACTTGTTTATTTTCATATTGAAGATTTGATGTAATTTGGTTGGAATACCTGGGAGTCAAATTCATCATCGACCTTGAATTAAATTCTTGTCGATTTATGGAGATATCTTTGTTGTAATCTGTATGACAATTTTTAAACTTTGAATTCATCACACTGTCAAACTTTTTTGAATTGTAAACTTTGCATTTTATTAGCTGGTCATTGGACGGAATGTTGACCGAGCAATGAGAATTTCTGACATTAGCAAATCTTCCAACATTTGACTTCACTTTGTCAATAACTTTATTTTCACCGGTATAATTAGATTTTTTATTAATAATTTTTCCTGATATTATCACGTTGCAATTCGTCGATGTTCTAAATTCAGCAGAATTATTAATTGTTCGCAAAGACGGTTTCGATCCTCGATTTCCTTTATTTTCCCCTACATCAAATTTACGATCAATTTTATTATTAATTTTTGAAGCTAAAGCTTGATCGTTACTACAAAACAGTTTGGTGCGAGTTTTGTTAGTTTGACTTTTGGACAGTATGTTATTATTAGATTTGCAGCTGATGGCGACGATCGGCAGGAGGAAAGCGCTGGCTCACTTCTTAGTCATGATTTTCAAGTACTCCAGAGCGTTTTGAGCTGCTGCAGCTTGAGCATCTTTGCTTGTCATACCTGAGCCATAGCACACTGCAACGGGTAGAGTTGATAATTGGACAAGACACTGACATTTTCCTGAAAATTAGTTTTATTAATTAGAAACTTTATTATTGTATTACAGGTAATATTTTTATAATAATTAATTTAATCCTTTTGCCTTGGTATGATCCATACATGGATTACATAATACAAACAGAAAAAAATTTCCTTAAATTTAATTTTTTTCATTTAATTCATAAGTGGATCATGTATTTTTTACACTTAATATTATAAGCAGTTGACCATATGTAAGAAAAAAATATATGATTAGGTTTAAAATCAATATTTTGAAAGTGTCATAAGCATATAAAAGATGAGAAATTTTTTTACTTGGCATAAAAATGTTCAAAATCAAAGTTGAATAATTCTTCACTATTTTAAAATTGCAATATTATTATGATCAAACAAGAATATTTGCATGTATATAAAACTCATGTATTTATAATTCATCTTAAAAGGTATAAGAATGATATTGTTATTGGAATTAAATATCTTAAAATAAAATTTTTCTCAAAGCTATACAATTACATTAAAAAAAAAGAAAATAAAATTCCTATTATATCTTGCATGAAAAATTAACCATTCAAGTCATTGAAGCACAATCTCATAATGTTTAGTTTTAAGACCTGAAAGTTTAGAACTAAGATAAGATAAGCACAAAACTATAGCTTTCAGCTGTATACTTATATATAAAAAGAAGGAAGTAAAATGAACTGCTTAGAGCATACTTCTTAGAATGCTATTGTAAGAAATAAATGAATTTAATCTGAACTCGTAATTTAATTCAAATATAAATTGATAATAATTATGAAATTTTGTTTTTCATTTCATTAATAATTAATTTAAATGAGATGTTATTAACAATTCTATATACATATTGTCATGAAATGTTTTGACATTTCAATATAAAAAATTATCTTTCAAATTTATACTAATATTATTTCTTCAAAACAATTAGTAAAACTACATTATTACAAAATTCATTATCAGCTATAAAAGTTAAAGGTCAATCAAAACAATTTCCGTCAATTTGTAAACATATGACATTCTAAGTCAATAATACAAGTAAGATGAAAGAACTGGAGGGGGTTTATATGTTGAGCAAACTAAATTTTAAAGCCCATTTGTAAGTCGCACTTTGTTAGGAATAAAACCCAGGTATTAATTTGAGAAAATTTTTAGGTTAAGCGGTAAGCGATGTCAACGTTAAAATCGGCGAAAGCTGCTTTACGCAAAGAAGTGGCGCAAATTTTAAAGAAAATAGACAATAAAGAAAAGAAACGACAATCCATGGCAGTATTCCATAAGGTAATTTTTTATTTAATAATATTCTTCTACTTGATATCTAACTTATATAACCTATTTTTTCAACCTTTTTTTTCAACATGTTTTTCAACTTTTTAGAAATAGATTAACAATATATTTTTATATTTCTCGTTCATAATATTTATATGTACATAGAACATTAAAAGAATCAATAGCCAAAAAAGAAAATTGATAAATAAATAATTATTTTTACTATGCTAAAACTATAACTTCTCTTTAATATAATTAATTAAAATACAAATTTTAATAATAAATAAAATTTCTTATATTATTGATTGCATAATTATTAAATATTTGAGCATTATATAAATTTTTGAATTAATAATACATATATTCTATACGTTTAGATAACATCTTTACCGCAGTATCAAAAAAGTAAAAGAATTTCCATATATTTAAGCACATCTGATGAAATTGATACCATAAACATATTACAAGATATATTTGAAAAAAATAAAGAAGCTTTTGTGCCTTGCTATAGAGGAAAAAAAATGAATATGGTTAAAATTCACTCTATGGAAGATTATAATAGATTGCCTTTGACAAAATGGAATATTAAGCAACCAGACCCTCAAGAAATTCGAGAAGATGCACTTGAAAGTGGTAAAGTGTTTGACTTATATAATTTATAAATTTTTTAAAATTTTAGTTCACTAACTTATAGTTGAAATTTTAGGTGGTTTAGATTTAATTATACTACCAGGAGTGGCTTTTACAAAATGTGGCAAAAGATTAGGTCATGGTATGGGATATTATGATAAATATCTAGAATCAATAGCATTACATGAAAAACAAATGCCTTATTTAATAGCAGTAGCATTTAATGAACAAATATTTGAAGACGTTCCAACAAATGAAAAAGATTTTTTACTTGACATGGTTTTAATAGAAAAAAACCTTAGTTAAAATTATTTTTGTTTAATAAATTTATAAAATTTGTAAGTATTATATAATTCATTTTTAATCAAATAATATGGGAATAAAATAATATTTTCTTACCACTAATGGACTTTTCTTCAATATCCACATAAGTCACTTCAAACTGTTGCTCTGAAGCAATTTCTTGCAGGAACTGTACTAAGTTTACGTCTCCATCATTAAGACATGTGTTCTGAAATAGTAAATTATAATTTATAAATTTTTTTATATTCTTAAATTTCATATGATTTTTGACATAAGTATACAACTATTCGATTAATAGTTACTCTACCCACCTGGAGTTCAAAAAGTTTAACACCAGTAGAAGACTTCAAGTTTTTATGAAATTGTGAAACTTTATGACTGTGGGGGGTAGTCAATGTAGCGATTTTGCTATCTTTTAGATCCGCATAATGAGAATTCACGTTAACATTTCTCTGCACAATCTATAACGGACAATTGATATGCGAATGATAAATTTGTGTTATATCGAAATTAAATACGAAGTGGAAATGATTAAAGTATTATTAATCTGTCAATGAAGGAAAAAAAGAAGAAATTGTTAGTAAAGGTATCTGTAAAAGAAAAAATGTCCGTTATAGATTCTGAAGAAATCGAAAAAAATATTTTTTTCCATTTTCTGACAGAGTGAAAAAATCACTTCCACTTCATTTATACATATTCATATTCACATACACACATGGCATAAAAAATATGTAAGTACAGTATAATAAAAACAACATTAAAATAAAAATAATTTATTTTATAAAAAAATAACATCAACAATAACGTTTTTTTATAAATAAATTAAACCATAAAATTTTTGGTGAATGAGAAGGAGCGACTCTTCAAAATGTTTTCATTGAAAGATGCAATTTTCTTAATTTAATATATTAAGAAATTTTTTGTTATAAAATTAAAAACATATAAGTTATTTTAAAATTATAGCAAACTTATGTGAACAAATATCAGGTGATTCAAATAAATCTTAAAATAAAAAAATCTCACCTCATCTTCTTCACCTTGGGGACGATTTGTAGTTGTCTCTTGAAGAGATTGCCACATTTTATGAGCAGCTTGTCTTTTTGCTAATTTTTTACTTTTTCCTGTACCAACTTGACGATACTTCAGAATAGAGCAGACAATTGTGAATTGTCTTTCATGAGGCAAACCTTCTTCACCTTCCATTGAATATTTTGGCGGAGGCCAATGACGAGACATGCACATTTCTTGCAGTGAGCCAATCGGATTGTTCACCACCTTTTCATCCCCATAGCCACTTTGAATTTCTTGTATATTTTGAGAGCTTAAAGGAAAATTTTCACTTCTCATAAAGTACACGTAAATACTTATTTATTGATTTAAATCTATAGTTAAGTGATTTAAAAAATATAAAAATACTCACTCAGGAATACTGTTTGGTATTGGAGCCTCTGCATTTTCAGTATTTACTCCGATTAATTTGTCAAGCACAGCTTTTGCAGCAGCATGCTTTGCTTCTTTCTTGGACCTGCCAGTTCCCATAGCTGAAAGAATTAAATTTATTTGGATTAAAAATCTGTCATAGTTGTTCTTACTGATAACTTCCAATTTTTTAAAAATTTAGTGATTAAAATTGTATAATACAAGTAAAAATAAAATTTAAATTGTTTTTTTCTCATTTTTCCCCTAAATTTGTTAATAATGTCTGAGAATTTTATTTTAAAACAAAGCTAAAAAACTAAAAAATTAAAAAAAATAATACAGTTTAGTTAATTACAAACCAACAACATCAGCAACAGTGACACGGTAGCGGAATGTTGGCTCATGTATAGCACCTTCAATTTGTACAAGCTCATATTTAGGTGTTGTACCTCTACGAGATAATAACTCTTGAAGAACAGACACAGGTGTTTTGCTAGGTAAAGCTTTCATTTCTAATCTGGCTGCTTCATCAAGAGGCAAAGCTTCAGACATTAGAGCATGCATTGTAACTCTAGTTTTATTACGACGATGAACATTATTGGTATGGTTTTGAACCCCACCACCACTAACCATCATGTTTCCAACATTTTGGCGTAAATCTTCTATGGCTCCATCCTTTATAATATAAATAATAAATTATTGATCATTTTTAAAAGTATTGTAAAATATATTAAATGTATTTAAATAAAATTAGTGTACCATCATATTGGACCCTGGCTGTCTAAGTTCTTCCATTGTATTTTCCTAAAATTATAAAAACTTCCATAATGTTTGGGTTTATAAAATATTTTAGGTAAGTACATTGTAACTGATATTATTATATTACTATTAACTTTGACTAAGAATAATTAAAGTTAGTAGTACTAAAAATTTAAAAATTTCATTTAATATAAACTGTAAAAAGTGAAACAAAAAATATATTAAAACCAATCAAATAAATTTAAAAATTATTTAATACATAAACAAACTATACACAAAAAATTCAAAATACTAGAAACTTTATAGAATGTAGATATAAAAATAAGTATAAATTTGCTCCAAAAAAAAAAAATTATTTTATGCTCCAAAATGAATTTTGAAGGAAAAAGCAAGAATTATTTTTTATGATAAATATTATATAATTTTTACGTATTGAATCATGTTGCCAAAATAGTATTTAAATTCTAGAATAAAACATGCAATATATAATTACTATTTGATTTATTCTTAATATAAGATGGTATATTAGGCAAATCTTTATTGAATTTTTATGCAATATGTTAAAAAAATGTTTACTGAAATAAGTTCCTAAACTAAAATCCTATCATTATTTATTTTATAACTTTTTATTACCTCCATAGTTGATAAGACACAAATTTCTTAAAATTCAATTAACTTTCGATGTAGAAAATAATTCTTTTATGTATCGTTTTCGTAACTATCACTTTACATATAAAATATGTAAGAGAAGGATATAATAAAAAATTAATATTCTTTTTCACAATGAATAATCAAGTGATTAAATAGAAAAAAACACAAAGGTAATAGCTCTTCTGCTTATCACCAGAAGCCGGCTCGGCGCGTAGTCGGCCATTTTTGTGTCGCTCGTATTAAAAGACGAAGTTACTTTTATCTGACATGTATAAAAAATGTCTCAACGGCATTACTCGTACGCACCAATATCAATAAAAACGTTTTATCATAAATTTCTTTTAGAACAAAAAATCCCAATTATTTATGCTTAAACTACAATAAGCAAGCCTCGGAAATATTTTAGCCGATTACGTTGGGCCGGTTCTACGTTCTCTTATGCTATATACTCTTTCTCTCTTCTCTCAGTTTACTCTTTCTCTATCTTTCTCTCTTTTCCATCTCACGAACATATACGATCGACCGTTTATCCGGCGTAGTATATTTTAAAGGTCTAATAGCACCAAAGAGAGACAATACATGTGCGCATAAGTATTCTGTCATACAACGACCGACTCATTACATGTATCTCCTTTCTTCCTATTAAAGAATTATCTGATTTTTGTAGTTGAGCTTTTATTTTGTGCATATTTTTTTTTCATTGAAAGCTTATTACTTACGGTCCACTCGTAGCGAATCTTCCCTGTTGTCAGAGTTCAATGTATATATATGGTATATAAGAGTTGAACTTGTATATTTTTTTTTTATTTCACTCGTTCGAGCAAAAAAGTTTATTTTTTATATTATTATTTTTATGACATTAAAAGTAAGGATGAAAAAACTGTCCAAATATTCCTATACGAAAAGCGAATCCCGCTTTTTGTGATTGATCCAAGGTCTCACAAAAAGCTTGATCCGTTTGACGAAAGGGAACAAATTGGTTAGTTTTAACGGACCGACTACCCCAGACTAAACCCCTTTCCTTTGGCGTTTGCGGCTCTCTTCTGCGGCAATAGTTTGTTCAAATCAGAACGAATAGGATATATCAACAGAGCAGCTAAAGAGTATGCGCGAGTAACACAAAGCGCCCCCTTCGAATCCACATATAAATATCTATACAAAACCATGTTAAACTTTGAAACTAAAAACTTCACACTCCGCTTCTATATCTGTATAGATAAGAACTATAGAAATTGATACTGTACGAATGTGCTAGACTATGTTAGAATGTTTCTATATAATCTTTTATACATATATGAGTTTAATCAAATTGGAATGAGACGCGCCTGCGCTCAACATATTTATATTAAGAATAAATTCTGATTATTAATATCTGCTTGTTAGAATTTTCGATTATTTGTTAAATATTAACTGGATTTAAAAATTTAACTTTTTATTAAAGAGTTAGTTGCTTTTCCATTAAAATTCAATTATATTATTCATATAGATATCAAAATTATCAATTTTCTAAAGGCATTTAATGACTTTGTTGTTTTTTATGAAATTTATAGCTGAGTTTATTAAAAAATTGTGTCATGAAAGTTCAATAATTTCATATAATTTTATCTTTAAACAAATTTTATTTTATGCATGCAATGAAAAAATATTTTTATTTTTTCATATGATTTCAGCTAAATAAATGATAAATATTTGATGATTTATATTATTATAATAATTGTTTTATGTTTTTAATTGTAAAATAAACGTTTACAATTAATTAAAACATTTTTCACGTGAAAATTAATAGTCACTCAATAGGGTGAGTTTTAGCAAAATAAGAAGGTATGGGAGATACGCAAAAAATCAATACCAGTAGCTTTTGCCAATTATGGTCAATGTCCCAATTGCTACTCGCTGTTAGAAATGAACCTATTACTAACCGCTCAATGTTATTTAGATACAAAAAAAAATTTTTAACAATGAACGGCTAGTAATAGGTTCGTGAGTAGCAATTGGGACATTGACCATATAGCATTCATCAACTACACATACAAACGAAATAAATACAAATAAGAATTGCAGTGATGAGCAAAGATATCATAGCAGGCAATATTTCCAGACTTATTAAGTTTATGAATAAAATTTATCAATTACTATTTTATTAAGTCAATCAAAAATGTTTATATTTTTAATTAATCATAATTCTTGAACATAAAAAGATATGCATGTGTAAAGTTTTTTAGCAATAATAATTAAAAGTAATTTAACGTAAGTTTAAGATTATAATTTGATTACATTTTTTCTACCAATAAAAGAGTTTTTCAAAAATTAAAACAATCTTTTTAATAATCAAATAAGTATTTAATATTCAATAATATTTTCGATTAAAAATTAGTCCAAACGAAAAACACATACATAAAATTATAATATACGAAAATAACTCGATTTTTAAAATTGATTAAACAACTTTAATTAAAGCAGCTTCAAACATTGGCGCCTGCTTAGTAGCTAACCAATCAGAGGTCTCCAAAAACCAAGTATTCACAGGAAGTTTGCTTTGCACCACAAATCTGACAGAGACAGAAAGTATCGATAAAACATAGAGATACGTCGCTGTAGCGTCGGTAACCCAAGTTCATTTTTTAACTGTCTCTCTCTAAACTCCGGTATAGCTTCGAGATCCAAGCCTGCAAACGGAAGTTACGAACTTGGAGGAAACGACGCTCATCGCATACGCCAACTTACATATTGCTGCATACACGTTCTGCGTATCGAAGACTTGGAGCTGAACGGCCGGATAATATAATTTTTACTTCATCATCATCTTAACGTTATTCTTCGTGTAAAAAATTGATATTTTTTACATCGCATTCCAATAAAGAGAGACACCTTTTGAAGGTACGATTTTTTAATACGTCCTTATTATGGACGATCCCAAGGTAAGAATAATTTTACTACGACTAATTATTTCGTTTCGGAGACGGTGGGTTCATCACATTTTGCATGGCCGACAATAAAAGCGTGCATGATAATTTATGTGGAATTATATCAAGTCATCATTAGTTAACAGATATAAAAATTTTTTATCGTTATCTAACCATTAATTTTTTTTCCACCTCTTTGATGTTCTTTTGTTGCTTAGCAAAGCTTTTGTTTAAACAAAAAGTAAGATTAGATCTTATCGAACTCCGGGTGACACCCAATTTTAATGAAAAATTATATACTTAAAACATTGATTTTGTTAATTTACTAATAGTGAAGATTCAAGAGCATTTCAAGATTCTTGAGCATTTTTTTATACTATCTTAGGAGTGTGAAATATTTTAACAAATTGAAAACTTGTGTTTGCTACAACTTATAAATACACACGGAGAGAAAATTGTTACCGTTGCAGTATGAAACGATTTGATATTTTCACCGTAAGTTAGATTATACTATATAAGTATAAAAAACAAGGCATTAACATATATAAAACGAGCGTTTGTGGTACAAAAATACATTGTAAAAAATAAGCATAGAAATCGTTGCTGTTAATTTTCCAAATCAATGCGCTGTTTGTATCAACTGTTACCACAAAAGTCACTAAGTAGTTTTTTGAAAAATTATAATCATTCAAGCCGATACTTTTTTGTTATTTTTTTTTTGTATAAAAAAAGTCCATTAGTTCCATGCTCAGATGTCATAAATTAACATATTTTTGTTGTAGGTTATTAACATATGAAAAAATTAAGATTTTTTACGTCTGCAGTAACTTACAAGTATTACAATTAACTTATAGCTGATGTTCCCACTTATAGGCAATATATTTCTCTCCGTGCATGTTTTTATTATTTATATGTTAATAACTAAATTTGCTTATAATATTTAAATAATAAGATTTTTGTTATAATATTTAAAATTATAATAGACCTAAAATGATTGTATTTTAAGCATGTACTATAACATTGCATGGTGTTGCTCTATAATATCAAATCTTTTTTGTACTTTGCAAGCATATGCATCCTTACACACAGAAACGGAGTGGAAGCAGGAGTCCTAGCCCAAGAAGATCAAGGGCTGATGATGATATGCAGGAATCACGTTCACACTCCAAATCAAGCAAGTATCGAGAACATAAAGAAGGACATAGAGTGATGAAGAATTATTCAAGATCTCGGAGCCATTCACTTCCACGTAGTCGAAAATCTTATCGCAGTTCCAAATATGAAAGCAAACGCGGTGGTAGCAGAAGTCGCAGTCGATCACCTTACAGAGGCAGAATTTCACGTAGTAGATCCCGTTCTTATTCAAGATCAAGATACTCCAGGGATAGAAATATGTTCAGATCGCATTCAAGAAGTCCATTGTCAACAAGAAGACGACATGTTGGCAGTAGAGATAATCCTTGTCCTGGTCGGTGCTTAGGAGTTTTTGGTCTATCTATCTGTACTAGTGAACAACAACTTTATCACATCTTTTCCAAGTATGGTCCAGTAGAGCGAGTTGTTGTAGTTATTGATGCAAAGGTATAATGATCAAATCAGTTAGATATTAAACTATTATTAGTTCGCATGGCAGAATTTCACACAAATATTGATAATGTTTTCAAAACCTAAAATTGTCTCTTATTTAAACTTTTAACATTGAATTATCATTTAATTACTATTTATTGAATATATTAAAGTTTTTATAAATGTTTCTCAGTAAAGTTAACAAATCAAAATTTTTTAATTTTAAATTACTTTTGTTCAATAAAGCCCCTAATTTTATAGAAGTTCAAAATTTTTTGAATAAAATGAATTTTAGGGGAATATAAATATAGCCCAAGATTTAGAACGTGCGCAATTAAAGAAGAAGTGACGCGTTAAAGGCGTTGGGCAACAAATTATTTAGCTATAATAAATATTTTGTTTATAAAATTCTAATATTTTAAAAATAACTTTTTTCAGACCAAACGTCCAAAAGGTTTCTGTTTTGTATACTTTGAATCCCTTGAAGATGCAAAAGTAGCTAAAGAACAGTGCAGTGGAATGGAAATTGATGGTCGTCGAATTAGGGTTGATTACTCTATTACTGAACGTGCTCATACACCCACACCTGGAGTTTATATGGGCAAACCTACACATCTCTACGACAGCCGAGGTGGGGGCGGCGGCGGTGGAGGTGGCGGCGGTGGTGGCGGCGGTTGGGATGGACAGCGAAGGAGAGAGTAAGTATTATGAATAAAAAGAATTTTATTTTTAAATAAAATTTTTATATGAATTTTTTATTTTATTAGCTACAATAACAGAGGAAACTATCGTCGTTCACCAAGTCCTTACTACTCCAATCGTCGGCGTTCCCGATACGAAAGATCCAGATCACGCTCCTATTCGCCACGTAAGTCAAATCGTTACACATACAACGATTCGATATATAATTCAGGCAGTTCACACAGACATGCAACGGCATGGATGTAATGAAAAAAATATTTTTTCTAACTACATTCCTATGATAATAAGATTTTAAATAGTATATTCATATCTATATATCTTTTATTTGGCCGAAACATATTTTTGTAAACTGTCTATAATAAATTTTTTAATAAGTTTTGAATGAAGCAAGAGAGAAAGTGAAAGAATGAAAGGGGTGTGAATTAATGAAAGAAAAAGGGAGAAAGAAAGAATAAATGTGAGAAAGAAAGAAAGTACAGAAAGAATCAATTTTAAGAAATAAATTATTAAAAGATAAGACAAGCATTCAAAAGGATGTGATGTTTAGTAAGCGCATTTTGCCCATAACCTGGATCAAACAATTATTGTTTTCGTTACTTAATGGATTTCAGGTCGATATTAAGTGAGACGGGTTTGATGCGAGATGCCAGGTGTTGGGAGCCATATGTGTGACATGATACTATGACCTAATCTGACCCCATTTTCTTCTATCTATGTACACTCGGGTCAAAAAAAATAATAATGATACGAACTTCACCTTCTGTCACTATTCTTACCTTCCTATGTAATGCGCTCAATGTTTGGCATTCTATATTAGCCCAATAATGTAACAGAAGTTTTATAAATGGTGCAAACTTCTATTTTTTGGCATAAAATAGAAAGGTCAGAATGGACAAAAATATCCTTATTTTCACAAATCAAATTTCCATTTTTATAAAACTAGAAGAATTATCGAATGTAGTTCATAAGAAAAGATTCGGCGATTATATGCGTGAAAAACAAACTCTGTAAAAGTTGGAATATACAGTATCTATTAGGCTCGCTTCTTTTTTTTAATTATTTGACAATTGACCTCTATATTCCAACTTTCTTGCGAATAATGATAACTGTATCACTTCTTTAAAAAGCAAAAATGGGTTTAAATTTTCCGTATTTTACTCGGTTCACTGATATAAAAAAGAATGGTTCACATAATAGTAGTACTGAAATACTATCGTTATAAAAGAAAAAAATAAACATAAATCAATAGATGTAAGCTCTCTAACATGTTTGTTTGTTTATAAGGTTTTGAATCAAGAGGTATTGGATGATAGAGGGAAGTTTGCAAGTTTCACTCGCTCAGAAAGAAAGAAAATTAAGATTTTTGAAAGAAAACTATTGAAGATGAGATTAATGAAGATCTTAACTCTTGAATTAACGAAGATCCTTCCAAAGGTTTTTACGCGCTTCTAGTACGTGAAAAAGAATATGATCTCCAATTACTGAAATGATTCTAATCCCGGTCGACAAAGAAATTCAAGTTTAGAAGTCTTTGAAGATCAACAAGCTTCAAAAACAAGTCAAGAATACTAAGAAAATAAAGGGGTTTTTTTTGCCAATCTTTGTAATTTGGTAATTGGGGATAAGAAATAACTAAATGATTGATAAAGTCACAAAAAGTCTATTTTGAAGAACATCCATAAATTTTTATATTATAGGTAGGAAATGAGCACTTGCTCTTTCTATTTTAATATGATCATATTCTTTATCAATCTATTATCAATCCTGATTTTTTTTTCTTGATTCAGTTAATTAATATCAGTTTCCTTAACATTGAATTTTCAAAGATATTTAGTTAATTTTGATAGTATTGAATTAAAACTAATCAAATTCATCCCTCCGTTATTCCAATAACCTCTCTTTCCTTTTAATCCTTTAATAAATACTTCCATTTATCTTATTTGTGAGTAAAATATTACTCATATGATTCATCTAAGCCTAATATCAGAATTTCTAGTTTATACAATACTTTAACAAAAATATATGTTAATTTTATGTAGATGGACTATCTTTGAAAAAATTTTTTGATTTTTTAATTTAAAAAATAAGACAATGTTGAGTACGTATACAAAACCTTATATTTTTGTTAAAAGTTTCATTTTGTAATCCAGAAATTTTACTTTTTAACACCTATCAACAAAAGTACCAGTATAAACAAAATATATCTATTGATTACAGATAAATATTCTTATAATCTTCATTTTGAAAAATATCAAGAGAGAATCATGAAGAGCTTGCTGAAATTTGTAAATTGCAAACTTATTTAATTTGAATTTCATAAATTCGTATTTTTATATATTTATGAGATTCATAAATATTTAAATATTTAGAAGCTTATTAATAAACCGTTATCAACGAACTTTTTCGTTTTTCATTGAAATTTTTCCCAAATTAATATAGTATTTTTACTTTCGTACATTTATTTGAAATATTATTTTTAAATATAAGGGTGAAAGTGAAATAAGTAATACCTCTACATTTCTTACATATTCTTTTTCATAGTATAGTGAAACCAAGTTTAGTTTATTTGTTCCACCTAAGTAGCATACTTTATTAATATTTATAAAATAAAAATACAAAGTAGCCAATTTTGTAATTGCATTTTAGGAGGGAAAATTGTACATCTAATATCTTGAATCATACCTAATTATTAATTTTTTTTTTTCTTTTAAATCAATTCCAAAATGAATCGGTTTTTAAAAATTGTATATAACAGAAATTGAACGAGCCTAAAAGAAAATGTATGGGGACAAATCTGTAGTTGAATATCAATCAATAAATAAAAAATGATTTTTAATATTTTTTTCAGCATCCAGCCAAATTTCTAAATTTAAACTAATTTCTTTAAAAATGTTAAATTTTACAAATACTGTAATATTAATTAATTTTAAGGATTTAATACACTCATCTTTTATAAGTTTAAGATATTCATATACTACAAGTTGATCCTGTACATTTAAACTTTTTTTTTTTTCTGTAACTTAAAGAATTCAAACTTTTCAGTGTTTTGGCTAATCTAAACGTGAAGGAAAAAAACATTAAAATTTATGATAGCGCCCTCTGCAATCGTAGTCAACGTTCTATAATTAATTTTACGATCGATCCTTTGAATCTAGAGGTTAGAAATCCAGTGTAAAAGAGAATTCATTTGAATAAAGACATCAGTGAAACTGTAAGCACTGTATTTATTTATTTATTACACACCTTTTCCTGTAGTTTTTATTAATGTTCCTTAAATCATGTTATCATCTATAGTAAAAGAACATCAAAAAGAACAAGCTATAAGAAGAGAGAAACAAGGTAGATTTTTTTATGCAATAGCTTAGATTGTATTCATTTATTTGTTTTGTAAATATTACAATTTGTTTTATGTAGAACAAAAAAGAAAAGAAGCCGTACAAGCTGCAAATAATTTAACACAAGCTCTTGTAGATCATTTAAACGTTGGGTGAGTTGATTATTTAAATGAAACATTCTGAGCATTAAAGATTAAAAATATAATTATAAAAATAGGGTAGCACAAGCATACTTAAATCAGAAGAAACTTGATGCAGAAGCTAAACAGTTACAAATAAGTGCAACAAATTTTGCGAAACAAACCCAAAATTGGCTTCATTTAGTTGAATCTTTTTCTAGTGCTTTGAAAGAAATAGGTGATGTTGAAAATTGGGCTAGAAGCATAGAAGGTGATATGAGAACAATTGCAACTGCCCTTGAATATTTACATAAAGGTTTATATTGACACCTGTACTATTAAAAAAATTAAAGATCTATAATTTATATTATATTAATTATAATATTTTAGATACACAAGACGCACCAGGACCAAGTTCTGCATAAATTAATTAACTTGTTTCATGAATGTTGGTTTATCAATTTTGAAAAAGGAATAATTTTATTATAAACAAAATGGATTTACTTGGATCTATTCTTAATTCTATGGATAAACCTCCATCTGTAAGTAATGCACAAAAAGCTATTATGAAAAAACAACGAGAAGAACTTGAAAAACGTCAACAAGCAGAAGCAGAGTCCTTAAAAAACTTTAGAGAAAAAGTTGAAAAAAAAGTTAATGAATTTCTTAAGAATGATTCTATACACGAGTACAAATTTGCACCTATGAATAATGTATACAGGAGCGTTATTCATGATGTTTGTGAAATCGCTAATGTTTTATCTTATTCTTTTGGTGATGAAGATATCGATAGACATGTTGTAATTTTCAAAAAAGAACATGCTCCTTCAGAGGATCACTTGAATGCTTTACGAAGAGGTGAAGAATGGAGTGAAGAAATTGCTGAAAAATTACAAAAAGAACGAGAAGAGCTCGCTAAAGAAAAAGAAGAAGAAGTAGCATCCAGAAAACGAAAACATGAATTTGTACCAAATTCTAATTACAAAGATAAATATGAGCATCTTATTGGCAAAGAAGCTGCTATTGATGCTGCTAAAAAAACAGAAGCAAACAGTAGTTATGGATGTGTTCCAAGTGAAAATAAAAAAGATCAAAGGAGTATAGAACAAACTTTGGCTGATATTAAAGAAAAAAGAAGAAAGTTACAAGAAAGTGAAAAAACAGGATAAAATTTTTTTATAATTAAAATTACTTACGATAATGTTTTAATAAGTTAAAGGCTGAGTTTTGGATATATTTATGCCTTATATTTTACAAAAAGTTGAATTATTCAATTATTAATAATATTACTTTTGTTTAAAAATTATATACATTATTACTCAAAAGTTTAAACTTACCTCTGAAAAAAAGCAAACCTAAAAAGTTCAATTTCTTAAGCCATACTCTGTGGAGGATTTTTTATCTTTCATTTGAAAGCTTTTGTGATGCACTTTCTAAATACAAAGATAACTTGAATCTAAAGTTATGAAATTTAAAAAATTTGAATGCAACTGGTATTGCTAAAAAATTTGTCCTTTAAATTTCAAAGTGTAATACAAGAGCTTTGAAATAAAAGATAAAAAAGTCTCTCAATGTGTAGTTTGAAAGATATTACACTATTTAGATTTTCTTTTTTTTTATTAGATGAGCTTAAATTTTTGAGCAGTAGTATGAATATAAATGTATACTATAATATTCCATGTATGACATAAATAAATGATTTTTTTGTGAGAAATACGTTAAATATAATCATTATAAATTTATTTGATTAACATTAATTTTATTAATTATTTATTTTAAGTTGAAAATATTTTAATAAAATTTACTTTAGAACATCCTTAAAATTTCATGGATGTTTTGAGATTTCTAGAACTTTCTTATGTAGCATTGAATAAATTTGTTTTATTACCAATTTTCTCCTTATTTTTTTTAAATATTGAAATAGTATAGCAATTTTATTTTAGTTGCAGTGAGCAAAGCAAAATAATTAAAGAATAATTACGATTTCAAAATTCCTTTTATTTTTAGATTTTATTAATTTCATTTTCTTGCAATTAGCATAGTTTTTTATACTTGTTTATATACAATGTTTTAATGAATAATTCTAAAGTTTTTACCAAGACTATAATAAAAGTTAAGATCAATCATTTTAATTTGAAAATCCTTAAAAGATTTCAAAATTATGAAATGATTTAATTGAAAAATATACTTCATAATTTTTCAATTAATTTACTTTTCAAAACAAATGATATTTACTTAAATTTTCATGAATTTTTTTATTAACATATTCTTGGTAAGTACTTTTTAAAGTTATAAAATAACAAATCGCTACTTAAGAAAAATTAAGTTGAAAAAAAAATAATATTTAAATTTCAAAGATCTTTAAATGTTTTAAAAATATTTATCCTGAATATTCATGAAAATCCATACTCATACAAAAGTGAAAAAAAACATCTTTTTCTGTTGAATAAATATATTTTCGTTGTTGAAAAACTTCAATCAATATCGACTGATACGATTAAATTTTTAATCAATTTAAATCCAGTAGTAATTAATTCAAGTAATTAATATTATTAATCAGTTATAATTGTTACAAATCCAATGCGAGATTGATACTAAAAAATCGTTTAAAAATTTCTGGTTCGTATAAAAATGATACTCGTCAATTTTATAAAAATAATTATAAGAATCTAAATTTGGTGAATGGGTCGATTACATTAAACCTTTTTGAGCGGATTTTGGATACTTTAAATCAGTAACTGTTTCTATGCATCTTTTAAATACGTAAACTTCGCGATATATATACGATGGAACTTGAGTTCGTATAAAAGAAAAATTTTATTTTTGACAGTTGCTTTCTACCATATTTATGGATAATCAGTGGAATTACTTAGCGATTACATTGATTGAAAAAACTGCATAAAAATTTTCTTTTATCAACATTGCAACTTATATTGTTATTTCTTATAGTTGTAATAAAATAATATGAGAAACAAAAATATTTTACGGTTATTAATAATATATTCTTATTTACATATCCATCTAGCTAAAAATATGCTTTATCTGAGAAGTTTAGTAACCTTTCCATGTACTAATTAGTCTCTTATTGAAACTAAACGATGAATATAAATCGATAAATTAAAAAAATTTATCAAAAATTTTTCAGAGTTATCGAAAAAGATTTATTATGATAAAAATGATTGAAATGTTCCGCAAACGTAAATGATGTAACGTATATTATATCATTTACGTTTTCGCAAATTTACATGTAGTTTTTAATTATATATTAAATGATATAATCCGTGAGAAACACTTCTTTTCCTACGATGTACTGATTCTTATGTATAAGCTTTTAGAATTTTATTTCAGCTAGAACCAAAACTGTAGAACTTAATTTTCATATTATATTAATTTTTATGAACAGTTATTCATAAAAATTAATATAATATGAAAATTTAGACGTTGAATACGTTAAAAATTTTTTTTGAATATTACTATTATTAATATTATTATTATTATAGTATGTACTTGAATTTAGCCATCTACAGCCTCTTGGCCCATAAGTGCATTAACAACTAGTCCATATCTCTCTTTCTACACCTTTTTCAATGATGCAAAATCCTCGCGAGCGGACCTTCTTTAACCAGATCTTATACCTCTGGCGGTAATCGTCCGGTAGTCACCCGATAATCGAAAGTGTTTTCGGTAATTACATCACATTATGTAGGCTTAAATTCAGAAAAAACGTTATCTCACTTCCGCACACATTGTTGACAACGAGAAATCACCTAATCGATCGACGAAGTTGCATATGCGCTGCTTAACTTTGTCTATCGGCCGAGGTGCACTTCCGTAACTCACCAATGTGTCGGTTTATTTTAATGTAATATTTTAATTATTAATGAAATATTAAACATTGTACTTCTTTAAATTTTATTCAGTGCAACTATAAGATAACTAAATTTATCACAGCCATTAAAAATAAAATTATAAAATCAACATTATTATGAAAAGTTTTGTGAAAAACATAAACATGTAAATAAACACACAATCGATTTAACAATGACAAGTAACGACCCTGATTATAGACATATTTAGTCTCTTATATATTAAATGCACTTTATAGTCATATTATATAATATAATTTTAACATCTGACATTATGTATTATATGCTTCTCTTGAAAGTTCACGCATGTGAAATAAATAAATCGCTTGGAATGACCTTGCACTTCTTAACGATGTTCAACAGTCTATGTATATTCAACATTAAAATCCCACCCTATATCTGGGATGTCATTGCAGTTATATACAAAATGGACTGTGCGTGTTTTAATTTCACATGCCAAAAATAAATTTTTATAAATGAATAAAACAAAAGTATTATAAAAAATCATTTTTTTTGTTTATTGGTAAATAGAAAAATTTTCAATCAATCATAATTTTATTTGAAATGTCAAAATAAAATTTTTGCTCATTTTTATAAATTTTATAAATAGATTCTCCAATAACGTCCCTGGGAATACATCATTATTGTTCATTAAAAATAAAAATAAAATTTTTTATTTAGTTTAAATTTTGTTCTAAATATATTTATTTTTTTCTTCTTTAACGTTGCTATATTTATGCTATTTTGTAATGCTAATCAGCGACGAAGCTCTAGAGTGTGTTTGTGAACTTCAGCACATGTAACGTACAGTGGTGCTTGTATCAATCGGCTGCCGAGAGCGGGATTTGAACTCAGAATCTCGAGATTACGAATCCAACGCTCTACCGACTGAGCCACTCACCGGCTCATATATATATATTTAGAAATAATCGTTTTATTTTAAAATTTCATTCGATAGAGTATTTCTTCGCCATGATACATTTCAAACGAAACAAGCATATTCGTAATTAAAAACTAATTTACTTGGTTAATTTTTTCCTTGAACGTTACATGGTCACTGAATACATGACCCTTCCGTATATATTTCTTAATAATACGTGGGCAGTTCATTTTTTCCTTTTCCTTCATTGTTACATTAAAAACGAGAAAATATTTTTAAAAAATAACTGTATTTATAATTTTTTTGTTTGTTATGAATGCAATTTCCGTAATAAAAGAAGAAAAATTATAAGTAAGAATAGTAATAATTTTCTTCGTAAAGATTTTAGAAAATCTTGGTCTCACTGAATTAAAAAAATCTCTTGAGAATAATTATTATCCTTTGGAAAAAAAACTTGTAGCGTTTCGAACATTACAGCAAACATTACATGAAATTTACGAAGACTGCGAAGGTCTATCCTTATACTGTTCCTCAAGGAAAACCGAAAAACTTTTTTTTGTACAATATAAAAGCAGAACATACAACTTCTGCTTCATTTCTTTTTAAATTTGTTTATATTGGTTTCTTTTTAATTTTAAATTTTCAATCGAATAATAAACATACGTGTAAATTATATTTTTAAAATTCTATAATCATTTTTTTATACACACATCAGTGAAATTATTGATTGCGAAAGGTAAACAGTCAAAGATAAGAAACTACAGAGGTCGAAAAAAACAACTGTAAAATATTTTACCTCATTTAGATATTAAGTTTTATATCTTTGTTGATTAATACCTCTTATAGATTTTTTTAACAAATAACAATTATTTCGATCTTTTACCATTTTTTTCTTTAATTTATTATTTGTATTATGAACGCATACATCCAACGCAACACTAATCTAAATAATTAGGTTAAAATTGCAGTAAAATTAAATTCAAGAGTTTATCGATTACCAACAATAAATTTTCGAAGAAAATAATATTAAGTTATTCACTCATTAATTTACTGTAATTGACTTATGATTAAATAACTTAATATTGGTATAATTATAATAATTTTATAGTATGAAATCGAATTTTAATACTTATTTCAATGTGGAAGCAAAATTGTGTAAAAACATAAAAAAAAAATCTATTTTTAAACCTGATTAATTCATGTTTATACTATGATACCGGCAAACAAGTTCATTTACGTAAGTAACCCAATTTTAAAAATTTTATTTTGATAGGTGTGAATGAAATTTATAATATTATCAGGAGGTAATGAAAAAAGATAGAGGAGGAATGTACAGTTAAAGCAAACAATGTTCTTAATTGAAAACTTCACACGTACATTATAATAGATTTAACAACGTCAACGTCAATAAAGCGCAAACAAATTTTATACCATATCAGTTCTCGCTTTTTTTTTTCATGTTAGGAAAAAGCCTTTCAGAAAGGATTTATATCACGATCAAATATGCATATCCAGATAGCAAAAGAGCTTCCGGCTGTTGGTGGGTATTCCCATTATAGAAAGACTTAATTCAATAAGCTCAATTTTAATTTATTGGGTTGATAAATAAGATTTTTTTCAGAAATTTTTATACTTTTATTCTTAAAATTATAAGAATATATGGAAACGATAATTCTTTAGATATTCAAAAAAGATTAAAATGTTAAAAAAGTTGTTAGAGATTTAAAATGTTTTTCAAAATAATTATTTTTACATGAAACATATACAGAAATTGATTAATTTATTTAAATTAAATCAATTTAAAAGGAATCCGTTTCAATTTCTGTTTAAGGCAGTATTGAACCAGTTATCCATAAATTGATTGAAAAATTTTAAAAATTTAATTTTCTATTTTTTCAACTTATAACGAGTACGTCTATCCCACGCAAGGCTTCAGGGTAAATGTTACAATTACCGCAGTTTTTATTATGATGTTAACACTACACCCAAAAAAATAAATTTTCTTTATAATTGATAAAAAAATAAAAATTTGAGTTATCTTTTTTTTCAAGTTTAAATAAAGCCTCTCAGCTAAGATTAATTAGAGACATAATAAAATTTCTAAACCGTGTAACCGTGAATGTTCATGACAGTATAAGTGGAATTACACGAGAACGTCTGATTTGAATAGACCACAAGTGACGTTACGTTTGACTGTTCAATCAGTATACACGTCTATCTTATTCATATCTCCTAAATCATCAAATAATTTTCCAATATCTAATCCAGGTGTCAAAGCATTCCAATTATCTCTTATAATTCATATTTTAATATTTATTATTATCAATTATTAATGGGATGGAAAAAATCAATTAGTATTGTAACCTTTTTGATACTGCAAGTTAATCCCTTCTTTCCTATATGCAGTATACCAAAATTTAATAGGGCATTTCTTTCCGTGTAAATGAATTTTATGAATTTTCTTATTTTCTTTTTTTATAAAATTAGTTTTAACTTTCAACAATAGATGTAAAATGTTTATAAAACGTAGCTTATATTGTTTAAATTAAAAATTAAAATACCTGTATTTATTTATAATAATTTTTAATGAAGTTCATTTTTCCAGAATTTAATTATGGTTTTTAATTAAAATTTTGAATTTTGAATTTTAAATGTCAACCAATTTTATATTGTGATATTATTTGACAAGAATGGAATTTTTTGTTATTTTGCATTTTTATTTGTATTTTGGAATTTGCATAATCGCAATATTATCGAGACCTTTTAAAAAAAATTACGAGCATTTAAAAATGATAAATCTTTTAATTAAATTTAATTCAGAAATTGTTTAATTTTTTTAAATATTATCTTTATCTCCTTATAAATAACCATGCAAATGTTTTGATTTCAATAATTTATATACTTTAATAAACACCGTTCACTTAGTTCCATGTGAAAATAGTATACACTGATTTTCAAATTTTTTTTATAAAATACGACCTTATATTGAACAGAATGAAAATTCTTAAACGAAGTAACTTGATAGAATAATAAACTTAATAAAAAATCTTTTGACAAGAAGCGAAGTACTTAATAAGTTTATAAAAAAATTTTATAAACTGTCCTAGTTCACTTTAAAATCTCGTTCATATTTGCCTCATTAACAATATACTAAGCAGTCATTTTTCTAAACTATTTTTCTTTTAATTATATATTAAATATTTTCATATCTATTATAATGTAAAAAAGCTTTTAAATTAATTAACTATTATTAAATTTTGCTTATACCTTTTTCCACCAACGCATATATACAATTTTTTTAGCTCTTTATAGACAACGGTCTACCATCCTTATGTAAGCGCTTTAAATGCAATTTTATTTATTAAATTTTTGTCATATGATACATAATATAGAGTATAACGTGTTCCTTCATATGTAAAAATAATTGAATAAACGATCCTTTCGAAGTTTCCTTGGAATTTTTTTTCAGTCATCATTAAAATAATAGATTTAAAATTTTAAACGATAAGAAACAGAGATAATAGCTTTATAATTTATAATAATAGCTTTCTTCATAATAAACAACGTTTTGCAAAATAAATTTAACCTATGATATAAGTGACATCAAAAGCACAAATCTTTAAGATAATCCAGTCAAACAGCTACTTAATAAATTGTACTAGAGAAAAGAGTAATATTTTAACTAGATTATATTGTATACAATGGCATTATATTTAGGTATATAAATAATCTACAAGAAAAGTCACACTTGACGTTTATAAGAATACTTTTTTCACGTGATAATGAAACCTAAGAATTTTTCCTGGATTTTTACTTCGTGGACCAAAAAAAGGTCAACGTTCTTTCATTCTGCGCACAATGAAATCTTTCATATCAACAAATCTTCTAGTCTTTAGGCACATTTTTTTCCGCAGAATAGTACAAAAGTGAATCTGGTGATAGATAGCTTACTTTAAGCGACATTTCATAAGCTTATTTTTCAATGAGAAGAAAAATTTTCTATTTTTGCATGATGGATTTTAAATATTTGAAAATACCTAAAACTTGTAAACAATTTTTCGACAAATGTTCCTTCGAGGATATTAATTCACTTTTTTTAATAGTACATTAAATTTACTAAATGTTCTATTAATATGTAATTATCATAAAAAAATATTTAAATTTATAATAATAAAAACTACTGGAAAATCTTTGTTAGTAACTATAAACACGCTATAACGTTTAATCGTACAAAAAAAGATTAATCACTGTAATTCAGAAATATATTTTTACCATGATAAATTTAATTAATTTTATGTAATTTTACGTGTTTAAGTATAGACTAAATTAAAATAAGGAAAAATCTTATTTAAGAAATATTGAAAGCTTAAAATAAAAGAATCTTTAGAACATTAGAAAGCGTCCACTAAACTTTATCATCAGAGCTTTAATTTAATGAGCATCTCAGTGATAAAAACAATTGAATTAATTAATGCGCCAAGAAGATTGAATTATCCTTATACAGTCCATCAACTTAATAGTAAAAAATAAATTAACTTTTAAAGGTCATGGCTCATTTTCAAGGTTACTAAAGATGTTACATTCTTTTGTATTAAAAAAAAAGAAACAACAAACATTTAAATATAATACTTGATTCCTTTTTACTTTTTATGGATCTAACGAAATGTTAAAATTTAATTTTGCTCGATCGTTGAAGATGTAATTAAGCATGAACGTGTAATTTATGGTGTGTTTAACGTGAGGACAACGAAATTGACGTAACTGTTTATGCTTGACGAAAGGGTTTATGCAATTTATCAAAGATTAAGGATTATTACATTCTGTTGATAAATTTGATAACTAGATAATTATTTATTTTATTTCTCGAATAGGAATGTTTTGCATTCAATTTAAAAAATACGTTAACTTTTTCTTTTAATACAGAATAGGAGTGTACTTTGAATTGTAGAAAAATATTGATTTTATTTGAATAAAATTTAATTAAAATCTAATCTATTTATTTAGATAAGTTAATGGAAGTAGTTATTACTAAGAAATGGTCAATGCTTTTAATTTTTATTTTGATATATATACAAACTAAATGATAAGACTGTATAAAATTAGAATTTTACTAATTATACTCAGGGTTTAAATAGTAATTTATATAAGGTTCAATCAACCCGAAGCTTACATCATTCCCCTATGATATTAAATTAATTTATAAACTAGTATAAAAATTAAAAGTTTCAACTCGTTTTTAATTATTTTTAGCTACTCGTTTAATTAAATAACTATGAAAATATATTTTTGGGAGAAAAATACTTTAGTTTTTCTAAAAATTGAAAGTGTCATCCAACCCTACAGGAAGTAATTAATTGAAAACTTTAATTAAAAATTAATTTGAAATATTAAATTATAGTTAAAATATATTTTTATCGAAACAAATTTTTTTCTCGTATAGATAATAGCGTTATTAATTAATTATTCAAAATTAAATACCTTTTTTCTCAACAGTGACAAGGAAATTCATTTTATTATTACTGAGGAAAATTCTCTCTAATTTATCGGAAATAACAGAATATTACATCATAAATAATCCACCAAGAACAAAAAATCTTTAATTATGAAAACTTTATCATAAAAATATTAAAGCAAATTCTCGAGAAAAGTAAAAAGAGAATCTTTTGTAATTCTGCTTAAAAGTGCTTTCAAAAAAAAAATAAAAAAATAAAATAAAATGAAATTGAAAGAAAAAAGTGCGTATTTAATTTTCTCAATAAAGGCAGAATTCGTAATTATTCCAAGAAGAAATCCCCATCTTATGTGAAATGGTCACGCTCAAGTTCTTTTTCCTTTTTAATTGATTTCAAACCTCCGCACTCGTTTCCTTTAGTAAAACAAAAGGAAAAGAAAAAGCTTCAGTTCAGTTATATAACATATATATATATTTATTTTTCTTGATGGTTCTGTTTAATGTCTCATTTCTTTTGCTGAGAATCTCGCCGTTGTTTCGCGCTGTGCGGCATAGCACCTCGTAAACGCTAATTGAGCCATAAAATTAATAAAAAAAAAAGATGAGCGTTGCTTCTTTTCTTGAATTAAGTATGCCAAGTAGCTTACTGAATTTCTTGACTATAAAAGACGAATGTCTTATTGCTCTAGTTTCAAGTCTAAACAATTTAAATAATATCTTTGGAGGTTTAAGGAAAATTTAGGATTCGAGTAGCTGTAAGAATTCATTGTTATTTTATCAATAAAAATATCGGTGCTTTTTAATCTTTTTTTTTTCTTTATATATAATGAAGCTCTAATAGCTTTTTTTATAATGAAATTGTATAATTTATTGAATTTCAAAATAATATTCCTTTTTTTGATTATTGATTTTCATTTTGTACAATTTAATCGATTTTGTGCTTGCATCAACAAATTTTTTGTTCTATTATACAGTTACGTTCCACTAGCACCGATACAAGTAACAGGGACGGATAGGGCAAACAATTGCCAATCAGCACGAAGATTTTGCGGTAGAACCATTTCTTCGATATCTTGAATTCGATATCTTTTGTAAATTGAATTCAATTCTTCGTCAGATTTCAAAATCGAGCTTTCTTTACGTTTCACAAAAATTTGAATCTGCAATTATGAAAGTAGTTTATGAAATTATAAAAATGTATAATTGGAAATTTGATATTGAATTAATTAAAAATATATTAGAACTAACCCTGTAATGATAATACGAGCACTGCTGCACTACACCCTTCTTCCTTTGACATGTTGCTATTGTTATGTAACGTGGATAATGTCCTTCACCTAGATTTATGATTTTACTGAGGGTCTCACATCCGCAAGCTGAATTTGATTGTCTAAAGAAATCTCCAGAACTCAACTGAAATATTATATGTACTTTTTATATTATTAATATTTTAATGTAAAACGAAAGATTATTAAAAATTATAATCCAAAAAAATAATGTAATTATATTTTTCTAAAAAACACTGAATTTTCAAATAGTAAATTAAAAATTTTAAACTGGAATTCAATATTTTGAGAAAACTTGTAAGGTAAACGTAACGTATGTATAAAGTTATTAAGTGATAGGAGATCAAAATAGATTTAAATTTTTTTTAGTTTTATTTATAACTTTATTTTAAAATCTTGATGGCATTAATAAATTTAGGCAGAAAATTGTAGAAAAATTTTCCAAATAACAATTTTGCAAAATATGTTCACTAGAAAATTATTTTTAATACGTCAACAATCGATACATTTTTTTTTTGTACAATTTATTGATTACTACACGCAAGCAATAAATTAATAATCTTTAGTACTTCATGTCTTGATTCAACGTTTCGAAAGTCTTAATAATCATTTCCTTTTTCAGGATTTTTCTATTTAAAGAATGATAATGGTACTTAGAAGAATGATATGGTCAGTTTATAAAATCTTTGGATTCTAAAGTTAGAAGCGATTATTTGGACTTCCGAAACGTCGAATAAAGACATGAAAAATTAAAGATTATTGTATTATTACCTGCTCGTAATAATCAATAGATTATAACATTAATTAAAAAAACGAGAAATAAAATGATTTCTAAAATTAAGTTTTCATACCTTAAGAATTTTAAATTTACATTAAAAAAGTGTTAAGACAATAGATTAGAAAAAAGCAAAGCAATAAAGTTTCAGAATATTTCTAATACCAACTTCAATGAACAATGAAATTATTATTTGTCTCGTATCGATTTCCGCAACAAGTTATATTAAATAAAGTTATATTGAAGATAGTTTGCAATTTCATTTTCATGCAGAAAATTTCATAAGAACAAAATATAGCAATATACATAGAAAGCAAAAACTTTATTACCTGTGGTACAAGTCGTCTACGTTCAATAATTTTCTCAGGCACAATCAAACGTTTCTCAGCGTACAGCGAACACGAGCCATCAATACAATCGTCACGATCGTCTGGAAATTCGACATCCGAAAAGTCATCGTTGTAAGTTTCCATCGAAGTTATCCTTCCATTGCAAATTTTCATCAGTGAGATGACGGTTATCTGTATTCCAAACATTGTTGTACATTTTTTTAAATTTTAACATATACTTTTCGCAAAGATTATTGAGTCATAATGAAAGAAAACTGCAATTTACATATATTTTGTTTCTGATATGAATTAACAATTGAATTTACCGATAAATTTTAGTGAACTTTTTTTTAAAAATGCAAATATATTATTTGGCTCTCAATTTATTTACTGAAAAGGTAATATAAAAGGTTTATATATATTGGATTTTTTTTTTAACTTTTAAACATATTTTTTCATAGTTAATTATAAAGGAAGCAACGTTCATTTGATCTAACGCTTTATTTATTCAAGTTATAAGCAATTTTGTTTAATATTTAAGATGAGATCTCAGTGGCTCAATCGGTAGAGCGTTGGATTCGTAATCTCGAGGCTCCAAGATCGAATCCCGCTCTCGGCCGATCTATACAGGCACCACTGTACTCATTACATGTGCTTTGTTCACAACACATACTGAGAAATCTCCGTCGCTAATTAGCATTGTTATGATGGCATAAATACAGCGACATTAAATAAACACAAAAAAAATATTTCAGATAAATTCTGTGTCATGGCTTTGATCCTGATATTCATTTTAAACTAATGGTTTTAGAAAAATTTTACCATAATTATAGAAATTTTCGATAAGAAAATGAAAAATCAATACTGAATTTTACGTTGAATCGTATCTTAAGTATACTTTTCTAATTAAAAAATTTATTTTTTGCAAAAACTAGTAACTGACGACAGAAATCAATAGATGGTCTCACCTCGTATCATAAAAAGCAATATTTTCTCTGATTAAGATAAATTAATTTTATCACTTTGTTTTATCCACAGTCTGTACTATAAACCTGTTGCTTTTACATTTACTCAAAACGAAGCGATAAAATTTTGCTTTTTATTATATAAGATGTCACTATTTGTTTTCCATCAACAACTCCTTTTTAGAAAAAATTAATTTTAGAAAAATTTGAATATCAACATAATTTTGCTTTAAAAAGAATTGAGTGGTCTAGACTGATTAGACGTGATTTTCTTTATGATTTTCTATAAAAAATAACATCTTAAATTTAGAAGAATCAAAAACCAAAATCTCATGCACTCTTCTCATGGTTATTTAATTCAGAATTCATTAAAATTTTACATTAAATCAGTTATACATTTATAAATCTTATAAAGTAATAAGTTTCAGCACTGAAACTGTTGTGCTTTACATAAACAAACAACTTCTTTTTTTAAAAACTTAAAATTTATTTAAAAATCATACAAAATCACTGTTATAAACACACATTGCTCAATCGAAACACAATTAATCAACACTAAAATTTAAAAGTTAATGAAAACTCACGAAAAAAAGAAAGCGCTTCATTTCTCTAAAGAGAAGGCTGTCTTCACTGTTCGAAGAATGAAGTAAGGATGAACCTTTCTCAGCAGAGCTTAGCTCCTTTATATAGTTTAGATATTTTTTTTTTCATGAATAGAAAAATATGTTTCTCCTACAGGTATGACAACGTCAATAGCGTCCACCAAACAATGAGAATCCATTAATGATATTTGATATACTTGCATTATTAAGGAAAAGAATATTTGTGCCTAATACATTTCCTTAGTCTTAAAATTATCTCAGGTTATAATAAGAATCGAAAAATACGATATTACTATGACGCCTTCGTAAAAATCAATAAAATTTTTATAATTAACGCGTAATTTGTTGATCTTATTTTCTTTTCATAGAAATAGATACGTAGTTCTTTAATATAGCTCATTTTTTTCTTAATATTTATTATTATACTCTAATGTAAAAATAACCATGTAATGAGCATTTTTTTCTTGTAAAACATTTAAATTTATACTATAAAGTTAATTAAATTTTATATTTTACAATAAAAACTATTTGAATTGAACAAAAAAAAAATATGCGGGGTTTCATTCAACAAGCAAATTCTAAAATTATAAAGCTCGGATGATTACAATAAATGTTTTCCGATTGAAACTTAATTAATAACATTACTTTCTCATTTGGTTAACTTTATACATTTAATACTATTATAAGTATGGCAAAAATTTTTTTAAATTTTTTTCGATAGGGCTCGCTTGAATATGCATTGGATACACTTTTTCTGAACCAGTGTAGTTTCATATATACTAAATGGAGCGAATGGACTCTATACACTTGCTTATATCCATAAATTTATATATGCAAAGATATAATGGATTATTATCTCTTAGATGAAATAGAGAAACTCTCGTGAGACGGATTCTCATATGCTCTCATTTGCACTTTTATATACCGTGTATCGTAAATGAATTAATGTTTCGACATATTATTTCATCTGGATTTACTCTTTTGGATCCCAAATATTTAATGCATATGAAATTCAGTTTACAAAACAATAAGTATTCGTATCTACTTTAATTTTGATTGACAGGTTTGGAATAAAAAATTAATAACAAAATAAACCTTATGATTTACCAAAAATAATTGGAAAATTTCGATTTTGAATGTTTTATACTTTTGGAGCACCTTGATATTTAAAAAGCTTTTGTGTTTTTTAAAAGTAAAAAAATACAGTTCCTAGTTCTATTTTTTAACCACCCAAATTGAAATTAAATAGCCCTTATGTTAAGTCTTTATTAATTTACTCACACTTTCAAAATTGTTTTGTAAATGAAAATAGATTTAATGATTTGCTATTATCTAAAAATTAAGATTTGTATATATATATATATATTTTTTAATCATGACTTGCTAATCATTATTTGTTTCCCAAATAATGTGCTTTTCTACTACTCATTAGAAAGCTTATTATAAGGAAATCAAAGTAATTTCGCACTTCGCTTCACGAAATCTAATTTCTATGAGTTTAGGCGATTCGCCTTGAAAATCATTTTCAATGAATCATAATGAAACGTCAATATTTTTCTTTATCACTGCTTTTCCAATCATCATTACATTTCAGATTTTATTACAATAACAAAAACTGTTAGAACCATCAGTCAACCTAAAAGCTTTATTCAGTATTAATAATTAACAGTTAAGCTCTTTTTGTCGCGATGATGAAAAGAATTTCATTCGATTAATTTTGATAACAAAGAGAGAGAAGAGGAGCCAGTGCCTTTGCACTGCAAGCCGAGAAAATAATATATAAAAGGGAAGGTTCAAGTTATTTCCGTCCACAATGTTATATATTGACCAGGGGGGTCGAAGAGCATACAGGGCTCTCTTTTACTATTTTCACAAGAAAAAAAAAAGTGCGTGAAACGCGTGTTGCTAGGCTTGCTCAACCTTCCCTTTTCTCTTACTTTTTTTTCAGTAACATAATTCAATACACGTGATGTATATAATAACAATATTAACTGAAATTACGTATATCGTATACTCGGATGCACACATTACCCATCGAAAGCTCTGGTATATCGTGCAGCTTTCTAAAGTATACGCTTATAATGATGCATACATCTTTCCTTTTTCTACTTTATTGATTTATGACGTAGATTGTTAGAATTACTAGACAATTAATATGTTGTTATGGATTTCTTGTTTATTTTAAGTGAGTTGTAGGCAGAAAGAAGAATATTCTTTTAAGTATTAGGTAATTTAATTTGCTTTACGAGTTGACAGTTGGTTATAAACTTATTAAGCATTTCCTTATTTCGGATTTATTTTTTGACTCTTGTTTTGAAGACTATTAAACGATAGTCTATTAGAATAAGCTTATACTAAAAATACTAAAATCAAATTGAATATTTTATTGATAAAATATTCAATTTGATTGATTTTGTTAAATTTGGAGGTTATTAACGTATTATGTAATTAGACACTATCATAATTTTAATTTTTAGTTAGTTAATTAACAAAGTTTGTTGAAGTAGATCGACTAGTCGATATAACTAGCTATCAACTCCCAAACATTTCATGTTATCATAATACTTAAGATTCAGTTCTTAATGAGTTGGAGTAAACAGATATTAGCTGGATATTAAAGAATTCAATTGCTCACACTGTATTACATTCATATTTATACAATGATTGTAACCACTTAAGTAAAATTCTTTGTGAAATTTACTTTGGAGTATACTAATAATCATTCAACAATTCTAATGAAGTTCAAATTAATTGGGTGATAATTAATTAAATATTTATTCTAATAAGAATTCTTAAAAAAACATAATTTAGGAATTTGGTATTATTATGTACATAGTTGTAACTAAAAAGAATAGCACTGATAAAATTTTAGGTTTCATATGAAATTAATTATCATAAATTAGGAATAAAATTAAGAAAATTAATGTTATAAGATAATCTTACTTAATGCGTTACTCAAATTTTAAATAACTAATCTTAATTTTTACGCTTGTGCAGTTCTCTTATTCATGGCGAAACAACGTGACAGTAGTTTTTGGAGTACTGTTTTATTAAATTTATAAGATGTCAACACAATAATTAAGAAAAAGAAGTCTCAACTAATAATTAAAGTGCGAAATTGAGTTTTACAGTGATCGCAGATGTTTTGATTTTGAACATTGATTAGGAATTATAATAAATAATATAATTTGTTGCTCTTGTTTGAGCCAATTAAAATGACTTTTCTGATTAAATAATTAATTATTTTATTCGCTTGGATTTTTAATTTATTTTAATAAACAAATTAAAAACATGAATAAAAGAAAATGAAAACTTCATTATAAAATAATAGACTTATAAAATTTATACTACAATCAGTCTAATCAAACTTTCAATCGAAATAAGAGTGGCCTTTTTGAGGTAGATAAATAAATTTGTTATTTTTCAATAAGTTTTTTTTTTAATTACTACGTCTATTCTCTGTCTGTACTGTATGGAGTTCGAATATAGGTAGTCTGTATCTACTTAATAGGATCTACGTACATTTTCATATAAAATAATGGGAATAAAAGAAGTGGTTCAAACCAATTTTCATTATTTTAAATAAAATTACATTTTCATTTCAAGTTTATATCTAGTATGCTGAATATAGTTTATATCTAAAAATGATTCTATCTAATTTTTCCACAATTTAATAAAAATCGAAAAAATAACGAATTCTCTTTTAAAATAAAATAGAAGTTAGAACTATGTATACTTAACTGTCTTAACTATACTGAAACATTTCAACGATGCTCGCTAAAGATTTGTTTCGTAAGGTGAAATTAACACCAACAGTCTTTGATGCTGAGATAATAACTTTTATTATTATTTAGCCGACGTTTTGGTACCTTTTAAAGAACGCTTGTTAGAACTATTGGTTCAAAACAAAATTACTGGTTATAATTACAATTTGGAGAAAAATTAAAATTTTAAAACATGTTTAATTTTAAGTTGTGTTTTTTTTCTAATTACTGAACTAATCATATAGCCTTGAAGAAAATCCTTCTCAAAAGTATCCAAAGGTTGGTTGAATACTAATCAATATTAGCTTAACATAAAAGATTCTTGGTGTTAATTTTATCTTAAATAATTAACAATATCTGAGAGTTAAATTTATATTTAATAAAAAATTTCATTTTATAGAGAAATAAATTCCATTGACGTGTAATTCTTAACGTTATTATGAATTATTTTGTATTTGATTCCTTTTTTCTCTACATTTTGATAAAGATTATACGAGAAATTGATTGATTCATCGTTACATATAAATTATGCATAAATAATATCTAATAATTATTAAATAAATTTTCAATCAAATGAGAATTTTTTCATTATATTTATCTACTTTTATCAAATTGCATAAAAATTAGAATCATTTTTAAACAAAAATTATATCCATCTAACTAGATATAAACATGAAACAATACTATCACGTGGTTATCGACAATTTCAAATTATTCATTGGCAGTTTTTGAATGCTTCTATAATTTATAAAAGTCAAGTTCAATGTCCCCATTCAATTTTTTATTTTATATTATAAATGAGATTTTTTCGTGTACATTTTTTTATACATTTTTATGCACGTGGCTATAGAAAAGTATAATTTATGTAAAGCTTAAGATAAAAATTATACTAAGGTAATATGCTAATTTATCAATACTAATCATTTGATAAGTCGACGTATTTTTACACTGTACGAAAATTTTGAATTTATATCTATTTCTATACTATTTAATATATGAAACCCCAAAAAAAAGATAAATAATGATTATTAAAAATTTTATTTTTATCTTTTTTTTTTATATTACAAGAATATACAAAAATTCAAAACATTTTTAGACAAATTAAATAAAATTATTATGTTGCATTTTGTAAATAAATTTTTATAAATTTTTTTAAGTACGTATGTCTATTGAAAGCGTAATCTTCAATTCATGAATATTTCTTATTCATTGATAAAACACTTTTTCAACGTGGTATCATGTCTTGATTCATTATTCAATAAACACCCACTATAAGTAGCATGCGATATTAGAATTAGAAGCAATTAGGAGTCGAAAATTAAAGTCTGACTCTATAAACGTTCTTCTATTTTGAATTTTTATAGTTTTCGGACAATGTGATATAGATCAAAATAATAAAGAAATTCTTTAAATATGCAACTTATTTCAAAAATTCTTAATAGATCACTACATTTTGAATCTTAGATATATAACAATCATACGAAAAAAAAAAAATGAAAATTCAGAGATTTATCATGATAGCAAATAACAACATTCAAATCAACAACAACAAATTTATTATACAAAGAAAGGCTAGACAAAAATTAAGGCTTTAAATTAAAAACTAAAGGAACAAAAAGAAGGAGTAAAAACGTTTTCTGCGTGTGTGCAAACGCGGTATTGTGTGCGAGAAAAGAATATATGTTTCTCTTGTTACTTACTATCTCCCTGAGGGAATTCAAACGTTTTTATACTAAAAAAGAGGGGAAAAAAGTAACACAACAAACGTACATCTTTTTTTTCCTCTTGCCTTTTTATCAAGGTCTTCTTTTGCTTTTTCAAACTGTGTATGTATGGCTTTATGTACGACAACTTGATTCCTTGAGCTAAATTGTTTGAATTTCAACTTTTTTTTAAGAGTAAACCACTATATTAATTATCAAATAATAGTATTATCTAATTAAGTTCACAGCGCCACAAAAGCGAGAAAGTAGTCATTCAGGTGGATATAATCAAGTACTCTTATGTATTTTTAACCGCTAAATTTGAATCTGCTATAAGAATTTTATGATGGATTTATTTTTCATTATTTTAACTACTTCATTAATCGATTTTCCCGTTAATTAAGCCATTTATCAAGCTTAAAGTAGTTAATGACACTACCTTTAATCTAATTTTGTATAAAATATAAAAGTTTCTTGTTAAAAGCATCAATTAATGACTTTTTTTAATCCAAATAATCTATATTCCTTGAATAACTTAAATGGTCCATAGAATCTTGCTTCAACGAATTCTTGGATCTTCTGTTGTAAAGAAAGGAAAATTTAGAGAAAAAATAAAACATTTCATACAAGGATATATATAAATTTATCGATAAAAGCAATCGCTGGAATCATTTTATTTCAATTCCAATAACCCAAATATTTCACATGGGTCCAATTACCAAATAAACTTCACAACGTGCTTCATTTTCCAAGTGAATAAATGTCTTCGTAAATATTTTACTTCCTTTTCAGCTTGAAATTAAAGGGTTTGCTTAAGCTGAGATAACATCGGCTACCACAGTTGTGCGAGATTCTTTGGTTTAGATTTAAAGGAAAAACATTACAAGGTACTTAGAAGAACAAATTTTTATCATCTTAAGTAATTCATGTTGTAGGCGTTAACTACTTTTAGAAAAAATATCTATTTTACGAGAAATCAAGTAATAAAAGAGCTAAAAGTAATTAACCAATTGGTAAATTTTAATGGTGAATTCAGATTAAGTTGATGCTTGAGAAAATAGTTGAAACTATAATGAAAAAAGATATTGGTCATTAAAGTTTGTCTATCATTAAATTAAATCTAAAATATAAATACTATTAGTAATTAATAGCATAATACTACTTTAAAACGTGAAAAATACAATGTAATTTTATGCAAGAATTTTATAATTTATCGTCTTAAAATTTTTATTTAACCCTTTCAGAACCAATGTACATTACAATGTACATTGACATTTTTTGGTTTTTTTGAAATTGTGCAAAAGTGGCTTGAAATTTTGTAAAAAAAAATATGTGTATTAGATTGAAGTGGACTATTTCCGATCTCAAACTGAGGGCCTAAGTTATTATATCTTTGATAGAAACTGAGAAAACTTGAAAAGAAAAAAAAAAAAAAAAATTTTTATCGCAAAAATTGCTTAATAAATGAACACTTATCATCGCTAAATGGTTATCAGAACTTTTCATGATGAAATAATAATTCCGTTCTGAAAGGGTTAATGTGAAACAGAATAGAATAAAATTAAAATCTAAAATTAAAAGTTAAAATTAAAGAGGTACGATTGGTGTAACTGGTTGAGGTGTTGTGCTGAAGCGACTTGCCCGTTGACAGAATCGTAACTCGCGGGGCGCGAGTTCGAATCCCAGCCAGGTCGAATTACATGGAAGCATTGTTTGCTATACATTGCTTGTCCAAATTTTCGATGGTTGGGATCGAAGATATGAACCAATCCGTGTGTTTGTCTACGTAAAAAATTCTGAGTAAAGGGCTGTTCTATAGCCCGTATTATTATGAAAAAAAAACCAAGTAAACTTGATTATAATGAAATTTTGTTAATTTGAAGGTTTGTTTATCTTATAAGAGTTTTTAACAGTGGTTAAACAATCAAAGTGCTTTTTAACTTATTGATTAACTCTTATGGGTAAACAAAATTTTCAATTTCGCTATTGAATTTAATTTTTAATGAATGATTGTGTTACAATATAATTTGTAAATATGATATTTTTAATAAAAAATGTTTAACGAAAACTTCATTCTACTTTCGTTAATGAAAATAACTGTTGAAATATCTCAATTTTGCGTAATATGAAATAAATTTTCTGTTAAAACTAAATTTAAAAAAATGAAATTTCACCTTAAAACAAAAAATATTTCAATAGCTTTTGCTGCCGAGTTTACGTATCATAAAGCTCTTTACATGCACTCAACCTGTAGTTCATTTATTAATATTTATAAAGCTAATAAAATTTAAAATTAGAAAAAATAATAATATATGTATAATACAGAAAAATGATGTACTCGTCGTGCATATAGTATATGCGTTGCCCACGCAAAAAAAACTCTCCGTAACAGATGGGTGAGATTAAGAGAAACGTGGTAAAAATATATGCACGAGAGATAACTTAAAGTGCGCACAAGTTAATGCTAAACTTTATCAAGACGTATAGCGATAAATTTCAAGATATTTACTGAAACTTTTAGTCTTGTACCTTTTTTTTTGAAGTTCAATGTCTTCTTAACGTTCAAGAAAATTGATAACCCTTCGGGAAAATATCTATAATCAAAATTATGTGTTAAATATGGAACCCAAGAACACATTTTTTGTGTAATTAAAATTAATTTTTAAAAATAGACAAATCATGTGTACTTTTTCAATTGAACATTTTTTTGCGTAAAGCTTATAAATTATGCATAGTATTTTAAACAAATTTGTACATAAATTTATTAACTACACAAAAATTACGTAAAAACATAACAAACATATTTTATTTTCAATTCATATAGAATGTGTGCTTCTTTTTCCACATATTATTTGCGCAGTTTATCTAACTACCCGGAATTTTAAACCATTTTAATATTATCAGTATAAAATACAAATTATTTTATGATATTAAAATCAGCAACTATTATCACTACTATAAGATTGTAATCATCAAGTTCAATGTAGCTAATAGTTATGATCTTCTAGTAATGATTATAGTTGCCGAGTGTAATATCGCGAAATAATCACGGTACACTATCGTTTTACTGCAATAATACTTGCAGTATATTGTAGTTTTACTATAGTGCATAACTATAATTTTGATTACAGTTTCTTTTGTAAAGGAATTTGAAGCACGTGTAATGAAAAATTCGTTAAAAACTGAATCAATAAAAAAAATTTTAATTGTCTGATTAAATATTATTAGCATTATAACTTCAAGAATCAACGAAAAAAAAGAAGAAAAAAATTGTAAACAGGAAATGATAAAAGTAAAAAAATAAAATTATATCGGAGGAAAATGTTAACATCTGCGCAAAGCATGCCATTGTATCGTCATAAATTACGATGATCCATCGGTTTGCTTAATGGAGTTTAGAATTCGAATAATGTTTGCCAAGCGCAATGGATTTTTCCGTAAAAGATATAAAACGTAGGCGATGTCAAATTATGCTATAATAAAACGCTTGTATATATATTCACTATAAAAAATTTTTGTACATATGTTATAATTTTAGTGTATGTATAAATTATCATTATCGATTAAAGAGTACAAAATTACCATCTCTATCCGTGTACCGTTTGATTTGTAAAATCTATGATATTTATACAAAAAGTGAAAAATATCTTGTCAAAATGTTTTATTTTTAACCGTAAATACAAATAAAATATATACATTGCAAAAAATAGTTAATAATGACAAGCTATTTTTGCGCTTTATTATATTTGAACTAAATGCACACAAATAAGTACAATTATCCTTTTTAAAATGCTTGAAAAGGATGACGAACTATTCATCGAAACGTCGCACAGGCAGATATTATTTTCTCTTTGATTGATAATAAAGATTTATTTGAAATTAAGATAAGGAGTGATAATAAAGTTCAATTATAATAATTTTTTTAATAAAAATTTATCTGTAAAATTAACACTAAACTTTTGTTTAAGTTGATTTGTTTAAGTTTAAATTATATTTTATTGAAGATATTCCTTTTAATTAAAAATTTCTAAAGGAGAAACACGAAATGGGACTATACACAAAAAAGTATACAAGATGCAATCTAAGCGATTCGAGGCGACATGTTACTTAAAGCGGAAAGAAGTTAAGGAAAAAGTTAAGAAATCAATCAATCGAGAGCTAACCAAAAAATATAAAGTAGAAAATTTAAAAAGAATTTAAAAATGAAGTGCGATAAAAAAATTTAATTAAAAACACTTTATTTATACTGTTCTCCAAATTTTTAGTCAATATGAAGATTTTAATATATGATTCGTTAATATAAATAAAATTCTAATATTTAAATATATTAACTTTTGTTTGATTTACGTCTTAACATTAAAGCGATCCTTGCTTAAATTATTTAATTTATAAAATTTGTTGTATTAATATCATACAATTTATTTATAATATTCTTTAAAATTTATAATGCTATTGCTTATAAAATTATGAAAATTTGCGTCGAAACTATACATTATCATTTAGTTAAATTAAACTTTTTAACTAAAAATTTGATAGAAGTATCTATCAATTTCAATGCATTTATAACATTTTAATAAGAAAAAAGTAAAAAATTTTTAAATACTTTCTTGAATGTTTAGATATTGGGTACTATTTCTGATGTGTACAAATGTATATAATTTTTTGCAACCATATTAAAAATTTACAATATGTAACAATTCTTCAAAAATCAATAACATAAAAACCGTCTTCCATCAAATTATAAAAGTTCAAGTGATGCAAATCTATACTTGGTCAGACATATATAATTCCCTTTTTTTTTAAAGAAAGTATTATATTAATAAGTATAAGAGGATTTATATCTGAGACTAGACCTTAATCACCTTTGTGAGGGCTGGTAATATTAAAAAATTAATGTCTTTTGAGTTTGTAGAATAATGAGAGATAAGGATTTACTTTGCCTTTACCTTTTATGTTTGATTATTACGCCATTGATCGAACACACAGCAGACAATATGATAATATCTATCATATTGTATTATATAATAAATGTTATCTTATGAATAAAATATGAAAATTTTTCTCATTTAAATTCAATGTTCATATTAAATTTTATCATATCAAGAATAATATTACGTTTCAAAAATTTATACGAGAAAGAAAAAAAAAGCGTTATTTTAATATCGGCAGAATATATTGCATATCATTAAGACATATCTAACTTTATCAGCTAAACAATTCAAGATCTCTATAGTATCGAAGGTGTTTGATTCATATTAATGTTTGCAAAGCTTTGTTTGTTTTCAAAGAAAGAAAATTTAATTCATAGTAATACTAGCAAAGCTATTTCCATTCTTAAAGAAAAAAATTTAGGAAATAATGAAATTTTCAATAATAAATTGATAACGTCTAATAAAGTATTATTGACAAAATGAATCAACGAAATTAATGAGGTTTTGTTTTACATTTTTATCACTTCTATGATTAAGTAATATTGCATGTTACGAAAGAGTATTCATAAGAGAAAAAATATAATATTTCTTTTTTTGTACATTTAAAGTGGCAAAAAAGTCATATGAAAGTCTAAATATTCATGACAGTTAATCATAAGGTAAAATAAAATAATTTTGTTGAAAATTTTAATAATTAAATAAATTTTCATAAACTCTTTTTCTGTTTTTTGTAAAAAAAAAATCAATTATTATAGGTATTTGATTATGCTTAACTTGCCATTAGCATTGCCAAGTATTTACAATAACAATTTACAAAATCGCATGGATTAAACAAATTTTATGCGATATTAATTAATCTTTAATTTAAATTAAATTTAAATTAAAATAATCTATTTAATTTTTAATTGAATTTAATTTTCAAGCTTTATTGATTACAAACCAGGCTTTGTTTTAAAAACTTTTAAAAACTAGATATTTATCTTATTCACTGTAAACATAGTAAATAATTATAATTATATGAATTAAACTAATTATACACGAATTAAAATTTTTCCTATAGATCTCAAATCAAGAAAACTCCTAATCAAAACTTAAGATTACGTTGCAATAACATTTTATCTCAAATCTTTAAAAAAACAAAGAAAAAATCTATACCGAAACTTTGGAAAACTAAAGTTTTTTTTATTATTCATTACCCATTTCCATTTGCTGCTTCAAATCTATCCAATCCAATTTTTATAAGAAAAGGATACTTTTCAAACTAATAAAAGTAAAGAACAAAACTTACCTTTATCATTTAAGATTCATAAAATATTCATGTACGTGCAAAGCTTCAAAAAATATTCTCGAACAAATAAATTAAAACAAACAACACCATAAAAAGAAGAAAAAAAAAATAAAAGAATTCTGAAACATACAATAAGTCAACCCATGTTGTTTTATTTACTTAATCATAACTTGATAATCGTCATAAACCATTCGAAAAGGAAGAGAAAAAAGATATAGAAAATAAATCGCCTGTTGCAGGTATAGAAAGTAATTTTTTCCTATTTTTTCTTTCGTATCATCCATATATATGACAATAGCGCAACAGATATTCTACATATACATATATTCAGTGGCTATTATAAATATGTATATACGTAGACATAGAAAATAGTATATGACGAAGAGGGGGATTTTTGCGCGCGCAGAAAGCCGCCCTATAAACGCGCGCGAGACTATATATTTCAAGGAGGCACGCGTTTTTAGTTCACTCGCATTTTCTATATAGACATCGACACCATATACACGCAAGCTTATATACATATTATATTCGTTTGAAAATAAAAAAAAAGAAGCTTGGAAAATTTTTAATGTAAATTTTGTAAAAGAAAATTAATATAAAGAAAGTTTAAATTTTTGGGTGAAAATTTATTTTTGATTGATCTTGGTTATTTTTTTCTTCGGCACTATTCGAATTTTGAAGAATTGAGATTATGATGGGGTGTTTGGACAAGATTGCGTGCCTAATTGTATTGGTCAACTTTGGTAATTTTTATAGAGCTGTTGCTACTGAAAATCCGGTATGTTAATCTTGTTTTTACTTTTTATTCATCTTTTCTTAAAATTTCTTATTAATGTGTTTTTCACTGAATGGATTAAAAATTGTTTAAAATATTTTGATAAATTAATTTAAAGTAGTGATTTTTTTCGAACAAAGTATTGTGTAAAATTAATTTTATTTTTATAAAATTCATCAGATTTCAAATGAAAATTTATTTTATTATACTTGCAAAAAGACTTAAGTTTGAAAATATTTAATTTAAAAAAAAAAAATTGTGTAATGAAGTAATCGATCCAAAATTTTTCAATAAATATTTTAAACGATTTTTGATAAATATGTTTTAAATTTACAATAGCTGTACAAAATACAAAAAAAAATATTTATATTCTCAATATATTTAAAACTATCAAATTTATTTACACGTGAAAAATTTAATTTAATAAAATTAAATTATTCAATACGTAAGCCTTTCTGTTTCTTTTAAATTAAAGCAATAATATTATTAGTTTTTGGAATATGAATTTCATCACTTAATAAAAAAAAAGTTACCGAGAAAATTGAGTTTGAAGTTGCGAGCGTTTGACATGCTGAAAAGAGCCTTTCTTTTAAAGTAACTTGATTTAGCTCGATTTTTCTCATTCTAATTTTTCAATTTGAGTTGATAAAAAGATTGTGTAGGTTAAAAACTTTGCTAAAAAAGTTACACAAGGTATTTGGTCTTTTACAACACAAGCTTCACAAGTTTCGTAATTTTATTCGTATGTAAAATACACATAAATTAGAAAGTATGAAGTATTAAATCATGCTTAAAAACTTAATAACTAAATTAAGTATTTTCTTTTAAAAAAGAAATTTGAAATTATAATTGTAAAAAAAAAAAAAATAATAATTGGCTTTTATGAGATTAGCGTTAAAGGGTTTAGATTTCAAATTCTAATTTGTATTATAAAGAGTTGAAAATTCATAATTTTCTTAAAATTTAAATGTATATAAAATTAAATGTATATTTATAACAATTAAAAGAAATCTGTCAGGTTATTTTAATTTTATGAAATATTATATCTTATATTATTTTAAACAAAAATTTAGTAAAAATTTATTTATACCATTTATTGATATTTATTTATTAATTTAATAATTTAATTAAACGTAATGCTGAAATCTTAAATTATTTTAGGAGATTGTATTCAATTTGATTTAAATATCCTTGTAATATTAGAATAAAATAAAAATTTCAGTTATCTTAAAGTCGATTTATTAATACACTTGAACCATAAATTTGTTGAATAAAATTGAAAAATAAAATATATGTATACTATTATTTTAATAAAAACATTTTCTTAAAAAATGTCTATAAACAACCGGTAGAGATAAAATTTGTTAAAGATTCGATAAAATTTAAGTATTAAAATAAATTTAAACAAATTATTGCACTACTACAATTTAAAAATTATTATTTAAGAAAAATTTTATTTAATTATATAAAAATGAAACTCTTAAATTGTATAACTTGAAATCCAATCGAATCTAGACCTTAAATATAAAAATAAATGAAGGGTAAAAAAATGTTAATATTTATCATTTTTAACGTTATTTTTACAAATAAATATCCAATAAATTCATGAGGTTATTTTGAGAAAAGTTAATGGGTAAAATTATATACAATTTTCATAAATTTCGTTAAAACATATTTTTTTCAACCTATTTATACAAAAAAGCAAAGTGTAATATAAGCTAAAAGCTGAGAAAAGAATCTTTATGGGCTTTTTATGTATTACCTTGAATGATCGCACGGGAAATCGAAAAAAACATATTTATAAACGAAAGCACGTACGAAAAAAAAATAAAATAAACTAGCGTTAAATAATGCACATCGGCCAATAAATTATATTGGGAATATTTTATCTGATTCTTAACTGGTTGATTGAATTCCGGGGTATCTTCTATATAATATTATTGCGTAGACAAGATATTGCCAAAATTTATTGGTGGTCTCCCGGAAATTAAAAAAGAAAAAGATTGCTTATAAAAATAACGAATTTATATTCACGCATAGAAAAAAAAAGTTTATATGGAATTTCGTAATAAATACATACTCGATGTATAAAAAAAAAAAGAGAAAAGTTAATGAAGATGCAACGCATCTTTACATGCAACTTTATTTTTTTAATCGATATATGCGTGGGAATTTTTATTTTTCACGTGTATCAAAGTTAAGCCTATAGAAAGAAGAAAGGTTGTACTCAACTAACTTTTCTCATGCATACTAATATAAAGCGTTCCTAGAGATCAATTTTAAAAAGTGCATACCAAACAACTAGTAGTAAATTTTCTTAACAAAGTTTTATTTATTTTTTTTAATTTTTCATGACTTTTTTTCAAACTTGAGGACAAAATATAAATTATTATTTAAAACATATTCTACTATGTGAAATCTTGGAAAAAAATAAAAAATTCTGATACATATTTATGTGATATCAAACACATGTAAAGATTAACATTTTGCGAATAAGGCATAAATTTTGGCGTAAGGGTCTTTGTCCTAGAGGATTGATTATCTAGAGAGTAGGAGTTCCTTTTTGTTTTTATCCCTGTTAAGATAGAAATTTTTAGATTAACGTTTGTTTCAGATATTTTGTCTGTTTTATAAAGCGTAATCTTTTCACGGCTTTTCTACGGGCTAGGATTATGATTCCAAACTGATAATGAAAAGAAAAGAAATGTTATAAGAAAGTTTAATTATCTGATTTGATTCCCTTCTTTGATTTTAGTTGAACATGTGTTTCCTGATTGTCATCTTGAGATTTTTTTAGAAAGAGGAAAATTTAGATTTAATACGTGATTTATATTGCAAACTTTTAATCATTTTATCAACAATACTAAAATTTTCTAAATGAACAACTAAAAAAAATATCAGGAAATATCCAATACATTTTCTTCTTATGAGAATCTATAACTTTTAGACGAATTGTCCATGAAACTTTTTAAAAGCTACTTATAGATGATATATTGAAACTTATATGCAAAGTTTCATAAAAATATTTTCATAATCTTACTCAAAATACTTAATACTTATTCAAAAAGTGAAATGAAATTGCAATAAAAAAATCAGTTTTGTATTTCGAATTTTATAAATCATTTGAAAACAAATATCAATTTTTTAAAATAAACATTTTATTGAAAAGCTATCGAATAAAATATTTGATTAAAATAAATGTTTTGTTATGAAATAAAATTTATCAAATTATATAAATATATTTAATTGACGTATTAATCTTTTATTTTAAATGTCGCCTGTACAATATTAAATGACATTTAAAGGTGAAAATTTTTTTTAAATAAATTTATACGTGCGATATTTATATTAAGAAATATATTTATTTAAATTTAATAAATAATGATTATTATTTATTTTTCATCGAAGTGTAGAAAATAAAAAAAAAAGCTTTAAATAAAATTTATCTTCTATGAAACGCCTAGTTACTTCTTACGGTTATTGAAAAAAAAAGAGAATGATCAATAAATACACCATACTTTGAAATTTTAAATTATCTATAAAATATTTTATTATCAAGAGAAAAATTAGTCGTAACTATTTTTCCTCTTTGAAAAAAGGGAATAATATTTATTTGAAACCATTAGTTTAGAATATATTACGTTGTAATACTATTTTGAATAATTCAATCAAATTCTAAATAAAGTATAAATTTATTGTGTCTCTGTAATTATTTACTATTATTTTAATTATATTCAACTGAATTAATTTTAACATCAAACAATAAATGAAATAATCATAAATGCATTGCAATATAGATATGATACTTTAAATTGACGTATTTTATGTTATCAGTAAACAGGAATCAAAAATAACTTTTCATTGTTATATTTTTCTAATTGATTTAATTTGTGATATTGTTAAATGAAGTAAAATCTCTGTACAATTAAAATTAATTGATGTCTTAGAACTAGCTAATGATTCATATTTCAATAATTGATACTGATTTCTAGAAAGTCTTTAACATTTTCTATAGGTATTAATAATATCATGTACTAATGATTCACGTATACAATAACTAATACGGATTTTGAGAAAATGTTTGACATGTTCTAAAAATAAATTTTAAATATAATAAAAATTTATAAATGAATGTAAAATGAAAATGAAATGTCACATATTAACAATTGCCACTCAAATACATTGTTCGTTTACAATTTTTTCTTTTTTTTTTATTTAACGTCGCTGTATTTACGCTATCATTACGATGGCTAATTAGAGACGGAGGTTTTTAGTGTGTTTTTGAACAAAGCACATGTATCGTACAGCGGCACTTGTATTAATCGGTTGAGAGCGGGATTCGAACTCGGATCATTGAGATTATGAATCTATCGCTCTACCGACTGAGCTACTAAGACCTCTATCCAACGTTGTATAAAATCAAAATTTGAGAGTTAAGGTGATGTAATTATGATTTATACATAATTACCGCCATTACAGTTTTCCGAAAATTTAATATTTATTTAACAATTTTTCGAAATATGTTTATATTAAGCTTTTATTAACTAAAATAAAACGTTGTAATATAGAGATATTTAAAAAAATTTTGTATAAAGGATCAAAAACTTGGAAAATTGTAATTTCGATATTTTATATTCCCATTTGATGATTAAAAATTTTATTAAAAAAGTGCCATATTAATAAAAATTCAAAATCAATCTACTAATTACATGGAATCAATACATAAACCTTTGATAAATTATCACGATTAATAAAATTGAAATTTCAAAGGTTAAAAATCTTACATATCCAAGCTTGATGTGAGATAATATAAAGGTGAAATATAGAAAAAAAAGTAGTGAACTAGAAACAAACGAAAAATTGACCAGAAAAAAGAAAAAGGTATAAATAAAGCTAAAGAGAATAAAGAGATTGACCGTTGAAGCATGTAAGGTCGAAGGTTAAAAAGAAGGTCGCAAGTCATACACATAAATATGTATATCGAGAATGAAGTAAAAAAAAAAACAGAAAGAAACAATGAGAGACTAAAAATGCATAATAAATAATCAAGAGTCTAGATTTTCGTTTAATACGAGGTCATTTGAATTCATTTATTGTATAGGCCTATACACCCTCATGTATTATTATAATATGATTTTTAGATTAAACGAAACTCAGACCCTCTTTATCCTCACTTAAACAACAAGAGCTTTTTTTCTCTTTTTTTTCTCACCTCTGTTTTATTGACTAAATGGGCACATTCTTTAGCTTCCTTATTGAAGCCGATATCACCCTCGTATTAACTGCTAGTCTTTTATCTTGATACGAAGTGACACGAGCGCAAGTGGGTATTTTTACTGTTTGAGGAGTTCTTTGAGCTTTCTACATAGTGAGATAAACGTATGATGCTTTTTTTACGTTAACTTTTATCTTAAAGTTGTGGTTGTAAATTTATAAATTTTTGAAGTTTAGTATTTTATATAAAATGGAAGCTACAAAATCAATTTTCCTTCTTTTTTCGATCGATTTTGCAAAGTACTTTTTTTGACAATTTGTTTTTCAAAACATGATTGGGTTACAATGCCTTTTATAAAATATACTGCTTTTAAAAATCTTTTAAGAAAACGGTGAACTACTTTACTTAAATCTGAAATTTATAATATTTTTTTGTTAAAATTTTTTCTAACTAAGTAACAAGTTGTACATTTTTAAGAAAATATTGTGAATATTTTTAAACGCAATTGTTAAAAATCATTTCTTTATTATTACAGCTCCAACGCGAAACTATGCCAGTAGATACATCCCTCTTCACACAACCAGAATATGTGGAAGGCTTCGCTAAAGAATTGGAAAAACAAGGTAAGCCAAAGTTATAAAACGAATTATTAATCAATGATACTTAATTTCACGAAAAATTTAGCATTATTAAAAACTAAATGCTTATTTTTTGTCATCAAATAAAATTTATCCAAATAATAATTGTAACTTTTCAAAACTTTTGCGAATGCTTTTATATAAAATTAAAAGAATAATAAAAAGTTTATTTATAGATGAAAAGATGAAAGGTTTATTTATAGATGAGAAGTTTGTTCGTTCTCCGAAAATAAAGAAAATTACAGTTTACAGGTTTAAATAAATCAATAAATATTACCATAAAAGCTTCATAACGAATTTTGCTAATATTCCCCTATTCTTTCGGCATGCAGGAAAAGCTTAAGAATAAATCCTAAGGTGATAAACAATCGAATTATAATGCGGAATAGCAAACTTAGATACTAAATTTTTCAATGATACAATAGGGAATCAAAGATATATATCGTGTTATAACTTTACCGAAATATATAAAATTTGGTGACGTTATCACGAACTTGTTTTAGATAAAAGCTGCATTTTGTATGAAAAAATTCAAATTTTGATTTTACGCTAATCTTAGCTTTATTTATAGTTTCCTTCTTTTGACGTCAAATTTCCGGTATTTATATCACGTTTAAAATTTGATTTTTCTAATTTGAATAAATTATGAATTATTTAAAGACAAAATTTGGATGGTATATCTTGCGATAAGATTTATAAAATTCTTAAAAGTTTGTATTATTTTGTAATTTGTAATTTATGATATTATATAAATTTTAGTTCAAATGATTTCGATCAGAATTTAATCACATGATTTAACAAAAACATTCACCATATAGTACATGCATCTTTCATTGAGAAAATCTTATGTTAAAAACTTTTAAAAATCACCTTCATTTATTCAAAAAACACTAATATTAATTATACAAAAAATGTTTTTTTTTTGCATAGAAAAATTTTACATAATTGAATGGTCGATTTCATTTAATCTAATGAAAGTACGCATCTAGTATAATAAACAGGTATTACCGTATAATCGTACGAAATTTCCGATGTATGATTACTTAATAATCTTATCCTTGGATAATATAAGCAAATAAGGACATTGTACCTGTGCTTCGTGTTGAAATTCATTTCTTTTCCAATGTACATAGCAATAAATTTCATTCGTAGCATAGTACAAAAAAATATATAAAAAAAATAAAAAAAAAAAGATAGAATGAAGCATAGTAAAAGTAGTTAGGAAAGAGAGAGAAAGAGAAAAAAGAAAATAAAGTAAAGCACATGCGTCATTATATTAAAGGCTGACCAACAAGCGATACTACTACTAAAGAGCATATAGCCACTTTAAGAGTATAAAGAAGGTAAAATACTTGCTGTAGCAAACTTCCTGCGGGCTTTTGCTCACCGGGACGCGTTTAACTTTATTTTCAATAAACTTTACTTTTTCTCTGGTGATGTAATGATTTTATGACGAAAAAAAATAAAAGAAAAAATTCTTGAACTATATTGAAATTAAGTTTTATTTTATAATAAATTATTGAAAATTTTTTAATTCATTCATTTGTAATCACATTGCATCACAACAATTTTACTTTCAATACAATTCTATATAAATTATTTACAAACATATGATTATTAGATTGATTTTTTTTTCAATAAAGAAAACATCTTGGTATTATTTAGATTTAGAAATGAAGTATAAATTTGTCTTGGTTAATGAAAGCTAATATTGAACATAGTGATTACGTTAAAAATGAGTTTCTAGCATGCATATTAATTTATCAATTATACAAATTAATTAACCTCTTGCAATACTCATTTAAGCTCCATTGTATAATAATTTACATTTTGCGCAAAAAATATAATTTTAAAATTACTAATCAGTATCTTTGTGTACGATGTAATTGGATTCCTTCACAACGTTTGTTATAGTTGCTTAGATCTTTTTTAAAAATTATGTAAATTTAGATTTCATAAATCGTAAAGTTAGATTTAGATAGAAATTGACCATCATTATAGCTATTTTTTATGAGCCGGTCTGTGGCTCAGTCGGTAGAGCGTTGGATTCGTAATCTCAAGGTTTCGAGTTCGAATCCCGCTCTCGGCTGAATCATACAAGCACCACTGTACGTTACATGTGCTTTGTTTACAAAACACACTTACGAGCTCCGTTGCTAATTAGCATCGCTAAAATAGCATAGCATAAATATAGCGACGAAAAAAAAAAAAAAAAAAAATGTAGCTATAATTCTTCATTATTATTTTTGATTCAATCTGAAATAAAAGGGCTTGACAAAGCTTTATCGAGAAAACTTTTAAACTTTAAAAAATGCAGTCTAAGTTTGGCAATCATCTTTTAAAATATATTTCTTTTTTGACTATCTGAATGTCTGTTCGTTGTTAGTTTGTTGGTTATTTTCTTGAATAGAATCAAGACGTAAATTTGAACTAGATATTTCTTTATTTAATTACGATGATAACATTGTTGTTGGTCATGATAAGTTTGTAAATTATTCTTCGTACTGTTTAAATTAAACTGAGCTCCTTGAGAATTCGTGCTATTGTTTCGTGCGTTTATATTAGTTTATTCTTACGTTAAATTACTTACTTCGTGAAGTGCATTAGAGGAATTTAGATATAAAGGACATTGTTATACCTAATGCCCTGTTGTAATAGAGACTCAAAAATATCCAGTATTTTGTGCCTTCTAAAACTTTAAATATCGGTTAAGTCTGGTATGAGTCTCTGTAGGCAAAAAAACTCATTTTGCAATTGAAGAGTGCACTAAGTGAAACAATAACACACAATTTTTACTTCCACTAAATAACTAAATTTTTAATAACACGCCTTTCAATAATTAGAAATCATATATTGGGCCTCTATTTATTTCTATATACAAAAAGAACCGACTTGAATTGTACATACATAAATATTTGAATTTTACTTATCACTTTAATAAATATAGAAGCAAACGAAACAAAGAAGTTTGCGACGTTTCAATTATATTTTTGCGTAATTCTTTTCAAACCATTCAGAGATAATAATTAGTTTGTAAAAAACTATTATCATTATTGAAATTTTTTTGTTTTTTGAATATTGATGTTTGTATTGTTAAAATCCTTAAAATATTTAAACATAAATAAAAAATATTTTTTTTAAATAGTATTTTTAAGATAACTATTAAAATTTTTTAAATATTAATTGATAGGTTTAAGAAAAAATATGATGTTTTAAGCAGTAGGTATCAAAGAGTAATGTTGAAACCCACCTTGAAAAATTTTAAAAGAACTATAAATAATATTTTAAAAAACAGCAAAAAATGCGAATGAACCTTTCACATCTTAGTAATTAAAAAATTCATGACATTACAAAGTTTTATAAATTTTTGTCCATGTCCCCAGATGTGCTTCAGAGGTAAAACTTTTCTTTTACCGTAAGGGGATCACATGAAATATTCATGCAGATAGTCTAAAAATGTTAATGTCTTTACAAGAAGAAAATTTACAAGGCATAGATTTATAAAATTAATTATAATATTTCAACATAATTATCAATATTTTTTTCAAATATGTAAAAATTTTTTATTTTAATAAAAATAAAAAATGTTTAATTGAATTAATTAAAACAATTATGAATGTATAAATTTTAATATCTCAATTATACTGCATAATTTTCTGCTTATCCTCAAAACAACTGTTATCCTACAAATACGTACTTCATATTCAATTGAGAATTCAATATAGCATGAAGTAAATATAATGGAAATTGCAATTTTATAATACGGAGAATAATTTTGAAACGCGCGTCGCTAAATGTGCTTGATAATAACCAACAACAATGCTCGTTTCACCTCATTTTCATCTGTATAATTTAATCTCCTGGAAAATAAATTGTTATATTTCAACAACTACCGCTTCACATTAGTTACTGCAAATAAATTCTAGTTCATTATAACGTTTCTATAAATAGTAATCAAAAGAAAAAAAAAATAGAATATTTATTAAACTTACTTTTTTTATTTACAAATTAGTAGCAATAAATTTTTTTCTGGTCTATCTGTTGTATTTTCCTGAGCAACAAAAGTTTATCATCCTGCCACGCGAAAATTGTACTTTTTTTCCTTCTGCTTAAACAGATAATTCGCAGACACACGGTATATACTTAACTCAGCAAAACAACCGGTGTTTCATTCTTACTATTCGTTTTACTAAACCTTAACAATAGAAAAGAGAAACCACACCCGGTTTTTTTTATCTATTTTTTTTGTTTCGAGGGTTGACGATCGTGCGTGGACGCAAATAGTGGTTCATCAAGTATTTTTTTTTTCTTTTTTAACAACCGCTATAAAAGGTTGCAGTTGATGCTTAAAAGAAAAGGCCTATATAAGTTTCGTTAAAAAATAAAAGTACATGTAAAAATGTTGATTAAATTTCAAAATGATAATATCCTTTATTTTCCTTTACTTTTATTTTATTAATGGTTTACAGCTATTTAAGGGGAAAAATTTTGATACTTTTTTTTTCTCTTATCGTCAATGGGTGGTGTATTAATTTAATTTTTGATAAGTTTATTGACGTGAAATTAATTTATTTTTCTCATCTTTTTGGTTAACACAAAGAGGAAATTAAAAAAGGTTTCGACAAAAAAGTTATATAATAAATTATCAGGAATTAATTTTCCTTTTAATGTATTAAATAATAAAAACAGGAGAAATATCGATAAAATTGATGTATTTTTAATTTTAAAATGCCTTTGTTTTCTTTCAATTTTAATAATGAAAATTCGAATTTACATATTTTTTTGAAATTCAGTCGCAAAGCTGATGCAATCAATATATTTTTATCTGACAAGGGAATATATAGCTTTTTTGAGAAGAAAAAATAATAATTTTCAATTAATATGGATTATAAAATTATATAAATTAATTTTATACATTATTTAAAATTTACTTAATGTTATTATTAATAAATTGTATAATTATTGAATGATTAATATGTAATTAAATTTAATATTTCTTTTTCATACGGATTCAAATAAAATTGCAATATTCTTCTAAAGAGGTAAAAAAAAATACGAGATAATTCAATTGAAGACAACAAGAGATACGATTTCATAAAATTCAAATTAAACTCTTAAAATCGTGAGAACATAAGCCATCCGACCATACCAAATTATTTTACGATATAACAGTCTATAAAATACCATCTAGCGCCCATTTAGAATTGATAGCTTTTGTATATTATATATCTGTCCTCTTTAAGTATAATGTATAACAAACTAAAGGGAAAAAATTGCCTTAAAAATAACTTGTATCAATTCTGATATAGTATCGTCGAAAAAAAGAACAGAAGAATAAAGTGGTAGATCGTAAATAAGAATTTTATTTTGAATGGAATCTTTTATTGCATAAAAAAAGCTGTGTATAGTAACAGCGTTTCAAAGTACTTTGGAATATCGAATACTTTATAACTTATACGCGTAAATTTTGAAATTCAATTGACCGTATATGAAATATATACGGGAAAAAAAGCTTCGTGTATAAAACATTGTGACTATTGATATCAAAGAGACAAAAAGAATCCGTCAATTGCTTTCATACACACGTCTCGATGAAAGGAAAGAAAGAAAAAAATTTTGTAAATTATATTTTTACTGACATGGAAAAAAAACATAATAGTATTATCGTTAAAGTGCTTTCTGAGAAAACATTTTGCAATTCAATGTGTAAGAAATAAAGATTGAAAAAATCATTCTGTAACTTTGTATAGATCGTACATGATTTTACGATATTACTTTGTTATTCAGTTAGCTGAAAATAAATTTTCAGAAGGATAAAAAAACCAAAAGTTTCAATATTTTGTATACAAAACCAACATTATTTAGTTATTTACTTTTTATAAATTTATTTTCTGTTTAAGTAAAAAAAGTACTTAAGTGAAAAAGTGATAAAAGTGTAAAAGTTGCATATTTATTTTTCATCCTCACATTCACATTATATATCGACGGGTTAAATAAAAAAAAAGATATACGCAAGTCACATAGAAAGAGCTTGATGCCCTCAAATGCTTTTGAAAGCCATGATTAAATTACAATTAATCAGTTCAGACTTGGGCGCGATTGTCCTGTATTCTCCTATTCTCTTCAGTCGTGGCATAACGATATCATCGCACACGTTGAACATCATATTTCTCTCGATAGAAAATAGGCCTTTGCCGTGAAAATTAACTCGATGTGATGCTGATGCTACTATCATAATATTATTATTATTTATCGGTTAAGTAAAGCTTAGATAATAATTATCAAAGTGGTTTAATAAGTTAAAAATAAAAGATTTTATTGTCTTTAACTTGTTATAAATTGGATTAAAAAAATATTTTATTAAATATTTATAGCTTCTTTCATTACTTACGTAGCTCTATAGAACATGCTTAACTCGTTTCGCGCGCATTGTCAAGGTAGTTTCATTACAAGTCTTACTTTTCTTATTTTTAAAATTCCTTTATATCAATTCTGTTTCGTGCTCGCACATTTTCATGCTCTAATGTTCCAATGTTACGTCGGCTAATTACATAACGTATACGATTCGCTCGATTTTCAAGGTATCCCTTTTTTCATGAACTCTTACTTGGAAAATGTAAAAAAATTTACAAAGTTTCAGTATATCTGACGATCTATCGTTTGATTAATATTTCAAAACAAGAAAAATTTTTTTTCTTCTTTAATACATATTTATTATAAGTTGTAAACGAGCTTCTATGGTATTGTATACTAGGTAACGTCGTATAATGAAAGATTCTAGAGCTTGATATAAGTAAATAACACTAGAGTATAGGGTGATTTCGTGTCACGCACTAATTTATCAAGCAAATGAAATTTTACGCATTCTTTAGCAGACTGCTTCTGTATTTCAACATTTTATTCAAATCGAAAGGATTAATTTTGCAAATATTTTTAATGGTTTTAAAATAATAAATAATCATTAAATTAACTAAAGAGCTAGAAATCAAATAATTTTTCTCCTGTTTAAAAGCACATCTATGTTTTTATATTTAATGCATGCATTTTATGGCTACATCAAATATAAAAACAGAAATATGCTTTTAAACAAGATAATTCTATGATATTTTGTAAAATAAATAATTTAAATTATTAAACGTTACTGAAATTTTAGTGATTTACATATCTTACAATTTTTCATTTTCTTTTTTTAAATAACCACCATAAATAATGAAACACGTGTACAAAAAATTATATACAGATTAGACCGTAATGAGTTGATAATCAGCGCAATCGAATAAATGTAATGTACTTAACATTATGAAAAAACTCTTATACAACAATCTTCAAGGATAAATATTTTTTCTAAAATCAGATAAATAATTTTATATATGACTTGTAAATATTTATTTCAGTAAAAAATGGGATAAATTATGTAAAGAAATTATCATTTCTTAAATAATATTAAATTAAAAAATGTCCTTGTGAAAAAACATAAGAATAAATTTAAAAAAAAAGAAAATTTTTTAGTCAAAATTACTTTTTTTAAATATAGACATATAAATACGACAATCTCATATTTATGTAGTACTTATTTATTGATTCTGTGGTTTGATAAAACGTTTTCATATAGGGATATCATTGACCTTTTAACAGCTGACAAAAAAATATAATACTTTGAATTTATAATTAAAATGAATTGTTTTATTAGTATACATACGTAAAAAATGTCACGCACATAAACATACGTGATATATTTCACGTAAGTCAATATATAACACTACAAAGCATACATTCTACGGATATTCTAACAATTACTTTAATTATAATTAATTTTCGCGATTCTGCACATAACATGTGGATTAGTTTAAAATTAGGTTAATATGTAATTATAGGTTAGGTTTAGCGTAATTTCATAATTATGAAATGAATAAAGCGAGATCAGATAACACTGTTCCACTGCCTACTATTACATAAAAAATTTTTAATTCCCCATTAAAATAAAAAAACTTTTTAAATTTTAATAATTTTTTAGTAGGAGTATTTACATCATACAACATAATTGAAATTCTTTTTTTGATAATTTTTAAATATTTTAAATTAATATGATAAATTTGTTCATTCTAAAAAAAAATATAAATGGATTTACCATTTTATGTCATAAATTGTTATTCTTTACCAAATGTAATAAGTATTATGATTAATCTATATCAACATTCATACTTCGAAACGAAACGTAATAAATATGAAATATCGTAGTAAAAATCTACTTTATAGACATACATTCGGATCCACACATATGTATCGCTGAATTATAATTACTAAATAAATAGAAAGAAAAAATAATATATCTTGTTGCGTAGAAAAAATATTTATTTTTTCTTGATGTTTCAAGGTAATCTTTTTCTAATAGACAATAAGACAATTAGCTGTGTCAGTGAACTCTGCAAATTAATATTGTTTCCCTTCTATGGAATTTTAGATTCCGTGTAAAAGTATATTTTATGACTTTGAAATTTCGTAAATGTTAAGTTATAAAGAGGCGCGATCCTTTATTTTTTCGTGACCGATAGCTATCTTATCTTAGCAAATGTCCATTCGTATTTATTACCAAAAAGCCATTGAACGTTTAAACATTTTTATTTCTTTTTTTTTTTTATTAAGTGTAAAAGCAATAATGTAAGTGTTTTTTTTACGAATTTAGATTAGATTTAATATGCAGAGAGAATCGTTTGATTATATTTTTGTGATGATTAATAACAATTATACCTGTTTTAAATGTTATTTGGAACTAATAATATTAATGGTTTTTTTTCTGCGAAGTACTTTACTGCCGAACATTAAAGATAAAATATATTTGGTCACTGGAAATCTAGAATTCCCTTATGTATAAACATAGATTATTACAAAATTTTTGCAGTGAAGAATATTTTCAAAATATTATAAATTAAAAATATATGAAAAATTATTATTCAATTGATTCATTTTATATATTGTTATTATAAAGAAAACGAAATATTTGAAAATATGTGGTGGTTGTTATAACCTATATTTAAATTAGGTATTACTAAGATAATTTAAATGCTTTTGTTTCTACATTGAATACATGAAATAGGAGTTTTCCGTATGCAAGCGCAATTAAAATTGCACTTAACGCCCACGATTGTTGAAAGATAAAATTAAATCACGTGCTAAAGATATTTTTCGAATTGTGTGATTGTCACCCTCGTCATGCTTATCAAGAAACAACATTAGGATTGAAACGTAATATTTTTTTTTTGCTTACCAAAATAATTCATTTAATTATTTTTTTTAAATTTTAAACACTTTAAACGTATAAGCAAATGATTTCTGATACTTTTTAAGTAATAATATAACTTTGCTTTCTCGCTTTTGTTTTTGTCCTATCTTTACTCTGATCCTTAAATCTGAAAATTGTGATTGTATGTCTCATTATTGTCAAAAAGAAAGAGTGAAAGAGCGAAGAAAATAAAATAGTAAAAGGTAAGCAAGCAATATTTCTCTGTAATGGAGTTTCATGTAAAACCTTATTATTGTGCATGTATTGCTTTATGTTGTAATGTGTTTCTTTCAAACTTGTTTTTTTTTCCTTATCCACAAAAATTTATGTAATTTTTAAACTTTTGATTATCACATTTGAAATATTCTGTTCTTTTTATTTCTGTATCAATGTTTGTGTATAATATCTTTCTTTTCTCTCACGCGATTTTTATTGATGTTATTAACATCAAATAAAATTTTCTTATAAATATCAACCACTAATTAAAAACATTAATGGGAGAAAATTAGTCGTATATTAATTTACAACACATATTGTGTTGTATATGACAAGTAAAAACGCTCGTAAAATAGTCCTAAAAACGATCATCAAAATCTCTCATCCCTTTTTATTAAATATAAAGCAACTTTTTCTGTCGTAAAAACTCACCTTTTTTTCCTACAATATAATATATGATTTAATTCAAAAGAATCATTTGTAATCACGCGTCTTTGCGTGGATGTAAAAGAAAGCTTAAAATATATTATTTCTTCAGAAAATATTAAAGGTTGAACAAGGATTATTTGTCAAAAAGAAAAAAAAATTCTTTCTTTTTCAACAGTTGATTTACAACAAGCTTACGGTCATGAATAATTTATTTAAAATGCGCATAATGTATTATTTCTTGGCTCTCGTTGGTTAATTGACATTTAATTTCATCGAATAAAATTCCACAACGAAACTTGTAGTATTTAATTCTATTACTCATGAATATTACAAATTATATTTTATGCTTTTCATTTTATTCAATTTATGAGAAAATTTATATTGATCGTTAAAGAATGAATAATAAACTTTATTTATCTGTCATTATTATTATATAATTAAAATTATATTTAAAATATGCTTAATGAAAATATGTTGAAAGTTCGTTTTAACATTTAAAGTAAATTTATGAATGAGGACCCCCAGTAAAAAAGACAAAAGAAACACATAAGTACGGTACTTTATAATATATAAAAAATTCAATTTAAAATAAAATTGACAATATAAATTTAACGGACCGTTCGGATACTCTAACGCATTAATTTATATAAAATATGTAACTGTATTGGACACGTGTCGAGTACAGTAAAATATTGTTAAATAAATATCTTTTTAAAGTTCTTTTATTGATTGTTTCATAAAGGATTAGGCTTTAATTGAAAACAAATTTCAACATTATTATCACAAAATCACTTCTCAATGTTTTCATAGTGGAAGAGGGATACTTTGTGATTAACGATAAATAATTGGGTGTTTGACAATATTAGATGGCACGAATATATTTTAATTTATAATTGTTTAATTTTTATCACTGTTTTAATTATTTGACAAAAAAATTATTGCGTAACAGCATGAAAAGCATTGTATAATATTTATTTTCATAGATATTAAATTAATAAAAATTTTGAATGTTTGTATAAGTGTCTTTCAATGATAATAAAAAATTGTATTTTTCTTTGAATACAGGACCACTATTACCATCTTGGTGGATGAGGTATCAACAAAAGCAAATGTCAAATCCAAGCTATGTCAAAGGTACCGAAAATCATCGTGAACTCGATCACATTGGCGGTGGTCATTTGTTACGTCGATCTTTAAATTATCTTAATGCTGACAATATGGTACAACGTAATTTAGATCCGATTGGTGGTGGAAATCTAGTAAAACGTAATTTAGATCAAATTGGTGGTGGAAATCTTGTGAGACGTAATCTTGATGCTATTGGTGGTGGTAATCTAATCAAACGTAATTATAATGAATTCGATAATGGAGTTCTTCTTGAACGTAATCTTGATAGCATTGGTGGTGGCAATCTTATTAAACGTTATTATGGATAAAATTGATCATGAAAATATTATGGAGTGATATGGATGGCATGCGATCTTGGTATTTGTCAACATCATTATGAGAAGCAAGAATCAAGATTCTATGAAAAACTTAAAATTTAATTATTTTTTTTTAATATTTATTTAAATATTTATTGTAGTTGATAAAATTTAGTTTTTTATTTATGTATATTGTATTTTGTTTTGTCATAAATAAAAACAATTATTTTGAATAAAATTATTTGTTTGAAAATTTTTTAAACAAAATTTTACATTATGAAAAAAATACCCTGATTGAAAATCAAAATACATTTCTATTTCGAATTTTCATGTAATAAAATGTAATGTCGATCAAGAATTCAGATAGATTTGATTATAAAGTATTAATAGTTCTCACAAATCAATAAAATTCTACTCATTCAACAGATATTATCTATTACAAAATGCTACTTTATTGCTACAATCTGAATCAAATAAAAAATTCTATGACGTTAAATACCAACTTAATAATACTTAAACATTTTAATAATGCTTGATTGTTAAGTGATACTCGAGGCATTGATGAGTTTTTGATTGTTATAAAACATTTGTTTTGATATGAACGATAAAGTGGGTGTTTTTTACAATATCATGTCAATCTGTTACAAAGATAAGCTTGTTGATTTAACTCAAAAGCTTTCAAAGCTTTATATCAAAACTTAAACATAAATGTTTTACCTGATGTTGTTTTAGTAATCTAGTAAGGTATCGATTTTAAAATATAGTAAACTTAAACATTTTTGTTTGTACGTCGATTAAATAAAAAATCGTTTTTTGAAACCCTTTTTGCTCCTTAACAAAGTTTACATTAAAATTAAACAGTGATTTTAATGAAAATTTTTGTACCAAACATTTTCACATTGAAATTTTTACATGTTCACGTATAGAACTAATAAAAACTTTTATTTATACTCTGAAAAGCAGTTGATTTAGTTTTCCCAGTTGTACTATTTTTCACCCCATATGAAAATTTTGTATGTGAAAAACATAATAAAAAATATTATAATTAAAAATGTTTTGAATACTTTTAAAGTTTTGATTTTTAAATTTAACAGGTGTTGCAGCTTTGAAGGATAACACTGAACACCTGACGAGAAACTCAAGAAGCGAGTTTAACGCCAATGGCTATCATAATAAAAACTTTGCTATCCACAGGTGAATAAATTTTGCATGTATTCGCGTGTATACAATTTTTCTATCGTATGATGAATTTATTTGCACAATGTAAACAGCTTGGTTAATTTGCATGTGTGATGCACAAAATTTTATGCTCACATTGGTATTTTAATTTAACTAAATTTTTCTTATCATTTTCAACAAGTTAATGAATTGCTTTAGTGATTGATGTAAATTTTTTTTAATATAAATATTTTTTTAATGGATCGTCTTATAAATATTTCTGTATCCTATATTAATTCTAAGAAAAGTCAAAAAGTCAATTAAGTGATTAGGTTAATTAACTTCTTGACCTGGTTAACATGTTGAAGTTAATTAAGTCTATAATCACCGTCTTTATTAAGATAGCTTCGGAATTTTGAAATTTCTCAAATCACTCTTAATTTGATCCCTTAGGACTTGATACTTCTTTCTTTCTTTATTATTATTACATAGAAAAAAAAATCTTACGTTGTATTTGAAATTTATTTCCAAAATTTAGCATGTAAGCGTATATGTACATTAACAAAGTTTCATGTAATATCAAACTCGGAAAACTTTGAACATTATTTAGCTAAAGTCACCTATTGATCTCCGCTAACAAGTTTCCCATTTATATACAGTATTTACACTCTTAGCCCCGGCTAATAATTGTACATCCGAGATAATAAAGTATCCCAATAAAATCAAATAGTTGTTACGAATTAATGGCCGTATATCGAAAGGTAAATAATCATAAAACAAGCTGGTAATTCACATAAAAATAATAATAAAATTCAGTAGTAAAGATTGCAATATAATCAACACATAACGTGCAGACATGCTATATTTAGTTAAAATTTCAAGATTAAACGTGTAATCTCCAGAGAGATAATAATAATAATGTCAAACTTGGTAATGGATACTTAGTTTAGTTTCTTGAATAAAGAGCTAAAATTTCAAGATTTATTCTGGAAAATTTTGATAAAACAAGTTTAACCACAAAAATTGTAATTATACACCGTATATATACGCTTATAAAGTAGTTTTAGCTGTAAGTTTATCCAAAACATAAAAGCAAAAGTATAACGAATAGTGTGAAGCAAAAAAAATAAAAAAAAAAAAATAAACAAAGGGGAAAAGCTTGTCGTGTAGCAGTGATCTTTAACATCGAGTATTTTGCCACGGTCTTTCGGTTAACGTTCCATACCCACCCTTAACTTTTTCCTTATGTTCATGCGTATATGTATAATCGTCCTTTTTATCACGGTTATTTTCGTAATTTCTTTACCTACCCTTCTTCTGTTTTGTATATTTATTTTTTATGATAATCTTCGCTGTACGGAGTTTATTATATTATTTGCAGTTTAATATTTTATTCAATGTATTTGAATGTTCTTTACATGCGCGTACGTAGTAAATAAAAGATTCTCTTGGCTCAATTAAAGTTAAAATATAATAGAATAATATATCGTTAAAACAAACAGTATGTTTAGTAGTTTCAATGTAAATTAAAAGCTGTTTCAACGGTTTAAATTTAAATACATGCGCTGCTCTAATTTCGAGTAGTGCCAATTTATTTATAATATTTAAATTTAAATTAAGTGCCAAAATTAAATTTATTGTCAATGAATTGCGCTTTTTCTCAAATTTTCTATTTACACCTAATTAATTATTAAGCAAGCATGACTATTAAAATAATACGTACAACTATTTACATGTACTGAATCTTATGATTAGATTGCAATTAAGATAATGTATCATGTCCAATCCTAAGTCCGCAACCGATATCTGTTTTTGTTAATGTTAAGGTGCGATATACTACTGAAAAACGGAAGACAATTTTTTTCAGGAAGTAAAGATTTTATGAGTGATTGCAATTTACTTTATATGCATTGGTCTTTTTATTTTAAGTAAATAATAAGTCGTATTAAGAGTAAGGGTTGATAATTAAACAATCAAATATTAGAATTTTGTTAAGAATGCCTAAACAAGATTTTATTCTACTGACTACAATTGAATTTGTCTCACAAGAATAATATCGATTTAACAAAAGAAACACGAGAATAATCACGATAATTTTCAACGTCAAAAATATTTTTTTGGGGGTCTTAAATCATTGCTTTTAATATTAAATAACTTTACCACGTGGCATTTTTTTTATAAATTTTTATAAATTGTCTTTCTGCGTTATTTATTGAATTGTTAATAGAAGATAACTGCAGTATGTAGATTTATGATATACATGTCAAAAAAATTGTGAAAAATTGTTAGAATTTTGTCTTTTTGAACGATGGAGCATCATTATGTTAGTTAATTTCCGAATTTTTTGATTATTATAAAATCAATCATTTTTCAAAATTTGTTTTTGAATTTAAAGAAAACGTAAATGTTAAATGCTTCTTTAGATTAACAGGAATTCATTTAGTATCGATCTCATTATCATCACGCCCCACCTTGCAGCCTGTCAATTTCTTAAATGATTTTATCTTACACGGAAGACTATAATCCCTCTTGTCGCTATGCTCTTTTTGGCACGTACATCCTTTACAAGTGCTTCATTAATCTTGATTTGATCAATTTTTGTTTTTATTATTTCCTTTATTTTGTTGATAGATCAATTCAATATGCATTGTAAGGATATCTTATTATTACTACTCTTTGTTTGGATTTACTTTCCGGGTTTCTTTATTCTTTTTGCGTGCTGTTCTGGCTGATTCTATTTATTCGTGGTATCGACTATGAAAATTTCTAATATTCTGTTTGTTGATAAAGTCTTTATTTAATTATCACTATCTTATTTATTCTTCTATTTAAATTATTTTAACACTTGCGGAATGCAGTAAGTTCATTACAAATATTTTTGTATAATAAAATAAATTTAATATTTAATTTTGTAAAGAGTGTGGTCCAATATATTTTTTTTTAAATCTCAACTATAAATCTTTTGTCCACCCTATTGAAAAAGATCACGTGAATAATTTACGTAAATTTTTCACGTGATTTTTGTTTCATTTCATCACGTGAATTATTCACGTAAATTATTCACATGAATTTTATATTTTTAATATAAGAAGTATTTCAATAAATATAATCTCTCAAATAAAAAGTATTTCAATTAATATGATTTTGTAAATTAAAAGTATTCAAATTAATATGATTTTTCAAATAAAATATGAGTTACTAGAAAAAAATTTGTGTTTCATTTTATTACGTGAATTATTTACGTAAATTATTCACGTAAATTATTTGCGTGAATTATTCACGTGAATAATTTACGTAAATAATTCACGTAATGAAATGAAACACAAATTTTTTTCTAGTGACTCATATTTTATTTGAAAAATCATATTAATTGTATCACTTTTTGTAAATTTTTACAAATAAACACATATTTGTCTATCTAATTAAAATACTTTTGATTTGAGAGATTACATTTATTGAAATACTTCTTATATTAAAAATATAAAATTCACGTGAATAATTTACGTGAATAATTCACGTGATGAAATGAAACAAAAATCACATGAAAAATTTACGTAAATTATTCACGTGATCTTTTTCAATAGGGCAAGTTATATTTACATTTAAAATTTTTTTTCTTTTTATTATATCTTAACATTGCTATTTTCATGTCAACGAATTTAATTCTTCATTTTTTCTACAACATAACAATACTGCATGTCTTTTTCATATCTTATCCATTGGCCTAGTTCCTCTCATACCATGACTTAATTAAAAAAGTTTTCTTTTAATTTCTAATCGCAACCTTTCAATGAAGGTATATCGCGTATACATACCTTACTCACCCTTATTTCGTGTACTATTACCATAGCTCAAAGGATATACGATAAGTTTTGTTTTCTCCCTTTATTGAATGACATAATATCGTGTGAGGATTATTTACGTATCCATACCCTATATATAACTAAAATCGCGTGCATCCTACGAATGCATGCGTGCCAGAAACGTCGAATATTTTTTTTTATTTCTTTCAACATGAAAAAGGCAAGTCTTCTTCCTTTTTTATTCTCTTTTATTTTTGTATATGTTTTGTTTGTAATATGGCTTTTATATTTGAACGGAAAAATTTACAGGGTTACCGGGTTTTTCAATAATGGATGAAGTGGAAAGAATGATGGTCTTATGGCTAATGGACGTTTCAATATAGAAATTTTTTTTCCTCGTTTTCTTCTTCTTCTCTTTTTTCACAAAGTTATATTTCATGAATTAATGTTCTTTGATGTAGCGAATGGATAATGGAAAGTAAGTTTTATAGGTACTATAAAACATGAGAATCGAAGATTAATGAGGTGAAATTGAAACCAATTTTTTAAAGATCATAAAGAGTTAATTTTTATTTATTTTCTTTTTTTTTTAAACAGATAAATTTTGTGATTATTAGATTTAAAATTCGTTTATCGAGAATCCATTGTTGATTGTATCGAATGTACGGTACTGCAATGTTTATTTTTGATTTCGAATATTTCGTATTATTTTAAAATAAATGTTTAAAAATTTCTTTTGAATAACATAATCAAACAATGATGATGTATTATGCCTGGCTAATTTTTAGGATATTAATTCTGTTATTTCTAGATGTCGGTATACTGGAGAGTCAATGAATACTTTACTTGTAAAAAAAATAATTTATGCAACAAAAAAAATTAGACGTCAATGTGGCACGTACTCTAGTAAATTGAATGCAAAGAAACACAACAATAAGTCATTAAAATCCTTTCGTAATAATTGCGAATGAAAAATTTTCCATTACATGTTCTACATACTGGAAAGAGTTTATCTATAAAAAAAATGAAGAAATGACCGTTAACAATGAATTTAAAAGAATGAATAATATTAAAATTTCTAGACTTTTGCGATGTTTGTTAATATTTACAATGCAGTTTTTCAGTTTTATATAATATGTAGCTGACTTCCACGGTGAACACGATTTAAAATCGAAAAAAAATAATATGAAAAAGTACATTTCGATCAAAGTGTGAAAAAATGATTTACCCAAGGGTACAGTTTGTCGTCCCAGTAGAGCAGGGATATACTCAAGTGACTATCACTTACCTCAATCTCACTCTCTTCTGTGAAACTTTATTTTTTTTTTAACTGTGTGGGAGAAACTAAATTTAAAGATTGAGAAAACTATAATTATTACAAGTTGACAAGTTGAAAATAGTTGACTTAACAGCGACATCATTTTTTTCAGATTTTCATGCATTAACACTTAAATTACATTTTTTTAAAACTCGAAATTTTCCTGATTTTAAACTTTTGAAAAGAGCTTAAAAAATTATATTGATTATGATTCATAATTAAAAGAATGTCTTAAAACACCATTTTTAAATATAATATACAATAGAACATTATAAATTTGAACGATATTCTTCAAGTTCAGAAAGCATATTCAAGTAAAAAAATTTCTTGTGAATAAAGTAAAATTTTCTATTGCTTCGAGCAAGTAAATTTGATGCTCTTGGAAAAGCTAAATAAAAAAAGCAGAAAAAAGTAATAATATGAAAAAGTCCGTCGAGCGCACTTATCTACGACAATGCAGCTTGTCCTATAGACTATCTATAAGATTCTATTAGATTTCCGAGACAATGTGTCCGTAAATATAGAAGAGATTTCATTCAAATTCGTAAAGCAAATTACTTTTTTTTTCCTTTGAGTAATAAAATGATATTCTTTATTCGCTGGTTTGATACGCAAAATCACGAGTGTATTGAAATAGAATTTTAAATTAAATGACTTGCTCTTTTTTTCTTATTGCTTCATTTTACATTCATTTTTTTTCAATTTTTTTCATACATATTGTGACTGTAGTGAAATAAAAAAAAATTTCATTCTTGAAATAAGTAACACCCATGTTTCGTGAATTTTCAAACAGATTCTAATCTCTACAATAATCGTGGCTAATTTGACAAAAATGTAATCCAGTATATAAAAAATTAATAAAAATTATTCCACCTAATTATTATTCCAAAAAATTTCTTCGAATGGATTATTAAAAAACAACTTTGTAATTTAAATATCTAGTGAGAAAGAAAAAAACTTTTATAAAAATTTTAACAATTTCAAAATTTAATTTCTCAATTAATTAGGTGATAATTATTACGCCTATTACACCAAATGTTGTAATATTAATTAGAGATAACGGCTTTCATCAGCGTAACAATATTCCAAAATCCCTCTTATCAAAATATAATCTATTGATTTAACTCGTTTCATAATTAGTTATAACAACGACTACCTTCCTTTATAAAAGAAGAAAAAAAAGACGATCAAATAACTTTATGTCCATCGTACATTATTGAGGGTCCATCGATAAAAAAGAAGAAAAAAAAGAAAAGAGAACGAACTCTTGAGGGAAATTTTGAGGGTTTACAAGCAATAAAAAAAAATCACCAATAAGATGTAAGTAAGATACGATAATTGTCAAAATAGCACCTTTCTCTTTCATCGTATAGGCTATTTCGGAATTACTTTCATTCTTTATTCTTTTCCCTAGCCAAAGACTTTTTTTTCTCTCTTCTTCTTTTTTCTTTTTTAACAAAGTCCATTTACTTCGTGCTTTGGTTTCCCTCTTCTCAAAGCTTGGTGTTGGTCGTTAAAGCCAAATACTCTTTCAATCGAACAATGAGTAGACGAGCAGATGAGTGTGTGAGAATATATAAAAAAAAGAAATCTAAAGGTGGTAAAGATTTTATTTTTCTTCTCTTTATACTTAACGGTTACCAACAATTTGACGTTGGTATACACGCATTGGATCGATTAGTTTTCCCGGCTGACGACGACAGCAATTTCTAAGTTTGGTCTTTGCTATACATGTATATAAGTTATCCAATCACTGGGGACAAACATTGTTGTAATACTCTTTGGTAAAACACTTCTCTCTTGAGATAAGGATTCTCCTTGTAGGAACAAGGTGTTCTGTACAAACCCTTTTTTTCCTGATTTGTTTGATTGTGTATGGGTGGAATTGAGTATAAAGGAACTCAAATTGTTCATTTGTTTGGTTACCTTTTCCTTTTATTCCTTTTTTATTGTGGGACGATTTCTTTTATATTTAAACGCGAATAAACTAACTTGTTTAAACATTAGAGGAGATGAAAGTTACACTTTAAGTTTTAGCAAGATTGATTATGTTTATCTTTAAACTTTTGTTTATTTGCATGATCCCTGAATGTTTTATCTATTCTTTCTTCAGTATCTTATTTTATTGGTATTATTTTAAAATGTTTGCTTTTTCTCTATGAATTAATTGCACCAATTATTTTTTTAATTATTATCAGTAAGTAATTGCTTTGCATATATCATTATACGTTGTACACATATACTTATGTATATGTGATTGTTGTATTTCTTTTGTGAATTCTATAAATAATTACAATGAAACAAGATATCAACAAATTTAAAACGAAATTAAAATAGCAAATTATGTTATATATGATTGAAACAGTATATGAAATATAAACTTATACGTGTGATTTAAAAAATACTTTAAAAAATTAAAAAAATTAGTTTGATATACTTACGCGTGATAAAATAAATTAAAGTACAAAATCAATTGACTTATTAAAGAATTATTATTAAATCGGAAAGAAAATATCTTAAGGCAAAAGTAAATATACTTAAATTAAGTAGATTTATTTTTCCTTCTTACACGTTTCCTCAAAAAATAATTTGATTTCCTGCTTATTTACGTGTTCTTAATTTTTAACTATACGACAATAAATGTAGTAAATTCAATTTTTTTTAGTAATAATATAATCAACTATAACTAAAATTTTTGTTTGTATATTTTTAATGATAATACTCGTTAAATAGTGGAAATAATGTTACAAGTGTTACTTTTTGTAAAAATATTCGTTAATAATTTTTGGAAAAAATTTTTTAAAGTTATAATAATAATAAACACGATAACAGAATGTTGTTATTGTTGTTTGAACCAAGAATTTTTCTTTTAACTGCAATAAAGTTTACAAGAAAATGAATTTTCCATTAAAAGCAAGTAAAAACAATAAACCGAAAAAATTCAGTTCGTACTTTCGGTTCGCTTCTACCTTTCATTTTTCTCAATGTAGTATTTCATAAATGGAACTTTTGTAAATAATACTTTCCTCGTAAGAAGGTAAGAGCAAAGAAAATAAATAATGAATAATTTATTAAGTAACTAATAAAAGCGAGAGAGATAAATTAGCTCGGTATCTCAATGAAAAGCAGTGCGCTGATTATCGCCGTAACTTGTTGCTTCGTATTTAACACTTTGCGTCTTAAATGCTTATAACTTTGAAGTTTAAATTAAAATCACTTCGAGTTACTAATGTATAAGCATATAATAATGTACTTTGCTGTAGTTAAGAGTGATGAAAATTCCTTGACAATGAGAAATGAATTTAGTTATTTATCAAATACAAGTTACAATTGATAAGTAAAAGCAGTAGCTTGTAAATTCAAACCACATTGTTTAACTTATTTTATATAAAGTTTAAGATTATGTACAATATTACATCTCTTGATTATCATCAATGCATAAATGTCGATAAAATGAAAAACTTTTAGAAAATTATATTTTTTGTTATACGAGTACAAATTGGAAATTGTAGAAATTGACTAAATTTTTTTAGAAAGCTTTTAATAAATAAGTGTAATAATTATCATCATTATAAAATTTATTTTATTGCACACATGGATGCATAAAATTGTATTTTATAGTCATTAATGATTTAATTAAACAAGACAACGTTTAATTTTTGGATAAATATTAGGACAAAAACAAAATATTAAATAATTTTTTATACTATTGTATAAGAAAATTATAAATTTAAAATCAAATTAAAACACCCTGGTAGAAATTTGAACATTAAAAATGGTGTATAATACAATTTATGGGCATTATTACACTGAGAAAAAGATTTTTTAATTTCAAAGAAACGTGTGTTTCAATAGTGCCAAACACATGATTTCTTTAAATCAAAAAAAATTTTTTATTTTCAAAAAAATATTTATTTATTTGAAATATTTTAAATTAGATATATTTGAAATAAATAAATATTTTTTTGAAAATAAAAAAATTTTTTGGATTTAAAGAAATCATGTGTTTGGCACTATTGAAACACACGTTTCTTTGAAACTAAAAAATCTTTTTCTCAGTGTAATAGTAATATTTTGTCATATCAATATTGGCTAATAAATAGTCAATTTTTGCAGAGCCTTCATTATAAGACAAAGCTTTCTTAACCCTTAGAGGACTTAGATTTCAAATATTTAAAAAATTCATTATTTCTGTTAAAAACTGTTTTGTGAACCCTAACTTAGAACCGAATCAAAGTTGCATGTTATCAATTCGGACCATAATGCCATATGGCATCATGCCAGCCCTCTAAGGGTTAAAAATGAAAAAAATTCTTACGATTTATTTCGATTTTTGTAAATTTATATTTGACTCGTGCTTTTGTGCCAAAGTACAAAATAAAAATGTATGTTTTCAAGAAAAATGATAAATTTTTAAATAAATTTATGATTAAAAATAATATCTTTTATTGCAGAAAACCAGAGTTGGCATCTCCAAGAAAATTATCAGAAACAATCCTCTTTCCATCCGATTTGCTGAATCTTGGGAATAAACGTAACTTTGATGAAATTGATCAGTCAAACTTTCCAGGATTTAATAATAAAAGGAACTTTGATGAAATTGATCGCAATAGTTTTTCAGGCTTCAACAAACGTAATTTCGATGAGATTGATCGCAATAGTTTTTCAGGCTTTAACAATAAACGTAATTTTGATGAAATTGATCGCAATAGTTTTTCCGGCTTTAACAAACGTAATTTCGATGAAATTGATCGCAACAGTTTTTCAGGCTTTAATAAACGTAATTTCGATGAAATTGATCGTAATGGTTTTAATGGTTTTAATAAACGTAATTTCGACGAGATCGATAGAAATGGCTTTTCGAATTTTAACAAAAAACGTAATTTCGACGAAATCGATAGATCAGGTTTTTCTGGATTCAATAAAAAACGTAATTTCGATGAGATCGATAGAACTGGCTTTTCTGGTTTCAATAAGCGTAATTTTGATGAAATTGATCGTAGCGGTATACCAGGATTTAGCAAAAGATCAGTATCATCATCATCGAGATCAAATCAACGAAGACATTGAAATATTATTTTCTGAATTTATGAAAAATTAAAGGCCTGAAGCCTGGTATTACAATAAAGTCATGGTCAACATCATTTTTTTTCACTGACGCTATAAACGAGGGAAGCTAATGATTATTTTTTATACGTGTGTAAAATTTGTTTGGCGCTAATAAGAACGTCCTAATGATATTAATTATATATTACTTGATATTTTATACTAAGACAAAGGCTTATTGTTCTAACGTATTGCTCCTTCATGTACGTTTGATTTGTAATAATTTGTTGATGAAAAAAATTTTTTAATATTCCTTTACAATTATGGAATTTATTGAAAAATTATTGTTGCAAAAGAGATGTTATGAGTACTGTAGAATTATTTTTAAGATTAAATAATAAGTGAACAATAAATTTGTTTGTTTGTCGTAATAAATGTATATTATGTACAGTAATTCAATGTGAATTTTATGATTTTAGTTATAATAATCAAATAATTGTATATTAATACATACTATATTTGCATTATAATTGTGAAATGAAAATAAAGATGGTCAAATAGTTGACGATTATTGAGATTAATAATTTTTTAATTTTCTTCATAATGCCATTTGTGAAATGATTTAATTATTTATTTGAATTGTAAGAAATTATGGGTTAATGCTACTTTTGCGTAATATTTCTATAATGAACTTGCGTGATGTTTGTAAAATATCTATGTTAAAAAATAAATTACTATTAAAATACAAAAAAAAATATTATTTAAAAAATACGAAAAATTTTTTTTCAGTTTTAATAGCTTTTAATTTACCAAAATAAAACAATGACAAGAGAAAAGTTACTTTAAACAAAAAATTTGGTTGTACTCAATAAATATTTATTAAAATATTTATCAAAAAGTAAAAATTTATTCTAATAAAATAAATTTGAAATTAACTCAATTTAAAGTTTATTTAATCAAGCAAAGATATTTTATTTAAAATCAACATTTTTTGGCTGGAACAAATATTATTTTTACACAGGGCGCATACAGTGGATACTGTACTTCCTCCCAGCGAACAGTAAAGTACCCACTGTACACTGCCTGTGTAAAAAAATCGTATATTTACCACAAGAGTAGATCACCCTCGCCTCTGGCTCGGGTGCTAATTTACGTACGATTTAAAACATTTTTCGTTTTTACTCCCCAGGTGAATAATATACTATTTCTTCTAATTATTTTAACAAATATTTATTGGGTACAACCAAATTTCTTTTTCAATGTAATCTTTACGGAGTTAATAAATACTCATATTTATAAATGTTTATTTTGAATAAAATATCATTCCTATACAAGCAAAATTAATTTGTTGGCTAGAGAATTTTGTGAATTGATTTATATTAAGTAATAAAATTTCTCAATAAAAAAGCACTGCATTTTAACTTGATGTTGTTTTGTCTTCTTAATAAGTAAATTATATGTGGTATTGAAATCAACTGCATGATGGGAGCAATACATTATTTATATTTTATTTTAGAATCAAAGAAATGATTTTTCGTCCAAAACAAATATTAAAGTAAGTAATATATTTTTATAATAATAATTATTTTTCTGTTGAATTATATTATAAAAAAGAACAAATTTAAGGGGAAATTTTATTATTTTTAAAATTTATAATAAGATTTAAAAAAATGCAAACACTAACATAACTATAAAAATCATACGGAGAGATATTCGATAGATAAAATTACTATATTTTATTTTAACAGCGGGACAGACTTTACTGTATACAAAAATTAATATATGATAAAAAAAAATTTTAATTGTGTATACGGAATTTTTCTTATACACATGTCGCAAATTTGATCATATAACTTTTATACAAAATTAAGTTTGTCCGGCAGTCAACATGAAATAGAATAGTTTTATCTATAAAATTTTTTTTTCCATGTATTTGACTGAAATTACATTAATAATTTAACTTATGTTAACGTTAACTTGATGGTTAAATATGACAATCAGTTTTTTTATAATTACTTTTTTTTTTAATTAATAACTTTTTTTTCAACAAAAGTTTTTTTCTTTTTTTCATTTTATAAAAAAATACTCAGAAAAGCGATATTTAATCATAAAGAAATTTAAAATTATAGTTTGTGATATTAAAATAATGTTATTAGTATGTACGATGTCTACGATAAATTATTTAAAATTTAAAAAATGATTTTGAAATAATTTTTATAAAATAATTTAAAATAAATTACTAATGTTTAAAAAAATGAAGTGCTGTGTGTTTATTGATAAAAATACAAAAATTTATTAGTATATAAATACAGAATTTCATTAGTATATTTATTAAAAGTTAATTCACAACTATTTTATTAAAGTTAAATGTATACGCTTTCCAGTCTGTATGACTGAAAAGCGTACAAATTTAACTTTAATGAATTAGTATTTGCGTGACTGAAAAGCGTACAAATTTAACTTTAACAAAATAGTATTGTGAATTAACCCTGGTAAAAAATTTAGCACTTTTTGGACAGAATTCTAGAAATTCTTTGAACAAAATTTTTAGATTAGTGTCATTTTAACTTACCGTCGACCCGAAATTCTGCCCAAAATATGCTCAGTTTTCTACCTGGGAACTTATAATAAAATTTCTAATAAAATTCTGTAATATTTGTCTTAATAACATTAAAAATATCAAATACCTTAACAATGTAATGGCTAGAATAGAATAATAAAAGCTAAAAGTAATAAAATATAATTGTATAAATGTTATACTTTCAATAAAAAAAAATTTAGTCAATTCTCTGTAAAATGGCTCTGGTGTTCAATGTTTTTCTCGAAAATTAAATAACATATTTCAAAAAATTTCCCTCGTACTCGTGTCAGTGAACGTTAGAAGCCAAAAAAACGAAACTCAACTTCATTGTGCCAGATTAAAACGAGAGTAAAAAAAAGAAAAGATGCCGTGATCGACAACCATTTTATCAAAAAAATTTTTTTGATTATTAATGAAAGTTTGAGCTAATGAAAAAATCCTACAGAAATATTAATCTACTTATTTAGAATTTTTTATAAAAAACTGAAATAATATATTTTATAAAACCGTAAGAATGAATAAAAAAAATTATAAGAGTAATAAAATATTTTTAAATGATTGTTTTACACGTATATGTAAGTAAATTTTTATTTTAATATTTTTGTAATTATCTGAATTCAACAGTCTGTAAATTTTTCTGTAGGATTTGATATTGTAAAATAAATAGATAAATTATATATACTTTAAAAAATTCGAAAATATAATAGGTTGCCGTTTACCTCTAATGTAGATTTTTTTGTTTTTGCATTGTTATTTCTCATGTTATTGTATTTGTTCTTTAAATGCAATCAGATTGTGAAAAAAATGTAATTGAAAAAAACGTACGTAAATATTTTCGTAAAAAAACTATATTTTCAGTCATTTGCGAAAAATTCTTAAATATGAGTTCAATTTAATAAAAACTTATTATTATTTGTTTGAAAGTGTGCGTAAATGAAATTTTAGTTTTTCTTCCAATGGTTATTGAAAGCAACTATAGTAAGCTATTTATTTTTATTGTGTATCCAAAAAAAATGATTAAATAAATAGCAACAAAATTAAAATGATTTTTTATTCTTTATAACAATCACCTATAAATAAAGGACGATTGATTTAATGTTTCATTTGCATCATTTCTTATTACGACCTTGATACATATTCATTATTGTTAAAATTTATTTGAGGAACAACTAATTTTAAAAAATATATTCACAACGTATAATTCTTCTTTGACTATAGATTTTTGAATTTTACATCAGTTTTCCCAAGTATACACTGCCTGCAATTCAAAAAAGCTATCATGATTTTTATTTTTTATCATTATGTAAATGAAATAATCGAAAAATTGTAGACTTGGCAATTTAATATTTTACTTTTTTTTTAGAAAAGTAAAACGAATCAAATTATACAGTTTATAAAGCATTTACAATTCTGGTATAAACTGAGGTTTTACATATCGTTGTAGCTCACATTAAAAAATTTGTAAAATATCTGCAATATGATTTTCTAATCAATTCATAATTTCAATAAAGTCAAAACCAATTTTCTTATTATTTTAATAGCAATCAAAAAGGGACATTTCACATTTCGTTTTGGCCAGCCGATTAGAAAGATTCTGTTTTTTAATAAAAGATAATGAATATATATATATATATATATATATATATATATATATATATATATATAATTTGCAATAAAACTTAAAAAACAAAAATTAGCTTAGAATCAATACTTACGTAAAAGTTTGTTGAAAAAAGATATATAAAAATAATGAAGACATCATATATTAGACTTCGCACATCCACGGTGGTCGAAAACCAATCGGTTTACCCACATTGTTGTTTTTACGACGTGTTTCAGCAAGTAACGTAACTTCAGGTACTACAACAGGTGAACTCGATCTATTAGGTGAAGTCTTTCTTGCTCTTAGTGATGGTTGTTGTTGCTGTCGTTGTTGAGTTTTTGTTTTTGAAATGGGTATCGGACTGGACTGCTGTTGAGCTGGTGTTTTAATATTATTATCAATTGTTTCCACAGCGCTATGGCTGCGTGTTTGTTTTTGGGCTGATACCGCACGCCTTGGGCTACGTGGTTTTTGTTGTTTTTCTGGACGTTCACCACCAGCTGATATTGATTTACGTTGCTTCAGGGTTACAAGAATTTTGCGCACTTCGTCGTTTATATCTGCCGGTGTTTCTACTGTGGCGTTCTCCATGTTGTAACTTAGTCGAGCCAGCTATAATTTTATTTCATTTTTTGTTCAAAAAATATCCATTTTATTTATACATTTTGCTACGCGATTTATAACTCTAAAAATGGTTATTTTATAAAAAGTTTCAAAAATCAATATTGCGTGATTGAACATTATATTTTGTAGTTCTTATTAAATATCAAAGATTCTTAAATATATTTTATAAAAATTATGAATACAACTATTTTTCAATACTTCAAAAAAAATGGTAATTTAATATTTTTGCAAATAAGTTTAAATGTTTTTAGCATGTTTTTCCAAACCTCAATTATTCCTTCCTCCAATTCGTCGAACCTTTTCGTAACACCCGCAATTTTTGAGCTTAACTTTGTCAAGTTGTGAGTAATATAAACTTCTTTTCCAATATCTGATTCCATCTAATTTTTATATAAGCAATAAATAAACAATATTGAAAATAAAGAAATATATTTTTGAAAATAATAAAAATATTGTAAATTTACTTCTCTCAATGCTTCCATTGCTTTTGAACTAACAAATTCTAAACTCCGGCGAGATTCATTAACCTAAAAACAAAAGATTTATAATTTATTTTTAATATAAATTTATTAAATATATTTTTGTAAATAACTCACAAGTTTATTATATTCTTCTACTTCGCTTACTAGTTCATAATGACTTTGCATCACTCGAAAGAACTATAAAAGACAAGCATTATATTTTAATTTTTTGTCATATAGCTCTCATAAAGCTTATATTACTATTTAAAAGATGTAACTTTTTTTCTAAACTTCTTTTTTACTTTACGAATGAAAAGTAAATTTTAATATAAAAAATTGGTTATTTTCATAGGAATAACATAACTTACTCGTTGTAAAGTATAAAATGCTGTTGACAAATTTCCTACGACGAAAATAACGCTGTTGAACAAACGTAATATTAGAAACATCCCTTCTATTGAATTTTTGACTTATTAAACTGCCGAATAATGATCTCCAAAACTTCATATCAAATAAAAGTCGAATTAAAATCGTTAAATTTTGAAAATATTATTCTTTTTGATTGGTAAACTGTCATTTTGAAGCATTTTTAAAATTAAAAATTAAAAACGACATATATATTACGTCGACCAATCGACAATCGATGCGAATCTTCAGTACCCTTAACCATGTTATGTGTTAGATTAATTTGTAATAAAAAACAACAATTTTTAATAATTTTATGTTATGAATTCCATAAAGAGGAAAAGCTACATAGAAAAAATAAATTTATTTATACAAATTTAAAAAATAAAAAAAAAACTTTAAATAAAAAAAGGTTTAATTATGCGCTTATTATTCATTACTGTAACGATAGCATGAAAACGACTGCTAATCATTCAAAGTCAAGTACACTTAAATTGCTTGTTCTAATGAAAATAAATTTAAATCTAATTAAAGTAGCTTATAAGTTGGTAATATACAGTAAAAAGTGCGCGACAAGGGCGACGCAGTAGGATTAAAAGTTTTAGCATATAGTCCGTGAGTATATCACGGTCGGTGTCGGTGGTGTGTTAAGCGAGCGCAGCGCTAACCACACTGTGCATATACATTCCGCCCGTTAGGATCACTTAAAAAAATATGCAAAAATATGAGAAACTTGAAAAAATAGGAGAAGGTAAGAATATTTTCTTTTAGTATTATTGACGAAATTTCTTTTATTTGAATTTTCAATCGATAATTCATTATATTTTTTTATTTTGCAATATATTTCTCGTAGACATCGTGTTTTCATCGTTCTGCTTGAAGCTCGAGAGCTTTGTCAGCGTGCCAAAGTGTTCTATAAATTTTGTTTATATTTATGTTTCAGGTACTTATGGCACTGTGTTTAAAGCGAAAAATCGCGAAACACACGAAATCGTCGCACTTAAAAGAGTACGATTGGATGATGACGACGAGGTGAGTCCTTTTTTTATTTTCTTTTTTTTTTTTTTATTTCATAGCGACCTGACCTTCGATTCCAAATTTAGTCTCGCTTAATATCGATTTTTCATTATTTATACATAACTAACTATAATAATACTCTGACTGATGTATAAGTTAATTAATTATGCTATAAAATATTCTATTTAAGTGAAATTGATATTTTTAGGGTGTTCCATCATCAGCACTTAGAGAAATCTGCTTACTCAAAGAGTTGAAGCATAAAAATATTGTTAGACTGTATGATGTACTTCATAGCGATAAAAAACTTACCCTAGTCTTTGAACATTGTGATCAAGATCTTAAAAAATACTTTGACAGTCTTAATGGTGAAATTGACTTAGATGTTGTTAAGTCGTTTTTGTAAGTTAAAAATTTTTTCAACTTTTAAAATATTAAAATATGAAATAAAAATTAAAGTTTAAATTATTAAATTTAACAATTTTCTGTAGGTATCAACTACTCAGAGGATTGGCATTTTGTCATAGTAGAAATGTCCTCCATAGGGATCTTAAACCTCAGAACCTGCTCATCAACAAGGTATATAAAAACATAAATAATATATTTTTAATTTTTAATGATTTTTTTTTCTTTTATAGAATGGTGAGTTAAAATTGGCTGATTTTGGATTAGCCAGAGCATTTGGCATTCCGGTGAAATGTTATTCAGCAGAAGTTGTAACACTTTGGTACCGTCCACCCGATGTTCTATTTGGAGCAAAACTTTACACAACTTCAATTGACATGTGGAGTGCAGGCTGTATATTTGCAGAATTAGCCAATGCTGGTAGACCTCTGTTTCCTGGATCAGATGTCGATGATCAATTAAAAAGAATATTTAAAATGTTAGGTACACCCACGGAAGAAACGTGGCCCGAGATAGCTTCTCTTCCAGATTATAGACCCTTTCCACAATATCATCCTACACAAGGTTTAGCTCAAGTAACACCTAAACTTACCACTAGGGGAAAGGACTTACTTCAGGTAATTTTTATATTAATTTTTTAGTTAAATTATAAAAACAGTAAAAAACATAAATTTCTAATTTTTTGAGAGCATTAGATTCTGAAACGTTAATATATTTTAATTTTAAAATTATGTAAATATTCATGTAAAAGTTATCATTAATTCTAAATAATTCATAACTTATTATTATTTTTATGATTATTTTTAGTATCATTAGTTTAAAGAACAAAATATAATTCTGAGATAAAATTAGTTAATGTACGAAAATGGTTAAAACAGATATTTTTTATTAAATAATATATACATAAGAGTTATAAATATTTCAGAGATTATTAGTATGTAATCCGGGACTCCGATTATCAGCGGAGGAAGCAATGGCTCATCCTTACTTCAATGACCTGAATCCTGCCATCAGAAATGACAGATGTTTATAACACTTTCCAGCTGTAGATTAGAACAGCTGATAGTTAAAGCAGCGCCCAGACCAATATACTTATGGTAAAAATGATTTATTACATTAAAATTAATACATGCGACAATCGCAATTACAGAAACGTAATTCATGTTTTTTATATACAAATGTTAAAAAGCAATACAATAAATTGTTAGTTTCATGATTACAAAAAATAAGCAGCCAATATTCAAATACGCATACCACTTTTTTAAATAAAAATTCCTCTAAAAAAATCAGTTTTGAAAATATTAATTATGTTCTAAATATAATTAAATACATCAAATATTGAATTTTTAATTAATTAAAATTTTGTATAAAATTTTTAATAATACTAAAAAAACTGTATTATTATTGTGTATAAACAAAAAGTCTTTGATGATTGTAATTTATAAGATGTATTATAGATATATTTTTTTAAATATTATTTTTTTACTAAAATGTTTTTATTTATTATATCACTCATTATAGTGAACATTTTTATTAATTAAATTTAAACTAATATACTTAAAGAAAGTAATATAAATAAAATTTTTTGACAAAATATAAATAATTTAAATGCATTCACAGTAGAAAAATTATTTGGATAAACTTAAACGATTAGTATGTTTAACAAAGACGAAGAATATTTTATCTTAAATTTATCATAATTTTTATTTTACATAGCGTCGAAATGGAATCTGTGCGCTTCCTGTAATTTCTCAATTTTATCCTCTCGCCTTTCCTTCCAGTATAGAGCGGCGATAATAGCGGTTATCAGTCCGCAAGTTGCCGTCAGCGCAGCAGCACTTAACAGAATCAATTTACTTGGCGTTACGAAAAGCTGCGCTTTCCATCTCGATGGATCCGTTGGGGGATTAGGTATCACTACCATCTGTGAATTAGGAATGATTTGTGGCCATTCCCGTGATTTGTTTGATAGCTGAAAATATTAGAAGATAGATGATGAAAAAAAGCAAAGATCAAATTGTCAATCGTCGGTCTTCCTGATTAGATCATTGAATTGAAAACAATAAAAATGGTGTGTTTTTATATCGTGATTTATATTATAACTAATATATTAAGTAGTACTGATGTTTTTTTTAATATTTTGGTTTACTGAATTTTACTTAATAATTGCAATGTAAGTTAAATTAACGTATTTTTTAAATACAAATAATTTTATTTTTTATTGTTTTTGAAAATAGAATTTTCAATTATCGTGGTTAAAATGCTATTTTATCAATTTATGTATCAATTATAGATAAATATAAATTATTTGTATTTTTTGCAAATAAAATTTATTCTTTAATAGATAGCAATCAATGAATTCTTAAATAATTGTAAGAGCATTGTCAAGTATTTAATTTACTTATTATGCTTAATTTAATGATATTATATACAATCATAAGATAGATTAAATTTATAATTTTATTTTATTTATTGATGTGTTCAGTGATATTTCAATGATATTTTCTAACCAGGATTGTATGAGTGTACACATATTTAACGATTTATGCAGTCAACCAAAGACAATATTTTACTTCAAGGAGGAAGAAATCGATTTGGTCATAAACTATAAAAGTTTACAAGCTATGATATTGTAATGCCAAAACAAATATTAAAATTTAAGATATTTATACAATTTTACATGTTTGATAAATCAAAAGACATGAAAAAATATTATGTATAAACAAATTTTTTTTAATTTTATGGACCAAGGATAGTTTTTTTTCCTTCTTTAAGTTAGAGTTTTTTAAAATTAATTTATTTAACTCATTATGCATTTAAATTTTGAATTAATATATGTTGATGTAAAATATTTTTAGTGATTTCTTTATGTCTACAAAATCTCCTACAATACAAAATGTCAGTATTTGTAATTAAACATAAGATTTAATAAATATGAGAATTACATTTAAATGAGTTCTTTATTTACAAATATGAATGCTCTACCTAAATCTGTATTTGTAATTTTATTTTTGTAATAAGACAATTTAATAAAATCTTTTTTTCTCAAACTATTTACAAAACAATTATTTAAAATAAAAAATTTTTATTGAACTTACCCCAATTGTTAATGAATCAATGAAATTCGGTGTTCTTCCTAAACCAAACGTAGTGAATGGCAAATTCAAAGAAAAGTGGGCACTTTGTGGTAACTGAGCAGCTATAGCACTTCTTGGGCTACCATCTTGAGTGGTAGTTTTATAAGCAATAGATGGTCCTGGAAGATTTGTACCATAAGTCCTTTTCTTTTTACCAAGACTACCTGGTGAAATTGGATATAGAGAATTTATTCTTCCAGTAAGAACCATTACTTTGACAAAGTTTGCATCATAATCAAGACTATTTTTAAAGGCAGCTGTTTTGTAAACTTTATCATCTTTAAGATCTCTAAGTACTAATATCACATCCAATATACCTATAAAATAAATAAATTTAATTATTATGAAATTATGAATATTGAATTTAATTTTTTTTATTTTATTTAAAAAAAAAATTTTTATTTAAAAAAAAATTTGGAATATTTTAAATTTAAATAAAAATAAATGTACCATCCTGGTAAAAATCATAGAAGACTGCCATTACACTTTCATTATAGAAAGGACTGAGTGCATTCCATCGAATTTTGAACGTTCGATTAAACTTTCCACAGGTATCACAATGAACATTTTCAAGAAGAAAAGATCGTGATTGCTGATTATTAATAGTGGCAGAAGTAAGGGTAGCAAGTAAATCTGGATATCCATCCATATTGAAATCTCCACCTCGCATTGTTATTGTATCTATATAACGTTGACCACCTTGGAAAGCAAACTTCCAATCCATATTTAAATTGTCTTTAAAATCTACTTTCATATCGTACCACTCATTATCCTCATCTGAATAAAGCATAATATAACTTTTTGTACAAGCATTATCTTCACATACGGGCATGATCAAATCCATTTTGCCCAATAATTCTACATCTAAATGAAGTGATTGTCCAACTTTTCCTTTGATGTTAGGATATTTAGAGAAAAAAGTAGTTGTGATTTTCTTGTGAAAATCAAACCCATTTTCTTTACCATGCCATATCTCAATACCTTCATCAGTTGTTATGACCAAATCTGGGTAGAAGTCGTTATTAAGATCCAAAAAAGCATTAGAGTGAGGCATTCGAATTGGCAACAGCTTATCTAAAAGTTTAAAAGAAATACGATATAAATTAAAACTATTTGAAAGTTTATAAAAAAATCATATCAAAGGTTTAGATATTGAACAAATTGATTTATTATAGTGGTATCAACAAATAAATGTTATAAAAATGAAAAAATTTGTTCTATATCTAAGGTGCTTTATAATTTTTTAAAATAATTTTTACTAACAAATTTTTGAACATGATAATTTTTTTAATAATTAATGCTTTCGAGCTACTTTAAATTGCTTACAAATTTTCGAGCAATTTAGTAAATAAATTGAGAATTATAACAAAGATTTTATTTTGAAATTGTTAATTTCTTCTCAACAATCTAATATATTATGTAATTTTAGTATTAAAGTTTCAATTTTTATTTTATTTTAAATAAAATAACATACTTAAGCCCTTAGGAACTGATGTTATAGTTACAGTTTGAGGCTTTGTTCTTTCAGAATTAAAGATCCAAAATGTTCTAGTTCCATTGACATCAGATCCAAAAAGATCAATAATCATATCCTGATTATAATCAATTGCTAATGGCTGACCAGTCATTTGTAATAAAGGATTATCTTCATTAGAACAATTCAATTGTTGATTACCACCCCAAAGAACATAAGCATTCGTATGACCTGTTGTTTTATCAACTGTGGTAACAAGAATATCCATAAAAACATCACCATCAAAATCACCTGGTACAACACTAGTAACTACTTGTTTAAAAGAACAACTAAATTCTTTCTTCGGTCTTAATAAAGGCTCTTCGACAGAAGCCAACATAATCTGTACTGTTTTACCATCTTTACTAAGTACGAATACATCTGTAAGTTCATCTGAATTGAAATCACCAAAAGCAGCTGGCATTCCATCTAAATTTTTGCCAAACACAGCATTTGTTATATCGCTACACGAACTCAATGCCACAAGGGCATTGAGCAAAATAATTGAATAAAATAACTTCATGATTAACCTTTTACATTCCCTGTAAAGATAAAATGAGATTAAATAAATTTAAAAAATCTAATAAATGTTCTTTGTATACTATTTAATATTTAATTAGCAGCAATAGATTGTCATTTAAGTACATGTTTACAAGATCAAATATCAAATATTTTCACATTATTGCTACTTTACATAAACAAAAGAAAATTTATTTTCTATTTTATCATAAATAAATTCAGTTAATCAATCTATCAATTAATATTGTTATAATAATCACTTCTACGATGTTGAAATACACAACAATGACTCATATTTTGTAAAATGATGTCACATTATTACTGTTCATAAATCATATTTAGTTTCAACTTTGATTTCAAAAATTTTAAATAAAGATATATATATTTAAAATAAATTACACTAACCTTTTGAATTGAACATCAACATAATCAATAGTAAAAAACAGATTTTAATAAACTGGATAAAATCTCTCTATTACAGAATTGACGTCTCTCGACTCTACCACTACTACTGTGTGTTTTTAGTGTTTAGTGTTAGACGCAGACGCAGAATACCGTCGAAAAAATATTAAAGGTAAAGTAGATGGCAGCATAGATCAGCACTTCTTTTCAGCTGATTTTTCGTTTCGATCGCTGTCTGCAAAGTCGTGGTGAGGTAAAAAAAGGAGCAAAAAAGAACTCCGATATTATATCTATATATATACTTAAAGGAAGTATATTATAAGGAAGTATGATTGTCTTGCCGCACTGTTCTAGTCCCGGCACTTGATCGATAAAACAAAAAAAGAAATACAACTCCCAGTCATGGAGGAGTATTGTTGTTTTTTATTCAACTAAATGTACTAGGAAATAAATATTGCTAATGAACATTTGATAAAAATAAAGTTCTTTTTTCATATTTAACTAGGAAGCTTTGAATTCAAGTAAGCACTTATTCAATTTATTTAAAAACTTTATATTATTTAATATTACTGTACACATAGTATTGACACATTCATATGCAACATTTAATATAGAAAATTAAAGGTATTGTTTATTATTTAATTTTTATAGAAATGCGAGAACACGTAGAATTACAACATTTAGTGGAAGGTGACATTGAGTGCCAAACTATTTCTCATCAAGGAAATATTTCTACATCTAAATGTAGACCATGTCCTTATCTTGGTCTAGTTTTAGCTACTTTATCATCCCTATTCTTCTCACTTTGTAGTGTTATTGTTAAAGGTTTAGTTGAGGTAAGTCCAATTGTACTTTTTGAATGTATTAAAAATACATTTATACATGCAAAATTTTATCTAAATAATTACGTTTATAAAAGTATCAATAAAAAAGTAAATAATATTTAATATAATATATGCACAGTTTGAAGAAAAAAGTATCATGATCTTTTGGTTTTGCAAAATAATCTAAGATAAAAATATATATTATATTATAATACAATTGTGTATGACAAGATAAAAAATATAATTAGTATTTTTGCAAGTCACAAAAACTTATTACGTTTTATAAAATAATATATTTTTAGACTCAAGTGCTACAAGGAAATGCTTTATTATAGATACAATCAATCATAAATTATTACTTCTTAGCATTATAATAAAATTGACTTTTTTAATTATTAATGAAAAATATGTATAATTATATAAAAATTTTATTAATTTTATAAATAACCTTATAAGATTTTGTAATATATTTTATTTTTTTAATTTCTTTTTTAATTCTCAATAATAATAATTTTAAATTATTGATTTCAATTAAAGGTGAATCCAATGGAGCTGGCTGCCTTTCGGTTTGTCGGGGTTCTACTACCAGCAATTCCAATAGTTATATACAAAGGTGAACATCCGTTTCCTAAAGGACGTAGACTAATGCTACTTTTAAGAAGTTTTGTTGGAACAACAGGATTAATGCTCAGTTTTTATGCATTCAGGCATATGCCCTTAGCTGATGCATCAGTCATAGTATTTTCTGTGCCTGTATTTGTAGCAATATTTGCAAGGATTTTTCTCAAAGAACCTTGTGGTCTCTTCAATGTAATTACCGTCTGCCTGACGTTAATTGGTGTAGTATTAATCACTCGTCCACCTCTGATATTTGGTCGTACTGTAGTTTCTTTGACTGATAATCATGTAGCAACTGAACATGCTGATCTTTATGGTGCAATAGCAGCTTTTTCTGCAACATTATTTGGAGCAAATGCTTATGTTTTATTAAGAGCCCTGAAGGGTTTACATTTTTCTGTTATAATGACAAATTTTGGATCTTTTGCACTGGTGCAAACAATTGTAGTTACTTGGGCTATAGGAGCTTTATGTTTACCCCGATGTGGTACAGATAGGTATGGTGATTTCTATAGGAAAATAAACATAATCAATAATTTAAATTAATATCAATCATTATATTATTATTTTTCTGTTTACAGATTATTAGTGGTAGCCCTTGCCCTCTTTAGTTTTGGGGGACAAATCTTGTTGACTTTGGCATTGCAGATGGAACAGGCTGGACCCGTCGCCATTGCTAGATCAGCAGATATTGTTTTTGCTTTCTTCTGGCAGGTCCTTTTTTTTAATGAGATACCGAATAGATATTCAGTAGGTGGTGCCATTCTTGTGACAAGCTCAGTTTTACTCACCGGATTAAGAAAATGGGCTATATCATTACCAGAAACTTCCAGTGTTAAAAAATCCTTAGGATGCTTAGCTATTTAACAATCCAGTTAAAAATAACAACCTCTGGTAAAGATATTTTTTTAAATGATTGTTAAATTTTATTAATTTTTATTTATATGTTTTGATCATCAAAAAAATCTGAAAAGATTTTTTAAATATTCAAATTTATTATATCGAATAGATTTTTTTATAAATATCAATTTTACATGTATGATCAAATGCTAACGTTTTTTAAGAAAACTAAATAAAAATGCATATTTAATGCATTTTTCCAAAGAAATGTTGCATTTAAGAAATGAAATTTTTCTATAATGATATTAATTTTTACATGTATATTAAATCATCTATACGTATCAATAATAACTAACGTTTTTAAAATTGCTTTTATTAGAGGTGAATGATTTTTAAAATATGAAATTAAGTAATTATATAACTAACATTGTAAGTACAACTATGTATACCTAGTCAGGGGTTCAAAGTTCTAGAGGCTCGTTTTGACACTCCCAAAAATGATAAAATTATTTACAACTTGAAATATTAAATATTATTAGGAACAATTAAATTGTCTGTAGTGAAAAATTAATCATTATTTTCAAGAAATAATGCGCGATCAGATATAAAGATTTGTAGTTATTACATTTAGGTAAAATTAATTTACTTTTACTTAATTAAAAATACTTGTTATATGTTCTTTAATGCTATAAACTCTGAGAATGTTAAAAATGTTTAGAAAAACTTTTTCTCAAAACAAATCTTTGTATTAAAATTAATTACACAAAAACAGTAATTATAAAATTTAAAAGAACTATTTCCGCGTTTTGCTTTTATATTTAAATTAATAAACGGAAAAATTTAACATAATTATAAAATTTATCTATTTATATTTTGAAAAATTTATTTAATTTTTTCAAAGAATTTTTTTCTGTGAATAATTTTATTTAAATAGGTGTAATCTGATGTTAGGTTTACTTTTCTGAAAATCAACTCTTTTTAAGTGATTTTATTTTTCCAAATCCAAGATATCACTTTTCTAGAGGCTAATATTTGTAGAATTAACAGTAAAATACTGTTCTGGAAAATGATTTTGTGAATACTTAATCATACATTACTCTTAAAATAATATCAAATTCCGTAAATACTTTGAACTCCTGTAATCAACAAAATTCTTTTTTTTTTTAATTTAGATTATTTTACTTATATTTTTCATGTAATCGAAGATTAGAAAAAAGTATTTAAATATTGTACAAATTAATTGAATTTATTCTGATTTAAGCGCACATTACTTAACTAAATTAATTGGTAATTTAGATCGCTTACTTAGAATTCACTTTTCTAAAAGAGTTCCTCAAATCTTAGATTGGCCTAGATTGCAGCATAAATAAAGCAATAACATACTTCGAAATCATTTTCTTTCCAACTAATTTTCAAGTCCAACATTGTTTTGAAAGAAGTATGGTAATGCATAAAATAAGTAAAAAAACAAATATCTTATTATCATACCCTTTACCAGCAACAATGTGATAAATAAAAAATACTTAAATAGGTGAGCGTCCTTGATAACTTTCTGTAAATCACGTAGATTTAAAAAAATAAACTTATCAATATTTAAAAAATATTATTAATTAAATATAAATTTCATTTAGGTATTATTAATAATAAGCTTTGTGATAGTAAAGTATAGGTAATTTTAACATTAATATAACAAAAAATAAAAATTAAGGATTCCCATCTTTGACCATTTCGAGACAAACGAAGCACAATAGAATTATTCATTGTAATCACAAGTTTGTAATTATAATTAAACTTAGTGAAAAGACTATGATCGAATATTTTCAGACTGATTATAGTTAAAAAAAAACCAAACGCGTAAGAAATAAAGAAAAAAGGTGTTATAGTTAATAGTTCAAGAAGAAAAAAAATATAAGCCAATCTGAACAATGTAATAATGTAAAAGCAATATTTTTCTCTTGCTAAGTTTTGCTCTGAATGAGAATTTGGATATTCATTAAGCTTCAACTTAATTCTTGTCGTTATATCCAGCGAAACGAAAAGTTTTTTTTCATTTCGAGTAAATAATCGTGATTGTTTTACCAAAGAATTGACATAGTAGTTTATTTGTAATAAACTAACTTTATTATATTTTAAAGCTCTTTCATTTTATTCTGAGAATGAAATGCGTCGTAAACGTAAGGAAAGGCATTATTTATACAATGTAAGAAAATGTACGACTTTATAGGGAGATGTATTTGTAATTAAATGAATCCAATTGTTATAAACGAACATAATTTTGTTTTTAGAATTTGTAGTTTATTTGAAAAAAAATTTATTTTCTTTGTAATACAATTTTATTTGAATCAAGATCTGTTTCATTCATTTTTAATAGAGCAGAAATTAAGTTTGAGGAAAAATTCCTTTTGGAAATTTAATTAAAAGGAAATAAATTTTTTTTCATACCGTAACTTATGAAATTTTATTGCAGCTAATAAATCATGTTTTAAATAATTTCTATTTGAAGTAGAATAACTTATTTTATGATCGTAAAATGATAATTATTAAGGTGATAATAATAACTGAAATAATTTTTTAAAGTGGATTTTAAAAATTGCTATCGCCTATAGCTTTTATTTTATTATTTGTTACTTGACTGACAGTTACCTCAAAACGATAAATTTGTGAAAGTAATTTGTTAAATCAGTTTTAAATACAAATCGTCTTTTAATAAATTGAAAAAATTATAACAATTGTCTTCTGGCCGCTCATGAAAAAAATATAAAAACGTATTCTAAAAGAAATTTTATTTCTGAAATATAATTGAAAAATAAAATAATAAATTTCAACAATGATTTTATGTGATTCTTTTATAATTCTACATCCAATTTTTATCCCTTCCATTATTTCCAATTTTTATCTCTTAATAAATATAAAAATTGAATTTTTTTATTCTCTTTGATATGGTGTGCATAAATTTGCTTTTTATGAAATGCAATAAAATTTTTGATGTGCAATTTTTACGCAGTCAATGTCAAAAAAAATTTTTCAATAAAAGTACGTTAAATTATAAATATTCGTGCTATTGATAAGCACGAGAGTTGGCGATGCCACTAGTATCAAAAAGTATCAGTTTATTAGTGAATTATTTTAATTGTTCACAAAGTTATATTAATATTTGAAATTTTTATCTACATTCTTATATCCAATTTGATTTTTTTATTAAAGATTTTTTATTCAATATATTTAAATTTAAATTTTATGTATAACTTGAAGCGACTAAAAGTTTAGATTCTAATTTAATTTCTTTTTTATTTTTCAGTTAACTTTATTAATTATTGATTTTACACAAATATAGACACAGATATGCATTTGTAAACTTAGTTTAATTTTATATTCTTTAATAATAAAAAATTTTATCAATTAATAGAAACACAAATTTTTATGATAATGCGTATAGTTATTATGAACATTTTAACTCGTAAACATTAGTTGACATGATAATATAATGCGTTATCGTTAAAGGAAAGGACTTCCTTCCTAATCATTCGTTGTTCATTATATGGATATAAAAATACAATCTAAAACTTTTTGAAACAAAAAATAATTATCTAAATTTTCACTTCAAATAATTCCTTTATATTCAAAATTTTTATTCTGCTAAAAAAACTAAATTTACAACTAACCAAATTATATGATTTTTTAAATTTTATTTAACGTCGCTGTATTTATGCTAACATTACAATGCTAATTAGCGACGGAGGTTTGCAATGTGTTTGTGAACAAAGCGCATGTAACGTAACAGTGGTGCTTGTATCAATAGGCTAAGAGTGAGATTCGAACTCGAGTCCTCGAGATTATGAATCGATTGCTCTACCAAGTGAGCCACTGACGACCTCTTCATTTATATGATATTTATGTCATTTATATCAGGAGTAATCATTGTTATTTTTAAAACGTTATATACTTAAATTAATCTTTCGTTATCATTTATTTTTTATTAAATTTAAACTATATTCTTTTGGTACATTATTAAAATATTATTTCAAAGAAATTCAATGTATGTCATATGAATATAAAAGAAGAAAGCAAAAAAGGTTTTTTTATGATGCAAAAATTTTCATAAATCTTCATTCGTATTCCATAAACCAATTGCTGTACAATTGTATTTTTTTCTTTATTTACGTTCTAATTGGAAGAAATATTGTGCGCTAATGAATCTGTGTATTATTCGAATTTTAAAGCTTCGTAAAAAAATTTTTACTATCAAACCACAACGTTTCAATCATCAGCTCCTTATTATAACTGGTACAATTTTTTTTATTGAAATGCGTATATATACAATACTAATGTCTAAATCTAAACGATTTTAAATTTAACAGTTTGAAATTGGTTTGGATGTAATCGCAACTTATGAATTAAAATTTGAAATAATTTTGAAATTAATTTGTAACTATTTATTCAACTATATAACGTACTGATGGTTTCCGTATTGGAAATACAACTAATTTGCGCAATTAGTATATCCAACTCGTCAACTAATAGACCTACTTTCATTCATACGAAAGCGAACTGTTTTGTTTTCAGTTATAACTATGAGTAATATCATTTATATTAATAAAAAGTAAAAAATAATTAGTAATTAAATATACAAATGAACACGTACATAAATAATATCCCATTGGTAAAACCACTTTTTTTATAAAGAAACGCATTACTCTTATTTTTGAATTTTAAGATATAAAATAAACGAGAAAGAAAAAAATGATTAATATGAAATTCCTATATTAATTTTACAAAGTATCTGTGTAAAAATTATGCGTGTATTTTGTAAACGAATGGTATTCCAAACCAAAAATATTACTTCTTTGAGCTTATTATTACGCAGGAAGTCATATTATAACCAATCGCAAAACAAACAACGAATTTAGAAACATAAATCTATATTTCGTATAGGAAGTACCAGGCTCTCAAAGTTTTCTACTTAAAATAGAAAATACTATCAGCGCCCAAAAAAATATTTCAATATTTCATCCTTAAAATAATTCTGATAACAAAACTCCAGCTTGCAGATAAAAAAAAGGATAAACGAAGCCCCACCCATGATCATCAAAATTATCAAAAAAAAAAGAGGCAAAAGAGAGTCAAATATAAGCGAAGAATCATTGCCATGGAGTCTAAAGAATATTAAAGAGTAAAATAACGAAGGCCGTCAAGAGTTATGTAGATATATAGAGGCACTTACGATAGTGTAAGTGGTTATGTGCATGTGTGTACCGCCACTCTTTTTCATATGCGACTCCGAAGTATGCTTTGAAAAAGAGGAGGTTTACAACTCAGTCGGTCTGCACGCGCGAAGGCTGCCGCGCCTTGCTATATATTTTTTTCGTTTCTTTTTCTTGACGCTTATGTTTTAAGCGTTCACCATTAAACGTTAAGTTTCTTTTGTTCTTTAATATGTGAAAATAAAATAATAAAAATTTAAAAAAAAAAAGAAAAATTCTACGCTGGTGTTTAAAAAAAAAAAGTTGAAGAATTTTTGGTTGAATGAAGTGCTAGTGATAAAAGGAAGACTAAAAAATATTGCGATCGCGAGAATGGCGAGTCCGCGACAAATGATTGCGCTGCTCGTCGCTCTCATGACGATCTCAGGTAAGAAATTGTATGCATATGTATAGTCAACACACCTGACGCCTCGTTTTATTGTTGCGTACGTTTGTATTGTACAATTGATTGGTACAATTAAATAAGGTCACGTGGAACACCTGTTGAGTTGAAAACCGGCATTACAAATTTTTTTTTTATTTATCAGGTCCTCCTATATTTTTTTACTAAAAAGAGATTCGATCTCTGTTATATTTATATTTGGTTGAATGTAATATCTTATATTAAATTATTACTCAGTAGTTACGTTACCGATTTGTAAAAAAATGTATTCTACAGCGTCAAATAAAAAAAAGTATTAGAGAACAATACAAAAAATAAAGCAAAATAACGTATATATATACGAATGACGTCAGTGGTACTATTTTATGAATGAACGTAAGGCCCTTTAAAAACCGGTTTTTTGGGAATTTCTTGTATATAGTTGATCGAGACTTTACTTTATCTTACTCATCGTTTTCAATGGCACACCTTTTGCTCTCTTGCGTGCGTGTTACAGTATCTTTTTTACATTCGATCTTTTAATGTATCGGTAAACAACTATTGCAGAATTTCCTTAAATTGTATGATTTGACATTTTATCTCAAGATTTTAGGTACAGCTGGTAATCTAGTTTTATTGTAATTTATGATGCCGATTTAATAAAAATCAGTAGTTGGGAAATCCTAAATATCATATTGTTAATTAAATATTTTTCAAAACTTAGATATTTAACTTTAAAGATTTAATGTAAATTCAATTTTCTCGGTACAAAATTTTAAAAAAAGATTACTGATATCAGTGCATTCAATGACAATTCAACAATACAATGTTTGTCTTTTCCATAATGCACTTTGATACATTAACAATTATAAAATTAACTTCTTTAAATACCTATACATACATATATATATATACATGTACGCAAGTATATTGGAGGTATCCGTGTTGCGCGCGAGATAAATTCAGCATGATTCATCCTACCTGGTCGACGTAATAAACCTTCTTCATGTTATAATAGCGTTTACCTTGCCTCGACTTATAGAATATATATTTTACTTGACACATGTGGAAATATCAAAACTTTCGAAATACTTTGGGTCGCAAAGAAAATGCTTCTTGTCGCGCACCGTTACAATTGCATTTCTATCATCTATATATATATATATATATATATATATATATATATATATATATATTTGGAAATTCCCTTACTAATAAAGTCTAATATTTCAATCGATACTTAACTATTTATTTTTACAAATATTAAAATTTTCTCTGGTTCAATGATTACTTATATTAAATTAAATTTTTTTCATTGCTATTATAAGACCGTGCAATTAAACCTTTATTCTATTAAAACAATAAGCATTTTATATCTAAGATAAAATATTTTTATGATACAATTGGTGTTATTTGTCGTTCATTCATGTTCGGCGGTTACGTTATAAGTGATCGATATTTTTATCGGCTTTTAATTTAGTTCGAATGATAAAACCTATAAGATATCGCATGCAGTATGTATGTTTCGTTTATATAGTGATTTTACTATGTTTTTTTTCGTAATAAATAAATTGTGAGTTCATTGCTAAAACTCATTCAACGCACGGACTTTAATGTTTTGAATTAAAATTATGTTTTTTAAAATTTAACTAATATATCGTTTATTTTGGAATAACTAGATGATTGTTTAAAGTTACGATTGTCATATTTTAATACATCATACGCATATAGTCACGAAATTATAAATTTTTTTCTCATTAAATTGTAATTTTTTTTAAATACTTCATTGATTCATGAGTAAGAGTTAATTTTTCGTCATCATTGTTTCCAGGTAATATGATTGAAAAATATGTTTTTGTATGCAGTATCTGAATTGCATATATTATCACAGAAAAATTTTTTAATTAAACTATTGTGTAATACACATTTTAAAAATTCTAATTAAATTGTTTTTATGAAGTACCACATAAGTAAAACGTTTTTTTTAAGTACCAAAATATATGTAATAAAATTTTATAAATTTAATATCAATTCAATGAAATAATTTATCAAAAAAAATTTTATTTATAAAAAATTCCTAAAATTTCAATGCAATCAATAAAAATTTATATATTAAATACATAAAAGAGAAAAAGATAATTTACCTCCCACATGTGCTCTTGATTATATCGCAGCGGTTGATCAATTTTATTAAATTGTCACGAGCATGCATTTATTCGTAACCTACTCTTTTTTATTTAATTTACTCTTTAACTAGATATAATTGTTAGTTTAGTAGTGAACCGATTGAAATGTTGCGTTCATCAAGTATAATTAAGTTACAATTTAATATTTGTTTCCATATTGTAGTAAAATACAATGGGAAAAATTTAAATAATTTTTAAATTTAATAAATTTTGTTATTATAATTACTTTTGAACGATACTTATTTTTCATAAAATTAAATAATTAAACTTAAAATTATGTGATAAAATCTTGGAAATTCGTCGTTTGCGTGCATAAAATAATTTCGTTAAAACATATGTAATTTAAAAATCTACTAATTAATTTTTTTATAACTACTTTTAAGAATAATTTTAACTTTAAAATAATAATAAAAACATTTGTATATTTTGAATGCTTAAAACAGTTTTTATGTTAAAAAAAAATTTATTACAGCCGGAAATTCCTAGAGCATTTTGCCATTAAAAGCTTTTAAATCGAGAACTTTATTTGTATATTTTACCTTGTCAATCCCTTGACACACATTTCGTAATCTTGTTTGAAATATTTTTTTGGAATTCACGTTTATTTAAAAAAGAAGAAAAAAATTAAACCAACTAACTTCTTAAATACTTTATAGCATCATCTCACGTGTACTTATATTAAATAAACTATTCATCGTGGTATAGAGTTACTCATTCTCATTAAGAAAACATTTCGATTGTTTATACAATTTTAAAGAAACAATGAATGAAGTTCTTGAAGAATAAAAATAAATTTACGCTTATTTTTTTTTCTTTTCTCTTAAAAATATAACCTTGCTTCTTTTTTCTCCTAATTATATTCACGTATTTTGCTAGAAACAGATGATTTATACAATCTTTAAAGATTTTTAATTACAATTTTTAATGAAAATTTTTTATAATAAAAAGACTTTTGTAAGCAAAATCATAATGAAAGATTGAGATACTCAATGGGTCACTTGGTTTAGCGATGGATCTATAATCTTGAAGGCTCGAGTTCGAAACCCACTTTCAGCCGATTTATAAAAGCATATCACTGTACGTTATATCTGCATTGTTCACAAATACACCGAAAACCTCCGTCGGTAATTAGCATCGTAATGATAGCATAAATACAGCAACATTAAAATAAATGACAAAATTCCATTAATATATAATTATAAAATTTTAAATATTTTATGTTTATTTATTGTTATAAATTATCTATTTTTAGTTGTATATTTTATTGTTATTTACAATAAAAGAATAAATAATAAACTAAAGTTATAAAAAGCAACAATATACTGATAAGTCTATCAAACGATAACAATAAAAAAGTTAACGGAAAAAAATGATTAAGAAAAATAACTGTGAGACAACCATTTAAGAGATAAAGATGAGTTTCATTTTATCAACAAAGGGACGGCTTGTTTACAGCATCCGAAAATTTTTTTTTGGTACATGATCAAAAACAAACATCTTGTTATTCGCTTCCTTTTATTTTCTATTAATCCGTAACACCACGGCCGTTCAAAATTCTAGATAAGCAAAAATCAGAAACGTAGATATCGAACATAGAAGAGGTGGAGTAGTTTGTTCTGGCTTTATTTTACTACGAAAAAAGGGGCGCATTTATCTATTTTCAAACATCTGTCAGATCTTTGACCCTTTTTTTCTTTCTTACATTTCATCATAGTTATTGTCATTGATAAAATATTGGAAATTCCAAAAGAATTTTGTCAAACGCTTCATTTGTTAGCATTGACATTCTTCCTCGTATAGAATGTGACGTCAGTCTTACTTTAAACAACTCTTTCAACTTAATTGCATTAGGTATCGATACTATGCAAAATTAAAACAGTATTTACGTTATGCAAATTTTAAACATTATTTTAATTTTTATATTTCATGTATATTAAATTAAAAACTGTTTATTAAAAAGAACTAATTTTTTTTATTTATTATTATTTTTTTAATTTTTCAAATAAAAATTAAAATAGTATTTGGCCACTAAATTTTTCGAATATTTTTTTGACGTAATCTGTTTATTGTTAAAATTAATGAAAATTTTAATATAAATCATGCATAAATTAAAAAAAAATATTAAAGTTCTAAATAATTTATTCAAATACTTAGCTGACAGAGTAGTATTCAAATTCTTTCTAAAATTTACAAATATTTTACTTTTTTATATTGAATTTTATGCAATTTAATGTTTTATTTATTCTAATAATAAACAGATCAAATATAAAAAGTTTCTCAATAAAATTCTTCGACACCAAATTGAAACATTTTTTTTATCACTTTATGACCAGTAGAAATGGAAACGATTCTTTTACCATTTTATGACCATTTCTTCGACATTAATATTACTAATTTTCATAAATTGTTATATACACCATTTTTTATGTTCACATTTCTACCAGGGTTATAAAAATTTTTTTACTGATCTTAATTCATACTAAAATTTTCAGAATTACTTAACTTTTGACTTCCCGAAGAGAAAGCATTTTATAACATAATCTCGAGTCGAAATTATCAAAAGATACATACATCATATGAAATTCTATAAAATTTTTATACACGTATAATCATCTTTTCAGTTGTTGATAAGACTATTGTAATAGAAGTAGGTCAGCTATTCAGTTAGGAAGTAATGTTTTATGTAAAACGTTACTTCCTAATATCTTTCATTTCCGAAATTTAATTTTGATAATAAATAATAAACACATTATTCATAAAAGATATGATTTCAACTAAATTAAATCACGTAATTTCCAAAAAAAAATTTATAATCACATTAATTAAATTTTCAACAAACAATCTAAAACATAAATTTAAAATAATAATAATAAAAAATTTAATTTAAAAAATTTCATGATAACTTTTAAAACTAATATCTTTACGCGCATAAAGCTTAACTTTATGGTTTCTGTTTTTTTTCTCATTCTTCACGCACATCTAGTACGTCTTTAACACATGTATAGAATTTTGTACTCAAAGAGTCGTCACAGCGATAATATTGTCCAACTACTGCTATCGTGAGAGGAAAGAAAGGACTTCCTCTCAGCTCGTGGTGGCTAATGTAGATACATTAAATTCATACACATTATACTACGTTTTTAGTATTTCACATATGTGTAAAATACCCCACGGATAAACCAATATATCATCCGCAGGACATTGCGGCTAAATGTTTTTCTTATCATTTTTTTTTACAATCAGTTTTACTCTTGAAATCTTTTGGGTTTTTTCTATGCGAAATATAATCTTAGATATGGTTTCTGTTTTTAAACTCTCTCATGATGATCTTAAACGAAGGCGTCAATCTTTATGCTTAAACATAAGGAAAAAAATATTTTGTGTACGTGACCTAAGCCACATTAAAAAAAATATATATTTTTAAAACATTTTATCTTTTTTCAAACTTATGTTCGTTACTCTTAGATATTATTATAATATTTTTTTCACGTAGGTTGTCAAGGGTATAAACCATTAATTAACCCTAACATACCAGAACTGATAATAAATGAAGGAGAACCACTGGAGATAACATGTACAAGTATCAATGATATTAATATTGTTTATCCAGAAGATGATCCATTCTATCAGGTAAATCATTCAGTATCTAATAGTACATTATGCAACTTGGGATTAAAGTCTTATCAATACATAATAAGTGATATTTTATTCCCATTTTATTGAATTGAAAAACGCTGGTCTAATGAAAATAAATAAAAATTTTTTTCAAATTTATTGTTGTGGCTTCATTGGTTGATAGTTTGCTGGTATTAAAGTACCAATTGACTGTCCGCTAATTCTCAAGCAGAATAAATGTCTTTGTTTCGGCCCACATTTAGAATTAATAAAGAGGCAGTTATTATTGAGATAGAAATAAAATACATTTTTAATAGAGATTTTTATTACTTGATAAATAATTTTTTCATATTGTGCAAAAAATAAAATTATATAAATACTTAATTATATTCAACTTTGGCTTACTTCATTACTTTTTTTATATTATTGTTATCATTATTTAAAATTTTATGAAATTCAATCTTTGTAATTGAATATTATTTTACTTTTTAATATAAATTAGATAACAACATCAGAACACGAAATAACTCCCGAGTCATTGATTGGTAGCAGCGTAAAATTGAAATTTTCACGAAAAAAAACAGTATTTGGAGATACTGGATGGTACGGTTGTGCTAATGTTCAAGCCGATGTCACGAATAAGAATTATGATGATCCAAATGTTAGTTGGATATATGTCTACGTTAGATGTGAGTTCAATTAATTATCAAAAGATAATAATTTAATATTTTTGCAATTAATGATTTCTTTTTATTTTAGCCAATACTAGTGCATTTATACAAGATGAAGTAATGACTACAACACTTGTCGCAGAAAATAGAGGATCTAAAGTTTTACCTTGTCGACCAACATCGCCAGAACTTCACGTTTCTCTTTTCTTAAATTATAATGATGAGAAAGTAAGAAAACTTGTCTTTACTTATTATTTATAATGAATCAAATAATTGATAATTTTATAAATTTTATTATTTAGGAATTGGAACTCAATGAAAATTTAACATTTGATCCAAAAGTAGGATTTACGTTAAAAAATTTATCGGCTCTTAATACAAATATTTTTACGTGTCGAATTGATCAAAATGGCTTATTTATGGAACTTGAATTTTTCATAAAAGTAATACAAAGTTTTGGTGATTGGAATCCAAAAATTTTAAAAGATGGTTTACAATACGTTACAGAGGGTTCAACCTTGCGTATGAAATGCGAAGTTGCAATTGGAGTTGATCATACTTTATCTTTTACTTGGATTACACCTAGGAATTCGGTATAATTAATTTCACTTCATAACATTGTATTAATTATTATTATTGATAGTTAAAATTCATAAAAATTTATATTTTGTACACGAAGACATCAAGACAAATTTTAGGTCCAACCAAAAAACAGGTAGCACTTAATACAAACTTGATAACTTCTGAACTTGTCCAATATAACGTGACCTATGACGATGAGGGTGAATATATTTGTGAAGTGAAATCCATAACACAGCAATCAAAAAGAGCTGAAATGTACGTTCATATTTATGGTAAGTAAAAAAAATATCCAACTTATAATTTTAATTAAACTGTTTACATTGTTTACACCGAAAATAAAATAAACATTGACAAATTTTGCAGATCCCAGTATCAAATTTATCAAGTTGTCATCGCATGGTGGTAATAGAAAATATATTGTAAATGTGAACAACCCCGTACAATTTTCGGCTTATTATGATGGTTATCCCAAGCCAGCTCTTATATGGTAATTTATAAAATCTTATAATTGACTTAAAACCCGTTGAACATTCACAAATTTACAAGCATTTTTTCTAAATGTGTAATTGAGTTAAATGAATACAAAGTAAAAGTTCCCAGACAACGATAAAGAGTTAACAAAATAATTATTTCTTATATTATTTTTATGAATGAAATAAAATTATATTTATTTTGTTGAGAGGTTTAACTGCATGAAATTTTTACAGGTATCATCCAGATGGAAATGTAATTACAAAATCAAACAGATATGAAATTGACACTAAAAATGATACAACTACTTTGAAAATCGTTAATGCTCTACTTGACGATATAGGAAATTATACTCTTCAAGCAGTTAATGACGAAAAGAATGAAACTTTGTTTTTCACGTTAGACGTTAAAGGTATATATATTTTTATGGATTCTCACTTACTTTTACATCCCAACTTAATATTTTTTACATGATTAATAATTTATTTACATATTATTAATAGCTAAACCGTTTACTTTGATGGAACGAGGAAAACCGTTTTACGGACTGCACGAAAAAGCAGAATTTGTTTGTCACATTTTGAGCAATCCAACTCCAAATATTACTTTAGTACATTTGAAATGTTCAAATTTACTAGAACCTGAAGATTGTACAGCAGTTGAACTAGAGGTTTATTTTTAATTTTATATTTATGTATCAAAACTAAATATTATGTTGATTAACAAATATTTAATTTAAATTTTAATTGTAAAGGATGTCAAAATAAAAGAAATTGATCCTAGACGTAAAACTCTAGAAGCAAGAGTGGAAACGATCACAGATATGTCAGGCAAAATTAATTGTACTGCTTGTAACGAATATGGTTGTGATACAACTGTTGTGGACTTCATCGTTTCAGGCAAGTTTATGCAATTATTATAATGCTATGATTACATTTTACCTTCAAGATTAACGTTTTAATACTTTTTGTTTTAATACTATTCTTTTTGACTAAAAATAATCAATAATGTATTAAACATCTAGCATAATAAAAAGTTATATATTTATTTCAATAATTAAATATTATTAAAATACATTCAAACTCATCTCTCGATAAAATTTCACTAATATTTATTCTATTCTTAAGTTTGGCCATATAACACTCTAATCTGAAATTTTATTTATTTATACATGGTGTACTAGATCACATGTTCACTTATTCTTCAATCTAGAATATCAAGTTGAATGAAAAATTCAAAGTCTTCTAGTAATGAACGGATTGCTAGAAGATATTCTAAATTTTAACATGGCTGAACATGTGGTATGGAACACCCTGTACGTTTCATAAAGGAATTCAAAAGCATGACTTTCAATACTCCATGATGCTTGTTGAAGAAATTTACTGTGAAGTATATCTTTATTGTTAAAAGTCTTTCAATGGTGTAGGTTTTATTTTCCCCAAATGTATTAATATCTTATTAAAAATCACAAGACCTATAAAATGTGTAATAAATAGTAATTTTTTTCTTTGAACAGAAGTACATGATGAAATTTTAGAGGATGAAAAAGCATATCCAGAAGATATAGTTTGTGCAGCGAATATATTAATGTCGTTTTTTGAAAAGAATGGTTTATTAAATGAAAAGGAATTAGAAATTATTAAGAAAGCTCAAAAGATAGCAAGCGATTTGAAAGTTGTTAATTAATGTTGATCATTTAAAATTGTATAATTGAGACTATAATAAAACTAGTTAATTTTATTATTCAATGATATGTGTTATTGGCCAATTCATCAGTTAACTTCTATTATGAAATTGATAATCATTATTTTTTTTACTTTTCATCCATCGTTTTTTTTATAAATATTAGTGGAATATTATTTTTGAGAGAGAATTAAAGTAAATTAATTTTATGTATTTTTAACAATGCTCATATTTTATCACAGATATAAAGCCTGATGTTCCTCTTGGAATAATAGAACCAGAAGGAGAAGTAACTGTTGGTGATGATATTAAAGCAATATGTGGAGGTTCTATTTACAATTTTTCATCTGTGTATTGGTTAAACGAAACAGACGAACCAATACAAAATTCTGGTTTGTTTAATAATTTAAAACATTTTTATAAATTTATTATTTTTAAAATGTCTGATAAAATTTATTTAAATATTGCAGAAAGAGTAAATGTTACTTTTGAGAATACAGATTTTACTCATCAAGCAATACTCTCAATAAAAGATGTAAAAAAATCAGACGAAGCTACATATTATTGTAGAGCATTAGTTTCAGATAAATCATCAGATATTGACCAAACTCATTTCCAACTTTTCGTTAATGGTAATTGTATTTAATTTTTAAAATTTAAATTCAAATTTTTCTGAAAATATATACTTAACTTCATCAACATATTTTTATGTTTAGATCCTGAACCTCCAAGTTTTACTTTCGTAAATATGAATGGATCAGAAGTCACAATTTCAGCTAAAGAGTCGCATAATACTATTCAATTAAATTGTCATGCTAAAGGTAGACCAAGACCAACAGTTACTTGGTATAAGGTATAGATTGAAAAATTTAAATAATCTATTCTTTTTTAACAGCAATAATAATCAATATTAATAAAATAATTCATAACAAATTTTATAGAATGATGAGCCATTAGAATTGGATGAAAAACAATTTGATCTCATGTCTAAAAATCAAACATTAATAATTAAATATTTAATGGAAAAAGATAGTGGAACATATTCATGTGTTGCTAAAAATCGTTATGGTGAAATAAAACAATCTCAAAAGTATCTAGTCAAAGGTAAATATAAAGAATTTAAGTGTACAAGGTCTTTTTAATTTATTTATATAATTACATAATAAATGAATTTAAAAAATTTTCAGGTGCGGAGATATCTTTAATTTGGATTATATCGATTGTTGTGGTGATACTCATACTTGTAGCCATATTAATTTATTTATGTATTAAATTCAAACGTGAAAAGGTAAATTGAAAAATTTCTTGTTTTAATAATAAGAAAAAAATTTTTTATATAACCTTTTTTTCAGATGATGAGAAAAGAGTTATTAGAAGCAGGTTTGATGCACTTCGAAGAAGGAGCTTTAGACTGTATAAATCCAGATTTAACAGTAGATGATCAAGCAGAACTTCTTCCTTATGATCGAAAATTCGAATTTCCTAGAGAAAAATTAAAACTTGGTACACTCAAAATTATTTTCAAATTTCGCATAAATATTCTTTAAACCAATAGAATAAATACATATATTAACGAAACTTCATTAAACATAGGAAAGCAATTGGGAAGTGGTGCTTTTGGAGTTGTGATGAAAGCTGAAGCACGTGGAATATGTGCTGACGAATCGTTAACAACTGTTGCTGTAAAAATGGTTCGCAGAAATGCTGAACCAGCGTATATTCTAGCATTAACCAGCGAATTAAAAATTATGATTCATCTTGGAAAACATCTAAATGTTGTTAATCTTCTTGGTGCTTGTACCAACAACATTGCTAAACGTAAATATTTTTTCAATTGAATATTTATAAAGAAAATAACATTTCCCATGTAATATAATATATTTCTTTTTTTTTCAGGAGAATTATTAGTAATTGTCGAATATTGCCGTTACGGAAATTTGCATAATTATCTTTTACGCCATAGAGACGATTTCATTAATCAAATTGATCCAGAAACGGGAAGAATTGATCCTTCCATTGGTAAAGAATTACTGATGAGATCTGTCAGCGTGAATAGTAATAACAGGTTTGAACTTTATCAATTTTGTTAATAATTATCCAATAACAGTGGATAAATTAATACCGATTTACAAACTAATTGAATAATAATAATTTTAATGGATTATTCTTAAGTCATTTCTTTTGTGATTAACCAAAGAACTTATAAACTAATGATTAATGAATTTATTAACTCTGCAAAATTCAAAAATATCACCATGACAGATACGAATATATTTTTTGGGAGATTATTTAGATTAATGAAAATTAATAAAATAACGATAATAACCCATTAAATATAGTTTCACAAATTTTGAATAAAATTAACGATTTTTTATTAATTAAACATAATAAAAAGTCAGCTTGGTGAAAATTAAAAAAAAATATCGGTACACCATAATATCGGTACGTGCATGGGAGGATGCCTGCTACTAACGGTTTGCCTTTTTGTTTTCTTTGTCTTTATTAAACAGGGTAAAATACGCGGCATTATCATTTTCCCGTAGTCTTAGTGCTGCCTCGGGTAACAGTGCACCAGGAACAGAGACTGTCATTTACACTACCGATACTCAAGATATAACCGGTATGCCAGATGGTGGCCTCAATAGTGATTCACAACCTGGTTGGAGATCTAATTATCAAGGTGATTACAAGGATAGAAATCTTAAGCCTATATGTACTCAGGATTTACTTTCCTGGGCTTTTCAAGTTGCACGCGGTATGGAATATCTTAGCCAAAGAAAGGTAATTTTATTTTATATACTTTTTTACTAAAAAATTCATAATACTTTTTAGAATTAAAAAAAAATATTTAATATAGTTAATAAAAAATTTTTTTTTATTTGCGAGTCTTTATACTTTACGGGATTTTCCATTTTGTTTGATATATGATCACAGAGCTCATATAATCATACTATTCAGTAAAATTTTGTATATATTTTTATTGTACGACCAATATGACTAAAATTTTATTATATGTATGTTGTGGTTTTTTGGTTTTACAACGGATGGAGAATTGTGGTCGATGTCTGATATTTCAAAATTTTTTATTAATTAATTTTCATCTCCTTGATTATAACCAAAAAAATTTGATTAACAAAGAATTGAAACCAGATCTGCCTACATTACAATTTTTCGATACTAACGTACGAAAAGTTAGTTTTTAAACGAAAAAATCTAGCGGATATCAAGCTAAATATCCAGCTAGATAATCCAGGATTCAACTGGATTTCGATTGGATATTTAGAAAAATAATCCAGCTGTATATTAATCAAAATCAGTTAAATCTAGCTAGAAATCTATCCAATTGGATATCTGGTCAAAATCTAGTCATATTATGGATTATCTAGCAGGATATCCATCTGAACTTTAACTTTTTGATAGGGCTTATTCAAAAGATTTAGAATATCTAATATTTTTATAATAATAATACAATATTTTCAGGTTTTACACGGTGATTTAGCAGCTAGAAATATTTTACTGGCAGAAAATAACGTTGTGAAGATTTGTGACTTTGGTTTGGCGAAAACAATGTATAAAGATGATAATTATAAGAAACAAGGCAATGGCCCAGTGCCTATTAAATGGATGGCTATTGAATCTATTAGAGATAGAGTATTTTCAACACAATCTGATATTTGGTCATTTGGTATTGTACTATGGGAATTTTTCACTCTTGCCGAAACACCTTATCCTGGTATGCAAGCTGAAATACAGTATCAAAAACTTATTGAAGGTTATCGTATGGAACAACCTAAATATGCAACCGACGATATGTAAATAAAATACTTTCAAATATTTTAAAATACTCTAAATTAAAAACTTGTCGATTTATGTTTTTTTTTGTTTTAATTTTAGATACGACATTATACTTCAATGCTGGAAATCTAAACCAACTTTTAGGCCGTCATTTACCGAATTAGTCGAAAATATTGGTGATCTCCTAGAAGAAGGCGTTAAAATGGTACGAAAAAATTCTTTGAATCAAATATTCAATAAACTGAATAATGATCGTACATGTATTGCCATTTTTTACAGCATTATGTGGAATTAAATTCCCCATATATGGATTTAAATAAAATTAGTCAAGATGGTAAAAGTGACTATCTAACGATGATGTCAGCTCCTGATCACGCAGCTCTTGCATCACCACATCATGACTATGTTAATGCTCCATCAGTACCTTCAGATTCGGCTTATCTAAGCATGAATAGTCCGCTCGATGAATCTGGAATCTTTAGTCCACGACCAAATTCTTTACAAAATCCAAGATTCCAATTTCCAGGTCCACCATCACCAGGCATTGGTAAGAATATTTTTTATATAAAAATAATAGATATCTAAACAATTATCGCTTTAAAATATCTGAAATATGGAATAGTTACTATAGAATATAGTAAAAATAAGAATATTTCAAATTCAAATTTAAAACTTTTAATTTAAAATGGATTGACATTTTTACAGGTAATACAACGCATTCTGATGGTGAAGATGCTCCCATGTTAAAGAAAACCAAAGAAGAACCTGAACAGGATGAAGATAATTACCTAAAACCTATCGATGTCCATAAAAAACGCGAAGAGTTTGTGAGACAACGTGAGGCTGAAAAGAGGAAGGAAAGAGAACGTAGCGGAAGAGCATCAACTGACAGAGATTCAGGATATTGTAATACACCTAAAGGTTTAGAGTTATTAGAAATACGAGCTGAAGCTGGAAGAAATAAAGATCAAAATTGGAAAGATATCGATGATACTGATAAATCATCGGTCATAATAAGAACGCAAGATAATTATGTGAATATGCCAAAACAAAAAGACTTGCGTAAAGATGTGCCAGATAGTTTTATGAATCCTAGTTATATCTTTGTAGAATCAAATAAATCTGATCAAGAAATACTCTGAAGATTGTGATTTAAAAGTTAATCACATGAATCTTTCGGGAAGTGATAAAGTGTCTATTATAAATACAGATTAATATACGATCAAATATGGTATTTGAAAAGTTCATGGAAGTGAATATCTTGCTACTTTTGTATGAATTTTGACATTTTTTTATCACAATTTATAGTAATTTTAAACTTTCTGTGAAGTGCGAAGGATGTGTGTAGTGTGTATATTTTGTGAGATTACACATATTAAAAAATTAATTTTAAAAGAGTGAACGGATAAAAATACTTAAAAAAATAATCAATTTTCATTGTAGTACTTTTTTATCATACATTTTTATAAAAAGTATTTAAGGAACTTTAACTTTCATGTTTTAGTGCCATTATATCATGACACATTACCTGAGAATCAATGGTAATTCGAATTTTATTATCATATTTAATTTAATGAAGTATGAGTTTTGTATATAGTTACCAATTTTTACTTGTGATCATGTGTACAGTGAATGATTTGTGTCAAAGATAGTTTTGTATTAAAAATGAATTTATGTATGCAAACAAATTATTTATAAGTGCTCTAATAATTTTATTAAAACTATAATTATTTTTATTTGCATACTATATTGCAATGACTTTATACCCTACAAAAATAATTTAGTTTAATAAAGTTAAGCTGAAATGAAAGGTCTAAGAAAATTCGATTATGAACGATTCAGATCAAATAGTTCAATATTTCAGAAAATAAGTTGGTTCAAATTAAATTTTTTATTAAATTTAATTGATAATGAGATTTTCTAAAGAAATAAAATCTGTTTGAAAAGAAATTTATAGATCTTTAAATAAAAAAAGACTCTTTTACCTACAAATTTAATTTTTTTAAAATAATGTGCAATAGCGAATTTGTATGTGTGTACTTTGTATTTTGTACTTATTTTTCTTCATCTTTTTAAGCGTACTTAATATTGAACTATTTTTATTAAAACAATTTTTTTATACCACGATCCAATGCAATTTTAGATAATATTAGAAACGAAATATGTTTATATTTACAAATTTTCTTATCTTATATATTCAATTCTTGTGCTTATATTAAAAATTGATTACGGATCTAAAAAATATGGATTCAAATTATCGATTAAACAAAAATATGTGTTAATGTTTTTATTAATATTATCTTATAGGTCACTATTTGTATAGTTTATATGAAGAATATAAAGATATTATTGTTAAATGGTTAGATATCCCGTATTTAAGTACTTACATTTTAAGTACTTAATTAATTAAGATAAAAATCGCGTAAGGATTCGCATTTTTTATAATACGACTAGAGCAACATATTTATTGTTTTTGTATTGTTTACATGGAATATTTGTAATTATTATTAATTTATATTAAGAAATAATACTTAGACTGTAATTGTACTGCAATATAAATACACATTTTTCGAACAAAGTATTTTTATTTTTTTTTACTAAGATTTGTAATTACCTCTAGAAACCTCAGTTATGTTTGTATATTAGGACAACACAATGAACATATAAAATTTTAAAAAGGAAATACCTTAAATATACATTTACGGTATAACGCAATCTTTTAAAATTTCTACCAGAGAATGTGCAATAATGTATTTATTGGTGTATTTCATTGATTCTTATTGAATAAGGTACGTCATAATATTTCGTGGAAACAGGAATTCGGCGACCTCGATCAAGAATAGATTCTGCATAATCTTTTTTATATTTTGCCCATCTTAAACAATGGAAATTTATTACTAGGTGTTTTTAAATTATAATTATATAGTTTAAATATCGGATTAAAATTTTTCTTACTTTCTATTTTCTACAAACGTTTTAAGCATATCTTGAGGAGTAGGAAATTTTGAGTTCATGAAATTTTTTACTCTTTCCCAAATATTCGCACGATTGTGTTGCGTTAGCCAATATCGAGGAATTAATAGACACCTCACTGGTGTGTTAGCGACTACTCGACGATTTTTCAGATTTTCACCTAAGAAAATATTATTAATTATAACTATTTAAAAAATCAATTTGTACACTCCATGGTATGATATTCTGTCAAATCTTTTGTTTTAAAGTCAAAACTCTCTAATTAAATTAAATTAAATTCATAGTCAAAAAACATGGAAAGAGTATTTTTTTGTCCAGAGTATATATTACGAGAGATGAAAAATGTAAAAAAGACTTATATACATAATTGTATATGCTTACAAGGATCATTTTATATAAAAAATAAGTCTTAACTTACCTAAACCAAAACATGCCCCTCTATAAAACATACAAACTTGCATAAATATTGTTTGAACATTATCAGGATAATTGTCCAAACTTGACACAGATGGTTCCCTCATCAACAATTCAACAATGTCGGTTATTTCATGCCATTGATTTATCTAATTAAATAAAATATATTTAATATTAACGAAAAAAAAAAGAATAAGTGTGATGAGTCTTAAAATCATAATCATAATTATTTAATTGAAAACTCACAATATCCTGTAGAGTTACGGTTACCACACTAATGCGTTCCATTGCAATATTACGAGTCTTTTTTTCTGCTATTAATTTAATGAAATCTTCTGCATCTGCAGAAACATCTTCTTTTTGTGATTTATCGGCCTCCTCTTTGTCATCCTATTAAAATAATCTAAATTTTACTAAGAATATTAATTATTAAAATATTTTTTTATGAAGTTACAGATAATATTTCAATAAAAAAAAATTAATTTAAATTCAACGTAAAAATAATTGCACTTAAAATACTTAAAAAAATATTTTACGTGCTCATATATAGCAATATGTATTTTTAAATATATTTACGTCAGATGTTATCAATGATATTATATGATCATCGGTAAGCTGTACAATGTCACTCTTTGAGACGCGTTTACGTATTGCTGGTTCTTCTTTTTGCTGTTTTTTTGGACTATAAAGCTTATAAACATTTTCTTTTCCAATTTTACTTTTTCTTTTTTCAACAAGCAGATGTTCTATTACACGACATTCTCCAGACAGTAAAAAATAAACATAATGTACCATCCCTTTTCCATCGCCTAGTAAAATCTGTAAGAATATGTGATTTTAAAAACTTGTTCATGTCCTAATGAAAAATAACTTTATTTAGGTATAATTGTAAATAATTGTGAATAATTAACTGATCATTAATAGTTCAAAGTTTGACCTGTGACAATTTATCTAAAGTCTAATCATATCTGTTTGAAAAAAAGTTTAAAATTGAAAGGCAGCAATTATTAATAATATTTATTAACAATTTTTTTCAATATGTTTGTAAGTAATTTGTATTAACTTGTTCTTTTTTTTTAAATCAACATAATTTCGGAAAATTAAATATTATTAAATAAAATAATTATTGTACATATATTTGAAAATAAATAATCTTACTTCATGTGGCCTGTAGTTCATAATTTTACTTAAAATACAACATTCACGCATTGTTTCTTCGCTCCAACCTTTAAAATAATTAAAATTTAACAGGGCATCGCGTAACACATCCCATTCTTCTAATAGTACACTTCTCAAGTGAGTATTAAACGATCGTTTAGTAATAACTAGTAAGTCAACCGAAGCTAAAATCAATTTTTCAAAATTATACAATTTTAGTAATTTTCATTATTTTTAATAATTCAATTTGAAGAAATTAGATTTGCACTTTTGCTCACTACAGTAGCCGTTCGGGGAACTTTGTGCAGAAGAGCTATTTCACCAAATATATCACCAGGTTGTAAAACTCCAGCCTCGATTTGCGTCACTTCACCTAATAACAAAATTTAAAAATATTTAAAAATATGTTGTTTTATTAAATACATAACAATAAAATTTTATAAAATATTAATATTAATTATTGTAGATTCGATATAATATATTCTCAAAATTTTGATCTAATATTTTAACAACATAATATGTATTTTTTAAAATAATTATTGAAAGATTTTTCATGTTTCATCGTATATTTAAAATAAATTTATTAAAATGTTTTCCATACATATAAAAATGGGTTTAAAAAAATCAAGTGTTACGTTTTAGTATAAAAAAAAATACTATACGAAACACGCATGCATGGACCTCTTTTAACTGGTACCTCTGTTCGATCAAAAATGAAATGATACATTATTGCAATCGTAGAAATGTGATATTCTTATAAAAAAATTTTAAATATATTTAAAATTAATGTTGTACATCCATATAGGTATAGATATAATATAAACTAATAGTAACCTGTAACATCATCTGTGACATCCTTTATAATCTGTAACTGTCCTCTAATAATAAAATAGAGTAGTAAGGGTTTATGATTTTGTCGAATTATAGTTTTGCCAGCTGGAAAGTATTGATAACCAACTTCTGAAGCTATTAATTCTCGAACGTATTCTGGATATTTTTTAAACGCTTTAATATTTCTAATAAAAGTTTCTATATATGCTACCTCGTCTCTCGTTCTTTTATCCGGTTTAATGAGAAGTATCGAACGATCCTAAAATTTAAATGATATTAATTTTTATTGAAAATGCAATTTAAGCTATCATACGCATTTTTTCATTAATTACTTTAAGTGTGAAAGGTTCTTCTTTAGATTTGTTTTTTCTTTGCGCAAGTTTGACGTTAACATTAACATCGTCGCCAATGTCATCTAAATAATCTCCTATCCACTCTTTATATTCGATAACAAGCCTTATTGTTGCTCGGAATAAATATCTGCCTCTTAATTTTCCAACCTTTTAAACAAATTAATAACTTTACAAATTTATTTTCGTACAACGTTTAAGAAACGTTGTTTATAACAAAACCAAATATATTTTATAAACGTATAATATTTAAACTAAAAAAAACTTATTAAATAAATGATTAACTTTTTTACAATATTAAGAAAATTTTATTATAAAACATAATTTAACCATATACTTACAATAACACGCTGCTTTTTCAACAAATTTGAACTGAGGACTTCGCGCACTGTACTTTTCCTATGATCAGTCATTTTATTAAACAATAAACTTAAAAATTTTATTTCAAAAGGAGTAACAATTATTTAAAATAGTAACGAAAAATTTTGTGTAACTAAGAATTTAAACGATTTATTAGTTCAATAACATTGTCATATGGGTTTCACGCTAATGCGCATGATCTGTTTTATCAATAAAATTTCTTTATTAGGAGATATTTTATTGTGGTTAAAATTTTTAGAAATATTTTTCGTATACATTGTAAAATAATTATAGAAATAGATCTTTTTTCTTTTTTGTTATTATGAAATTAACATACCTATATTATGTAGTAGTTATAATCACAACGAATTAATTAATTATTGAGTTAATGAAAATCAAATTAAATATAATAAAATTTAAAAATATTAAGTTTTTTTCTTTTATTTTTAAGATTGTAAATTATATTTATTTTTTAAACTTTTTTCTTGAAAAAGTTATTTTATTTACACAATACGTATATTATATTTATTTAAGAAAATTTACTTACGAAGTTCTTCTCATAATAAAAACTAAGTATTTATATTTTCTGTAACAATTTGAATATTGCAGAATGAGTATAATAATGTATATATAGATTGATTTAAATATTTGCTGAATTATTATTATTATTGTCAGTTGGTAAAACAGACCATATATATACTGATCTTGATGACTTGCTCCATTCGTGTACACAAAGTATAACCGCAAAACGGCTTTCTAACGAGTGATTATAGCAGTTATTTTATTTAGTGTACTCAAAGATTTACATTAATTTACTAAAAATGGTATGTTTAGAAAAATTTTTATACGTCATAAAAAGATTATAATATATTATAACAAAAGTGTTATAAAATAATATTAAATATTTGCATAGTTTGAGGTTATAATTTAGTATAAAGTAAATGATTTGTGTTTAATGAATACTATAATACTTAACTATTTTTCGTTGAAAGTTGTATTTACACTTTATTATTAATATTATTTTGCAGAGTTTTGGATTTGATGCTGCCAAGTCAGCCCCTAAAGATTTCAATGAGGGCACTTCAAACAGTGCACCATTTGGAATTCAGAGCCCATTTGTTGCTGGGTAATTATGAAATAAAATAATTTTATGGTAAAATATTTTAAATATACTAATTCATTTTACGTTTTTAAAGGCTTGGTGCTACCAGGAAACACATAGGATTTTCTCATCCTCTTGAAGCATCAGAATCAAATGTAATTTATTTTATTAAATCAATTTGTATCAGTTGATTGAAACAATAACATTAATTCTAATTATATATTCTATTCTAGTATCACAAAACTCAAGAACGCATGGAAATGATTTTACTGCGTAATACACAAGGTTTACATGCACCTTTACGCTTAGCAATGGAACTTAAATCAGCTGAGAAAGTTGGAAGGCTACCATTTCTACCATCTTCAAATGTGATGAGAGACGTTATACTTGGTCGTGATGAAGATATAGGGTAAATTTTTTTTTTTTTCTAAAAATGTTATTGGTATATTGATTGTTTCTTATATACAATTTTATTTACAGATTTGAAGATATATTAAATACCGAAGAATTTAGAGAACAAATGGGTGATCCGCATGCAGTAGTAGAAAAAAGCTTAGGAATTTTGTAAGATTTATCTCTAAAGTTATATTTAAAAAAGATTTCTCTACTTGTTCCATAATTATAAGATTCTTTTAATAAATCTCTTACGTATAAAATTTATATAAACAATAATTGCTAACATATGAATAATTTTTAACCTATGAACAAAAATTATTAATCTAAATCACAAGTCAGGCCATACTAAATCGTCTATCCTTATTCGACATATCTTTTTTACTTCTTCTATACCAATTTTTAGTTCACATTCTCTACTATTTTGTAATCGTTCTTCTAATCCGCATAATATAGACTGAATTTTATTTTTTCTTGCACAAATAACAAACGGAAACCGAAATTTTTCTCTGTATCTGCAAACAAAATGAAATATATAAAACAATTAAAATTTAATAAGATATTTTCGAAAATTTTTAATTTAATACTTACAAATAATTGTTATTAGTAAAAGTTTGTTTTTCATCTCTTGACATAGTATCGAGTCCAGCAAATTTTTGTTCATTCTGTGATTCAATAGTGAGTTTTCCTTCTTCTGCTAATTTACCAGCCAAATCTGGATGTCTTAACAGAACCATTTCTTTATCTGCAATATTTTAAATTATAAAAATTTATGTTTACAAAATAAAATTGAATGGTTCTTAAGTTTTTTTTAGTTATTAAATTTAAGTAAATAGAATTTAAATTACCAGAAGTATCTAATTTTTCTAAATATTCATCAAATGCTATTTTAAGATCTTCAACCGATGAAAATGGTCTTTTATTTGCTGTTATTAGAGCAGCCTCAGGACAATTTTCAATTACATTTGCAAATAACCATTCAAAATTTTCAGCAGGTAATGCATTCACTTCACCAATACTCAAAATTCCTTTTGAAGTCATTTTTATCAATTTTACCTTAAATATTTGATATTTACATTAAAAAATTGATATAATTTATAAATTTATATATATATTTTTTTTTATTGAAATTGAATCTACTTACTAAAGAAATAATATTGTATTTAATATCTTTAGATACACATTAATTCACGTATAGATACATAAACACAAGTGAATATTGTACAAAGCATTCAATTTTCTTAATTTGCTTTAATTTAAAAGAAATTTAATAATAATTTTTTTTATCAACATGAAATATAGTTTTGATATCAATAAGAAAATTTTTTTAATAAAGTTACAATAATTTCTTATTTTTAACAATATTGTAATAACTTTAATATTTATAATTAATTTAAGCGCAATATACCAATAACTGACAAAAAAAAATAGAAGAATAGTTTCATGATGATAAAATTATAATATATTTCGAAATTGAATGTTTATATTTTAATTATTTAATTAATTGAAATTTTTTTAACATTTATTTTTAAAATGATGCAAATTAACAATTAAATTTCATTTACCAAGTATTACTTTCTTTATTCCATATACTAGTTACTTTATTATATTTTTGTATGAAGTTAATATGAGAATAACAAAATAAATTGTATTCATAAAATACAAAAATATTTAAATAAATTTAAAAAAATAGTATATATTTTTAATAATATAAAAAAAAATCGACATTTAAACGACCACGAAAAATATTTCAAATAACAAGATCACGATTACTATGCATTATTTAAAATATCTTATACATTCTATTGTGTTTAAAAAAAAATAAAAAAATATTTATCATAAAAACATTTTTAAAAATCATCAATAACGGTAAGTAATAAAACATTAAACACTCACATATAATTGAAGTCAAAGAAACAAATCGATAGCCACTTCGTAAATAGTTTTTAACTTATCGCCTTTTAGTGCCATACCATTCCCGATTCGTCGTTTGACGATTTATTTATACAAGAGAAGCCCGGCTATATAGGCATTGAAAGCTTTTTGCGTTTGCCATATAACTATATGAACTTGCTCGTGTGTATGTGTTTCAACATTTATACATTTGCTCTTTTCTTCTCTCAAAAGCTTGTCCACTCTTAAATACAGATTTGCGCGCGAGAGTTTACAATATATTCTCTTCTCGCAGCTCGTCGTTATCGCAAATTTAATCGCTTTATTGTATACATTGCATGCATACATATGTTTAGTTATTGTATTTTTAATTTTAACCACAGAATTTTTTTTTCACGCACGTGGTCGACGCTTTTTTTTCCTAATCGTTTAGCAACAAAACTGACGAGCGAAGTGAAGTTTTGTACTACTATAGCTTTGTACTATATTATAGCCATATACGTATATGGGTATCGTCAAACTATCATATGTGTAACTTGAACAACGCTATAATGGTTAAAGCTGATTAATCAGTTTGGAAATGTTATTTTTTTTTTCTTCTCCTTTTTTTTTAGATGTATACACTTGTTATTCGAGTCTCTTTGCCTTATCTGTACGATTAAGTTTTGAACTGTGTTACGTATACGTGGATATGTTTATTGAGTACTTGTATTAAAAGATGTGTGACCTATATTTTTCTTATACTTTTATTTTTTTTATTGGATTGTGTAGATTTGCTTTATTTTTATTGGGATATTCAAATTTTTTCATTTTATCTTTGCGAAATTAAATTTCGTTTTTTTTATTGCTTACTTAAACTCTTTATTTTATACTTTTTTTTTAATATGAAACTGATAAATATTTGCTTTTTTATAATACATAAATTATTTTTTAAAATTAGTAGGAAGAGATTTAAATATTGTGAATACTAATATTGTAGCTATTAATATTAAATTTTTGTTTTATCTTCTTCATAAGCAATTAAAAAATAATTAATTTTTCAAATACGTAAATCGAGCATTAATAATGACAGCACAATAATTGAGTAACCAGTCACTTTCACATTTTATCTGTTAATTATTGAACTTTCTAAACAGTGCAAGATCTTAGTAGAAGTTAAAGATAAAGCAATTATTCGACAAGTTATCTATTTATGAAATTTTATCTGTAAAAATATTTGAATTTTAGTAAATATTTACTGACGTCCATTCGTTGTAATAAACAAACTTGTGTTATGCTTAAATATTAAGAAATGTAAAACTAAAGCGCACGTGTTTTTCTAATTTTTGAACTTTTTGCGTTTGAATTTAAAATTTGCTAATATAGAAATCTGTACTATCGATATATGATATTAATACCATTTTAAGGTAATTCGATACACACTTGCCTAGCTAATGCAGAGGGCGTAACTCACATGGCTAGTGCATGAAAATAAAAAAAGTCTCGTGAGTTCAGAAATTTTTATAAATTTTTAATTTTATAATTTTTGCTTAATTATAAACTAAAATTTACAAAAAAAAATTATTTTTTAATACTGTAGCCTTGAAATCTATGGACTGAAAATATTTTCAAATGTTTTTTTAGTGTTTAAAGATGATTAACTTTTTAAAAATGAAACCATCTCATCAATAGCTATTATTTTATTGTAACCTGCTTTAATTGCTTTCTTTGTCTAGCATTAGCAATTTTCATTGAACGAAAATATCTTGATCTACATTTGACTATAAAGAAATCACAATTTTTTATAAAAATATATTTTTAACTAAATAATACAACTTTTTAAAAACTAGTACCCATTTTTATTAACTTAAGTTATATAAGTATTTTTATAAACTTAAAAATTATTGACAACAGTTGATTTTAAAAGACTTTACAATGATTATCTTGATATTACTATAAAATCTATATTTATGATGATTGAAAATAATTATTGTAAATTATATAATATTAAGTAAAATATTCAACATAAAATTTTTTAAGTGAATCCTTTATCACATCATAAGTGACCAAATTGATTATTACCGCAATCGGACGTTACATCCAATACATATCTCAATCCTTATGTATTATGTAAAATGTACAATGTAAAAAGTCATTATTGCATATCTTTTACAACGAAAAAAATTACTTTTTATTTAAATATAATAAACAGATAAAATATTTTATGAAGTTTTTGAAAAATTTTTTATAAAATAAATTGACACACTTTCTTTGACGTTAATATGATGCCTAGGTAGTGCTGAGCAAGAACGTTTGCATTCCACGAATTATATCACGCTAGATAAAAAATAAAATTTAAAAATTTTGTCATGGATGAAGCTTTATCCAGTATATGATGTTACGTAGCGCATTTGGTGTAACTCTTACGAAAAAAAACTCCAAAGTTCGCTGTAATTTTGTACTCCAAACATATTTTGCAGTGTAATCGATGTTATATCAGTCAAAAATACTGTTCGACGTACGAAATAACGTACGTAAGTTAGAAAATCTATCATCAAGATAAATTTGAATCAACTATCTTGTATTTTTGAAAATTTGTCTACTGGCAAATCATCAAAGTATTCTTTTATCAAATTATAAAGTTATTTAGAATGTAATAATTTATGGAAACCTAATAATCAATTCTTGAATAATGAAACTAATATAATCATGTTATATATTTGTAATTGCAACTGCTATGAAACATTAACTTGCTTATACTTTTCTATTTTTTTTCAAAAATTGCTAAAGCCATTTTAATATCCAAATCTTTAGCATTATAAGTAATTATTATTATGTTATTAGAAATATGAGCCACCTATTTTTAATTGCTTTAATATTAAATTTAATGCCGGTCATATTACCTGGCTCACTTTAGCTATAACACATTTTACTTGATGGACTAACGCGTTTATAAAAGTAACTTGTATCTATATTACTAATAAATATAAAATATAAAATGTTTCAACGTAGATTCCAGCAGTAGTTATGGTCTTCTTTTTCTTTAATGAAAGCTTTGAAACAATTAAAATAACAGGTAAAAGAGTTCCGAAAAAAACAACCATAATGGAAAGAAAAAAAAAGAAGAATAAAAGAAAATGTTAAAACATAGACGTATACAAGTCGGTGATCGGTATCGTTATTCCCTGTGATCTTTTACGACACCTTTACATTCACTCATCTTCCTCTCTTCGATGGCGCTAAATATTGCCGCCTTTGAGAAATTATCTCATCAAAATTTCATGCTTTACACGAACAACACAACACGCACCGGTATAAAAAATAAAAGTAAGCCTTACGCGACTACGAAGCGAGCTGACAATAATTTTCTCATGGTTAAGCTATAAATTCCGTGATTTCCGTGTGTATCTTCTTCTTCTTCTTTTTTTTTAATGACTCAAGAATGAGTAAGAAAGTCCAATAGCTTTTACTTTGAACTATTATTACTCAACAGAAGCTTATTGGTGGCTCAAATCTTTTTATTTTTAATTTATTTGCATAAAAATTAAAGTCTTATTGGTTTAGTGACTTTTGATATGTAAAACATGCCAATATGATGCTTTCGTAGATGTAATAATAAAATATATAATTTATTGATGCAATAGTGCAATAAATAATACAACTGAATTATTATACAAATTATGATGTCTTATCAAATTATATATTCAAGAGAAAATAAAATTATTAAAAGAGCCGGTCAGTAGCTTAGTCGGTAGAGCGTTGGATTCATAATCTCGGGGTTCTGAGTTCGAATCCCGCTCTCGGTAGCCGATTGATACAAGCACCACTGTACGTTACATATGCTTTGTTCATAAACACACTCTAGAGCTTCGTCGCTGATTAGCATTACAAAATAGCATAAATATAGCGACGTTAAAGAAGAAAAAATAAAATTATTAAAATCATAAAATGTTTGTAAGATAATTAAAAAATTCTACTGACAATAAAGTTATTTAGTTTGTAAAAATTTATGCAGACCTAATCAATTTACATCCTTTTTTTTAATTATTCTAAAAAATTGTTTAAAAATCATTTTTTCACTATTCAAAGATTCAAAGATATACATGGGAATAATAAAAATTATTAGCTAAAATTTCCAAGAACCTATTTGCTGTAAGTATTTATTTTTAGAAATTATTAAACATCTTATTAATAATATAAGATTAATCTTACAGAATATAACCAAGTTATAAAATAGTTAAAGTAGCCACTCGTTAAAAAAAAAAAACCAGTTTACTCCACATTGATAGTTATGATTTTATTTTTATGACGAGCCTTGTCTACAAAAGTAACAATAAAATAAAACGACGTTTCTTTTCAACCGACATTAAAAACAAATAAATTCAAACTATATGTATATTTTTTTATTTGAATGGCATACATAAAAAATACAAAGTCGTAAATTATACATTCTGCTCGAACTTTTGATGATCATGCGAGTTATCCCTTTTTGACATAATTTTATTTTAAAAGATAAAATGTTATTTTATATGCATATATTTTTATCAATTATGTTAATTTATTCTTCAAGAGAAAAAATGATTGTAATATAACGACATTATATTATGCTTGAAATAAATATATTTGGCTTTTCATAATTTGCGTAACAAAATTTAAATATGTATTGAAAACGTTTAACAATTTAAAAAATTATATATTTTTTTTAATAAAAAATACAAGAAACAGATAAAGTAATGTACTACATATATGTTTTCATAAATTTGATATCCCTTTCGAATTCAATACATTTAAAATTTAAAAATGTTTTCACCATTTTTACGCTTTTCTACATTTTTTTTACAACGGAATCGAACCGATTGGTCACATTACCCATAATATTTGTACATATAGAACGTAAGGTATTAAAAAAAGAAAAAGAGAAAAAAAACTTGATGCAACCGCCATTCTTACGGCACGGTTCCTTCAATAATATTGAAAAAGAAAAAAAAATTCTATTCTTCTTTTCTACGTTGCGTTATAGGTCACTTGGACACAAAGTCTTATGTTAACCAATGAAAAAACTCGCAGCGCAGCTGAACCTAATATAACAATACCTGAGCTTCTGGAGAGTCCCATGAAAAAGAAAAAAAAACTGAAAAGAAAAAGATGTTCTTTAAAAAGAAAGAGAGGAAAGAAAGAACCTATCTAGCCGTTGCGTTAGTTTTAAAAAGGAAATAGATTCAGAAAGTAAACTGGTTTTATTACATGGTTTTTCATCCGTAAGATTAGCCCTTCTTATTGAGGGAAGTATCCTATATACGTGTATAGAAAAGGTATACTGAAACGATTGAAAGAGCGCGCACTTTACAACCCTGTCCCGTGCAATAAAAGTATCTGTTTTGTACGTCAGTGTATGTATGAACGTGTCTGTATAAGTTCGTCTATGTGTCTATTTTGAAAGATCATGGCAAAGATTGTGGTCCCATTAAAGTATGAGAAGACGATTCAAAATGAAAATCCATTCGTACTCACGGCATACTCAAAATAAAAAATATTTAGTGGAAAAAAAGTTTTTGCTGCATCTAATTTGTTAAAATTTTATTAGAAATAACAATTAAATAATTCAGTTTGGTTAAAAAAAATTGCACAATCAAATTCTACTACAATATAAAAAAACTTTGTAAATTTTTTTATTTAAAGAATTTTTTTAAACTATAAAAAATTTATAATTGTTAAATAAAATGTTAATATAATAATTAATCCGAGTTTAAAGAATCCAACACTCTTAGCTACCACAGCAACATAAAATTTTTCAAAGTTTGTTCACAAACATAATATAATTATTAAACAAACTCATGGCATTCCAAACTACTTTAGAAAACTTAGCGAGATTTTGTTTACACTGGACGTATTTTAAATTTTTTCGTATGCCACGTTTAAAATTGAATTACAGCCTATGTTACGTGCTACCCTTTCTTTTTAAATTTTTGTCTAGTCTCGTTCTGTAAATCAACAAATTTTAAGCTTTTCATCCTTTTTATTTCTTCTTTTTTAGCCTTTCCTTTCTTTGAACGTGCGTCAGGCATTCCTTTTTCTTCTTTTTTTTTGTGAAATTCCTTATATTGATACTGAAAGATGTTAAAACTATTAAAAAGCTTTATTTCGACATGCTTAAAAATATACGATCTTTCAAGGATTTTCTAAAATACTTTAAAAGAATTCTTTTTTTTCTTTATTTTGGGTTATAGAGTTTATTCATGTTTATATTAAATAAATGCACGTGTATTACTTAATATAATTCTTTAAATTTCGTTAGAATTTTACATTTTCAATAAAATTTTTCAATTCCGAATATAAATTTTGAAGATTCAAATTTTATTACGCCAACTCTACTTGGAAAGTTAGAAAAAAAATTTTATTTTTTATGATCGTTGTACCTGCGAAGTGATAATAACGTTAATAATTAAACGTCGCTGTATTTATGCTATCTTTAGGATGCTAATTAGCGACGGAGGTCGTTTCAATGTGTTTGTGAACAAAGCACATGTATCGTAAATTTAGGCCAAGAATCAAACTCGGGACCTCGAGATTACGAATCTATCGCTCTATCGAATGAGCTACTGACGACCTAATTTTCTTCTAATTTTGTTTTACACTCTTTTTACAAATAAAATCATGTCATCGCAATAGATTTAAAGTTTTTATCTGAAAAAATAAAATATATCATTCATGATTTGAATAACATACCAAGCTAAACTTTAATGTGGATGGAATATTAAAATTTTAAACAATTCTGTATCGATTTAAATAGGTTTTTAAAATAAATGACACTGAGAAGACTTTTTTAATACAATTTTAAATGAATTTCTTTTGCATTTAATTCTTCTTTATATTTATCTAATATGATAGATATAATTACATTGTAAAATCTAAAAAGAGTATAAACAAAACGTTTTTGAAATTAATAGATAGTAATTAATGCAAATTTATGATTGTCTATTAAAAAAATTAAAAAATTTACACAAATATAGTAGTAAAGAAAAGAAAGTAGTTCTTATGAGTTTTGAAATTAATATAAAAAATATGAAAATTCACGACTATGAACTAAAACTTGTGACTTTGTCAGAGGCCTGTGTCAACAGTAAACAAACATAAAAGGGTACATAAAAGAAGCTATGATTAAAAATCAATTTTTTGTAGTATCAAATCCTTTTTATTATAATAATTCAAAAATCAAAACTATAGGCTTTTTCAATTTATATGAGAATAGTAATGTCTTCTGGAGAAATAGTCTCTATATTTATACTTTCTGTAGCTTACAAAACAAAACCATATGTACATAGTATGTGTTTACAAAATTTACGTATGTAGACACCTTTCTTTGAGATTTCGATAATCTTTGCTCTAGTGTAATATTTTTGTACTAGAATTGTCAATAAAGACATAATGTTTGTGATCATTCAGTTCACGAAAAATGGCCAAAATGTGCGGATGATTTCTTCTGAACGTATAGAAGTACCAGTTTAAAAAAGTGTTAAAATTTAGTTTGAAAAGTTTTTCAAAGGATTGGATTATTTCATATAATTCCAAATAGTATACGTTATTGTGTAAAATAATTTCCTTGCACATTTAACATGAATTTCAAAGGACAGCCTATAGACTATTATTTAATGAACTCTATTCACGTTGATCGTGAAGCCATTTATCGTTACATGAAAAGATTAAAGAATATTTTCAAAAATTACACGATGAATTTAAAAATGTTAACAGCAACAGTTCGTTTGATACAAATAATATATGGAGTCCGCTTCATTACGCCATTAAGTTTGACGATAAAAAAATGTTAGAAAGTATCGAATTCTCTGCGCCATTATTGGAACTAAAAAACGTCGAAGGCGATACACCTTTACATCTCGCAGCTAAAATGAAAAAATTTAGTTTAATAAAAAAAATTACATCTCATCTCCACCTAAATGACAGTATAAACAATGATGGCTTAAATCATTTACATATTGCTTCTTTATCAGGAAATACTATTATGATTGATAGACTTGTAAGAAATGGTGTATCAATTGATTCTCAAGTTAATGCAGATGCAAGATTATGGCCAGGCTATACTGCTTTACATTTTGCTGTTGATTACGGGTGTGTTTCTAGTGTATATACTCTAATAAATCACCAGGCAAATATTTTTGCTAGAAATTCGATAAATTTAACACCACTCCATTTGGCATTTCGTCGTCAAAACAACAGTATAATTGAAGGGATTTTATCAGCACATAGATGGATAATAAGAGAAAATCCAATTGATGAATTTGGTTTGACGCACTTTCATATTGCTTGTACGGGAGATGACGATAATATAGTTTCACAATTTATACAGACAGTTGACGATATTGATGTCAATCAGTCTATAAACTTAAATTCAACATTATTCAGTGGTTATACCCCGCTACACCTTGCTGTACAATTTGGTCGATTGCGCACTATAAAAATTCTTTTAAGAAATGGCGCTAATGTCAATGCAGTAGATTCTAATGGATTAACAGCATTGCATTTGGCTTGTCAATTGAATGTGGATAAATTAAATAGATTAATGAAACTAGCTGTTAGATCATTGAAACCATCTGTTTATTGTCAGGATGAATTAAAATTATTTGATTTCAAAGATCTCCCTATTGAAAAGTGGCTTTTAAATTACGATACATTTGACAAAATTATCAAACAGCTTATACTATTTAATAGTCGAATAAATTATCAGGATCATATAGGCAGAACAGCATTATTTTATTCATTGGAAATGAATTCAACAAGTCTTGAGACTTTTATTGAAAGTTTTGATAAAAAAACATCGATGATAATAAGAGATTGGATTTACAAAAAAAGAAAAGATTTTGTTAAAATTTTACTTAAATATAATGCCAATCCTAATATTAGGGATTTCTGTGACAAAATGATTATGCAGAATTTTATAAGTGACAAAACATTAATTTTAAATGAACATATGGCACGTGTTATAGTATTACTAATAAGACACAAATGGCAAATCGAAAACGAATTTAAGGAGCACTTATTTCGTTGTGCCATCAGAAATGAACGATACGATATTTTTAAATACTTGATTGATGAAGGAATAAACGTGAATTGTTCAGACAACGATTTGAATACTCCTATTCACCTAACTTGGAACAATAATTCAAACTTTATTATGAATTCATTGTTAGCAAATGGGGCTATAATGGATGCTCAAAATCGTGAAGGTCATACATTTCTGCATTTGGCAATGAATAAATCAAATGTTAATTCTCTTGAATCTATAGTTGAAAATCGTTTACCAATAGTTGAAGTACATAGGATTAGATGTGATAGGCGAACTAGGTAAGAAACTTTTGCATTTATCATTTTAATTTTACGTTTACATAATTTAGAATTTAATTTTATTAATTAAAAAAATAATTTTTTTTCATACAAGCAAATTAATTGTTTAAAAGATTATTTTAATTTAACACTGGTACAATCTGATTATTTTTTCAGTTCAATTTGATTTTAAAGTCATATTTAATAATTTTTTTAGGATACTTATATAATTATATTTAATTTGTTAAACCAAAATTCGACAAATTGGCTTGAATATTATATATTGTTATATTTAAACTTTTAATTATAAAAGGAAATTCCGACAATTTATGATTATATCATTTAATATAATTATGATAATAAATATTCTTTCGTTAAACATACATCATTTATATTAAAACCAATTGCAATAATAATCATTGTTATAAAATACTTTTGTTATTTTAATAAAATATTATATAATTTATTAATACCATATCACTTAATATTGCAGCAATCTAATATCAAATCTCAATAACTCGAAGAGCAATGAAATTGAATACATGGATGATTTTTTCAAATTTAGTGATCTTGGCCATAGTACGTGTCATAGTTATTTATTGTGCGATAATAGCAATATTAACTGCCAGGATTCCAAAGGAGAGACACCACTGCATTTAGCCTGTAAAAATTTGAACTATCAAAGTATTAAAATACTTTTAGCATACGGCGCCGATATAAATATAACTAATAATCAGGGTTTTTCACCGGCAAAATATATTATGGAAGAGAGATCAAAATACCCTATTGACTATTGTTTTCCTGCCGTGCGAAATCATTTAAATCTTCTAGAGATATTTGGTTTACCCATTAGTGAATATAATAAGATGATGCTTGGTGAAATAATAAAAACATTTGGAGATATTAACGATCACGAAGAAGAATTCAACCAAGATTTTCAAGCTAATTGCAAATTAGAATTAGATCAGGTTTTAACTGAGAAGATCAACGAGCATGAAGTATTGTATGATGTTTTATTTTCGCATGAAAATCATTTGGCTAGGCTAACTATGGATAAAGTTTTTGTAGAAACTTTGAAATCTCAAGAATTTGAAGAAGTCTTTCCGATAAGTAGTTTTCTATTCAAATTGCAATTTCGTAAAGGTTTAATTAGACGGGAGCTAATTGAACGTACTAAAACAGCTATGAAGTTATTGTTTTCGAACATGCGTTTCCCTGATTCAGTGATATTACTAATTTTTATTTACTTGAAAAATAAGGACTTGATAAATATCATGGATTCTCAAAATTTCAATTTTAAATTGCGAATTGTTAAACGTCGAAATTACAATAATATTAAGTTTACTATGTTAGAATGCCTAAAATCAGTATGACATGTTCAAAAATGAAAAACTTATTAATCATTAAGGGGTTACATTCATAAAAAAAACCTGAAAATAAAAATAAAATTTTTTTTCTAAATATTTGACTTAAACTTGAAATATTTAAAATACTTCTTTAAAGTAGACATAAATGACAAGTAGGCCTTAATTTTAAACTCTCTTGGGGTTATTTTACTGTAGCCATAATCCCATGATCACTCAATGAACTAATTTGACTTTTTCCAATAGGTTTGGCGTCAGTATTGGTATCATTCTTGCATGAATATAGGATTTTAAAATTATACACATGAACGAGCACATGAAAGTATTTCAAAGCTTAAAAATAAGGTAAACTTATTTAAAAAAATAAATATTTTATATTGAAAAATAAAAAATTTTTAGCTTTTTGAAAATCTGTGTTTTTAAGCATGTAAGACGTGGATAATAAAGCCAAATTCGTTTGAAAAAGTCAAATTAGTTCAATAAAATTCAAATATGATAATGCATCTAACAATACGGCATATGAAAAAGTAATGAAAAATTATTCTAATAAAAACATAGCAATAATACTTTATGTTGAATGTAATTTATAATAATCATAATAAATAGTATGATGATCACAATAAATATAATTTATAGTAAAATATGTTTTTATCTAAATATTTATTTGTTTAAGACCAATATAAAAATATTAAAAACAATATATAAAATTTTAATTTAATATACCATAGCAATTTATTCAATACTTCATATGATGATTAGCTCATTTCTAGAAACTATTAATATTTTATTTTTATTTAAGAATCCCTATTAATTTTTCTGCATCTTGATTTATGCAGTAAAAAATATTTAAAAAACTATATAAGCAATAATTGATAAAGACTGGATTACCTTTTATTGATTTGAATATTTTTTTTGCAACTTTAATTTTTTTCAATATCTAATAAACAATCATAGAAGCAAGAGAATAGACCAAGCATGCATAAGATGTTTCTAAAATTCTCTTGCATGGAAGTTAAAAAGAAAGAATAAGACATGATATTATATTTTTTCTCACTCATACATTGTTCTAACTCGTCTGGTAGAGAAGCTCAATCTATTTTTTTATGTCTACGTAAACAATAGATATTTTAATTTCCAAGGTTATTTATTCACAATTTATTTATAAAAGAGTTTTATATTTATATCGTAATATTTTATCTTTTATAGAGTTTGTTAAAAATAAATAATTTAACAATTTTACAAACTTTTATAGAAGAAATGTTTATTTTTATTGTATTATTAAATAAAAATTTTTTAGTATTTATATTAATTATTCATTAAAATTTAAATTATGAATGAAACTAAAATTCTTGTAGTAAGTAAAGTAAAATAACTTAGTAACCGATAAAACATTTACTATTTAAGAATTTAAATTTCGCGGCTTTTTCCGTTATTAAAATCCTCGCGTATTGTTGCGGTATTAAATGATTACATTGTTGATCGGAACAAGACGTCGCATCATTATCTTGAATTTTATTATCATTAATAATTAAATAAAAATTATAAATATCATTACTTACGGATCATTGCTGAAACTGACAAAAAAATTGCAAATGATTCATACATTTCAAGCATTTATCGTAATTTTTGACAATATCTGGTTTATTGCACTCATGTTGCAAAAATGATATTTCAATTGAGAAGCAATTTTAAAATTGCGTTAACAATTTAAATAAATTTGATTGCTAAGGTCACGAAGCTATTTTCTGTAGCTTACAAAACAAAACGTCATGTTTACTATAGAAGTATAAGAAGGATATTTTTTAGAGATATTTTGGAGAGATTGGGTTTGGAAATCGTGACGTCATAAGCAAGAACTTAACATACTTTAGTATATCTATATATATAACCTTTTTCCTACTCTGACAGCTTCCATTTGTTGCCACTTCATAAGAAATTACACGAGGGAATTGGCGTGTCGATCGATTTCCAATCCCAAAAGCAGAAAACCTTCTAACAGCTAAGAGCGTGCAGACGAACTAAATGCCTCTTCAAAATGAGTCCTCAAATTATTATTATAGGAAATATCCTTCTATACTATTTCTATATTCGTTGATATAAGTAAATGTATGTTTACAAAAATATTTACACACCTTTCTTAGAGATTTCGATGATCTTTACTCTATTCTTATATTTTTGTCGGTTAAAATTTTCAGTAAAAACAATTGTTACAAATATATAGCTTACCAAAGATTGCCAAAGTGTGTAAATGTTTTCTTCTCAACGTATAAAGTACAAATTTCAAAAAGTGCAAAAGTTTCAGCATATGTGTTCAAAAAGTTATTCAAAAGGTTGATTATCTATAATTACAAATAATACTTATGACTGTGTAAAATAATTCCCTTGTATATTAACATGAATTTAAAAGAGCAACCTATAGACTATTACTTAGTTAACTCGATTCATGTTGATCGAGAGGCTCTTAAATCACTAGATGAAACAATTCAAAAATATTTTCAAAACTTACAAGATGAATTTAAAATTGTTAATAGCAGCAGTTCCTTTGATACAAATAATGTATGGAGTCCACTTCACTATGCCATTAAGTTTGAGGATAAAAAAATGTTGAATAGTTTTAAATTCTCTGCGCCACTATTGGGACTGAAAAATGTTGAAGGTGATACACCTTTGCATCTTGCAGCTAAAATGAAAAAATTCAGTTTAATAAAAGAAATTTTATCAAGTCTATATGATCTAAAGGACAGTACAAACAATGATGGCTTAACTCATTTACATATTGCTTCTTTATCGGACAATGGTACGATTATTGAACGTCTTATAGGAAATGGTATATCAATTGATTCTCAAGTTAATAAAGATGCAAGATTATGGCCTGGTTATACTGCTTTACATTTTGCTGTTGATTATGGATGTCTTTGTAGTGTGCGTACACTTTTAAATTATGATGCAAATATTTATGCAAAAAATTCGTTAAATTTAACACCACTTCATTTGGCATTTCGTCGTCAAAGTGACAGAATAATAAATACTATTGTATCAAAAAATGGATGGATAGTAAAAGAAAATTCAATTGATGAATTTGGTTTGACGCATTTTCATATTGCTTGTATGGAAAATGACAATATATTAGTTCCACAACTCATAGATAATGGTATTGATTTAAATCAATCTATAAACTCAAATTCACCATTATTCAGTGGTTATACACCACTACATCTTGCTGTACAATTTGGTCAATTGCACGCAACAAAAATTCTTTTGATAAATGGTGCTAATGTGGATGCAGTAGATCCTAATGGGTTAACACCATTGCATTTGGCTTGTCAATTAAATACAGATAAATTAAATAGAATAATTAGATTAGCTTCTAAATCATTAAATCCATCCATTAATTGTGACGATGAATTAAAAGTATTTGATTTTAAAAATCTCCCTTTTAAACAGTGGCTTTCAAATTATAATACATTTGACAATATTATCAGAATGCTTATACTATTTAAAAGTCAAATAAATTATCAGGATCATATAGGCAGAACAGCATTATTTCATTCATTAGAAATGAATTCAACAAGCCTTGAGACTTTTATTGAAAGTTTTGATGGAGCAACATCAATGACAATAAGAGATTGGATTTACAAAAAACGAAAAGATTTTGTTGAAATTTTACTTGAAGATAATGCCAATCCTAATATTAGGAATTTCTATGACGAAATGATTATGCAGAATTTTATGAGTGACGAAACATTAATTTCAAATGAACATATGACAAGTGTTATAGAATTGCTAATAAAACATAAATGGCAAATTAAAGATGAATTTAAGGAACACTTACTACGTTATGCCATCAGAATTGAATGTTATAATATTTTTAAATACTTGTTTGATGAAAGAACTAATGTTAATTATTTAGACAATGATTTAAATACTCTTCTTCACTTAACTTATAAAAACAATTCAAACTTAATTATAAATGCATTGTTAGAAAACGGGGCTATAACGAATGCTAAAAATCGTGAAGGTTATACATTTCTGCATTTGGCAATGAATAAATCAGATGTTCCAATTTATACACCTTTATCTACTATTGAAAGTCGTTCACCAAGAATTGAAATTGCATCAAATAGTTTTAGATGTGATAGGGATGATGGGTAAGAAACTTTTTCATATATTATTTTTATCTTACATGTATATAATTTATAATTTTACTTTATTAATTGAGATAATATTTATATTTTTATGTAAGTGAATCGAATAAAATTTTTAAATAACAGAAAAATTAAATATTAATTTAAGAATTTTATGATTATAAAAAGTTTCAAAAATTATATCAGTGTAACAATTATACAACAACTGAATTGTTTTCAATTTATTTTTAAAATTATATTGAAAATTTTTTTTGAATACTTATATAATTACATTTGAATTATTTAAACCAATCTTGACAAATAAATCTGAACTTTATTTATTGTTATACTTAAATTTTTAACTACAGAAGAAAATTTCTATGATCTATGATTATATCATTTAATGTTATTGTAATATTAAATATTATTGAGCAAATTTAACTTCTAATATTGAACATACATCTTTAATATTAAAACAAATTGCAATCATAGACATTGTTACAAAATACTTTATAACAATAAAATATTATATAATTTACTAATACCATATCACTTAATATTGCAGCAGTCTAATTGGTTTTTCAGTGCTGATTAGAACAAACTTCAATACCTTGAACAACAAACCAGTTGAAAACATGGATGATTTTTTCAAATTTTGTGATCTTGGCCATAATGCGTGTCATAGTTATTTATTGTCCGATTATAGAAACATTAACTGCCAAGATTCCAAAGGAGAGACACCATTGCATTTAGCCTGCAAAAATTTGAACTACAGAAATATTAAAATACTTTTAGCATACGGTGCTGATATAAATATAACTAATAATCAGGGTTTTTCACCAGCGAAATATATTATAGCAGAGAGATCAAATTGTCCAGTTGAGTTTTGTTTTCCTACTGTGCGAAATCATTTAAATCTTCTTGTAATATTCGGTTTACCCATTAGTGAATATAATAAAATGATGCTTGATGAAATAATAAAAACATTTAGTAATTTTAATGATATTGAAGAAAGATCTAAAAAAGAATTTCCAATTAAATGTAAATCAGAATTAGATAAAAGTTTAGCTAAGAAGATCAACAATCATGAAGTATTATATGATGTTTTATTTTCGCATGAAAATCATTTGGCTGACTTGACTACGAATAGAGTTTTTGTAGAAACTATTACATCTCTAACATTTAAACAAATGTATCCAATAAGTGATTTTCTATTCAAATTGCAGTTTCGCAAAGGTTTAATTAGACGGGAGTTAATTGAACCAGCCAAAACAGCTGTAAAGCTGTTATTTTCGAACACGCGTTTCCCGGATTCAATAATATTAGAAATTTTTGCTTACCTAAAAAATGCGGACTTAGAAAATTTAATTAAATCACTAAACAGAGATTTTAGATTGCAAGTTGTTGAACGTAAAAATCACCTCGGTTTAAGGTATGCTATGTTAAAATGCCTAAAATTATAATTACAAGTTCAAAAATGAAGAGTTTATTAATCATTAATGAAATTATTACTCACTATTGTAAAAGTCTGAAGATATTTATTATCAAAATATTATTTTTGATTTAGTTGGACAAATATAATGTAAATGCATACTTTAAAATTTTTAATCATGGATCATTTAAAATAATTTTAAAAAATAAGAAATAACACTTTAAGTAAACTTTTTTATTAAACATTCTATAATTTTAAATAATGTTAATTTGCAATCATTTCTTTTTCATATTCAACTAGTATTATTGATATAGTTACCATGTAAAGTTTAAACAGAGTACAAATGAAACGTTTTTGAAATGAATTGATTGCAATTAATGCTAAGTTGTCACTTACTGTAAATAAAATAAACTATTTTTCACATATAGTAATAGTATTTTCTATCATTTGGTTTCCAACATCAATTTTAAGATGTTTTTGACATTTAATTTTTTAAAAAATGTTCACTGTTTTTTTTAAATACTAATTAAATACTCAGTTGATCTTTTAAAAAATGATATGGGACCACCAAATAATATAACAATATAACGAATATGAACAACTATTGCCAAAGCCTAAAAACTTGCATTAATAAAATATTATTTTTTATTTAGTTGGACAATTGTAATGCAGATGTATGCATTAAAATTCTTAACGATTATATATCGTTTTAAATAATTACTTAAAACCAATAATACTTTAAGTAAATTTTTTTATCAACTGTTCTATAATTTTTAATAAATTTATTTTCCATCCATTGTATACCTTGTTCCATACCTTGTAAAATCTGTGGCTTGAAGGAATAACGACATAAGCCTGTATTTTTGGGAAATTGAGTTAACACTGAAATTGAATTATACATCTAAAAGTATACCTCTTTGACGTAGCACACATTAGAAAATCCGATACGCATGGGAAAGGTGTTTTGCGCATAGAAAAATTTCTCTACCCCTACATATCTTACATGTTAACGTAAAAACCCCGTTTTCTCGAAAACTTCAAAAACAGACTTATGACATTATTCCTTCAAGCCGCAGAAATATAAACGGAGTAAATAGAATATTTTTTAAATAATTTTAATGTAATTAATGTCAAGTTTTTATATTCTGTGAAAAAAATAAACATTTTCCATAGTAATTGCGTTTTTATTTATTTAGTTTCCAACATTGATTTTGAAATATTCTTGATATTTGAAATTAATCTTATATTAAGAATTTAATTATATTATACTATAAAGGATTGTGAAAAGAAAAAATGATTGATAAAAAAAAATAAAGAGTTTCCTCAATAGGGACGAGAAAAAAAGTTGAAGAAATAAAGATACAAATGATCGCAGAATATTGTATAAAAAGCAGAGAAGGGATAGATAACAATAATGAAAAATTGGTTTTAAAAAAAATTGTTATTTTATTGGTTTTTATTTTTTTCAGTGCATTCTTTTAGTATATCGATTTTCTAAATCAATTTTTTTTCAAAAAACTTTTTTCAATGTTTTTTTTTATTGCTAATTAAATATTTAGTTGATATTTTCAAAAATGATATAAGACCACTGGAGAAAGATTACCTGTCATGTAAAAAAATTTCATTCCAATCAGTCCAGTAGTTTTAGTCTTAGGTATAATCGCTAGATAAACATTTGTTATTAAAAACAAATTTTTTTATTTATTTTTTTAAAAAATAATTAAATACTCAATCGATAATTACAAAAAAGTTATAGGACCATTTGGAGAGGATTACCTTTCATTTAATAGTACATTATGCAACTAGAGAGTAAAGTCGCATATTTCTCCCAAGGGGAGTGAATTCCCGACGATGTTTTAAAAATTTTTAAGATGTTTTTGATATTTAAGGATTTAATTTTCAATACTACAAAGAAGTATAAAAAGAAATCGATTTAAAAAATGCATAAAAAAAAGAAAATAAGGAAAGTTCTCTAATTAAAGACGACCGGACAGTTCAAGATATGGATCATATGATAGTAATGAGTGCAGTTATGAAAATGTAAATTTTATTATTTATTGACGAAATTATTAAATTAACACTTGTATTGTTTTTTTCAGTTTGGCATTATATTGCGATACCAAAGTTTCTCGAATTAAAATTTTCGTTAAATAACGACAAACAATCATAATTTAACACAATACTAAACAGAAAAACAATTAAAATATCATCAGCTATTATGAATACCTAATAATGACTTTTATTAATAAATATATCATTTTGAGTTTACATGGACGGTAATGGAATTGTATAAAATTCATTTTTGCTTCATATTCATTTTGTAATAATGTTTTTTAAATAATTTATTGTAATTAATACCAAGTTGTTATATTCTGTAAAAGGAATCAAAATATTATACAGTAATTGTGTTTTCATTTATTCTATTTCCAATGTGGATTTTAAAATACTAGAAAATCCATGCGCGCAAGCGCGCCCTATATCTAATCTAAATGTATATAAATTTTTAATGATTGACTGTTAATATAGTGTTATTATTTTCTGTCCATTATTAAATAATAATTTCATATCTACTAATATCAGCATCAGTAAAAGAATTGATGTTATATACTAATGTATCAGAGCAGTTTATGCGGCATTAATGAATTTATAGACACGGAAAACTTTGAGAAAAATAAATCCCATTTAAAAGATATATTATCACTATATTCATTTTCTTATTATTATTATATTATTTAAAAAATTGAAAAAATAGTAAACTTTTAAATTATTTTCTAGACATTTCTTAAGTCTTACAAAATTTAAATAACGTAAATTATTACAAAGTCAAAAGTTATTTTACAAATATATAACTTTTCATACACATAATTTTTAATATCAATCTAATGTATTTGATTTTCAAGATATATATTAAGACAATTCCAAGATCGATTTCTGGACATAGTCATGTAAAATTATCCATGATTAAAAACATCTGTATTTAATACGATGTAATGTGGTTTATAAAAATGACTTTTCCAATTTTATCATCACTTAAAATTTCACATTTTAAGGAGACATAAAACGGACACTACACCTACACTCATAAATATTGACTATATCTCTACATTTTAGTGTAAAATTTCAGGAAAAGAAATGCCTTAGATGGTATAAATTTTTAAATTAATTTATTTATTAGCATTTATGAATTTTTAATTTCTGGTACCAGAAAAATTTTAATATATAATATTGGAATCCTAAATTCTCAATAACTAATAAATGAAGTTATTTAAAAATTAATATTTTCAACAATATGAAATCCATAAAATATATAAAAAATAAAATAGTTCAAATCAATTCTTAACGATATGTATATCGTTCCTATTTTTAAAATACAAATAAAAATAAAAATTCTAATTTATATTTTCTTAATTATAGTAATTATATCATTCTTTCAAACAAAAGATTTTTAATTTTATTTTGCAGAATAACTGTTAATTTTAAGCGTAATTCAATTTGAATTTTGAAATTAAATAAACAAACTTTTAAAAATAGTACATTTTAGGCAAATATTAAAAAAAATTTTTAAGCTGTCAATCTAGAAATATTTTATATACTAAATTATACTATTACTTATCGGTTTTTTATTATTTATTTTAAAATATTCCGAAATATTTTAAATTTACCAAATTACTTGCCAGGCTCATAGATAAATATTTTATGATATTGTTATAAGCTAAAAAGTTCATAACATCTGTATTTTCTAAATTTATTGCTTAATATACTATTTTATAGTACAATTTTTAAAAAGAGAATTCAGAAGTAAATGGCATAGAATTGTTACCATGTTCTTATTTGAAATATACAATAACAAATGAATATAGAGCGATACTTTGCACTCTCGACAACTTCATACAAAAGGAATTTTTGTAAACGGAAGTTAGCGATGTTTATACTAATAATTTTATTTAAAAAATCAAACTATAACTCAATAATTATAATTTAATTATTTTATCAATAATTTTTATTATTAAATTTTAAATTTTAAATCGATGATTTTATTTAAGCATATTATAGTAAATCAAATCTCGTTTCTCGCCAATCATATGATTCTATTCAACGCACCAATCACGTTCTTAGTATAAAATGTTTCACAACATCCGGCCATCGTTTTTTTAAAAGAGGATTTTCGATATTTAAAATTAATCTCATACTAAAAATTTAATGGAATACTTTAATATATTATTTTTTATATTATTCAAAAAATTTATGTTGAAATTAAAAAGTTGTATCATTTTAGTCAGCAACTATGCATGCAAAATTCAGTAATTTAAATCATTAAAATAAATCAAAAATTAACAATGTACCTAGCTTTATCATGAATAAAAAAAATAATATTTTTTTGATAAATAACGAGAATATAAAACACAATAAATAAGCCATGATAAACAAGTATTTAAATTATAACGAAAGTCAGTAAAATCAACGAAGATAGACGCTTATAGAAGCGTACTCTTAAATGGGAAATTTCTGCCAAAAATGAGTTACCCAGCTACTGAGGGCGCCACTAGATCCCATGTATTTTTATATCTATATATATCAAATTTTTCATATGTATAGATATACAAACAATGTTAAAGTGTTACCCAGCGTATCGGACGAAAAATTTAACCCAGAAGTACGCTTCTATAAGCGTCTATCTTCGTTGGTAAAATTCATGTTAAACAGACATAGCTCGATTCTTGGCGAACGACTGAAAAAGTAGTTAGACTCACGGGGGATGCTTTTTGGGTATGAAGATGAAAAAGAGAAAAAGGAAGGGGCGCGAGTTATACATCGATCTGTGAGCAGTTAAGTCAAGAGCACCCCAGGGACTCATTGCGCTAGCTTCAAAATCTACGTGTGTATATATATACGTACGATTTCACTGTCCGACGGTGTTAAGTGTCGAGTGTGCTTTAACTGGATGTGTATATATATAGAGTACATAAAAAAGCATTATCACTGAATCCCTCTTGCTTTTTGTCGGTATTTATGTGCTTTCGACTTGCTGTTAAAACTCGTATATACTTGATTTAGTTTGCGGGTTAAAACTGTCGCTTCGACTAATTGTAAAACTCAAACATTATGAGAATTATAGTGTTTATGCGTCTGTTTACAACTTCTCGTGTTTTATTTTTCATGTAGAGTTGATAGTACATTTTTTTCACTTCTGATATTAACTGCTATTTTCATTAATTTAAAAAAAAAAATTCATATAATTTCTAGACTGTTAGAATTAACAAAAATTAAGTATTATTTTATTCAGATCTCAGATTTTTTATTAATTTTAAGATGTTTTTTGATCTATAAAATTATTTTAAAAATTCAACCATTTAATATGATATAGTACAATATAACGCACGATTTTTTGAAAGTTATAAGCTCTTATGTTAATTTTAAGAATCTATGGTGAATTTCGTATTTGTTTTAAGATTATTGAATTAATTATTTAAGAAATTTTTTAAGTGAATAACAATTAAGATAAAAATTATTTGATTGAAATAAATGTTGCTCATTAAATTTTTTTCAAATTATAAATAAATAAAAATCAAGATAATTTAACATGAAATTTCGAAGTTTAAGTGGCTTGGTTGGTAGAGCGATGGATTTCGTAATCTCGAGGTCTCGAGTTCGATTCCCAGCCTCGACCGGTTTATGCAAGCACCACTGTATATACGATACATGTGCTTTGTTCACAAACACACTGAAACGACCTCCGTCGCTAATTAGCATTGAAATGATAGCATAAATACAGCGACGTTAAATAAAAATAATGAAATTTTATAAAATTACGTATTATTTTAGTATTATTCATAAATATTGCATAAATTTACTTAATATTTATTAATAAAATATTTAGAATAAATTTTTTATTCATAATACTAATAATTTATGCATTGAGTGAGGCTCCCGGCTAAGTGCCCGCCACTTTTTTTGTCTTTTTATGCACGTTAAATAAATTCGCCCCGTCAAAAACGTTTAGCTAAAAATATTAGTTAAAAAAATAACTAAAATATAGCTAAAAATACAGCTATATTCAGCTGGAATATAGCTATATTTATATGGATTTTTTAGGTAAAAATCCAGTTATTTTTTAGGTAAAAATCTAGTTAATATTTTCAGTAGCTTACAACAGCTGAAAATATAACTGTATTTTCAGCTATATTATCAGCTATATTTTTAGATATATTTTTAAGTACATTTTCAGCCAACTTTGCAGCTATAAAAATATTGAAAATTAGAATGTTGAGATTCATTTAGTACCTTGTAATTTTTAGTCATATTAGATATGTAAATAACAATAATTTACTAGATGTGGAATAAAAAAAAAGAAAAATTTCATATATTAATAGCTGCAAAGTTGGCTGAAAATGTACCTAAAAATATATCTAAAAATATAGCTGATACCCTGGTAGAAATTTGAACATTAAAAATGGTGTAAACAGCAATTTATGACCATTTTCAATACTAATATTTTGTCATGTCAATATTGGCGAATAAATGGCAATTTTTTGCTGAATCTGCAGAGCTCAAATTTTTTGGTATATTGGTTAGCATCTTATAGGCAAAAAATGCTAATACAAAAATGTTGTTCAAAATTTTTGTATTTAGCCAAAAAAATACGCATTTTAAGTAAACGGAGAGAAAAAATCAGTAACAGCTATCTAAAAATTAGGTAAACTGTGGACAACTTTTTTTGACTAGTTATATAACTTTTTAGTAATGAGTCCTTAATTTTTCAGATCATAGGTAAAATCATAACCTCACTTTTGCCACGTGGCGAGAAAATGTAGATTAGTATTTATTCACATTCCTTCGTCAATGTTTATTTTTATTGGAATTTATAAAAATAAAAATAATATTAAATTTTATTAAAATAAAAATATGAAACGCAGTACGAAACGAGTATAAAAATATCGTTTTTTTAAATAATAAATGGAAAATTTTATTAATCGTTTAAAAATAACCTCTAACAATCCGATCACAACTCAAAATATACGCGCGAATATATTAACAAAAGTGATTCTATTAATGATTAATGATAACTTTCAAGAAAAAACCTTAAATGATTCTTAATAGTAATCAATTAGAACACAATTTGATAGACTCTATTGTTAACTATCTATATTCAAATAATAGTGGATCAGACTCAACATTTTATTAGCATTTTTTAGCACTATGAAGGTTGAAAAAAACGTTTCATATTAGTTCAAATAATGGCCATAAAACATTCCCATTTTCTGCTCTTCACTTTAAAGAAATGGCCATAAAATGGTAGAAAAAGCGTTTCATTTTCTACCAGGGTAATATAGCTGAAAATACAGTTATATTTTCAGCTGTTGTAAACTACTGAAAATATTAACTAGATTTTTACCTAAAAAATCCATATAAATATAGCTATATTCCAGTTGAATATAGCTGTATTTTTAGCTATATTTTAGTTATTTTTTTAACTAATATTTTTAGTTAAACTTTTTTGACGGGGCGGCCTGAATATTTTTATTCAAAGATTTTAATACTTATGAAAACCTTCTAGAATAATTAATTGACAAACAGAATCAATTAAAAGCAGATATAATTTATTTTTAAATTTTCTAAATGAACGCAAAAGACTATAACTTTTAAAACTTTAATATTGTTGGTTTGGGTAAACATAGTATTTTCCATAATTTTATAAAACCAAAAAAAATTTCAGAGTTTCAAAGAAATTTGAGACCATAAGATGAAATACTCTTCTCATAAGCATTGTTACTCAAAGATTATGAAAAAAAATTATTAATATATCATAAAATAATTTTCAATTTAATTGTCGTACCTAAATTTTTTATAAAATTTTGAATGAATAAAAATTCTTTTTAACAAGTGAAAGTGTTCGAATTCAACGTTTTCATTACTATCCTAGATTTTTATAATAATGATTTAACTAAATTAAACAATAAACAATATTTTTTATCTTTGTTAATTGTAAACCGTCGTTTTAAGTGAAAACAAGTTAAATCAGCACCTGATTAAAAAAAACCAATTCAACGTCTGCCAATCCAGCATCAGCTTCAAAAAGGAGTCAATACAGTATTCGTCTCAAAACGGTAAAAAATATTAGTTCAAAAAGAATTTTCTTTTCACATAAATTAATTGGTAAAACTTTTCAATATTCTATCAAAAAATTATCCCTCTTTTAAAAAAATTAACCCCTTTTTTGAGGGTGAAAAAATTTTTAAAATTTCACAATAAAAATTGACAACGTTTTTTAAATAATAATTAAAATAAATGCTTAATTTTTTTCTTCTTAAATAAGGATAAAGGTTAAGGAATAATCAACATATTTTTTTTTATTAAAGTTGCTTCTGTATTTCGAAATGAACAATTGCCATAAACTGATAGTACCACTTTGTCTTTCGACTATTTTCTTTTTTCTTGGCCATAATAATTAATTGTACATACTACTTAATAATTTAAATTGATTCGCTACAATTTTTTAATTTTCATATTTTAACGCTTTATTATTTACAATTTGAAAAACGATAGAATTCGCGTGAGATTTTTTTCTTCAAAGCTTACATTGTATACCTTTTTTTATGCTTGATTATTGCCTATATGAAACATAGTTTTTTATTTATTTTATTTATTTATTTATTTTTTTGTTATATTACGTATGAATCTATTGTAATGTTCATATCATTAAACACCTTATTACATATGTATTTATGTATATTAAAAAAAAAGATAATATTTTTTTAATATCAATAGGACGCTCAAGGCACGCGACGCTTTCTTTTCAAAATCCATCAAGTCTTCATTCCAATAGCGGATTACATTTATTTTCAAAATCATTCGCTTAACAAGTTTAAGGCATACGTATTAATAAAGAAATTTCCCATTATCTTTTTTCTTTATTTTGCGTCAGAAGATAAAAAAAAGAAAAAAAATAGAATTTCTTTTTACATGTTCAAAGTTCAAATGGATCAATTTAGATTTCGCAGATGAAATCCGTTCGTTAATTACAAAAAAAAAAAAATGAGTCGTGACAATTATTATTTTCATTTTACAATTCTATGGAGGGAATTACTGAAATTTACAATTAAAAAAAAAATTGATCAGCTGTTTTAAAGCCAATCGAACAATTCTTAATATACATAATATATAATATAAATTTGTAATAATTACAATAACGAGTACGGATGCTAAATAAAGTCTCACTACGCTATAATGATGTTACAATAATGATAATAATAATAATAATTAATAATTACAATAAGTATAGCAAATAAACAATTATAAAGCAGCACCAGTGACAATTCCTATACATCCAGCATCACATCTATAGTTTTTGTAATTTAATTATCTTTTATTAACTTATAATCAATATTATCTATATTTACAAAAAAAATAAAATGAAGAAAGAAAAGAACACTTTTTTTCCCGGGGGCTTTCGAAAAAAAAGCTTTACAATTTTCGCCATAAATAATGAGGGCACTCAACGAATACTTAATATAATCGATCGTCGATTAATGGTCATAAAAATAAGAAAATTTTTAACGAAAGCACAGTTACTTATTAAAACAGTAAGCCCTTTTTACAAACAGGCGTTACACATCTCGTTATTTATACCATCTACATAATGTGCTGTTTTAAAAGTAGCGTATTTCATATTAATAATCGACGATGGATTGCTTTTTATTAATAATATATGCCTCTCAGAGAGCCACATTTAATCTAATTATTTTTGACTATTTCATCGCGACAGTTAGAATTTAACATTTAAATCTCGGTGAGGAAACGACCGCCCGCAAAATTACAATCAAAATGAAAAAAAAAATAATAATAATTTGCCCTTTGTTTAAGAGAAAAGATATTCGTTCGATAATCTAATGTACATTAACTTCGTAACGATAAAGGGCTACGAAACGCTCATCACGATGTCGCATTCTTACAAACATTTCTCCTTACTTTTCATTAATTTTAAGCTTCATTAATTTTAGATTCGATTTATATTTACATGTGATTAAACTTTTTAATTATTTTCCTTTCTTCTTATACTTAAGAACTTTAACTAGTTTCTAAAAATTAATACCGGAGATAACTCGCTCGCTTTGCTTTCTCTCTCTCTCCCTCTCGAAACTTCACATCTACTTCTAGCTCCGAGAACTTTATTCTTTTTTCTTTTTTTTACGCTCGAGATCAGTTTTTTAAGTTTATTTTTTTTTTTTGAGAGAGTTGTCGCGACATCTTTCCCAACGTTCCTCAAGGGAAAATTCGTCGTCCATTCCTTGGCTATCGCAAACTTGAGAAAATTACTTTTTTTCTCTCTCGACAAGACAAGAGAAAAAAAAGTACGTCTCGTTGGTTTGGTTTAAAAACAAAACAATTTAAAAGTTAAAAAAAGTCTTTGTCAAAGTTATCAAATACTCTTTGGATTAAAGATTCTGAACCCTGCTGCGTTCAATTTTTTTTTTTAATTTGAAGGCAGAAAAAGCGAAAAGGCATCCTCTTTTATTCCATGGAACTTAAACAAAAAGTTTTTTTACGTTACTCTTTTTTTGTAAATGTAAATAAAAAAAACTATTATGATTTAAATCTTTTTAACGTTATAGCCACACGTGTTTAGTACGATAGTTTAAAATTTGAATTTTGCGATTGTTAACTTTTTTAGGAACGACCAAACAATATTTAATACAAAAATAAAAATCTCTTACTCTTTGCAAATGTCATAACTATATAAAAAAAAGAAAAAAAGAACATAAATTAAAATCTCTTGAAAAAACATTGTAATATTCTCTTCACGAAACTTAGAGATAATGGAGATTACATTTTGTATTCTAGAACGAATTTTTTTGGTTTAATACAAAACGCTTATTGTACAGAAGTCCTAATTTAACTAAAAATTAGTTTAAGAAAATGATCGAATTATTCATACTGTATGGATTCGGTTAATTAACTGAATCCATAAAAATCTTTGAAGATTAATCATTTTCTTGCTGAAAATTCCTTCTTGAATACTACTTAATATCTCAACATTATGACACTAACAGCCACTAATTAAACGTAGATTTTATTTTCCTGCTCTGTTGGAAAAAAAAAATTCACGATTTTATAGAAGTTAACGTGGAGAAATATATCGTATGATAAAAAAATTAAATGTTTTTTTTTGTTGATTCCCTCTCTCTTTTTTTATTCTTACTGCAACTGAGCCGCATCAGGTCAGATGAGAACCGAATGCTGTGGTGGATGATGTCCTGCTGTCGCGGCCATCAATGCGTGATGCGCCGCTGCTGCTGCCACGCTACCGCTATGATGTGGATGATGCGGATGATGTACCAATGGAGGCGAGCCATTACTGTGATGTCCACCGATTAAACCACCAAGCATACCGGTCATACTCATACCGCCCAATGTCAAATTAGCCATACTACCAATTGGTGGTGGATGTGCGTGTGGTGGAGGATGTGCAACGCCATGTGCATCTAACATTGGTTTCACGTCACGCTGCTCAAGTTCGCCGCGCTTTTTAGTTTGCTTGCGTTCCTTCGCCCTGCGATTTTGGAACCAAATTTTTACCTGTTAACATGAGAAAAACAAACAAAAAAACCAATTTAATAAAGAAAAATTTTAATTTCATAAATATTTTAATTTTAGATAATTTACAAATGATTAAATAATTTTAAATACGATATTCTAGAACCATTCGAATTTATTTTTAGTTAAATTTATAATAAAGTGAGACGCGCAATAGGGAATAAATATTTATATCACATATTATCATTAATGCAGCGTTTTCATCGAGAGATTATAGGTATGAAATAAATTTAAAAAAATTTATATTACTTTTTAACTTGTATGAAAATTTTAAATGAATTCAATCAATTAATTAATAAAAAAATGCATAATTAGAATGTATACAATGTAGAATTCGATGTTAATATATGGATTACTCTTTGAACAATTTAATAAAAACTAATATCAACGTTTGTTATATCGAAAAAGAGATAGAATTAGAGTAATTACATTAAAATTAATGAAATTCCAAAACGATAAGAAAAGATCCATTAAAAAAAAGAGAGAGAAAGGAAGAAAAAGAGCTATTAAAACACAAGTGATAAAAGTAGAAAAGAACCGATTGATAATAAAAAAAAGAAGTTATTTTTAATTACCTGTCGTTCGGAAAGAGCAAGACTCGTTGCGAGCTCTGCTTTACGGCGGATAGTGATGTACTTGCTTGAATAAAATTCTTTTTCGAGCTCTAGCCTCTGATGCTCTGTGTATACAACTCTATATTTATCCTTCGTTCGTGTTTTTCCTGAAACAAAAATTTAAAAAAAAAAACACATTTTTAACCGTTATCACTAAAATATTTTTTTTCTACATGAGTTCATACTTTTCAAAATTTAGTTCATCTCGTATCTCGTACTTTTTTTCAAATTTACTTGCAATAAAATAAAAATATAATCAGTTCATCAAATTAAAAGTTTTTTGATTGATCGTTAAAAATTTGTTTCTTAATTATAATGTTAGCATACTAAAAGTGTTGAATTCATAAAATTTAATCTTCGAAAAATAACAGTACAAAAAATTACAGAAGCAATGAAGCTTGCCGACGGCACTTTAATCATTGCGCCGCTGAAAAGAAGTTAAGTTAAACTTAAGTTTTATAAAGAAATTAAATTTTTATTAATAAAACGAATTAAAAATCTTCTTAATTAGAACTCATTTTCATAATGCGATTCAATATAATTTAATGAAGAAAAAATAAATGCATTAAATATTTATTTTAAGTAGAAAAAATTTAAATTAACTAATTAATTGAAATTTCGATAAATTAAATAAGTGATAAAATAACCATAAAGTATATTTAATTTTTTGTTTTTCGTATTAAAATTTAATAAAAATACGCTAATAGTAACATTTGATTCTTGCAAATACGTAAATTTAAAAAAATAATACGTCAACGTAACACTAGCGACATCACATTGAGTTCATATCCCTCGACTCATGTTGCAACGTCAAAAAGCATTGGAATAATTTTCATCGCAAAACCAAAAGGAAAAAGCAAATTGAAAAAAGAATTTCAAAATTAATAAATGCAAAAATCGAGTGGAAAACAATTTTTTCCAAACGACTTGTTAATTTCAGAGAAAGGATCGTACATTGTCTCTTTTTCTACCCGTTTATTCGTGTGAGTATAACAACAGATAAGCGATACACCGTTGCTTCATTTTTTTTCTCGACTTATACTCGTATCGTAACGACGATAACGCATTATTTTATCGCACACGCGCAAAAAGGCACGCATATGAACTTTGGCTCAAGCTTCAGAATGCGCTAATTATAATTACATTCCTATTTTCTTCTGAATAAATGTTTAAAAAAAGTTTGTGGATTTAAAGACTTGTTTGATAAAGCTATAGTTTTACTCTCGTTGTTCGATGTGCAGTTGACGGTAACATATTTTTTGCTTTTCATTTCAAAAAGTTGTAGTAAGATCGTGTAATTTAGAAATTACAGCCAAAGAACGTGTTGCCATCAACTTAACGTACACTTTTATAAAATATTTTTGTATAAAAAAATACAATTTCAACTTGAAATGCTCATAATTTTTGTAAATGTCTAAGACATAGATGCGCAAGTATAAATTGAGTTTATGACGCGCGGCAGGTAAGAAGAGAGAGAGAAGAAAAATAAAAAAAAAAGTAAGAAAGAAACGTGTATTTCGTTGCGCGAAGAAGACATTGTTGATTAGATAAGGCTGGCCGGCGGTTAACATCAAAGGCAAAGACTTGCTAATCCACTATACTCCTTGATAACCAAAGACCTTCGTAGAAATCTTCTCTCTCTCTTTATTTTTCACCTATTATTTCCTCTTTATATTTATATTCTCATACGTTTTATATATCAAATATATGGAAGATCTTCCGCCCTTTTTTTTCTTATACTTGAATTTGGTACTCGTACTTTTATTTCCGGTTCGCGCCACACCTTTTATCAACTCTTTTCTTTATTTCTTTTCTTCAATTTAAGTCGCCTTCTTTTTCTTTTTTTTCTTATCAGAAATGCGTGCTCTTTATTTTTTTTTTTTTTGTCTTTTGTGTAGATAAACATGTAAGATAGGAAAGGCGAAAGTATATTATCGACCTTAGTCTAGTGGGCTATTTGTTGAAGAAAGAAAAATTCATTTTTTTTTAAACCTATCCTCTCGATCGCGATGTTTCAATTTGTTAAGTTGACATTGTTATGGTACACGATTTTCTTAAGTGCTTGTCAGACTTTTTTTTCGGCTCTTTTGTTTAACCGAGATTAATGATAAAAACGGATTTATACATGACTTTTATAATCAATACAACTGATTTCTTGTTAGATTCTCATAGATTACATTCGAAAATGTAACGATGATAATTTGTTACATTGCCGTACACGAATGTTTTAAAGATAAATTACATTTAGTTAAAGATCTATCGGACTCTTTATCGGAATTAATCGAAAATAACTTTTTCGAGAAAAAAATCAATATAAATATTTTCAATATTCATATATCATTGCATAATAATAAAGATTGCGATAATCAAACGACATTTGACAATTATTATTTCAAAGAAAACAAGTGCAAGATTAAAATTGTCAAAAAAGAAGTGATGCAAAACGCTTAAAAAATTCAGCCATAAATAATTTTTCGTTTTAAAAGTTTAAGATTATTATCGGAATACATATAAATCGATGGTGACAATTAATTGCAATCGCAAAATTCCGATCTTTAATATTTTTTTTTTAATTTACCGCTCCGATCATAAATTTTTTCGAGGACATTAATTAACACCTTTTTTTTCTAACTTTTCTTTCAAAGCCGAGAAATCGTAGATTCACTTAACACATTCTATAAAAGGTTTTAATGTAGATATAGTCAAATTTCTTTTTCCTCATAAAAAATTTGTTGATTTAATACTTTTTTTCAGAATTTCGTATGTTTCATAAATTTGTACCAATTTCTTTTTTTCTCGTAGAATGATTTATGCTCTTTATTTTAAAAATCTAATCTATCAATCGCGCTTCAACGATTTCGTTCTATCTATACAGAAATACAAATGATAATTTATGCGAACAATAAAAATTATAATTTATAATATTCTTGAAAAGTACTTGAATTGTCTTTATGTAAGTATTTAGAAAATTAAACTTGGAAAAAGAATTGCTATCGTTTGATTGAAAACTCAACTAAAACAAGATTAAACGATTAAAAACATCAATAGTTTATTTTATCAAACTTAAATATGTAACGACACAAGCTAATTCTAAATCAATAACATATTGCGATAAAATGAAAATCAAAAGAAGCGACGGTACACCAAACTCGACAATTTTAGATTTCGTTTCGTTGAAAGTTAAGTATATGTCTAAAGAAGAAAGAAAAACAAAAAAATATGTATAACATAACGTAGGTATGTGAGAGATTATCTAAGCGAGTCTTTTTCATCTGCCGCCTCAACTTATTTTATCATCGCAACGAGATATATCGATTAATATTGATAGAAAATATAATTTAGTCGACGGGGGAGGTAGACAGACTCGTCAATTTGATTAGGAATTTTTTTCATTTTGATCGACGATTATTGTTAGTTCACAAATGTTTGTTTTAATTGAATTTATTTTTATTTTCAATTCAGCCGATCTGCTTTGATTGAATTATTTTCTTTTGCAAGTTTGAACATCGGCGATTGTTTGTTTTGAATGTAAAGACATACGAAAGTTTGTATAAGAAGGATTTACTAACGACGGCAATCACGCTAATATTAATCACGGGATATACATTTTTTCTTAGTTATTTATATCCAAAAAATGTTTTAAGAGATTCATTTAAAATAAATGGATGTGTAATAAAAGTAAACAAAGTGGTTAGATAAGGACTAAAACGTATCTAAGGTATAACCGCTTTTCGACTCAATGGAATGCTTGTAATATTAAAGTATAACATCTTGTTTCGCTTTCCCTGAGTAAAACCTGTGTAAACATTCCGCGTTGGAGCCGAAGGACATTTTATTCATTCGTGAACGTATATATATACACACGCGTTTACAAAACCAGATTCTCTTGCTTTCTGATATTAATTTATTGTAAAATTTATTGTAAAAATTTAAAAAAATATATTTAACGATGATTTATTGTATGATGATTATTATACGATGATAAACTTCGTCTCAATAAATTGCAATTTTATTTTTATAAAGAAATATCGAATTAATTACGCGTACAGAAGTAACTTATGTAATATATGCTTACATTGTTTGAATATCATATGCATGACGTAAAGTTTCAAAAAAATAAGAGAAAAAATGTTATTTGGAAATTTCTTCCGCGTTTCGTGAGAAGCAAGTTAACTTTTATCATAATTCAACAAATCCGTAGGTTCACATCTCTCTTTTTTTTACGAAACATTACAATGGAATATTACCTGCTCTCGTTGCAACACGAGAGTGGAATATTTTGCTATATCAATTAGAAAAAAGAACTAATTTCAAAAAAAAAATTTTTCACAATGTTTTATGAAAATAAGCCGAGATATATATGTGTACGTTCAAACGAACTTTTAATTAAGTTTTCAATTAATTTTATATCCCATAAAATAAGATTATAAAAAAAGAAAACTATGAATAAGCAAGGCTCGAAATCATTGAATTATCCATTAATTAAAAACGATCCTATATAGCTATATGTTTTTTTTTTCATTTTGATGCCTTTTTGATAGACATAAGTATCGTATCAATCGTGGGAGAGTCGTCAAGTTGCTTTTTTTTCTCTACCGTCACTTAGCTCGAAAAAAAAAGATAATAAAAAAATTATTAAGAAATTTTGACATTCTACAATCGTTAAACGCGAGCAAATCGCGCCTTATTTTAATGTTTTTTAAAAATCCCAAGCAAAAGAACCTGTTTTTAACCTTTGGGTTTAGATTTAATGCGTCGTAATAATAAAATTGACGATTAAAATATAAAAATAAAACGATAGTGCGAATGTGAAGAATAACTTTGATGCCTGGAATATATATATATATTTTTTGTTTTTAAGTGCTGCTAAACTTTTGATGTAAATTTTCGTCCGTGAGGTTCTTCGTTAAACATGAAATAAAATAAATTTTGAAAAATACTTATTCTCTGAAATAAATAAACGATCAGACGAATGATTAAAAAAATAAAACAAAACATTAAAATTATGTAATTAACAATGTTATTAATTATATAACATTATTTATGCATCGAACGAAAGATAATGTGTTTGATAAAACAAAACATTATAGAAATCATCGGGAAAGAAAAAAGAAAAGAGAAAAGTAAGAAAAAAAAGGAATAAATCGTGTAAGGCTAGCTTGAGAAAAAGGAAAAGTCGAATTGACGCTTTCTTCTTAACATCCTGAAACTCTTGTCTAACAAGTGCGAAAAACGAGAAGAAAATATGAATAGGGGAACGCGCGGAGAACTGAGTAAGAGAAAGAAAAAAAAAAGAAGGAAAGAAGAGATCCACCACAGGAAAAGAAAACGGTACTCCGGGGACTCGTTGCCACCCCATTTGCTCTTCCATTTCAAGCGCAGCCTATACGTATATATACACGTGTATAGCTTCGCGAAAAGTGACGACAAACGATATATCCTATACATTTCCAACTTTTTTTTTTCTTCTAAATAGACAGAGAAACGTTAGCGCAAGCGCAAATGCATATATATATATATTTTTTTTTTCTTCTCTTTCTCTATACATCCATGTATATCCCGTAAGGTACTATTTGTCAGTCAAATCACAATTACCATCTATTGTCGAGATGGAGCTTTTATATACACAATGTGTAACACATTTGTATTTTTCGTCGAGAGCAATGACAGAAATTCGCTTTTGTTTTTTTCTCTCTCTCTCATGTCTCCTTTGCGTTGACTAAATTTTATGGCCGTCCTGAGATATAATGTATTTCTCTTCTTTTTTTTTCTATATGTTAAATTTCCGATTTCGTTTTTAGAAAGAGTTCGTTCGCTTTGTTTTCATTTTTTCTTTTTCGCTTTTCAAATCGAACTTTGATTGCATCGCTTTGCTTAGCTATAGGATTGTTGTGCCATTTATACTTTTATGATGATTGTTGAAATTTTTTCTTTTTTTTCGTTGCGTATTTCGTTCGATACATACGTAACAAATTGAGAAATTCGTTATTTCAAATCTTATTACTTTAGGAAAGCTTAAAAATAACTTTTTTTTAAGGAAAGTTTGTAATCAAAATTAGTCTTCTTTAAAATTAGTAATTTTTATTTTTCAACCATTTTCATTAAATAAAAAATATTTAGAAAGTCTCGAGTCTACGCAAAAATTGAAAGAGAAACTCTCTAATATCCGTCTACATGAGATTTATCAAACGCATATATAGCATTGAACGTCCTGTACAAACTCCAGTTTTCCCTTTCCGACGGACACGTATATAAAGCGGTAAAGATTTTATTGGGGAGCTTAAGAATCCCTTAAAAGCAAGTTGCTCTCGTAAAGTGCCCCAGAAAAATGAAAAGCGTTCGTTGCGATGGGATCGTAGTGGTATTACGCGTTTGTAAAGCGTTATTTCGCCAGGTATAAATTACGACTGTAGATAGAAAATCTTCGAAAATTTAAAACTTAAATGGATCAATTTTCAGTTTAATAAAAAGAAATCATTTTTAATGGAATAAGAATAGAGTTTAGAAATTTAAGAATTTAGAAAAGTTTATTTATAAAAGTTGCAAAAAAAATCAAAAACTGATTTTAAAAAAAAAATAAAATTTAAAATAAATAATAAAATTGAAAATTGGTAAAATTAAAATATTTCCTTGAACGTACAAACAAAGAGGACAGAAGACCTTTCCTATTCTTAGGTCAAAAACTAATAAAGCTTCCTGCATATAATATTGTCGGTAGAATATAATAAAAGCGGGTACTACAATACAAATGTCTACCGAGGCAAATAATTTGCAGGAAAAATTTTTGCGCTCACAGTTGAAATTCCCGCTGCGTTTAAAACTTCTGTCAAAGGTGGTTTTAATTGACCTGCTTTCATTGTTGGCTAAACATAACGAGAACTGCACCTTTTTTCCTGTGACACTCAACTGTCCGAAAAATTTTCTCACAATTTGGGGTCTCCGTATACCTTTCAAGTGTAATTTTGAAAAATAGGTAAAAGTCAAAACTAAAAGGACCTTAAGTAGGTGGGCAATTTTTCAAAAGGTATTATATATACACCGAAAAGGTAAGAAAGAAAATTTTTTGACTTATGAAGGCGCGCGTCCACGCGCACGTGCATTTCTAATGCTCAACTATACGCTTTAAGTGTATACATTGTCAAGTTGCAGTGTTTTTCTTTTCAGCTTCCTATTTTTTTTGTACAAACTGAAGAGAAGAAGAATACTTTGGACAAGTGGATTTTCCCAAAAGTTTTCACGGTAGTCGACTCGGCGACAGATCTTTGACAAAATACTTTAATTACATCATTATTGAGGATGCTTCACGCTTCTATGGAACAAACGATCCTTCTGTTTTTTTTTGGCTTTCCTGTTTTGTATTTTCGAAGCTTGTCATTATTGAGATAAATTATGCGAAACTTTATGCTGTTTATCAGATTGATTTTAGAAATAATTGAGTCTTTCTTGTGATTTATGTAAAATTGTTAATTTTTTAAGCTTACTTATAATGATATTAATAAATTCATAAGATACTAAATATTCAGATCTTTATAGTTACTTGAATTAATAAAAAAATCTTTAATTAACCACTGCCAGAAATAGTTAGAGCTCATTATTACTCAATGTAATTGAAAAAAGTGTATCCTATTGAATTTTTTAAATTTCTTTAATCTACATCAGAAAGAATAACGCATATTGGCTTAATGAACAATGAAGTATAAAAAAATTAGTCCGATGATTTAACTAATATCGATAATCATTAATAAAATATTATTTATCCGATAAATTTACCAAAAACGATAATTGCTTTACTCAATTCTTCAAAAATTCTCGCGTCTTATATCCGTGTTTACGCGCGCGCGTGTGTATATATGCATACGTTCACCAAAATGGCGTCATTGGTTCTCTCCCGGTTCCGCAGTGAAATCGCGTGTGTTAAACTTCTATTTTCAAGAATATAACCACGTTGTATATATATCTAACTCATATAATCGGGAAGGGAAACTCAAGCATTATACAAGAAAAGAAACTCTCCCACACGTCTAGAGAATGAAAGATCTAGTGTATATTACAAAAGAAAAATAAAGAAAGAAGAAAAAAGGGGCAAAAGAGAAGAAAACGTGTACGTATAAGAAGAAAAACGAAGCTTATACATACATAAAATGAGATGGAGAAATAGAGGAAGAGAAAAAAAGACACCACGAAACTGTAATACGTATTCAGAGTGATGCGAGAAAGAAAGAGAATATATATATATATATATATAAAAAGGCTTTTTATACAAGCGCAGCGAGCGCCTGGCAATATAACCATAAAATGCAGATAATGGCCGAGCGCGATTTCAACGTGGAGAAAGAAAAACTCCATGTTGAAAAACGTGCAACACGCAAACCACATCTCACTCTCCTTTCCTTACCCTTCGTTTCGTATATACATATAGAAGTTTCTTTCTTCCTTTTTTTCTTTTCTTTTCTTTTTTTTTTGCGGCAAAGAGACGAAGAATAAGAAGAAGAAGAAAAAAGAAAAAGAGTAATAGTTGGAGAGGGGAATAAAAACGAGCTTTGGAATTTAATGGAAATAAGACGCTTTTATATAGCTATCGCGTGAATAGATGAAGAAACCGAATGGGAAACCGTCGCCAATGCTTTTTTTTTCTTCTTTTTCTTCATCTTCTTTGATACTTTAGACAAGCGACTCTATGGCTTGACCCTACTATTTTTCTATACACGTATAGCGCGACTTTATGTCTATCACAACTCCTTTCGAGAATTTCTTACTTTTATTTTCTTTTTCTTCTTCTTTTTTTTCTCTCAATTGTTTGTTGTCTTTTGATTCTTACTGTGGATTGGATATATTCTCTTTTGCCTTGTTTTTATGACGATTCGAGCTATTCGTTGCGCAACTACGACGATCGTGAGAAGATCGAATGATTTCATAAGGGAATCAATTCTTGTTTGTGTGTGAGCTTAAAGATTTTTGACGAACGAAAAACAAAATTTTTAATAAATTTAACATTTTTCTAATTCGCTTATAGTCGTAGAAAATTTTGATATACTGGAATATTGCATTGGTAATAGTACTTACATTAAAAAACATCAGTTTTCATGCACAAAGTGTATAAATAAGTTTGCAAAGTAAATTATATTAACAAGCGTAAATCGACTAATATCCATGCATATATACATATTAAAAAAGCAAATAGTACATGAAGAAACTTCATAGCAAAATACGAGAAAAAAAAGTAACACACAATAAAGAATTCATCAAAGTAAATTAAAATAAGAAATAATGAGAGCGCAATACCAAAACGACAATAAAAGTGCGAAATAAAATCGACATAATGAAGTGATTGTTCAATTTTTTTTTTGTTGGATTGTTTATTTTTATTTTGCGTACCAAGAGCGTCTAAGGTGCAGAGATCATGAAGAGCTGATGGAATTGGAGTTGCAGCTGTTGCGTTCGAAATGTTGCATGCTGCAACAATAGAGATAAACAATTTTGATGCTCTTATATTAAATTTCTTTTTTTTTTCAATTAAAAAAAAAGAAATATTATCCTCCTCTCAACATAAAATCTAATGAAGTATTTCTTTTTTTCCCCCTTTAATTTAATCTAATCATAAAAGAACGTTTTCATTTTATTGTTTGAAAAAATGAAGAAAAAAAAATTTTTTTTTTTTTACATTTGTTTGAATAAAACATTCAATAAATGACGCAAGCCGGTAAACAGTTAAAAATTTACATTAGTTAGATGTATACCTTAGGATTGTATCTATTACACGTTGTCATACAACGTAAAACATTGCTTCTTTTATTTATTTTTTTCTTCTTTTTGTCTTATTTCGGTCGTACCTTTTTTTTCTTTACTCTCTTGATCTTGAAGAGCATACACGTACGATAACGACGAAAAAGAAAGAAAAAAAGCTAGGCTCGATGATAACGATTTTCGAGATCACGCGATTTTCAGGTAAGATAATACTCGACAATATTGCCGGAATCTTTGAAGATATAGAAATTTTTGCCTTGTGGACTTTAGAGCCTTTTCGTGTGCGACGATATTTAAATTTAATTTACGCGAGTTTTTCATTAAAAAAGTTATTTTTCTTTTGATTTTTTATATTTGCGGATATTATTTTTAATTAATTTTAGGAGGCGATGTTTCAAAAAATTTATTGTTCTTAGTATAAGAACTCATTTTATTTAAAGAATAAAAATTTGTTATGTGAATTGTTATATTATTCTTTTATGTATGGAAATTCAATGTTTGTACAATTTATCTTCGTAAAAGCAAATACAAATTGAAAATTTTATTATATAAATAAAAATATTCATAAATCCAAGTTGATTAAAAATTTGACATTATACACAAGATCTTAAAAAAATCTTCCTAAGTGGATTTATTCATCTAGATTATTTAAAGATGTTGAACGGTTATTTTTTCCCTCTTTTTCTCATAATCGCGTTTGCGCGTAACTCTTTTTTTTCCAAGTTTACCGTATATAGTCGGTTAAGATTATCTCTCAAATATTTGAATGTAATTAGATGTTTGCCCTGTCTGTTTGCGGCAGTTCTCGTATATCTAGAACAAGGCGCGTAAGCTTTCTTGTATTTTTTTTTTCTTTTTTTTTCCTTTCCTGTAGCGTCTCGCGGTTATGTGATAACTTATTTTTTCTTAGAGTAGAGCATTCTTAATGTCTAATTTTTATTAATATTTATTTTAAATAACAATGAGAGTTGAATTGAAAAATTGTTTAAGTTTATTTAGGTCTTACGGGATAAATTTAATTGTCTCTAAAATTCAAAATTTATATTTGTTATTATTAAAATTGTAATCCTAACAGCTTATTTGTTTATCAAAAAACATAATCTTAGGCTATTTATTTAAACTTTGATAAAATTAATTAAAAGTATCATTTATCATTAATTAAACAAGAATAATTAACAATCATTAATTAAATTTTATTATAACATGCTTTTGAGAAATTAATAGCCTCGTATAAAAAATTTTTCATTTCATAATTTTAGCTTAACTTTGAATATTAGAAGCACAGTTTAAATGTACGAACTTTTGTTTACTATACCCCTTTCAACTTTATCATTCGACATATTTATATTTAAAATGTCAATATTGCTTTGACAAGAGTTTGGTAAATTTTGAAAAGATGAGAATTGTTTGATATTTATTTGCCTTTTAAAATATAAGCATTATTAAAGTAGATACTGTGCAAAATAAGTGTTTCCTTAAAAATAATCAAAAATATAGAATTTTATTGAAAGTAACAGAAATTTTAGAGTTTTATCTTTAAGAAATATGCTAAATTTGTACAGTAGGACTTGTTATAATAAATATATAAATGAAAGTAGAATTTTGATGATTAAGTTGAAAATAATCTTACCTGGATTTGGTTGACTTTGATACGCTGTCTTTTTCATCCATTCGTAAGGACTCCTATTTTGTCCATGTCTCATAGAAGCTGTATTGTTGTTGTTAGCCGTATTAATGTTATTGTTATTGACCGATGGTGATGCCGGTGTACCGGGACTGCTCACTTCACTGCCGCTTACGGTTATCGGAGGACTTGGTTCACCAGTGCCAACGCCGTTATTGTTATTACCCTCGTCGCCGCTCCAATCGATTTGTCCTTGTAACGCGGTTATTTGTAATTGTTGCTGCTGTTGCTGCTGCTGTTGTTGCTGCTGCTGATAAGCAGCTTGATGATGCTGATATTGCAAATACGTATGAGCGTGTGGATGAGGTGGCCATAACGCGGCGACGTCGTGTTGCTCGAGGTATTGTTGAGCAGCCGCAGCTTGATGATGATGAGCCGCTGCAGCTTGCTGATAATTGTACCAAGCGCACTGTTGACTTTCGGCCGTTAATTGCTGCTGCTGCGTCTGATGATTTGAATTCGTTAATTGCTGGCTCTGTTGACCGCTCGTCTGACTGCCGGGCGACATTGGCGTTGGGCTACTCTGTTGATTTGTTAACGCACTCTGTTGATGAGCAATACCCGCTTGCTGGCGATACATCAGCGGATTGTAATACGACACCATATTGCTGATTTTAATTATCAGCTCGAACTTATTTTTTCTTTCAGTTATTTATAAAATTATTATTAAAAATCTTTTAAATCTTTATTTTAAAAGTAAACACCCCTACGATATTTTGCTCTCTTTAACAAGGGTATACTCGTCTCTTAAATTGTCTCCATTATTTTGCCAGTTCGATAATTCACTTTGCACTTCGCGCACAAGTTTAAAAAAAAAAAAAGAGAGGAATCCGTGCGATTTATTAAACGACACTCAAATTCGCGCACTCAGAAAACGAAAGAACCAAAAAAAAAAAAAGAAATTTTTTTTTTTTTTCGAAGAAGAAATCTTTAGAAAATCCAAGATTTCTTCTTTTCGTTTTAGCTATAATGCGTATACTTTTATTTGCGTGTACTTAAATAAACGCGTGAGAAATAATTTGATGTTCAAGGTATGAGCGACGGCTCGTTTGTGAGAAACTCTTTGGGTTAAGAATAGCCGGAGCACAGAGAGTGAGCGACTTTGACTCCGCCCGTTAGTTACACACAGAGGGACAGCCTACCTGCCTTCGTCGTCCCCCCCCCACCAAATATTCAACGCTTTGACTAACCAATCGTAGTTAAGGCAATGGCGCCCAATGACTTTTTCGCTTAACTTACATCTATACGTGCGATATATACATATACACATGCATATATATCTAAACGCGCGTGCGGACGACGATGAAAAAAAAAACTTGGCGTTTCAAAAAGCTTTTTACATATATACTGATAACAATATCTAAAGCTATATAAGAATCTATATTTAATGAGTCGAATCTTGATTTTAAAAGTCTTTTAAATTTTAATTTTTTTACTAATTACACGTAAACAAATAGACGCCTTTTTTCTATTTTCATTTTACAAATTATATAACATGCCGAATTTTACAACTTTATTTAGTACAATGCTATTAAACGAATCTTTAAATAAGATCAAGAAATAATGTATTTCAGGTAAAATTTTTCTAAGTATAATAATGAAATAAAAACGCAATTACGTATATTAATTATAAATCGTTTACAGTCTATAAACATATAATAATTAGTAAACCATACCAATAGTCAGATAAAACGATGCATTTATGAACGTACCCTTTGTAAAATCCATGATTATCCACCTGCATTTAAAACCATCCAAACTAAGGTGGATTATATATCCTTTTCAAATACATTAAATACTTTATTTGTATCTGCTTTCCTTGTCGCGTTCATCTTTCCTTCATTCATAAAGTTTTTGACTTTTAAATACTCTGGAAAATTATTAACCCTTTTAACCCTTTACACCAGCATTTTACCCATGTCATACTCTGATGATGATGGGGGCACATGATACAAAATATAATTTAACTTTAAATTTAAGTCTTGTTTTTAGATATTCAGGTAGTAATATATTGAGCGTGCATATATTTTGTATTATAAATTTATTCTTTCTCTTTCTTGCGGATAATATTTTATTGTTGAACGAGGGTGGGGAGGAGCGCTGTGAGCAATAAAACCTTACGTATACAAGGAATGATTGATGATACTTTTAAAGCAAGTGTTTTTTAAAACTTTACAGCTATTTATTAAATTGACAATTATTATTGCTTTATTGTTTTTTTTATAATATTTTGCTTTTCTATATATGAATTTATGAATACATTATTCCCACGTGCTTACCTTTTGTTGGTAGTTTTTTATATTTTACTTTGTGTATTGTTACAACCGATTAAAATTGTTAATTTTTTTATACGTAAGCAGATTTAATTTAAATTATTTGAATTTCACATCGATGCCATATAAAAAAATAAAAATTCTCAGTAATTTATGATTAATTTAATAAATATATTTATTAAATTAATCATAAATAACTGAGAATTTTTATAATTAATTTTTATTTTTACTATAGGTTACCTATAGTGCGTATTTAGTGCATAAAAAAAAGTAATTACAATAAAAAAAGAAAATGTATTTATATAGAACATTATTTCACTAGTAAACAATATAGGTCACTCTCCCAACAGTAAGTCCCCCGTACGAGTCGAAATATAGCTTGGGTTGTGAAAAAGGACGAGCGGTAAAATGACCAATGGACACGTGTAGTATAGCGTATACTATTTTTTCCGACGATTAATCAAAATTCGTTAATTTAACGTATTGTAATAATGACCCTGTTAATTTATTATTGAACAAAATTATTTTGCCCGCTATAGTTGGCAAAATTATTTTTTATCAGCTAATAAAATTATTTTGACCATTGCTGAACAAAATACACGACTGAAATCAATGAGCAGAATAATTTTGTTGAAAACATGTAGTAAATTTTTTAGATAAAATAAGCATAAAAAATCGAGTTCTGCTTACGGCGTTCACAAAAATAATATAGTTATAATTAGAAATTTTGAATTATTGAAATAATATAAATATAACTTGTACCCTGGTAGAAAATGAAACGCTTTTTCTACCATTTTATGGCCATTTCTTTAAAGTGAAGAGCAGAAAATGGGAATGTTTTATGGCCATTATTTGAACTAATATGAAACGTTTTTTTCAACCTTCATAGTGCTAAAAAATGCTAATAAAATGTTGAGTCTGATCCACTATTATTTGAATATAGATAGTTAACAGTAGAGTCTATCAAATTGTGCTCTAATTGATTACTATTAAGAATCATTTAAGGTTTTTTCTTGAAAGTTATCATTAATCATTAATAGAATCACTTTTGTTAATATATTCGCGCGTATATTTTGAGTTGTGATCGGATTGTTAGAGGTTATTTTTAAACGATTAATAAAATTTTCCATTTATTATTTTAAAAAACGATATTTTTATACTCGTTTCGTACTGCGTTTCATATTTTTACTTTAATAAAATTTAATATTATTTTTATTTTTATAAATTCCAATAAAAATAAACATTGACGAAGGAATGTGAATAAATACTAATCTATATTTTCTCGCCACGTGGCAAAAGTGAGGTTATGATTTTACCTATGATCTGAAAAATTAAGGACTCATTACTAAAAAGTTATATAACTAGTCAAAAAAAGTTGTCCACAGTTTACCTAATTTTTAGATAGCTGTTACTCATTTTTTCTCTCCGTTTACTTAAAATGCGTATTTTTTTGGCTAAATACAAAAATTTTGAACAACATTTTTAAATTAGCATTTTTTGCCTATAAGATGCTAACCAATATACCAAAAAATTTGAGCTCTGCAGATTCAGCAAAAAATTGCCATTTATTCGCCAATATTGACATGACAAAATATTACTATTGAAAATGGTCATAAATTGTTGTTTACACCATTTTTAATGTTCAAATTTCTACCACGGTATTTATACTATTCTCATATTTACATTTATCTTCATTATTTTAGTGTTTACATTTAAAAGGTTACAGACAACTTTGGTAAATACGAGATCGTGTGAAACTTTTAAAGATTAACATGCGAGGCAATAAATTTTTCCATAAAATAATATTAAAATTATAAATTCACCAATAACTATAACATTATACACATCTTTTTTCAACATTTTTTATCATTTCAAAGCCTTTCTTTACCCGTTTAAAAATCTATTGTTTTCAAAATATATACAAGCCCTTCGTTTCTCATCTATGATCTTTATTTTAACACTTTGCGGGTGAATAAAAAATTTGCGTAGATAATAAATTTTTTTATTTATAAATTGTTGAAAGTTTTTCGGTAAAATATTACTGGAATGCCGATTATAAATCCAAAACTTATTCTGATGAATTTTTTTTTGAAACGCAAGAAAAATAAAAATCTAGAGACAATATTGTTATAAGTAGAGGGCGGCGCACATGAAGATCAAGGCGGAGAACGAAGGATTAAAATTTAATTAATATTTTAATGATACTTTAAATAAGCTAATTGTTGCTCATAACTAAGTTAAAAATCAAGAATTAATTGTACTCAATAATAATATAATATATAGAACTAAAGTAATTTAACTTTAGGAATAATATACACAAGAAAAACATATTTAATTATTAGTTTCTAATGTCCCAAAAACAAACATTCAACCTTTTCGAAAATAAAATTGACAAATGTTATAAATAAAAAAAATTTCCATAGAAATTCGTACAAAAGAATTTAAAACTTGTTGGTGAAACTACTATTGTACCATTCTAATCTTAAAATTATATTTCAATATGATTATTCGGTTCTCCTATGTATAAAAAGTACAGTTTACAACGAATGTGACAAGGTTTCATTTACGTAACGAAAAGTTTATGGTCTGAGCCAAAGACGAGTAAAAGTACCATATCTCATTTTTTAAGGAGGTTTCGGCGTTTAGGGCTGTAATCTGGCGGAGGCTCCGTAGTAAAAAGACAAAAAATATATTGTATTGTGTATGCTTCTTATATACACGTAGCAATTTTTGCCGTTATACAAAATCAAGCCTATCGATTCTCGAATAAAAATAAAATTTAATAATTTTATCAACAGAATTCTTTCCATGTATACATACTTAAGTAATGTTGAAGAAAAAAATTGAATATTTCCTCGTTAAATCATGTTATGATTATTGTTATAAATATAAAAGCTTACAAATATATTTAAATATTTAAAATTTACAAAAAATCTAATTTTATCATCATATCTTTGTTAGATCAAGTATACATGTACAACAGATAAGATATACTAGTACACTAGTAACCACATTAGCATTTTTTTCAGGTATAGCGAAAAACAGAAAAATATTTGTAATAATGGTGATACGCGTATGCCAAAAAATGAGCAGCGTTATCCGCTCACGGTTGCACGCTTTTAAATACGCGCGCTTGGTTTTTTCCCTTTTTAATAAATACAGTCCATCCATAAAACTCTTCTGAAATTAGTAATTATCAGTGTCGTTTTTGGACAGCTCTTCGTGTCAGGTAAAAGACAAAAAGTTTTCTTAAATTTTATTCTTCTTCTCACCTCCGTAGACGTTTTTCTTTTTATTTTTATAATAGTGTTGTATATACGCTAAATGTTATATTGAGGGAAAAAGATTTCTTCTATTTTTTTTTGGGGTTTTTGTTTCAGCGTGTAAGAGAGACGCATTACTCGGATTTACTTTATAATTTAAGTTAGCAGTGTGCAAATACGACTTATGTATTTGAAGAAATAAACGAACAATTCTATTTTGGGTTTTTCCTTTTATTTATGGATTTTTATTAAAGTCTTTATTGCAGCTCCTTATATTTTTATAAACGCGGTCGTTCGGACCGACACGCTTTTAAAGCTTTTACCTTTTTCCCCATATTGAAGTACAACGTGACTTACTCGTTTAAGAAGTAACGGTGCTTTTCTTTTCTATTGTCAAAATTTTGAAGTTTGAAGTTTGCGAGTCGAAACTTGTAGTGCAAAATTCAAAGAATTCTTTTATATATGACAGTTCAGCTTTTATCAAATTAACATTTACTAAAATAATATTATAGAGGTATATTTGTTTAATATATCTTTTAGTATAAATATAAAAAATTTATTCTTAAAGTTTTAAAATTTATTTGATAACAACATTAACAAACAGGATACGAAAATTTCCCAAAAAAAAGAAATTATTTAAAAAGCCTAAAATAATTAAAAATTACAAGTAAATAAACATTGCAAAATTAAGACAATTCTCTGTTCGACTAGACGGTCTGATTCACAGCCTAGCTCAATAAATTATTTTATAACATCTACAACGTATACTTGCAAGCTTTCGAAATACAACAAGATTTTCACTATGCAACACTTGGATGTTATCGTATATATTTCAAAAGATAGCTTTTCTTCTTTTATAATCTGAAAAAATGAATCCTCTTAGTGCATCTTCGCTCAAGTTTCATAAATCAAAGGCGCGATAGTAATTCAACGCGCATTTACAGAAAACGATTCAAACGTTTAAACTTTCTGTTATAGGAATTTATACGATTAATAATCTTTGTACATTTTATGATCAATTTATTTCATTCATAAAACGTTCTCTCGTTACAACTGTAAACTTATAAATATTTTCATTTAAACGATTTAATTAGCAATGATGAACGATTGCACGGATTAAATTGCGCGCGATCGTATATTTCTATTGTGTGTGTTGAATTCAAAATATTTAACATATGTAACATGATAATAGGTAAGCTTGAGGTTACATATACATTGTCGTATTTTAATTGTCTTTCCTTTCAAGCTTTTAATAATGTTTATATATTTAGGTTGTAAATTCATTAAAATTTTAATTTTAGTACTAGAATTTCTAATATTTATTATTTGTTTTTTAAACTTTGTTCCGATTCTTATAATAGTAAAATAAAATAAATAAATTTTCTGAATTTGTCAAAAATTTTTTCTAGTAGTTCAAGCCTGTAGATCCTTGTAGATTAGTGTAAAGGATTAAAATTATTATAATATAGTATAAGCTTCTGAAAAGTATAATTAAACTGGTAATAGCTCTATCAAGCTACAAAATTTATTGTGGAAGATTATAGTTAGACAAACGTTCTTCATATGTACATATATAACGTTAAAAAGAAAACGCACAGAATAATAAAATTATGTTTTGTTGTAGTATGCTGTATGTTGTAGTTTTTATGTATATACAGAAATACATAAAATATTTTATACATGAAATTTTATTGATTTTTCATAATTATCTCAGTTAACATTTTTTATTTTTAGCAATTTATAATGATGCACTTGTGAATAGTTTGGGCGCCAAAATGTTTTCCGTTGTTGATAGAGATCGTCGGCGTCACCAAAGTTTTTCCGAAATATTTTTGTCTGTTGTTTTTTTTTTATTGTTCTAAAAATTCATTATAAGCAAACAACTATTTGAGTCTATCGGATTTAAAAAATATATCTATGTGTAACGATTTAAAAAATGCATTTTCTTGTACACAATCTATAAATATACAAAATTTTTTTAAAGTTTACTAATTTTTTAATAGAAAACAGTGTTTAAAAAAAAATTGTTAGTAACAATTCTCAAAAGTTAATACGATTTTATGAAAAACTTCCTGTATTAAAAAGTGAAAATTTTGAATTTTTACAGAAAATTGCTTACAACACTTGTACATTTTCCAAATGTTCACCCGAAAAATTCGTAATCAGTAGACAAATATCCTTATGAGAAACCTTAGTGGAACTCAATCGGTTACCAAAACCCTTTTAGCCACCTGAATTAGAATTTTAATTTTAATCATCAGATTATTATAATTAAAAATCTAAATAAATATTATTATAAGCAAAAGATGTTTTGCAAAAGTTTGCAACCAAGCGCAATATGATGGTCTTTAAGGCACAGTGTCATTAGTGTACGTGCATGTCACAATATTTATCCCAAAGTACAGTTAACTTTTTCTCAAATAGGTTCCTCTAACAAAACTTTTACACTCACAATAACCGACTTAGCCCCCCCTGACAAAAAGAAATTCAGCTTTTATTCTTATGAGGTCCCTTTCTTAAGGTATGTATGTATATATATACACTCTCTATTCAAAAACTTCCCTGTTTACCGTTAGATTTTTATTGAGGGCTTGGGGAAAACCTACATAAATTAAGCGGATTATATTTAATAAATTTTATTGCCGCTTCATAATTTTTAAAAAGACGAGTTAGCGTAAATATTAATTGCGATGCTAACAAAATTATGTGCAGTTGTATAAACTAATAATTTTTGCTTTTACAATATTAAGTGGATGAATATTGAGAGAATCGCAAATAAGAAAATCTAGTAAATCATTATATAATTATTTAGTTAAAAATATAGAATATGTTATTGTAGTTTAGTGACATTTAATCTTATCGTATTTGAAAACAATTATTATGTTACAAAAAATATTCTATGAATAAGAAGTCATTTATTTTTATAGAAAAGGCGTGCGATTTCCTTTAAATATACATATAAAAAATAAACGTACACAAGTTATCTTATTTAATAAATTATAAAGGATTGTAAAAGATTTGTTGAAATGTTGATATCGAGATTTACCGTTAGATGTCGTATATCATTTCGCAAGGTATGTAATGGTTTCAAGATAATCTTTAGATTATCAGAAGGCCACTTCAAATGACATGAGCAAATGTCAAGAGTTTTACAGAACAAATATTTTTTTTTTATGGAGATAACAGTGTTTTTTTCTATTACTTCAATATTCGACATTCAATTACACTTGAATTTCCTAATAAAAAGTATTAAGAGTATTTTTAAAAATTTTAAATAATATAAATAAATTAAGTGAATAAATAAGTAATAAATCAAATTATCAAAAATCTAAATCAACGATGGCGATTCCAAGCGCTAAGATAATACATGAGTAATAAAATGAATTATATTAAAATTCTCAAACTATTAACATATTAAAATTACCATTGCTATAATTGCAAAGGCTATTGAATTTATAATTTTCAATCCGTTTTTAATCTTCATTTCTGATTGTTGATAACTTTAAAACAATATTTTTTTAACGAAATAATGCCAAAATTAAAGGCTTTATCTCAAAATAAACACATTATTTCAATGGGTTGCATAAAATAGACAGGTGTTCATTAATGATTTTTTAAAAAAACGCTAATTTTTATTAAATTTCATAAAATTATTGCCAATATACCATCTAGCTCCGACTCTAAATAACCTTAAGGTCTAACTCTAGCAATTTTAATATTTTCTTGTAAGAAAACATTGCCTGTAGTTTCAACAAAATCAGTGGTTTGTAGTTCTGATATTCTCCTAGTTGATAAAAGTTATTTGCCGAATTAAAAACCATACATTTATTACGATAGAAATTGCTTTAAAAAAAATTTAATAAATAAGAACTTAGAGCAAATCATAATCTTGCATTATTTCATTGTAAAATAATTAGATATAATAAATAATGTTAAATTAATCAGCGAATATTTAAATGAAAATTTATGCTACAGCTGAAACAATCAGAAGAATAATTCCAAGTAGCTTTGAATCATTAGGGTCTTGGTTGCTCCTTTAGCCTCACGATCCTTTCAATCTTTTCTTTCGCGATTTACGAGTAGGAAAATTATAGCAATAGATGTCCACAGAATGTCGAAAAAGGACCGCTGAAGAAAAGTGGCACCGTGACCTAAACACAACAAGAATTGCACCAACAGCAGGGAAACTATAAATAAAAAGTCATAACGGACGATGGACCGCTGACAAGCAGTAGTACCAAAGACTTTTGTTCATCATGTCAAAATAGCGCCTTCCTCACCGACTATTCCTCTTTGGACGCTAACTTACTTTAAAGGATGTCTTAATAGCTTCACCAAAAAGTTCATTATTCTTATGGAATTCAAGTGGACCTTTAACTTTATTCTTTAATATTTTTTTAATCTGATATTTAATATTTTTTTATATGATATTAAAAAGTTTAATTAATTCTTCAAAATTACTTATGAGTAAGATGCTAATCTTATGGCTAGTTCCCAGTAGTGTGGATTCCTGCAAAATCTTTGACTGCACCTCCCTCATAGTGAAAGAGTAAGTAAGACTGTACTATAAGGGATGAAGAAATTAAGCTTGGATGTATTGCATGACCGAGCGCAAATGTAAGATTGTATGTTAGAATGTTTGGACTACAACGTTCTTCCACGCTTGCTCTATTTAATACAACCGAACATCTTAACATAGTATTACTTAAACGTGAAATTTTTAGAGTAACATATGAATACAGAATACTCAATAGGTGCAGATGATTTTCTTTTTTTGATAATTAATTAATAAATCTTATAATTATCGATTAGTAAATTTAGATAGAAAGAACCAAGAAAATGTAGCCATGCTGATGCGTTGCATTAAAAAGTTCCGGACTCGAATACGTCTGAAGCTGAAAAGTGAATTTCAGTGAGTGAAAATCCCATATCACCACCAAGAATCTAATTTTTGAAAATGTTTTTCTAGTCTCCATAGGATGAAAGTTATGGAAAAAAAAACAGAAAAAGGAGAAGAGAAGCCAACAGGAAAAACAAAACAAAAAATAATCATATAAACGACTTAACAATAGATCAACTATTATATTAACTAAATAAATAAAAGTAACTTTTTGCTGAAAATAATTATTTTCATAAACTACAGTACAATTAAACATGCTATACACAAAGAAAAAAAAATTAAAAAATCATATTTTTTCTGCTCACGTGTAAACAACACTAATTATACTTATACAAACAAAATCTATGTTCTTCATAGCAATTATATTATATTAGGGATCTGTAAAGTTTTTATATATTCGAAAAAGCCAAAACTATAAAAATAAAATCCATTACAATCAATAAAAGGATTAAAGTATACTTAAAATAATTAGTGCTTCCCGTACATAAATATACCAGTGGCTCAAAATCTAAAAGGCTCGTCATTACATTATTATTGGAAAACGATTTTATAATTGTCGTTCAAATAAATCGATCTATAAGTTTATTTGTCAAATAAAACGATAATTCTTAAAATAAATATTATATTTAGTATGGAGCGATCCTTTTAAATCAAATGTTACACTAATTTATAAGTTAAATATTTAATCGCTTACATTATAATTTGCAATGCAATCAATTATATTGATAAGCATTGATTGATTATTGTTTGATATACAATTGCATGATTATAGTTTCGTTTTTGTTGTATAGCCATTTTCTGCAAAAAAGTCTGCTTTATTGTTTAAATTTTAAATATTTTGCAAAAATTTTTATGATATACAAAAAATTATTCCACATGTTGATCTGCATTGCCTTGACCAAAAGTCCTGCTCATATAGTCAGTACATACGCACATTTACTTGACCTCCTTTAAAATGACTCGCTCGTTGTATTTTGAAGAAAATAAGTTTTTGTTATTTCTTCATTTAACTTAAGTGGTACCTCTGTGACTGCTATAAAATGTTTATATTACTGCTTCTCAATTAAAAACGGAGCGACGTCCTCATTGTCTTCGTTTTTGAAAAGTTTTAGCTGCCGCAGGGATATTGTCGGGGGAGGTTATTGTGTCCATATTATTTAAGGGTCAGAAGAAATTTTGAGCAAAATGTACCCTTAAACTTAGAACATCATGAGAGTGACAATTGTTAAAAAGGATCCTTAACGATACCTAACTGTACAATATTACGGTGGTAATATAAAAGTAATTATACCTGTATATCCCGAGTAAATCTGCTATACTAGTATATTACAAAACTATATATACAACGCTCATTTTCGCATACCCAAGCCATGGGGACAGAAAAATTTTTAGAACATCTTGTTAGTACATTAGCTTTAATCTCCGTATTCGAAACGAACCCCGAGCCCTTTTTGTCTGTAAATGCACATAAAGAAGGTGCCCTCAATACAATTTAGTATACTTACCGAATTTCAATGTTGTAAACTTTTTCTACAAATCCAATCCTCGTTACACTCTGTATATATATTTATATGGAGGGCTATTTTCTACTGGGTTTATCCAGTAAAGTTGTTTTTTTTTTTACACTACTTATAAACAGTGTTAAATGTATATATAAAATAACTAATTGGTTGTTGACTCTTTGAGTTTTGAGCATTGAGTGGTGTACAATTCGTATTGGTTTTGTAATTAAGAGATGTCAAAATAATGCCAGAAAACTAATGGGTTTACTGAATTATTGTACAAATAAACTTGTTAAGTCACGGAAAGGTTATCTAGTTTAACTTTTTGGTGTATATAGATTTAGAGGATGTGTATGGTAATAATGATGATTGCTCATATTTGTATAAATAACGCAACCTTCTTATACAGTGCGTTGAAAATGAAAAATTATTAACTCATAACAATAAACTATAATAAACGATTTACAGTTTGTTAATCACGAAGATTGACTTATACGCTATGTGGTATCATGTTTTATTTACTCTTTTTTAATATCTTGCAATTATAAATTCTTTTTTCATATGTACAATGAATGTTAGAAAATTCTTCTTTTTTTATTACAGATACAAGATGATTATCTAATCGCTTAATCTAGGATGATAAATAAAAATTATAAATTGAAATGCTGTAATTAATTATTCCTCAAAAATTCATCCAATACAGTTTTACGTAACGAGAAAAACTATTATGTAAAATTATTAATTTGCATAATTTATTTGTAATCCAGTCGATTATTTAATGTAACAATAAAAGAAGCCTCATTTTAACGAATCCTCCATTACAATTACTGCTCATTACAAAAACTAAACGCTAACGTTATTAGTACAGAATAACCCCTTAATAAAATTTACAAACCAACATTTTTTTTCTTCAACTCTCAATAAAATTCTCTTCTTTGAAAAAAAGAAGAAGAAGAAGAAGAGGAAAAAAAAGAGTACCTCTCTAATTCTGTAAGACAATAATGAATTAATTGCTTTAGCAGTTACCCATAACGACAAAAGGATTTGAAGAATATATATATACATAGATATATTAGACACATGCCGTTAAAAGTTTCGGAAAAGCTTTTATTACAAGAGAAGAAGAAGAAGAAGAAGCGATGATGATGAAGAAGAAGAAGTCGCGCGCGTGCGCACGCGTATATATAACCCATGCACAACTAAAATTGAAAAAAGAAGGGGTTACGAGGCGCAAATAAACTCGTAATTTATAATGGCACTATAAAAATAAAAGCATTTTGGTTTTAGAGAGACAAACACTTTTACAAACAAAAGAAATATACTATAGGATATTATCATACAGCTCATTATCCTTTGACTTTTTGGGATTTAACCCTTTCGAAAAATCAGTTAATATTTGGAAAATTATGAGGGTAGAAGGCTGTTTTAAAATTTAAATGTTCAGAATTTCAAAAGCTCAAATCATCATTTCACGCTAAAGGTCGCAATGAACATCAAGATCATCTTGTTTCTGTTGAATATTTTTTTAGCAATCACACATATCGTTATACATTAATTTTTTAATTATAAATCGAAATTTTTAATAAGGTATAAACTACTTTAAGTTTAGCCCATAATTAATTCACGAATTTATCCCAATTATGAAAAATAATTTGAAAGAATAAAGTGCGCACTTCTTTTAAATTCAAGCAGAAAATAAATGCCATTGAAATTAACAACAATAAAATGTTTAAAGACTTGACCATCATAAAGTTCTTCGGATCTTGGAAACGTCGTTATAAAAGTCCATCATCAAATTATTTCTCATGAAAAACTTGTGGCAAATAAAAAAAAAAAATCTCCCGTAGCCCAGATTTCTCAGAAACAATTCCAAAACCAAGTAACACATATAAGTTTGATACGCGCTTATATCATTCGAAAGAAAAAATAAAACAAAATTAAAAAAAAATATATAAATAAAATAAAGAAAGAAAAAAAATTATGGCATACATATAAAATGAAACTCCGACATTATAATGCGCTCGCCCTTCGATCGACTGCATCATCGTTTTCGTTCGTGATTCTCATTAAAAAAGAAAAAAAAAAGGTTAAATCGGTTTATAACTCCTTCTCGACAGGCTCACACGAAACTTTTCCGGCGGCCCCAAAACGAACGTATAGAAACTTAACAGACATGACTTTAAGGAAAGGCATATATATACAAGCAAGAGAGTGTCTCTCTCTCTCTCTTTTTCTCTATAAGTGTACATGTAACTTAAGAAAAAGGAGAAAAAAAAGTTAAAAAGGAGTAAGGGAGAAGGATGAAGAATAAAAAAAAAACCTAGTGAAACATGCACGCGGAAGGCCGCGCTACGGAGTCTTTTGATATGGAAAAAAAAAGAAGCGAGATAGAGAAACGGTATAATTGGCGGATATCTCTTGAGCGTGTAAGAGAGCCGACTTTAATGATCGACTTGTAAAAATGTTCCTTCATTTTTTATTCTTCCTTTTTTATTGCCATCAATAAAACTGGCTGCACTGCCGTCTTCTCTCTTTTTTTTCTCTCGTTCCTTCTTGCTCTTTCTCACTTTTTGATATATACATGCAAGACCCGTTGCGTGATCCAATGCTTTTTTAGATTTTATATATATACATATATATATATATATATATATGCGTATTATAATGTTTATATAGTCGCGCACGCGCAGCTTTCTTATCTTAGGAAACGAAAGCATGACTTTGTTATATATACAATACCTTTTGTTGATTTGTTTCGTCAAAAGAAAAACAAGGAAAATATTTTTTATTTTATTTTGCAAAGTACTCTTTTTTTTTTTAAGCTTTCATTTGTTTTTGATTTATTCAAGTTAGAATTATGAGCGAAGTTTGATTTTTATTTTGTTCTTTTATTTTTGTTACACATATATATTTCTAAAGGACTTGGAGTGTAAATTTTATGTTTTTATTGCTCGAATTTAAAATAGAATGTACAATTTTTACAAATTTTACTTCGAAAAAATGAATAATGATCTGATTAAATTTTAAAGAGAAATAAAATATTAAATGTTTTCAAAATGTTAATACTAGGGCTTGAATCTTCATTAGATTTGATTTCAATTTTTCTAATTAACCAAACTCCTCTATTAATAATCTCATAAAAAAATAAATATTTCTATTTACTTAAAAAAAAGATTAAAATTAAAGAATAATTTCATGAAATTCCTTACGTCAGGTATACCTCATAAGTATAAATCGAAAAGCAAAAAAGAAAAGAGAAAAAAAAGCTTGAGAATTCAAATTGACGAGAGGACATACATCTAACATATCCACTTGGGAGAAAAGCTGAGCTATAGTTTATAAGGTGATGTTTTCCCGTGGTCGTCCGAGGTTATATGTGTGTGTGTACGGGACATATATAGGGATCATAACATTCAGTTTATACTACTGCGGTGAGAGTAAAAGGCTCTGGTTAGGTATGGTATGGTATATGTAGTTGGATTATAGCACCTGCGGGATATACACATAGAATGTATTTTGATAGTACGCTTGGGCTTGTTAGAAATCCTTATATCCCAGTTCTCATCCTCTCTCATATCTCTACATAAAATTAGTACCTAAAAGCCCTTTGCTTTTCATCATTTTAAGGGCTTAAGATCAACTGCTCCTTAGGTATATACGATCATTTCATATTTTACTCTTAATATTTAACTCCCCATGTAAATTATCAATGTCCGTCATTTGTTTAGCATTTTTCTTCTACTGTTTTATGTAATTTATAAAGAAATTTTTTTTAAAGAATTTCATTAAAGTTAAAAATTAAATTGTAATGAAATTCATGTACTATAAAAATAGAAAAATAAGTGAAGATTTTTTTATAAGTTTTTATTGTGCAATAGATGTAAAAACGAGGCTTTACAAAACTAAGAAAAAAATGCTTAATATATCAATTAAAATATTTTGAACATTCTAATAAAAGATTTAACCTTTCCCATTTAAAAAAAGGGAAATATCGTTGGTTCAAATGAATAATTACCATAAACATATATGATTGACTGCTTAATTTAATTCATCAAGGTGTTAAATTTTTAATTTAAATTTTAAAAAATGTTTAATATTATAGATTAACATGAGGTATAAATAATTTGCCATTTTTCACTCTCCGTATAGCAATCCAAGAACATTCGAATTAATTTTGAATGTTAGTCCAAACTGGAGTAATAAACATCAAAAAATTTTTTATGAAGTTCGTTTTTTTCTTAGTAATATTTAGTGAGCTTATCAGAAAGATTAGATGGACTTCTCTTTGACGACCACTCAAACATTTTTTGAAGTGAATAGATATAAAAAACAATGAAGTCGCAAATAATAAATTAAATTCCATACAAAAATGAAAAGTAAGTGATAGAAAATTTACGAAAATATCTTATGAATGTTACTTGACAATACATGACGAAGTTAGTCGTACAAGCTCTGAAGAAAGAACATCCTATCTGACAAAATTTTGAATTCGAGAAAATTAAGATTTAGTAAATAAGGCTTTACGAATTTGAGCTTAGGAAAGGTGTATAGAACAAAATATCTTATTTATCAAGTTAAAAAACATTTTGAGTCATTTTGCATACGGCAATTGTTGCACATCATATTTAACTTTTCATATCCCTGGTAGAAATGTGAACATAAAAAATGATGTGTATAAAAAATTAAGGTTATTAGTAATAATAATGCCAAAGAAATGACCATAAAATGTTAAAAAAAGCCTTTCCATTTCTACTGGTCATAAAAAGATAAAAAAAAACGTTTCAATTTCCACCAGAGACATGCAAAAAAATTATAAATTTCAAAAAATTTGGATAGGATGTTTTTTCTTAGGAAGGCAGAGTTATACAAGTAAGACCCTGAGATTCCTAATGTGGAGCTTTTTATTGTTGACGTGTTTCTCTTTTTAATTTTTATATGGGATTTGATTTACCATTAGCGATTTAACTATTTTCAATGTCTATATTTACTTGTAAAAATGTATTGCAGTGGGTCAAAGAAAAGTCAACCAAATCAGTTAAACATTTTTTCTTAGATTGTAAGTCGGCCGTTACTATATCTATTGAGTGTTAAAATTAAGAAATGATTTTTATTGGATGAATTTCCTAGATAATTTATATTAATTTTCAAATTATAAATTAACATTTTGATAAAGAAAAGTATCCGTCGGATATGAGGTTTGAATATCCTATCTAATATTCTTTGTATAAAAATGGCTTTGGCACTAATAACGTCAATAATTAAAGATAAAACAAAGTTTGAATAATTTAATGTTTTATTTATTATTGCAAATTGTGATCGACTTCATATATTCTTATAGTAAACTTTGCTACCAGGAGAGAATTTTTCAATTATAATTACGGTAATTAACACTATAATATTATATATCTAAGTTATTTTATAGATATGAGCTTGAAATGTTAGTGAACACGTTGAAAAAATTTAAAGTTTGTCCTATAATTTTTACAGTAACAGCAGGGCTTCTTCTTAATTTTTGTGAGATTTCATTATAATAATTAAGAAGAGATGGTATCATAATTTTTAAACAGAAATTAATTCTAAATTTTATAGAAAAATTCTATCTGTGTAAATTTGGATAACAAAATTTCTGAGGAGCTAAATCTATAAATTAAAAAATTTTCTAAATCCTTTTTCTCCATTTTGATATAAACATTATAATATAATAAACTATCAGTTTCTGATTTAAAACTATTTTCATTTATGAAAAATGTTTTGGATCAGAAACTAATTATTTTCCACTTTATAATGTTGATTGCACCCGCAAATTAATAAACAGACTAGCTAAAATATTCTAATTATCATCATATTTTCTCAAAAAATATTATCAACTAATATTATTATTTTTCATCCTTCAATTGTAATATATAAATATTTGATGCTCTGAAATATAAAGAAATTGATTGATTGCAGATTTGTGAACTACGAGAAAAATACCGGCTACTATGTTTAAAACTAAATTTATGCTTTGTATTTAAAATGTATACAAATCACAGAATTTAGCGCAGACACAATAATCGGTGGTTCTGCTCCATAATAAATCTTTAGATCGTACTCGAGCCGAAGGCGCGACATTTTTTATGCATGAGTATATTATTTTTTGACAATTAAAAACGGCTTGTGTTAATAGAATTAAAGGATAATTTACAACGAAATTATTACACTTTATAATCATGGATTCTGATGACAGCCCGGAAGTTGACTTCTGACGTAAAAATATCATTGTGTAAATGACAGGTATTTTGTTCCTAAACTGCGCAATTATCAATTTACCGTAAAAAAAAGAATTCGGCTCACGCGCAAAATTAATTTGTTCTACATTAATGTGCGGCTCATACGTCATACAATATTTATTTTAGGAAATTCTTTGCAAACATTATCAAAAGTTAGGCCATAAAACTTTTTATTCCTTAAGCGTCCCAAATTTTAATTTTTTGCCAAGTTTTGCTTGTTTAAAAATAACGCTTGTAAAATCTTCAAATAAATAAAAATCAAATTTTGCTTTAACTATCAATTTTAGTATCATTTTCACTTTTCAGTTAATTATTCTATTTTAATAATTATTTTTAAAATCATCATAACTCTAGCAGAAGTTAATATTTTAGGAAATTCATGATCTACTTTTGATATTATTTATTTTTTTCCACTTTTTAAATCATTTATTTATTTATATAAAAGTGTTTATTCAAACCTAATTTATTTTATAAATAAATAAATTACTTGAAGAATTTTTTAAGACAATTATTGAATGATATGTAAGTCATAAAACGCAAAGTAAATTTTGGAAAATTCTGATAAAAGTACAAAACTTCAACATTTACCTAAAAAATGATATTTATTTAAACCCAAAAAGTACCAAAAGTATTAAAAAATATTAAAAAGATTCACTAAAAATTTATAATATTTAAAAATATCTTACTGTTATAAAATAATTGTCCCAATCCACAATCATCTTTAAGAATGACATTACTTAATAAATTATACGTTTAATATGTCTATTAGGTGTACGGAGAGAATTTATTTATAAAATTTACAAAGTAATTTAACATAAAAATTAGGACAACATTTTTTCTCAATTATTGTGATGCAATCTCACAAAATTTACGAAGAAGTTTGTAGTCCCCTGAAATACGGAGTGTGTGTGTGTGTGTGATGTGTGGCTGCAAGTTCAATAAAAATTACCACTATTGCAGTAAAAATAATTAAATAAAGTTCAAATTTTGTCCATGTGTTTGATAATATTTAAGGCATATGTATAATTTAAAAATGTATAATGTCCTCGATTTGCCACCATAATTAATCTAAAAAAATCCTCTCTAAGTACATACCATACTTAAGGTCCCCTAGTACTGAAACATATACTGGTCCCTTAAATTTATAAAAACAAACCATCGTATACACAAATAATAAAAAGTTATAAATCACTTTAATCTAAACGCTCTTAATAAAATTTCACTTGTATAAATGTTCTTCGGTTAAAATTAGTCATTGACGAAAATAAAAGATAATTGATAATTTTAAATCGCTTGTTTGCAAAACAAATATATGAATATTAATGACATTAAAACCTCATTGCAGTTTATGTAATTGGAGAGCATCATAAATATCAAAACGAAGTTACAAAATTTTTTCGTATAAATACGTTTAACGATATTTATTAATACTTCAAACGCTTTTCTTATATCATATCTTCTTTTTTTACATCATACAATACAAAAAAAATTTTTTTTTTCAACATTTTAATTAATAAAAATATAAACATCAAATTTATCGTGTAGCGCGTAATTACATATCTTGAAATTTCGTCTAAAAAAATGACGAAAAGATAAAAATTCCATACGCATCGCTCTTGTTTCTTTATCGCTGCGAGAGTTCTAAAAAAAAAAATTAGAGCGAGAATTTGGTTCACAAAAGTAAGAAAAAAAGAGTAAGAAAATAAAATAAAGATTCTCTGCGTTCAAAGTAATTAAACGAAAGTTAATCCTATAGGTAACGCTAGGCCTCGGATGTTTGCACGTATACTATTTAGTCTTTTGAGTATATACGTTATCTTTCGCTTATAGACATCCTATGTACATGTGGATGAAAATCCCACGCATTTGAAAATAAAAAAAAATAAAATAAAATAAAGACAATCTTAAAGGTTGCGCAGATCGTCACGTATATATGTAAAGACTTGCACATTAAGAAACGACATTGTATTGTACTCCCAAGTTCAAACAGTTTAAGTGTGTTGAGAAAAGTTTCTTGGATTTCTTTTTGAAGGGGGTTGTTATCGCTCTTGTATATAAAGGCAATAAAGAGATTTACATGAGTTTTTAAAAATCAATATAAAGATTACAAAGACGTTTTTTTTTTTCAAGCTCGATGACTTTTTTATTTTATTTTGCTTCGTTCAACACACGCGAATCAGGTAGAGTTTAATGCTTCTAAGCTGATATGATTTTCTAGTAAATAGAAGAATAATAATAGAATTTTCAAGGAATTGTAATTTTAGGTTTTTATTTGTTTTTCAATAATTGCTAAATTTTAAGATGATATTAATAATTTATAAAATTCGCGTGCAAATAAAACGCGTCCAAAAAGTTAATCGTTTAATTTTACTTACATAAAAAATAAATCTTTAGTGATTTTTGAAAAATTTGTCTTAAATTTATGAAATCTCTTACTTACTGCAATTATTGAAAATTCTGTTTTTTAATCCATCAAAATAATTGTATATTTAATATTTAAATACAAATAATTAAGATATCGTTGAAATTGAAAATGATTTGAGAATAATTATTTACTTGCAAAATCAGAATAAAAAATAAATATCTGACATTGAAAAATTATTTAATTTAATAATTAAACTTTTCAATAAAATGGATTTAATAACGCTCAATTTTTTATAGATTACCCTGGTAAAAAATTTGTCTAGTTTTATCGAGGCCTCGATTATTTAACATACAAAATTAGACAGATCTAGACAGATCTAGAGTAAATTTCTACCAGGGTAGTGATACAAATAATTTAAAAGTAATATAAAAAAAAACAAACGACAATACCTAATAAATAATGCCATGGGCGTTCCTCAACAAGTCAGCAAGTTGAAAAATGATCAAAACGCTGTAAAAAGAGTAGTCAATAAAATAAAAATCACATTAATTGGCAAGATAAAATATTTAAACTTGCACCGAAAGTTGATTAATTGATTTATTTTAATTTTATTGACTGCGCTTTTTCCGCTATAGCATTTCGGTTATTTTTAACTTGTCCAGGGATCGCCCATGGCATTACTTTTAATTAAGTTTCGTTTATTTTTTTTATATTACATTTAAATTATTTATTGTCATTTTGAAACCTTAATTTAAACCTCTGTGCTGAATAATTGTTATAAAGCCTTGAAGAAGGACATATTTAAAGAGCTCTAATAATTATGATTTCATCGAAAATAAATTAATTTGAATTTCAAAAAGAGTTGTGATTAGTTATTGACTAATTAATTTAAATTAATTCATTAATTAATAACTAATTAAAAATAATTTCATTAGTAAACTAACGTTATTCTTAACATGTGTCAAGAATAAAATCCAGTCTAAAGAAGTAACGCTTTCCGGAGTCTATGGTAATAAAAAAACATTGTTTCTGGCAAAATTTTGTCGGGCAAAACCATCATAGAATTGAAAAAAAAAAGGAACGAAAAGAAGCACACGAGCAAGCACGTCTATATACATGGACAATGGTAAGGAAAAAAAAAAGAGATTAAGTTCCTTTACTGTCTGTGGAACTTGAAAAGCAAAAAAGGTGAGCGGCTTGTTACAAACGCAGAAAGATTCTTATAAGTTTTTCGTATATACACAGTCCTATTTTATGATACACGGAAAAAGGTAAATACCATTAAAATCAATACTACACGTAGTATGTATTATTTCTGTGATAAAGTATTGAAAAAAAATGTAATAGTATAATTTTAATCAATACTATACTTCAAATTTTAACTACTAATGCTGGCATAACTATATTACGAACTGAGTGCATGAATTTCCGCTACGTAGTACCTATTTTTTCGGTACTAGGACTGATATTTCACCTATCCGATCCAGGGGTAAAATTTTGCAGAGAATATAATTGCTATATATAGAACTGATTTTCCCATACTAGAATTAAAAATTGATGATTCTAAAATCATTTTTATAATATACAACCCTTTTAAATTACTAATAATTAATTTTCAACTTAACAGGATGTCAGAGCTGTTAGAATCGATTTTTGCTTTTTTTATTTTGTTGACATCTTTTTAAATTCATTAATCAAACAAATATTCTAACTTATCCGCACTATAGCTATGTTAGTACAATCATTTTTGTTAAAATAAAAAGTCATTTGAATTTATTTCTTTTATAAACTTAGATTGAAAGTTAGATCAAGCTTGACAAACCTAACCTCGAAATACTATACATCGTAAGTTTGTATATAACTTTTTATGTATAGCATCTCGGTGGATTTCATGAGTTGTCCGCACTCAAGCTTAATCTTACAAATTTCTTTATTGTAGCAAAAAAATTCATCTGCTTTTTCCCGTTTATAATAATCAACTCAAGTTTAAAATTAATAATTAGTAGTTTGAAATTTTTACATATTATATGATCGATATTATATTTATTGATTGCTAAAAATTTATATACAATTTAATGGTTTTTACATTATGATAAATTAGCTGTATTGAAGTTTCATATTCGACAGCGCCGCAGTAAATATTGTATAGGTACTATGTTAGTAAAAGATAATGTAGTCCCGTAGTACGGAAAAATTCGGTACTATACCACACAATTCTTGGGACGAGTCGCGTTAAAAAATGTACTTATATAGGTCGTTTTAAAATATATACTGAGTATCAATTAAAAAACGACTAGTAATATTCTTTCTAGTACTGACTCAAATTAGTACATTCTTTTCAGGTATTTTCCTTTTTCCGTGTAGATGGCACGAGTATATAGGCTCTCTCTCCTCTTTTACTTTTTTTTTCCCTCTGTTTAAACAATATTAATTTTATTGCTTCTAAGGGTATATAATCATGCTTCTCAACTGTTTTTTCCACTCTCCGTCTCGCTTTGGAACTGCAAAACTCTACGGAACAAAAGGGAACGAGATAGAGAGAAAAAGATAAAGGTATAGGTCAGGTAAAGTTGGTCAGGATCTTTAAGGAAAGTTTGCACATTTTATGACATGGAAAAAGGAGCTTGGCAGCCAGAGCAAAAAGGAAGAAAAAAAAAAAGAAAAGAAAAAGAAGTCCGTATGTTTACGCTTATTGCGGACGTGTAACGGGGCAACATTGAACCTTTTACCTATGGAAAAAAATAAAAGCTTCTGCATTTCTGGAATAGAAGAGAATAGAAGATTTTTATTACAGGGTACCATCTCGATCTGAAGGAGGAAGAAAAAATATAACTGCAAAAGAAACTAAGTACATTTCATTTCCACGACAAAGCCAAGAAAAAGCTTTTCGATAATCCTTCGCACGTTTACCGTTTTTTTTCTTCATTTTTTTTTTATATATTATGTACAGTACTTCTCATGCCTTCCAAATGTCCAAAAGCTTAAAACTTTCGCTCTATACGTTTTCGTCGTATCCTTTTTTTCCACGTTCCAATGGAAGATTAGATTAGTAGTTTACGCCTAGACGCGAATGGAAAGTAGTTAATATTTTTTTTTTTTTATTATTTGTCTTTGAATTAAAAATTTTTTTTATACATAGACGAAAGAGATTTGAAAGGAAGGAGAAATCTTTAAGCTTCGAAGGTAGAGTTAAGCCTGATTTAGAGAAATTCTTTGGATATTTATACAAAAAGCTCGAAGAAAAAATATTTATAATATTAAAAATTCATTTTTATTTAGATTATTTATCCCTTTATTTTAATTTTATTAAAACAAAATAAATCATCGTATATTAAAATATATGCATTTAAAAAATAAGTTGAAAGCATAAATTTACTGGCAATTTGTATAATTGTCAAGAAAATATGACGTAATATCTGAAAAAATTACGACTTTAAAAAGCACAAAAAAAAGGTCTTTCAACCGAGTATACAAAAGTCAAATCTTATAATAACAATGCCTTTGCGGATATGCTATGTATAAAGCATATAATGTCGCATAGAATTTTAACGTGTATTTGCATCAGGTAATCTCTCTCGCTCTCTCGCTCTCTCGCTCTCTTCCAGTCATAGTGACGCAAAATTTATAACGAGGACGGGACTGAAATTTCGTCGCCAGCGCTTTTGCTTACACGCTTTGAAAGCGTGCATATTTAGCCTATTGAAAGATGCAAAATTGTATATAGCTAATATAAGAATGCATTTACAAGTGGCACGCTTCTGGAGCTTTTAGGTTGAATATTCAAAGAAAATTTATAAACGTTTAATGAATAGTATTGTTACGTAACGCAGTGATAGTTATGTATTGGTTTGCCACAATAATTCACTATTTATTTCATAACATAGATTAAAAAAATTTTTTTTAAGGATGCACGTGGGAAAATTCTGTGGAATAGTTTAGTACAATATGTTTTAAGAAAAACTATTATTTATATTATAAAAATCAAAATATATTTAGCGTAAATGGAAAGTTTATCATAAGTATGCAAAAAGTAATTTTAATTTTTTTTGTTTCCCACGGTTAAAATGTAGAATTTTTCTTCATGCATAGATATTATAATAAAATTATTAAAACTTTTATAGACACTATATTTTACAACTGTTTTAATATACAAATTGATATGATTTTTTTAAACTTTTTGCGCACAAAGCTTTTTAGTTTTTTTAATGAAAAATTTGTGGGGGCAATAATAAAACACAAACGATAAAATATTATATTATCATATACACAATATTGATATTTTAACAATATCAAAGCTTAATTTAATATACACTAGTTTCAAATGCAATATAAAAAAAGGATCATAGCTAGAATGACGTATTTAGCGCCTATAAATGTATATTAAAATTCATTCATCAAATTTGTAGGCAGAAATTTTAAAGTTAAATCGAAACAAAAGTATTTTTGAATTTTTTATAAAGTTAATTTGTATGCATCCAAGTATTTTATCCTATACTGCTCTACTTATTTATTTTAAGTTTAAATGTTATATAAATTGAATTAAAATTACGAAAAGGCAATCTTTACATTGAACGTTTTAAAATTAGTCATAAAAAAAGAGTTGAAGAAAAAATTTTACATTATAAAATACATTTATATATTAAATTAATTTAATATATTTAATTATTTTCAACTTTTTCGGATTTTTAAATCAAAATGTACAAAAATAAAAGAATCGTAACATCTCGAATAATATCAATGTTAAAATCAATACACAATCTTTACGTAAATTTGATTTTCAATGTTTCATATTTGCTAATTAACTATAAATTCACTTTGATTATCCCGCAGTAATTCAAAGGAAAACACACGCGCGATGTGAAACCTAAAAATAAAACTTCATTAATTCAAGAAAAAAAAAATTGAAGACAAATAAATTAAAATAAAAGATCAAGAATAAAAAAATTAAAGGAAACAAACAGAATAATAATGTTTGTAATTACGGTAAGAGCAAAACCCGCAGGGCAAACACGCAAACCTCAATATAGAAAAAAGGATATAGATATATATATATACATACTCATCGAGTTCGGCCATTGGTAAGAGACTCCGCCTGCTGTTGGCGTCGAACAAAAAAAAAGGATAAAAAAAGAGAACGTGTATAATATAGGAGAGGGAAAAAGAAACTGAGGGTTGCCTTTCTTACGTTAGCGAAAGGGGGGAAATTCCCCTCCGCTTTATAAAGTTATGGGTTGGGCCCCTTTGATCTTAGAGGTTGGGCCCCATCTTACGAGAAACAGAAATAAAGATGAAATGGATGTTGAAAAAAAGATGTATACACGAGAGGATGCCGCGTAAAGGATAGTTAAAATGGAAGATGGAATGTGATTTTCTTTTTGATTTTTTAGAGGAAGCTGTAAGTACTTTTTGAATTTTGAAAAATTTTCAGTTATTTTAATGAAGTTGGATTATCTTATGAGTTGCAATGTAATTGGCGATGTTATTATTATAGGGAATCGTTAAAGAGTATTTAAGCGTATAATATGCTTATGCATACTGGTGATTTTGAAAAATATTTTCATCATAGGTATATCATAAAATTTAATCATTATCTTTTTTTCACTATTAAAACATTAATTTTTAATTTTCATTGATGAAGAATTTATATAATTCTGTTTGCACGATCATTTCATTAAGTTGCTTATTCTGAAAAATCAACAAAATAAAGTTTTATTCAAACGTTCATAAAATTGTTACTAAAATAGCTTTGAAAAATTATAATTAAAAAACTACACTCATATATTTCAAATAAGCTTTTTACAGAAATTCTTAAAGAAACCAATAAACAATTTGTTAGTTTGAAAAAATCAAACGTCTAAAAATATCAAAACTTTTTTAATAAATATGACAAAAAATGTTAACACTATTGCAAGAAAATCTACTTCAAATTTCCAACACACCTCATATAACCAAAATAAAATTATAAGTAACATTTTCAGATTTTCAGATTTATTGAAATTTCGAAATTTTTATTCTGTGAAATTTGAATTTTAACGTCACTGTATTTATGCTATCATATTGATGCTATTAATTAGCGACGAAGGTCGTCAGTGTATTTGTGAACAAAGCACATGTTACGTACAGTGGTGCTTGGTATCAATCGGCTCAGAGCGGGATTCGAACTCGGAACCTCGAGATTACGAATCCATCACTTTACCGAATGAACGATTGAGACCTCAATAACTCAATGACTTTGAATAAAATTTATTAAGAGTTGTAATTCTTTTTCTTTTTTTTTTTAAATTATACTTCCTTTTTTAAGATTTGTACAGTGCTTTTACTTATTAAAAAAAAAATTAAATCTTAAAATTCCCTAACGAATGAATATTTGATTTTTATTGGCACTTAAAATTGAATTACATAGCCATAATTCCTTAACGTCTCAATATAAAATCGTTCTGACATCTAACAGGAAAGTTTAAATCAAATTTAAAATAGTGACCGATAAATTTTTAATTTCGTTACCTCATGATAATCTGAATATTGTGAGCTGTTGGTAAGTCAGGAACTTAGTAAAGGACATAACGATTATCAGCTGTGTTTGTATTTGTTTACATTATGAGATTTATTCAAGATCAGAATTCATAAAATTGATTTACTTGAAATAAAATCATCTTTTATTGTATTGAATTAATTGTTTAACAAAATATTAGTAGTGTCAGTTATAAAAAATGAAAAGTCTATTATTTTCCGTAACTCGACATATTCGCGTTGATAAAGTAAATAACAAAAGCACGCGCGCGAAACGTAAACTTTACATTAGGACGTAAGAATTTTTAAACAAAGTTTTTGTCTTTGTAATGAAAAAAAGTTATGGTTTTTTCTTTTTTTTTTGAAGTTTTATAAGCACTTTTAGTTAAATCAAATTAATTTAAATAAAATTTATCGTTTAAACGAATGACGACATTTAAAATAGTAATGATAAAAAGCAAAACAATGCAAACTGTAAGAGTAAAGAGTACAAATTATACACCATCATTTCAAGAAGTTTGGAAAAAGTTTAAGGATATAACAAAAAGTATAGCTTTTTCAGTCGCACTTGATTTATTTCCAATTACACCATTAGAAATGAGAGATCTGAAGGATATACTTAGAGTAGTCGAACCTTTTTATCAATTTCCTAGTAAAAAACAATTGTTAGAAGTTATCATACCTCAAATGTATGATCAAGTGAAGAAAAAAATGTCGTTGACAATAAAAAATGATTTGCTTAAAGGTAATTTGATATCTTTTTAAATAATTTTATTTTTACAAAATGTAAATAATATGTTATAATAATTTTGAATGTTAGGTGTGAATAGAATAGCTTTAACGATAGATGGTTGGACTAACAGATCTATAGCTGATCATATGACAGTAACAGTACATTATTGGACTGAAGATTTTGAACCTCGACATTTTTTATTACAACTTGAAAGCTTACCGAAAACATGGAATACAGCGCAAGATTTGTTTCATTTAATACAAAATGTTTTACTTAAGTATGGATTTTTAGAAGAAAAAACAACAATCCACATTGTTACAGCTAATGGATCTAATATAGTTAAAGCTGTTTCTATGAATGATAGGTGGATAAGAATACCTTGTTTTGCTCGTCTCCTTCAATTAACAGTAGATGATGTATTAAAGAATTTTGAAGATTTTAATACATTAGTAACAAAATGTCAACTTTTAGTTTCTGTTTTATGGTCAAAAACATCATCAGAAGCAGAATCTAGTAAATCTGAAACTCAGTCAACTAGTATTTTAGATGATATTATACCATCATGGAATTCAATTTTTGAAATGTTTGATAATTTGTTAAAATTACGTACCACATTTCATGTATTTTTACGACAATTAGAATCACCACCTGAAAAGTTATCAGAAGCTGATTGGGAATCAATATCTAATTATGTACAAATTTTTTCTTTATTAAAACAAGCTAGTTCTTTTATGAGCCAAGAAGCTTATCCACCTTTATCATTATATCTTCCAACAATACGAGGTATTTTAGAATTAATGGAATCTATGAATCTTAATAATCAACTATCCATTAAGCTTATTCGATCAATGTGCTCAAGATTTGGACATATAAATACTAATGAATCAATGATTATTGCAATGGTAGTTGATCCTAGATTCAAAACTCGACTTTTGTCAGATGATGAAAAGTTTACTGTATTTGATATAGTTAAGAATAAAATGATTTCTATGAATGTTATTTTAACTAAAAAGGTATCATGTGAAACGGATAAGATTAAAAACTCTACAGGTATGTAACACCTTTCCTCAATACAAGTTATCACATTGAATTGATCATTAATAATTGATATTTTTTAAATTATAGATGTACTTTTGGAATCATATTTTATGAACATAAAAAAAGAAAAAGATTTAGATATTTCATGTGAGAAAATGGCAGAAGCTGAATTAAAGTATTATTTGTATGAAAATGTAGCTCCAATGGATACTGTAATCAATAAATGGTGGAAAGATAATGCTAATAGATATCCCAAACTATGTGAACTAGCTAAAATATATTTGTCAATTCCAGCTGTACAAGTTAGTACTGAAAGAGCTTTTCCTAATAAGCAAGGATATGTTGCAGATTCAAGAGCTGAAGTACTAACGGATCATGTAAATGTCTTAGATCAAATGAGAATTAGTTTTTTAAATTATAATTTAAATCAGTTTGAGGCTGACGTAAATCTGTGATAACAATTAATATATATTTAAAACTCAAAAATATTTTATGGTGAAAATTAGTTATAAATCCAGTGTGATTTTAAATTTACAGTTAATAAAATTAAAATCATTTAGAGAAAATTTTCAAGATTGAAAATGTGCAAGCAAGAAACATAATTTAAGCAAACACTGTGTTTTTATTTGTGTTACTATGGAAACAACCTACGAAGAAATGTAAACAAATTCAACTTGTTCTAGTCTGGAGGCCAAAGTTGTTACTAAAATAAGCCATGAAAAATACTATAATATTTTACAGTGATAATTTTTAAAATATTAATTTAAATATGACTGAAAAAGTACCTGATTTTATTCGTGGTTTTTCTGTATCATCAAAAGATAAAAAGGCAAAGGATACAAATCTTAGCCTTTGCTACAAGAAAGCCTTTTTCCAACGCACATTAGATGATAGCTCAGTTATAGCAAGAAATAAAATAAGTTTAAAAGAACGAAAAAAAAAAGATCCTTTTGGAGATGATGGATTATATTCTTTATCAGAATCACCTTTAACAAATAAAATTGTGAAACCATATCCACTGGAACATCAATATTCATTTTGTACATCGGAAAATCAAATATGTGGTAAACTTTTGGAAATAGCAATTAGGGAAGTAAATATATTGACAAATCAAAATATTAATAAATCACCACCTGAAATCGCAAGTGTAGCTTTATTATTCAAAAACAAAATTATATGCAAAACAAATCATCCATTTAATAGAAAACTACACAAACTTTTTATAAGAAATACCTCGGATTCAAATAATCTTGAGATACAAGTTTTTACTAATAATGGATTACATAGTACTTTACCTCTTCCACTTCCAGAACGTTGTGTTAAACATAAAAAATTAGAAATTGATTTTGCAATTGACGATAACAATGACAATATATTTTCTGGAGTTGTTATTTGTACAGTTTCATTAAATATCACAGGTTCGAATTCTAAAGCAGAAGCAACTACTTATTTATATACTCCATCAACAAATGATCCCAACGATCCTAGAAACAGTTTTACTCTTGTTAAACCTAAAAGTGAAAAAAATAATAAACAAGTACGCTACTTTCTTCTTCAAGATCCAGCATTGTGTTTTCCAACTTCGTCAACGGATGCGTTTAATAAACCTCGCGTGGTAAATATCTATTAATTTTATTATTTAATTATATTTATTAAGTTTAATATTTTAATTAAATACATTCCTTTTTTAACTTGATTATAGGATAAAAAGAAATTACCAAAACCACCAGACATTGTAGTTGCTGAACAAATGTTTTCATTACTGGATATATCTTTACGTAACTGGTTCCAAGAAAGAAGACCATTAAGACCATCTTCTGGTGTAACACATGCTCCTAAACACCATGCTGGTAGAAAACAAGTTCTTACTGTAACAGTATTAAGAGGTGTTGAAGTTCCAGTTAGGGAAGAATCAGCTCTTGTACAACCTATTGTTGAAATTGAATGGGGTGACACTGCTCGTTCTACATCAGCATCAGAAGGGCCTGCCCCAGTTTGGCAGCAAACAATTCAATTGGAAATGCCAACTTTAAAAATGAGGTTCAGAATTATTTTTGTTAATATTATTAAAATATCAAATCTTAATGAGTGGTAAAAATAAAATTTTACTTTTATTTAATTATCTTTTTAGTGGTGAACACTGCATAAAACTAAGACTTTTTGATCAACATCCAGTGTGGGGTTTACAATGGCTTGGTGAAGCAAGAATTCCTATTGAATGTCATAGAAATTACCAGCAGCTTGAACGATGGATTGGTTTATCTACACTTTATAGCCCAATGCTTTCATTTGGATATGTTCAAGCAAGCCCAGGTTATTCGTATACACGAATTTACGTTCTCATGAAGATGGAACAAATGGGAGTAATGAATCCTATTGATAGCAATTCTATAGATACTTTATCTAAAGCAATACAACGATGTCTTGTTGTACCTTATAAAATTGCAGAAATTGAAACACCAGAAGATGCAGCTAATCTTGTTATGCTCTTAACACCTTTACCTGTACATTATGGGCCTCTTACACCGCGACAAGCTTTAAATTTAAATAAAGTTGATCATTATGGACGATCTGCTTTACTTACATCTTTATTACAAGGTCTTGGTTTACAGTCATATTTAATATTAGGTAACGAAATATTTCTTATTTATTAAAATTTAAAAAATGAAAAGCGTTAATAATAAATCATTTAATTAATAAATTTTTTTTTTTTTGTAAGGATCTTCTCAAACGAGAAAATGGGCTTCATTTACAATCACAATAGGTGAAAATTCAAATGCAATATTATGGGATGCTGAAAATGGTGATCATTATGAACTGGAAGATAGTAGATGCTCTCTAATTAGTGTTTCTCGAATGATAAATCATCAAAATGTATGTTTATTTTTAAAATTTTATAATTATTTTGATTTAATTCTAAAATCTATTAATTTATAAATTTGTAATATTTTAGATTTGGGAAAACACACAAACTTCACTTGCACCAATAAATTTAAGATACGATCCAAAAACTAGCAAAGATTGGCAATTATTAATAAGCAATGCTGCTGCATCAGGTTCTCGTGGTGTACAAACAGTAGATTTAAATATAGCTGAAGATAAAGAAGACGAGGAAAGAGACGTAACACAAGAAATCGAAGAAAATCTTCGGGAGAATCTAACTCAATGGCGAACAAGTTTAGAATTACCAACTATATTTAATCGGCATGCCGACTCGATTCTTCGTGATATTTTAAATAAAACAGAAAACACAAGTGAAACACAGTTAGATAAAAAGGAATTAAGACAGTTGTATAGAGCTTATTATACTCATGGATTTATCGTAAATGTCAGGTATACCGATCTTGAAGATTTGTCGAATTTTTTGTTATCAACGAAAATCCATGCGATGACAGGACCAATTGAATTTGCTTTAATCTGCCATGTAAAAAAGTTAGTTGGCAAAATTCGTTCTATATGGTTAGCTGTTGTTATTCTAAGAAATAGAACTTAATCTTAAAAATGATCATTCACTGATTTAGGAATATATAAAAAATATTTTAGTTAAAAGTTTAATCATTTGATTGATTTTCTAATGAATTAACAAAATTTTTTATGTCATTAATATCAGAAATACTTTTTCACGTTTAGTGCATTAGCTGTAAGTACAATTAGCTTTTTCTATAAATATTTACATAAATTATTAGTTGGGATACTAATAAGAGAAAAAAATTAAGTTTTAATATTTTAAAACACGATCAAATTTATGCAAAAAAAATAACTGAGGCTGTTTTAATTCTAAGTATTAAGAATTCAATTTCTTATTGAATAACTGACTGCATAGGTTTAAGGACGGATACAATAATTTTGTTCTATTATTAAATTTAACTGTTTAAGCATACGTTAGAATATTTCAAAGAATAAAATTTTGATACTTCATATATTAAAATTCACTTTTTAGAATTTTTTTTCATAATATTATGTAAAAATTAAATACATAGTTTTTTTAACATAATCAATAAAAAAAGAAAAGGAAAAAATAAAACTATTAATTATTGGTACAGCTGTAAGAATGAATAAATATAAATGCAATTTCATTTTTTTTCTAATAAAACATTGCTCAGCAATGACTTTCTTTTTATAACAATAATAGTGATATTCGTTACATTGTGTTTATCGATTAACATATCGATGGTATCATTATTACCCACGACTTAAAAAAAAAATAAAAATAAACAAATAAAATGTGACTCGCAAAGACCGAACGGTGGATGACTAAGATCGGTCTGAAGCTGCAAATTATTACAGTTTCAGTTTTACAATGTTATAAGTGCATTTTCGTATGCATTTTTTTTCTTTTAATTTCATAATCGTTAACACAAGCAAATTTTTACAAAATAATTTTTCATCTTAATTTCATTCATTAATTTTTAATAATTGACATTAACAAAATTCGTCGTTTTCTTCTTTCTTATTTTTTTGGATATTCGCAGTATTAACAAAATGCAATTGTCGTAAGTTGTACGTACATGAAAATTCAATGGCAAATGCACAAACATCTTAGCAAAAAAATTTATTTTTTTTTATTATTGATATCATTTATTCATACACTTTCACGCTAGTTTACCTCTTTCACTCATGCCTTTTCACACTTTTTTATTTCTTTTTTTTTATTCTCCCTTATACATTATTTATCCGTCTAATTTAATTGCACTAAATTTGTTTTCATTTTTTTTTGTATGTAAATATCTTGTATGAAATCAATTACACGCTGTATACAGTTTTTTTTATTGAGTTATTTATAAGTTCTAAACTAGAATTAAGAAATAGCTCATCTTAGTTTCTTTTCTCGATTACGTGTAAATTAGCAAATTTTGTACGTCGAGTTCAAGCGTCGTAAAAAATCCTTGAAAACTTGATTGTATACATATATATACATATACCATTATGAATATATATTACTAAATTGTATTGAACTTTTATATATAATTGTGTGTGTGTGCACATATATGTATATACACGTACAATATGGTATTTATAGAAAAAGAAAAATATTAACTTTGACAAAAGTCGCGTTCAAAATTTTCTTTTCGAACGTGTACCAACGTCTGTACAATGCGAGTTTTTATTTCTCTTATATCGAAGAGACGTTATTATATAATATTTTTCATCCAAAATTTAATTGCTTTCCTTTTGAAAAACTAAAACTTTGTTTATCACAAAAAGAAGCAATCCTTTTTTTTTAAGCAATTTTTTTTAAAACCTTACATTAACAAAAAAAATTAATAATAATAAAAGTAATAATTTATAAATAAGTATCGCAATAAAACGTTTCCTCTTTTCCCTGCAAAAAATTGATTTTTAAATGTAAAAAGTACAAATCTTCGAATAGGAAAAAGGCGCTCTTTTTTTTATTTAAATATCGAACAACGAGTATAAAATAGCCCCTTTTTACACTATAATATACCACTTTTATCAAAAAAGAATTTAATCTAAAGTCGTTTAAAAAAAATAACAATTGTAATCAACAAATAACAAAGAAATTTTTATCAAAAAATTCAATCTATAGAGAGAAATATGCGCATTTAAATAATCCAAGGATTTGCACTTTTCTCATCTACATGTATACGGGCAGTGGCGCATTAATTGTAGATATTTATACATTATACATTTGATTAATATAAAAACCCTTTGAGCTGGTTAAGAATCGGAATCGTCATCGGTACGATTTTTTTTGTTTCTTATTCCTTTTTTTTTGTCTTCTTTTGATCTGTAAAATGGGCAAGAATTGCGCTCTTATTTCTTATTGTTTATTGTATAATTTCTATTAACGAGGGAAAGTTGGTGGCTTATTAAACCTTATATTTGTTTTTTTGCTTCGATTACGTTGTATTGAATCGAAAGATTGCTCATTGAACTTTTTTGGAAACACCATTCGCGTAGCCATTGGTATGACCGTTTGATGATGAGGCAGTTACATTGCCATTGACTTCTTTGATAGCGCCGTTTGCCATGGCTTCTTTTCTTTTCTTCATTTGTGCTTCTTGTCTTGCGGCGTATGCTTGTTTACCCTGTAAAAAAAATAATTTTTTATTTTATTTTTTCATGTTTTTTTATTATTTATTTAAGTTTGTATATCAATAATTTGAAATACTAAAAATTCATCGCCAGAATCGTGTGATAACTTTTTTTATAAAAGCTGTATTATTTATAACTGTGCAAGCATACCTATTCTACTTTATGATACAAAAAAACTTTCAAACACACAAAGCAATAACTTACTTCAATTGCTTTAATCCCTTTACAAACGAGATCCTTTGTTAGCAATAGTAAAATTAAATAAATTTTTATTACTTTTTTTTCAGAAAATTAAAACTAACAATAATTTTTAAAAAAATCTAATGAAAATTCATTAAATAAAAAATAAAAAAGTAAATAATTACCTTGGCAATGTAAGCTTTGGCATAGAAATTTCCGAATAGAACGATAAAGGAGATCATGTAAATTACAAGGGCGTATTGCATCCAAAGTGGGAAATCACATCCCGATTTGATACCATTGATACCAAGTATCAAAGCAGTTGTGAATTGGATAAGTTGAAGGATCGTCAAGTATTTCTTCCACCAAAGGAATTTGGCTACTGAAGGACCAAGAGCAGCTAATCCGTAGTACGAGTACATCAATACGTGAATGAAGCTGTTTACCATGGCAGGTAAAAATGCTAGAAAAAAAGGAAAAATATATTCAATTTATAATTATTAAAATGATTACTAGATTTTGTTGGCTCAATCAACTAAGGGCTTCGATTCACAGTTTGATCACTTTTTCATCGACTTTATCGTTGGCCAACATTACGTTAAATAATATGTCAAAAACTAATTAAGCTAGAAATATGTAAATGTATAAATTAATGTTAAATTATAATTTACAAAAAATTTGACGATATGTGTAAAAAAAGAAATTTTTTAATGTCCCTGTATACGTATTATCAATGCGATGCTAAATAACGACGGAAATTTTGAGCATACTCGTAAACTAAGCATATGTGTTATACAATGATACTTATATCGATCAATATAGAATCTATAATCAATTTAAAAAAAAAGATTTATTGATATTGCTATAAAATTATTTTTTACAAACTTTCACTTTTCGTTTTTAAATTTAAATACTTAAAAATAAAATTTTAATGTTATACTTACTGGAACCACTGGGCACCCATTTAATTCCAATCCACCAGAGTGAGAACATCGTCGAATGATGATAAACATGAAGGAAACTAAGTTGATTATCCTTTTTACGAAGGATAAAGAAGAACGTGTCGCAAAACTCGAGGAGCTTACTAAAGTAGTACCACCAGACAGCGTTTGCGATCTACAAAAATTTAATAATAAGGAAAAAAACAAAGAAGGAAATGTATTTCACTAATGAGATACAATGAGCAAATACATAAGCAAGTCATTTCCTTATGCAAAATAATAAGATTCTTTAAATTTTATTTATAATAATTAGTTTCCACGTCAGCTATATATCAGCAAAATTAAATTAAATTTTACTAAATTTCAGTTAATAATCTATATATATTTTGCTTTACATTTACAAAAGCATAATTGTACTGAACGAAAAAAAATGCTTATACAGTAATGAAAATATGTTTAGTTCAGCAAAAATATCATTAATTAAAAAAAAAGTTGGTCAAATATAAATAAACTTACCTGCAATTCTTCTGGCCTTGAAATGTGCCTTATAGGCTGGCACACGTAGCTGTAACGTAATTTTGTTGATGCCACGAATAACTGTAATGATAAAAAATGCGAAATTTTTTATTAAAATATTGTTTAATTCATCATTAATCGCCAATTCACTAATTTAATAATATTAGCTTTTTTTAAAAAATTTTAATTTTCGGAAAATAATTTTTTTTTTTAATTTAGGAATTTAGATTGAACTGTTAATCTTTTACACATTTTGTTCATCATTCTCTAAAAGGTAAAAATATACAAATATATTTCGAATCTTTAAGTGATAAACAAATTCAAGATAAAATAAATTTTTTTGTAAAAAATTTATTATATATCAAACAATATCTGTCACGTATGTGTATAATTTATGCTTTAAGATATAAAAAAAATGCAAAAAATTATTAACAATTTCTTTGATAATCACTTTGAATTTCAATATCATTAACACATCATAAACAAGAGCAAAAAAGTCCCAATCAAGTAAAAAATCTAGCTATCAAATCCAGATAAAAAAAAAGCTTTTACATACTTCGATAGCGATGTAAGCATTGAGACAGGCCATAGCTAGATTGTAAGGTACAAGCGCCCAGGTAAGTTTGAAAGCCCTACGTTGTTTCATAACTTTTGGTCCAGACCATACTATAAAGAGGTAGATTAAAGTGTATATAAGGGTCGGCTTTGGCGAATCCACCAATAACCATCCTCTCGTTCTTTCATCTGAAACATTAATTCGTATGTTAATTAAATATCATAATTTTCACAAATCAATGAAAAAATAATTTGTATTTAATAAAAAAAAGAACTTTCAGATAAAGCACGAAAAATATTATTGAAGTAGTATAGCTATTGGCATTTGACATTTTTAACGAAGCTCTACAAAAAAAATGCAATTGTGAAATAAGTTTATTGACTTATATGAGAAGAACGTCAACCCATTTAGTTAATAAATTCATTAGCTTTCATTTTCGCGCTTGTCAGGTGATCATTGACCCTTTTTTTCTGCAAGTATAGTAAAATCGATGAGTCCGTATTTTTTTTTTTTTTTTTTTTTTCACACTATCGACATAACTTAAAATACAAATGCATATATTCCATTTTTTTTTTTTTACATCTTCGGATTATTTATTATTTTATTGATTTTTGAATTAATTATGCAATATAAAGATAAATTTTATACAATTTTACAAATAAAATTGAATATTTTATTTTTTATAAATCAAAAGAAAATTTTTATCGTGTCATTTCTCTACTATTTTACTATATTTAAGATTAATTTTTCATTATCAAATACAGATTTCTCTCTATACAATACTTTAATTTAAAAAAAAAAAAATACTTGATTAAAATTGAAAAGAAAAGAGTCATGCAAACAATATTTCGATTACCAAAAATAAGAAAAAAGTAATGGAAATAAAAGCGTAGATGTTGTATTTACCTGCCAAGGACAACGTCCAGAGATAATAATCGTAGGCATCATTTATCAAGGTGGTCGTGGAATTGATGATACCCGCCATTGCCTTTAAGAACAAACAAATAATAACACCATAAGACACACGAATAACTCCAATCTTAATTTACAAATGTAGAAATAAAAAAACATTCCGTTTACAGCCATGGAAATAAACTTATTTTCTTTTTGCTCTTTCTTTTTCTTATCTTACGTGACCATGAAAAATAAAAATCTAATTAAGAGATCTGTATACACATAGCATGTACCGTTTAAAGAAAAAGAGGGAGAGAGAGAGAGGGAAAGAAAGAGAAGAGAAACTTTAAACTCTCACTTGGGAAATAATTCGCTCGGCGCGAAAAGGAAAAGTGCAACAGGAAAAAAGATGCTTGATGTCCGGCTGTTGTTATTTTTTTTTATATTTCAAATATAATGTATACAGATGTAGATATAGACTTGATTGTTATATATACGTACGGGAAAAAAGGCGAGAAAATTGCATACGTCATCTTTGTCATTAACAACTTTTTTTTATTCGACAATATACAAGTTCAGAAAGGATAATGTATTTCAATTCAAGTTATATCACGATGCTTTTTATGATGACTTTTTTTCATTTGTTTACGTTTTTTCTAAAAATTTTTAGAGTAGCATAGGTTTAATGACTCATGATTTGGAGTTTTCATCAGATCAAGAATTTAAATATTTATGATTTTTTATTATAAATAAAGTCTTTAAAATATTCTTCAACACTGACATTAATGCGCAAAAAAAAAGTTGATGGATTAGGCACGCTTTATAAATCGATAGGTCCATTTATGAAAGAGATTATTTTTATGCTAATTTAAATGATACGCAAAACCGCAGATAACTTTCACTTTCTGATTATTTTAATATTTTCACTTCTTTACTTTCGTCCATTACCTTATTAAAAATTTAAACTTTTTTTTTTTTAATTTAATGACAATTATATAACTAAATTGTATTATAAAAAAATAATTTCTTTAACCAATATGTACAATTTTTTTTTTTTATGTATTTTATTTAACATTGCTGTATTTATGCTATCAATACGATGCTAATTAGCGACGAAGATCGTCGGTATATGTTTGTAGACAAAGCACATGCAACAACGTATACAGAGGTGCTTGTATCAATCGGCCGCCGAGAATGGGATTCGAACTCGGAACCTTGAGATTACCAATCCATCACTCTACCGACTGAGCCACTGACGATCTACAACTTTAACAATTTGTCAAATGATACTAATGATGTTAATGCGTTAGAAGACTTAAAATGTTTCAATCAAATATTTTTCTACATGAATGAATTTTTTTATTACAGTTAACTATATTTTTATTTTTTATTTTTATTCTTATATTATAAATTAACAATTTTATAAACTAAAAATACCACCGCATGGTAGCACTCAAAATACTATCGTAATGATCATCGTAAAAATTGAATATAAATAAAGCATAAATCGATCAAAAATTATTCGCTTATTATGAATTCTAAAAAAAAATACTTCGTTTATACGGCATTAAATTTAAGTTTTAATCAAGTCGTATACAACTCGTAATTAACACATTAATTAATTCATAGATTTCTCATTTGTCAGAATTGATTAATCGAGCGCTCGAGTTGATCTAAAAGACAATTATAATTAAGAGAATGATTTGCTCATATTCAATGATCAATTGCTCGAACAAAGTTATACATTCTAACTTTGCGGATTTCCGATCTATAATTTCTTAATGTTTAAATCGTATGGAAAATTAATTTTAATTAAACGTTACACAAGCGTATACTCACATATGCATATTATCATTCAATTAAAATTTTGCATTATTTTAACCCTATTGAAATAAAGCAAGCAGTTAAGATTACAAAAAAAATCACAGACCAAATAAAAATTACCAACAGAATATAGTCATATTTACATTTACAAATCTCATGCTAATATTAGAAAAATAAATAAATAAAATAAGAAAATCAATGCTGTATAATTAAAAATCCATCCTGATAAGATAAAAATAAAAAAAATAATTCACGCCTCGCAGTGCGTATGAAATGTACCGAGCGCAATTTTCAACATCACGTTATAAGTAAACGCACGAGCGGCTAAGCGATCATTGAACGTAAATTGTATATGTATCTATAGTAATAGTAATTTCACTCTCGCGGAAATACTTTTAAGACTTTTAGCGCGGAAAACGGCACTAGCTCTATTGCGCCTTGTATATTTTATTTTTTTTTTTTTTTTTCAATTTTTTTCTACCAAAGGCGCGTTGAGGAGAAAGTGCAAATTGATGCTCGTGGATACTATACTCGTCTCATTTAATATCTTCTTGTATATAGATATATGCGCAGGTATATACATACATATATACAAAAGTTATAAGAGAGAGGGTCTTGGTCGCTTAGAGAGCGAGAGTTTTCTTTTTAAAGAGATTTTTCATCTCATATACGTTATAAGCATATAAGGCCACTGCACTCTCGTATGTACTGAAATACTAAACGGCTCTTCCTTTTTTTCTTCCTTTTTCTTTTTTTTCTTTCTTTCTTTTTTTTCTTTTTTAGATTTAGACAGACTAGAGAAACTTGCTTTACAAACGCTTCAATGGATAACGGGTTTTTAATTTATCAAGTGTTATTGAGCTTAGTTAAACTTGTTCCTTGTACTATTTGTCTTTTTAAAATATCGAAATTTATTTCGTGGATTGATTTAATGGGTATCGTTAATTTTTCCTTTTTTTCTTTTTCTTTAGTTTTGATTGTATTTTATATTATTATTTGATTGAAGGACTTATTAATAAAAATTATAAATTTAAGGGTTATTACATTCTTTTAAAGGTTTTTATTAGTGAATACATTTTTAATTTTTTTTTATACTTTATTTTTTTATGACAGATCTTGAGCTACAAGTACATAAATTCATTTAGCTAATTATTTGTATTAAAATAAATTATAAACTAAATTTATTTAAATAAATATTGTTTAACCACGTAAATTTATTAAAATTACTATAATTCAAGAAAATATACTATCATTATTGTAATTTATGAAAAAAAATTACTGAAAACTTTCATTAACGTAAAATAACCTGATCTTATGAAAGATAAATTATTGCAATTGATGCCTTATCTTTGTACTAAGAGCTGAGTAATATAAATTCACTTCCTATAAAATCGAAAGTTAACTTATTTACCAAGTTACATTAAACTAGAATGAAATGGAATCTTACTTCTTTTTATAGTTGAGATCGTTATACTGTAAAAAAGTTAGATTTACGCTAATTATCCAAAGTTGGTTAAAAAGTGATGAAAAATGGTATATTTTTAAAATTATAGTAAGTTAATTTTTTAAAGATTCATTTGCAATTTGATGTTTTTTAATAAAAATTATATATTTTCAATTTTCAAATAAAAAAATATTTTTGAGTATCTGAGAATTTAATAGTTTTAGAAACTAAATTTCCTCTATAAAATTTAATTATTTCGGTTTGATTATAATTAATTTACATTTCAGAATTCATTCGTGATACAAAGTATTTTATTACTTATCAAAAAACTACATCTAATTTAATTGCCGCGTAATGGCATTCTTAAAAAAATAGTGAAATAATTAATTAGATTTTTTAAAATTATATTTAAATATTTAAATCATGTTGTTATTAATGGAAAAGAAGCTCTTACTTATAGTAATTAAAATTTTTCATGGCCGATTTTAAAGTTGCTCTTTACAATAAAAGTTGAATAAAAAAAATCAACATTTCCATGATTATAAATCGTTTTAAACAGTTTGAAAAATTTCAAGAGAAAAATTTTTATTCGAGTTATTGCAATAAATTTGAAATTGTAAATTTTTATTTGAGTAAGATGAAACTCTTTTTTTTTTAGAATATCATACAATGCGTTTTTGGTATACTTTTACAGTCAAGCGATACAAATAAAATATTGACTATTTGAATAATTTAAAACAAGCGCTACTTTTTAAACCGTTACAATGTTTATTTCGACTATATGAATAATTAATAAATAGAGCAAAGTTGTTTATTTTATACTGAATCGAATTTCAATATATTAATATATTTATAGAAATATCTTTAAATTTTTTCAAAAATTTACATTTTTTTAGAAATTTAATCAACAAACTATTTATTAAACGATTGTAGATATAAAAAAGTAATTAGTATATTATAACGATAATGAGGCGTCATTCAAAATTTTTTATAATAAATAAATTATAAAATGATGGATTTGACACATATTTTTAATTATTTAAATTTCTTTTGAAGTATTTCTTTCTCTTATTAATTTTAAATTTCGTTTCCTTCAATACAGTTACAAAATTTATTTTTTCAAAAATTTGAATGCCCAATAAATCATTAAGTTTGAGAGTAGAGAATATAAAATTTATGAAAATTAAAATTTTTCGATGTCCGACTTTCCCAAATCAAGCATAAATAGAATATTTAATAACCGAACAAAACTAAATATCCCCCCGTTTAAAAAGCTCATAAAAAACATCCGTCTTATCCGACACTTTAACTATCGCGCGCTGGCGCGCTTTTAAAAAATTTTTCGCTTCTCATCATCTTTAGCCGCGCAAAGTAAGGCACTCGCATTTATTTTTCGCCATTAAAATATTTTTCCATATATACACGCGGACCTTACACACAACAATGTGTCCTCTTTTCTCTTTGTCCTACTAACAATATCTAAACTTTTGTATATGTATATACGAAAGTCTTGAAGGAAGAAAGAAAAGAAAAATAATAATAAATAAAAAGAAAAGAAAAAAAAAATCAGTAATATCCTCTTTACGATTCATCACATCAATCAAAAGTTTGTACACATATATAACTAAAATCGCCCCGTCATTCGCTTAGAGTGCTTTAAAGTCCTCGATTTTTTTTATTCATCTTACCTTATTTTTTGATTAAATTGTAAATCCTTGCCCACGTCGCACAAATCCTCAGACGAGAAATATCACCAAAACTTTCTTCGAGTGTTCACACTCCCCGAAATTAAAAAGTTTAATGTTAAATAATTTTAATTTTTTTAAATGTCACGTTAAAATTGATCGCATGGCCCTATATAACGAAATACCTTTAAAAAGGTTAAAATAAATCAACGGAATAAAAAAATAAAAAACGAAGAAATGAGAATTCGATTTTTATTTAAAAGAAAAAAATGAAAAAATACGGGCGCGCTCTTCACAATTAAAAACCGAACAGCTCTTCGCGCGCGCGCTTGAGCTGATGTGTGCTTTATAACGTTTTGGTCCACCAAAGACTGTTAACCATATAACTATACTCTCTTCTTTAACGAGGCCAAAAGTACCCGCGATCACACGATGGTAGGGAGAGAGAGAGAGATAGAAAAAACAAATTTAAGTAGTAGGAGAAACACACAAAAGTATTATTTTTTTTTCTGTTCAATATACCTTTGAAAAAAAAAGAATGAGAAAAAATAAAAATTTTTTTAACGTATAGCAAAGGAATAAAATATACGGAGCGAGAGCGCAAAAGTGGCTTCACACTACACGTCCGTACACCTACCGATGACCGATTCGAATGAGCTCTCGGTGTATATTTTAAACCGTAAAGAAGGAGTAAAATATCCCGAAAGAGAGACTCCTATACACACCGACCAACCCCCCTTCTCCTCTCTTTCAAATAAAATGAAACTCAACATATTTTACATTCTGTTTCATGGGGAAGATATTGAGAGAGCGAGAGAGTGAGAGAATTTATTTTACAAGTGGGAGGTTTAACTTATATTGGATATTAGGGGAACAAATAAACCAAAATATCTTTTGCGTATATGATTTGCGACAATTTTTGGATTTACGACTTTTTTTTCAAATGTTTTTATGTAATATTTACTTACTTTATGGATTGACGTAAGGAAAATCGAGCTTTCAATGAATTTCACAAGTTTAAAAGTTAATTTTCATCTTATTTTGTATTGTAGGATTTGTTAAATATTTATACTTGTCATAGACTTTTTAACTTTTAAGATAATCGTTAATTTTTTTTAGCTAGTGACAATTCGTGATATGTTGAGGAAAATGAAATTCAGAAACAAAGTGATGAATAATGTATTTTTTGAATACCATTAAAAATGTTTTTTTTTCTATGTAATTATAAAAAGTAAAATCACTGATTGATTTATGTTCCAAATCAATAATCAATTTTGAAAAAAATAGAAAATTTTAAATCAAAGAAACACCAAAGCTTGTACTTTGTACTAGTGAAATTTCTTCTTATCATAAAGAAATATTTGAAACAAAATATTTTTTATGTACGTACTTAATTAGCTTTTTATAGGATATATAACTCATGAATACACTTGTACGTACTATGTATTGAATGAGATAAAATCAAAATTCAAGATTTTTCAAAAAAGTATCAAGAAAATAAATTTCTACATGTGTTTAAAATACTTTTGAATTTAAGCTTTTTAAGTGTTTCACGCATAGTAATTCGATTTTTGAAAAGCTTAAATAGAAAAAAAAAATTATAATATTCAATCTTCCAAAAATTCATATGTTAATAAAGAAAAAGTTAATCCAAAATTAAATTTTTTCCCAAAGTAAAAAAAAAATCTCAAATTTATAGTCGTAAATCCAAGTCGCAATTAATAATTCATCAAAAATACCTTTCATATCAACCTGAAATACTATTGTTAGATTACAATAAATTAAAATAAATAAATGTGCTTAACTAAAATAACAATAATGTAACAACATAATGATTCCAGCCTGACGCATAACGAGGTTAAAATATAATTTATTTTGTCATTTATGTGACAGTGAAGAAATTACGAAAAAAAAGAACGAACGAGACGAAGTCAAAAGCACAATGTTTGAAAAAAAAGGAAATAAAGAAAAAAATGTGCATAGTCAACAGAGAGACTTGCGTATACCAAAGGTTAGGTCGTCGTATTAGTTATATACGTAACTTGGGAGTACGAAGGATGAATACAGGCGAGAATAAAGTGTTTGTCGCTTGAGTAGCAGTTGGTCGAGGGCGTCCGAGACTGACTGCTGCTCAAGCGACAAGCACTTTAGTCAAGCCTGGATTCAGAATCCTTCGTACTCCCAAGTTACGTAGATAAGTTTATGTCGTTGGTAGGCCGTATGAGGAACTATAAAAATGATTTTTTAAAATTAATGATATATGTTTTATTAAAAAAAAGTAAATAATGTCATTATTTACTTATTTATTTTACTTATTAACTGTTTAACTTTGAAAATTTTTTTAAACAAAACATTCTGTAAAGTTAAGATTTTATATGAATTTGTATGAGCATTGACATATCTAACGACATTCTTTTGTTTTCACTAACCTACGAATCGATGTCACTCGCGTCATATACGGCCATGCTGTGCGATATCTCGATCTGTCAATACTCCCTTAGGGAGTATAGAGCTGTTAATACTCCCTTAGGGAGTATTGACAGAGAGAATATCGTCGAGATATTAGCATGAACGTATGCAATGCCTATACAAATTTAGCGTGGTCTATAGGTATTCCACCGAATACGGCCTACGACGACATAAACATATATGTGCTGAGAGAGAGAGAGACACTTGTTACACACATCGTGACTAAAAATCTTTTGTATTTAACCCAAGTATGAAGTTGGCCTCATTATATAGAAAACCGGCAATGGATAATGCTTTTTACTAAAGTTCATTGATTTTTTTTTAATATATAGATACTTTCATATCTATAATTTACGGAAATCCTAGTTTTTGTATTTGTTGAAAATTAATTTACAGAAAATAATATAAAAAAAGCTTTATTTGCATAAAAATCAAAATTAAAATACATCTTTAATTGTTTGGATTTTAATAATCATAGAAATATTTTAATAGAACACCTTAAGTAGAGTGCTAAGTTACAAAAAATTTACATAACTAATTAAACACATGACATTAATGTTTTGATGCAAAAAAAAGTTTATAAAATTTCCAAAATTAAACTTTATTTAAAAAAAAAAATTAATAAGAAATAAAACACCGAAAACTCTTAAAGAAACTTTCGCTAAAACGCCTGAAGGAAAGAATGAAGAGAAAAAAAATGCGTTTGTGTATAACGTATATAGCGAAGAGAAATGAAAGGCAGCTTTAAACGGTACGGTCTATTAGGTCCACGCAATTCTTTATAAATACAAAACCACCGTATAGACTTCTTTGACTCTTATAAGAAAATATAAAAAAAAAACTAAATCATCATAGGACGTTCCCAATAAGTTGGGATTTATTGGGACAACCTGAATTTTCGAAAGTATGTAATGTGTAGGAGAAACAACAACTGGAATCTTTTTCCTTTCTTCCGATGTGTTTTTTTTTATCTTTTTGGGGACCAATGAAATCAATGACCACGAAACTTTTTCTCATTCAGTTTTTTTTTCTTCAGTAGTCTAATTTTGTGAATTTAATTTATTCCATAGGGAAGCTTATATAGATACATAATATTATACATTTTATCTTTTTCGAATAATTTTAAAGTCTCTAATGGCTTACTCATTTCTGAAATGTAAGATATTGGGGAATTTAACGTTTTTGATAAAAATGAGTATTTACATTTTAATTATATTCACTATATTTTAATTTTCAATATATTGAAATACTTGTAACATGTGATCATACGTTATGCTTTTTTAATTGATGTTAAAGAAAATAATATCAAAATTACCTTTATTACCAACAATTGTGTTATTATAAATGATCACTTATATCAAAATTCTTAATTATAAAAATTGCTATTTATAAAAAACTATTGATCATTAAAGTTTTTTCCAAATAAACATACTATAGATTTTAAAAAATTTGATATATACATAACAAAAGGTAAATGCACGTGACATAATTATGGGGAAAAACATAAAATTATTTTTCCTTGTGTGTGTATGTGTGTGTGTGAGCGCGGGTGCGTGTGTATCTGTTTGTGTATATGGACACAGATAGCATCACTTAACCAGTAGCCTACTTTCCTACAAGTTTAATCCCTTTTAAAAATATTCATAAAAAGCTATAAAGCTGTTAGGCTCTAATAGATTTTCTTCTACATATACATAACGTTACGTTATTTCCCTCGCGATGAATCTTTAAAAAAATTTTCGGTAGGTCTTCACTGAATTAATACATACGAATTTTATTTGCCGCCTCTTGACTGTTAAGATGCACAGGTGAATAATACATTGTAATTTTACCACATTATCCGTAATAATGAATATCAGCCTTCTTAACGCGGTCATTAACCAGGCTTACTTTATTTTTTATTTTTAATTAATTTTAATTTTACACTCATCATCCTTTTTTTTAGTTAATCATCCGTATCATGCTTATTTTACTTGATTTAATTTAATAAAAGCGAAAAATAGTGTATAAATTATTATAATATTAATAAATGATTATCTGATTTATACGTGCGTTTATAAAAATTATTTTCCGCGAGCACTTGTCAGTTCGATGTTACTTTAAATTGATATAAAAAAAGGAAAAAATTGAAGTTTTCACTTTTAACTGAAATTTTAACGATTCTTGAATCTAGATCTGTTCCATACAGTCTCCTTAATTAAGAAAGTAGAAATTTTAGTTGATATCAATGACTTTCAATGATACGATATATTAATGTAATAAGAATTTTTCATGAGATTTAATTAAAATCTCCGTAGAAATGGAAAATATGATTATGATATGGTTGGTCATAAAAATAATTTATATATAATTATGGCATTCAATGTCAAAGGACATTAATTGAAATATATGTATCTCAGTTTTATCATAAAACTGATCAACTCAAATTAATCAATTTTAAAAAAATATATAACAATATTTAATTTAAAGTCTTATTCTTCGCGAAATTTTTGTAAAGTTGATACGGAATCATCATTTTCAAACTGAATCTTCTATTTTTTCAATGAAAGCTTTGGAACAACCAAAATAATAGATGGAAGATTTTTGAAAAGCCTACAATGAAAAAAAGAAGAACAAACGAAAGAAAATTTTAAAGCATAGAAGTTTGTGTAAGTGGGTGAACGGTATCGTTATTCTTTATGAGCTTCACGAGTTTTTTTCTCTTTCCTTTCTTTCCCGTTGATAGCGCTAAATATTATAACCACTGAGAAATTATGGCTCCAAGAAATTAGAATTTGACGGTCTTCGGATAAAAAAATAGTACATGCTGCTGCGGGTGCATGTGCATCATTCTTGCTGAATTGCTTTGGCTCCAAAGCTTGCGCTCACCGAGGATGGTATATTTTGCGTGCTTGGTGCAGAATTTACTATTTTATTATAAAAATTGACTTCAAAATAAATAGAAATTGCTTTAAATTTATTTTCAGAAAATATTATTTATAGAAAAAAGAGATTTATTGTTTGAAAGGATTAATAGAAAAAATAAATTAATATTCTTTGAAACTTGAATTAATTTTTGTCAAGACATGACTTTTTAATAAAAAAAACATAAATATAAAACTTGTAAAAATATCAGCAACTTTATAATTCATAAAATAACAATTCACCTGAAAGAGGCTATTGAGCTAACTGATAATTGCATTACACTTAACATCGAGGAAAACGTATCGTTAAAAGAAAAAAAAAAATTAAAACATACATTAGACATAGTGTGAACAAAGTCGTTGGCTTCATTAATTAGCCGACGTATGGTAAATTCCCGTTTGTCGCAAGAATAAGGGGAGAGAGAAAGAGAGAGAAAAAGATTTAAACACTTTACCCGATTAATCGATATGCTATAAAGTCCATTTGCCTTGCTAATAAAGTTTCGTATTAAGGCCCGTGTGTATATTACTTGCGTAGTAGTTATGCACAAAGCCTCGGTTTCTCTTTTTTCTTCTTCTCTGCTATATACAGAGAAAGAAAGTTGCAATACGCGCGAGGACTAATTAGACTAATTCAAATCGTTAGGACATAACGCACAGGTCAATAATTGACATTTTGACAAACTATTATGAATAAATTTAGTAACTAGATTATACACACGAAGCTCAATTTAATTTAACGTTATAATCATTAAAATCTTTTTTATTTTTTAATTAATCTGTTAGGGGCTTTAAATGGCAATTTAATTCTATTAATTTACATCGATATTCTGCAGTACTTTGTGTACATTGTGTTTACACAAACTTTGTAATTCTAATTTTCATTACTAAATAGAACACCTTTTAGAGATGTGAAACGTGTTGGACTTGTTATGTTGTTAATGCACTATGCATTTTTTTGTAAATATATACATCGTTAATTGAGATTTCTTGGAAGGAATATTTTATTTTATTTGGATTTTTTTTAATTGTAACAATTGTTAAATGACAAGACGATAGAATTATTTTTGATGAAAAAAATTAATTGCTTTAAAGAGAATTTCCAATAAAAATAAAATATTTTGCCTTACATCATTCCACTACATTTAACCAAAACATATAGTCAAAAACAGGATATTTGTTATTAGTAATACTTTTTAGAATTACGCTATATTTTTCTTTAAAGTACAAATAAACGTAATAATTCCACAAAGATAATCTTTTTTCTACTCTCAAAAAACAGAATTGAATAATTAGAAAATCCAAGAATCGCCATAAACTTATAAGAGTAAAGACGAAAAAAAAAGTAAGAAGCTTCAAAACGTGTCAACGTACATACGTGTCTGCACAAATAGATTCATTATACATGTAAAGAAAATATTTGCACTTTTTAAACATTGACGAAAGGTGCCGCAAATCTTTCGTAACTTTAAAAAAAAAGAAACAAAGAAAAGCATGTACATGTTGAAGATCGCATGTATATGCGTTTTAGTATGACATTTTGCGTAATAACGTTTCTTTTTTCTCACTCTCTGCAATCAGCTTACGAACGTTCAAAATATATTCATTCAAAATTTTTAATTTAAATCAACCATAAATTACTAAATAGAAACGTTAATTTTTCAATTAGCTTTATTAAAATTTCTTTGTAATTAACTTTTTTAAATTTTGACTTTTTCAGTAAACTAAAATTTGTTGAGTGCGCTTTGCGCGCAGTAGATTCATGTCATTCAAATTCTTTACATATATTAACGTGCAAGATGGATTGTTTTTAATTTTGGAAATCAAAATTGTATTTATTTAGACGTTCATATTGATAGAAAATTTAAATAAATTTTCAAATAAAATAAATTTTTTTTTTTCAATTATAGTAGTAATGAAAACCTTCTTTTCATTAAAATTTTAATTAAATGACTGCTAAATGTTGTATTATCATATTATGCTGTTATTTTAAAATTACATAACCTTATCGTACAATCCCGTTGGTTCTTTCAAATTTTGGTTGGATGCATCTGTTTCATGCATTGAGATTTTATAGTAATTGATTAACAATTAATTTAGAACAATTTTTAATGCATGATAATTCAAATGTACGCTCCATTATTTATACAATTTTAGAACGCCTTGAGGATTCGACCAATTAGAAGGCGAGTTATCATGGCGACAGAACTTTCTGTAATTAAAATGTAATCAATATATTTAAAATGTTACTTTAGATAACAGTATTTATATCGTAGAATACTTATAAAAATATTTTCAATTTACTCTTATATACTGATAGACAAAATTATATATTTTCAGTATAATCATAATGATCAATAAAGTAAAAGTATAACTATTTTCTCATTAATGAAAAAAAATTAGAATAATGTATTATATGATGCAACATGTTAAAATCGGTAATAACATATTTGAATAATTGCCATAATAAATTTTGTTATAATTTTGTTCGATTGGTATTGATTGTTTTTAACAATATACCACGTCAATAATAGTAATGAACATGATTATTTATTTGTATAAAAAAGAATAAACATTATCATAAAAAATATCTTTTTACCTAATTACTTCCATTGTTTTTAAGGAAAAATAATTTGCAATGATACTACTCTTCTTTCATTCGCGTCACAAACTCAATTAAAACCAAGAATATCAAGTAAAAATCCCTCTTTTGCATTATAATTAACGAATCGACCTTTCAAGAAAATTTTACATTCATTCATTATTTTCGTATAAAAAAATTGGTAGTACGAAAAAAAAAGAAAATCCACAGATGCTTGACAATGAATGACATAAAAAACAAGAGAATAAAACTGGTAGTAATGCGTTACCTTATGATAAAATTAGAGAGAAAAATGCTTTTCTTCCCAGAAAATCATCTTCGTCTAAAATCAAGAAGACGTTAATAGAAGTGAAACAAGGTCGAGAATAAAATAATTGATTTTATAAAAATCTTATGATTTTTTGGTAAACTTATTTCCTTTCTTTTTAACATTGTAATATATTGTACATTGAACTGCTAATAGTAAATGATGACGTATGACTTTATGTATGTCACTTGTACGAAAAGTGAACATTTAAACTTTGCTGACAAGTATTACTCTGTCACTTAAATGATTGCCACATAATTTTCACTTTTTTCATTTTTAGCTTTCTTGTCTTTTGTACTTAGAGCTTTCGTCATTAAGACAACAAATACATTAGTTTTTTTGTTTGTTTTTTGCTAATTAAATTGTTTAATTAATTTGTAGATGCTGTAAGTCTGCTTGGTTAATAAATTTTTTATTGACAAATGTCATAAAGAGTAAATAAGTACATACTTATGTCTCACTAAGAGTTCAGTAATATGGAATTCTATGAAACTCTTGAGAATCATAATTTAATTTTTAATATGATTATTTTTTATTTTTTAAAAGTACAAAATAGTATTTTAATAAATAAGAATAATCAAATTGCTAAAAAAAAGATAAATTTTTACAAGTCTTTAGAAGACAAATTATTTATTTTATTTAACGTCGCTGGTATTTATGCTAATTAGCGACGGAAGTTGTGACAGGGCGTTTTATAAACAAAGCACATGTATAGCAAATAGTGGTGCTTGTATAAATCGGCTGGGAGCGGGATTCGAACTCGGGTCCTCGAGATTATGAAAGCAACTCCCTACCAACTGAGCCACTGAAGACTTCGATTTATCTCTTTGACGATTATATATTGATTAAGGTGGCTCAAGCGTTAGGTACCATGTAAAGCAGTGGCCTCGCAAAAGAACAAAATATACTTTTTGTTTTTATTAGGTAATTTTTCTTAAAAATGTTTATAATCAATTATTACATCTATAATTTCAATATTCTATTACCAAACAAAAAATACCTGTTATTTAGAATTAGTAACGTTCCCATCGTAAAATTTCAAAAAATCTATATTTTATTTTTGGTTTATAAAAATCTATAATTTTATTATGAAATTATAAGCATGTATGCTATTTTACTCATAAAAACCAATGTTGAATTTTTAAATTTTCATTATTTTTTCTCTTTAATTCTGTCAATGACCTTACATTTTCAAAATTACTATAAAATTCTTGTAACTCATATTTAGTTTTTTTTAACTAAATAATTTATTTTTTTATTAAAAATCGCTTGAGCCACCACAAGGTAACTTAAACAAACACAATTTTTTTTAAATAATAAACTTTCAAAATTTGATTTTCATTTCAATATAGTACCATGAATAAGTAGTGAACATTTTCGATTGATTAGCTTTTACAAAAAAATAACATAATATTCTGAAATTATATAATTTTAATAAAAATTTTAAAATTCTATATTTTTAGTTTGGAACTGCTGCACGTTTTAAAGTTCAAACTACCTTTTTACGACGTTTTATTGATGTTGTTAACCAAATTTGTAAATATTTTATTGTAAAAAAACTTGTTTGATGTAAAAGAGATTGACAGCTACTTTAATTTGCTATTATTTAACGATAAATTATCGAACAACATAATTTATTTTTTGCTAATAGGATTAATGAATCAATCTATAAAAAAAATAGCATCGAATATAATTAATCAAGAGGTAAATATCAATTTATAGGCAATATTTAAGCTTTCATTTTAATCCGACCATTGAATAATACCAATAAAAAAAAGAACGAGACAAATGTTGGAGCAAAACAAAAACATTGTATTCTAATCCAGTAAAACTAAGACATCGACGACATTTAAAGCCTTTATAAAGTTGCATCTATTCTAAGATATAAATTCGTTACTTTTTTCCTTGTAAATTGTATACACCAACATCGATTTTGTCGCAAATCGAGAATCGGTTTAACGATCTCAATGGAAAGATCTTGTTGAATTTTTATTTTTCTCCTCTTTTTTTTCCAAAGAAAACAAGTTTGATGCCGTAAGTGATCTGGAAAGAGACCCATGTGTATATATCTATATATACTGTATTACTTTTTAAATGTCTTTTTAGTATACACACATGTTCACAGTTTAAGAGAAAGAGAGAAATATATACATAAAACTTCCTTTCTCCTTCGAGTAACGGATCGCACCAAGAATTACGGCAATTCCATATATACATAAGAGCCAATTATCGGCGAGCAACTTTCGTCAAGACAACATTTATTTTATTTTTTTCAAAGTCTTCTCTCTTTTTTTTACGTGTGAAAATTTAAAAACATAATGCACACATATCGTCTAAGAAAAATAATTTTTCTCAACTCAAAATCATGACTTTTAAAATTTCATTATCCATTCATCACTTTTGATTACATATCATTATACGTGCCTGGGCTATAAAATGCATAATGCTCTTGCCAACGTTCGTAATTTGATAAATAAAAAATTTTATCTTTTAATAACAAATTTTAATGAAGATGTTGCAGTGCGGTATTAACTTTAAAATACATGAAAATTATAATTCTTATTGAAAAAATTCAAAATCAACGAATCCGTCTTTATTTGATTAACACTAAATTAAACAAGCAATGCCACTTATAGAATGCTTACTTACTTTCTAGGCATTGAAAAAAAAAACATTCATCAACAAACTCTTAATTGCAAATAAAATAATTTTCCTCTTGATTTATTACTCGTGAGAATTATTCGAGCTTTTATATTTATTTATTTTTATCAAAAGCAGGCAATGCTATTCCTATAAAAAAAAGACTATTATAATGAGGGAACGAAGTTGTAATGGCTTTTTTCGCATAATGATACCGCGGCAAAATGTGCAGCAAAAGTAATCGAGTAGTTTCACCACATCGCTTCAATATATATCTATAGTACAAATAACGAAAGTATGAATTCAACGTAAACTATCTCCAAAACAAGCTGTAAGCTGATCGGGTATCTTAATCATGCCCAGCAAAATGTGGTACTCGAGAATTTTTATTATAGCCTTATTCTAAGTCTATTGTGTTAACATTTTTACACTTTTATTAGGGACATTCAAGTTATTTTATTTTACGTTTAGATGATTTCATTAGATATCTTTCGCATATTTTGTTTAAATAATGTTACAAGTTGGTATGTTTATAAATTTTCCATAATGAATGCACATTTTATGTTTATAATTTATTAAAATATATCTTTGTAACTAAATGATTAACCCTTGTAAGAAAAATATGTTATAAATAAAAAGAATATATTTCAATTATCAAAATTTAATAAATTATCTACTATCAAAAACTACTTTTTTCTAACTATAACAAAAACAATATTACTCTATTTGGAGATTCATCTAAACAAAATCATAATCTAAAAATTTAAGACATGCAATTATTTAATTATTGATCTACAACAGACAAGATCAATGCCGTTAAATTGTATATAAAATTATGAAGTTTGAATCTTTTGGTTAAAAGTGCAAGTCAAGGTTTTGTGTATACATTCACTGTTGCATTGGAAAGGCCAATAAGACTACATATTTTGCAAAAAAGTTTCACTGCTCGGTGCATAATACGGGCCTTTTACCCAAGGCACCTTTATGGCTTATTAAATTTCGCTTTCGATCGGATCAACGTTCTGAACTTCAGTGCCAGGAAGTTTGATCGAGAGAATTGATTTATCAAAATTATGAAGCCTTTGATTTTTCAAATCATTAGAAATTGATTTATCGACAGTGGAATACATTTTTTTATGCATTTTAATAAAATTTCAATGAATAATGTGTTGTCTTTCAAGTATGGCTGTATTTGCGCGCAATGACGAGGGAAAAAATTCTGAATAAAGCTATTACATCTTATTTTGAATTTGTCAAAGCTCATTATTTAAATAAAAGTTGTCAAATAGATCTTGGTAAAGATCGTTAAAAAAGTCATAAAACTTGTTATGGATAGGTTAAATATTTTGAATTTAAAAGAGTTAGTTTTAGACAAACTTTTGTTTAACTCTAAACTGCATAAAACATCATACAAATTTGACTTACATTAGTTGTACTTGTAATTACTATCATTGAAAATGATTGACAAATGGAAATATTATTCGTTTTTAAAAGCAACTTTTTAATAAACTAAAAGTGCAAAGTTCGATTTTTTATGCCTATTTAGTGTATACAAAAAACCTGAGTCGTTCTTTGTAATCAATGTCTATTTAGTGTGTACAAAATGATCGAGCAATGTGTAAAGAGCTTCTTTTACACACTGTTCAGTTCAGGTTAGAGTTAGACGCTAAAATATACACGCCAAATAAGTAAGAAAAAACTCATATTTTTGTAATTCTTTCAGGAAAACTAAAATAAATACAAAAAAACTAAAGCGTCGTCAAGACGACAAACTGTATCTATCTTGGAATTACTTTTTTTTTTGCATGCTTGTGTCAAAAGGTACTATTTTTTATAACTCTTTTGATTATTAATAAATATATAATTAAAATTATCAAGGGTTTATTTTTAAGTTATTTAACTGTTCAAAATTTCATAAGTATTAGCTACAATAATACCTTTATTTAAACTTTGATAATAAAAAATTACATTTTCATACAGAAAAAAAACTCATTCGAAGAAATTAAGTATATTGAAATTTTTTATAATTTAACGTCGCTGTATTTATGCTATTATTACGATGCTACTTAACGACGGAGGTTTTTCAGTGTGTGTTGTGAACGAAGCACATGTAACCTAATACAGTGGTGCGTGTATAATTCGGCCGAGAGCGAGAATCGAACTCGGGTCCTCGGGTTACGAGTCTATCGCTCTACCAAGTGAGCCACTGAAGACCTCTCTACAAGAAATTTTATTTTAACATAAATAAAACGAGAAAATTAATTAAAAAATTTTTTTTTAATAAAGTAAAATTAACAATACAAAGAACAATAAATGTTCTTTTTTATTTTTTATGCGAAATCGGAAAATTCGGTAAAAAATGTTGAATTATGATATTAAAAGTTTAAAAAAGCATCTCAAATATCTTGATTTAAAGATATTGGAAAACTATATTTTTGAAAAATTTTAGGTCGACTACTTTTAATTCATCCCAGTTATCGTCGTGAGATTAAAATTGATTCTATTCAATAAATCATGTCTCCTCGAAAAATATTGCAGATAACGACAAAAAATGGTAACGAAAAAAGTACTTATTACTCCAATCAATTTTTTGAAATTTCCTTAAATTACTATAAAAGAGATACTTTTGCTCGCGTAAAAAATTTTTACGCGTAAATTAATCCAAAAATTTATGATTCAGTTACAATTTTCTCAAAAACAAGAAAAGTGAATCGTTATAAATCAAAATAGATTAAGTTGCTTTCAAAATATGCGTACACATGCGTATACTTATGCATATACATGCACGCAATTTCTAAAAATAATCCAAAAAATGTAGATTTCGATTTCTAATACCTCAAAACGTGTTTGCTTAATTTTATTTTTAAAATTAATTTTTATACCTTTATAAAACTTGTATTGAAAAATAAAAGAACATAATTTTTTTGTAATCTTACGCCTTCAATTTATAAGATTGTATTTCCTCACTTCTTCATTATTTAGAAAAGAAGTAGTTTTTCCATAAATATACATTGTAAGCCAAAGAAATAATTTCCTCCTTAAACATCCCGATCGTATAATCGTGTTTTAAAGCTAAACTTTCAAAATCATAAAAACCGCACTAATAGAAAAAATAAATGTTCAGCCGAATGTACAATTATCTCACTCGACTGCGAATCATTACAAAAGTTTTAAATTCATAGTTCGTGATATAACTGAAAGGCAAGAAAAAAAAATAATAGTTAACTAATTGCAAACTTGTGTACTCTAATAAAATCTTTAAAGCGTATATGATTTACTATTTAAAAGAAGAAAAAGAAAAAAAAGAAGAATATCGTTATGAATTCTTTTAGAAAACCTCATAGACCCGTACATAATTCTAATGGTTAAAGTTAAGAAAGAGAGAGAGAGGAAAAACGTAGCTTGTTATAAAAGCCCTCCCCACTATTCGAGGTCAATGTCTAGGTCCACGTATAAACTTGGCTTTAGCCATAGGCACTTTTCGCGGACTTGGTGCGCTTTCTTTAACTCCCACCTTCAATGTGGTATATACTTTTCCGCAATGCGCATTCTACGCGAGATAAGAAATTCTATAGTAATGAATGTAAGAGCTCCTGCAGCCAGTTTCGTTTATGTTTTAACGTGTACACTATAAGCTACTAATAGAAGTAGAAAGGTAAGGAAATTCATAATATTGGTGGGGATTAAAGCTGTAAGCATATTGTTGATAGTGTATGTATATGTACAGAAATTTTTGTTGGCTTATTTTTCTTTGTTTTAGAATTTTCGTATTTCCCATAAGAAATATGTACCAGCGGGTAAATTATTACCAATAGCAAGTTTTTCGTATCAGGTTGATACGAAGTTAAGACGAAGTATAAGATTTTCCTAAAAGGAAAACTGATCAGACGGAAGTTGCGAATCTCGAATATCAAAATAAGAGAACTGCAGTCTTAGTTTTCGCTTTGATTAAACATGTAGTTTCTTATGTACAAGAGAAAGCTGCGTAGTTATGATCATTTTTGTTGTAATCAATTTTTATCATCTTTGAAAGTTTAATTTTGAAGATATAAAATTGCTAAGTAAAAGTTGTATGTTTATTAAAGAAAAAAAATTTTTTTTGCATTTAATGACTTAGATGGTGTTAGGTGTTTGCTTTCATAGAAATGTTATCCATTTTTTTAACTAAAATAAAACGTTGAAGCTAAATGATTAAATTATAATAAGTTTCCTGGCTAAAAATTGACTATATTCTGGGCAGAATTTCTGGTCAATATAGAATAAATTGGCACTTATCTTATAATTTTGTTAAAAGAATTTCTAGGATTTCTATATAAGTGTCAGTTTAACTTACGTTGCCTAAAAATTCTGCCCAGAACATGATTAATTTTCTACGAGGGTTGTAATAAGGAAAAATTCTATGCAATCCTCATTTAATAAATAAAAAAAAGAATTGAAATCATTTGGAATAACTTGAAAAATATTTTTCAATCACATTATTAAATTTATCATTCGAAAGCACACGTCTGTCCAAAGCTAACAGTAACTACTGCCGCTCTTAACGACATAAGAAATATTATTTAATATCAGTGATTTGTTCCCTAATAAAATGTTTACAACAAGTTAATCGTATACCTTTTAGTATTTATCTATACCAACTACTTATTAAGGCACTGAAAGTGAAATGAGTTTCGGTAAATACATATTTCCCATACGTTAAACGCATAAGTGAAGAAACACGCGGGAAAAGATTACGGAAGAAAAAAGAAAAGCTCAGAATTTCAACCCAACAAATTTATTTCCTTAAACATGCACTTGAAAAAAGTGTCACAGTGAAGATTTTTAATTGACATTCTTTCTCCAAAAAAGCCCTTCGTTTAAACACACGAGGAAAAAATACATAACACACGACGAGGTATACATATTACGCGCAAATCGTTGAGAGATAAAAAAAGGAAGGGCTGAAGAAGAAGTGCAAGAGAGCGCAACGAGCGAAAGTGTTTTGAACTCGTTGTAACTACACTATTATTGCGTGAGTTATATACATACATACACGCGTACACGTACGTACAAATTGAGATTTTAATTAATCACAACTCTTCTAAAGTCTTTCATTCATGCAGCGATGAATAAAAAAAAAGTAAAAGAATCTATTTACAAGTGTTTTTCTCATTTGTAAATATACATCTGATAGATTGGATGGATTTGATAAATTACAATAATTTTCGTCTAATTGTATTTTATGCCGACAGTTAAATTGTCGGAGTATTACGTTTGTTGATGCGTGACGATGACAACTAGCGTTTACACGTTTTATTTGTCTCCGAAGAAAATATATTTATATCGAATTGATTGATACGTAACTATCGCGTTGTTTTCAATGGACGTAATTTTTTCATAATTATATCACTATAAACATTAATTTTATTATTGTTTCATTTATATTTTTAAACATTTATTTTTGTACACGATATTTTAAAATTCTAACTTCCGAGTTTTATAAAAAAAATTTTGTGTAAAACATTTTTTTAAAGTCTAATCAAATAAGAATCTAAATATGTTTATACGAGCTGTTAACACATGTAAATTTATTTTTCACACCACCGAATTTCAATATTTCACAAATTAACTGAATAAGTTAACATTTGCTCGGCAGAGTGTCTAAATTTTAAATAGTGTTGTTAAAATCTCTTTAAATAATCATTGTTATATCACTCGATGGAAAAAGAAGCTGCTAAAAATAACGTTGCTATAAATTATAAATAAAAATTTTATATTAATTTTAAATTTACGACAAGCTGTAAAGTTAAAATCTACGTAACAAACAAATCGTCGTCATCTTGTATCAAAATTTCCATAAGTTGATCACCGAAATTCTACGAAAATAAAATAAGATTTGGTCGGTAAAAAATTTCACTTTTTTTTCTTTCCTTAATCGAAAGTGGTTTCAATGTACATCCGTCCTTGTTTTCTTTTGAGGGATTCTGCCGTCACGATCTTAACAATTAACGGTACTCAATATACAGCTGCGGTCTTGATATATACACTCTCCACAGAAAATAATCCAATGAAAATCAACCTTTCTCCTCTTTTCTTTTTTTTTCTTTCTTTCTTTCGTAGAGCCTTACTCACAAAAGAGAAGAGAACTTTATTTGAAATGAGCATAGGCCAGGGTCAAGGTACTTTCGAAGAAGACTTTCTGTTGTATTCCTCATAGTTTTCATTTGTAGAAAATTTATTGGATGATTCGTTGTACGTTCATTATGCTGTACGATCGTCTCGACTTTTTAATAAAGCTCTTTTTTTTTAATCAAGAATTAATTAAGACAGATGCGCGAAGATTTGTTTTATTGACGTGGAAAAAAATGGAATTTTTTTTTCTTTATTTTCAAATTGTCATTTATTTTTGTTACCAATTATATCCATTATTAATAGGTAGTTTTTCTTTCAATAAATGATTTTTCATGCTGCGTTTCGTATCCCATTAAAAATACACGTTAAAGTAGTTGAAAAAAACATTGTTTCGCATTTTTATGTACGAACGTAAAACGCATCTGTTTTAATCACGAAAAAAAAAAATTCTTAGAAATCTAGGAAACAGCAAATTAATTCAATGAGTTTACTAAAGTAACTATCGCTTCTTCTAATACGGAAACTGCGCCAAATAAAAGAATAAAAAAACAAGCGTGAATTCGTTCTCGTAAATTCCTCTTCTACTAAAAATTCGAATTTCAAAGTAGACCATTAAAGCCTAATAAAATCTACGGTATGAATATTATTTTGAAGGAATCGTATCGTTTTAAATAATTAACAAGTTGAAATATTTGGAATAATCTGAATTAATAATTAAAATACAATTTGAAAAATGAAGACGAATAGATTTTTATCAAAATAAATAAAAATCTCAAACTTCCGCTTTATATACATCAATCAATAAAAATCGATTTTCCTTCCGTTAGTCAAGCTCGTATAATTTAACGATTGCTAAAAACGTATAAAACTTGACTATATTTATGAATTCAAAATAGACGAAAACTACAAGACGTCTATTCTAGTTTAAGCTTTAAATAACGCGTTTAAAATTCCTTCAAAAGAATTGGAATATCGGACTTTCTTGTTTGTACAATTTTTTATGCACTACTTTTTTCAGATCATTGGCGAGAATTATTATATCCTATGAATAACAAATTTTAAGTTTTCTCCTTTTTGATTTATAATGTAATCTTTCAAGACAGTCCTAAATAAATTTTTGAAAGTTTATGTATATGTTTATGGCAAAAGTTACGTATTAACTTGATAATTAGGCGAATCCTATGGAATTTTATTTAAAGTTTTTGTAGAAATTCAGCTGAACATTTTAATTTTATCCGTAAGCTGATCTCTTTTTTAGTGAAGATTATACCTTAACAGATATCAGTTTATATCATTTCTTTTTGCTATGCAATACCTTAATTAAAATCAGTCGTTTAAAGGACGCGCTTTCTTTTCTAATTTAATTACGAGATTAGGTAACATTGATCGTAAAAGTTAATCTCATAATTAAACGAGGAAAACAAAGCGAATAAACATGAAACCTCTGAAATTTTCTTGGTCTCATGTTGAAAATAATAAAATATAGAAAAAATTTTAAAAAACTGTTGAATTAATATTGAAATGGCAATCATCATTCAGAGCTTAATTATTGCTGTAAATTAGAAATGTGATTTTGCTCTCAAGGTTATTGCACTTAAATGCAACGAGTTTCTAAATCGACAACAAAGAAATGCACAACGGTAAAACCTGTTTCCTTCGAGTTTCAATTTTCGCTTATCACTATATATATTTGTGTATGAAAAATTTTATATATACACACATTTGTGGACGTACAAGTGTGCGTGTACATGTAAAATTTTTTAATTTTACGCACAGTGCTCCTTTTTCCTCTTTTGATATTTATTTATTGAATAATTTGTCATGAGCATGAAACAATTTTTCAAGATCACATCAAAGTGATAAAATTTTTTAATATACATATACAATAATTATAAATAAATGTAAAATAAAAGATTAAAGTAAAAAACTGCAAATGCATCATTATCAATTAGTAAGAAATGAAGAATAAATAAAAACCTATTGTGATTGCAAAATTTTAAGAAAAAATAATTATTTTTTTGATTATTTCTAAAATGTGATTGAAAAACTGTACGTATATATAATATCTTTATCAAAGCTTTTTCTTCTTATAAATAGTTTGAAAGAGAACGTTGCACTCTTGCGTTATATACAAGGCACTTTAAGTGAAAGTGTTAAATTACATCCGTTAAAGTTGCCTGCTACACGACTCTTGATCTTCGAGAAATAAACATAAATTCCTTTTCGCAATAGATAAGAAAAGAAGATTAATAATGATGAAACGTTGTTATTTATCTAGTTTTTCTTACGTTAACCGTTAAAATTTTTTCTTTTTTCTTCGATGATCCATTTATTTTCATTATATGTAATTTACAAATTTTAGGTTTGATCTATTTACTATTATTAAAGTTATGTGTATATGGTTATCAGAATAGTGGTTTACATTAGGCGGAAGTTGATTTTTTATACGTTATTTATGATAAATGGTATATTTTTCAAATTTAAATCGGAATTTCAGAGAGAATTGCCGAATCATTGTCTGTACTTTTTCTCACTATAATAATAAATTGATCATGAGTATGTATTTTTTCAGTTTTACAGATTAATGGAGAGAAAATGCAAGCAATGATTTACAATTCGCTTCAAAATTACAATAAATTTGAAAAAAAAACTATTATTTAATAATAGATTAATTGTTATAACAATGTTATCAATCTTAATTTTGTTAATGTCTATAACTGAGTAACGATAAAATGACATTAAGGCATATTGTTAAAAAACAATCAATTTATTAATTATGATTAAAAAGGTATAAAATGTAATTTTGGATTAAATGATGAAAATGTATATTTTCAAGTAATATTGACTTTTAAAAAACAAATTTTAATGTTGTTGAAACTTTCTTTTAACATTAAGTTAACGTCAAATGAATCTTACCGGAGATCATCTTTTTATTAAAGCTCATCAATCTTTATAAAACATAACTCATTAATTTTAAAGTTTAATGGTTAATCAGTGTATAATTTACCAATAAACTTTTACTGAATATGAAATGAAAAATAAAAATTGCGTTTATAAGGAAATGTTGTACAGCGAAATTTCTTAATATATAAAAATCTCAATGGCTGTTTTTTTATTCATTCATAAAAAATTTGGTTCAATAATTTCCGATGTCCTTAAAAAATAAATGCAAAACTTTTACAGAAATTCTTACAGAAATTATTTATTAATTCTACAATATTTTTATACAAGATTTCCAGACATAAAAAGTTCATGTATAATTATTTGCCAAACTTTATTGCACGCGAATGTCTTGCACGAAGCTAGAAATTTCTGCAAGGATTTTTGTAAAATGCATGTAATATTTGCGTAGGAATTTTTATATAAAATTTTATATATATTCATCAATTTCAAATGTTATTTATATCTAATTATTTTTATAGATTTCTATCTCACAAAAAAAGACTTTTAAAAAGTAGAGTATAATTCAAATAAGAAAAAAACAAATCTCTTTTTTATTAAACAAAAGTCAAAATATTCAAGCTTGCAAAAAAAAAACTTTCGCAAAAGTCGCTCGCTTTAATTATCAAAAATTACAATCGCTATTTTTTTTTATGTTCGACATATCTTTTTATTCGCACCGATCGCCCACCTTACCAAAAAAAAACCTAAAATTCAACGATATCGGACATATACCCAAATTAACCGGATCTTATGCAACCTTTCCGAATCTTGTAAACAAAACAACAACTCTGGTTTCAATAAACCGAAAAAAAATCCTTGCATATGTATCAACCAATACATCGAAGAAGAAAAAAAAAGGAAAGAGAGAAAAAGTTATAAGGTTTTTTGTGTGGTTTTTTTTTTCATTTTTTTAATAAAAAGGAGGATGCAAAGACAGGCACTTTCACGACTGGCTGACTTTCTCCATACGCTCTGGCTATAGCCAGCTATACACAACAGTAGTATATAGCAACCACTTGGGTTACCTCTCCGTCATATACATCTCGTTTTTTTCTCTCTCTCTCTCTCTTTCTTGTCGTCAACAGGGATAAAAATCACGTCTACCGCACGAGACACGTTATCGTTTATGCTTTAAGTGTGGAGAAAAAAAGGCACGAGACAACCCTTCATGCGTCACTCTCTTTTTTTTTCATTTCGAACATTTTTATCGTTTGAGGAGAATTTTTAAATGCTCGGCTCATTCGTATGTCACGAGGTTAATTGTAGTGAAATATTTTTTTATTATAATAGAAAATTAATTATGTATTTTGAATATTTAAAGATTGTATACATTTTTACCATTAAATATGAGAAAGTTTTTTTCGAATAATCTTTAGGAATTTTGAAAAAATTTGAAATTTCGATTTTCCAATAAATGTTAATTTATTCATCGCCATGGCATTGACCTTTGCCTTTTGCATTTGAATAAGATTAGATTTAATATAGAAAAGATGAGTCTTCCATTAATAAAACACGTAAAAAAATAATCGAAAATTTTGAGTAAAGTTTAAATTTAAAATTTTCTTAACAGTATCTCAAGTTTACAATATAAAAAAAGAACACGCACAATTGAATTTTAAAATATTTTGATATATCATCACATTAACGAAATTTCAATAAATTTTCTGATTGAGCACGGAGCTTCATTTTCGATGCAATTATGCCAAGGCCAGAATGAAACAATGTAGAAGAAAAAAAATCAATATACTATTCTTCGTCCGATACTTGATTAAACCCGCCTTTTATCATAATTTACCGAGTACTAAAGGGCCTATTAATTATACTTCAAACCTCACCAATTTAGTTCACATTAATTCAGTATCCTTTCGGTCACTAATTAAAGTAAGAAAGTTTTTTATAAAAAAAAAATATTATAAATTTTTCTTGATGTTTACATTGTTTAATGCCGGCCTTGGTATAATTACATCAGAAATGAAGCTCCGTGCTCAATCAGAGAAAGTAATAAAGTTTCTTTAACGTGATATACATTAAAGGATAATAAACGTAGAGATTGTATAAAGTTAAACATTCAAAGTTTTTTCCTCCTTTAGGAATTGATAGGATTTTTTTGCGTAATTTTATAATACAGATATAACAGTACAGAATTTTATTTTTAATTCCTTTAAAAATAATATTATTATAAACAAATATTTTAACAAATCTCTTCGCTCCACGCGAAACGCATACACTCATATATAAACGCATACATTTACGTTTTCACTAATGCAATAAACAGAAAAAATTTGAAAATCTTAACACTAAATGACTGTAAGAAATGAAAAATGAACTAAAAATAATAAAATGTACAAAATTAGCACTAAACAAGCAAAAGGAATTTTGTATTCTAAGCAAAGGGTTATTCACGAGCCGGCGCGGCGCCAGCTTATATGCTTCCTGTCCACGCGCGCTTTATTGCAAGGATGCATTTTCTATATACCAACCTTCGTCGTCTCGTTCCCGTTTTTCTATATCTTCTTATTCTTCGTTATTTTAAACAAATTAACAAATAGTTTTCACAACCAAATTTATTTATCAACTAATTAGAAAAATATTGAAATTTCAAAAATTTAACACTTTTAAAAGAACAAAAAAACTTTTCATACTCAATGTATTAAAAAAAAATAAGCACCTCAGAGCTTGCAAGCTCGCTTGCGATACCACTAAACAGTGAAGAAAGAGAGCAAGAGAGAGAGATGGTTTAAATCTAAAGTAAGATAGAGTATGAAGACTGTTAGAGGTAGCTGCACTCTCTCTCTATTCTCCCTTCCATTTTACTCCAACGTTTGAAAATGTCCTGCGCGCTACGTGTATACCTAGCATGGTAAATGTGTATGTACGTACGGCTGTAGTATATAGATAGAGAGGTAAAACCTAAAAAAGGAAGAGGGAAACAGGGTGCAAGCACCGGCTGGCTGGCAGCCATTTCACCAATCAATACGTACTCCCTATGCTCTTGGCTGTATATAGCATATATCCCTCTTTCTTCCAAGATCATCCTGTCTCGCTCTTAAGCGTGCTTTTAACTTTAAAGCTTTGTACACACAATAAGATGACCTTATATACAGATGCGGAATTTTCCTTGCAGTTTGCTTGCAGCCTGACAACATTTTTGCATTGTGTACAACTGCTCGTGAGGCTTTATAAGAAGAACATATATATAAAAAGGATATGTGCATGCAACATATTTTGTACTTTCACTTTGGTAGGTAATACTCATTCATTTTAGTTTTTTTTTTAATCGGAGATGTTACTTTCATTAAAGTTATTTAATTGTATGGTCAAATTTGACATACTTTTTCAAATTTTCAATGATTTTTTAATTTAATTTTTGTTGATTTTTAAATTTTTAGATTTTTTTTAAATTATGGAAAATCTAATTTTAATTTATTTACAACTTTTCTATTATATTCAGTTTAAAAAAAATTTAATAAATAACAACACCAAATTTCAAATCAAATAAACGTATTTTATTTTAATTTTATTTAACCTCGTTGTAATTTATCATTGCAATGCTACTTAACGACGGAGGTCGTCAGTGTGTTAACAAAGCACATGTAACATACAGTGGTGCCTGTATAAATCGTCCGAGAGCGGGATTCGAACTCGAGACCTTGAGATAACGAATCCATCGCTCTACCGACTGAGCCACTGACGACCTCAAACGTAAAGTTCTTAAATATATTATTGTGTTAAGAAAAAAAAAACAATAAAAATTATAAACAAATGTTTGTTTTTTATATTCAAGTTGTTGACACCATATTTTGGTAATAATTTAATTGATGAGCATGTACCGGAAATACTTGTATAAAAAAGTCGACAATCAAGTAATGCAAAATTCCAAACAACTTTTTCTTTCGATAACAATATGTCAAAAAAAAAGAAAGGTGAGTTGTAATGTAATTTATTAAATTATAAATGCTCATACATTACCTTTAACTCTCTTTTATTTATTTTCTCCGAAATACATAAAACATTAATTTTATATTTTCTCAAGTTTATTTGATATTTGTATTGATTAACATCTTTACTGAAATATTTAAGTAAACATCTTTAAAAAATTTATAAATATTTAATGGTTTGATTTCCAAAAGAGGTAGCGAATCAATATTCAAATAGATTGATTTTTTCGGTTTGAAATTATGAAGATTGATTTGATATTTTATTTTATTTTTAAAGAACAATATAAGCCCACATATTGCTTCTATTCCATGATCGACACTTCAATGATCAATCTTTGACATGAGATGCCATTTTTATGCATTATATGATAAGTTTATATAAGTTAAAAGATGCAACTTTTTTTAAAAATTAATATTCTATAATTGTCGCTTTAATCAAAAAGTCGTACCAGTAGATCCCGTGAGAAAATAAAAATTTAATTTCACACATTTGGTTTGACATTATTCAAATTAATGAACTATTGCATTACATTTAATCGGATAAAATTAAAAAAAAATTATTAAATTAATAAAAATTTTTTTTAAAGTATATAAAATTTTCTATTTAAAAATTTTTGAATTTTACATTCCCAATATTCATTATAATTAGAAACATAAATCAAAAAGAAAATATACCAAGCTAAAATAAAATTTTTTTTATAATATAAACTCGACTTCCGATCACCATAAAAAATCGAGAAACTATGTCGCTTATTAAAATTCTTGACTACATCATTTATGTAATTATTAGTATGCAATTAAAAAAAAAAAGAATCTGGCACAAATATCAATATTAGGAACTAAAAAATCAAGCGAAGGTCTAATAAATTATTTTCAAATGTAAATATAATAATAACCTGTGCACTAAAAGTCTAAACCAAAAAAAAATAATAATTTAAAGACATTTAAAAAAAAAGTCTTTCATGACCCCAAAAAAATTTCTTTCATTTAACGATACTGTCCTAAACATACACACATACAAAAAATCACCAATCGCTTAAAAATCTCACAATACAGATAGGAGTCTTGTATCGTTTGTGTGTATATACGAATCGGCTAGAGAGAAAACGGTACTCGTTTTCTTAAACTCTTCTCATCTCTCGATTCTCTCTCTTCAAGTCTCTAAAGAGAGAAAAAAAAGAATTCTTTCTTTCTTTCTCTTTTTTTTCTCTCTCTCTTCTTCAAGCCTATACAACTATACAAAGATCGTAAAAATCTCATCGAGGTCGGCATCAGATCGAGGTCGTGTGTTTTAGATGGCAATGTATTAGGCCTTTTTAGCTTTGAAAAGAAGAAATATGTATGGGGTACCGTTTTCTCTTTAAGTAATATATTCAATACGTATATAAATAGCGAAAGGATGAATCTTCCTTGAAGAAAATAAAATTTTTTTTATTTCTCTATGCTCGCGTCTTTTTCTATTACTTTTTTTCTAATCAGGACTATGGTTGCGTTGTTTATATAAATTATTTATTTATAATTAGATGTGATTAGATAATAAATTTATGGTTTTTGTGAAAGTTCATACATACAGAGATGAAATTTTGATTTTTGTGGATAAATTCTTTCATCTGTTTTTTTTCTTCTTTCTTCCTTGAACGAGAAAGCGAAATGCCTAATAACCTGTTATTCAACAGTTGATATCTACATATATATATTTTAAAGTAAAAGTTTGGTGCAATGTAATGATAATGAGACAAATGATTTTTTTCAAGGAATTCAGGGTTCCGTATCCGATTTTATCAAATCCGATCAAAGTCACTCGTTACATTTTTGCATAATAACTTTTTGTATTTCCAAACTTATTTTTGTCTTAATTGTAATTTTTTTAAATTTTATTGTTCACAAGAGTGAGGTTACATTTTTATACCATTTATAATATTCTATTGATGTTTTTTTTCTGATTTCAATTGCACTGTGTATTACAAAATATTTAATTGTTGTTGATTACAAAGTGCACAAATATTTTTATATTTGAAAGAATTTATACTTTTTAAACTTTTTATGATTTACTAATATAAAATTTCAATTTTTATTTATTTATTTTCTGGAAATTATCAATTTTATCTCAATCTTAAAATCTTATCAAATTCAAAAGATTTAAAATTTTAATAATTAAACACAAAATTTAAAATTCCTATTCTTTCACATTATATAACTTTTATAAACTCAAGCTACTTTAAAAATCAAGTATATTAAATCAATATGCCCATGAATGTCTTCATATAAAATTTTGGTTTTTGAAAAAAATCGATGAACGAAAGCATTAGCTCAAAATAGTTTTCTAGATCACGAGGTCAGTGTCAATGTTTATGGAAAATTCAAAGAAGCCTTGAAGGCAATATTTTATTTTTTTCAGTTTAGGTACATAACGTCTTTTAGCTTCCTTAGGAGAAGCCTATGTCTACTTTACTTTTGCCACCTGTTAGTTTGACCGATTTTCATTTCGCTATGACCTCCTTCCACCGAACATTTTCTTATTTTTTTTATCCTTTCCTTTCTTTTTATTTTATTTATCCTCAAACACCCGCACAATCTTTTTCTTTCGTCTTCAACGTGTATATGAATGTTCGATCATGCTTTTGTGTATGGGAAAAAAAGGTAATGACTAAATAAATGTATTAGCTTTCTTATATCTTGCTTATAAATTGTTTTTAATGAAATACGACGTATTGTGCGTTCGGTTGTTGACTTATTGCTAGCTTTAATGCATAATATCACGGTGTTCCAATTTTAAGTAATTGACAACTATATCGATAAATCATCGGAGTACCATTGGGAGAAATAAGTTTACAAAACAAGCACGTTAATATTGAATATTCTTTCTTCAAGGTTTTAGATCGTTTTTAATGTTTTTAGTTGTAATTATTGTTTGATTTATTGTTTGGAATGCTTGAGATTTTCTTTCCTAATAATAATTGTTTATGTATTAAAGTCAGAATTCATTTTTATTTATGATATTCTTTTTCATTCAAAATTACTAAAAATGGCCTCAAAGAATTTCTTTGAACAAATTTTTACACATAAGTTTAGATGAAAATAATCATTAAAATTTAACTATTTATTTTATTAGGTAATTTTAACAATTTCTAAAATAATAAAAATGAAAAAAAAAATTATAAGATTTTTAATTTCAACATTAATAATGATAATAAATTTATTAATTTCTACATTTAAAAATTTGAAAAAAAAGAAAATTCTTAAAAAATCCTCAATAAAAAAGTATGACTGCGTCATACGGTGTAAGAGAAAAACCTAACAGCAGACACAATGACGCTATACAATGTCCAGTTATGCAATATATATCAAAGGAAAAATTTGTTTCCGCGTTTGAAAAGTAAACTGGTAGCAAGAGTCGCAAGAAGTTATTACAATTAAAAACTAGATTGGGAGTACAAAACGATCTTGTTAATAGTTTAATAGCTTTTTAAAATGTAAAATATGAGAAAAGTGCGCTTGTACTTGTTGTCGGTTATTAAACGATAGGGTTCCTTTACGAAAAATCTTTCATTGTACTACTAACTCTTATGTTACAATGAGGAGCGCGACATTTGTCGCTTGGCTTTCAGCTTATATTATTTTAGTGCCCTTAGTTATTTCTTCAAAGTAAGCTTTATTTCATTATAGTTTTATTGTTTAGGATTTATTTATTTTCTTGGATTTTTTGGGATGGAGAAAAAACATTTTTAATATTTAAACGTGGCGTAGTTTATTATAAATTAAAAGCTATACAATCAAACGTATATTCTTTAAAAAAAATGAATAAACTAATTGTGAGTGTGAATGAATAATAAAAATTTTTTTAATTAATAATTTTAGCTCATATGAAACTCATCATGAAGAATTTAACTATACAGTGTGGCCAAGAACAGTATTGCCAGAGCATTATTTAAAAGGTAAGTTTTTAGAAAATCGTATATAGGGTATAATATTTTAAAATTATTAATGTTTGAAAATGTTAATGTGTTTCAAATTTCAAACTTCCATATTCTAAAAACGAAACTAGCAAAGCGGTAAATCGTTAGTTCGAGACCAAATCAGAGTCCTTTTTTCTATCTTGAAATTATTTGTCATAAGTATGCAATTTTTTAAGATCACATTGAATCGACGAAATTTCCACGCAATGATTAAAAATATAGCTTGGATTCTAAAGTGTGGAGATTTTAATTGGAAACAAACTATTTGTATCATAAAAATTTTTGAAAAAAATAAACAGGATAATTAAAATTTTAAATTAGTGATTAAAAAGAATTTATTTCAATTTAATTTACAGTTTAAATATTGATAAAGTTATTAAGCACATCGACAAGATAAGTTAGTATAAATAAATTTCCATTTCCATTATAGAAATAAGACCACCTACGAAAGGAAAAACACCAGTAGTAGTGCACTTCAATATATTCGTCGTTGATATAAATTCCATTAATGTTGAAGATATGGATTTTCGGTAATTTATGGTATACTAGTGATTAAAAGAAGTCATTAATGCTTTCAGTAATATTGGAAACTTTTTTTTATTACCAATTTTTTGTTTTGAGGAAATTTTCTGTAGCTCGCATTATTTGTTAGATAAAGAATTTTAAATAAAAAATTGATACTGAAAGTGTTAATTTAACGATAAATAATAAAAAATTATGAAATATAATTTTTAGAGTAGACATGTTTATTTATCAAACATGGACCGAATCTCGACTAAGAATGCCTCGCGATATATTTGAAGATGACGAGGATTCTATAACGTTACCACCAGGATTTTTTGACAACCTTTGGCAGCCTGATCCATATTTTTTAAATTCCAAAGTATCTGGTACTTTTATTAAAATATAATATAAAATTAATGTCTAAAAATTAAATTTTTACTAAATAAATAAAAATCTCTTTGAATCAATCTTTTTTTGTTTTTTTTCTTATTAATTTATAAAAATTTCTTGACTGTAATAATTTAAAAATTTCAACGCTTCATCATTAATAAATGAAAACTGAATTTTTAGAAATCTCAGCATTAAATAGCAGGCATTCATCGGTGACTCTTTATAAAAATAAAACTGTCCGCTACTCGGCACGAATGCATGCTATTATCGCCTGCCAGATGGAGTTCCGATTTTATCCAATGGATATACAAGTTTGTCCTATGCAGATCGAAAGTTGTAAGTTCTCTTTTATTTGCACAATTATTAAATTCAAAAAAGAAACTTGCTTTTTTTTCATCCTCCTTTATCAATGATATATAAGACGTGTATAATCATCAAGGTTGATAAAAGACTTCTGTAAGGAGTTTTAAAAAAATGATTAAATTACTCGTAAAAAAAATTCATACCCTGCGGGCTAAAGATCTTCTTGAAACTCTGGGAAATTAATTTTTGAAAAAAAAAAAAAAAAAAAATAATAAATCCTGAATACTTATTGAAGCTAAAAACGTTAATACATATGTACACAGGTGCGCCCGTACACACATCACAAATACGCTTACATATATAAATGTTGATAATGTTTTTAAGTATATTTATGATTTTGAGGAACATTGCACTAAATACTGAAACACGATCAAGATAATTCATGTTGCAGAATGTAATCTGTCACTGTCAGTGTCGTTTAAAATCAACAAATTTTTAAATATGTTTAATTTTTTTTCGTAAGAAATTGATTTATTCTCTAATAAAATTTTAATTAACTTTGTCAAAATAAATCAATAAATTTAACAATAAGATTAATATTTTTTTAATCTGTTGAATTGAAATATTGAAATTCATGCAAAACTTTGATCCTTAAATCAGCTTAATTAATTATAAAAAAATAAATCAGTCTTTCAATCAAATTTCACAAAAGTGACCATCACCCGTACAATAATAACGAATCCATCATTAACGAATAAAAAACGAAAAACAAAATAAGAGGAAAAAAATAAGTATAAAAACCAGATGTAATGAATGACATATATAAATAATAGTAAAAACGAACTTTGGACTTTTGGCTTTCTTGTACTTTATTAAAAAGTCACTGGTCCAGACTCTCTTCACAACGCAGCATCTCTTACCTTTTGAGAAAGGCTTTTTTTTAACGGTATATTATAATAAATGAAAGCACTTTTACGCTCGCACAACGTTTTGTTACTTACATACCTCTTTTTAACACGCTTTTATATATACATCTATACGTAACGATGACTTTGGCCTAATTTTTTTCGTCTTTTAAAATACCAGATTGTTTGAATGGGTTTACTAGTAGCATAGAAGAAAAGGTGGGTGCCGTTACTAACAGATTTTAACACTTATACTTATGATTATGCATATTAGTTTAAGTACAGATGAAAAAATAAGCTATTTACTATAGATTTCTAGACTATTGTAACGGTTTTAAATTTTCAAAAAATAAAGTACAATGGTCAACGACTTTGGGTTCTTTTTCATTTATGACACATGTCAAAATTTAACGTTCAGGAAGTAGTTCTAGCGTTGATGAGTGAATTTCAAAGTAATTAAAACATTACTCTTTTTTAGCTGTTCTAGATTTGTGTAGTTGAAAATATACTTTAGCGAGAATGGAATTGGATTTCAGATCACATATTTTTTAGCTATAAATTATATTAATTTCGAACTATTCTTTTTTTATATATACATATAAAAAATATTTTTAAAAAGTCGTTGAAAAAATATATGTATAATTCTTATATAATAAATTGATTTAAAAATAATAAATGAGAAAAAAATAAAGCATTAATTTTTATATGTAGATTCCAAAACTATCTATTATGTTTTTATTTGTGCTTAACGTCGCTATATTTATATTATCATTGCAATGCTAATTAATATATGACGGAGGTTTACAGTGTGTTTGTGAACAAAGCACATGTACAGTGGTGCTTGTATCAATTGATCAAGACCAGGATTCGAACGCGAGTCATCGGGTTGCGAATCCATCGTTCTACCGAGTGAACCACTGAAAACCTCACATCAATTATAATGTTTCTGTTTCATACAAATATATTCATGTTAAAAAAAAACATTATTTTAAACTTTAATTGACAAAATCATCATTGATTTTTCTAGTTTCTTACGACAGCTCAAAATTAAGTTTACGATGGGGACCAGAAGGTGTTATGATTAATCCAGAGCTGAAACTTTTGCAATACCATCTTGAAAATCCACTCAGAACTGACGAATCAGTGAGCTTTATTAACGAAAAAAATGGTAATTTTAAAATTATTATACTATAAATTTTCATACGTTAAAAATTTTTATATTTTGATAATTAATTACAGTACACTTGGTGATACTGTTAAAATTAAATTTATTGCTTGTAAATTGATAATATAATTGACTTTAAATAATGTAAAAATAAATATATAGCCTTAAAATAAAATTTTTATTATCATTATGTTACTTGAGGAACGAAACTATTTATTTTTTATATGTATGTATGTATATATATAGATAATTTTATAAATGGAACATTACGTGTTAATTTATAGGGTCAATAAATGCAAATCGTTAAAACATTAAAACTTATGTTCCATTTGACATTCGAAATAAAAAACTTTTAAAGCCTAAAATTAAAATGATTAAAGCTTAATAAATATTGAAAAGTACGATTTTTTTATCAACGAAACTATTTATTTACTACACTTTTATCTACGATACTATTTATTTACTATATGATTAACTTATTGAACTTTTTACTTAAAAATTAGTTATTCTTGGAATGAAATCATTAAAGTAAGATATGTTGAAAAAGCATAATCATTCAAATTAAAAGTAATTAATTATTCAAACTATCCAACTGACACATAATTAACTTACTGATCGGTTATGATTATTCAGTACTTAATTTATTTTAATTGACTTACTTATCAAAAGGCCAAAATAGTTGTAAAAATTATAATTTTCAATTTTTAATAACTTTAATTTATTTTCCTTGGCCAAGGTCAAAAATAGAAAAATTAATTTTTCCAAGTTTGAGCGATTTCTTACTTTTCGATCGTGGGTATAGAAATTGATGAGAAATGTTCCCAAATAGCATTCTATTCAAGCATCATGATTTATAAAAATTTATTAGTTATATTTTTATTTAATTTTTGGGTTTGATGATTTGTGTTAAGTTTAAATAGAATAAAGCTCTGTATTCTTATGAAATTAATTTAAAAATCGAATTTTCCAAAAAATCACATTACTGAAAAAAGTATTTTTATGTGATAACGAGAGTTTTCTTTAAGAACACGAATTTTTTTATGTTAAAATAAGTTAATTAATAATTAAATTAATAATTAGTACATTAAAATTTCTTTAATGTTTTTGATTAAGCTTCATAAATTCAAAAGTATTATATCTAGTATCATAGATAGTATTATATTAAAAAAAGTCTAAACATTTATCAGAAATTTATACCTAATAAATAATTAAAAGACAGTTAAAATTTAATTTCAAAATCTTAATAAATCCAAATAAACAGGCAACTTTTCTCGTCTGATTGTATTCTTTCAATTCGAGCGTCAAATTGGACATCATCTAATCCAAACGTTTGCACCGTCAACACTGGTTGTAATGCTATCGTGGTTCAGTTTTTGGCTTGGATTAGATGCAATACCTGGACGTGTGGCACTTCTTGTCACAAGTATGCTGACACTTGTAACGATGTTCACTGGTCTTAAAAGTGATATTCCACCTGTTGCTTATGTTAAAGTAAGCTATTTATTAATAATTCATTATATGAAAATAAAATTATGTAAATTAATGATTGCTACTATTTTTTATTGTTTTTATAATGAGAAATTCAATTTTGTTTTTTACACGTTTTTTTTAAATTAATTATTTTATATATTGGAAATGACTATTTATTAGTTATTAAATGAACAATTGAAATGTCAACTATAGCCAGATATATAAAATAGGATAAAAATAGAAAATATTAGAAAAATAAAAAATAAACCGTTTTTAATTATGATTAATTTATAAAAATTTACAAAATTATGAAATTTTACATAATTAATGAGAAATTTTTTCTAATAAACTAAAATTTTCTGCAGGCTTTAGATTTATGGATGGCCGGTTGCATGTTTTTTGTTTTCTCAGCACTGGGGGAATTCGTTGTTGTTAAAGTTCTTGATCTCGAATATCAAAAGGAATGCGAAGCATCTAATGCATACCGACGTTTGCCAGCAGTTTGTGTTCATTTCTATTACATAATATGAATTTTTCTTTTCTATATATTTTTTTATTTTATTTCAATTTTATTAATAAATGATAAATATTTTGTTTTAGAGATTGTCGATTGTTGAAAAAAATGTCTCAGTGTGGGATTACGAATCTGTTTATTCGCCAAAAACACGAAACAAACGAGCAGGAAGTCGTAATCTTCTTCAGAACACTTGGCTAGATCCGGAAGTGCTTATACGAAGGCCGAAGAATCGAGCTAAACAAATTGATACGTACAGTCGTATTGTTTTTCCAGTTCTTTTTTTAGTATTTACGCTACTTTATTGGCCAATTTTATTATTAAAAAAGCCATCAAATTGAAAATTTTTTTGTATTTTTGAGATAAATTATTTAAAGAAAAAATAATTTATAAAAACGTTTAAAAATCCATAGGAACAATTGTGTATCTAGTCGCGAAATTAATGAAATAATTGCACGTTTATGTATACGACGTAAAATGCATGTCTCATGAAAATTAAGGAAAATTTTTATACCGTTGATGCATCAATAAACTTTTTCAATTATTCAAATTATGTAAATAGTTTAATAACCAAAAATATATTTAATTTTTAAAATATAAAATTAAATAAAATTTTATATTTATAATTTGCAATAAATTCGAGGATTTACTGATTGTTATCTAAAAATCTAAAAAACTAACAGTTTTCAGTTTTCTAGATTCTTAAATTTTTTTTTATATTTGAATGTAAATAAACTTAATCACGAAGTTCGATCTGAAAATAATGAATAAGATCTGAAATTAAAGTCAATAAGCCGACAATAAATAAAATTAATGATAATTCTTAAACATTAGATTTTCTCATATACAATCAAATTTCTGCATGTAAATTAATTACATTGAAAAATATTAATGCAATAAGTTTTGCACTTATTGTAATATTATTGATTTAACAAGATTTTAAAAACTGTTCATCTAAATATCTTAAATGTTCATTTATCAACTTGACAAATTTCAAATAAATTTTTTTATAGAATTGCACCTCTTTAATCTATCAACATATATTTAAAGAATCAATATTAATATATTATCCAAATGCAAATATATTTAGTAATAAAAAAGTGCAAGCGATTCGTAAGATCGAAATAATCGTAAATTATAATCTTTCTTATTTGAAAATTGTAGAGCCGGTGAGTGGCTCAGTCGGTAGAGTGTTGGATTCGTAATCTCGGGCTTCTAAGTTCGAATCCCGCTCTCGGCAGCTGATTGGTAGAAGCACCGCTGTACGTTACATGTGTAAGTTATATATATCTTTTATGAACTGTATATTTTTTTTATGAAAAATAAAAAATACAAAAAATATTATATTTGTTTTTTTTTGTACTTTAAATTGATCATTTAGTAAAAAATAAATTTATATACACTGTACATACATATTAAAATATTCATTACACTCTTATAATATAAAACAGATTTTTCATTCTACTTCCATTGGTTCATCATTTTCTTCATTATCACTTATCATTTCTTGAATTTCTGTAGCTTTCTTTCGACTTTTAAGCTCGCTCAGTCTCTTTAGATAACTTATTGTAAATTGATTAAAATCACATCTGTAAATAAAATATTGAAATTAAATAATAATCTATTTACAAAAGAAATTTAAAAATATTCCATGTTATTAACACTACTAACATTTTACTCAGATCATCGTATTTTCTTTGCATGTTCTTTTGCATCAATAGGAGGGTTGGTAATTGTACAATTTGACTTCCTTTTGGTCCATGTGTAGTTAATATTGATTCTATCCATAATAAATAAAAATGTATGTGTTTTGATTCTTCTAATTCACTTGCTATCCATTTCAATAACCTTTCTATGTAAGGTGTAGGTAAATTTGCTACAGTTAACGTAACTAAAATAGAAAATATAATATTTAATATAAATTTGCAATTTTAATATCAGATTTAGGAGTAGTGAATCAAAAAATTTAAATTGAAAATTCTAAAATTTTTTTTTTTGAGACACAATGATCACATCATCATTGAAATTTATTTGCTTACTATCAGAATGAGGAACAGTTTCTACAACTTCTCGTATCAAAGTCGCTTCATTTAGTTTAAGAGACATCATAAGAGCTAAAAAAAACGTTTTTAGTATATTAAATCAAAATTATATTATAATAATATTGATGTTGTAATAACAACCTGTTGAATATTCCTTCTTCTTCAAAGTTTCTTTTGTAGTTATTGGTGTTATTCCTAATTCAAGTTCAAATGGATCAAAAACTAAACCAACATCTAATGAATATATTAATAAGCCCTCTGTTGTTGCTGCTGACCATGCTTGACCTAAAAAGTAAGAGTAAAAATTAATTCTTAAACAAATGTACACAATTTTATTCTATATTGACCCATCATACAACTAATTACCTGTTGGTGAAAACTGTAAGCTGTAGACTCGGATTTCAGGCTTTAGAATTCTGCTTGCCATATCTCCTTTTCTGACACCTGGTAAACGTAACGTTACATTTCCACCTTCATTTTCTTCCCGCTCTTCTACTAGACCCAAATTTCCGAATTCTGTCAGTTTCCTCCTATTAATGAAATCCTAACAAAATATAATAAAATTAAATTATATTAAACTAATTTTTTCTTTCAGTTTAAATAAATTACTTACATCTACAGCATCAAAGGATCGATTTTGCGTAATCTCAAATTTCTTCAAAAGTATTGACTCTTTAATGTTATAAATACAAACATTCTTAGATTGTCCTCCAGCTAAAATGCAATTACCATCCGCAGTATACGATAATGATGTAAAAGCTCTAAAATAATAAATACAATATAATAATAGTATATAATAATATACAAAGTAATTTAAGAACAGAAAAAATATAATGATCGTGAAACTGTAAGAAAAAAATAATTTGATTAAGAACAAAAACTGGTACTTACTTTCCCTCTAAACTTTTCTTGGCAGTTATCAAGTCTGTTTCTGCTCTTCCACTACCTAGATCATTTTTTCCTTCAATCGAACTCAACTGCGTTGCCGTTTTGACATCGAAAAATGAAATTTGACCATCTAAAGTTGCAACTGCAACTTCTTCTCCATTTGGTTTATATACAACACACAATCCATCTGCTGTCAATTGTATTGTTTCATGACTAGATCCACTTTCAATAGCGTTCCAAATTTTTATTGTTTTATCCCAGGAAGCTGAAACTAATTCTGTACTTGCGAGATTAGGATTGAATGCTATACTCATAACTGGACCCTCGTGTCCACTTAAAATCTAAAAATACAAATAAAAAAATATATGAAGCATTGAAATAATGATTAATTTTTATCACATTCAAGACAATTAAAATAAAAAATATAATTCATTTAAAGTTACCTCCAACAATGTTCCTAACTTCACACTCCATAAAAAGATTTCGAAAACGTCTTGCCCACCAGCAGCAAGGAATTCATCACTTGCATCCAAAGCAACACATGAAAATTGTACTGGTCTTGGAGAAGTAAAAGTTTTGAAATTTCTATATCTCATTAAATCATATGCTCTAACAGTACCATCAAGTGAAGCTGATACAATAAATCTACGATTTTTACTGAACAAAACTCCTGAAATAGAAGATGTGTGTTCATGGAAAGTAACTGTACAAAATCCACTGGATGTGTTCCACAATTTTAATTTGCCATCATCACCACCAGTAACGATAAATTGCCCATCAGGACTGTAAGCAATGCAATTCATGTTGCAACTGTGGCCTTGCTGTTTCATAACATAAGTTTCACTTTGCCATTCCCATACTAATAATTGTCCCATTTCTGAACACCCTAAAGCAATCCAGTCACCAGAAGCGTTCAATGAAATTGCTGATATATATTGGTTTGATATGCTAAAAATTGAAACTTTTTAATAAAAAAATTATAATTTATAATTAAAATCTGATATTGAGTTAATTTAATACCTTAAGGAATGAATAAGATTGACTTCTGGCATTTCGTATAAAAAGAAAGCTCCATTACTAAAACCTACTACTAGAATATGAGTTTCTTGATGATATGCTGCTGCAGTCAATACTGCATCTTTTGTACTTTTACGAGCTTCATCAGCTAAGTAATGTTTTCCCAATTTTTTATACATCAATTTTTTAATATCCTTTTTATCTAATTTATCTTTGCTTCTAGTTGTTCTTACATTGTCTTTATCTGAATTATAGGCTTCTTCAATTAATGTCTGTTCAGTTTTTTTCTTTTGGTTTTCTGTTTGTTCTACAGCTTTGTTTTCATCTATATCGTCTTCACTATCACTGTCTTTAACCTTAACTTTTTTTACAGGTGGTTGATAAACGACAAGATCACTCGGTTCTATTGAACATTCCCATACACAGAGATGTCCATTTCTACGTGAAAAAATTGCAAACATTATAATATTATAATTAATTAAAAATTTAGTGTTTAATTATTACACAAAGATTTTATTACCTACTAACTGTTGAAATATCATAATTATTTTTTTCAAAGAAGCATCCCACAATGGCATCAGAATGACTTCCAAGAATGTATTTTTTAAAATTCATCCATTTTTCAAGACTGTACAATCTTGAAGATTTATCTTTTGAACCAATAACAAGAAGTTTAGAATCAAATGACCATTCTAAACATGTTACATCATCAACTGCATCATGAAAAACTTTTTCCATTACAAATGGATTATATTCTCCAGTTAATAATCCAGGAGCAGTGAATATAAATACTAAAATATTGTAAAAAATAATCTTTTTATAGTTTTTCACCTCAATAAATAATGAAAATAAATTGTATTTTTATTTTACCTGTATTTTCTTTACAAACTGCAAAATGCTTGCCATCAGGAGAAAATTTAACACATAATACTTTTCTTTTAAATCTGTATTTATGTATTACCATTTTACTTATCATACTTATTACATGTGCTTCTCCCTCTGAAAAATATTAAATATATTCAGTATATTAACTTGAATAACAAAGTAAATAAATATATGTACCTTCATTGATAGCGATTAAAATATAACCATTAGGTGACAAATCCATAGCATTGTAATTAAATCTGCTTTCAACTGGTAATGTTACTGATTTGTTACTAAAAATAAAACCAAAATTATTATTGGTGAAATCAAAATATTTTTTTTATTTTCAAGATTATACTTACTTTTTTAAATCATATATCGTAATTCTGTTTCCTACTGGACTTACAACGGACATACCATCTGGTGTAAAAAGTAAATTACCCTCATGGTAAACTGAGCCCAGTAAGTTACTAAACTGTAAAATATAAATTATTGCTTAATATAAACGAACAAAGGAAAGGAAAAGTTTTGTTTATATTATTCGATTTAAAACATTATTTTGTAAATGTAATAAAATCATTTAAAAATGTATATACAATTTCAAGGTTAATAAAGAAAAGTTAAAACATATATTATTTCTAAAAAAATCCAAATATTAGAAAATTAGTGATTAATAAAAATTATAATTTTTATATTTAATGTTTTATAGGTTAGAATTGAATAATCGTAAAATTTTAACTGAAAAATAACATACAATAAAATGTCATTTTCATAAAATAGTTGTTACATAACAATAAAAAAGATATGATCATACCTTATAAGCGAACTTCATTTTTAAATAATTGTTTGAACTTTAATTTCCAAAATAAACATACAAGTACACCTCCACTTCGAAAGTGCAGTAGTCCTCATTTTTCGACCACGTTTCTGACGTTTTAAATAACACCGTCTGCCTCATTTCCGGTGGCATTTAAATTTCGCGCTAATTTCATTTTGGCAATTTAAATAAATTTTTGTAACATGAAATTTTGTTTAACAATAATATTAACCTTTGAATTGACATAAAAAATAATGAAATTCATAAGCAATACTTTCTAACAGCATTCAAATTGTATTTATAAATAATTTAATATATTTTTTACAAATATAGTTCAAAAAAGAAAATTTTCTTCTCATTCTCGTGCATGTATTTCTTCATTAAAATCGTAAATCTCAGCAATAACCTAAAATAAAAAGTAAACAATTTATATTTGTTGAACAAACTTTGATGTCGCAACAAAATTTCTTCCACATATACGCCCGACTAAAGTAGTGTCAATCATTCGTCCACTCCAGCCACGTTCCTATTTTACCACCGCCCCCGGACGTCATGTGTTCAAAAAGTCTTGCGACCTCAATCTCCAAAAGTTAATGAATGCAATCGATAATTATAAATCGACGTATTACTTGACAATCGATAAAAGCATTAAATCATCTTTAATAATGTTAAAAGTCAAATAATGGTAAACAATATGGTAAAATCAGAATAAAATTAATAAAGAAACCAAGTCACGCGCTTCTCAGGGATTCATAAGCGAGGCGCTTTAATCGCAGAATCCTTCTGCTGGTCGAATCTCGTGAAACCTCGTGACCAGTGACGTCACTTGGTATTAAGCTTCAGCATTGGTTAATAATAATATGAAGAACCAATGAAGATTGAATAGTGAGGTCGCTGGCATACAATCTTCCGGTTAAAAAGAAATAATATTCGTCGTTCGTTTTCGTTAGCTTCGTCACATGAGTAGCCTAGCATATTAGCGCAGCCGCTATTCTACTACGGGTAGGCCATATTTGACATTAGGTATACTACTGCCTTGGGGCCAACATTTTAATACTAGTGGTGTTTAGTTGGGTACGAGTAACGAGTGCGTAGAGAGAGGAACACTCATAAAAAAAAAAAAAAATAAGCATAAGCCTCCGAAAGTCAGTGAGTGAACGAAAGAAGGTAGAAAGAGAGAGAGGGAGTGCTAAAGAAGAAGGAGAGTGTAAGAAAAGAGCGCGCGCGCAACATTTTCATATATGACAAAGTAAAAGAATAGTATTGTAGTCGGAAAAAATCATTGAAAAGATTTTTTTTTCATTGAATTAAAAAAAAGTAGCTACTTTGTCAGAAGTTATATTCTGCAGGTTTATTAGCTTCTTTAAAACTTCAAGATCATATTCTTGAAATATCAAGCCGAGTTGTGAGCGCGATTTAGATAGAAAGCCCCGAAAGAAGAAAAAGGTATAGATAGAGCTGAGCTCGTCAGAGTAGTCCGTGGGTTTCATACGCGTATAAAATATACTTAAAGCCCAGTCGAAGGGAGGCGACTCGAGAGCGCGCGTGTGCCAGACGACGAATTATAATTAAAAAGAAGTTTTTTTTGCTGAGGTAACTCAAGAAATTAAAGTCAAAAAGAAATATACATAAAAATAATTGAAAATGAGTGAAGCAAAAGAATTCACCGAGGGTAGCCCAGTCTACGGACCATTCTTTGGAGTCATGGGTGCCGCATCGGCCATTATATTTTCCGGTAAGTTTTTAAACAATATTTTTTGATAATGACAACGAGAAAATAAAATAATTGAAATAATGATGATAAAGCATTGTTAAAGATGAAGGAAGTGAAGTTGTACCGCGAGTTATGATGAACGCCAGGTCCCGTGTAGTCTCGTGATAGACGGTGGGCGTCGACCCAACATCATCCTTATAATGATCATTAATACCTTTACACCTTTCAACGAGATTTTTTATTTTGACAATATTTCGCGTACTGCTTTTAGTTTTCATCATTTCTAGATATAATATCGGCAATCCGGATTAAACTGGATTTTTGGGTTTTTGGCTAAAAGTATCTTTTAATGTGCCGCGTCGTCTTCGACGCATATATAGCTCTGTCTTGCTTTTGTAAACGCCATTTTCCCATCTGGCGGTGTGTGCGCTTCGTGACTATCGCGTGTGTATTGGTTGGTATATATATTTTAAAACACACAAGCCAGAGCGAGACGAACAATATTCACGTTATATAGATCGTGCAGCAAATTCTGCTTTCGCGAACGCGGATCAATCGAGCGACCCTTGAAGAGGAGAAGAAAAAGCCAACTGGCATTTATCATCTAAAGATTTACTTTTTGCATCCCTCTTAACATATTTCCTTTTCTTTTATTCTATTTCCCCCTTTTCTTTTCTCTCTTCATGCTCGTGTCTCATTAATTTTTCTGAGCTCGTACATGCCACAAATTTAATAGGAAATTTATTCGCAGAAAATCAACGTAATCAGCTTACTTACGTTGCAAATATAGTGCCGAATAAGAAAAACGGAAATATAGCAGAAGAAGACGAAGATGGAAAAACTTAATGCACATATACATAGGTACACAGACACACATAAAATCTCATGTACAACGGCAAAATTGAAATAGTTAAAGACACAGAGGTTTCGATTCTGTGCCAAACTTACCAAGAAGCTCAAAGCTAAGAGAGAGAAAAATCGTCCTTCGCTTATTGACGTGCACAGCTAAGCATGGACAGTGACTTTAAATTATATATATACATATATAAAAAAGCTAATTTAATTCTCACATTTTTTCCTTTTAAATTCTTACAGATATTCACCAAGATTTTCTTATCTTAGTGTCTCATTTTTTCTCCTTTTTTTCTCTTTTGAATCATATTAAAATTCCGCGTCAGAAGCTTTTCACGTTATCTGACTAATATACCTTACATACACACGCAAATATATTACATTTGCTGCGTGAGTGACGTACAAGCAAGTAAGAAAAAAAAAGAAAGAGAAAATAAGAAAGATAAAAAAATTCTCGTTTAAGAGCGCCTTCTACCTCACATTTTACTGTTCTTCTCTCCGTCCCTCTTTTTTTTCAATTCATAATCATCTCCTTTGATTAGTGGAAAAATTTCAAGAAGAATTTATTGATCTATCCGCGTTAGGCTCACTTGGCTTTAAAAAAAAAACCTTTTGTTTCATATTTAATAATGAAAAGAATAAAAAGAAACGAAAATTTTTTAATGTTCCATCGTGATAATTATTATTTCATAATACGCCTAGAATATGTAGCAAGCCGTGTCGGTTAATATTTTCTTACCTTGCTCTTTTACACATATTAAGCTTATGTATGAATATTGATTAAAGATTTAATGAATTCCAGTTGGTGCTTAGATAAATTCTTTCCTAAAGATAGTTAATAAAAATGATTATCTAACGGTGCGAAGAATAAAAGGAAAAAAGAAAAAAAGAATAAATGTTTGCTATTTTATTTTTTTTTTTTCCATTGCATTGTTAAAAAAGGCTTATCACAAGACTATGTAATCACGTGATAAACTCGTTCAATTCATTCAAGAGAAATCGTCTACTGCTAACGTTTTTTTTTTTCTTTTTATTAAAAATTTTAAGAAACAGAATTTAATGGTTTTAAATAAAAAGTGTTCCTCGTAAAAATAAAATCATTGACATTAATTTTTTTTTACAGGAAATAGTTCCACAGGTTTTTTTGCTCCTTTTTTATTGTTGTCTGTAAAAGTCACAAGAGTAAAAGAGAGTAAGAAAAAGAAAGATAGAAGTAGTTTTAGTTTCGATCGTGTCGTATAGTCTTGGATAGAGCATACACACACACACACACACATACACATTGTGATGCGCGTCGTTGTTGAAGGAGGGCGGCTTTGGTGGTGCGCGCGTTCTTAACCGTGTGCACTTGTGCGCCGGGGCGCACACTCACTGATACAATGTTTTTAGGTATATAATACGTATATATCAAGGTGTGTATATATGTGTCCCTTTCGCGTGGAGAGAATCAATACGAATCCCTTTTTATTTTACTCTCATACGACCTGTGCGCTGATTAATCGACCAGCGGCTTACCTCAATCGTTTTTCTATTTTATTTTACTTTTTTTTAAAGATATTCAATGAGATCAAAAATACACATGACTCGTGAGCATTTAAATGATGACGCGTGCTGGGAATGACGATTTTACGAAAAATTCATGGAATCCAAAATATTTGAAACTAGGTATCTCATAAAACATCGGGAGGATAAATATTTATAGTAGATGATTTTTCGTTTTCTTTTTTCTTTCCTATTCTTCGGATTTAGATCATATTGCACAATAATATGACACTTTATGGTTTTGACGTACTTGCACCATCAACATTTCGATGGTTCAGTCTATAAATCAATAGTAATGTACTGAAAACACAGACAATTTTGAAGAATTTTCTGTTCTGCTATTTATTATTTTGTATCTGTTGGTATATTTTAAGAAACATTTCTTAATCTTAGATGTTTTACATCGAGCAGTTGCATAATTTACAAACTTGTTAAATCAGTTGAACAAGAAAATGAAATTTTATATAAGAAAACAAAAGGAAACTTTAGAATCATGTTATACGTCTGTTTAATTTAAAAATTTCATTTAAAAAATAAATAAATATTTACCAAAACCACAATATAATAAAGTAGTCAAAAAATTACTTGAAACCTAAGTATTTATTGTAACTTTTATTCAATCTTTTGAAGTATATAAAAAAGTATATTAATCATAAGAAGAAGATATTGAATGAATAATAAAGAAAAAGGCGTCTGCAGCCTATAGCTTAAAATGATGTTTAAGTGCATATATATCCGACACGACGACGAGAATTTCTAAGAGAGAAAGAAAGAAAGAAAGAAGACATGCAAAGATTTTGATCGTTAGCCAAATGGGCCAGCCGTCTCTTCTATCTTTCTTACTCTCTCTCTCTCTTTCTCTCTTTTTCTGTATGACGTATATATACGTTATCTTTTTTCCTTCTTTTTCTTTTTTTTTCTCTTCTCTTTCTCTCTCTCTCTTTTTTTCCTGGTTGGCTTTTTCAGCTATACGCTTGCTGTGCTCATTGGAGCTAAACGCCAAAAAGCCTGAAAATCTTTGGTCGAGGTCGTGTATTTGACGCCTTTTTTTTATTTCTTTCATACAGCTATTAAGCATTAATGGTTTTTTTTTCTTTGTTCTTTTTTTATTCTGCTCTCTTTTAACTCATTGTTATGGGTGGCTTCGCTTTTAGGTTTCTCTCCGTCTGAAGGAAGGGAAAGCGCGTGATTTCTAGATTGCTCTTTTGACTGACAAGTCAATTTACGTCACTGAACAATAACCAAATTTTTATTTTTTATTTCAAAGCAGTTGATTAAATACAATTGCTGTTATAAAAATATTTTATTTCAATTATCGATCGTTAAAAAGAAAATAAAAAAATATTTCTTAATTAAAAGGAAAAGAAATCAGCTGATTTGAAATCGTCCTTCTAATAAAAGTGAAAAGAAAAAAAAAATTCCAGCTATCATTTTCATAGCAACGTAGTAGTCACTGCTTACTGACTCATTTTATTTGAAACAATAGTAACACAAAACTAAACGATTAAAATGACGATCAATTATGATCAACAGAATCGTAGCATGGAGATATTAAAAAGAGAGAGAAAAAAATCAGTTACGGAAGTTACGATACGATTGACGAAGAACCACGCCTCCTTCAATACATACATACATGTACTCGAGAGATTGTTGCGGCATTTATACGGGACTTACATGATTTGTCATGTGACTTCGCGAAGCGCAACGTGAGAATCATGTGACTACAGGGCGTACCGATATTACACCGACACACAGCGCTTTAACAGACTCGTGGAACACTTTTTTTTTTTACATCAGACCCAATTCTTTTTTACTCCTTTTTTCATTAATTTTATAGATTCTTTTGGAGAATATTTTAAGGATTTATTATTATTTGTAAGAATTTTATAAATTTATCTTTCCTTTTTCGAATGCACGTGATGATTTTGATAAGATTATAGTTGAATAATGCACCGAACGCATATAGGATACATGGAATTGAATTTGGAACAAGGTGAAACTTTGTCGATACGAAAATTTCGTATATTTATTAATTAATGCTATTTTAAGAATTACGTTTAAAGATAAATCGAATAAATTATGTGAATATCATTAAGAACCAATAATATCACGTTTAGAATAAACTTACTAGATATTTATAAATAAGTACTCGCTATAAACATGAAAATTTTTATTAAAACTGAAAATTTTATATGCATTTGAGATGCTTTGATGAAATCTTATTGCAACAAATTATTGTGAAAAAGCCTTGAATTGAAGAATGTAGTACATAACGGAAACGATAAAAAAAAAGATTTGTAAGAAGAAGAGATTAACTATTACGTAAAAAAGGAAGTTATTTATTACCGTGCATTGTCAATTTCCCGAAAAATTTTCAGTATTTCCTGTAGTAATCTGTTAATTTTTATTAAAAATTTTAACAAATACCGTTATATTTTTTTAATTCATCAAATTTCAGAATTTTATTAAAAAAATTGATAAATAAATGTTGTAAAATATCAAGTTATCGATGATTTTAGATTAAACAAGTGCATTGCAGAATAATAAAAATTAAGTACAAAAATTTATTTGCATTTCAACATGTACTGATAGCCAAGTTTTTCTTATCTCATAAAATGGAGCATCTGTATAACGCCTCATGAACAATATTTTGTTAGATTATAATCGCATCCTTCCAATAATTCATCTTTAAGAATGACAATTCAAAAATATACATTAAACTGAATAATAATTATATTAACATTCTTTAATAATGTATAAAAAAGCATGTTTAATTAATAATAAATAATAAACGAAGAAAACATAAAACTAATAAATGATATTTTTCTTTTCTTTTCATGATTAAACAGCCCTGGGGGCGGCATATGGTACTGCCAAGTCAGGTACCGGAATAGCAGCAATGTCTGTAATGAGGCCTGAACTCATCATGAAATCTATCATTCCCGTTGTCATGGCGGGTATTATTGCCATTTACGGATTAGTCGTAGCTGTACTAATAGCTCAACAACTCGATTCACCTTTATCAAATTATACCCTTTACAAGTGAGTATTATTTATTTACAGTGCAAACTACGAATTGATTTTCGTTAGAACAAACAGAATTTTCGTTTTGTTTTTCACGTTTAATTGTTGCAACTTTTAATAATGCGTTTATTTTAAAATATACATTTTTTAGTATTTTTCTTGTATTTTTAATAATTTAATATTGATTATTTGCAGTATTGCCATTAAAAAATGCGCAGCTTTGTGCAAATATTAGAAAAGTTTTTATTTCTATTTAATTCGAAAATAAGTAGATCTTTTGGTAAAGCATAAAATTTTCTTGTACAAGTCAAAAATATTAAACACTCGAAAATATTGTTATTCTATTTAAAGATATGAAAAACGCCACCTGTAGCACATTTTCATCGTATATACCTCTTTTTTCTTAAATCTTTTATGTACCAACACTTGAAAATCTAAAATTTGTACCGGAGTAGCGTTCTTTTCTCTATTCATCGCGATGCTCAAAAAGCTGAGGCTTTATATATGAGTTACTGCGTTTAATATAACTCTAAGGCAAGTGCTAAGTTCTATATATACGTCGACGTAATAACTAACGAAGCATAGACGAGAAAAGACCTCCTGCCTCTCTTGCTTTTTTAGTCGAAAACTATTACGAATGATTCTTGAACTTGATATTATACAGTTTTCAATTGGCATCTCTTTATTTTCTTGATAAATAAATCCTACACTTTTTCAACAAAGAATTATTGCTTTAAATCTTATGAGCCACAAAAATTTTCTCGAGAGCGTAGGTTTGATTAAAATTTTATTTCAATTCTATTTTGAACAGCAAAAAGTTTTACAGCAAAGAGTATTATAAATTAAATCTGTTAAATTGTATTGTTAGTTTATAGTTTGAATAGAGAACCATCATTGTAAATGCAATTTTGTAATTACGTGCTGAAAAAAATCAGTTCAATCTACTGAAGAGTCAATTAGATTTTGTTTAACAAACTAAAAAATATATTTTTTTAAATGTACATAATCTTTTACTCTATTACAACCATTTTAGTAATTTATTTATTATAGTAGTATTTATTATGCTGTTATTATATTGATAAAAATTTTTTTAAATTATAATTGAATGCATGGTTAAAGATGATAAATAATTTTATTTTATTTTGATCAGTTTCATATAAAAAATAACAGTTGCATAAAGAATTTGGATCTGAAAAGTATATAATTGTTGTTATTGCTGTAATAAAATCTTGAATTTAATTGCATAACTTTTAATCACTTAAGCATTAAAAAGAACTAAATAAACTTGCAAATATGTGTTAGAGTCTCTCAGGTGAACTTTGATAAATTGAACTAAACATTTAATCTTCCTGCATAAAAGTATAAATGTTAATAATAAATAATTAATAAAAAGATCTGTTTAATAATTATAATGTACAACTTTTTCTAGGGGCTTCATTCATCTGGGTGCTGGACTGACGGTCGGTTTCTCAGGTCTCGCTGCTGGCTTTGCCATAGGTATTGTTGGTGATGCTGGTGTAAGAGGTACAGCTCAACAGCCACGTTTATTCGTCGGTATGATCCTGATTCTCATTTTCGCTGAAGTATTGGGTCTCTACGGTCTTATCGTCGCTATCTTCCTTTACACTCAGCAAAATAAGGGATCAGAAAACTGAACAGCTACGAGATCGCGACGCTCTACAAAAGAAAATCAAAGTCATGATTTTCTCTCGCGATTCCTACGCTTATTATCTCCGATTGTTTGTTGAGCCTACAATTGCTTAGTTGAAATGCGCCAACGATTGTACAATTATACATATACATATTATAGAGAGAGAGAAAGAGAAGAAAAGCGGTCACACTCCCTTTTCGCGTCTTTTAAAAAAATTTTATTAATATATTCATTTTTTTCCTTTTTTTTTATCTTATTTCTTGAAAAAAATTATTATATATATATGCCTAAAATGCGATTATAAACCGAGCTAATCATTTTCGCAAGAATCGCCAGATCTCTTCTGCTGTTTTGTGAAGGAGAGAAGTACATAAAAAAAGAAATTAATAATCAATAATTGCAAACTAAAATCATGATTTTGATTTGAATTGTGATCCGGGTTATCCGGATTAGCACAACCTAAATAATATATAAAATGAACAACAAAATTATATACATCGTATTAAAAAAAACGAGAGCGTCATCTGTATAGTGGCAAGACTTGTCGCCTGCAGCCGACGACAGCTTCGCTCCCTAAACTATTACAGCAGAAAACTACGAGTGTTTTAAGACACATGTATAACACATTTTACTTAAGAAAAAAAAACACATGAATTTAAAGAATCGTATACGCGTAATTTTACTGTTCGCGTTGTGAAGCAGTCATTGTCAATCATTTTTCTGCATCCTTCCGTAAATTAATATATGTTAATATTATTCAGGTCGATCAAATCTTTAGATGTAAAGCATTTAATATTCAAAAAAACACGTTAAATCAACTACAACATACATGTATGAAAGAAACAAGTTTAAAAAAATTCCTATTACTCATTCTCATTACAAGCTTGGGGTGTGTGCAAAAGACAATTTAAATTAAACAATATATACATACGTTTGTGAGAAAGATAGAAAAAAGTGAGAGAATGAGCATTACATACATACAACATTTTGAAGACGGAGGGCGCAAGAAAAGTCGGTGTTCAATTAACAGGCGACAGGAAGATATATAGAAAGCTAACCATCGATGAAAAAAAACAAGTGGTTTACCACCCCATATCCCATGCCGAAACCTTTCTCTTTCATCATTGTATAGTAATCATTTTTAGTATAGTTTGACATTGAATTATTGATTGAATTTATTGGCTCTACTGAGTGTATAAAGTAAAATATAAAAAAAAATAAAAAAAAAAATAAGAAACGAAGATGAGAAAGTGAAGAAGGAAGAAAAAATGTTTATCGATAAATGAACACTTAGCACAATTATATAAATATATATATAAATATATGTATACATACATAAAAATGCAAAGCGATGCGACGACGATGATACAATACTGTTTATAACAAAATAAAAAGAAATCTTACACGGCCAAGATGTAACCAACAAGTTTGAGATGAAGCATAATAAGATATTGGAAAATGAAAGAAAAGATTACAAACACATTCATTAGGATAAGAACCAGGAATGATAAGTGTTGCGCCCAATAACAGAAGAGAGCGAGTTACACCTATACAATACACACCTACACGTTCTTTTACAATAGTATTAAGTCAATTGAGAAAGGCTTTATGCACCTGCGTGGCTTTAGCTAACGGAGTATATAACAGCAGAACTAAATGTCTTATTTGAGGGTCACCACAAAAGACCAACAATCGACCTCCTCGTCGTTAATCTTGAAGAAGCTAAAGACGCAGCAGAGGAAAAAAACAGCAGCATAAACGGTAACACGCACATATACACAAAGATAACTCACCAAATAATGTATAACACATACACACACGTAGTACGAGCGTAAAAGAAGAAGGGAGCAAAAACTCAAGTTTATTTAAGTTGAATGTGTTCTTTAAGGGAAAAAGCGATATATACAAAGTGTGCAGAAGAATATTAAAATCGAATCTTAAATGCAGAAGAGCCAAGAAAGAACAGCTAAAATAAAGGGCGGAAAGTGCGAGTGGAAAAAGATTTAAAAATAAGAGCCGGTTAATTGTTTTAGAAGCTGGGCTTAACGGAGAGGATTTTAATGAGAGAATCTTTTAAAAAAATTTGTACATTCCATAATAAGTTCATTCAGTTAAATGAAAAAAAAAATGAAGTGAAGAGAAAAGATGAACTATGCGAGACGATGAGAAAAAAAATAAAATAATAAGGTAACGAGTGGACGCTAAATTACTGCCATGAAGCATGCATACCGGGAGTCTTCCGACACTACCTTTACCGGTCTGTCGGATGGCATGCTTCTTGGCACTTAAACTTCGTTTACTCTCGCGATTTAAAGTTATACACTGATCTCATCGATGAAAAGCGTTATTTTCTTTTTTTTTTGAGAAACAAAGATGATAAAAGCTACGGGCTAATCATCTTAATGGGATGTTTAGTCTTTGCTCTTTTCCTTCTTTCGTTTGCTCGTTCTCTCGCGTCTTCTAAGGGATCAACAGTGAAAGATCAAATTTAAATTACTACTCGCTATAAAACATCGGCATGAACTTTTATATAATTGAAAAAAAGTGAGAGAAAAGGAAGCGCGACCACTCGTTGCGTTTTATTCAATTCTACAGTATTTCTTATCTATATAAAAAAAAAATAAAACAACAGACGAAAAAATATGCTCAACCCTGCAGATGCATTACTGCAAGATTACTTAATTTAAAATACGAGAATAACTTGGCACGTCTAAAATAAACTTTTTTCTTCCCGCTACAAAATTCTTTTGTTTGATTTAATCTGCGGCAAGATATTTTGGTATATAATATTTACAAATATTCGTCTTTTTATAAAGAAAAATATTTGTAATTTTTGCAAAATATCAATGCCCAATGTTACAAAAAAATTTTGTTGCTGCCTGTTTTATGAATCAGTGTCATAGTAAGCGAATCAATCAATGAAACGTGTAACACCTTCGTCAGTAATAACTGGTCAGTAATAACTGGTATGAAATAAATTAAGAAAAATGCAGAAATGCACCTGCAGTAATGGAAAAAAAACATCTTAACTAAAACTATATAAAAAAAGAGTCCAGCGACCAAGACTAGGACTGACTGACGGACATACGGGAGACGCGAACCTTAAAAAAATAAAAAAAATAAAAAACCAAAAAAAAAATAAAAAAATAATAAATAAAAGTGGAGGATAAAAACAAAGGCTCGTTTGAATCCTCATGATATGATAGAAAAGTTTAGTATTGCTTAGTGTGAAAGGTAAAGAGCAAAGAAGATAAAAATTTAAAGGAAAAAAAGCGTCAAAAACGCGCATATCACGTATGAAAAAGGGAGGATATTAAAAAAAAAATAAAAGCAAATGTATGAATAAAACAACTTTGAGTAAGAAAAGAATGAAGCGCGTGAGAGACTTGGCGAATGAAAGAAGGCGCATCCAACTGAGCGTTAAATAAAAAAAAGAGACAAATAAGCTATAGGAAACTTGAAGATTCAAAAGGGAAATTTATAAGAAAAAAAAAACGAGCCGGGGAGCGCGGTGGTGGAGGAGCAAAACTTTTTTTCGCGGTGGTTTAATTCATGTGAGAGCTTATATATATCGAAGCATGATTAACGAACGAGAATCCCTATTGTAATCAGAATTTATCGAAAAACATTGCACTTGATTAAAAATTTTTTGAAAATGAACTACTAGCACGCGTTACAGAATGTGTATCCTCTTTTCCGTTACTTACTATATATAAATGCATATACTTATAAAAATATGTAAACATAAATATATAAATATATTCAAATATATTTAGTTATTTATGTTTTTTTTACATAAGTATCTTATTAATCCCACGTGGGATCCTTAGAAAAATGAAGCCAGTGGAAAATATATAAGAAAACAAAGTGTAACTCTGATATATAAAATGAAATGAATAAAAAAGTATATATATATATATATCCAAAAAAAATAATGGTACACATGAATCATATATAGTGCGCGCGTGTGTTGTTGTACATACCACAGATAAAATTTAGTTGAAAAGGAATAAAATGGAAAAACGAAAAAAATTGCTTTTTATCTCGCGCTGTGTTATTATCGGCTTAGAGCTAGAGAATTAGTCGGCAAAAGATATTAATCTTGCATATTAAACCAAAAGCTCATTGCATGTCACGTTATAGAGGATGACAGAGTTCATAAAAAAAGGTGCGAATGTTAACGATTTCAGAGAGAAAGTCAAAGATAAAAAAATAAGAGAGAAATTGTATGAAAGAGAGGGAGAGTATGAGTGAAAAAAAAATCTAGCACCGGCAGGAAAGTTAAAATTTCAAGTAATTAAATGAAAAAAAATAAATAAAACAAAAGAGTAAGCCACCACCGCCGCCGCTGTTCCCCTACCCAAATAGTACTATCTTCCAGTGTTACTAGTAGATTCATTGTTGAGCGCTGAAAGTGATACTGATCAATAATTATTTATGTTATATGATTCGTCCTCGATGTTACAGAAAAAAAACCGTGTTTAATAAAAATTTAATTTGGACAAACAAGATGTCTCTTACAATTTCTATCTTTAATATTCATTTTTTTCCTCCTCGACCTTGTGTTCACATTTTAAAATTAATCGAATATTATAATTACATTTGTATAGTTTGTTATTTTTTCTGTTAATTATGTGCTAAAATAATTAAAAAAAAAAAAAAAAATGAAAGAATTTCAATGTACAATAAATATTAATACACAAATATTAAAAAAAAGAAATGCGTATTATTAGGTGTAATTAAAGTTATATCCTTTAATATTGTTAAAAGTTTAAATATAAATGAAAAAATATGTGCTCCTTTTTGTGTATAAAAAAATATATGTAATTTAATATATTGCATTGAATATAAGAATACAATATATTGTTGTTGTGTTTTTAAATCACAATTATTTTACATATTTAATCATAATTAATTGTTTTAGGTCAATTTGGGATATTAGTTATTATTCTCTGCTAAGCGCTCATTTTGTAAATCATAAAATTTTATTTTTAAAATTGTACTCAATTATAATCTTTAATCACATGATATTTTAAAATGAAATTTATTTTATGATCTTACATAAAAATTGATTTACGAATGTAAAACATATCTTTTTATTTGTTCTTGACATACATTTTAACATTCACGTACAATAATTTAGTTTACCTACTTGCTGGTATGACTAAACATCTAAAATATTTTTAAAAATAGTTGCCATAAACATCATATTAAGATAAATAATTTTATTCTGTTAATGCCGGACAACTTTTGTAGATTTGTTTTTTTCGAAATGCGCGTTTGAAATAGTAAGCACGTAATAATTGTTACGTAAACGTAATTGATAACGCAAAACAATGCAAGATTATTCAATGTTCAAGGCACGAGGCTTCGACAAAAAAACCTTCGTTTAGCCTCTACGGCCTACAATGTGCAAACTGTTTTGTCATTTCTGGCTTTCTCGACCTTTAATTTTCATTTTAGTCATACACTGCTAATCCTTCAGAAAAAAATTATTTCTTTTTCCTTTATTTATTTTTTTTTTTTTTATTAATATTTATTTTCATGTATATTTAATTCTATATAATCTACTCTTTTAATAATTTCAAAAATCAGTTTTATTTCAAACATAATAATTTACATTTTTATCGTAAATAACAATCAATGATCAAAATCATTTTTATTTTTTAATTGAGAAGAAACAGGGAAAAAATGCGCGTTTAATTCAAGGTGAACATATACAATGATTCTCGTTATTTTTTAACACCGGCTGGATAATATTACAGTTATTTATCGTTAAAAAAATTCAATCGTTCTAAATGTAAACTCAAAGCAACAGGACGTATTAAATCCAGAATTGAATTTTTCTATTGTTTTTATGTCAAAAGTTAATTTTGATGAATTATTACATTTTTTTTCTATTTTAATTATAAAATCAGAAAAATTTTTTTTTCAAATATACGATTTATATAAAAAATAATAATTTTACTTGACATACTAAACGATTTTTATTGATAATAAAAGTAGAATTTTCGTATTAATTTATCAATAGAAAAAAAATAAAAGAAAATATTTGTGGTAAAAAATAGCTAATACTCAAATGAAAGTAATAATTCCATTTATTATAGATAAAAAAATACTTGTAAACAGTATAATTGAGTACTAGTGTTGTGCTACTTTTCCCTATATAAATGTTATGTAAGACATGAAGTGCAACCATAACTTTATGTAACTTATCTCTAAATAAATACTGAAAAATTAAACTTTGACTATTGAAAAAGAAAGGAATAAAAAAATGTTTTAATGCAATAAAAATTTTTTAAATATTTATCTTGAGCAAGAATGATCTATTTTTAAAACAAAATTTGTCTTAAGTATAATTTTGTACTAATACATTGTTTGATCTAGAAATCAATTTGTAAATCTTACTAAGCTTGTTATAAATGTAATCAGAGTGTCAGACGCAATAAATTACCTGCGTAGGTAATATGATAACTCATAACTGAAAACTGATAATGGATAAGTTAAATAAATTATGTAGTGCTATTCTTGTATACCAGATGTCGCCAGCTTCAAAGCTCAAAATTTCAAAGTCAATTATTAAGATGAAATTTTATTTTATGGCTTGAATCGTTGAATCTAATCACTTTGAATGAGAAGTTGTATGATCACTATCAAATTTTATTTACTCATAATCATTTGATCAATTAATTACGCTCTTTTTTCATATTCTTAATTATCGTTATCTAAATTTTTTTAATTAATTAATAACTTTATGGATTTTTATTTAACAAATAAAAATTATTTAATATTCTAGAAAAGTAATAATATTTCAAATTTCGTTTGGATAATGAAATACGTAGTCTAAAAGATCGGTATCAACAAGCGGCAATTATTAAAATATACTTAGATAAATTCAGTTACACACAAATAAGTTGATATTTATTTTTTGTAAATTGCAGAAAGAAATCCAGAACTGGACGAGTCACTTTTAAAATTACGAATATTACTTATAGAAAAAGGATATTAATTTGTGGAACAGTTACGCTCAAAGATTATGTTAGAATTTATTCATATTTTAAACTCTCAAAATGGTAATTTTGTAAAAATGATTAAATAAAAGTCATGATTAAATACAAAGTATAAAATAAATTTTCTTATATCAAAGAAATGTAAGAAAATATCGTGCTACATAAGTAATATCAAATACGTTAATTTTGAAGATTTACAGAGCAAATTGGTACATATTTATTTTCTTTCTAATAATGAAGACAAAGCATTTTTATGACAAAAAAGGAATGTTGTACTTTGAAAAATATGGTTTCTAAGGAGGTGTTTATCTCTGAAAATAAAATATAATATAATATAAATCAAAATATACATCTCGACGTTTCAAAAATGTGCTTTCCGACTCTTAAAAAAATAATTTTAAGTTTTTTTTTTGCTAAAAACGAATCAAATGAAAATTATTGAATTAGAATAGGACTTTAAAAATTGTTTTAGTTTTTTCTGATTGCGCTTTCCATATAAAGAATTTTTATTTTTATCTCTCACACGATAAATACAATTTAAAAATCCATTAAAAAAATCTACTGCTCTTTTCTGTTTGCCATGTTTTTTACTATTCTCAAGTTGCTATTTTAGTACAAATCTTTAAAAAAAAACGAAAAAATTAAGTTTTTTTCTAAATATTACATTTTGATTATTTTAAAAGTGAAAATTCTAAATATTACCCCAAAAAAATGAAAGACAAATAGAAATTTTTTTTCTATAAGTCAACTATTAAAAGCATCGCAGAATGAGAATAGTTGATAAATAATTTTTTTTTAATTATTCATTCCACAGCTAAAGTAAGTGGGTAAAATCTGAAATTTTTTCTTTGTTTCAAAAACTTATATAAAATTCATTGATATTTTTAATGCACTTCAGTAAATAAAAAATTTTTCAATATTATTTAATCAATTGGTTTAAGACACTTTTTATCAGTACAGCAAGATATGAAAATATAACGTAGAAACTAAACGCATTTGAAGCGTGCAACTTGTTTTTAAATAAAGTTTTTTCGTGTGTAATTTTTGTGTAAAATTTTCTAACTAAATTTTATGTTTAGTCATATTTTAAAAACATTAAAGATTTATTTTTTAATTATTTAATTATTTTACATTATTGCACGTGAAAAGAATGAACACATTTTAAAAAATTTTTTATTTATTGACAAAATAAGTTTTTTTTTTGTAGATTTCCGTAAATCGGCATTCAACATCAATGATATTGTTGGCATAGTGAAGAATGTTAGAATAATATAATTGAAAAGTTATAAACAAGCGAGCTAGTTTTCTTTTACGGCCAACCATAAATGTACATGAATATTATGTAATATTGATTAAATAATTTCAATGATATAACAAATATTAGATTGCATAGTTTTCCGATATGAATAAATATGCATTAACTAATTAGAAAAAGAAATAATTAATTTATAATCTATAAGAGGGTAATACCACGTTATAAATAAAAAAACCTGGTAAAACGTTAAGCATGACTGCTGATAAATGCAAGTTAAAATGATACTTTTCTAGAAATTTTGTTTGAACCATTTTCAGAACCAGAATATGATCAATCATTTAGCAGAACAAATTTCAACGACTTCCAATAAAAAATAGAAGAGATAATGAAAGGTCTATGAATCATGAAGATTTCTAGAATATCAAAAAACACAAGATCGAATATTAAAAAATTTTCAATATTGGTGTTATAAATAATTGATTATACATATTAGAAGTGAAACATAAATTACTGAAAAAATTGTAATTTTTAATGAATTAAAAAATTAAACGTTAAATATGTGTAGTTCAAATCCGAAGCAAAAATTTTATGATTATTAAGATTTATTATTTTGCCTTAAATGTAAACAAAAATAGAAAAACAAGTTTCTCATCAGTTCGAATTGCTTATTGCTTGTTTCGAGCTTGACTAAGAGCTGCATTCTTCATGCGCTTGAATTTTGTCGACTTAAAAGCCTAGAAAAATTTTGTTTTTCTAAAACATTGATGTTACGTCAAGAACTTATCGGAAAAGATATGCGTGTCCTATTATCTTCGAAACTTTACTCATCTCTTCAGGTAATAAAGTAAGTATTTTCAGGCAATGGAATTGTCCTCAGGTACACAAGAGCGCTACCAAGAAAGTTCTCACTTATTTAAAAATTCAATTGCGAATTGTAATAATTGGTTTTTACTTGACTTCTCATTTTTTATTTATTTTTTTTTTCAGTCAATCATATTTGTTTAATTTAAACACTATTCTTTTTCTTTGCGTTTTTAATTTTATTAAATCATTTCAATTTAATTTAATTTAATCCAATTAATTGAATATCATCTAAAATATAATCTAATTACAACCATGCATTTTTCTTGTAAGGAAATATTTTAATTTTTAATATAATAATCGCAATAGTATTCTTAAATAAGAAATGTACAAAAATTTAAGAATGAAATTCCGTTAGTCGACAAAATAATTAAATCTTGATGAGGCATTCAGTGGCTCAGTCGGTAGAGCGTTGGATTCGTTATCTCGAAGACCCGAGTTCGAATCTCGTTCTCGGACGATTCATACAAGCACCACTGTAGGCTACTACATATGCTTTGTTCACAAATACAAGCTGAAAACCTCCGACGCAAATTAGCATTGCAATAATGGCATAAATGCAGCGACGTTAAATAAAAAAAAAAGGAAAACTGATTTGAAAATATTGATATATCTATTTTTTTTTTCTTTCAGGCTAAATATTACTTATATACTTAACACTGAATCATAATAGCTTGAATAAAAATCGAATTATATAAACTTAATTTCGTAAATAAGTGGGCGTGGGAGAGTGTTATTAAAAATGCATGTTCTAATTAACTCTAATAAACAATAAAATTTTGTTTTGGTATAGAGTTGTACAAAAAATTTTTTTCATTTTATTAACAATAGGAATATTGTTTTTAAAATAATGGATACGCGTAAAGATTATGATGATTTATTTCAATTCTAATTATAATACTTACATAATTATAAGTTAATTTTAAATTGATTCCCCAAAAAAAATTGATGGAAAATATACAGCATGAGATTCATAATGTTAATTCTTTGTGTTACTTCATCAAACAATTATTTTAAATCTATATAAAAGTTGCATTTTATAAATTTTTGTCGCATTGAAAATTAATTTATTTATTTATAAATTAATAATATATTTATCTGTACTTAATCGTAGTGGTCACACCACAATTTCGCTGCAAAAGTACAGATTAAAAGAATTTTTTCTTCAACGTTATTAGAAATATTAATATAATAAATAGAAAACATATTTGCTTTTCTATCAAAGTTATCAATAACAATACTATACATTATCTTCAATATTTCAAGATTATTTCATATCGGCAACTCCCTCTTGTATAGACGTAAGTGGAGGAACCCCGAAAGCAAAAGGTATAAATAGAGGTAAATTTTCTCGGGTCATTCTTACACGTAATTATTAGAGCAAGTCCAACAGTACCTAATTTATAATAAAAAAAAGTTTTTAAAAAAAATGAACGAATTCAAAGAGGGTAGTCCGGTATATGGGCCATTTTTTGGCGTTATGGGTGCTACGTCGGCTGTCATATTTACAGGTAAGTCTTTTTTCAGATTGAATCTCAACATATTGTGAAAAAAAATTGTGTGTTACCGTGAATTACGTATATGTCTCGGTGCATTGTGAAGTTCATAAAAATCATCTTCGGTGAATAGAAAAATATGTTTTTTTGGATCTGTGTATCAACAATTTGTGGATCATTATTGTGTAACTTTGAATATGGATTGAGAATTGAAAAGTATGAGTGATAAGTTATTTGTATAGAGGAATAAATCCTATTTGCAAATAGGAATAAGTAATGTAAAAGATAAGTAGATAAATCAAATTTGCAAATAGGAAAGAATCTCATTTGTTAAATGGATCCTTTTGTAGCTTACATTTATTCAATATGATTGAATGGATTTTTCCATTGTATAAAAGTTATAAAAATGTATAATTTTTATATTTTTTTTTTAAACTAAGTTTTAGAATTTATAACATTACTTAATAATATAAAATTTGATATAAAACTATGAAAATTCATATGAAAAATTATAATTATTGTGCAATCATAAAATGTTAAGTGGTCACGAGGTGCAACGCATGTAAGATTAATCTATCATCTAACTTACAATAACCAAATAAAATAAAGATAAAAAAAATACTTCAGATCATCTTTTATAATGTCTGATTAATGGAAAAAAATTTTTATCTATAAAAATTATCGATCTTTTTAATAGATATTAAAATGGTAGTATTGCATTATAATAATTACTTCATAAGCGTTCAAGTATGCAAAAAGGATATAAGATAAAATAAGTAAAATAATTTTTTTTAAATAAATTTAAATATATATATATTATAATTTTAGATCTTTTATTGACATCTTACAACCTATGGAAATTCATATGAAAACTTATCCCTTCTCATTTTTTTTATATAAATAAAAGTTAGATCGTCAGTGGCTCAGTTGGTAGATCGACGGATTCATAATCTCGAGGTTCCGAGTTCGAATCCCGCTCTCAGCAACTAATTGATACAAGTACCGCTGTATTTTACATGTGCTTTGTTCACAAAACACACTGACGACCTCCGTCGCTAATTAGCATCGAAATGATAGCTGAAATACAGCGACGTTAAAAATTAAAAAAAAAATAAATATTATTTTAGGTTATACATATATTTTTTTAAATGAAAGATGATTGTACAAACTCATTTTTTTCCCATGACCATTTAATGATTGTAAAATAACTATAATAATTACATAAAAAAGCTTAATAATAAATTAGCTATATATTATTTATTAATAATAATTTGTAATAAATTTAGAATGAATCATAAAGCATAAAATAGAAGAAATTATTGCAATAAATAGTTCATTTTCATGACATAAGTATTAATATTTTAATTGTATAAAACTATTGTCATTGAAGAAAATCAAGAGAGTTATAATAGTTATCTATAGCGGAAATTTCATTTTTCATTAAAATTTCATTGAAAATATTATTATCTAAAAATGAATTACCGACATTTTATAATTTACTTTTACAAAAAATTTAAAGCTTTGAAATAATAGTACATTTGCTTAAAATTGAATTATTTTTTGAATGTTTTAAAATTATTTTGTGCTTGTTGAACCTATTTCAATTAATTGCATTGGTCAATAAATTAATCGGTGAATTTTAAAAAATAATTGAAGGAATTTTTATTGAACTTATTGGGAATCTTTATAACAACTCGTGATCATCAGCGTATTCGAAATGACTATGATAACAAAAATTAGAATGATATAGTTATCGGGATACTTGGAATTTTTGGTACGGAATCGGTATGAAAGTACAATATCGGCTGAATGGAATTCCTAAAAAGATAATTCTTTATAAAATATAATTTTCATTTAATAATCAATAAAAAATTTTAAAATTATTTCAAAAGTAAATATTATAGCTTGAGTATTGCATATGGCAAATATTTTGATAGCAATAAAAATTTCTTTGAAAAAAGAAATGATGAAAAAATATTGTTCGAAGAAATGTTAATTCATTTGAATAAAAACCTTGACATAAATAAAACAATATTTGAACGAGAAATAACTTATTTTCAACTATATTTAGTTATTTTTAATTTTTAAGTTAGAAAAGTAATGAATCCCTAGTGGAAATCGAATCTGTGAATAACTGGGAATAACTGTGAATAACTGGGAATAACTGTTATAAACTGTTCAGTTTGAGACAGGAATAACAGTTATTCCCAGTTATTCCCAGTTATTCACAGTTATTCACAGTTATTCACAGTTATTCCCAGTTATTTACAGTTTAGTTAAAAAATAATTTGAAAAATATAAATTTGAAAAAATGAAAAAAATATATACTTTTTTTATTTTTTTTTTCTATTATAAATATATTTAGGAATAACTGTTATTCGTACCTCTGTTTTTTCAAATTATTTTTAAGCTATAAAATGTAAATAACTGGGAATAACTGAGAATAACTGGGAATAACTGGGAATAACTGGGAATAACTGGGAATAACTGTTATTCCTGTCTCAAACTGAACAGTTTATAACAGTTATTCCCAGTTATTCACAGTTATTCCCAGTTATTTCCAGTTATTTCCAGTTATTCACAGTTATTCACAGATTCGATTTCCACTAGGGATAATAAACAAATATGTATAACATCATTAAAAATATTTGAAAATCACTGTAATATTAAAGGCAAATAGTTTCAATGAATTAAAACAGTACGAACTTCATGATAATCATAAAAATTATTATCAATGAAAAATCCTAGCATAGAATCGATTATACGGGAATTAAAATGTGATCCACTAAGCATACCTTCAGCACATGATACAATCGATTACACTCATAAAACTTACGATTCTCATGTGACTCTAAAGATGAGGATCGTCTTCAAAGTGCAAGCCGATTCATTACCTTGATAGTTATTAATATATTAAAAATCTATTATTTCTTTTTGTTTTCTATGCGCAAAAGAATTTATGTTTAGAATAAAAAATTTCAAAAGGATGAATCTTTTAAATAAAAACTTAATTTGCAATAGATTAGTATTCGTAAGGTAACGTTCAAAAGATGAAAAAAAAGTACGTTTTGTACATGTCTGAACATAGAGCACTTCAAGCAATTCGTCGAGATTTTTATGATAAAAATTAAATATACAATTATTCTATATTTAATAGAATTTTGAACATTTTTTATTAAAATTAGTATTTTCAAATTTTTTATTTTACAACATTTGTAACTATTAAAAATACGTGTAACTTATAAATGTAGTGCCAAACGGAAATGATATAAAAATTTCTGGAAGATGTGCATCATTTTGTAAAACCAAATTTTCAGTAATTTTTTTTTCTTTGAATAAGTACAATAATGATTGTAAATAATCTTTTAAAGAATCATAAATATTTATACAATTAAAACATGATTTTCCTGCAAACAAATGCCTTTTTTATAATATATAATAAAAATTAAGTGCTTACGAAATAACAACATATATTTTATCACGTACTGATAATTATTTTTCTTATCTATTCCACTATGGATTATAAGATATCATATTTTACCAATAATCATTTTCATTGTATTAAATGATATGATAACTAATAAATTATATTATATTTTCTTTTTCATGAAAATTTTTTAAAAAAATGAAAAAAATAGCCCTTGGAGCAGCATATGGAACTGCAAAATCAGGTACCGGAATAGCAGCAATGTCTGTAATGAGGCCTGAACTTATTATGAAATCCATTATTCCTGTTGTTATGGCTGGTATCATTGCCATTTATGGATTAGTCGTTGCAGTATTGATAGCTCAAGAGCTTGATTCACCATTAAACAATTACACCCTTTTCAAGTAAGGATAGATTTGTTATTTTATATTTATATACTTTTGAATCTTCAAGATATTCTTTTTTTCATTAATGAATAGAATGTTAGAGATTTGAATCATGGATTTTAATGTAGGTTCTAAATAGTTTTTCTAATTTAAAATTATAAAAAAGTTGCTTCAATTTATTATAAGGCTCAATTTTTATAATGAGTCATACCACTATTAATATCAATTTAGCAGTCAGTTTTTAGTCAATTCAAAAATAATATTAAAAATAATATTGTTAATGATATATTATGAACTATTTCTTTGTAGTTATAAAACAAATCAAACGTATTAAATCAATTTTTTTTATCTAAAGAAGTAATGGATCTCAACTTTTTCAAAAATTTTGAATAGTAAACCTACACTATTAGAAAAATGTAAGATTTTAAATGTAACCGATGAATACCGATGTAATTAATTCTCTAGCGCAGAAGGGTGAGATAACTCGTTCAGTAGTTCAGTTCTGCACAAAAGGATTAATTTTCGTCGCTATTAATTCATTATAGGTTGATCATACGACTTTAATCGATCGATGCTGATGTAATTGATTACTTAATTAGTCGGTCCAAATCGGTGATTGTCATTTCAAGAATCCATATAAAATTGATATATTTTGCGATCGGTTTTAATTGAACATTTCCAGCAGGGTTGCTAGAAATAAATTGTATTTATAATTTTTTGAAATAATTTATATATACTTTTGGGTTTATTGTTTACTTTATTTTATTGTTGATTTGACAAAGACCAAATACAAATAAGATTTTTAATATATATATAAAAAGTTGTGTGATTCGATATAGTATTAATTTCAATGCGAATTCGATTATTTAAGTATTAACGCGCGATTCAACCTAAATTTCAATTAAATTAGCTTTAACGCGGACTTTGAAGAAGAAAATAAAATGCAATCTATAGCTTGATGAAAGCTTAGTTTTTTTTTTAAATAAAAGTTAAAATAAGATCCTTTGTTATAAAATTTTGTCGGATTCTCATTGATCATTTCAACTGGCAAAATCTTCATCAACACTTGCATTTTTGGTATCTCGGCTACTATGGTGTAATTTTTTATTGCAGCTCTAACACTGAATCGCGCCTGACTCACCCTTGCGCGTCAGCGAACTTGCTCTTGTATTAACTAAAATGTTTAGAATACTTTTCTTAAACAATAATAATAAATATTTCCTTATTTCAACATACAAGTGCTAGGAGAAAGAAATTAATGTGCTTAACAACATTGCAACTGATGAAGACAATTATTTAATTCTTGAAGGGGCAATAAGACTTCTTATGGCGTCACCGAATTGCCAAAATACAATCTTGGTCTGATTCTAAATTGGTGTTCATAAATAACTTTTTAATAAAAATAATAAGCTTTTAAAATAAGCGAAACCTTTAGCTCTTCGAGGATTAAAACATAAAAAATTTAAAAGAAAAAAAATATTTGTGAAATTGTGAATGTAACACTCGTAAAAATCCATGATCCAAATTCCTGACACTTTTTCGAAACTATATTTTTCATGAATGTAAATAAAAAATTCAGTAACTATAAAATAAAAGAAATTTCTAAATTTCAATATATTTGTCTTTATAGAGGTTTCATTCATCTCGGTTCTGGACTTGCAGTAGGTTTTTCTGGTCTCGCAGCTGGTTTTGCAATTGGCATTGTTGGAGACGCCGGTGTAAGGGGTACAGCGCAACAGCCGCGTTTATTCGTCGGTATGATCCTGATTCTCATTTTTGCTGAGGTATTAGGTCTTTACGGTCTCATCGTTGCCATTTTCCTTTACACTCAACAAAATAAAGCGAATGATAAATAACAAATCTCTCAAGAATCAATGACTTATTATTATTAATTATTATTTTTTTAAATAGTTTATTGAGCCAATTGTTATTTTTGCAACTAATAAGCGAACACTTTTTAGTGTGACTTCCTGATAAGGCTGAATGTCTAGGAATGCAAAAATATTGCAGATCTATGTAATAAATTAGAGCTTTTTTTCACGGCTCAACAAAATATATTACAAATATTTTAATTTAGTCAAGCGAAACGACGAAAAATAATTGTATTATCGCGATGATTAGATAAAAAAAAATAATGATTTGTTTGTGTAAGTGCACGATGAACGATTTCAACTTTTATAATTATATAAGTTGGTCGAAATAATTATTGAAATTATAATTTTTAATTATATTTAGAAAAATATCATTATTTTTTTAAAATCTATAAACAATTGAAAATTCAGTGTTAAAATGCATAATATATCCAAGAAAGTATCAAATTTTTTCAATAAAAATAAATAAAAAATGTATTTAATTGTAAATTTCTTAGATACTAATGTATATGTCATATTCTTCATTAGTAAATTAATTCAAAATTTTCACATTTTACTCTGGAGTTCAAATGACAATGAGCTCCTGACTTGAACTCATCACTAAACAGTTATCTTAAATTCAAAGCCATTGCTTCTATGTATAAAGCGTGACAGTCACTATTAAATTAATGATAATATTTTTAAATTATTTTACAAATTCAACTTTGCATCTGATTATAAACTACACAAAAAGACCTATTTGAATTTTACAAAACAAAATTTTTTCATATGTTTAAATATTTATTTATAAATAAAATCTATCCGCTTAGAAAGTTAACTTCCAGTGTTTCTATTATTTGCTAAACCAATGTATCAATAGATAATACGATACCAATATACTTGCACTTGAATTTGTGAAGAAATTTTATAAGGGTTATTAAAATTAATTAAAATAGAACCATTCCTTTAGACTTTACATTTATTAAAAGCTTAAAAATTGAAAATAATTTTTAACACTCTTGTCGTATTTTGAAAAATAAAAGAAGGAATATATTCGTTACTGTTTTCTTAAGTTTTTATCTCGTTTAACACCTTACGTTTTCATCATAGTTTATCACCTTCCTGTCTTTTTAACTAGAACGTTCTTAAGCTGATTTGACAAAAAATTTTTTATACACAAAAAATCATATGTAACATTATTACTTATGATAAAATTAAAGTACAAATTAAGAAGCAACTTAAGTTTGTCTTTACATAATAATCATGTAACATATTTGCATCACTAAGATTTTCAATTTGATCAGAAATTTACACCAAAAAATGTTCCCTTGTTAGTTGAAATGTGCTAACGATTATACAATTGTACATGCACATTCATGTGTATGTATAATTGTACAATCGTTAGTACATTTCACATACATCAACATATCTATACTCAACGGTAAAAACAAATTTCAAAATAATTGCTTTCTAATTTTGAAGTTTACGTAACCAATATTATATTGAAAATTTTAAAAATCAATCAGAGATTTGTTTTTATCGGTCCAGTTTATACGTGTTTCATCGTAATTAAATAAGATTTGCTCGAAAAAATCTTTAAAAAAGTACTTGTATTATCTTATAATAAGATCATTAGATAAAATTTTAAGTCTAAATCAAAGATCAAGTGAAGAAAAAAGATCTAATTTCGTTTCATCAATACTGTACTTAATTTCATCGATGAAAATTAATAAATAGACATTTTTACCTGAGGAGGTATTTCTACAAAATTTTATGTATTTTATTTCTATTAATATTTTATAAAAAACTTACCTTTTTGATCATAAAAATAAAAACTTTCTAGAGACAATAAATTCGAAAAAAAGTAAATCCAGCCTAAATTTGATCGTATTTTTCAGCAGGTACTTTAAAATATGTTTAATAAAGAAAAAAATTTGTTTACAATTTTGAAATATTAGTTATAAAGAAAATTTTTTCTGCAACTTTTATATTTCATTTATATGTAACTAACTTTCAGTTTTTTTAAAACAAACTAATACATATTCTTATTTGAAGAAAAATAAATGTTAATAATGCTTCATAGTTATGAGATAATTAATAAATTTTATAATCTGGTTCTATTTTATTCTAAAATTGGATTGCAGGAAAGTAAGGCAGGATAGCCCATCTTAAAAATTATTAAAATATTACAATAATTTAATAATTTAAAAAATAACAATGACACGTTATTGCATACATATTCAGTCAATTATTTTCATAAGTTTAAACTATGCAAAGCAAATGATACATCCAAATAAATAAAAATTAAAAATATAATTTTGTCCTAAACTAGGTATAATAAAACAATAAAAAGCTATTCGATATTATTTTAAGTGAAAGAAAATTATTACTTTTCGAGTTGATACAATATGACAATCACTGATAAAATCTAAATGAAATATATTTTTTAATTATGTTTTAAAATTTCATATTTTTAAAAAATGCTAATAATTATTATTTCTTTGGAATCGAATAATTTTTCTATTTTAAATTTGCTGCAGTGACAGTTATCATTTTCTTTGTAATTTAACTAATAAACAGGTATATTTATTAAATATTTTTTATAAACTTATATTAAACTAATTTTAAAAAAATGTAAATTAAAAGGGATATACTACATTAAAAAATAACGGCCAAAGACAATGAATTTGTCGTTAAGACTAAATTTATTCAATTAATATTTGCAAAAATTGTAATTTTTAAGAATTTTTAAGATAAACATTTTTTCTATAACGTTGGACTTATATAATTTAGTTTATCAGATACATATTTAATTTTTCAAAATTTTTTATTTTCTTACCAAATTCATTGAAATTTAATATAATTCTTAAACAAGTTTTAAGAAATACTAAAAAAAAAGAAATCATTTTTTACGATTGTAATAATGGTTTAAGTCTAGCTTTTCTTTTGTTCAAATACTTACTTGCGTAAAAAATAATATTAATTTATCCATATACATCGTTGAGCTTATAAAAAAAATTGAATTGGGTTCAACGATTTCACATGTGTTTTATATATAATCGCTATACAATTAATACAAATCGTAATACGCGATTGTTAAATTATTTCTCTCATTTAAAGGAAAATATTAATTACACAATATAAATCTCGTTTAATGATGTTAAAGTTTTTTTCTTTAATCATATTTAAAAAGAAAATCTTATTTTCTTTAATGAAAGTATCAATAAAAAAAAATTTTAAAGAAAAAAAAATGTCTAACGAAATTATGACATTATTTTTTTCATTAAAAATAAAAACTTCGTTTATCCTAGGAACAGTTTTTGATAGAATTGAAATATTTTAATCTTGATTCAATTCGATGTCCAAAATTGATATATGTAACCAATTAAAATTCTTAATATTTTTTTTTTTAAATCTTTTTACCTTTTTTTTTTATTTCAATCTCGCGTCACTTTGATCTCGCATTTGTAACACAATGTATTGTCAATAATGCAACTGATCATTCGAGAACGAAAAAACATAATACTGTTAAACTATTTCATCGGTATTTTAAAAAAAAAATTTTATACTTGAAAACGTATCAGCTAAAAGTATACCGAAATGAAAAATCTACACGTCCTCTTATTTTCATAACGAATCCAAACGATGTAGGACGTATTTTATACATAATATCGTAGATATCATTATAAAGATGAAAAAATTGAAATTTTCCTAAATACAATAGCTTTAATGTCTCGATTATGAAACAAAAATATGCGGCACTATTTTGGCGAGCTTTATTAGCAGAAAAAACAAAACAAAAAAAAAAACAATATATAAATAAAACAGATACATTTTCAATTAGAAAAAAGATTGTTAGGAATTGTGAAATAAATAATTTTGATTGCAAATTAAATGAAAGAAATTTGAAAAGAATAAAAAAAGATGGATCTATATTTTTTTTTTACGTTTCTTCCTTTTGGTGTATTCCTGCGTGTATTACATTTACGAGTTTTTAATGACATAAGAAGCGAGATAGACAGAAAACGCATGAATATACCACAGATAGCTATTAAATATTACACTATAATGTCGCTACAGAAAAAAAAAACTGTATGCCACGTGCAAACAGATACTTTTTTTACGCTCAAATAAATAAAGGATTATTATGTCGCTACATGTGTGAATTGTTCGAAGGGAACAATTATTTAAATGTTAAATCGAAGCGCGAAGATTCATCTGTCTTCGATTTGACAAAAAATTTTCCTTAATAAAAAAAAATTTATCACTACTAAACCAGCAAGCATGAATTTTAAAGAAATATAAATTTATATCAACAATTAATAAGTATGTGTTAATTGTCAACATTATTTAATTTTACATAAATTATAAATAATGCTATTCAAAATAAAAATTGATAATGCATTTTTAATGGATGAAATTTTTTTTTTTTCTTTTTCAAAGTTAAAAATTTCACTCACGCTAGCGAAATCTTTTTACTCGAAATATAGAGTCTTCGCGCTGCGAAATTTCCAGTTAACTGATTTTTTTTTATCCCTTTTTCCATCTTTTAGTTTCTTTTCGCGCAGAGACGACATTACAAACAAGGATATATTTAGCGTGTGAAAAATGGTATAAAGACGTATTTTTTCTTCCTTTTCATTTTTTTATATCATTATAACACTTGAATTTGCAGAACATTCGATCGACTATTTGAATAAAGAACTAGTAGCTACAAAGGAAAATTGTTTTAAATAGAAGACATCAAAGGAAGATAGTTTTCTTCTTTTACAATTATTTTTTGCATTTTTGTTATAATTATTTATAAAAGCAACAAGTCTTTAAATAAGTCGATCAAATGTTCGGCTTCAATTATTGCGAAGCAATATATCTAACATAATGTAGTTTTCTGATACAAGACGTCGCTTATTTTTCTTTTTTATCCAATCCCTCTTAATTTGTTATTATTTTCATATTTTTATTGAAGGAGGATATTCAAATGAACGCCCATATTAATTTATTTATTTGACTAACACTTCAGTCCGGTGATAACAAAAGTTTCTATGTACATACGCAATCGACTAAACAATGATTTTTTTCATTACATTTTTATTTATACATTAGTCAATGAGGACAATTTGCGGTTATATGTAGATTTTTTATTTTTTATATACTTTTTTGTTTACAATTAAACTTAAGAAAAAAACAAGGTAACGTGCTCAAACACAAAGGCAACAGAGCGCGATTATTGCACCAACATCCAGGCAAAATTTTTATTTTATCAACGATCGACCGGGCTGAAGGTTAACTGAAGCAAACGCCCGTATCTTTTTATTTATTTTTTTTTATTATTTTTGCTTGTTTCGCTCGAACAATATTTTTTACTTGACATTTTTATAATTATAATTCTACTATGTATGTATTGTTTTAATGCATTACCTAAACTCAGAGGAAAACTTGCAAAGAATAAGAAAGGAAACGAAGGTAAAAGACTGAAAAAAAAACTTTTGGTCGTCAACGGAACAACCGGAGGAGTTTCTTTAATAAATTACACCAAGGTTTATTTTTTTTCTTTCGTATATGATTTAGTAAGTGTCACTAGTTTTCGCTATGTTATGTTTTCTTCTTTACGTGGATGTGATGTTGGCTGCTGGTTGTTACGTAATTATTTTACCGTCTTTTCGTATTTTTTTTTTATTTATCCATACGTTTGGGCGCATAATGGTAGCAATGTTAGTGAGAAGAAATATTGGTAAAAATGGTATTTTGATTAATATTATTGTTAATCAATTATAATAGATCTCTCACTTTTCCACTTAAACGATTAAAGTTCGAAATATCGAAAGTGTTTTTCAATGCTCCAAAGAGCTATAGCCCACCAGCTAGCCGACTTCTATTTTTTTATTCATTTTTCAAGTTACATTCTTTGGGATTAAGGTCAAAGTTTGTTTGTTATAAAGTCAATTATGGATCATCATTTTGTTCACCCATAAATATGAGTGTTTCAAGTAATGCATTTAATTAATAACGTTAATACGCAGTAGTAATTCATTTAAGTGTAAAAGTTGGTTCACAGAGATAACAGGCTGCTTTCTTCTAATCGCAGACAAAAAGACTTATAAAACGTGGCACGTACACAATACTAGACAAAAACTTGGACAATACAAATCATCAGACTAATTTTTTTTACTGTTTCTCCCTATTTTCATTTAAACCCCTGCTTATGCTGGTTATTATATTTCAATTTTCCTTTTCAATCAAAGTGGTTTCTCTTTGCACCGATAGTCATTCGCTGGCCCATTATTTTTTTTTTTTCATTTTCATTTTTCATTATATAAATCATAATGATATTTAATATTTAATTATCTAAGACATTAAAACTTCCTGTATGTAGACTTTGTTCAGCGCCGCTCATAGCCCTTCGTTTTAACATTTATCTTTTGCTATTTTTTTCTGTCTTTTTTCACTGTTTTTAAATCTTAACTTCGCGTCCATTAATAAACACGTTTATAGTATTTCATAATTTTTTTTTTGATTGGTGGAGGGCACTGACAAACCAACAGGATGCTTGTTTTGACAGAGGCAACTTAATCGATGAAACCAAAACCACCAGCTCAACTAGATTGTGAGATAGTGAAAATCTATCGCAAATCATAGATATTTTTTTTCAGGATAATTTCCCTTTTAGGGCACTCCCTCTTCTTCTCTTTAGTTGTCTCCTTTTTCTTCTTCTTCATCATCTTCATCTTCTGATGGTTGCTCAGCCAACCACGTCAACCAGGCATTAACCTAATGAAATAAATGTAAAAGAGAATTATTAATGAAACAATTAATTTAGAAAATAATAAAATTATAACTATGAAAAAGATTTAATTATTACCTGGAATAAAGCATCACCCTTTCCTGGATAAGCATCATTAACATCCTCTTTCCAGCGCATAAAGGCCTCTTCATCAATAATTGAAAGATCATAAAGAGCTATAAACCAACGCCTTAGCATTCCCTTAGGAAAACCAAGAGATAAGCAAAACACTTGCAGGGAGTGAACGGCAGTGACCTGCGTTTCAATGCTTGGTAGTAACGTTTGTAACATCCTCTGATATTTTCCTAACAAGATTAATTCCTTCTCTTGTAGAGCTTTTTCAGGAACGACCGATGGATTGGAACCGGGTGCGAATGTTGTTTCCTACACAAATGATTAATGATTTTTAGTTTTTATTATCTTTTAAGTGAAAGTAAAAAAATAATAACGAATTAGATTGTTACCCGTGTAATATATTTTAGAAGGACTGTCATGAGTGCATTAATAAATCCTGGATCAGAATGATGCGAAGGATCAAGTTTCTCTTTGATCCATTTGTAAAGACTGTTAGGTGCTGGATCAGTCTCAAGCTGTCGCCACATATCACCCTGAATTCTGAGCAGCGGATAAAGGAAGGTTAAATCCCTATCCTCGAGTATTTCACCAAGACGTTCCTTAGTTTTTTCAGCTTCAGGTAGCTGACTAATAAGATTAATTTTGCTCTCATTAAAGATTTGCGTGAGAGCTGCTTTTCCTTGACTTTTATGTAGTTGTTGAAGTGTAAGTAGGAAAAGTGGATAATGTTGACCGTTCTCTGTGACAGCAGCTAAATCAGCGAGTTGTATCATACCATCAACGATGGCACGTGCTGTAAGTTGAGCAATATGCGAAACGATAAGAGGTATCGCACTCTCTTTTTCAGCTATCGAGTTGACCAATTCTTTCCAACCATCGTGATATTGCTGAGCATTAACGACGTTATCCTTGCGTAGTTGTTGAGCAAGATCAGCTGCAAGATTACGCTCGCTATCGTTGCGTTCAAGGCTGTTAGAATAGATAGTATATACAGCGTAACGTAAGAAACGTTCTGGTATCTTGAGATCTTTGAATGCTGTAATGGCATCAGAGATGTTGCTATGTGATACAAAATCATCCATCATAGCGTTAACTTTTTTCATTACTTCTTCCTTGGTTGGTCCTTTGTCTTTACGCTCACGAGCCTTTTCACGTTTGTCCAATGGACCCTGCTTGATTACGATAGCTGGTGATTCCTTGGGCAAAAGTGGTGGGCTTGGTTTGCGCAACGCCGCTGAACGCATCAGCGGTGATTCCGGAATACGTCCGGGGAATAAGTCAATGCCTCCTATAAATTACAAATTGGGTTTATTAGCTGTCTAATAAACAAATTAATACACAATAAGAAAAGTATGATTTACCGTTGATGTATTTACCGTTGTTCAGAGGTAAACTTGGGGTAATATTGGGTTGTTTAAAGGTCATAGAATTAGCTGAGGGCCTAAGCGAAACTTCTTCCGGAGGTCCGATGAGAATCTTATTTTTATTGAATCTGACTGGCTCTTTGTTACCGTCTGTTGAAAAAAGATTAAAAATTATATTATTCCAATTGATAAAAAAATAAAAATCAAGAAGCTAAAGAGAAAGTAAGAATTAATAGTATACATACTGTTATTATAGTTCTGAGGCGAGTTGTGCTGTTGCTGGTTGTGTTTGCCTTGATAATTATTTTGGTGTCTATTCTGATTAGGATAGAAAGGCGTGGGCTGGTTGCGCTGGTTGTGCCTATTGCCATAAGGCGGCACTTGGGCTGGAGAACCCCCTCCAAATCCATTGGGACTGAATGGCGAGCTCATAGTAAATCCGGGCGAAGTGAGCGGTATGATGCCGAGACTATCGACATCCAAAGTGACTCTACCCATGCGACGGAAGAGATCGGTACCCATAACTCGACTGCCCGGATCATCACGATTACGGTTGTAATAGGAACCCGGGCCACCGGGACCCATACCACCGCCAGGCCTCGGATTTTCGTCGTTGTCATTACGAATCTGGTTGATAGGCATGGGTCCTTCTGTACTAGTGGCTTTACGGGGCACCCAACCATCTTGTCTTAACTCGATGACATCGCGTAGCATGAACCTAATACGCAGTGGTAAATCACTGCTCTTGGCCATTTTGTTCATACGCTTAAAGTACTGTTCCATAAGCTGGGCGCCCTTGTCAGTGTCGAGGATGCGTCCGCAAGTGCGCATGATCTGACAGAGGCATTCGATGTCTTCGGCGGGGTCCCCCCGGGATCCGCCACGCCTCTTATCCAAAAGCTGCTGGATGCACTTGTGGAGGATCGAGTTCGATACGATTTCCAACTTACCGAGCTCGCCAATAAATTTGATGTTACCGAGCATTTTGCGTTTGGCCGTCTGCCGGCGCTCCTCGTCCTCAGGGCTAAGATCACCCTGGGCCTCGAATGCCTCGTTAGCCTTTGAACGGTTTTCGAATTCGATCCTACACTTGTTGAGTAGCAGACGAGTGAAAGTGCTGTCGGTGCAGCGCTTGCCACCAGGCTCCAAATTGTTGATTCCTCCGATACCACCTCCGCCGCCGAGTCCAATGCCACGTCCTGACAGCCCGCCATGACCGCCGCTTTGCTTTTGCGAGTTCTCAAAGTTCGCAGCCTCCTCGGACAGCCGCTTGCACAGCTGTGCGTACATAGAACTGTATTTCGGTTCATCGAGAGCCTTTTCGAAGATCTGTTAAAATAATACAATCAACTTTAGTTTATTCAACATCTTGCAATTTTATTTTCTTATTACAATCACATTGTTTTTTTTCTATAACACTAAAAGAACAAATTTTTAAGCAACTCTGATTTTTATTCAGATTAAAAAGCATTTTTTTCAATATTAGTAACCCAATTAGTTGTTTCAGAGCAACCATAAACCAAAGCTTTTATTTATTATACAACACAGTTTACCTGTTTCCTACAGCAGCATTAATATATTTTAGAAAAAAACAAGGATATTGATAAAAACATAAATCTACATTTACTTGATTATTAGTAAAAGAATATAATCTCAAATTTTTATTTTTGCATTCGATGAAAGCATTATTAAAAATTATCATTCATTATTAGATTGTGCATAAGTGACAACATAGTAATCATATAAATACAAGATAATTCTTTATTCTTATATAGATTTATATTTTCAATAGTATAATAAGTAAAGAAAAGTCAAGTGAGAAAAAAGAAATGAAAAACAATATTGTTGTCAAACTTACCAAAAAAATGACACCTTTAAGAATTACATCAGAGTTCAGCTCAAGATTGAGCAAGTCGTTGCTCAGCTTTGCGAACTTTTCCGGTGTGAGCTTGTTAAGAATGCCCCGCACCTTTCTGAAGATGACATCATTACGACTTTCTGGGGTGAGCGCATCGCGTCTAATCGTTGAAGGAGGGATCCAACGTTGCTCAGTGGATAGGGAGCGATTATCGTCCCTGGAAGGCATCGAATCTATTTAGTTTTTGGGTTAATTTAACAGTTCGTCACAGAATAAAGGGGAAAAAAAATAAAAGAGGGTGAATTTTATTTTTTTTTTTTTTGTTTTCTATGTGTGAGCGAAAAATTAATGGATGTATAAAATTAAAGGCGTGATTCAAATATGCTGTGATATTATTTTTTTTAAATTTTTTTGTTAAAAATTTGTTTGAGGAGGGAGATCACAGCTTATTTTTTTTGAAAATGTGACTTTTATTTTAGAGAGCGAAGGTAACAGTGGCAGGCCCTGACCTTCCTCCCGAGACACGAGAAGCACCCCCCGGTCCTGTGGGGTTGTCCGTTGTTGCGCGTGTTTTGGCCCCCAGTACGATAAATCACAGCACACAGATCTTCCGATGGGAAGCTGAAACATAAAACAAATTTTAAATTAGCTTTATTTTTTCAATAAAAATTTTTAATTTATTTTATACTATTACATCCCTTCTAAAAAAAATTATCCTATCAAAATAAATGATTTCAGTCCAAAACAAATATTTTGTAATTAAAAACGGTAGTTACGACTGAAACTGATTAAATCTACCTTATTTCAAACCAATACAGAATCTAATGATCAAATGTTTTGTCATGTAACATTATCCCCTCGCGAACACAATCTCGCTTTACTATTTTAACCCTGTTTATCATATTGTATGTAATTCTATAAATAGAAAATTTTAATAGCATTTCAATTGAAACCTTATATTATTATTTTCTCAATCAAATAGGAAAAACAAGTTACAATAACTTGATTATTCAATTGATTATACGACCATCTTGTACAAATTATATACAAAGAACAGTGCATAACAACTTATATAAACGTTATAATTATATATTATTCTCTAAATTAATCAAGTAAGAAATTCATTGAAATTTATTGCTTTATAAATCTTTTAAATTGTTGATGAATTTAAAAAAAAAAAAAAAAATTAAATGACGAAAACTTGACTTTTGAATATCGATTTTAAGAAGTTTTTAATCGGTATCTGACTATCAAGCGATAAACTTGACTACATTGACATATTAATTCAATTCCAGGATTAAACGATTAAACTTAAGAATATTACATTATCGGCCAATCAAGTCGATCGATTTTATAAAGCCACGACCATTAAATCCTGTACCATTAAGTATATAACTTTTGTAAATTTATGAGAGCTTAATGACATTCTTTGAAAGAGAATTAAATATTTACAAGCATCTTCAATTTTCCTTATAAGAAAAAGTTAACGTTTGCAAGTGTACTTTCACTAAAAACAATTCAAGAAGCGTTAAGTTCCAAGTAAAATTAAGTGAGTGAATGCATAACGGAGTTTCATGAATGAAGTCGCTTTGTTCAAATTTTCTTGAATTTCAAGTGATATATCAATTTCTCAAAAATCTTTCTTTTTTTCAATTACTAAGATATCAAATCAACAACAATCTTTATAAATAAATAGCTTCTATACTTTATAATAAACATATGAAATAATAAAAACTTGGATGATAAATAATTCTAAAAAATGCAAAATAATAGGCGTTATAAAAAAAGCTAAATTTGATTAAATTTAATCAACGAAAAAATGTTGTGTCGATGTTTTTCAAAGACTAGTTTTGCAATTAGCAATTTTTATCATTGTGTATTTACAAGTTCGGAAATCTAAAAGCCGCTGGCATCGGTCTATCGTAAACAAGAAACATGACGCAGGCCCCCGCATTCGCATACACACACACGCACGCACGTACAAAGCGCAAAGAAGAGAACATTCGATGACGATTTTAAAAAGAGAAGGAAAAGAGAGATGCAATTCAATCGTCTCTTTGAAAACATAACGTAAAGATAAGTCATCGGAAACGTCACGACACGTGCGTACGCGAGAGCTATTGCAATTTTTTTTTTTAGTTTTTATCGAGGTAAAGGAGTATTGTTAAAAATTACAACTATTTAAGCGAGTTCAACCTTAGAGATTTTAAATATTTCGTTTTTCCTATATCGATTAATGACGTTGATATTAATTACTAATTAATTAATGGTAAAGAATTTTATTTAACGATATAAAATGTTTAAATTCCTGCTTTTAATCAGCTTTAATTTATAAAACGGTAAATTTTGTATTAATGTTTGAAAAAAAGAAAGATAAGAGGGAACGTTTTAATTTAAAATTATAACGGAATAATAAAATTATGAGAAAAAAAAGGAAGAAGGCGTGCTAAAGGGACTAAATTGAAAATAAGCGGATGAAACATGATGAACTCGCGTAACGATTGCCATAACAAGATATTTCCTTTCTTCAAAGTTTCTTCGCTTTAAACATATAAAAAATTTTTATTTCAATAAATAACGTTTTAACATAATTTTTATTCATTTATATAAAAATTTGTATTATGAATTTGTTATTTTTGATGAACTATATTTTTTCAAGGTACTACTACATTACATATAAAATATTTAAAAATAAAAAATTAATTGAATCTAATAAAATTTTCTCGGTTTAAATTTTTATTTACTTATATAGATTGGCGTGTACGCCACAGACGCTCACCTTGATGTATAAACTAGCCAGTGTCTATTTACGGGGTGCACGCGCGTACACGAGTATTTAAGAGGAAGGACAGAGAAATATTTCATTTTCTTTTTTTTTTCAGGAAGTATCAACATTTTTTCCCATATAAATGATGGTAATTTTATTAAATTAATGTATATTAATTAAAATGTTGTTTTTTTTATTTAATTGACCGGATACGATCTTGGCAATGCTTCGTAATTGAGCTTTTTTGTTTCTTTGTGTGATACAAGCAAATAGTTATTTATCGCGAGACAATGCTGGCTTTTGTAATTAATATTTGTTAAATTAAAATTTTACGATACTTGAGTATACGCAGTAATTAGTAAAGTGTAACTAATTTATTCTTATCTTTCAACAGTTTTTTGTAAAAACATATTGCGAACAAATTTTTTTAATTTTATTTTTGTATTTCAATATTGAAAATGTTTTTATTTAAACATTAAAAAATTTTTAATTTCGATACTTTCTAAAAAGGATCAAAAAATTTTAAAAATTCAAAGTGAGTGTCCTACATTAAATTTTATACATCCTCGCACTTTCATTTCCAGTTTTCCGTTATTCATCTTGCGTGATTTTCACTAATAAATTAAGTTTTAAATAATACAAATAAAATTGAAGTACAAAATATTTAAATTTTACTTTTGATCATTTTGATTTATTTCAATCATACAATGTTTCTTTGTTCTGAAAAAACGAAAGCAACTGTTACAATTATTTCTTTTCCTTTCTCATTTCTCAATCATTACTTACATGCAAAATAAAATAGTTGAAACAATTTATATCAGAATACATAACGTATTAAAAACTATGTGTATACATATAAAAAAAAATAACTAGAGCAAAGTCGAAATATTGATTTTCTCGCACACATCGGCACCACAGAGTAGCAAGTGGCAAAAGCAAGGCACCTAGATTCAACGCCTATTTATTTCTAAGCTCCTGACAAGTCAATCGAAAAATTAAGAGAGAGAGAAAAAAAATAACAGGTCAATGTTAACAAATTTAATAAACAAAAATGAAAATCACTCCCGAGTAGACGGTAAAAAGTAAAAGTAAAAAATCATTTGCAAATGCTAAAAAAAACGAACATAAAAGAAAACTGAAAGAATCGCTTAATATTATAAGTTTCACATCCTGAACATTACAAAAATCAAGTGTGCAATCAGAGCGATTAAGAAAAAAAAGAAGAAGAAATGAAATTTTCAAGACTTGGTTATTTATTTATTTTTTTACAACGTCCGTCTTAACTTGCTCTTGCGCTTCTCTACCCTGACCTATATATATATAATAAAAACACACATAAATGTTAAGTTTGGCGATAATGAGGTAGTAAGCGTGCAAACGTGAAGCCGGAAACCTTCAAAACGCAAGTTTAACTCGTGGCTGTCTTGTTTTTTTTTTTTTTACTTCAGTTTCTTTTTTAATCTGCAAGTGCAGTGTGTCATATAGGATGCTATTGATTATTCCAAAGAATCAAGTCTTTTGAATATTTCATTTATTAAAAGTTAAAATTCAATTATTTTATTTGAATAAAGAATTTTAATTTAAGTGGTTGTTATACATTCGTAATAATTTTCAATTCCTTTAGAAAAAAACTCTGTATTATTGCACGTACTGTATTTATCAAATAAGTGCTATAACTAATGTTTATATTGAAAAAAAATTTACAGCGTTTCTTTAACGTCAACAGTAATATTTTATTTCATCAAAGAATTCAAGAAATTAACGCAACAATCATCCATTTCGAACGTTCATCACGGATCAGCTGATTTCTATTTTCGAATACTGTATTTTTGTTATCAAATGATGTATTTTAATACTTTATTTTAACAAAATTCAAAACACTGCCTTTAATTATTTTAAACAAGCGTTAGAATTTTAAACCACAATAAAGAAAAATATCTTAATTACATCATTTTTTTTTTAATGATTGCACATGGTTTATTACAAGAAAATTAACTTTTGTAAAATTATAAATACGAAGAAAAACAAGAAAGGAAACTTTCTATTTTGAAAATTCATAGAAAGTTAATAAAAAAAAAATTCATAAATAAAAAACGTGAATCAACGATAATTTTATAAACAAGAAAAAAAATATCTCAATAAAAGTCAAATAGATAATTATATTTACAAAAGAATAATTTTCTAAAAGCCAAGCCTTAAAGTGATATTAACCTAGCGAGCAGTCAATACTATATAGGTGGTATCATCCAGTCATAAAAGCTTTAAGCCCCCGCTTTCCAGATGATCGTTAAGCAATTGAAGTTTTATAGAGTGCCCACGATAATAGGCTATATATACAACACGAGTAAAATCAATATAGAAGGCCTAAACCATTAATTGTCGAACTTCATTTCGATGGATTTCCGTATTTTTTTTTTAAACTCTAATATGAAAAACTTAACGCGAACGCCTTTTTAATCGCTTTAAAAATAATAAAACACAAAACACGTGCATCGATGACCTCAAACCGTTTTTATTGGCTTCTATAAATGTATATAATATTTGTTCTCGCTATATTTTTGCATACATTAGTGTAATAAATTATTATTATTAAGAGCAAATTATTCAAAAGATTAAACGTTATACTTTATGCATAATTGGATAAGAACGAAAAAAAAGAGGAAGAAGAAAAAATGAAGATAACTACACGACTGTTGGGAATGTTGCGCTTTCGCATTTTTCGAAATTACAAGATGCGCTTGTCGTTTTTAATGTTAAAAAGTAGTGATGCGTATCTTGGGAATTAAAGAGAAACTAAATAGATAAATGATTTCTTAACATGAATAACTTTACAACAATAACGCTGTACATAGACGTAAAATACATAGAATTTTCAATCGTAATTACGCTATTTTTCATAAATTCTTTTTCTTTAATAGATATCAGACAAATTATATACATATATATATGTACACGAATATCAAAAGCTCATGAGGTCAATGACATGAGCAAGGCTAACAACGTTAGCAAAAGTAAACATACTTTATTAAAAGAAATCTGAAGCATATATGAGAAAAAATGAAAATAATGGATTGAAGAAAGAAAAATTTTCTTAAAAGTAAAAAAGAAAGTATTATAAAGAAATAAAAGCATCCAAGACAAAGTTTTTTTTTATACTAGGGTGAGAAAATATAAAAAAGAAAGGAAAAAAAGGTAAGGTGTAAATAAAGATGTGTTCGTTATTGAAGATTAGAGGCTGAAGTTTTCTTTCGGTTCATATCGAAACGTTCTTTCTTCCCTCTTTACATACACACATGTAAATATAGGAGGGATAATATATAATACGCTTTGGGGTTAAAGATCTCTTCTTTTTCTCCTTTCTTTACTTATACACATACGTTTGGAATCTTTAGATATATATATATAGAAAATAAGAGGACTACAGAGCACAGTGCGTGTGCACACACATTATACGACTTTGATCTTGAGGGGCAATAGCAACAGCGGCAGAATAAGCGTGACAGCAGCTATAAGCAAAGGATTTCATGGGACTTTGACTACGTACATTTAAAAAAAAGGAGGAGAAGAGGGAGGAAAAGAATAAAAAATATAGAAAAAGAGAAGAAAAGAATGAGAAGATGGAAATTCTCTGTTTCTCTCTCTGTCGTTTTTTTCGTTCTCTAAGTGCACGATGTGGGGCGCGGCTCTCATGGTCAGACGGTCAATGAACCTCTGCAAGCCAAGCAAACCTATAAGAGAAGTTTAAGCGCACGCGCGCGCGCACACACATTCGACCTCCGTGTACTCTCTTACAAACTTATACATACATATATATATAACCTAACATACAATGTTTTAAGCTCCCCTCTGAACAACAAGTTCCTGTATATCAACATCTTTTTAACTCTTTTTTTCTTTCACACTCATGCTTCTCTCTCTTTCGACTATAAGGGTTACACTGGTCTCTATTGTTTTATTTAAACTTTCGTCCTTCTCCCCCTTTCATCTTAAAGTTTAATGCAGTTTCGTACGAATTTTTTTTTCTCTTGATACACGTATACTTTTCGAATATTCCTTTTATTTTGGAGTACAACGTGAAACTTTTTTAAAATTTAGTTGCACACGCAGCTGTTGAAAAAACAACTAAGATGATAAATTCATAAGATTTCGATATTTATTAACGATTCACTTGATTTCTATTCCTTTTATATTATTATTTATGAGAATATTTAATTTGCGGCGAATATCATAAAAGAGAGCTCGAATTTACAAATTCAAAGGAATATTTAAGAATGTAAGAGCGAGTAAAATAAGAGAGAATTCGAAGTAAGCAGACATTGTTATAAAAGGAGCTTATGCAGGTGGGTTTATGTATTATACGTGTGCACGAACGCCTGCTGTTATAGTCGTCCGTGTGTGCTCTTTTTCGGCTTCCTTCCAGGATATTTTTTTCTAGTAGCTCTTTCTACCCTCCCAAAAAAAGAGAGTATATAAAAGATTTTTTTCTCAACCTACTCTCTTTTTTTTTTATTTCGATTCAAAATTCTTCTATAATTTTTTTTTTACTCTATAATTATTCTCTTTTGTCCACGTAACCCCCTTTTTTTCTTTGCAAAAATTCATTTCTCTTTTTTTTTCATTTTTAGATTAAAATAAAAAGAAAAGATAATTTTAATTTTGAAAACGGTAAATGTGAATAAGAGTATATATGCTTTTTATTTCAAATTTGGGTTATCGGATATATGTAACTTCACGATTATAGTCAAAAGTTCATTGAACAATTTTGGCATCGTATCATTTTTTTTTTTAAGTTGAATGTTATATTTTTAATAAGAAAAAAGTCTATTTCTATAAAGTTTAAAAGTACCGTTATTTCTAAGTCGTTGTATAAATACGTGCAAATTAATGTCTTTATTTATGACGTCAAAGTATTAAAAAAATGTGTTACGTATATTGGCATCCAGGTATAATCTCATCAAACTTCATTTTAGTTTTATTCTTTAAAATCAAGGAAAAAAGAAAAAATTCTTTAAAACATTTAGTAAAGCTGTCCATAACCCTTCAAATTTTACACATTATTTTAATGTTACTAATAAATAATGCTATTAATATCAGATAGCATATAAAAAAACCTTACGAGGAAAATGATTTATAAAGTAACACATGTACTATAAGATCATAACGAAGGTAAAGGTAATAAAATCAAGCCTCTCTCTCTCTTTCTCTATCGGTCGCGAGACGCCTTTAACTATCGAACAAACTATCAGCTGTTCTCTCTTCTGAAATGACCTTGTCTCGTTTCTTTTACTCGCGCCTTCTTCCTTTGTAACAAAAGAACAAGATATCCGTAGGTTGTTAGAATTACAATGATAACGTCACGGTTAGCAAGCAATCTAAGAAAAAAAAGCAAGTAATGTCCATCATTTACATCACTGACTTTAGAAGAATTTCTATAGACATTCCTTTTTTTTCTTATCTTTTTAAAGTACTTTATTGAAATCTTGGAAAAAAAAATTTTTGTAAAATTTAAACTTGAGAATTTAACACTTTCTAGATAAACTAGAGAAAAAATATTTCTTGCACTCAAGCGCAACACGAGAATAAACATCGTATTTTCTTCTATTTTTATGTTTTTAATTTAAAAATTAAGTATTAACTTTATTCGAATTTTATAAATTTATATTTTAAAAATCGTTTCTCACGTAACATAATTAATATTATCTTAAAAAAAATAAATACTAAAGGAAATTTTTCATAGTACACTCATCCACATACTCTCTCTATGCAAGAATTTGAGTTTCCAATAAATACAGAAAAATTGCTAGTCGACCGAGAAGTTTAAAAGAAAAAAAAAGAGTGCATCAATCGTACAATGTCGCCGGCGCGACTGCGTTGTCTTTTTTATTTTTTTGCAGCAAGCATACAGACACACACACACACGCGAGTCATCCTTGAATCTTCGTCTCTTTCTCTTTTTCACTCCCTGTATACATATGTATGTATGTGCGTTATAATAGCTCCGACACACGCGGCTAACAGAAAGAGAGAGAAAGAACTAGAGAAAAGAAGGAGATAAAGAAAAGACCAGACAAAGAGATAGCAAAACCAACTGATGCAAAGCAATAGTTTCTTTTTGCTTCTTCATTCCTATCAAATTTTTTACTATTTTTTTCACATTTTGCCAAATTCTTTTCATTCTTTATTTTTTTTTTTTTAAATTCTAATCTAAAAACAGAAATATTTGATACTTTCCTATTAGTAAGAACTTTTAATCTGGTTTAACGTTATTTCAAATGATCGAAACGTTTATAAATACAAACTATGAGTAATTGTTAATCATGGGGAAATACTTGATTTTTCGGAGCTGTCAAGTCGCAAATCCAAGAAAAGAAAAAATTATTTTTATCACGTTTTAATCTTTTTATATATGTTTTCCGTTATGTCAATGAAACGAGCACAAAGAATAAAAGATAACATAAAAAGAGCAAAAATAAAAGTTCTTTTGATATTCAACAATGTGTAATATACGAAAGTGTGCCTTTTAATGCAAAACGTCTTGATAACGAAGATTGCATTATCAATAAATTTCCTCGATCGTCACGAGTTTAAAATGTGCAATAATACACAATAATCAAATGCAACATTATTCACTTGTTACTCGAAGCAAGAAAAATAAAAAAAAAACAACAAAAACAACGTATATACCTCTACAGCGTATAACTCATTGCTGCGCAAATCACAATTGTCATAAAGGAAGAAAAGACTTGATTTTTAAGAAATATTAATTTACTAAATAGATATGGATCGATATAACTCCTAATGAACAAAAATTGAATGCTTAAAAAATCTTTAATGACAGATTCATTTCTTAGCTTCTCATTAGTATTCGGCAATCGTTCGTCCTTCTCTCTCTCTCCTTCTTTCTTTGGCGTTTCGGAACGCACGAAATACACTTTGAAAGAGAGAGAGAGGTACGTATATAGCAATGTATTTTTCCATACAAGAAATAGCGAAACAGAGACTCTTTTTTACTCACCCTCGTTAATAAACTCCAAAAAGTGGTAAAAAAAAACACAATGAACTAATAAAATTCTCTAATTTTTCAATGTAACTATAAATACACACACGCGAACAAGTCGTCTATAAATCACACCACGCTTGTACTTAAAAAATTAAATAATAAAAAAATTAACAAGATAAAAATATAAAAAATAAAATAAAATATATATATATAAGCGCAAAAATTCTCAACGATTTGTCTGTTTTTTATATTAGTCGTACAGCACGCGCACACAGCAGCAGCAGCAGCAGCCGCGACGACGACAACGATATATCCGAGCGTCGTATATATATAATACACACACAAAACCTTATAAACGAGACACGTCACACTGATGCGCTCGTTTGTTAAAGACTGCGTTGCCTTTAGCTTTGCTTGCCTTGCGCCTTTTCCTATATTGCCTATATGCTTGTCCTTCTCATTTCTCTCTTTCTCTCTCTCTCTTTCTCGACAATGCTGCCAACTTTATCAAAGGAAGAACTCATTCAGTAAACTTTATAACATATGTGTATCTATATAGGATTTATCTGTTCTTGCTGTTTTTTTTTATTACATTTAATAAATTTTTTATATATTTATATTTATATTGAGTACAAAAGGTATAAAGTAATCAATATATGAAAATAAAAAATAATAGATACTGATATTTATGAATAAAATATTATTTACGTTATTTCAATAGATTTTTCATTTGCTTTTGAAAAATAAACTTTTTCTATTGTAACATAACAAATGAAGTATGAATACGACACAAATGAAAAGCTCTTTTTATGAAAAATTGGTCAATGAACGTGAATCGATCATAACGTTATTAATTTATGCTAACTAGTCTATTTATAGCCGTAGTAAGCAAGGAACTTTTGTGTTCTTTTTAATTTTGTTTTCAAACTTAAATTGAAAATTAATAACACAAAAGCTGAAATGCTATTCTAGTTAGAGCGACGATTATCTACTTTAATATGATAAAAATCATAGTATTTTTATCCTAAAAGAATGACTTTTACTAAAAATAATGCTACTCTAAAATAATTTAATATTGAAAAGAATAAGTATTTAATATAAATACTATCACTGCATGTTTAGAAAAAAAGAAGAAAAATTTATTGCTATCTGAAAACTAGTGCAAGAAACATTTTCGTTCATTTAATCATTTAAATTTAGAGAAGATTCATTCGTTACCAAAAACTCGGTCAAATTTTCATCAGAATGTTGAAAATGAATGAAAAAGATTAAAAAAAAATAAAAAGAGGTCAAACTCTGAAATTTCAGTATCCCCCAAAGCCCTCTTCGGGCAATCTCTTCCACGAGAACAAAAGCGTAATTTTGTCCGTATTAAACATCAATTTTATGATTGATAGCGCAGACTTGTTATGTAAAAAAAAAATAAGTTTTCTCGTTTACATGATACCAATTTAAACTATTCATTATGTTATTATCTAAAAAGCTTTTATCATCGTAACGCGTTTAAAATGCTTTTAAGTAATCATTGGTATTTTTATAATTATTCATTAAAAATTAATTTTTAACTTAAAACATAATTTTATAAATTTAAAAGAAAAAATAAAAAGCTTATTTGTTCAATAAAAAATGTAAGAACATTTATGTAAGATATCAAGCCGTACACAATTATAAATTCAAAGTTAAAAAAAAAAAAAAGTAATAATATTACAAAACGTTTGCAATGTTAAAATGTCGCAACTTAACTTTCGATGTGCTTTCCTAACATAAAAAAAAAGATTGTTGGCAATACACGTATTCGTAAATGGTTCTTAGAGTAAAATATGGACACTTTGCATATATGACACATAACAGATACTGTGTATATATATATACACAGATGTGTGTGGGACGGATGCAATATTGCTTTTAAAGATTACATGTGTATTATAAAAAAGTCAGCATTTCAACAACCCATAACGGATTGCAGTGTTGTAGTCCTCATTTCTAGCGGAGAACCGGAAATCGAAAGAAAAGAAGATCACTCAATTAAACGATACTTCCGCTCTTCAATATCTCTATCGCTCTCTTTCTCTTTTAACACTGAATGCACGGGTAATTACTATATTTAAATATAAGTGACTTTTTGTTTAATTTACATGTAATCAAACGACATAGTGACATTCATAAACGATTTAATTGTCAAGGCATAGCTTAACGTCATTGAATATGTACATTTGAATAAGTATATCAATAATTTAAAAAAAAAAAAAAAACAGAAAAATATCAATCTCACAAATGGGTTTATCCTATTTCAGAACCGGTTTAAACATTTCTTTGCAAAATAAAGATAAATAAAATTGTAAATCATGCAGGATCACATTATGACTATCGGATGCTAAAACTTTTCAACATGGAGATAGAAGACAGACTCTGTCATTTTATTCAGCGTCTTCTTAAAAAAAATATACTTATTATTCAAAGAATAAAAAAAAAACTGTAATGGAAATAGCAAGAAAAAGCTTTCTAAGCTTATGTAAACTATAGCGAAACAAAGTTGGGGAAAATTCATGCGCTTTAAATCTCTGGAGAGATAGGGGAGAGACAGAGAGAAATAAACATATACACAAAATGACGGGATGAAGAAATAATATATAAAAAACTAAAAAGCCCTCAGGACGTCTTATAAAAGTATTGTACGCAGATTATGGCTATTTTCAGTGTTCCTCCTACATATAAATCGATAAAAATATTTTTCTGCTGCAAGTTTCAACAATGATCGATCGTACGTTTTATTTTAATGATTAATAAACCTATACTTTAATGAATAATTTCATTCGATTGATTAAAAACGCAAACTATCTGTTTTATTCATGAATTTAAAAGAAAGATATTTGACGTCGATGCGTAAAATTGTTTACGAACGAAATGAAAACAAGGATTATAGAGTCAAAACAGAAAGGAAGAAAGTAAGAGAGTAAAGGGGAGAAAAAGAGAGAGATAGAAAAAAATAAAAGGAAAAAAAAATTTGTTGGCAGCACTGAAACGATTAAGGGCCGTCGACTGATGTGTATATACTAGAGGTTGTTGCTACCCCGACGCGTCAAGCTAAGCATCTGGTCTCTCACACAAGTACACGCACACACACACACCAACTCTTCTCTCATCTAGATTTTGATGTTATATCGCCTTTACCACCAAGTATTTGATTTTAACCCATCGTTACAGCTCGATAAAAGTTTCTTCAATTTATAATTAGCTGATTTTTTATTATTTATTTTTATTGGAAATTTTTCTTTTTTGATTGTCAGTGCAACTTTAATTAAACTGGAAAATTTTTTGTGTATACATATACATTTGTTGCTTGAAAATATTTGGCATGCAGGCTTTCGCTTGCATGAGTTCACGGTCAGAATCAAGAGAAGAGGGATTATTTTTAAACAAGAGTACGTCGCACTTTTTTTTTGTTTGTTCTCTCACTCTATAGATAACTTTAAAACTTCAAATGTATAGTATAATGGCTTTTAAATTGCATACATCATAGTCAGAGATGATCCGATAATGTATTTAAATATAAACTTATTTATAATAATAGGAGATAAAACAAGGAAAAATTAAATGAAAATTTAATGATAAAATTGATAAATATATAGATGTATTTTGTTAAATCTTTAAATTAAAATGTAAAAAAGAAAAAATCAAGAAATTATTGAAACATAAAAAAAAGATAAAAAATAATTTTTCATTTATTAAAATGTTAGTTCTAACTCTGTGCAAAAAAAATTTAAAAACTTCAAGACTCTCTCTTAAACGTTATCATCCCTTTTTCAACTACATACACGAACAAGTCTTAAGGTGTCATACAACTTTTCATAGATATTACAGTGTTGGCATGACCTCATTGCATACAAGTAGTAGTTTACTTTAAAACATCATTTACATCTAAAGGGATGTTTTTTTTTTCGTTTTTATTTTTTTTTTTGAAGAAGTATTAAGTTGTAGAAGTAGTGGCGTTGTGCCCTCGGTAGATGTCACGTTTATTCGAGCAGCTGAAAGGAAATCAGCGCGTCTATTCATAGCTACTCGATAAAGTGACACAAGAGAGAGCGAGAGCGAGCGAAATTGAGAGAAAGAGAGATGGAATGAGATTGTGCGTATAAATTTATGTTTCTCTTTTAACATGTGCTCTAATACCACGAGTTTCAATTGTTCGTTTCAACGATATATAAAACAATTATTGCTCGATAATTATTTACGGGCTTGATAAATGATTGTATTAGATTTTAACGATTAGAATAGCATTTCAATGGACTTTAAATGAGAATTACGGAAATTTCATTAGTTTTTTTTTTTCAATTAATATTACAATTATTACGTTGTAATAAAATAATAAACCCATGTTTATGTTAATGTTAATTGATTAGATACTTAATTATTTGATTTAAATGACAATTAAAACTTTGCATTATCTTTTATTTTTAATGGAATTAAGAGCAAAATAATTTACAAAAACAAAAAGAAAAACGTTAAACAGCTTTTAGTTTATTTAAAAACTTAGCACTTAAAAATCTGATTGTAATCTTTTTTACTTTTTGACCTGAAAGGAAAGTAGCTGATCTATCAGTCTTTAGTTGGTGGCACGTTTACTATGTCAACAATTCTTGTAAAGACGTGACTTTTGTTTCGATTATTTGTCGAGAGTACATTATTTTATCTTCATACTAATTTAACTTTTCTCTCTCTTTCATTTTCAATCTTTCTCTCTCTGTTTTATTTTTTTTTAATTTTTAGATTGAGTATCTTTATTTACAATTTCTGCACGAATAATAGATATTATTATCCGTATTCTATTTCTGAGAAGGCTATATATAGATTAAAATGACTTATACTTTGAATCTAATTATAGAATTAAATTAAATAAACTTTCAATTGTAAGAAAAAAAAACATTAACTTTTTTTGCATCATAGAAATAAAAAAAAAACATTTTTCAAGTGAATTTTAACCTTTGACTGGTTTTGTTTTTTTCTTTTTTCTAAAGGTAAATGTAAAATGATTACATGTTTCTTTAACATTTTAATTTTGCAAGAATCTGCACGCAAGAACATACTGGCAATTGACTTACATAGAATTGACGCAATTCTAGAAAGTTAAATATGACACTTTGGCCTCTAAAAATTTTTTTTTCTTCCTTTTTTTTCCATTGATTAAATCATGTTTAATCGATAATATTCTTAAATAATTATAAAAAAAATATTAAACGTTTATAATTTAAACAAAACTTTTATAAATAATTAAAATTTGAATTTCAAATTGTTCATTGTTAATAAAATTTTTTACAATGACATCATTGAACAATCATTTTCAATGATATATTTATATGTGCATGCGTGTATGTAAAAACTTAACTAATCGATGATTCATTTCCAAATTTCACTGAATCAATACACAATACAGAATTTAAACAAATGTTTATCGAGAAACAAAATCATACAGAAACTTTATAATCCAACTTTTAATTATCAAGCAAACTAATCAAAGGAAAAAGAATGAAAATTTTTCATTGTTGCTTTCATCGTTTATAAACAATAAGAACAAGGAATATTACCTTTAGTGTAAAACAATCAATTAAAACCCTCGAAGAATAAAGAAATTCAAAGTACGTGTATACGCGAGCGCACACGTATTAAACACATACGTACAATTGACTTTTAACAGGTTTCTTTCCGAAGGAAAGAAAATTTTTCGCCCACGCTTTGGCTTCGTGAGATCACGTTCGCGCGGACAAGAAACATAGAACCGATGAATGAAATTTTCAAAGCAATCTACACTATGAGATAAGCTTGTGTACTGTTAGTTATATATTCCCAGGTATGTATCTAGTATGTTGCAGTACCTACATATAATAGCTTTTCAAAGATTTTTTTTCTGTTTTTGAACGTGTATTATTGTAAGAATAATTTATTTTAATTAAATTATAAATTTAAAATGGCGAATATGTTAAGTGAGAAATTCTGAAATAATCAAGATTAAATGAAAGAATATTTATAATTGAAATTGCATGTAAAATAAATTAAATTGAAAAATAAATATCAGAAATTAAATTTTGAAATAAAACATAAAATATTAAAAGATTATCAAATTCATTTTACAAGCATAAAATTATAAAAACCAGAATTTAGCTTCATACAAAATGTCAGAAGTAATTTACAATAAAATATCAGTAACTCTGGTAGAAATTTAACCAACTTTAATTAGTGGTTGGTTATGTAACGTCGGGCAATTTTGCCGACTTCTTTTAAATAAAAAAATTCATATTAATATCTTTTCACGAAAATTTCTTTTTTTAAATACTTTCAATGTCTTTTCCTATAAGACCGACACTTTATTTTTCTATTAATTATTTTTAAATCATTATTTTCCCATTATTATTTTGTCCGATCTGTATATGTTTCGGTGTGAACTCATTTTCTTTTGAGACAAGTAATTATTGTATCTTTTAAGTAAAACACTACAGCTGTGTAAACAAACCGTAAGGGATACTCAAATCTTGGGTACCTGAAAAATATTATGTAAAAATTCACACGTATTTTCGTGTATATTGAAACTGCCTGAAAAATTTTACCGTTATCAATTAGAACACCGAGACAGAAACTCATTAAGTTAGGCGCCAAAAGAAAAATACTCATAATTACCCAAGAAACTCATAATATTCTTTTTGCAAATTAATAAATTTTGTTAATAATAATTTACTCAAAATGTTTTTTTTATATTAACACATAAATTTTATTGTAATAAATAATTTCTTTTCTTTACTATAAATAAAATATTTAAAAATTAATAGACATTAAAAAAACAAATAAATATAAAAACAAAATTGTTATTATAAAGAAACAACACAAAAATTAAAGATCATCCCTAAAAGGTTTTAGAATGAGTATCCCTTTGTTTCAAAAATGATTTCTTTTCATTATATTTTAAATAAAACCGATATATGTATATAGATATGAAATTATTCGAATGAAAAAATAAACTGATTCTTTTTTATGTTTAATAATAAAATTGCGTATGCATCAAGCTTACAACACGCTTGAAATTAGAATACTGCGTTTCTTTTCTTTTAAATTTATTTTATTAAGTGAATCTTAGAAATTAATTTTGGTTTTATTTCTTCGAAAGCGTTAAACAAAAAACCCACAAAACAAAAAAATTACAAAAACAAAAAAATTAAATTAATCATAATTTTTATACTTTATAGTACGTTGAGCGTCCTTTTTTTATTACTAAGTGTCGTTTTTTTTTTTGTGTGTGAAGCGTCACCCTTGTTTTTCTTTATTTTCTTTAGCATTTATTTCATTTATAATAATGTAAACTTTAGTTTTAAGTATTGAAAGATTAGTGATATTAATTTTAATTTTTCTTCTAAAAACTTTTTTTATTGTCAAATTTGCGATAGCGTCCTTTTTTTATGCGTAATTCTTCTTTTAATTTCTGCGTTATATATATATATATATATATATATAATATGAGTCAATATTAATTGATAATGTTTATTTAATTAATATCTATATCATATTATTCTTTTGTTTTTAACTTTTATATATAAACAAATAATTTAATTTATTAATTAATTAGATTTATTTAAACTAGTTTATCTATATCATATTATTCTTTTGTTTTTAACTTTTATATATAAACAAATAATTTAATTTATTAATTAATTAGATTTATTTAAACTAGTTTATTTTATTATAGATATTAGTCGAAAAAAACATTATAAATTAAAAATAACCTAGATTCTAGTTTTATCTTTTTATATGCGCAATTCGTTACATTTTTAATAACAATTAGATTTAAGACAATTTATGTAGCTTACTTTCAAAAGAAAGAGAAAGGTAGAGAAAAGAGAGAGAGAGAGAAGAAAATCGACACTAGGACAGCCAAGTGACAGTTTATGGAACATTTATGAAAATAGAATTCACCAATAGGAAAATTCAAAATTTTGGAAAACTACCCAAGCGGGGGTGGTTAGTCAACGCCCCAATTCCAGGGTATATAATCCCCAACCAGGGCCTAAATCTTCAGTGCGCTTTTGAGCGTGTCTCATAAACACGCTCTCTACAAATTCAAATTCTCAGCAATTCACAGATTCTCCAGCCAATTCTCAGCAACTCTCTCTCTCTGCAACTCTCAAGGAAATTGTCAAAAGTAACATTCTCTACTTTCAACTTTATTTTTGAAAAGTAAGTTTTTATTTCTTTTATTTCATTAAAATTCACAATTAAAACATAAAAAGAATTTTTTTTATTTTTGATTTACCTAAAGAAAAACAACAAATTATCTTAACAATTCTATTACACAATTTTTATATTTTATACAATAACTGTTTTCTACTTAAATATATATATATATATATATAAATATATATATATATATATATTTCATTTATCTTCGTAAAACATAACGCGACCCCGATTTTGAGGACCGTCCTCATCAGACCCCAAGCAGAGCGATAGAGACGTGTTGCTTTGCTTGGCTAGGGGTTTAAAAAGTTAATAATCCATTTAAATAAAAACATTAAAATCGCGACGCGGAAAGGACTCAATATAGGTCCCCGCTTTTCAGTGAACAAATTTGACTCTCGCCCCGCGCAAGTAACACGTGGTCAAACTCGGCGACCATTTTAAGTACGACGCCGCGTAAAATAATTTACGCATATGCAGTGGTGAGTGGTGAATTATAAAATTAATTCATCTCTCGACATTACATAATAAATTTTTGGAGGCCAAACCGGAGTGATCGAGTTTGAATGAAATTTCAATTACAATAAATAAATCATAATAAATAAATAATAATAAATAAATAAAAAGCAGAAAATTGAAAGTTAGGTGATTCAGTTTGGTTCATTGAAATGCTTATTGAGTCCTTTTTAAAAAAAAAAACTTGAAATTAAATTAACAATTTAAATAAATAAATCTTTCGAAATATATATATATATATATATTTACATAATAAAGGTGTGGTGGATACATTAAAACCCCGTGGAAGCCACCAAATAAAATATATAAATTAAGATCAAGAGAAGTGTTAAATAATATGAATTCATTATCAAAGAATGATCTATTTTTTTATGCACCAGTCGGGACTACGCCTTTTTTAAGTTAGCATTGCCGTCTTGGTAACCACTCAGTAATTTGCTATAAAATTTACACATGTATCTATTAAAACCTGTCACGATGCTGGGTTCAATCAAGCATAAAACCTTTTGTCAAATCTATTATATACCTTCAAAAACCTAATATTTTCAATTTAAAAATAATCTTATAAAAGATTCTCACTTCATTTTCACTTCTTCAGTTTCATGGAATAAATCTTTTTGTTTATAATCGCCTGTTGGAGATTATAACAGCCTTTTTGTTTTAAGTGCATTCATTTTCATTTTATGAGAGTATTGCGTATTCTGATTATTAGAATAAATTTCGATCATGATTTTAAATAAAGTAGTTGACTTTTTAAAATTAAAATATTCATTTCAATACTCGCTTTATTAACAATATGATTTTCATTAAAATATCGTCTAGATATTTGCCGGTAAAAATATATCTAGCATACACAAACGGTAATTTTATCTTAAGAAAAATCTTTTATTTTTATATTTGTAGAATTTTTAAATCAATCTTTTTCTTTTATTTTTAACATATTTTTATTTAATTCTTGACCTTTCAAATTAAAATATTTTCCATGTAGTAATTCTTTCAATATTTTATTCTAAACTTTTATCTTTTAATTAATATTTCAAATAATTCAAATAAATTTGTTGAATCTTCAATCCAAAATCATATTTTCGACATCTCAGATTTATTAAAAGTTTTCAATTCTAATTATAAATTACTTTTTATTAGTTCAAATCTTTTTTATAACTGTTTAATGTTACGTTATTTTATCAATAAACAAAAAAAATAAGTTCTTATCCTTTCTAAATAAAATCATGAATTATTTCTTTTGACAAAACAAATTCATGTACGCACATAGTATTAACTGCAAAGTATATAAAGCTTTTTAATAAAATCTAAAATATTACTTATTTTTCAAAATAACAATAAATCTTTTGTTTATTAATTATAATACGAATGAACTCAACAATCTCTTTTCTTTTTCTTATTTATGCACTTACCTTCAATTGCGTCAATTGAATAAATTATTATGGTTTAACATTATATTAATTTTCAAAAGAGACTTGATGAAATTCTACTTTTTAAATTAAACTCAGTAATTTACCAAACTTAATTTTTCTGAACCTATAATTTTCGCTTTATTTGCTGTCAATATTTTAGTAATTTCTATGTCAATTTTCAAATTTAAATTCACAACTTTTACCTAAATAAGATATTCGAACTTGTTTAATTTTTACTAATAACTTTTTGTAATTTAATAAGATTAAGCAATTAGCAGGTCATATTTTAAACAACTAATATTTTGTTATTTTGATAAAATTTTTACTAATCAATAAGCAATTGCATTAATCCTAACTTTTACTAAATTATAGCTTTTAAAACGTAATTTAATTTTTCTAATTTCACAACCTTTGCTTTATCTTAAAAAAAACTACTTTTATTTTTCTTTAAATTAACAATTTCTATTTTCATTAAATTTTTCAGAAACAATTATTAACTAAACAAATTTTATCTTTGATTCAAAAATTAAATGTCTTAATTTTATTTTATTACAAGTTAACCTATATTAGTTCCATTCCCAAATTTATAATTTTAATTTAAATTCACGTTTGTTCAAATTTTTCTCTAAAAACAAATTTATTGTGAATATTGGTGAATTTGCCTGTGCCTTAAATTGACAAATTTATTTATATTAATAATCATATTTCAATTAAAAAGTTTACCAAAATTTTTCAAAACTAAATTATTTCTTTTTGAATTTTTTCAAAATGAAATTTTCATTTTTTTTAGTTTACGTTATAAAATTAATTTAAAGTTTACATATTATTCATTCAGTAAATATAAATTCTTTCCTTAAACTTCTTTTAAAAGAAAATTTTGTTTTTAATTGAAATATTCCATAAAAATGACAGATATCTATTTGGCGCTTGAGCCACTTTTCAAAATAGAATCAAGAATCGCAAAATTCTTTTTAAGATGAAAATTGAATAAAAAAAAACAATGGCTAACAGTTATGATTTGGAAGCTTTCGAGCTTGCCATGACCTTGATACCTCTATATGACGGGATGAATATGTCCGTCCATGAATATTTATTTCAATGTGAACACGCATTGACAATTATAGACCTCAAATTCGAGGCAAGTTTGGTCAAAATTATGAAGGCCAAGTTACAAGGAGAAGCTCATAAAGCAATTCAGTATAAAACATTCAAGAATTTTAACGAATTTAAATATTCCATAATTTCGTTGTTCAAGACACCTGAATCTGCACTGCAGACCCTTAACAAGTTGACAAATGTTTTTCAAAACAACAATGAAACGGTTATAGCTTATGCTAACCGATTACGTGCATTGGAACGTGAGATTTTAAATACATATTTTGTGGAAAAATCATTTAATGATACCACACGTAATTTCATTAAACAAAGCGCATTGGACGCATTTATAAGAGGTCTGAAACCCGAAATCGAAGTTCGGATGCAGAGATGTTACTCTGATATAGCCGAATCCATGATGGATGCTATCCAGATCGAAAAATTCGGTCATCTTAACTATGGAAACATTAAAAATTCACAAATAAAAGACCAACATGAATCAAAATCTGACAGTGACTTAAGTAGTAAATTGAAAATAAATATCAAGACAGAAAAATGTGAACTTCAAAATTTTGAAAATGACTCAACTTTGATTTTAACAAACAATTCAAACTTAGAAACTTATAAAACAGACTCAGATCCTAAATCTAAAGAAACAAATGAACCAGAAATGAAATCAGATATTGCTAACGACTACACATCTAAAGTTCTAACATCTTTAAATTCCAGTTCCATTTTGGATACTGATTCAAAATCATATATCAGTGAAGATATGCTTCCATCTTCAATGCATTCAATCCTTAATTCAGATTCTGAATCTAAATCAAAATCATGTATCGTTAACAATAAAATCAACAATTTCTTAATGTCTGCAATGAAATTTTACAAAGGCTTGATATCTGAAATAAGTTCAGTGTTTCTAAACGAAAATGTTTACAATGACTTGACAGACATACTTACTACTAAAAGGAAAATTGAATTTTCTTCAAACAACTCTTATAATAAAGATTCTCTGTACATGAGGATGAAAATTCAATTCTTTGATTTTAATAATCAAATCCTTGACGAGCAATTACAGCTCTTACATGATGTAGCACGTATCAATCAAGGTCAAGCTACATCATCTCATTTGAACCCTGTCTTAAAAATCATTCCGATTTGACAGCAAAATCCTTTTCCTTTTTTCTTTGCATGATATTATAATAACTTTACTAACATTACTAACACTAACTCTTAATTGCATGATAATTTTTACTAACCATCTGACTAATAATCTTACTAACATTTTTATCTTTAATTAACACTAAAATTTTTTTTTTTTTTTAAACAAAAAAATTTACAAAAAGAATAATTATATTTACTCTTTTCTTTTCATTAATCAATTATTATATTATAAAATTACAATTAATAGTTTTTTTTTCTCCCTGTAAATACTAATCCATTATACATAACCTTTTTCCTCCTTAAGACTTAAAATCTATTTCTTTCCTTTATTTTCACTTTCTTTTTTTTTTCAATAAGTAAAAATAAATTGACTGATATCTTTTTAACTAAATGTCTAGTAAAACAAATTGTGCATGACTTTTCTTAAGCCCTTACTCGCTTCATCCATAATAACCCTTAGTCTTTTTACTAACATACCACTTTCTATGTATATATAATATAATTTCTTTCTTATATAAAACAAAATAAAAACAAATACAATAATAATTAAGTTTTCTTTTCAGCTATAGTTAATATTTATAGTTATTATTATAGCCTAATATTTTATAATTATAAGTGCGTAATTTTGGATAAGGATTTTTAAAAATGAATATATTCATACAACTGTCTTTATATAATTATTTATTCCTATTAAAATACCTTAAAAGTAGAGGCAAATTTTAAATTAGATATTTTGCAAAAATTTATATTGTATTCACTCTTCAAATTTTCTTTATTGATTAACAATGAATATTTTCATTCCTAGAATTTCTTTTTCACCACAATGAATGTATCGATTAACCAGATAACAAGAAAATATAAAAAAATGATAAAACATAAAAATGTAAAAAAAAAATCTTAGTTTAAGTTAGAAATCTTTATAATGTAATAATTGCGTCATAGAATAAGCTAAAACCTTAGTTATAAGCCGAAAAATTTTTAAAATGATAATTACATCCAAAATTTAAACTGTGTACGAGTCCTGTCGAGACATGTATACTCGGATTTTTTTTTATAATCTTCTATCTTTCTGTTAAATGTATTGACCTTAAATGATTATCACTTTTCCTTTTAATTTTGAGAATAAAACTTATTGACTTTTCTTTTTCTTTGCAATATCATTAACTTACTTTTAATATCAAATAGCTTTCTTTTGTCTTTTTGAATTTTTGTGTTTAAAAGAGGAAAAAACTAACATTCCAGTGCCAATCAACATCTGCCATTAAGATTGTCTATACCGACTGCCTACCACATTCTAGGCAAAATATGACTACAGAAGCTTAGACTTCTATAAACTGACTTGAGAATATATATTTCTCAGTGAAACATTATGACCACAAATATGACTACAAACATAAATAATTTGAATCTGAATGAGATATCCAATACAATACAAGATCAAATTTGACTCAAAGGGTTTTACGACCTTAACATAGCCGAGGCATGCAATTGCTAGTTTGCTTTTCAGCACCTAGCAACCGCTTTAGGCAGGGGGTGTAACGTCGGGCAATTTTGCCGACTTCTTTTAAATAAAAAAATTCATATTAATATCTTTTCACGAAAATTTCTTTTTTAAATACTTTCAATGTCTTTTCCTATAAGACCGACACTTTATTTTTCTATTAATTATTTTTAAATCATTATTTTCCCATTATTATTTTGTCCGATCTGTATATGTTTCGGTGTGAACTCATTTTCTTTTGAGACAAGTAATTATTGTATCTTTTAAGTAAAACACTACAGCTGTGTAAACAAACCGTAAGGGATACTCAAATCTTGGGTACCTGAAAAATATTATGTAAAAATTCACACGTATTTTCGTGTATATTGAAACTGCCTGAAAAATTTTACCGTTATCAATTAGAACACCGAGACAGAAACTCATTAAGTTAGGCGCCAAAAGAAAAATACTCATAATTACCCAAGAAACTCATAATATTCTTTTGCAAATTAATAAATTTTGTTAATAATAATTTACTCAAAATGTTTTTTTTATATTAACACATAAATTTTATTGTAATAAATAATTTCTTTTCTTTACTATAAATAAAATATTTAAAAATTAATAGACATTAAAAAAACAAATAAATATAAAAACAAAATTGTTATTATAAAGAAACAACACAAAAATTAAAGATCATCCCTAAAAGGTTTTAGAATGAGTATCCCTTTGTTTCAAAAATGATTTCTTTTCATTATATTTTAAATAAAACCGATATATGTATATAGATATGAAATTATTCGAATGAAAAAATAAACTGATTCTTTTTTATGTTTAATAATAAAATTGCGTATGCATCAAGCTTACAACACGCTTGAAATTAGAATACTGCGTTTCTTTTCTTTTAAATTTATTTTATTAAGTGAATCTTAGAAATTAATTTTGGTTTTATTTCTTCGAAAGCGTTAAACAAAAAACCCACAAAACAAAAAAATTACAAAAACAAAAAAATTAAATTAATCATAATTTTTATACTTTATAGTACGTTGAGCGTCCTTTTTTTATTACTAAGTGTCGTTTTTTTTTGTGTGTGAAGCGTCACCCTTGTTTTTCTTTATTTTCTTTAGCATTTATTTCATTTATAATAATGTAAACTTTAGTTTTAAGTATTGAAAGATTAGTGATATTAATTTTAATTTTTCTTCTAAAAACTTTTTTTATTGTCAAATTTGCGATAGCGTCCTTTTTTTATGCGTAATTCTTCTTTTAATTTCTGCGTTATATATATATATATATATATATAATATGAGTCAATATTAATTGATAATGTTTATTTAATTAATATCTATATCATATTATTCTTTTGTTTTTAACTTTTATATATAAACAAATAATTTAATTTATTAATTAATTAGATTTATTTAAACTAGTTTATTTTATTATAGATATTAGTCGAAAAAAACATTATAAATTAAAAATAACCTAGATTCTAGTTTTATCTTTTTATATGCGCAATTCGTTACATTTTTAATAACAATTAGATTTAAGACAATTTATGTAGCTTACTTTCAAAAGAAAGAGAAAGGTAGAGAAAAGAGAGAGAGAGAGAAGAAAATCGACACTAGGACAGCCAAGTGACAGTTTATGGAACATTTATGAAAATAGAATTCACCAATAGGAAAATTCAAAATTTTGGAAAACTACCCAAGCGGGGGTGGTTAGTCAACGCCCCAATTCCAGGGTATATAATCCCCAACCAGGGCCTAAATCTTCAGTGCGCTTTTGAGCGTGTCTCATAAACACGCTCTCTACAAATTCAAATTCTCAGCAATTCACAGATTCTCCAGCCAATTCTCAGCAACTCTCTCTCTCTGCAACTCTCAAGGAAATTGTCAAAAGTAACATTCTCTACTTTCAACTTTATTTTTGAAAAGTAAGTTTTTATTTCTTTTATTTCATTAAAATTCACAATTAAAACATAAAAAGATTTTTTTTTTTATTTTTGATTTACCTAAAGAAAAACAACAAATTATCTTAACAATTCTATTACACAATTTTTATATTTTATACAATAACTGTTTTCTACTTAAATATATATATATATATATATAAATATATATATATATATATATTTCATTTATCTTCGTAAAACATAACGCGACCCCGATTTTGAGGACCGTCCTCATCAGACCCCAAGCAGAGCGATAGAGACGTGTTGCTTTGCTTGGCTAGGGGTTTAAAAAGTTAATAATCCATTTAAATAAAAACATTAAAATCGCGACGCGGAAAGGACTCAATATAGGTCCCCGCTTTTCAGTGAACAAATTTGACTCTCGCCCCGCGCAAGTAACACGTGGTCAAACTCGGCGACCATTTTAAGTACGACGCCGCGTAAAATAATTTACGCATATGCAGTGGTGAGTGGTGAATTATAAAATTAATTCATCTCTCGACATTACAGTTAATTTATTAAAGATTAACCAAACGATGGTTAAATTTCTACCAGGGAATAAGTTGAATTTGACAAATTTATAGAAAATCATAAAATCTATATCCATAGTTTAAATTCCGACAAATCTAAAACCTTCGAAACGACTGTAAATAATAAAGGGTGGAAGAAAATTTGAAAAAGGGTATTAAACCACAAAAAGGTCATTTAAGTTCGTGGAAAAATTTAAGGAGTAACAGGTCAATGTATGTTTCTGTAGATTTACACGTGTATACATATATATACCTGAGAAACAGTAATGCGCTTCGCTTGGATTCCTTAGCAAGTGCGTAACGGTGCAGAAGGCAAAAGCAGTAATACGTACAACACATACACATACAAAGCCCGTCATCGGAAATTCCCCGAGCAAAATCTCAGAGCTAAAGCCCCCTGCCTTATATATAAAACTATGTATAACTCGATAAGGCAACTACTTACGTTTAGAAAAATTTTTACTTTGCTTTTATTTATAGATCTTTTTCCTTCATTAAAAAATTGTTTTCTTTTGTTTTATATGTAGAGTACATTGTAAATGCTCCTAACAACTAACTTGTATACCTGACAAAAATTTGTGGGTAGAAAAACATGGTTAGTGAACTTTGTTTCTTTTTTTTTTTTTTGCTTTTTTCGTCCTGCTGTGTTGATGTGAATGACTAATTTGCACGCTGCGAATGACATGGCGTATTAATATAGAGTTTACAAAATATTTTGTGAAACATTTTAATGATATTACAGGTTCCTTTTTTTACAAACGTTAAATAAATTTCCAAGAATTTAAAATAAAAAAAATTTTTTTTATATAAAGAATACTTGCAGAGAAACTTGATTGTAATCTGTTTGAAATATGAAATCAAGGAAACACGACAGTCTCGCAGAGAAAGTTTTCTACAATTCAACTGATAATTTAACCAGTGATTTGTATTGTTAGCTTTGAGATTACTTGTACCCTCAATTTTAATATAAATAATGCAATCGGTAAAGCATTGAAAATTTCTCTTATTTTTTGTAAATAAAACGTTCATTATAAATAATATACCAACTACTGTGCTATACAAATATTATCTATTATTGCAGTATTACAATATTCAATTAGTACAACTGTTAAATAAAAATAACCATTGAAAACAATTATCTTAATGAAAGTTTGTTTAGCAAATCAATTCATACTCAAATGAAATAAGCCAACGATTTTCTAAATGAAAAGGGAAATAATTTTAATCAAAAGCGGTTTAATGAATAGAATTGCAAATGTAGAAAAATTATAAGTCGTTAAGGTGTAGGAAGACGAAAAAAAAAACGGAGCCGCTGTAACAGTCCTTAACCTAGATTAGGCCTATTTCGTGCGCTCAAGCCATTTCGATCTTTTCCCACTTTCAAGGATACGCAAGGAGACACGAAATAACATCTATACACATTTTTTTACCCCTAGACACACACACATATACATTATAATCTTATATACGACGTATATATCATACAGAGAGGGAGAAAAAAGTTTTTTACTTTTCTACCCTTATAATCGAAAATCGAAAACATCCTAATGTCATTTCGCCTGGCGAATCTCAGTGAACCCGTCGATTATAATTTTCGTTCGAGTTTATATATAGCCAGTCAAAATAAATGTATACGTTATAAAGGATAAGCCTATCTTACGAAAAAAAATATATAATTTTTCTTTTCTCTTTCCTAAAGGGGAGAATTATTTAGATTGATATTATTTTCTTATCATTAACCACCGCTCATTCAACATCCATTTTCGCATCGATCAGCAATGGCCTACGTGCGTTTTTGCGTGTAGATACTTTAGTTTGAATTTTAATATGAATTTCTGAAATTAGTCTATCGATTAATTAACATTAATATAAATCTATTTCAATAGTATGCTAAGTGTATTTAAAATACTGCTTTTGATATGGGTATACTTAAAAGCTTTTAGTTTAACTTGAGAATTATTAATTTTTATTTTAAGCACAATAATTAATGATTCCAGCTAGCATAAGCTAAAAAACTACGTTGTGTGATTAAAAAATAAAATCCTACAGATGTATGCGAAATCATTGCTCTATATTTTTATAAAAATTGATGACTAATTCATTAATGATTCATCAATTATTTAATTTTATCATTAGAAAATATACAGCTACTACGGTTTCATATTTGCAAAAGTAAAAATATATTAAAAAAAAAGAAAATCTTCCTATCATAACAATCCTTACTTGACAAAGCAGTGAAACGCCAAGACAAATTCGTATGTGTTAAATCAAACGTTTTAATTTGAATAAAAATATGGAAGTAAAAAAAAATAATCAATACGTATTTCCTTAAAAAATGGACGTTCAACTTCTCAAGAATGAGACAAGTTGCATACATATGTAAGTAGCCGAGAGATGGGAGTAATACAAAGGAACTAAAGGCCAAACGACAGAATAGACTTAAAAATTTGCGATGTCTTAAATGAAGATAAAATAAGCTAGGCAGAAAAAATTTCCATATGAAAAAAAGAAAACAAAATAAACATGAAATCAAGAAAATCTTAGTCGAAATAAAAGAGTATTTAAAGAAACCACGAGGAGAGCATAGTTTGCAAAGCTATAAAACACGAACACATACACAAACGCAGGCACAGATATACACACACGCTTGTATACACATCAGCCGACATCAAACCGAGGGAGAACGGAGCAAGAGAAAGAAGAACGAAAGGAAGTGAAAGAAGGATAGAGAACTATCAAGAGAATTCCCAGGGTGCGCGTGGTTATACAGAGGGCACCCTTCTACGAAATTTTATCTTCAAAATGGCAACGAATATATGAAAGAGAGAGAGAGTAAGAATTGAAATGGCATAAGTATCCGACATGATGCACAGATTTTATATATATAAATACACACACACACATATATACATGAAAAGACAATCTTCCGACACGTCGTCGTGTAGCGGTGCGTCGCCTTCTTCCCACATATACACTTAGAGTTATACATTCTATCTATCTTTCTCACTTACTCCAGAATATTCTTGTAAGCCGCATTCTTTTTTCTAATAGTATGTCCTTTTTATGATTACCTACTGAAGAAATAATAGATACATCAGGACATATTAATTTTGATTTAAGATGAAAAGAGAACGAGATAGAAAGTCACTAACATTCAGGTGTCTATGTACGAGCCGCGCCTCACTCGGAAAAGCCATCTCTTTCTCATTTACTCTCTCTCTCACTCTCTCGAGCGCTCTCTGTCTTACTCGATGAAACGAGGAGAGAAAGAGAAAATCAGAGAGAGCGAGAGAGACACAAGACATAGCTATATAACTACCTCGAGAGAGCACTACAGCGGTGGCCGAGTAACTTTTAACTTGGAAATTTTTTCAACACTTTTCAATACACAATATTATAAAAATTTCGAGAAAATATATTTTTTAAATTTAAAGTTAGCGTTGTAAATGTACTAGATAATTGATAATTAATGTACTTACGGGCCGACGACGTAGACGACGACGGTTGTTGTGTGTTGTGAAGTGGAAGGCCTCTCTCACTTCTCTCCCGTGTGTCTCCTCTCTCTCCTCTCCTCGCAATAACTCGGCCGAACTCGCTAATCTCCGCGCGCCTCTTGAGAGAACGCGCGCGCGCACGCTGAGCTGCCTACTACACAAACGTTAATATATCCTCCTCTCTTTAGAAAACTTTACAAGTCAGTCTCTCTCACTCTCCCCCTTTTTTTAGTCTGTTTTCCTGTAATACAACATAAGGTATAATGACCGTCAATTTGAAGTATATTACAAGACATTTTAAACTTTATGTGACGCTCTTGTTTACAATCATATCTAGATGCTTTTTCTCTATGTACACACAAGCTTTAACAATGTTTTTTTTCAAAATTAATGGAGCAAATGATAATTGGATAAATAATTTTTTAATTATTCCTTGTTTATCGGATTATTTAAAGATTCAAAAGAATTTGATTGTAATCAAGCACGCACGAACGAGTGCACGTATTTTATGGCCTAATTTTCTATGTAACTTTAATCTTTTATAAACGGTCTAGACTAACGTGGAGGTAAAAATAAATATGTTGACCGTGCGACATTAGAGTTTATCAGTATAACATCTGTCGTCAGATCGATTGTTAATGCGTATATTATTTTTATCTAATAACAAAGTACAGTAATACACTTGTTTGTTACAGATTGACGTTCGTTGATAATGATATATATGTATAAAAAAAAAATTTCTTTTGTTTACAATTATTGTTTGAATTTAATTGAATAACAAAGTTAAAAGAAATTACAAATATTTCATCACGATTAGAATATGTGCTTATTTACATTGATACATTGGAAAAACGTAAAGTAACGTTTAAAAAAAATAATGTTAATAAATTTACTATTTGCAGAAGAATCGCATTTGATTTGCAAAAATTTATAAGGTAACATAATTAAAATATTTTTTTTCTAAGTGAAAAATGTCTTAATGAATTATGCACCATTAATTATTAAAAGTAGACCAACAGCCCTATATAAATACAGTATAGAAATCGTCACGCGTAAACTACATGATATGTTGCACAATATTGTTCATTGTCGTAACAATAGCACGTTGCAAAAAAAAAGAAGTCAGAGTTAATTATATGCAAGATACTTTAGATAAAAAAATAAAAGCTAACAATATGACGAATCAATGGATAAATAATGTGACATAGAAGAATATGAAACACTAGAGAGGCTAAAGAAAAAAACCAAGTTATTTGACCGTAATTCTGACCGTATTTTAATAACCTCCTACCGAAAATTAATGGTACAAGAATATTACAGCCTTACGTGCGTTGTGTACAATATATAATAGAATTTTTTTAAAAAAATAGATCTTATTCTTACTTTTTCTCCTTCCTTTGGTTTTTTTCAACGGAGAGGGAAGAGAGACTTCGCTTCTCCTCCTCAAGCGTTAAAAGAGAGTTTATTGTTCGTGCTCACTCTCTCTCTTTTCTGTCTTATTATTAACACTTGTACACGTTAAATAAAAATGTAGATGTCGACGACTCAGCGTCCGGCGCGCGACTAACCGGACACTAACACTCAATGACTCAAGTTAAGTTTTTCTATCTTTCTCTTACTCTTGGGGAGTAGCGTTTGTTGGATTGAAATGGAGAGGGAAACGTATAAGCTAATATACACCGCCCCAAAGGCTTTAACCTAAACTCCCCTCTTCGCCCTTATTTATTCTTCTCTCCTTCTTTTTTGTCTCTATCTTACTCACTTGAGTTATACTACATGCGAAACACAAGGAATTTTTTTTCTCAGAAGGTATAAATTTTCTCTTATTTTTTAATTCAGTTCGTTTTGATATTCTGTTATGGTTTCTTTTAATTTCCAAGCGAGAATTTTGAATTAGGTTATGCTGATATAGAAAGAAAAGTCGAGGTTAAGTTAATAAATTTTCAAAAAGGTAAAAAAAAAGAAAATATTTTTGCTAGATAACGTATTTTGATTAGCGTAGTTGCTATTTTAATTGCGCACGCAGGACAGCTTATACGCATGCGTCAGTGAAATGGTTGTCGAGATAGATAACGGCGGGATATTTAAATATTTGCTCTATTTTAAAAACTGGAGCTATGTTTATATATTGATTTAAAAAAAAATTGAATAATTAATAATCAGAACAAACTCGTAGGATTAAACATATAAAATAAAAAAATTATTGAAATCTAATATAAATAAAATTTATATATAAAGATTCAAAATTAATATATTCAATAATATTTAAAATTACTATTTATAAACGAGAGAATAAATATTATGAATATGAACAACAAAAGAATTAGTATTACTGATCAGAATAAATAAAAATGCAGCCTGACTAAGCAGCAATAGAACAATGGAGCCATTGATATGCATCATCATCATAATTCTATAGTGTCTCAGCTGGACAATATAAAAATATAAGACTATAGGTTAGGTATTTTTTCGACTGCAGCGACACTTATCATCCCCATAGAGTACAAGGGTCGTCGTCTACCTTTTACACACAAAAAATTGTCGAACGATTAAAAAAAAGAGGAGTTTTGGTTTAATACGCAGCCGCAATACATTAAAAGAGAGAAAAGGCCCGATCGGAAATGATAACAGGGCGCCGGCTTGGCCCCAACTAGTTGCCAAGAAAGCCTAACAGGGCCCTCTCTAGGCAAACCGTAGTGAAGGATGGCGCTGTGTAACGGGGTGCTAGCGAGGCCCTTGAAAGGCAACGTCTTCTCTGCAGTAAATCTATATCTATATATAGCATAAACTATACAAAGTTAAATTTTGGTTAGGAAAAAAGCAATGTATAGTTTGTGTCGACGCATGCGCATATCAACGTAAAAAGGCTGGGCCCTGCTTGCGCCGTGTGTTACCCCCGTTACAAAATCAGCGTGGGCCACGCCTGGCGGCCTATAGAGGGCCTTGTATGCCATCTTGGCTAGCCACGATATCTTTCCGATCGGGGGGATTCTTTTTGGTGTTCGTATGTGTTGCTGCGCGCGCGGACGCGAACGAGCCGAGCACACAGCAACTGTCATTTTCCGCGGAGTTTGTGTGCATGTGTGTTCCCTCTCTCCTCTTCTTACTCCTCCTCTTCTCTTTCCTATAACTACACAGTCGGCAGTCAGAGGCCTGGGGCCGATGACGAGAGAGAGTTTTGAGCTCCTTTTTACACTTGTACTCTCTCTCTCTCTCTCTCTTTATTCTAAAAAAATAGTGGATTTAAGGTAACCAGTAATTTAAAGTTTACTGAAACTTTAAATGTCCCACAAAAAAGTTATTTCATCCTGACGAGTTTTGTCTCGGCTAAATAATCATCAAAAAAATCCAGGTTTGTACCTCTCCTTTTTTTTTCTTTCTTTCTCTCTCTCTTATCGACACTTTATATGTGCAGTTCTCTTTCTCTCTTAGTGTCTAATATACTCTCTTTCTTTCTCTCTCTCTCTCTCTTTCTGGTCTCGCTTATTCCAATACTTTGTAACTGTACCAATGAAGAATTCTACTTGACAACTAATGAGCTTGTTATTCTTACCTTGAATATTTATTATACAATTCGTTATGAAAATTTAATTGATACAAGATTCATAGTTTATTTGCTTATTTTGCTGTGTAAGAGAAAGAAAATTGTTACAAATCGAAAAGGAGGGACGTGGTTTACTATAAAACTCTCTTTCTCTCTCTTATGACCAGCAATATATATACATATATATTTTATACTTTCGTGTATTTTATTTTTATGATCTACAAAGTTGTATGTGTTGATGGTTCTATTTAGTTACTTTCGTGATTTCAATTGTTAGATAAAAAGGATTAACCAGACTCGGACTCCTTTTTTCTCTTTTTTTTCGTGTAAGTGTGTTCATGTATACGTGATTATATACGATGGCCGTTTACTTTGTCTGGTCACAGTGCTCTTGTTTTTCTCTATAACAAGCCAATAATTACATTAGTAATGTTAACTTTTTTTGTAATAAAGGAAAATTTTGATTATTTATGTAAGCTTTTTTTTTTTACTAAAACTTAAACTCGAAGTGTTTTTTATTTAATATTTTTATATTATTTCTTTGAAATATAATTATAAGCATTTAGTATAAATTTAATGTTTAATGTATAGCATGATCTTAATCAGATATGATCATAAAATTAATCAATTTAGCATATTTTAATGAGCGATATTTAAAACGTAACGGAAAGCGAAACCTAAAGCAATTTAAATATTTATTTTAAATTGATCCACACGTATAATGTTACTATGTTGTATAATGTTTTCAAATAATTTCTACAGCAATAATTTTGTTAATATGACTTAATAGATTTATTTTGATAGATTAATATAACAAACTTTAAAATGAAATTGATAATTAAAATTTGAAGTTTTATTGATTACATTACATTCTATAAAACCGAGTAATTTATTTATAGATTTATCAAAACAACTGAATGATAAGAGTTATAATACACATATAAAAAAAATCATTTTAGTAATTATAAAATAAATTTTCACAATCAACTTCTTTGAATATTTTTATTTGTATTATTAGGCACATAAATGAAAAAATTTCATCATAAAACTTTTTCTTAATTCTTATTTTTCTTTTCTAGGATGGCACACAGTTCTCAAAACTATGGGTCCACGGACCAGAGGACAGATGTACCTGATGTAGGGTTTAGTCCCACCGAACTTTATAGTTTGAGTGAAAATATAACAGCAAATATTTATACAATCAATACAAGCTATAGAACTTTGGATAAAGCCTTTAAAAATATTGGAACTAATAAGGATTGTCAAAGTCTCAGGGATAAAGTGTAAGTAGCAATTTAAATAACGTTTTAAATATTACAACTTACAGGGAAAAATTTTAATATTATATGAGATAATTATTCATTGTATATGACTAATAATTTTATTTTCTCTTCAAGGCATGTAACACAATTAAGCACAAATCAAGTGGTGACTCAAACAAGTAAAGATATCACAAGACTGACGGTTTTGATGAGGCGAGGTGATAAACAACAGAAGTTACAAATTGAGAAATTAACTAGTGATTTCAAAGATGCATTACAAAAATATTCTGATATGCAAAGAGTTAGTATTATTTTATTAGTATTACTTTATATATATTAAGGGTATACATAAAGTAAAAAAAACCGTTATTAATCCTTATCACAATATTATGTGAGTTAATGAGTGATTAAAAATTATTAATTTTATATTCTATATTAATATTAAACGTTTCATTAATGCTAAAATTTAAGAAAAGTAATTAATTTTATTAAAAATGATTTATTTTTTCTCATTATTTTTATCAATATAACATTTATATAATTAAAAATACTTAAATAATTTTTTTAACAGTCGATTGCTGATAAAATGAAGAGGCACATACTGGTCACAAGCAGCATAGAGACCCAAGGGGAAGAAGGTGAGGATGACAAACAAAGCTTAATCCAAATTCAAGAGGATGCTAAACGGAGAGCTGAGCAAAGGTTGGTCTGGTTTGCAGAAACATCACACATCCTAAAATTTTGGTTTCACGTCGACCCTTTCTACAAAGGCAATACGATTCATTCTTTCACTTCAAAAACATTATCGATGCTTTTTTATAGCTTAACTTACACTACTTACACTAAGTCTAACACCCCAGTATGTTAAAAAAATAAAATAAAATAAATTCTGCATGGCTACATATGAATAATAAGCATGGATTGCGAGTGGATGTTGCTGTTTAACATTTCACGAAAAAAAATGCGTAATCAGACATTTTTTAAGCATGAAAAATATTTCACCCGAGGTAAGTTTTCGCGCTCTAATTAGGTTCAGAGTAGGTCGAAGTGTAATCTAAAAAAATAACGCAAATATACTGCAACTTCCTAATATTACTTTTTTTTCTTATTCTTTTTTCAGAGCATTGGAATTTGATCACGGGTTGATCTTGGAACAAGAAGAGAGGATAAGACGAATCGAGGGAGATATTTTAGATGTAAATCAAATCATGAGAGAACTTGGAGCAGTTGTTTATTTACAGGCAGACACAATCAGTAAGTAATAATAATAATTAATTATACATTTGTGATAAATTTTCATATAAGCGGAATTAATTTTCGTATAATCTTCAAATTAATTAATAAAATTTTAATTGTAACTAGAAATTGAAATTTTCTTAATCAATTAGTAATAATGAAATTTCTAAATTCTTGATAATTATAATCGTACTGAACTTATATTAAATTATAAATTTGTGTTCTTACACATTACAGATAGTATCGAGAATAATATTGAAAACGCACATGGCCACGTCGAACTGGGACAACAGGAACTAATAAAGGCTAGTAATTACCAAAGTAAATTTCGGCGAAAAGTTTGTTTTTTATTAATTTTAGTAATTACCATCGTGATCATTTTGATACTGTGCATAGTTCTAGCTAATAAAGCAAGTTAGCGCTTCTAAATGTTATAGGTAGATGTAGAAAGTCGAATTTGGTTGTCTCAATCCATTGCAATGGCTCATCTTCAATGAGTCTTGCCCATTGCAAAGAAAACATATTGCCTGTTTTTGTTAACTTTGAGAATATGTAGCACAGTCAAAACAGTTAAAAGATGTGCTAAAAAAATATAAAAAAAAATTAGTGAAAGACTTTCTACGTTTTGCTGTAATCATAAAGATAATAAAGTCTTATATTATCTCTATAGCTGTAATAGCATGATATGAGGCGGTTGTATGAAAGAAAAAAAAAGAAAAAAGGTGCTTTACAGTATATATTTAATGTATTTGTGAGTTAGGTAGGTGTTATATTAAATTATAAAAGTTCAGTACAGATAGAAATTCAATTTAAATCTGTGTTATAAACTTTATATAAAAAAGTCATTAAACTCGTAATATTTTTGTTACATTTTAGATTAAGTAAAAAAATTGAATAAAATAACCACAAATCAATTGTAAACTTATTTTGCAGAATTTTTAATTTTACATGAAATAAAATAAATTTATAAAATAAATTAAAATTTGATTTTTTAACTAAATCAATTCACTATCTTAACAAGATTTATAATAATTATCATCGATTAAATTTTATGGTGATTATTATCTTATAGGCTGTTAGTGTTTGCATCATGTAAAAAATTTGTTCTATTAAAAATTTATTAAAAGTTATTTAAATAGTTTTTCACGTAATTAATGAGTGTATAAATTATAAATTTATACACATTCCTTTACTTTTGATAATAAATTAGCTTGAAAATGTTAAATTTAATTGTTTCTTTAACATGATTCAATATACGTAAATGATTTTTTTAGATATATTTTTAGTTTTATTTTTATTATGAATTGTATTATAGTTGAAGGCGCCTTGTTTCCTCTCCTGAAAAAATAATTGTTTATAATTTAAAAACAGTGTTAAAAGTCATAATTATTCTGATGAATTTTTAAAATGAGAAAGCAGTTAGAGATTAAATCAAATATATATTGCCTTAATACAACATGTATTTTATCACTGTACTTTCATAAATTTGTTAAAAGAATATGAATTGATAACCGTTAAAGAAGATGTGCCTATGTAAATTTCTTTATTCATAATCTTTATAATTCAAGAATTTGTGCTTTGCTTAACGGCTATCGATTCTTCTGCGAAATTCTATAACCTATGTTATTTATGTATTACAAAACTAAAGTAAGGTGAATGTGTTTGCTTTCTAAGATATTATCAATTTATAACATCACTAACAAAAAGCAACAATATGAGACATTTCGTTACGAAAATCTCTTCAGTCATCATAATTAATATTGAAAATAATATTTAATATTAATTTAATTCTTTAAAAATAAATACAAATAATATCTTTAATAAAAACCATCACCAAGAAAATGTGATTTTTGCAAAGGTTATATAATAATATTCACAAATTGTGCTGCGATTATTTTAAGAAATATATTTATTTGCTACTCAGAATATTATATCATACATCATGCCAAGGGCGAAAAAACAAATTCCAAATGATTGAGACAGCCATTTTTTAAAAGGCCCATACGACTCTTATATATAATAATAAATATTAGGCATTCCAGATTCCAAGAAGTCCATCAAATACACTCTATCGTTATGAATACTACTAAAAAAAAATTGAAAATTGTATATACAATTGATTAATATCGTTTCGAATAAATGACATTAAACAATGACGATATAAACATTGAACGACTCTTTATACTTTAAATATATATATCTATATATATATATATGTATATTTGTACAAATAGTTTGTAAAACCTTGTAACAAAAATACGCTTCGATTCTTAATATCTAATAATTTTCCTTTGACAATATTTTTGACAAGGATGTATTTGTAATTATAATACACCATGGAACATCGACTTTAATTACAAAAATATAGGAGTTTAAAGGTAGGCGAAATTATAGATAAAAAGTGGCAAGATTTTTATAATACTCAAAGCATTTTGATGTGCATCAATGATAAAAAAAATATCTATCGATAAAATTTCTTTTGTACATTTAACAAGGCACAACAATAAAAATAATTGAGTATAAAAACATTACAGTATAATATGTGCATAAAATTTTGCATCATGATTGCAACTATAATTTAAAAATTTTAAAATAATTTTCCACAAAATTAATGCTTAATTTTATGAAAAAGAATACAATTTTAAATATACTTTAAAATTATTATAAAATCTACAAAATCAGTCGCAGCGCTCAACACATTAAGAGAAACTGTGCTCATAATATATACTTAAACATCACAATTCAGACATTTTTAATGAATTTTGCGTTTTATGGTCTTCTTGCTTTTATTCTTGCTTGTAATGTCAAAAGAAGACCGGCAAGAACATCGTGATTCGGTAATTTCTTAGCGAATAATAATCGCTTTACTGAATCGTCGTATGTAAGAAGTGCAACCATATTTTGGAGTAAGAATCCTTGGCAATATTCTAATAACTGTACTGCATTATAAACCTAAAATCATATTTTAATGAAATTTAATTCAATATCATATGTATGCTGTATTCAAAAAGGTTTTTAAAATAACATCGCTAAAAATAAAAATGCTATCTCCAAAATATTTTTTTAATAATATTTATAAATATTTATACATTAGCAATTTTTTATATTTAAGAATTATTAAATATTAATAAGATTTCTTTTTTAAATTCTAGTGCTAATATTTCTTTATAAATTTTAATGTTATTTATTAATAATTAATTTTTCAATTCATGAAATGAAATTAATATATAATATATTATAATTATTACTAGCCGTTATCTTGCAAACATTTTATGTAATCGAAACAAAATTTAAATTGAGATAAATTTGAAATAAAAATGTTTTACCTTAGCATGTATATACATTGACACAATATTGTCGAGATCAACCATAGTAGAACACTGGGCTTCACAGAATCTTAGTAAACCATCTAACTGGAAGAAATTTGCTGCAGCCATCAATTCTAATACATCACTTTGATTAACTTTTAAAGTAGCGCAACCTCCGTGGTACAAAAATTCCATAACCAACTGTTGGAATGTAATTTACAAAAGTTAATGTATTAAGAAAGTAATAAGTTTGATTTCTCAATCACAAAATTTTTACCTGGAAAATGTGATAACGAATGTCATTGATTTGTACAATTGGTGGATTTCCTTCGCATAATTTTGAGCTCAACATATTTCTAAACCTAGGCGATGACGTGACAAGAACAATTTTATGACCATAAAAGACTCTACCTTCAACTCTAAATTGTACATCACTTAATTCTGGATTGTTTACAAATTTAGGATCGATTCTAGATCCACTTGAAAGAGTTGTATCTCTAATTGGTTTTATTGGCTCCCAACCAAAACAGGTACAAAATATATCTGCCAGTAATAGAGTAGTGCCCTCTTTCTATTTTAAAATAAAAGAAAAATATTATTTTAATAATAAATTATGCTTAGTCTACTCGTACGTAATAATAACATAATATCCAATAAGTTTAGAGTTTAAAATATTTCGTACCAATATACAATTTAAATAAATTATTGACGAAACTTACTTTACTGTATCGGAAAATATTAAATAATAAAGGAAGACATTCTTGGACAAATTGCGTTGAATAATCATCAGGACAAACTTGAAGGAAATCTTGGAGAAGTTGATCTATAACGGAATCTATTCGCATTTCGTGAGCTGTTGAAAGACTATGCATCCAGCAATGTAATGTCCATGAAACCCTTAATCCTCGTAGTTCCATTGTTATATCTATATCATAAAATATTGTTTAACGAAAAACGTAAATAAACATAACGTATTAGTGAAATCATAAATAACACATACCCAAATGATTACTTTCAGCACTATGATACATTGCTTCTTGAAGTGCTTTATTTTGAACTTTATTAAAAACTGGCTCATTTCCATCTCTCTGATTACCCCGACTATCCACTGTGTGCTGTTGAACAGTACCTGAATTCCCTTCAGCAAGAATCTCTTCAAGAGATAATACTTCTTTTTCTCCTCTCCTAGCAGAAAAATTCAATGGATGTGACAATAACTGGTGTAAGCAACCTCTCTGTCCATGTGCCGTTGCTACTGATATCGCACTGAAAAATTTCAATTAAAAATTTACATGATATTTTTTATTCGCATGATATTTTGATTTATTATGCATGTATAATATTAAAATCCTATTTAAAATACCTGTAGCAGCCGCGCTGTGCTGAACCAGAATAACAAAAAGTATCTTTTATAAAAGTAGATAAAAATGGTTGAGCACCATGGGCTAAAAGCAATGCAACCATCTCATTGTTTCCAGACGCTGTTGCTGCTTGTAATGGAGTTATCGTCGGCTTATCATCGCTAAGTTTTGCGCCTCCTTCAATAGCTGCTCCTCGCTCTAATAATATTCTAGCAATATTGCAATGACCGAGTAATGCAGTATAAGTCAGTGCTGTCCAGTGTTGAGTTTCTGCATAGAAGCCCTAAGATGTCAAATAATTTTATATTAATATAAAACGATTTTTTATAGTTCTAATAACTATATTGCATTTATAACTCAATTTTATTTTCAATAACTAAAATTTTATTTATAGAAAATTAATAAAATAAAATTTAATTATTACCACAGGACTAGTCTGCGTTTGATGATTATTATTTTGATTAGGACTTGCGCTCAGCGAGCCCGAGGATGCACTTAAATTGAAACTCTTGTTAGGCGTTGATGCTGGTGACTGACATATTACACTTCTAGGATTTGAAGCACCAGAAGTCAAAGAAGGCCTTGAAGGTGTTGTCGAAGACTGATTAGTCGTTGGTGCCGGCGTTTCAACATTGAGATCTGCACCAGCATCGATAAGAGCTAATACTGCTGTTTCGTCACCGTTAATACAAGCCAGCATCAGTGCAGTTAAACCATTATCATTGACAGTATTGATTTTTGTTACCGGTAAAAGTGGTATAGCTTGGGTTATTAATTCAGCTCTACCACTTGTTAATAATTTAAAAGCCATTTCTAAACTAAAACGTCTAACATATTCCGAATCATCAACCTTCTTCGAACTGATAGTTACTTCTTCAGAACTAAAATAAAACAAGATTTTATTTATTAATAAAGAAAGCTTTAGAAAAAAGAAAAAGTGATACTTTCAATAAATAAGGAAGAGAAAAAAATTTTTGTACCAAATTGGTCTAACGGGACAGTCAACACCAGGTAAAAGAAGTCTAGCTGCTTGGCCGATGTCATCATGATCAACGACTTGAGCATGACGATGCTCAGCGTGGGTGGTTGCAACTCTTAACCACTCAACCAGAGGCGGAAGGACAACGTACGCTCGTTCGTATGTAAGTTCTTGAATTCCAGGGCCTCGTTCGCCGTGCTCTAACTGCAAATACACAAGCAATTATACACTTCTCTTACAACATTGCTTCACTTTTCTTTATAACCGACTATTATATCCAAACCGTATTTTATCTTCTCTGATTCTTCTTTCTAGGTATTTATTACTCAGACCGCAAACTCAATTTTCTTTTATTTTTTATAAGATTTGCTTCTAGTCTCATTAGAAGAAGAGTATTATTTCCACGTTTATTTAATGATACATTTTTAAGTTTTAATTGAAGTAAATTAGAAACATTTAAAAAAGAAGTTTTATTTTTTTATGTCATAAAGATAATATAAATTTGATATACATTGAAATATATTCATTGACACAAAAACGTCAAGAATTCAAAAAAAATATTTTGAATGTCAATAAATTTTGTTCACTTAATCATATGACAGCCAAATAATTAATAGAGAAAAAAAGCAATGATTCGTGTAATGTATTTAGAGAGACATTTAGAATTAAGCCAAGGGGCTCGAAAATAACTGTACTTAAAGAAAATATGACTAAGTAAAAACGGCTTAAATTTTGAACGAGTCACGCTTTACCAATATAGACATACATAAATTTAAAAGTGTTTACCATCGTCAATAAAGTGTATAAACGTTTAGATCGGCAAATAATTACACGAGATACACTTAAAAGTTATATATGCGTGTATTGTACAATGTTTGCAATGTACATACCTGTGAACAGCGCATGTAATAAAAAAGGGCATTGAGCGCCTTGCTGGTAAGTGGTATAGGACACCTGCCCGATAAAGCGACCTTTGTTATCAGCTCGACGAGTTCTTGTAACGAACCCACGCAGGTTGTTAGAAGAGATGATTCTAAATTTGAGCCTTGAGCATCTTTACTACTACGTGACGACGACGATGAACTTAGTGAACTCACACTTGCCCATCGAGGCATAGCTAGTGCACCTATATATTCAAATTTTTCAATTTACATAAATCATATGTGTGATATTTTAAAATTTAAACATTTTCATTTCCATTTATTTCAATTGCATTATGTTAATTAATATAATAATAAAAATATTTTTTATTGTATTTTTTCATTAACATAGTAATGAAAAGAATTAAAAATTTTACTCAAATTTAATTATATATTATAGAAGATTTAATTGTAATGAGAAAAAAACATAAATAAAGTTGTTTAATATCAGATTGAACAGAACTAATTAAACAAATAAAAAATAAACTAATATAAAAAGTATTACCAGAGGCTATCCTGCCAGCATTAAGATGAGCGTAAGGTTGTAACAATCCCCATAGATCACCGTTATTAGCAATTGCATGTTCCAGCATGGTAGCAGTGAGCGTAGTATGTGGTTCACTTGGTACACATTGCAATAATATTTCTTCGAGTAAATTTTCAATACCAGCAGCAAGATAAACAGCGGCGTATTCGTGTATCATACGACCAAGCCTAACGTCCGACATCCAGCGTAAAAAACGACCGACAGGCAATTGAAGACCCGAACGCGATGCTTTTGATTGCTTGAGTTGATCGCCAGAGACCGCAAACATTGCTGCTGCTCTCAGACATGCTTTTGTACAAGAATCAGCTAACGCTGGACATAGTACTATTTTAAATGCGCTATATACTTCGTGTTTACTACAAAGACCCAATGATTTTGATAATCTTTGTGTTTCGCGACCTATCCTTACAAGAGCACGTTGAAGCAAATATGATAACCTTGGTATTGTTTCCATTGTCACTTGATCCATATGTTCGCGTGTCCTACCATTTTGTAATACTCGCAATACATCGTGATGCGTCCATGGCAATTGCTGAAGCTCAACAAGACGATTATGCGAATCTACCCATACGAATTCATCAGCACTTGTGACATTTGTATTTATCGTTTCTAAACTTGAATGGCGCATCAAACGACGCACTGCTGGTTCTGAACTTTCGGATCCACTTAACGACGAGTACGTTGAGGTTGATGTATGAGAGCGCATTGTTAGCTGTTGGATTGCTAGTTTTATATCTTCGAGACCCGAACCCGACCATGCCACCTGCAGCTGACAAATTTCTCAATGAACAAAAATATTTTTTGCTTTTTAAACAAACATTGATGGAATTAGAATTTTCGTTAGTTATATTATTTTCTAAAATTGATTGAAATTATTTCATGTATGTTTGTATAATTTGAAACTTTTTATTTTTAAAAAGAACATTTATAAATAACTTTTTAAATCATGGATTTGAAATAAAAAAAAAATTTCGTTTAGTTAAATATAGCGATATCTCGTTTTTGGTTGAAAAAAGGTAATTGTCCTTTGCGATTGAAGAAAGGTGCTATATCGTTTGTGGTTCAAGAAAGGTGATATCGACACAACAATAATTTAACAATCAATAATTCATTTCTTTCATAAAAATGATGATTGTGTAGGTAACTTTAAATTACTTTTATTTCTAAAAATAAATATGTAATTATCTTTTTTTTTTTAAATTTAATATTGTTATATTGTTTTCAACTGAGGTGATATTCAATATTTTCTAAATTTTTATTATAAATGTGTATTTATTGGTATATAAAAATATGTAAAAATGAAAATTTGTTAAAAATAAATGAAAATTAATAAAATTACGTTTAGTTAAGAAAAAAAAAGTCGTATGAATCCATTGAGAAAAAAATTTGATAATCTAAGCTAATATACCTTAGCAGGAGTTGCCCGATGCCTATTACGGCTTTGACCAGATCTATTTCTTCCATTTCGCTGTGTCACCGAAGCTGACAATCTATCATCTTCGGGTACGCTATTTAATGCTTGCGGACTATGGGCTCGATGATGACGATGCGGTGGTGAACTACTACTAGTATGACCACCGGTATCGGACATACTTGCGTGACCTGATGAACGATTTTCATCCGATGAACTGTTGCCTGTACATTCTGGTCGTCGCTGTTTAAAAAAGTAATAAATAAATAATCATTAAATTATAAAAAAAATATTATTTTTAAAGAAAAATTTATATATACATATATAAAACAAATTTTTATATATAGATATACACACATTTTTCATGACCAATTACCGTTCAATAATTCGCGCGTCATTTTTAATATTTTTTTTAATTATAAAAGCGGTTTCGAGAAAATATTATCAAAAGGAAATATGTTTATGAAATTCCAAGAATTGCTTTACACATTTTTTGAAAAAGGAAAAAAAATAATCTTTTACGTGCGTGCATGCGACATGTGTGTTATATGTTACATGTGCATGTAAGCTTGTCGTATATACGTGCGCGGTGTGCCCCTTTTCAATCCGCGTCATTAAACGTTGAAAAATAAGAATTTTTAAAAAATTTTTACCACACGTTTTTTTTTTTTTTTTCATTTTTTCGAGTGCACTGAATGCCCAAGTAAAAAAATAAATTATAGGGATTATTATTCATAAATATGACATTATATAGTTATGCAAGGTATTTTATTATAATTACATTTTTAAGATTTTGTTTCTCTATTAGTTTATGTGATTTCAGTATGTTCTAATGTATTGAGTTTTCTAAATTGGGAAAAAATTTTATAATTTTTATATTAAACAAATAAAATAAAAATTGTAATTTATATGTTGCAAGGTTTTTTTTAAATCTTCAGATAATAATTTAAAATAAAAACGAATTTCTTTGAAATATTACTTTAATCTTTATTTATCCAATCGATAAAAAAACAAAATAATAATAATAATAATAATAATAATAACGATAAAATTACCTGTAGAGCCCTTAATTCATGAAGACTGAGATGATGATGCTGCGATTGATGTGGATGATGAGCAGTAGGCGTTGTTGGTGTTGGTGTTGGTGCAACGCTATCGGTATCTCTTTCGGCTACCATGTGCACCGAATTATTATTCATTTTCGTTGAATTGTTCGTTGAATTTTCTTTTGTATATCCCGGACAGTATAAGTCACGGTTGCCGCCGCCGTTTGGCCTTCAAATTTAAAATTTTTAAGAAAATTATGAAAAAATAAATAAAAATTTAAAATAAAATAAAATATTCTTAATTTGATGTACTGCAATTTAAAGGATATTGAATTTAATGACTATAACGACGATAATATTACTGTTATTATAATTAATTGATAATAAAGGGAATGTAAGTTCAACATTCTATAGGTTGTATTTAAGTTGTTTAAAATTAATCAATTTTAATGTTTAACAATTTCAACATCATTTTTTTTCTTTATTTTCCAACGAAAATATATAGGTTCATCGAAGGTTTATTATTAAAAAATAATCAAAATAATTATAGTAACCGAAGCCAGGAAGAAACCTTATATTATATTGTAAAGATGTCTTATTACGTAAGTAGAAATAACGAAAAATTGTTAGGTGTATATTTTGGGGAAAAGATATTTGAAAAAGATATGAATTTTAGAAAATGTTACATTAAAGAAATGTTGAAACATAATGTTATTTGCCATGGAATAACGTAATAATTTGTTAAACATACTTATTAATTACATTATCTAGTATTTAAATCTATATTTTAACATTCGTTATACAATAAATTCTTTTTTTTTTTCAGTTTCAGGTATTGATCTTTTTCATTCGCTATGATTAAGAATCCGCCCATCGTAAAGATTAAAAAAAAAGTGTCATCAATCCAGTCTTCCATAAATTATTACGTGAGAGCAAAAAAATTAATGTCAATTGGTTTCGGCATATGAGCATTAATGTCACTTAATGTTATAAGAGGATATTGTGCAATCGTAATAAAACACAAGTACACCAATATCAAAAAGCTCCCATACCCTACGAACCGTGCAATTTATGCTCGACTAATGTCCACTTGCTTGGTTGTTACTTTTTTTTTTCTCTCTCTTTTTTTATACGGCTTGTATCTAAGATAAGCAGGAAAGTGACGGTTTGTTTTGCAAATCGGCTTAGATCCTAGACTGCGATCGTGCGAAAACTAACGCTTTAAGAAATTTGCAATGTAATACCATAGTGTTGAATGGTTGTATACTTTAAATAGGTTTTAGTTTTTTTTTTCTCCTTTCAATCGTTATTCTTTGTATCCAGATAATTAGTATTGCTACTGAATTTTTGAATTTCAAGATAAACTCTTTAAGATAAGGTATAATAAATGAATTAACAGAATTTTTTATTTTAGTATTACACAACTTTTTAGAATTTTATATGTTTTACAGTTACAATAAAAATTAAATGTTTAGCAATACACTTAAATTTTTCCGATAAAAATTTATTCACTATTAAATTAATAGGTTTAAAATAGTAAAAGGATTTGAAAATTTGATATTTTTTTAAAAAAATCCAAGAAACGCTATATAGTCACGCAAATAACATATAATTACCCCCTAAGTCTCCATTGTTGCACGAAACTCCAATCAGCTTTAAAACCAGTAGTATCGCCGGGTAGTGACCAATAATCTTCTTGTTTGCTTTCATCCTCTTCAATTCTAAGCACATCTTCTCTGCAAGGCTTAATGCTTATTATAATTTCATTACCATTTGTTATAATATCATCCTTTTTGTCATCGACATTAACCGATGTTATGACAACATCATCGTTGATGTCGTTTAAATGGCTATCGATTGATTCACCGGAAATAGCTTCAGGTTCATTACCATTACCCAAATCTTCGGTAACACCAATAACTTCAATGACGGATTTATTGTTATCGTTAATTTTTTTATCAAATTCAATATGCGATTCTCTTGGGGTTGGCTGTGGTGGTTTTTCACGTCTACCTGTATCACCAAAATAGATAACCGTCTTATGATTAGCATCGCGTTCGATTTTAGCTGTATCGCGCTGCTGTAATAATCTTGTTTCGGGTAGCGTTGAACGTCTCTCGTAATCCGAATCAATATCCGATGAAGCTTCCTCTTGCCATTCTTTGGTTGGCGTACGATTAACGTAGGGTAACGCTCGGCGTAATATGAAATTACCAAGTCCTGCTTGTAAATTACTATTACGCTGTGTTTGTATTGGGGCTGCTGTCATTGTCGTGCAACTGTGCTTTAATTCCAGACAGATTATACATTTACAGTCGCTTTTGTCGCTGCATTTTTTAGCACGTGGAATTATACTTTTTGAACGCATGCTAATAATCCTTGTCTAGACGATCACTAAACGATGATTTTTCCATTTTGTTATTTTTTTAAAATTTTGAATCAAGAAAAAAAAATTATTTTTTATGTTACACAAAGGATAGACTATTTCTGTTTTTTTTTTGGTTTTCAAGCTCTTGTGATTAAAAGGATTTTCGAGCTGTAAAAAATTTACTCTTGAACGGACCGATTTGAAATTAAGATAGTCCGGTGTACTTCCTTTTTCAACGCCTTGGTGATTATCCGCATAAGTTTGAATAATTAAAATATACGTTATCCCATGCTCACAATATTTTTACCAAACACTTTGATAGACGCACTTGTTCACTATATCACAAAAACTATAAAAAAAAAGACTAAATAAAAAAAAAATTATTTTGAAAAAATTATTCAAAATAATAAAACTAATCACTGATTAAAATTTTGCAAAACGAATAAAATTGCAAATGAATAATCTCAACTTCTTTTGCCGATGCAGACAGTTCGCGTTCGTTTCATTGACTGATTGGAAGTCAACTATAGAATGTTGGTTGCACCTGTGTGAGCAAGAACTATACGTACACATACATAGACACACATGTACACACACAAGGGTATTTTTTTTTTTTTAAATGTTATTTTTCTTTTATTTTTTCCGTTTTTTTTTTAACGTTCCAGAGCTCTCTTGTCTTTCTTTTTATTGTGTATATGTGAAGCTTTGCGGCCGAGGGCACGCACGTGACTGCGCCTTTAATACTCGCGGTTTCCTGTAGAATACTTCTATACTATACTTCCACGATATATATTAAGTGAAAACGCAACATACCGTGTACATGTGTGTACGTCTGTGTATAAAGGAAAGGTATTATAATACAACTTCCTCCGGAATCTAGCGGAACTCCTTACTCGATCTTCTTCTTCTTCTTCTCCTCTATATGTGAATGTGTCCTTTTTTTTACTCTTTTTATTTCTGTGGGGTAGGAGAAGTGTACAACTGTTTCTGTTCTTTTTATTTCACCTACTCTACAAGTATCTTTTACTTTCGGTAGCAGCAATTAAAACTTTGTTCATTTAACTAAGATATCCCCTCTTACTTTTCATTTTATATTGTGTCTTTTTTTAAGAGAATTTTAATTGATCCCAAGTCAAAGTAGATAGTATTTGTATTTAGAATCCAATATTTTGACAATCTTCGATAATATATATTTTATAGTATATCTATTTACGAATAATTGTATAAACATATCTTAGTAAGCTGTTATTTTATTAAATGGATAAGATGTAAATGTAAATTTTTGTTACAAGCGTGTTATTATAATAATTCATCCAGTTATAGAAACATACTTTTACTTTACTCCAGGTAGCAATTTTCGTATAATTTGACGTTTATATCTTAACTAATCGTTTCTGCAATGTTTATTGATGTTTTAACCGCAGAAAATGAAAAATTACGCTATCTATAAAGTTAATTTAATAATTTCTTATTGATAATTTCTACTTACAAGTAATAACTACAGAAAATAATAGTTATTTTGAATAATTGTAATGTATTGATGATTTGCAAATCGTCAGTATCCTACTTATCTTAAATACAATGTTTTAATATTGCTAATTATTATAAGTGTCCTAATTTGTAAAAACTTTATGGATAATTTTTTAAATTTAAATATTCATACTATTTAATTAAGAAATTATCTCTAGCAATCTTAACTGTTTCATCTTCCGCTGAGATTTGCGCATTTGCTATCATTTTAAAAATTTTCAATTTTTTACCTTTTTAATAATACTCTTATTATGTATATCAATTTAAAATGATATCGTAATAATATATAAGTAATCGAAATCACCATTTTTTAAATAACTAGTTTATGTAAATAATATAAAACATTCAATAAAAATATGACATTAGTATTTATTTTCGAACTTTTAAATCATATCATAAAAGCGATTAAATTTTTCATTTGTTCTTATTAAAAACAAATTTTCATCACAAATAAAATTAAAATTAAAACACACAAATAATTTATACACTTTTCATGCTCCAACTTGATAATTTAAAAGCAAAAAAAAAAGGATAAACACATTTAAAGGAATTGGTTATCTTTATGTTCATTGTGCGAGGACGACAGACTTCCTGAGGGCCCATCCTACATCCTATTCAACATATCGCTCACAACTTTAACTTTTATTCCCCCTTTAACGCATCTACCCGTAACGAAACTCACTTCGTGAACATAATTTACTGTACAACAATTAGCGCCATTATTGCTTTTGTTTTATTTTATATATCTTTATTTTCTTTTCAATCCCCTCCCTTTCCCCTCCCAGCGTATACATTATTTTTTCGCTCTACTGAGCTTGTAAAAATATCTTGAAGAAAAAAGGGTTTAACAATATTTTTAAGCATTTAAATTTGATTTAACAGTAAAATAAATTTAATTGCGCAAAGTATATGTTAATTCTTGTTAAGTCTCTTTTTTCCGTATATCGTACTTTAAACAATATGAAATTTAATGGTTTAAAAATCCCTAGAAACAGAAAGAATTGGCACTGTTAAAAGAATAATGATTTTAAAAAAACTATATATAATTCGTCCAAGACTTCCTGAAGTGAATGATATATAGCAGGTTGTATTAAAGGTATAAAATATTGTGTAATATGATATTACATATATTTTTCAAGCTCATGACTGTGTCCAGGTAACACGACTTGACGATTATTCATGTCCGCCTTTGGTACAAGGAAGATTTTTCTTTCTCTACATCTTTTTATTGCTTTTTCTTATGTGTATTATATGCACAATTGTTAAAAGGGTTCAAGGCTCTTGACATGTAGCAAACAATTGTTCATGCTCACCTAGGCGAGACTCCGGTGTCAAGGGCGACACAAAACTCATCGAAATTATTTTTTTATTCAGTCTTATGTTTCTTTTCAGTTCATTATTATATGATTTACTTTTTGCTATTCATAAATGTCTTTTCTTTTGTTTTTTTTTTACTTTTGATTCAATGAAAATCTTTGAAATAAGCGACGAGTAAAATAATTGTATGTCTTAAATGGAGTCATTGTGGTTTTTATTTAAATATATATTTTTACAGTGGATACACTTTATGCGTGACTTTCGATTGTGGGAATGTTATGGGAAATGCTAAAGTTTAAATAAAAACTAGGGATCAAAGTATATAAAGAATAATATTTATTACAAGAAAGTTAGAAAATTATTGTTTGTTTCTAAAGAATTGTAATATGACATCAATGTATCATCCACTGTCGTAGACTTATAAAATCTTGCACTAGACTGAAATTCTCAAGTTTTACTTTTCTTAAACTTTATGTTTGTTTTAAGTTTTAACCAGTTTTGTTCTGGTATAAAATTGATCATTTACTTTCAAATAATTTAATCAACAAAAAAATATCTAAAAAGGTCTATAAAATTTGCATATACAGGTATATACAAACAACTACTTTGTAAAAAAAAAATTTTGAAATTATAGCTTTATTCTAAAACTTTTCTACATTTAATAATGTATACACAATCTTTTATTTTCAATTGTTGTTTAATAAGATAAATTTAGTATATAATTATTTCTTAGAATATTCAATGCATAAGAAAATCGAAGATTATCATCTGGTTAATATTGTTCAATAATTTAATAAATTTATTAACTAAATGTAAATTATAATTATTAAGTGAAATGATAATTAAGTATAATGCAATTTTAAAAACATCAAATGATTATAAAAATCAGATTGTTTGAACTTTTCATTACGTTAATCAAGATAATAGTACTTTCAAAGCAGCAATTTTCAAAAAGAGATACGAACTATTAAATTTTATTTTTGCATTCGTGTCTGTTAGCAATTTAAAATTTTCCTTACATTCGTAAAATTGCTGCACTTCTGTCGAATGAAGAAAGTTGTTTTTTCATATTTATTCAATAATTTATATCTATATTGAATAAATATAATTAGTCATATCTATAAAAAATATTAAAAATAACGTTTCTTAAATCAATCAGCACTACGTATTTGATCGTTAAAATATTAATATCAAATTTTTGATTAAGATAACTTAATTTCATAATCATTGGTTTTTCTTATTTTCTTTTTGCAAAATAAGGTGATGTGTTAAAATATTGAGTTAGTCTTTTATTCGTAACTGTTTTAATTTCCAATGAACTTTTTTTTAATTTAAAAATGTATTATATACGATATAAAATATATATTATATACTAAACATTTAAATTTATGAATTTACTAAATACAATTATAATTTCAAGATATAAAATATGTACATAGGATGTATAATATTGATGAAAAAAATATTGTAATGAAATAATTTGAAAACTAAATTTATTAATGTTTAAATGACGATTTCGAAAAAATTAATGAAAAATTTATATCATTTGTGTCCTGTGCCTGGGGCACATAACTGAATGAATTAATTATTACAACTTGCAATACAATATTATAATGCTGTTAAACGTAAATAAATAATTTCCATAAATTATAATGAACAAATAATTTAATAAGCATTATCTAAGAGGACAAAATGTCAAGAAGGTATACCTTAGGATGCTGGTTTAAATTTACGTCAATCGATGCATTTTTTCATTTAATGCTCAACTACAAAGGATCTTGTTTTTATAATCTATCATTTATTATGAAAGTAGAAACGTTATCATTTGCTAATTATACAATTAAGCTTAGTTGTAATATTATATTATTTACAGATGATGATATGCTTCTTTCTGATTTGAATTGAAAGCGTATTTAATAAATGATATCATAGAAGACATTTTAATATTTTCTCATAAAAAAATTACTTGCAGCGCCAATAATTTATTCAAATTGATTATTTCTAGTAAAAATGTGCATACATGTACAGTGAAAAATTCTGACTAAACTATGACCTTAAAAAAAAAAAAAATGGCTTAACCGTATATTTTAAAAGTTAGTATGAATACTATTTCTTCTAAAAAATGTATTCGAAGATTTTTATTAAATTAATATTTTTATGCTGGATACGAGACAAATATTTTATATGAATTCAATTGATGTAAAAGCAAAACGTATGAGAATAAAAGAATCCGATCAAAATGTAATAATTAAAGATATAATTTAAAGTTTTTATAAGTTCTATAGTATCTGCTAAAAACTGCTAATTAAAATTACTTCGACAATTATTCATTACAATCTAATGTAAATACTGAAACAATAAAATTAAATCTAGCTCATTTGGTTAATAATAGTATCATATTTGCCAAAAAATATAGTAAATAATAAGTTTCAGTAAAAGCTGCCAAAAATTTGAAATTTTAAAAATTTACACAGATGAAATAAAAGAAATAAGTTTAATTTTTCTTAAATTTTATTTAACGTCGCTGTATTTATGTTATCATTTCGATATTAATTAGCGACGAAGATCGTCAGTGTATTTGTGAGCAAAGCACATGTAATGTACAGTGGTGCTTGCATCAATCGGCCGAGAGCGGGATTCGAACTCGAGACTTCAAGATTACGAGTTCATCACTCTACCGCGTGAGCCACTGAGACCTCGTTAATTTAACTTATTATTCATCACTAATAAAATGTATTACGAAATTTCCAATGTTAGATTATAATTTTCACAATAAATTTTGTAGATTTTAATGTTGTCTAAGTCAGAGCAACCATTTATTAACGTTATAAGAAAAACGATCATGGTATACACAAAACAAATTAGTATATGAGACTTGATTCCGAAATAGAAAAGCTACAGAATCTAATGAATGAATCGCAGTATCCTATACATCCACACGAAACAATATATATGAAATAGAAATTGGCTTGTTGATTTCGTGTGAAAAAGAGATCTCTCCCATTAAACTCACGCATATACTCGATGGCATTTAATTAGTCTACCTTACTCTGAGACTCTACAACCATTCTTACATGTGAAATGGTATATGAAAAAGAAAAAAGAAAAGAGTAAAAGGTTAAAAAAAAGAGAGAGAAAGAGAAAAGATTATAAAGGAATAAGGAGAGAGACTTTTATACATGCTTGTCTGCTTCTTTTTTGATATTATGGGAATCCGGGCGCGATCGAGATAATAACTCGTGGGATCAATTGCTGCACTTGTGCTTGCTTGTGTTAGGTAGTGAAAAAAAAAGAATTTCGCGAATAGAACGCCCTCGGTGATTAGGACTAATAGCTTTTCTTTTTCTTTAGCTTTTTTTTTCTTATTTTAAACATCTGTTTCCTATATTCTCCCTTTCTGTTTCTTTACTCTGTATTTCTTTTTGTGCTCTGTTATATCGTTACAATGATCGAAAGTTTTTATATGGCCTATGCTATAAATACTTACTAATATGAAATACGTACTTTTTACATTAACCAAAAATTATTAACGTTTTAATGATGAATTAGCGGCTCCTAAGAACTTAATTTTAATATAAGTTAGGAAGTTAATTTTATTATACAGTATAAAATAAAATCTGAAATAATTACAGAATCATTCAAATGAATGTATTCAACAAAAGAAATACCAAGCAGCGTTTAGAAAATAAATATTAAAATTCTTAAAGTGACTTGTTAATTCATGGTATGTATCTATACACAGTCTCCGTTCTTTTTTTTCTGTTATTTTTTTTAAACGAAGAAGTCTGTAGGTCAGGGACGAGTATATATATCGTGAAAGAAACAACTTTATTATAATTGCACGTGTGCGCGCCTTGTTTCCGCTTGCATTTTCAACGAGCGCGCACTTTCCGCGCACTTCCTCTATATCCAGAATACTACTATACTCTTGGCTGAAACAATGCTCTGACAATGTATCAACTTTCATTTTTTTCTAACGGTACATCTTAGTTTTTCACTTTTTTCAATATTTCTTTAGATTTTTTTTTATTAATTTATTTTTTAATTAATAGTTATAATATCTTCAAAGTTTTTTTCTTTATAAAATCTATTAGTTATTTGTAATAATAATTTAAGAAAGTTTCAATTATTTAACACTGCTAAAGCATAATTGTAATATTTAAATTTAAAGATTGTAATAATACAAATGCATTATAAAAACAATCACTTATTCTACAATTACATAAGTAACAATAAAATAAAAAAAAGGTTTGACACGATAAACTCATATTTCAAAGTCAAAATTCAGTCCCTAACAAAGTAGTTATTAAAATAAATTTACGACTATAAAATTCGAGTATATGTACACATACAACGATAACATAATGTATTTAATAAATTTTTTTTCAGTCATAGACCTCACGTACAAGTTTTTATAATGCACGAATTTCTGGGTTGACCCCATGATTCTTATCGGTCTTCCCGAAAGGAGCCGCAATAATAAAAGACAAACCACTTTTGGTACTCGTATATATATACACACCAAATGTGGCTAATGATTGTTATCTCGTAAGGCGTAAGCTGTGGCTATAACATTTTGTTTCCCTTTTTTTTCTTCTCTCTAAAAGCTTCGAATCAATATAGCTGTGCTTATATACCTTTTTAGTATTTTTTTTATTAGTTTTTCCGCATGATTGCTCGTGACGAGTAAAAAATGGTATAGGATAATGATCATTAATTGACTTAAAAAAAAGGGACTGATTTATGACAACAAGCCTGATAGATACAAAAAAATATGGAATGAAAATATGCATTTTAACATCACAAATTTCTATTATGTATTGAATGGTTATTATGTCGAAAAAAAAGTATCAACAAAGATCCTATATACTTATTTAAAATTCTTTAAAATATTTCATTACAAAAACAGCCGAGAAGAAGTATTAAATAGAAAATAACCAAAGAAGAGAATTAAAACGTGCCGATTCCACAATAATTTGCAATAAAAAAGAAATAAAAAGATTGACAAGTACACCTAGTTTAGAAAGTGCACAGAATCCCGTTTAAATCAACGACCGTCACCTTACGCTTAGTTCTATGGAGCCGCTTATAAACGGTAATCGTATACCTTATTAAAAGACATTAAAAATACTAAAATCGATTGACGGTATTAAAAAGTCATGATCATAAATAAAATCGTGAGCGTTACATACCTCCGAAGATATTTGACCATCAAAACTGTTAAGCGTAACCTGTATTTCACGATCATTTGTGAGAATTTCAAATTCTATCCACGCTGTGTAGATACGTACGCTCGTATATTTATTTCGCAAAAATAGAAGTTTATATATTAGCATGCAAATTGATTCGATTGATAAATCGATCGGTGAAGTTTAAAAAAAAGGAGAGAATTTATTAAGGGATCAATTTAAAATACTTAATAAGTTTGTTAGTCTTGTCGATTGTGAAATATGTTTCGCTTGGCGTTATAAATGAAATATTACCTTATTAAGTTTTTTTTTTTCAATAAAATTTGATTTAATTTGAATTTTAAGAAAAGTAAATAATGATTTTAAGATTTCCAATTTAAGAAGCAGCAGCTATTTATACAAAAAATGAATCATTTGCAAATTTAATTTGAAAACTAAATTAATCTATATAAAAAGGAAACTATTACAAGTATAGGTTGAAAAATTTGGTAAACATACTTTATGCGATTAATCAGCTTTATATTGTGAAATTAATACCAATAAATAAAAAAAGATTTTGAATTTTAATAATTTTATGTCTACCAAAGACGTACCGTTAGTTTTAGTTTTTGAGTTATTTTATTGTGCACGCGTAATTTTCTTAAAACGTTAGCATCCTTGGCGTTCTGCTTTTTCTTAGCTAAGAATATTAAAATTTTAGAAAAAAAAAATCGATATTTATTATCTATATTTTTAACTTAGAAACATCACAAAAATAAAAGTACGTCCAAATTTCAAATTCATTATTGACAACTATCGATTCTCTCTTAGAAAGTTTTTGTTTTAGCTTTATTTAACGTCGCTTTATTTATGCTATCATTGCGATGCTAATTAGCGACGGAGGTTTCTCAGTGTGTTTGTGAACAGAGCACATGTAACGTACAGCGGTGCTCGCATAAATCGGCCGAGAGCGGGATTCGAACTCGAGACCTCGAGATTATGAATCCATTATACTCTACCGAGTGAGCCACTGACTACCTTCTTTGAGAAAGTAAATAATTCATAATTTCTTTATTGACATCAATTACTAGAGAAGATGTACAAAAAAGAAATTCGATAAAAAAGCGGAAAAGTTACATATCATTTCTACTTCTTATTTCTTTTTAAACAAAGTGACACATCAATCATTCGGAGAGGTTTTAATGTTCAAATAAAAACAGATGCAACGATCCGAACGATTGAAAGAATTAATGGTACATACCTAGTGGCTAGAAGTGGAACAGATGAAGTAATTAAGCTTTTTTTTACCTTTTTTTTTGGAACAACCAAGAAAAAAGAAACGTAGTTAAAAGGATTATTTACGTGATAGTAGATCTATTGAATACAATTTTTATTTGTAGTTTAAAACTCTATCAAAAGCATATTCTGAAATTTTTAGTTTTCATATAACTATTTCATGATAAATTGATTATTTCTTATGATAAGAATTTTCAAATTTTATAGAGGTTTCATTTAAATTTTTTCATTCTAATGCTAATTATGATTTAAAGTATTGAATATACTATAAGAAATATAAAAATATTTCAATATACTAATAAATTCAAAATATCTTAATTTATGTATATGACGAAATCTAAAATATTTGAAAATTATCCAAGTTCATCATAATTTTTGCTCATTTAATCCATAGTTATTGACAAAGGTAAGATAACTTATAGAAACTTAATTAAATATCCTATAATAGAGTTATAAAATATACAAACAATAAATTTAAATGTAAATCTTAAACGAACCTATCTCAATGAACGCTAAAGTAAATTGTTGACGCTAACGGTCAATCAAAAGACCTAAAGCAAAAGAAAAGAAACGTAAAAATGATTGAAAAAAAGGGAACGTAGTTAAAGTATCAACAGAAAGAGATCATTAAGAAAAACGAAAAGAAAAAATATAAAAGCAGTCATATAGAATGAAAAAAATAAATAATAAAAGAATGACAGAGAGAAAGAAAGAAAAGGTAAAACATTTCACGTTCCACTGAACTGGTTCAGGCCTTTCTCCTTAAAGCCTTCGTCTCCTTATTCTATATACCTTCGTTCCTTTTTGTATATCATATATATAATACCCGCACACGAGATAACCTTCGTGAGGGCGAGATTTAAAACAAGCTTTCATATATACACGTATATATGTATGTGCTAACATTTATAATGATAAGTTATACACGTGCGTGGCTTCCCTTTTGTCACATTTATGGTGAACAAACTATTCCAGGTATTTTTAATGAAAGCTTATATCCAAAGGAATTCTTTATATTCAATTTTTTCATCTCTCGAGAAAAGGGGATTATATGCGCCTTTCTTTATCGCTGCCATCGATGAATCAGTGCTTTGGAAAAAAATATATTGAATATAAGACACTATTACGGCTACAGATAGAAAAAAGTGAAACATTTTTATTTATATACAAAAAATAAAATTCAACGCTATAATTTTGATTAGATGAATATACATAATTCAAAATTTTTTCTTCTCTCTTTTTTATCAATCTTGAAGGAAATTTAAAATTTGTTATTTTCAATGTGTACACAGAAGAAACGAGATTGAATCTTGAATATCTAATCATATAGCAGACCTAGAAATTCTTATTCTAATAATTTGTGTTTCAAATGCTAAAGGCATAGTAAAACGATGACGTTTTTTTAGATTTTATCGACTTAATTATGGTTATACGTAACTTTGGATAATCGTTCTTTCGATAGAGGAATATATAGTACTTTCTTGACGTCGCTTTGTGTATTTATCAATGACTTAGCGCAATATAATTTACTCTTCGGAATATTTTTTTAGTAAAAACTATAAAATAAAGATTTAACTGATACTCCAGTTTCTTATTAATTTTTATTTTTCTTTAAATTTCGAATTTCTGTTATACTTGTTTCAAAACTTTGATTTTTATAGCTGTAGTGCATAATGTAACCAGATTAATGGAATATCAAAGAAGTTTTAATTTTTCAAGGATATTTAAAATCGCAAAAAAATACACATTTAAGTTGAAATAGTTTGGTTGTAACTAATAGAAATCTGACAAATTCGATTAGATTCTATTCAATTCAAGAAGATTCCTGTATATCACAAATGAAATTCTGATAATCAGAACTTCATTTTTTCAGCGTGCGAAAATTAATTAAAAATATGACCGAGTAAAAAATTAATTAAAAAGTCAAGCTCTCTCTTGCAAAAAAATTTTTCGAAAATCAAAAATGATTAAAAAAGCAAAATTAACGCAAAAAAGGCTTGTTTATTTAAAATGGACAGGTTAATTTGGTAAAGCGCAAGATATTCAAAAGATAAAAAGAAGTAACAAGGGTACTCCTACACGAATAAATAAAAAAAAACATAATACTCTTTTTTTATATATAATCATTAAAAATTTCTTAAAAGGTGAACCGATGTTCGTTTATAGTAAGATTTTTCGGAGATCTTTTTTAGTATTTGACGCTCGAAATTATATACGAGAGTTGAGGAGAGCACACGCGGTATATAGTCGTTGACTGCTTCCGAAATAATTTTCAAGAGAGCCCTGGCTGTTATATTGCTATACATTCGGTCGTTCGCCGGTCGTTGGCTTTGCCTTATTTTCTGCGCCCTGCTCCCAGATCAAAAGAGACCAAGGAAACATAATTATCTGATCGTGAAATTCACTTTACATAGGCTATGGAGACTAAAAATTTTGAAATCCATCGAAGAAAGAGGGAGAAAACGTTCCTTCTTGTTTTATATATATTTTTTTTTGTCCTTTCATTTTTTTTTCAAAGGTATTATAAAATTTTTTGTGCGTCATAAGTTTTGGTATGTCTTTTTATTTTTCAAGTAGAAAATTAGCACTTTTTCGTTCGTTGATTTACTTGATTCCAAGATCTTTGATAATGAAAAAATTGGATTCTTCCTGCGATTAAAGTAATTGCTCGCGAACTTTAAGAAAAAAAATATCATTTGCTATATGTGGCTTTTTAGAATTGCAACGAAGAATTTGTTCTCGCTGTTTTTGTTTATTTTTAGTCAACTTTTACTTTTTTTATGTTTAATATTTTTTATTTTATAAATTTATTCATAACTGGTAAGGATTGATTTATAATTATTCGCTCAGTTTACTCTTTTATATACTCATTATGGTAATTTTTCATAATTTTTTTTATAATTTACAAAAATATTAAAAAATAATTAGCCATCATAAAATGTTAAAAAAAGAAATAATAAAAACCTTCGTGGTTTGGGCCTAAGTATTTCATGACCAGGATCAGGTATGCAAACGCTAAGACTGAGTGGTCCACCATAATGTTCGGGTGTATCAGGTGTGACTGGACGTTGCTGTTGATGCTGTTGAGATGATGACAACTGTTGGCTCGCTGATTGTTGTGAACTTGGAACAGCTGAAAATGCAGCTGTTGCACTTGATGCATTAGATGTCATGAACAACGTTGGTTGTTGGTGCTGTGGCTGCTGTTGATGACCATCCATTTTGAGGTGGTTTCTTGATTATTTCTGTTGATTGGTCACCTCAACTCCTGTAAATTCATGACAGTTTATTTTAAATATTTATTTTTTTTATTTTGCTGTGATTCGTGCCTATAGATTAATAGATAAAATATTTTAGAGATAATTAGAAGTGGTTTTATGTTGCAAAGTCAATTTTTCTATGTAATAGTGTAGTGCTCACATTGAATTTCATTGCTAAGTATTTTTAATAGATTTTATCAGAACCATATAAGAGTATCCTTTTTTATATGTGCAATAATACTTGATTCTTATACTCAATTTTTTATATACATGTAAATGATAAATAAAACATATCTCTAATGTATTAATTAATGTATAATGTCTTAACGAATCATCACAATATACTTTGTAGAAAATATTAATATAGCTTTATTTTCTTAAAAATGTGTAAAATAGTTTAATCGTTTTTTTTTTCAACAATTTATAGATTTAATTTTTTGTGCGGTTCAGAACACAAAAAGTAATATTAAATTTCCAGAGTCAATTGAATCTAAAGAAATTTGTCTTTTGTTGAGACGAATATAGCAATATCTTGCTTATAGTTCAAAAAAGTTGATATCTCTTTTTTAATTCAAGAAAGGTTATATCTCGTTTGTGTCCGAGAAAAGGTAATATCTGGCCTAGATTGAGAAAAAATTTGAAGTTTTAATTGTTATAGATAGCTAATATTTTACATTCCAACCACATACCAACTTTCTTCGGTTATAAAGGACACATTACCTTTCTTCAACCAAAAATGAGATATCGTCGTATGAATCTCAACAAACGATATTCTCAGTGGTTGTATAATACGCATAATAAAATGAAAGTGTAACCATTATAAAACAATAAGAATATTAAGGTAAATAGTGCTAATCGTATGAAAAAAAAGTAATAAATTTAAATAATAAATAAGTTCAGTCGCTACTTATTTTTAAATTTACATAAACATTAAATGTATTCAGTCCTTAATTGTTATTCTTTAAAAATATATATTTTCATAAAATTGAATTGAAAATAATTGGAAAGTGTTTCTAATTATAAAGAAACAAAAGTTTACGTCTTAATAAGCTTTTACAAAAGCAATACTATGCATACAAACGTGAAAAATGGAAAGTCTGGTGCAGGTTGAATATATTATTATTATTATTATTATTATACTTTTATAAGATAGAAAAATAAAACAAAGAGTTGCCCGAGGGAATGAGATCGCTATCATTTTTGTGGCTCATCGTTTCGATAAACTAAATTTTCGCATTCTTCATTGGATTTTCGCTTTTCTCACCTTCTCTTTGTAATGTCTCACGCCTTAGAAGATAATAATATACCATTTGATATTTGAACACAATGAACGTTTGAAAAAAAATAACACTGCTTTGTAGTTTTCTTCTTTTTTTCTATTTTTTTCTTCTTTTTTTTGCTTAATGAAATATCTATGTTTTAGATAATGTTTTAAATAACATTGTTAACTTTCTCAATAATTAAAAATACGATATCATAAATCTTCGATGTACCAACTCAAGTATTATAAATTCGTCAATATTATATTTATATATATCAAGATAAAATTTAAAAGGATTGTTTTGTTAAAGTCTATCTTTTAAATGATAATTTTAGAATTAGCGTTTCCGCGTTTCTCTGAAATATATGCACCACAGTATATCTAGATAATCTTCATTAATGAAATTAGGTACCGAAAATAAATAGTCGTGAGAAGAAGAGAAAAAAAAATCTTTAAAAGTAAAAGCAGATGTATCCAAATTAGTTGTAGTTGCGTTTGAAAAGAAAGGCTATAATAATTTGTAATATGATATTATCTTGAATTAAGATTTTACGGCCGTAGGACATGTGTTCGTTGGTGTTAAATTATCATTATTCATGTTTTATTTTAGGAATTTACAAAACTTTAGAAAATAAATTAATATTACGAGCCTTTTTTATTATTCATTGTTTATTTAGAGAAAATTATGCTGAAATCATCACGTATTTCCCAAAATTTTTTTAAATAACTCAGAAGAATGAAAGTATGAGACGAAACGTCAAAATCTTCAAAGGAAATGAAATTTTAAAAATTAATAAATTTTCTTCATGTTGCATTTAATTACTGTCAAAAAAATTAAATTCTTTAATAATTTTATTAAATTTTCATTGAAATATCAATTTATTTAGATAAAGTGAAAGTTAAAGGTCACGATCTCGTTGCATCTGTAGACGCCTATTCTCACGCGCACTTGATAATCATGCTTGGTGAAAAAAAAAAGATCGAGAGAGAGAGAGAAAGAAACGAAGGAATATAGTTTATATTTATAGCGAACTATAGATAACTATACTACGCTATACAAGACTTTAGATGAAAGTAATTCAAGTTTTATCTCACAGGTTCTTTATACCTTGTACAAAAGGTACATGCCACTTTCTTCGGAAGCTAAAACTATATATAATAACAAAGTTAAAGGAGAGAGAGAGAGAGAGAGAGAGAGAAAAGAGAAAAAAAAGAGAGTCGCGCGTGTTAAAAAAGAAGGCGCGAGCGCGAAAAAGAATTGGAAGGTCATTAACGAGGGGAAGTTTTATATGTGTGCAATGTACATGTGCGAGCGCACTTCTCGAGGTAATTAGCTCAAAAGATGATTCTTATCGTGTACAAAACTTTGAGAGTTCAGATTTAATTATAATTGAAGCTAACTCGGCCAAGCTATATTAAGACTATGTGTGTATGTGCTTTCGCGATGGTACTTATTACTTGGCGAAATAAAAAAGAAAAGAAAAAAAAATCCAACTTAAAGTCTCTTGTTGAAGAGAAATACAACACATATAGGCTTGTTAATTGATGAATAAATAGAATAACTAGGCAACAGTTTTCCCTTGGTAATTAGCGGTTTACTTTATCAAATAATATGCACTTTACTTGCCAGATTTTATTCTTCTCAGTTGATTTATTTGAAGAGTGAAAAATCATCGAGAATTTATGTAGAGAATTGTACGGCATATCAAACCACAAAATAAATATTTTTAAATTTTCTATAAAATAATTTGAAATATACATAAAAGTAATGAGATTTTCTTGTTAATAGTATCAAAGGATAATATTTTTTCACTTTTTTATTTTACTAACTTAAAAAGTAAAATGTGATAACTGTACGTCCTTTTTCTCAATAAATTTAGTTATTTTTTTTCCTTCATCAAATGACATTCCAAATAAGAAAGTTATGCAGGTATGTAGGTTCTTGAGAAGGTATTTACTACAAGAATTAAATATAAAATCCCTCCCACTTGAGAATCGACAATCAAAACATTTCAATTAAAACAACGTTAAATTCCACAGCTAACCTCCGAATAACAAACATTAATTTTCATACACGTAAATACTTTATAAAGCTCAAGAATTGAAAAAAAAATAACAACAACAACATTATATACGTGCAATGGTCAGAAGTTGTAAAAAAAAGGGGGACATATATATGCAATACCTTGTCCTTTATACATAAGCATTTACGTTCCTCTTCGAGACCTCGATACATACACGCTGTATGTCCAACGGTAAATGACTTTTTTTGCAGTTTCTCCTTTTGCCAAGGCGCATCGCAAAGGTAAAAAGATTTAAAAAAAAGGAGAGAGAGAAAGCAAAAGGAGGTCACACTCCTGGTGCGCCCGCATATATATACGTATATAAATACATTGAACGATCCGCGCCTATACCATTTTATCGTGTTACATTATCTTATAAGCAAAGAAGAAGCTCAAGACTTTTTGTTAGAGGAACTATTTTCTTAAAGGTTGTTGTTTACATTCCTTTTGTTTTTATTGTACGGTCGATTAAAAAGATTTTCAAACTTGTCAAGAGCTTTTTCTGATAAATAACTGATGAGGAATTCTTGATCGATTTAATTTTAAATTAAATATTCTTATTAATGTATATATATATAAACCATTTATTTTGATTATTAATAGAAAGGTTAATTGAAAATATTAACGAATATTTTAGCACTACTATTCAACCCAAAATGATTATAATTAATTGCAATGAACAAAAAACGATTCTTTTTTAATTAAAACCATAATTTCTCGAAAATATTGCAGGTAAAAACTTGGAAATTTAATGAAATGGAGTATTTATTGTCTTTAATACAATAACGTAAATTCATTAAATTCTTTTAGTTCCTACATCAACTTAAAACGTTACTTTCTCATATATAAATGAAAAATAACAAAAATTCTCTCATTTACAGAAAATTAAGGTTTGAAGGCAAAATAACTGAAATGAATGTGAAATATCACGAAATTAATATGAAAAACATTAATCAATTGAACTACATAATTATGATTGAGTCCAGCAACGCAAGGAATGTTTTCATAACCGATGATTTTTTGCTTGCGGTAAGGATCTACTTCTGATTGTGCTGATTCAACCACTAACATTTTGAAAAAAAAAAAACAAAACCCACAAATTTTTTTTTTAGAAATGATGTATGTTGATTTATATTATTTTGAAACATGTTTCTACAATATTAAACTTTGAATATATTTTTTTCTAATAGTGTACCAAGTTTTTTTGTTAAAGAAATAAAAAAAAAATTAAGAATAAATTTAAGTTCATTAACTATTAGAATTTCATAATTTCGTAAATAATTACTGAAAAATCTTAAATCATCTGAAAATGAATTAAAGAATTTAAAGCAACAAATAACTTAATAGAACAATTTGTCGTATGCGTATATTTTCATATTATACAGAATAATACCAAGAATAATAATAATGTAGATATGTATGAAAATTCCTAATAAAAGCATCTTCATTATGTTGTACAACAAATATTCAATGGATGATTCATTTTCATCAAAAAGATCATGACGATGATAAAGTAAAGCATGATGGATTTTCTGTCTGCTACACGCTCAAGAAAACGCATTCAACGCAACATGTGCGCTTTGTACTACTTGAATTCCTGGGAAAAACGTATTATCCATTCACTAAGAATTTCATATTCCATATACAATAGCATTTCCATTTCTTTGATTTCAAGCGTAGAGAGAGACATTATGGAACTTGGCTCATACAAAAACACTCAATAAAGATAATAAAAAAAAAGTTTCAGATTTTAATACCTGCAAACATAATCTATCATTTTGCTTAAAACTTTTAAAAATTTATAAGTGGATACGTTGTTGTAATAACATTTTCTAAAAAAGAAAAAAAAAAGAAAAAAAGTTGTTTTTAAAAAACCGGTTTTTTTGAATCGACGACATATATCGCCTCGAGCATCAACTGTATAATATGAAAATGGCAAAGGGTGGACATTCGATCCATCATTCTAAAAAAAAATAATATAAAAAATCTATGATCAGATTTTAAAGATAGATATGATTATAAAAAATTTGTAGAATAGAAACTTTTGTACCCATCTATACGGTTTTTTATAGATTAAATTAACAAAATTTTTTTGAAAAAAATTATACTATCAATGTCAACATTGCATTTGTTATATTTTGAAAATGCAAAAATTAACTAAATTGTTCTAAATAAAATAATTTTAATTCTCCCGGGACTTAATACATCTAACAGTAAAAAAACGAAAAAAAAATCAAAAAGAAAAAAATGAAAGAGAAAAAATTCAGAAACAACCTTTTTTTTATATGGACATCAGATTTCACTATACGACAAACATAAAAATTTCAATGCTTATACGTCATAATTAAAATAATGAGCTGAAAGGTTTTGCTTGCCAGATAATCCAATATAACTTTATTTTTTACCATTTTATTTTGTAGTTTAATAAAAAAAATTTATCTGTGCTTTGCTTGAAAATAAACTGTGCGATACATGCATAATATTCCGTACGGAAATAATTGATGATTTTAAACATTTGAAGCTCGAGTTTTAGATTATTCATAAATTTAAAATTGCATTACGTGCCAATATACATGCTAATAGCATCGAAAATCTTCTCCATCTACTTTTTAAACGTGATTTCATGAAATAACCCGTTAATCCTTTAGATGAGACTATTTTATATTATACGACTACTCGTTTTATAGTTAAAAACAAAACGAAATAAATAGTCATACAAATAACTTGTTTATATGATGAAAGATTTTAATGAACTTTGAAGTCAATTTAATTTTTCTTGCCATATTTAAAAAGTAGCTTTTATTAAAAAAAGTAAAAAATAACACAAATTGAATGGTTTTCTAAAAATATTTCATTAAAAAAAAAGGAAGAAGGATCGTCATGAAATTTCTCGTTACAGAAACAGATACATTATTATAGACAAAATATCTTATTATAAGAACATAATAAATCTCCTAAAGACGTATTTTTCTCATCCAATCAAGACAAGAGACATTCATAGTTTGGGAAACATATTTTAAAATGCTTAATAAGAAAAATCTTTTCTTTTCCGCGTTTATGTGTATATGTATATATATGCTTGTAACAAGTCATATAAAGGCATGTCGAGATATTATAAGTACAAAAGTGCGCTGAACTCGATGCCGAATGGCTTTTTGAAAGTGAAAGTTTTAAAACAGAAGCGATTGTTTCATGAAGCCGACGACCATTGCGCATATATATACACTTACAAACTGCACGTGTGTCACGTGTATCTTATGGCATTTATGCATTCTTTAAAACTTAAAGATTATATGTATACCATAAAGGTTAGAAATAGCAACTTTGTATATTAGAGAAACATGCACATGGCAATTGTTGTAAGTTAAACCTAATACATCTATGTACTGTAGCTTGTCTGTGCATTATTTTTTTTTCTACTTTTTTTAAAGAAAATTTCACCTCCGGCGAGGTCGCTGTCACTCTGTTCCTCTATCTTACTCGTAATATGACTGGATTAGGAAAGAAATATTTGATTGTTCTTTATAAAGGATAGAAGGCTCTGGGCGAATATGTTTGCATTTGAAATAATTAATGCATTCTTTGTTATTTACGTTATTTCAATGATTATTCAAAATTGTTATTAAAAATTGTTATTAAAAATTGTTATTAAAAATTAAGTTATTATGAAGATAACATTTTAAGATGGATATAGTATTTGAAATATGATTAATTTTTTTTTACGAAAGAGATAGTATTAAAAAGTTGCTAAAAAGATTCAACAAATTCACAAAGACCAACTAAAATTAAATAATTTAATATCCTGATCTCGATCCTGATGTTTTATATTTTTTTGTTTATTCTTCTTTAACGTCGCTATATTTATGCTATTTTGTAATGCTAATCAGCGACGGAGCTCTAGAGTGTGTTTGTGAACTGCAGCACATGTAACGTACAGTGGTGCTTCTATCAATCGGTTGCCGAGAGTGGGATTCGAACTCAGAGCCCCGAGATTACGAATCCAACGCTCTACCGACTGAGCCACTCACCGGCTTCTGATATTTTCTATCTATCTTAGATATGAATTTTTGCAATCCTTTTACAACTGAAACTTATAAGTCTTTATTACATAAAATTTAAAGATCTCTTGTCACATTTAAGAGTTCATAAGTAAAAATTGCTTTTGAAAACGAAAATAATCTCAAGCCTTTTCAGGTACAGTCTTAAGACAGTTCGAAAACGTAATTCGAAATAGTTAAAAATTTTAAAATTTATATACCTGTAACTATTAAAGTGCTTTGATCCCACGATTTTCAAAAGCATAAGTTCCAAGCTAAACGTTTCAACAGACAATCCCTCATTACAATTCATCACATTAGAACTCAATAGACCGATTCTCAGATCAGCTGTCAAGAGCTTTGAAGATGACGTTGCATAACGGAAAATTTAAGATGTCGTAAACTCTTTAATTATATGTGCATCGTTATCGATGCGAACAGTTTCAATCGAATTATCAACTGATCATAATAATAACTATTTCAGTAAATTTTCTTTTTGTTTTTAAATTATAAATTATTTATACTTTGTCTACAATAAATTAACTTATCAACATGACTCATGAAACATTAGTATATACTAAAAATTTTTAATCTAAATTTTGTAAAACGAACATGTATTTTCGATCAAAATAAGAAATTACTTTGAAAATTTGACTTTCTAAAATTCCCTCTAAAATGAAAGAAAAAAACTTCTCTTACCGCGAAACATTTAAACTCGAAAATTACCCAATCAATTCAGTTCCATAAAAAATCGTGACTTTTTTAGCAAAAGAAAATAGAACTAAAAAGTATTTGGCAAGAATTAAATCATGAAACAAGAGCGCAACTGTGATAAACATGCAAACATAAATATAAAAAAAAAACATTTCACGAAAGCTACGTAGCTCTCTCTCCCTCCAGAATATATATTGAAGCCAAGCACGTGAATAATCTTTTATGATACCGTTTTGCTGCTGCGCGTTGCCACGGGTTGAATTAATTCCTGATATTACAGGTGCAAATAGCTGGAAAATCAAGATAAGGTACGAAAGCCAATTATGATACGTTTAAACTTTATTTTATCGTTTATTTTTTTTTCTTTCTCTCTTTCTTCGCTGTATAAATGAAATCGTATAAGAAAAATAAAGAGGCGTATATAATTTTGCCTTTTTTTTGTATGCGTTTGATGAAAATCTACAGGTTTTTAGTTGATTTGTTGTATGTTGAAATATGATGAAAAGTTGATTAATCGATTCAGTGTGTTAATATGTATGTAAATATATTAATTAGTACTATGTAATTCAATTTTTTAAAATATAACTTTTTCTTTATGAAAATTAATAATTTTCACTACCACAAATCTTTAAATAACTACAAACTATAATCAGTTTATGTTCATTTAAGTTCAATATAATTTGCATTAAAATAGTATAAATTTTGTAATTACTATACTTTTACATTAAAATTTAAATACATATTAAAATGCGAAAAAGAATTATTATCAAAGCCAAGTTATTAGCACAGGTAAGATACATAAAAATAATCTGACGCCATACGCCGAATGATATATACTTTCGACAAACTAATAAAATTTAAAATTTGTGATCTCTTTAAGTAAAATATACGCATTTTGAATTAACGATGTCTCGGTAACTGTAAACTGTCTAGCGAGGAGAGTCCGAAGTATAAAATCATACATATAAAAACCGTAAAAAAATTTTGAGGCAGATGCAGAGGAAAAAAATTCATGAAAAAAGAAAAAAAAATACAATGATATAAAGTATATATAAATTGTATATATAATTCTCGAATCGTCTCTCCCTCTCGTGTAATTGCAAGTTAAACTTTTTTCTTATGGGTTAGAGAGCGTCTAATTGAACGAGCAAGAAATTCAAACTGCAAGAGGATGTATAAAGAAAAGAGAAGAAAAAAAGTTTTTTTGAACGAACTTGGTTGTTAAAAGAATTTTAAAAGTCTAAAAAGAAAAAAAAAATCAGACGAACGCATTGAGATTCAGGTATATAAAAAAAAAGGAGAGACAAACTCTTCCATGTACTTGAGGGTACTATACGCATATCGTTTTATGTGTTAAAAGTTGAGTGCGGCGTTAAGATGTCCAAAAAAATAAAAGAAAAAACAAAAAAATAATTTCGTCCTTCGGCATGGCCAGTCGCATTATTTATTCAGACTTGACTTATCGAGTCTGATACACGCGGTTTATATATATATACAGTACTTGAGGGATCCTCTTGCGCCAATTACAATTTTTTTTAACACTCGATACTTTTAACATTTTTTCATGATACAGTGTAGTTTTATCGGTTTATATTTATAAGTAACGGATTCAAATAAAAGTACAAGAAAAAAAACTACCTTTTTTTCGACTGACTTTTAAAGGGTTCTTATTTTATGTGTGCCGAATAAAGTTATTTGCAATAATATAAAATATAATGTGCCTCTAAGTTAAGACTGTAAATTAAACTCTTTATTTTTAAAATAATATTACTTTAACGCTTGTATTATAAGTATTATGTGTATAATTTAAAAGAAATACAAGCGCTCGAGATAATGATGATAATGCGCAAGGTACTTTTTGTTTATTGTAGAAATTCTCTTTAAACTTCAATTCTTACATAATAAGTTACAATCGTTATAAAAGCAAGCTTTACGTTAAAGAGTACTTTAGATAAAACGAAACGTAAACAATCTGCAGGAAATTAACTAATCTTCAAAATAGAGTCATTAGTCCCTTATATTAACTTAAACTTAATTTAAAAAATATTAAATATCAAAGCTTAAAGATATTTTTTTTAACTTTCTTAAGTAGCTAGCTAACAGCTGAGCTATTTAACTTTGTAAATGATTACGCAAGTCTAAAAGGGCGAGGGCGGAACTAATAAGAGTCACGAATGCTATTTAGAAGCCAGTGCAAGAGAAAACCAATATCTCTTTTGCTTTAACCAAAGGATAATTTTCCCTGTATAGCATTCTATGCTCCTTACTGACGTTCCTTATATATATATACTAAATGAGCTTCCTCGTGATCGTTCAACCGTTAAATCTCAAAGTTGCATGCACCGTATCATGCCGTGTGCGCCTCACCCTTTATATACTTTTTTATGTTTTTAATTCTTTTCTTTTTCAAACCATTCTTTTATTTTTTTTTCTCTCAAATCAAATCTCAATCTAAGCGATGTCAGTTTGATTGATACCTTCTTGTGAGCTTAAGTGAAATCGAGGAAGAAATTGACAATTTATTAGTTTATAGAGTTGGATAAGTTTAGATTGTTCATTTGTTAAATTAAATTAATAAATCGTAATACCAATTTATTTAAAAGAAATAAATTTATTCTAAAATCGAGTTATCCATTTGAGAAAGATTTATCGAAGTTAGAAAGTCATAAAGTTATAAATTATTACTCGAGGAATGATATTTTTAAAAAAACTACCGTTATGCTGTAACTTTTAAAATTATCTTATAATAAGAAAAAAAAACAAAAAAGTTATTAAAATTTAAAAATAAAGAACCGAATGATTGATTGTACTTGTAAAATTCGAAGAACAAGCTATTCAATAAATTAAAAAATGATATTTTCCACTTAAACGTAATTTATTTTTCTTAAAATTTTAATTCACCCGACGATTAAGTAAGATACAAATTTGCGGCAATCATTTAAAACAATTATTTTTCAGCCCATCTTCGGTCAGCAAAATATCAGCCTCGCTGTCCATCAATTCAAATCAGTATCAAAAACTCTTGCAGCTCGTTCTTCTCGCGGTTAAGCCTTCGTTTTTTTTTCTTATCTTTTTACTCTTCAATTGCTTCTCTTTTTCTATACGTATGTACGCGTATACATCTCGTTATAATATTCGCATAGGGTGTCGCGTACATATTACGCACACCTCTTGAACGAAGGAGGAGTCGCTTGTAAGAGTTTAAAGAAAAAAAAAGAAGAGGCTGGAAAAAAGCTAAGAAGAGACAAGTTTTGCGACTGGTTTTCCAAGCCTGTAAACTTGAGGTATATAACGTGAGTGTGTATAGTAATAAAAGAGAGAAAGAGATACGTATAGCTGGCTTTGCTCTTTTAGTCTTGTGTGCGTGTATATTATAGCGCACGTGGGTGTGTGTTATACTGCGCGAACAAGGTATTTTATATTATACGTGTCATTTCTCTTTTATCGCTGTGGTTACAGCGTATAACACCAAAGAGAACTTCAATGTTATACATGCACCATTTTATTTTTTTTATTTTTTTTTTTCTTTAAAGCGTTTTTAACGGATTGCAGTATTTCATTATTTGCCATGGTCACTTCAGGCGAATGTTTTAAACGAAAATGTAGTTTTATTTTTTTTTTATCCTTTGGTTTTCGTTTGTAACTTATGAGTTTCTGGAACTTTTAGAAAAATCATTGTCTTTTTGAGCTTTCTTAGATGTGCTAGCGAGATAAGAAAATAATTTAAGAGAACGCTTAGTAAAGGAAAAAACAAAAGTAATGCGTGAAACAGAATTTTCATTTTGTTTGCTAATAAATTTTCGCTTATAATTCGTTTGGCCAAAGAAAGAAATGATTGATAACAAAAATTTTCATTTCATTTTAATGAATAAAGCCAACTGAGATAAATAACGTGCCGATTTCTTTTCTATTAATCTAACTTTTTTGAAATCTAAATGCTTACAAATTTTGAATGCTAAACATAAATAGTATAATGTAAAGAATGTATTTATCACTGAAATAAAAAAAATTACTGTTGTATTAAATGAAGAAAATTAATAATCAGTAAACAATTGTAAGCTAAATAGAATAATCATAAGTTACAAAAATAGAAAAATAAAATAAGAGATGAGGCCGAAAGGCGAAGGACAAAGGGCTCATAAAACGAGCAAGCAGCGCACGTACGTTATATAGCATCTCCCTTGGCAAGTATAACCCTGCTAGAACAGGACGTTATAAAGACGTCATTAAGACGTTTTAAAAATCACGAGAAAACGTCCATTTTAAATGTATAAAATGACGTTCAAAAAACGTCTTTTAAACGTTATTTTGGCCGCGGTATTTTTCACAAAAAAGTTGACAGATAGGTATAGATACGTATTAAAGACGTTTTAAAAACGTACATACTACGAGTGATGGACGTTATTCATACGAGACGTTTTTAAAACGTCTTTTAAACGTCTTAAAAAGATTCTTAGAGATGTTTTCAAAACGTCTTTTAAACGTCTTTAAAACGTCCCTAAATATGTGTAAAAAAATTTTAATATTCACATATATGACACAGTACATGAAATAATAATTAGAGGTTATATATTTATTATTAAGAAAAGAAATATACAAAAGTAGGGATATTTTCACTTATCTGATTGAATCCGATTTCAGCCTCCATTATTGGGCAGATCATCAATATAAATATTTAATTCATACATTAATTTTTATAGTTTTTTGAACTGATGCTGTCCCATATTTTCGAATGCCTAATCATCTTGTTTGTTTATTGGTTACTAACGAATTTTTATCTATCACCTTTCTCTTTAATAACAAATAAACAGTCAATTTGAAGATGATAAGGCATTTGAAAATCTGGGACAGCATCAGTTGCAGCAAAAAGTTATAAAAATTAATGTATGAATTAAATATTTATATTGTTAATCCGTCCTGTGATGGAGGCTGAAATCATTACGGATTCAATAAGATAAGTAAAATCATCTCTACTTTTGTATATTTTTTTTCCTAATAATAAATATATAACCTCTAATTATTATTTTATGTACTGTGTCATATATGTGAATAAAAGTAATGTAATCTATTAAAATTTTTTTATACATATTTAGGGACGTTTTAAAGACGTTTAAAAGACGTTTTGAAAACGTCTCTAAGAATCTTTTTAAGACGTTTAAAAGACGTTTTAAAAACGTCTCGTATGAATAACGTCCATCACTCGTAGTATATACGTTTTTAAAACGTCTTTAATACGTCTCTATACCTATCTGTCAACTTTTTTGTGAAAAATACCGCGGCCAAAATAACGTTTAAAAGACGTTTTTTGAACGTCATTTTATACATTTAAAATGGACGTTTTCTCGTGATTTTTAAAACATCTTAATGACGTCTTTATAACGTCCTGTTCTAGCAGGGAAGGTATGCATGCAATGTATACATGATATAGTCGGGTTCTTTCTTGTGCTTCGCGCCGCGCACGAGTGTAACTTATATCGTTATAAAGACGATGCGTGTACATATGCAAGCTGATCATAGGGTATACATTTGCACCCAATAGTTCATTGCATTCCACAGGGCTACTCTCAGGAATTTTATTCGAAATTGATTAACTTCAATGTTTAGATTTTTTTTTTTTTAATATTAATTTTTTTTTATTTTTTCTTTATAAATTGTTTAATACCTCTTTTTATGTATATATAATGATTTTTTAAGTAAAATACAAAAAGATGTAAATACAAATAAAAATAAAAATTGGATGATTTAACAACTTTGTTCTATGTAAATATTAAATATTTTCATATCCTTATCGAAAAGTTATTTAAAATTATTTCTTAATTCTAATATAAATCAGGATTTCTAAAAATATTACGTTTATATATTAATTATATGTATAATAAATTGATTACCAAGTGTTTACAATGCAACATTAAAATTAGTACTCTCAACGATATGTTGATTTTTTTTTTAATTTGTTTAATCTAATGTGAAACGTCAACTTTCAAACGAAATAATACCTAAAGCACAGATCGTTAAAGTAGCTTTTATCGATAAATGCCAAACAAAAATAAACATAAAATATTACTGAAAGCAAGATTAAACTACGTGTATAATTTATTGTCTTTCTAATTTGTTAATATCCTCAATTACTCTCTCTAAACTTTCATACGTATACACATACAGATCTGCAATAACGATACTTTAAAAGCTAAAAGGAGGTTTTACAAAACGTATATACCGATCTCTTTATACTATCTATATACTAAACATTTTTTCCTCTTTTTTTTTATACCATAGAGATAAATAGATATATATTTAAAGGCTCGCTCATAACTATATAGATATATCTTTGGGTTTTCTCTTTGTTTATTTTTTTGGTTCTAGAATGAAGAAAAAAAAGTAAGAAAAAAAAGAGGCTCCTCCCTTGTTTCGCTAGCCACCTGATATACATTTTTCGAGGTGCAGTGGCCCCGAGGGCCTTTAATATATACACCTCGTAAATTTCTTACGGGCATCTTGAAAATATACGGTAAATCATTGGGTTTGCAGCTTCTCCTAATATCTCTTCTTTGATGCTTTTTCTATACCTGAACACGTACATATACGTACTATGTCTATATATATACACAGAAATACGTTTGGTTGGAAGATGGTGCTGCGCGACACCCTCGTGTGTTTCTTCTTTGTGCAAAGGATTTTGTACGAGTTCTTTTACTCTTTTCTCTTTCTCTCTTTTATACTCCGTTCGTATGTGTTATTTAAAGGGCCAAGATAGGGAGAGGACTCTTTTGCTTTTTTTATTTCTTTCTTTCTTTCTTTCTTTGCTCCCATGTGTATAATACGTACGTGCGGACTTTGGTTCGAGAAAAGGAGAAATAAGAGTTGAAAAAGAAAGAGAGAAAGAAAGAAGAAAAGAGTTGCTCTTTGAGAAAAGACCTTGCGGTCCTTCCTATAACTTCTCGAGAAAGGACGAGGAAGCGAGTTTTCGAATGCACCGGTTATTTTTTTTTTTTTTCAGTTTTTTTTTTCAAGAGGACTTTAAATTTATTTTTATATATCGCTGAGTATATTTGTTCAGCGGTTCTTATAACTAACATTTCTTTATAATCCAAACAATAATGATGACAAAGTGCTTTTTATTTCTTTTTCTTTTTTTGTTTTTTTTCTTAATGAAGAGAAAATAAAAAAAAAAGGTTTGATGCTCTTGAAAAACGTGAAGAAAACAACACGTCTCTAAAGTATACGAGACATATATATGAAAATTCGAAATAAGCATATTCGAATGAGTCTTCTCTTTCTCGAGAGCAACATACATAAGTATATGCAAAATAAGTTGGATGCAAACCGTATAGGTAGAAGACAAAGAAATTGCTTCACGACGTTAAAGAAAAAAAATGAGAACCAAAGTTTCAATTACAACTCTCAAGATAGAAAAAGACTAAGCGTGCAACAAGTAGTAAAGAAAAAAAAGGAGTAAAGTAAGAAAAAAATGAAGAAAAAAAAAGTAAGAGAACTGAAAACAACAAAAACTAATGAAGATTAATGAAGAGAGCAAACTTGAATATAAGCCTCTTCTCTCTCTCTCTCTCTTTTGCCCACATAAGACTTGTTTTATTAACGACAGAGTCGAAGAAGTATATAAGCATCATCGGTTTTACTACAAGGAGTATAAAAGCGTAAAGGAATCTCAAACGGGCTAGAGTAAGGCGACTTCATTTCTTTTTCAGCTTGCGCATGGAAAAAGAGAGAGAAAGAAGAGAGCACTCCTCTTTATATATACTACTGAGCAACATATAATACACACGACGAGAAGAAGAAGAAGAAAGAGAGAGAAAGCCACAGGGAGTAAAGCGGTACGGAATGTCGCGCAGAAAAAAGAAAATCCAGTCGCAACCACTCGTTTTCTTCTTTATTCCGTTCCCTTTCCACCTCCCTCGCTTGTTTATGTATCTATAACATTTTTTTTACTTTTTTTTTCACTTTATTTTACTACGATTTTATTAGAACTGGAGTTTCGCTTCTTTTTTTTTCTCTTAATTTTCAGGGTTTTTTTATAAGTTACTGACATGTCTATTCGGAAAAAAAGACTGCTTCAATTTTAACGATTTTTATTTTTTTCATTTATTTCTTTTGAGCGTGCAATATCCTTTGTTTGTAATATATATGTTCTTAGAGATTTAATTTTTAGAGCTTTTTATAAAAAAAATTGCTATATAAAATTAGTGCATTATTTTAAAAATTATTACGAAAGCAAATTATGAAAATAATTATAGTTGTTTATTCTTGAAAAATATAACATAAATTGACGTAGAAAATTATTTAATGCATTTAAAATTTAATATTTCGCATTTGATATAATTAAATTTTACAATATTCTAATTAAACGACAAATGTTTTCTTAACCATTGATAAATATTTGTTCAATTGAAACAAGAGTTTCTTACATTATCAATGTAAATACATAATTAAACGTCTCGAGATGTATTTACCTACTTTCAAAATGTGTATCCCGAGGTAAAAGAGAAAACTGTGGCGAAAAGTTAAAAATAAAAAAACAAACGATCGAAAATCAATTATTTGATTAACTAGAAATTCCAGTAGATAAACGATCGATTAGTTTTAAAGATTAAAATCTAAATAAATTGTGTTAGCAGAGCTATTACGAAATCGCTTCCTCTCTCTCTAATGTCCAGTTATATTACGAAAAAAAATAAAAAAATATGCAAAACAGCTAGGTTAAATAAATGTTTTATTTTAAAATAAAAAGATACATGAATATTTAATTGACTATAATTTATCGGCGAATAAGATTAATGTTTAAAAACTGAGGATATGTTAAACTAACCGTTTTATGATAAACGTATTTAATAGACTATTAATTTTTCGATTTTTTAATGATTTTACGTTTAGGTTTGTTATTTAAAATCCGCGAATATTAGCAAGCGATGTAAGGAAAACTTTACTCGGACTTCGTTGATACATTGAGGATACTGTTGGAGCGTATGTTTATGTGGAGAGTAAAGGATCAAAACTTTGCAACATGGGATGTTTCGATCTATTAAACCGATCCAACAGTGTTAAAATGTCTAGTTGTTTTTTAGTTATTGCTTTTGCAATTTTCTAATTTAATTGCTGTTTATCAATATGGTCATTATGTTACATTACCAATTTTGTTTAGATCATAGTCATCTTGATATTGAAAGCATGTTTTTTTTTTTAAAAGTAATGAATATGTTTTACTATTAGATTAAGACTTTATATGGTTCATCATTTACCGATTTTTACGATATTTTACTCTTAAAAGTTATATTTTTGAAATAAAATAAAATAAAATGGGACCAAATCATTAAAATTTTAGATCGTGTAAGTTTGAATTATTTTGAATGGAATTCATCTTATCGCTGGTTTATATTAAAAAATAAATAAACAGTGTAAATTTTAAAAATAATACTTCAAGTTTATGAAGATGTATAGCAGTAAATTAAAAAAAAAAATTGAAAAACTACTGAGTAAATTTATAAAAATAAACTCACCATAATTTTTAGCCATAAAAACGTAGAACGTTCCTTCGTATACATTTTCACCTTTCGAGGAAATTCATCAATCCAGCTTGTAACAACTGCAAAAAAAAGCACAGAAACTTCGTAGAAAATCTTGTTCTTTAGCTTCTCAGACAGATCAACTTCCGTACAACGAACTTCTCTCTCTCGGTTATAAAAACAAAACTTTTAACAGCACATAAAAATCTTCCTGATAAAACGCTCATAAAAAATAAGGGATAATACACAAGGAATATCACTTTTATTTACACTCAAAAAAACAACTAATATCTCTTCTTTCACAAATTATTCTCGTTTAATTTTTCAAAATACATAATCCGTTTGATTTTCATATTTTGGAGCATAACATACGATCGTTTGTTAAATTTATCTAAAAACATTAAATTAAAGCTCGAAAAATTAAAGAAAACACATGTTAAAAAGCTTATAAAAAATAAACAATAACACGCACTATAAATCTTAAAAAAAAATAAGACTGGACGCTTTTCGGCAGCCGTCAATTTACTAAAAAACCGCGCGGACGTACACAGGCCTCTTAAGATTTTCTTATATACGTATCTTAATCTCTTATGGGAGAAGCCAGTTTCTTTATACAGCTTCCCTAACGCGCTGCTGACCCACGTATACAACAAACCAATATATAAGATACTTGTGGCCGGCACTGGTCCACCATATAGCCAAGAGTAAAAAGAGTGAAAAAAATATATAAAGAAAGAGATAGATAGAGTTAGGAAGAGAAGGAGAAAAATTATACTTTTAAGCTATACGGTGAGACGGTGAGTTGTAGAAGGGAAAAGACGAAAAGACGAAAGAGAGAGAGGAGAACGTAAGGATATGTTCTCCAAAAGGGATAAAAAAGCCCGTAGCGAAAAGAGATGGAATTCATCCCTTCGAAATTCCCCGCGGCGCCACTTTACCTACAATCAAGCGCCATCTTAATCTTTTATGAACAACTAATTAATTATAAACTTATATGCATCTTTTTAATTAATATTATGATTTTTTTTATTTTATTTAAAATTTTGAATGATAAAAAGTATAAACTTCTAGAATTTTGAAAAAATTTAAGAAATTAATATTTTATTGATTTTTTACCAATTGAATTTTGTAGATTCTACATTATCGACTGTTGTGCACCGGGTTATTTGCTATATATATAACTATATATCATGAATGTGTTTTTGTAATTACAATTGTTGTAAAGGTTAGAATTGTATTAGAACGAATTCGTAATGTACAATTTGTAATTAAAAAAATACTAAAATATAATTTTTTATAAAACATGTCTACGAGATGGTAAGTCATTCTGATAATTAACTACTATAATATAAATTGTAATTACTGTAATATATTTTTAAAAACTTAACCTATACTTTAAATTTAAATGAAATATCTTTTAATATTTAATAAGAATATATGCAATTCAATGGATTTTTTAGGTATCCATTATATCAAAAAGGAAATCCACAGTTACGTGTATTTCTTCCAAATTTTTGGATGAAACTTGTCAAACCAACATGTGAAAATCATCGAAAAAATATAGTGGAGTTCCATTGCTCCATGGAAATGACAAGACACGATGTTAAAAGTTACTTAGAAAAAATTTATCAGGTGCCAGTTATTAAAGTTAACACAAGGATACAATTAGGTGAAATAAAGAAAAATAGAATTGGTTATGTAGTAAAACAAGACGATATCAAAATTGCATATGTCCAGCTGGTAAAAATAAATGTACTACTTTAATTCCACTTTAATTATAAATTTAACAAAGTTTTTTTTTTTATTTCAGCCAAGGTATGAATCTTTTGAATTTCCTAATTTATTCGACAATGAGATGCGATTGAAAGATAAAGAGAAAGAAAAATCAGAGATGCAAAAAGCTAAAGATGCTCATAAACAAAGAATAGAAGAAAATAAAAAATCACGACCAGGTGTACCTTCGTGGTATAGTTTATAAATTTTTAAGTTTTATAATTGTTATATATAATAAATAATATAATAAAGGTGAAAAATAGATTTATTTCAAGTCTTATTATTTTAATACATATTTAAATTTTTTTGATTTTGACATAGTCTGTAAAAACTTGAAATTTTAAATTATAAGTACAACTATTTATACCTTAAATTTAATTTAAGATTTTATACTTCTTTTACATTCTAAGTAAATAAACTTAAGAACTACTTTTTTTCATATCAAATTTGTAAACTAAACTTTTATACATTTTAAATTATGCGCATGTAATAAACATGTAATATTTATATGAAACTAACTAAATGTTATGAAATAATTATAAAATGTTCTCTAGTAAAAAATAATTATAATATTAAATAGTTTAAAGCTTCGAACCATTATTTTAACATTGATTACAGAATCAAACTTGTAAAAATTCTTAAAATTGTCCTTACAGATCTTGTTTAACAGCAAACTCGTTAAGCATGAATTCAAAACTCTTGCATTTGGGACAGTTGGTAATGTCAATTAAGAATGTTACCTATAAAATATAAACTTGTAAATTATAAAAATAAATTATGAATAGATATTTGTCAAACTTAAGTTACTAACCATATGATGTTTTGGACATTTGTATCTGACTCTTCCAAACATTATGTGTCCGCAGTTTAGACAAATGATATGTCTGTATGGTCGCTGACAAATACATTTATTTAATGGTAGATTATACTTTGCTATTCCTCTGCCTTTTATTACACTTTGAAAACTTTCAAAAGATTTTGCCAAATTTTCATTAGCTAAAATAAAATTTTATGTATAAATTCATTATATTTTTTTTACAAATATTACTCATATTTTAAATCTTTTTATTTAAAATAAAAATTCTTCTCAACATTTTAAGCAGATTAAATAAAAATAATAGTGTTATTAGACAAACATCTTGAACATGATTTAAAAAATACTGTTATATATTACCATGAGAGTTCTGTTTTATTTTTTAACAAATATTTTTCCATTTTTAATGTAAATTAAGATAATTAAAAAAATTAATTATTTATAGTTTATCAGTTTAAATACTTATACATTTTAAAATTCTAATTCAATTAATCCATTTCTTAGAATAATGTAAGAAAATCGAGATGTGTTAAAAAAAGTTAAAATACGTGAATCAATTACAAATTATTTACAAATAAATTATAAGTTAATCTAAAAACAAAATAAAATTGTAACAATGATCACTGTTAAATTTAATTTAATTAGCATATATTACTATGAAAACCATCTATAACACAAAAAAAATTTAGATGTTCCTTTGTTGTCAACGAGAAACGTTCGAAAAAACAAAGAAATTTCTCATTAACGTTAAATAAATTTAAAAAATTAACCAAAAAAATAAATAAAAATTTGCTAACCTTCTGGTAATTCACTTCCCATGTTTGTTAAATATATTCGTACTTTTTTTAAAAATTTAATAACTGTTTAAAGTGAAACGATCTTCACTCTTCAAAAGTAAGAAGTGCAATGCAATACAAGCCGGGAAAACGCGCAGACGAATGATCACTCGCCGGTATAAACACTGTATAGTATATAACCGATCGCAGAATTCGACGGTCAACGGTTGACTCAATATGTAAACATAAACTTATTCAACTTTTGTATATATAACATCGTTTATAAAACAAAGTCAAATTAGGTCTCATACTACAGTATATGTAGAGCAATTTTTGATTAATTTAAATCTATTGCACCTATGCGATTTCAAATGAGTTTTGAAAAATGTTAAATTTCTTCTCATTACTGAAGGTATTTACAAGTATCTCTATTTCAATTTCATTTTTATATTTGTTTAAATTAAATCATTTTTATTCTATTTGAAAAATAGCAGATGACAAAATCAAAATAGAAGGAATTTGACGTAATTAAAAGGCGCGCTAAACAAAAGTAATATAATTATTACATAAAAAAAATCATAAAAAAACCGCTTTACTTTGAACGAAAGTTCTTGGAAAGAATAATCATGGATGAAATTTCAAATATATTTCTTTTACTTTGCCTACATCAATATAGAAAAAGGTTTATTTTTATTAAGACGCAAAATATGAAAATTTATGAAATAATGAAAAAATATTTGAATATTAGTTTTATAAAATATAACATTTTAATTTGTAAAATTTAAAAGATCCATTATGGATATGATAATAGTACATTGAAAGCGTTGCCATAGACGCGTATTGATAAAACTTGAGTTTAACTCTTTGTGGGCATATTAAACTTCTTTAAGAAAAAAAAATGACGACTGAAAACAAACGGGTTAATAATTCTTCAACTATTTACGGCAGGTACGTATTTCGCATAAATTATTTGCAATCAATTCGAACTTATGAAAAATTTATATGTTTTATGTATTTATTACAAATACCCAACCGTTTCAACTGAATTCTCATTCTTAACATTGATATTAATTTGAATTTTACTGTAAATTGAATATATATAAATAAATTTTTAATTTCAAAATATTAAATTGTATATAATATTTGAGGGTTCCAACTGTCGTACCAGATAAGATGAAGGTTTCATTTTGCACAGACATGGACAAATCGGTGATAGTTTATAATTTCGAAAAAAGAGGATGGACACAAGTTGGGCCTGAAGATGATTGGAACTTTTATTGGTACAAACATTAATATAAAATAAATATTTCAACATTAAATTAATCAAAATAATTGAAAATTAATTATTGTATAACAGGGCAATGACACAGTCTTGTCGAAACATTTTTAGCGTCGAAACTGGTTATAGAATGGGCGACAATCAGTAAGTTTTTAAATTAACCCTTGTTTAAAAAATTAGAAAATTTCTTTTCTTCTAACTTGGTAAAATTATTATTTTTAGAACTATAAATCACTTTCCAAATCATTACGAATTAACGCGAAAAGATCTTCTTGTAAAAAATATTAAAAGGTATCGTAAAGACTTGGAGCGCGAAGGCAATCCTTTGGCCGAAAGAGGCGAAGGTCCTGGAAAATACCTTCATCTTGATTTTATTCCAGTAACTTTTGTTTTGCCAGCAGGTAATTTAATTTTTTTTATACATTGACTTGAAAAAGTTAATTTTTCTATATGTTCGATATATTTAATTTTATGAAATAAGATTACAACATGTTTGTTGAGGAGTACCGAAAAGCGCCTCAAAGCACGTGGATAATGAAACCTTGCGGAAAATCTCAAGGAGCTGGAATTTTCTTAATAAACAAATTGAGCAAACTTAAAAAATGGTCAAGAGAAGCAAGAAATCCATTTAATCCTAATCTCAGCAAAGAATCTTACGTTATATCTAGGTAATATAATGCTGAAGTTTAAACAAATTTTTATTTTTACATTTAATTCAAGTAATATTTTTTTTATTGTAACAATAAAAATCAAAAAAAGAAACATTATTTTCAGATACATTGATAATCCACTTTTGATAGGTGGAAAAAAATTTGATCTACGACTTTACGTTTTAATTACTTCATTTAGACCGTTAAAAGCATATTTATTTAAGTTAGGTTTTTGTCGCTTTTGTACTGTTAAATATGACACTAGTATGCAAGAATTGGATAATATGTATGTTCATTTAACTAATGTTTCTGTACAAAAACATGGGGTAAGATTTTAATTTTATAAAAAAACTATTCTAAAAATGTGAAATTTCAATAATTATAAATAAAAAAAAAATTACAGGAAGAATACAACAGTTTGCATGGAGGCAAATTAAGTGTTCAAAATTTACGTTTGTATTTAGAGAGTACCAGAGGGAAAGCCGTAACAGAAAAATTATTCTCTAATATTTCTTGGTGTATAGTTCATTCATTGAAAGCCGTAGCACCGGTTATGGCAAACGATCGGCATTGTTTTGAATGTTATGGTTATGATATAATCATTGATAATAAATTAAAACCGTGGCTGATTGAGGTTTTATTTTTTAATTAATTTTAAGAAGTTTCATTATTTATTTAAACTGTATTACTGAACTTATAAAATTTAATATTATTTTTAGGTAAACGCTTCTCCATCCTTAACGTCGACGACAGTTAATGATAGAATTTTAAAATATAAGCTTATTGATAATATTGTTTCTGTAGTATTACCTCCAGACGGTGTTCCAGAGTAAGTTCCATGATTAATTTTTTCAATGAGTTTAGAAAGGCGTAGGAAATATAACTATCGTAATTATTATTATTTTACTAAAATTGATATTTATTTATTTTATTAGTGTAAGATGGAACAAGTGTCCTACGCAAGAAGCAATGGGTAATTTTGAATTATTGCTAGATGAAGAACTTGCAGCACAAGAAGAAAGGGAAAATCCTAATAAATTTAAAAGTAAATTAAAATAAATAAAATAATAAGTTATCTTTGATAAGAAAATTTATTTTAAAAAAATTGTAATATTTCTGGTAATAAAAAGTAAAGTAATTTTTTACACAATACAATGAAAGATATCTTTCCTACTAAACATGTTTTGAATTCTTACAAATTTAATTTTAAGTCAAATTTTATTTCTCAAATTAACATTTCACATTTCATAATACTGAAGTTTGCACTTGAATCTTACAAAAAACAATAAATACTTGATATTGTTTAAACACAAATTATACATAATACGCAAAATATTTTGATATTGTTTAAACACAAATTATACATCGTACACAAAATATTTAAATTTTTCTATTTAAAATCTAAGCTTCATAATCATAAGAACACAAATAATTCTCTTACTTTTATTTCATTAAGTAAAATAAAGCATTTAATCTTCATTAAATACTAAATTTGGTCATATCTATATGGAAAACTAAATGTATTATTTTAATGTAATTTTTTCCCGTCATATAAATTTTCAAGAAAATTACAGTCAATTCTTAAACAATTAAAAAAATTTATCCAACTAATTAGTTTCTTAAATTTATAGAATCAAATAACATTTTCTCTGATAGTTTCTTTTCCATTTGATTCAGTCCAAAGCCAACATTGGATCAATTTCTTCAAGCTTATCACTACTAACTTTACAATGATGGCAATTATTAATATCATAAAGGAAGTTCACCTAAAATAAATTTAAATATTTATTTGAAATAAAAAAAAATTATTTACAATAATTAAATATGCGATTGAATGTATTACGAACCGTCGGATGTTTAGGACATGTTTGACGTACTCTACCAAACAAAATATTTCCACAATTTGTGCACAATATTTTCGTTCTCGGTCGTTGGCACCAGCATTCAAGTTTGGAAAAATAATACTTGATACTACGTGGATCTTCTGCTTTGACTTTGTTCTTTTCGTTAATCTTAACCACATCTTTATATAATAATTAATTAATTATAATTTATTGTATTTATTTTTCAATTAAAATTCATTTATGTTATTAATCAATAAATAATTTCAGTAAATGCAATGAAATAAGAAAAAATTTCAAATTTGAATTAAATTTAACAATTATGTAAAACAATTTTTTATGAAAAATATTAAAATATACAAAAATACCTTTCAAATCTAGACCCATTTTTTGAAGAATTATATCAATCCGGTTATTCGTCACAGATAGGTTTTTCGTGCACAGAGATGCGATATTGATGCTTTGGTGAAGAAGAACAGACTGAATTTAGATTTCACAAATAGTTTTACTAGTAGCATTAGTAACTAATAAATTTCTTAAATTTTAAATTACAAAAATAAAAAAAAAGAATGGGGCTTAAGAAGGTATATTATATATAAAACAAATGCGAATTTTAACTGAATATTTTTGAAGGCAGGTACGCGCATTAAACAGTGAAAAAATATTTGCAGGGATGCTTGTATAGTAATAAAATTTATGATTTAATATTTTTAAAAGCTACCATACATTTATTACAAACCAAAATTTAACTAAATAAATACTTGTAAACCTTTTCAAACGTGCTCGAAATTCCAAATAAAAGATTAGTAAATATTTTTATTAAAAAATAAAAAACCTTAAGCTCACTACACTGAACTTCCAATAGACAGCAAATAGATGTTGGAGCTTTGATCGTTACTTTCGATACTGAAATACTAAGGCTTCAAGGATCTAAATGTAAACAAAACACAAAACAAAGTATACTAAAGTAAAATACTTTCTTTTGTTTTAGTAAAATTTAAAATTGATAATGATTCCGAAAATAATATTATTTCAAAATTGTAGAAATATTTTTATAGGATATAGAATTGATTCAACAAATTTTGATAGATTTAAAATATCTTAACAAAATTTTTTTTTATTTGTTCTGTACAAATATTTTACATGAATAGGTAGAACGCGATACATTGATATGAATTTAAAAAAAATATAGAGGTGTCAACGTCAGTCTTACGACACTAAATAAGAATACATTTACATTTTTTTCATTTTTTTTTATAACAGTGCAAAAAGTTTAAACCTCAATTGGCAGTTAATAGTACATTCTTAACATTTTCTTAATTCGTTGATACACAAAAGTGCATTATTGATAATTTTTTTATTTTTTAATTAATTTAAAAAAACAACAGTTTTTGAGCACGCGTCGTTTAGCATTTATTACAAATCGCAAAGTTATGGCACGACAAGTGTGATTCTCATCACAGGAACAATATTTTTTTTCTTCTTTAAAGATATGGATACATCTTTCATTTATCAATAATAGAAATTTTTTAAATTATTTTTTCACTTATAAAATATTGCTTTTAAATAGTTAAAAATTACAAAAAGTTTATAACTTATTGAATTTCATGAATAAAATCCTATTCACAAACAATAAATAAGTTATTTCACTATTTGGTCAATGATCGCAAATTTAAAAGAAATAGATAAATACACAGCTTGAAAAATAATATAATGAATTTTTAAAAATAATTTTACAGTCTATTTTTATTAATAAATATAAAGACAGTCATATCTTGGCATAAATTTACGCTATTAGTCGTGCATTAAATGAAAATGTAAAAGTGCAAGTAAACGCGTTATCTTTTAAAAAAGCTACTAGGATTTCACGCGTTTTAAATGAAACTTTTTTCGAATAAAAATTGGAATGACATTGCAATATTTGCCAAAGTAATTTCCTGTTGTCCAATCAATGGACTTTATTGATTAATTTACACTTAGTTACTTTAATACTCTTGTAGTTCTTCATTTTTCGTAACACACCTCTATCATTATATTTACTTATTCTTTATCCATAAAATAATTTTTTAATAGATAGTTCGATAACATAATTCGTTGTATTCAAAACTTAAATTTTTTTTACAAAACAATCAAAAGTTTTGAATTTTTTAAATTCATTGTTAATTCTTCAACACATTAACAATTATTACTTTCTGTTTTACTAATTAGTCATTATTTTTTCAATATCTTTAATTTATAAAGATAAATTTTGTTTGAAGTTACTTTTGTATTATAAGCTTGTTTAATGTTTTCGATTATTAATAAGTTTTATTTTATAAACATTTCCAAAAATTGTAGTAATTTTTTATACTATATTTCATAATAATTAATATATTATGAAAAATCATCACTTAATGAAAAAAAAGTATTTTTAATGCAGCCTTTGGTTAAACGCTATGTCATTTTAAGGAACATAAATAATGCATATACGTTTAATGGTAATTGTATAACTAATTATAACGAAGTTTTTGTATAATGATGTGATAATATATTTTATATCACAAATAACAGAACATAGATAGACGGTTTCGATCCCAAAATCAATATTATTTAACAATATACATGTTATAAAAAACAACAATGATAACTTTTCGTCATTATGTCATATCATAATGATAATAATACATTAAAAATGAGTTTTAAGAAGTTTTTTTGTTTAAAACATTTTTTCAGTTTTTCAAACTCAAATTTCGTTTGTATTATTTGTTTATAAAAAAATTCACTAAAGTTTTAAAAGTTGTCACTGATTTTGGGATCGAATATATTAACTTAGATTAAAAAATAATGTCATGTACAAAAGTTCTTTTCTTTTTTACATTCTTACAATAATTTTTTTTTCGCCTTTAAAATTGCACAATCACACGTTTCTATGTACAGAAAACCATGGAAGCTAACCATGATTATATTTAGGCACAGTGGCTATTGGACTTTGTACATGGGGCTATCGGTAATTTAACTTAGAAATCGAATATTTGCACTTATCGAACGGCAAGATTATTACCATTCACGACAATTTAAGCTCGCATTTTACTCTTATGCAATAATTAATCACATTATGGCAAAATATGTCAGTCAGTGCGAGATAATTTCTATGATTTACAGGCAGCTTTTCCGAACAAAGCAATAGTCTTGCTTTTATTTTATTTAAAATAATAAAATAATATTAAATTTTTATTTTTATAAGACTCAAATAAAATTAGTCAAAACGTAAAACGCAACCTTTCGGTCTAGTAAAAGTCTAGTCTTTAACAACTTAAAATATTTTTTCAGGCAATGGTGTATTTCCCAAATCAAAATTTAAGGATTCAACAAATATATACATTATTATTATTACAATATACGAGTAAAACAATATAAGATTTTAAATCAAATTTTGCTTTGGGAAAAACTATGCGAAACTAACTTAAATTGTTCTTCTAAATAATAATTCGTAATGAACATACGAAAGTATTTACATACAGACTTGTATAAAAAATTGAAGGATAAAGATAAAAAGTATCTTTTCGTTGTGAGTAGTTTTTTTCTTTCATTTTTCAAGAAGAATCGCCAGACGCAGGCGATTCAAGGTACAGGCGATGGAGGCGGCGGTAAGGGACTGAAGTAGGTCGACGACCTCGAGCTCGGCGACGGCGGGCAGCTGATTGCCGTGTCGCTCTGATATACTGATCTCGGGGTCGGAGGTGGCGGAAAGGGCTCCCCAGCATGACCATACCTAAATCGCGGCATCGCCGGATAATTACTATCTGATTCGTCACAGACATCTGTACTACAAGGCGTTGGTGGTGGTGGCTGATTGATCATCCTATAATTACGATAGGGCCGATAACGTGAGGCATTGCTGCTCGAACAACGTGTCGAGTTAGCTGTAGTGGCAGGGCTAGGTGGTGGATTAAGCGTTTCCTGAGGGTAACCCCCTGCCGAGCTACCATGAGTCGAACTCGATGCACCTAAAACAATTGTATGTTTACAAAATGATTAATCATTGAATTCTTCATGTATTTTATACCATAGTAAACAATGATTATTCACATAGAGAATATTTGACTTTATTGCTGTTGGTATATTTTTATATTTAAATAATAAGAATAAATTTTAAGTTTTTCATGAAATTGAAAATTTAACAGTTAAAGCAATATTAAATTTAAATTAATATTAATAAAAAATGAAATAATAAGGAAAAACGATAAATAACTTACAGTAGGAAAATCCCGTAATATGACTTCGGTCATAGCTGGAACTAATGCTACTGCCGTTTAGTGTAGACATTCTGACAGCCATTCCAGGTTTGAGATCTTTCCTACCGTTCTTTTGAGAAAGCATTGGTTTAGCCATTCTACAATTTTTGGGCGAAAGTGGATCGCCTGCAGAATCATGTAAAATATCTGGCAATTCTTCATTGCCACCAAGACGACGTCGACAATAATAAAAACCAAGAACTACTAAAGCAGTTGCAGCCATGAGAACGAGTACGGCCACAACATAGGTGCTTTTACCAGATTCAAGTGAATGATCGACAGCTTGACCAGCTTCCCAGCCATCACAGAGTGCTGCAGTTGATATACAAACACCGGTACTCGTACATCGATATTGACCTGGTCGACAACAATTTACTTCGTCTTCGCCATTACTGCATTGAGCTGTTCCATCACAAACCCAAGCGTTGTCTGAAATATTTTCAATACAATTATTAATTAAGAAAAAAATATATAATTTTATTTTACAAAATTTAATTTATAGTTATATTTATTAAAGAAAATGATTAAGTTATAAAATTACCAATGCACTGGCCATTGTGGCATTCAAAATACAAATCTCGATTGCAAGGAGGACATCCAACTTCGTCACTACCATCAGAACAATCTCTTTGACCATCACACTTCCACGTAGCTGGTATACAATCTTTGGAATCAGCTGATTTGGATGTCAGACAAGTAAAGTGATCTACTCCACAAGTAGGTGCTATCCTACAATTTTTTCCATCATCCGAAAGAACAAGAGATTGAGGACACGAACATCTTGCAGTTGTACCTGCTCCAATACAAATATGAGAACAGCCACCATACTCATGTAAAGGACTACAAACGTTTGATTCCATTGCAAGGTTACTTGGCATTCTTACAGAAACTAAATCTGTTAGAGCACGATTGGTCATCACAGTCCTTCTGCCAGATCCTGTTGTTTTGTCAACTCTTTCAACTGCCTGACTATCTCGATCGAACCTATTGAATACATTATAAAATAAATAATATATTTAATATATTAAGAATTTTTTTAAATAAGAAAATATAATATACAAATAGTTTAATTTACCAATAAACACTATCAAAAAGTACAGCTAGATGGACAACTGATCCCTGAACTGCGGCAACTAGAATACGTCGATTAGCTCCATTGAGCTCAGCGAATTCAATTTGCCTACTATGTGCCCAAAAAACAAGATTAGAAGTAGTATCAACAGCCAAACTTGTTGGTGATTCTAAGTCTGAAGCAATAACAACTCTATCTTTTCCATCCATCAAACTTTGCATAACGCGCATTTTTTCGCCAACATCAGTCCAAAAGAGCAATCTCTTTTCTGGATGTAATGCAATATTTCTTGGTTTTTCACCTTCACCTTTAACTACAACTCCCAAAGTTGAATCACTGTCTAACCTTGTAACGTTAATAGCATCATTCATTGAACATGACCAAAAAAGCAAACGACCAAGTGGATCAAGTGCTAAATCAAAAGGATGACCTGTACCACCAGGAAGTACTACTACTGCGTGTGTACGGTTTTCTAAAGCTTTGCGAATGGATGAGGTGCGTCCATCACCTGTACGAATCCAATAGATGTATTGACTAATTGGATCATACTCGATAGCACGTACATTCTTTAAACCTTGAACGCGGAGTGTTACGTCGGGACAATCATTCGTATCGGGTAGAAAGCGGCCCATTATATTTCGAAAACTATATACCATAAAATTTTTCGGAGCTGTAAAATAAAAATAATATTTTCTTACAATCCAAGAATATTTATATAATTTATGCAAATTGAAAATGTTCCAGAATTTAGAAACTTGAATTAAAATTTCTGTACTTACCAACGCAAGTTTTATTGTCAGAAGAAAGAGTATAATGTGTTGAACAGGCACACTTGTGACTTTTTGAAAGACCTCCGCTGTTTCCGGGCAAAGCTATACATAAATGACTACAGTCACCATTATTAAGAGCACATGTATTCCAACCAGGTTGCCTAGTTTTATGAACAACTAAAAGATCTGTAACCGATTCTAAATTATCGTGTATTTTCGTTCGATTTCCTCCAGATGTTTTATTAGCACGCTCGATATCGCCCGTATTCCAATCTGTCCAATAAATGTATTCTTGATATTGAGTAATACTGAAAGGATAGCCAATTTTTTGAGTAATTATTGGTTTGCGTTTTTTAGTTATTAAATCATAACTGTCTATTGCTGGAGTAAAAAGATCAGCCCAGAAAAGACGTCGAGCTGTATGATCGATCGTTAGGCCATTAGTACGGCCAATATCAGATAAAATAACTTGTCGATGTGACCCGTCTAACCAAGCTCGTTCTATGGCACCAGTGTTTGCCCATTCTATCCAGTAAATAAATCTAAAAATTAAAAGATAAATTAGCTTTTCACTTTATTTATAATTTTATCTTTGACAATTATTTTTATTAAAAATTAATCGATCAATATTATTTTAAATATATTTCTTACCCTCTTTCTGGATCGAGTGCGAGACATCTTGGCTCGATAAGATCTTGCCAAATCAGCACTCTTCTACTATAACCCTCAAGATGGACAACTTCAATTCGACGTGTGCCAGTATCACTCCAATAAAGATTATGCGCGATCCAATCAATAGCCAATCCATCGGGTGTCTCCAAACCAAGATCAACTACTTTTTCGACCTCTGATCCATTCATAAAGGCACGAGTTATAGTTTTCAGTTTTACGTCTGTCCAGTAAATACGATTATCAGATATTTCAAAATCGAGAGCGCTGAAAATTGAATTTAATGTTTAATTGATATTAATTATTTTTATCAAGTATTAACATGTTTATATACTATTATATTAACGTAAATTACCTTGCATCTTTTATTCCTGTAATAGGTATAATATTATCGTTGTTAGCATTTTCAATACTGGTCCTTCCAATTTTATCTTTTCTCATAAAAAGTAAAAACGTTTCTGGTACAACGCATGTTTTCAGATCTTTGGTAAGCTCGTAACCAATTTGACAAGCGCAAACATATTTATCATCTGGACGATTTAAACATAACTGGCTACACCCTCCATTATTTTTCGCGCATAAATTAGTACCATTGGGCTTTCCTCGATGTACAGCTTTAAGACCCATGACGTTTGGAAATTGTTCAACGATTATTTCTCTTTCACCGCCAGTTAATTTATGCGCCCGATCGATGCTTCGTCTTTGCCAATCTGTCCAGTACAAAAAGTCTCCTAATAAACTAAATCCAAATAAATGAGGAAGATTTTCTGTAATTACTTCTCTGCGATCGGTACCATCCATATTGCAGACCTGAAATAAGAACAAAATAATTAGCATTATTTTATGAATTCTAAAAATCGAATGACAGTAAAATAAAAGGATAAAAACCTCGATTTTATCAGTTTTAGCATCACACCAGTACACCTTCTTCCTTTCCAAATCAAGAGCAATGCCATTAGGCCAAATAATATCTTTTGTAATTAACAAAGTTCTCTCTGTACCATCTAAATTGCTTCGTTCAATTTTTGGCTTTTTATCATCCCAATCAGTCCAAAACATCCAGCCAAGTTCAAGTGCTAAAGATATTGCTCTTGGTTCGCCTAAATCTTCGTGTATCAAAACTTTTCTATTAGTACCATTTAATCTAGCAACTTCGATACGATCGGTACCCGTATCAGTCCAATATAAATTTCTAGCTATCCAGTCAACTGCTATTCCATCTGCACTCTTTACTTCCGTTGTCAAAATATCTTGTTGTCCTGTGCCATTTAAATATGCTCTAAAAAAAATAAACATAACATATTAATTCATTTTAATAATTGAAGACATTGTATTTGTTAAAAATTAATTGTATTTTTATTACCTTCTAATAACATGAGCTTGTTCATCAGTCCAATAAAGCATCTCATCTACAGGATCAAAATCTATAGCGATGGCATGTTTAATTCCAGTAAGCGGTAAAACGAAATTAGTATAATCCGGCGAATCCAACGAGATCATACTAATTTCATTTCTTTGAACAATAAGCAGTAATTCTTGAGGACCTTTAGCACAATTATACTCATCGATAAGCTTCACTCCCGTTGGACAAGCACAACTGTAACCTTGCGCTTTGGTACTGCTCAATAAACAAAGATGAGAACAATTGCCATTATTATTTTTGCACGGATTATTAATTGCAGGCGGTTGTCTTCTGGCATCCCAAACTTCAATGTCACCGGGTATATATTCACCGTGAAATAATTCGCGTGGTCTAGCGTTAGGCGATCTTAAATCTAACGTATGTATACACCACGTGCGCCAATCGGTCCAATAAAGCCGCTGATCGAGATACGTTATGGCAAACGGATATTCTAAACCTTCGCTGACGATTTTTCTTCTATTACGACCATAATAATCCATAACTGCTATGAATTTGTATCTACCGTCTACCCAGTAGACAAGATTATTTTCATAATCAATCGTTAAGCCATTAGGCCAGAATATGTCGTCGGAAACAATAACGCTTCTACTGCTAGGATCACCGTCCATCGATGCGCGTTCGATTTTTGGCACATCGCCCCAGTCTGTCCAAAAGAATATACTTTCCATTGGCACTAGTGCTATTGCACGCGGTTGATAAATATCCGTCCAAAATAAGACTTTTCTCTCGCGACCGTCTATACTCGTTACTTCTATGCGATTCTTCTCACCGTCTGTCCAATACAATTTGCCTGTGTACCAATCACAAGCCAAACCGTCTGGTGATATAAGACTCGAGTTCACCACTGTTATTGGATCCTATAAATTAAAAGTTCATTTTTTTAGTATTTAATTAGATTTAAAAAAATTATTAAAAGATATAAGACAAAAAATGGATGGATCAGATTTTTTAAAATATTAAGTTTAGTATAGATTCTACACGTGCCTAACAGTGTGGCTATCTCCTGCGGACAAGTTAATGTTGCGCAGTATATACGCTCTCTAGGTTTGTCCGCACGAGATAGCCACACAGGTGCCTAAGATCAAAATCCCTATTTTGAATAATCTAATACCAATTTTCAATCAAAGTATTGTTTTATCAAATATACATTATACCTAGCAAAACATATATGTAAATGATAATTTTTGATCATGAAATAACTTTGAACTAAACATTTTTTAAGGTTTCAATAATAATCGTCAATGTAATACCATTCAAAATAAATTTTATAAATTTAATTCAATAAAAAAAGTAATAATTTAGAATTAAATCTATTTATTTCATGTATTTATATACAAGGTGTAAATTTATAACAATTTCGCCCGAATAGTTCTTTATATAGCATTTAATAAATATACGAGTTTTGGCAATGCAAAGGACATTTCTTTAGGGTATGAATAGAAAAAAAATGCAGTTCATAATATAAAATTCCATTGAGCAGTTATTATAAGTTACTAATAATACCTTCTATAAATCATTAGCAGTACATCATTTTATATGAAACCTTAAACAGGTATATTTTAATATATGTATTTTCACCATTTTTTCGAGAATTTCATAAAATTGTATAAGTTCTTTTTGATAAGGTAATAATGATGTTACCTGAGTGTATGTGCCGTTGGTGCGTACACATTGTATTAGCTCAAGTGCACTATCAGACCAACAAACAAGTCCACGCTCATAGTAGAAATCAAGAGTCACACCTTCTGTCAGATCTTTAACAATCGTTGAAACGACTTTGTTCGAGCGTGATACATTTGCCACTCGGATGTCCTTGTTCGTGGCAAATAGTAATGTTGGCGAACCTAAAATTTCAAAATATCACATTAATAATATGTTTAAATAAATTTTTTTTTATTAATTTACTATTGATTTTTATTTTTAAGCTCAACAATTACTTTTAAAGATCAGACAAAATTTTCCGTATTTGATTATTTATGTAAAATAATATTAGTTTAAAAAAACAAATACATGTTTTTTCTTGTGAAATCCAAGTATTGTAAGAATATAAATGGCAAAATTTTACTTTGTGTGATTTTTAAAAAGTTTACGATTTACGAAAATTTTATTGAGAAATAACAGACGAACGTATTTATTACGTACATCAAATTTTTTTTTAAATTAAAATTTACAATTTAACAAGGATACAAATAAACATGCGATTAAAAAAAAACGAAAATTCTCATTTTAAATAAAAATCTATTTGGTTCTAAAATATTTTTCTTTTTTACAGCTTGAACATTAATTTAGTATTTTACGATTGCATCTGCTTATTATCAATATTTATTTTCTTTTACTATAATCCAAAAGCAATAGATACTAAACATACACGCAACATAATTATCATAGTTTGCTAAACCATATTGTTATCCTTAAACAAGCTAATCTTATTTGTAGATAATAATTCTTAATGCCAAGTACAAGCTTTACAATCTTAAAAAAAACTTTGAAATTAAAAAAGAAAATAAATTTCGTAGTTAATATGCTTAACGTTTGTTTGTTTATATGCTTATTTGTGCACTGCTACAGATATACAATCGTGATATACAACACATGTATGTATATATAAGAGCTAAAAAAGCGCGGTCCTTTTTTCTTTCTTTTTTTTCTCTTCTCTTTCTTATCGTTGTGTCCCGTTTACCTAAAGACGCGCTTTCTTTTCAAGTTCGTTGCATTATGAAACTTGTCGGCATTTCGTACAAAAGTGCCGCTTCTTTATTCCTCGGTACTTGCTTACGCAACTCGCGCGTATGATAAATTTCATTTTAATAAAAGCCTTTCCTTCCTCGCACGATTATTATCCACAAGCATCTTAAACTCCTATAAAAGGATTTTAAAATAAACATTAATAAAAAAGGAGAAAATTAATAAGTGCTGTTCTTATGCGTTATCATAATACGTTTATAAGGACTTTGTGAAACAACAGTTTGCGAGAAATAGCGAAGGCCTCTTTTTTTCTTCTTCGTTTTAAAAGGAAAAATAAGGAAGGAAGTGTAAATAAAAAGATTGTACGTCAAAGCTTTATATATAAGACTCGATAAGGTAAAAGGCGTTTCAAGAGTGATTCGACGCCCTTAATCGGCATCGCTGCGTATACCAGTAGCTTTATAGTAAAAGGTACATACAAGCATGTATATATATGTATTGCGGCTCTTTTTAAACGTCGCTTCCTTAATTAGTTCTCCCCGTGCTGCTGCTGGTGGTGAGCGACTGCAACGCGCGCGCGTGTGTGTATGCGGTGCGGATTAAACAAAAAGCGTTTGGTTTTTACTGCTTATATATACATGCCGGCACACTATTTAAACCTGCAAACGCGCAAAGATTCAAAAGGCCTTTTTTTTCTTATTTTTATTTTTTTGCTTTCTTTTTTTTTGGGTTCTTTAATGCCAAAGCGCATTGAGAAGACTTCGATGCGTGCATGTGCAATGCTTCATAATAACGTTTCTTCGAGCTTTTTCTCTTATAAATGTGTATATATGTACTACTATTACAAAAGTTTGTTCGTGTCTCTCTCTTATTATTGTCGTGATTTTTTTCTTCTTTTTGTTACAAGGATTTCTTTTCTTTTTCTTGTTTTTTGTCATTCTTTTAAGTTTCCTTTTTTACTTTTCCGACTTTTTTTTTTCTTTTTTCACTTTCATTCACTCAAGTTTCATGAATGAAATTGAGTTTTATTCTAGGTCAATTTTATACTTACAAATAGTAAGTGAATAAGATCATCAATTATTCATTGGATATGTTATTCTACATTTATGGTGGATTTGAAGGTCATTCATGTTCTATTTTTTTATCATTACAATTAATCATCTGGATACTCATAAAATTCGAATAAAATTCATTTTAAATTTACCGATGAATAATTGTATGAATAAATTGCAATAACAATTAAAAATAATACTCTATAAATATTACACTGAAAAAAATAGAATCTAGAACCAATGAGAATCCGCTTGGTGGTAGAAGATTTTCGTTTTGTTTTAAGCCATAGTAGAATTCCGCTTGACTCAAGAGTAAAATCTGCTTGAATGATATCGACTTCCTTCTAATAGATATTCTGCTACCACCTAGCAGAAATATTTTTTAAGCAACTAAACTTCAATATGATGAATATTCATCTTGATTATAGTTATTAGGTACAACTAGATTTCTATTTGATTCAAGAACTAAGAATCAAATAGATTTTTCCTCTTACTCCTAGATTCTATTTTTTTCAGTGTACGTAGTTCAATTATCAAGAGCCACGTTACGGAAAACTTATTTCGTTCAGTAACGTTCTAAAACGTTACCCCTCATAATTTTTGCATTTATGAATGCAACCTAAAAATTTAGTTGCATAATATTTAACAATGCCAGAGTTGTTTCTAAAATTTTTATTTTAAATGTCATTATTCATACTTTGTGTCTATTACCCTTTCAATTTTATATTCAACGATTGTTGCTTCGGTGAAAAATAACCGATTTCTCAATATATCTTAGTTTTCCTCAAATGTACTTTCACAAATGATAAATTCAATGAAATTCATCACTTGATTTAGAAAACGTAAGAAAAAAATATTTTGATTCTCTATTGTATATCATATAGCATTAGTATAAAAGAAAAAGAGAGAGGAGAAAATTTATCTTCTCTCGCATATATGCAGTTGCATTAATCTTATTTCCCAACTATCCACCCTCGCTTTACTCAAGGAGACTTCGACTTTTAGGACAGAGTCTAATCAAAGCTCTCGTAAGAAAGGTTTTTTTCGTTTAATAATTTTCAGAAAAAATTTTTATAATCGATAATTATATTTGTAATTTCAATCATATTTTATTATTTAAAAAAAAATATCTGAAATTTATCATTATTATTGTTCTAACCGTAAAAGTTTTAATAAATTTTTTAATTATATTTTTTATTTTATCAATGACATTTCATGTTTTTGATTTATTTAAATTCCTAATAAAATAATCTAGAATTTCATTTTCGCGAAAAGCTAGAACAATAATTTTTTTTCTCTTCAATTTGATAAAGGATCTCATATATTAAAAATTTTTATGAAATGCTGTATAACTCATGCTTTTCTTCATATTTATCTGAAAATTTTCTATATTTTTATTAAAGACGCAGAAGCCAGCTTAAAGCTGCGGTCTTTTACATCTAAACAGACGCATACAAGTAACAAAACACAACAAACACACCCATATCTAACTACACATTGTGAGGCAAACATCACACGTGCCGCTTAATAGTGTGGCGATCAAGAATAAGCAAGAGCTTTATAGAATATATAGACAAGGTTAAAAAATAAAAAAGAAAGAAAAAAAAAACACACACCACAGCAAAGAAAGAGAAAGAAAAGAGAGAAGGTACTTCCGTCGAGGCTTGAAAAAAAGGAGGGAAACGTTAGGGGGTATATAAGCTTCTTTGAAGACTTCCCGACGATATTACAAAACACTTTGCAAAAGTAGACGACTACGACGACAACTATACAAGGATAGCTATAGTTTCTTCACCTCATTATGCACTTTAACGCATTATTATTCTCTTTGCGCCTTTACCTCGCGTACACATATATATACATAAACCTTGTAAAGCAAAAGCAAAAAAAAAATGTACTTTTAAACAAGAAAAGGATAAAAAATGAGAAGAGTATTTATAAGCTCTCATTCTCTCCTTAATTTTCGCACGCGCGTGCTTTCTTTTGCACACCTTCCATAAAAATCCTTTTATATACGTATGTATTTTTATATGCATATAATATGAATGTAATATTTGTTTCATCTTCTTCTTTCTTTCAACTTTTCATTCTATTCAAGTGAAACCTCGTTTTCGGACCCTCGGACGTATACTGGCACAAATACACGCACACGCGAGTGTGAGAGAGAGAGCCGCACTTAAATAATAAAACGTGTCATAATACCTTTCAACGAACGCGACGACAAACAACACACGCATATGCAGAGAAGGAGAGAGCATCATTTGCGAAGAAGAAATTCACAAAGGCTTTACATATGTTTCTTTTTACAAACTTGGATATAAGATAATTAGATTATTTTTTCTTAAAATTTAACTTTTATTTTTAAAAGTAACTTAGAAATTCTGAAAAATGGTTATTCTGTATCTAAATGTTTTGAAAAATTGTATTTTTTTATTTCTTTCAGTTTTTGGTTTGTTTTAAATTTTCTAGCAATTATCACACATCAAGGATTGAGCAAGATATGTACCTAGTGGCTAGTGTAAAAAGTTTTTTTTTTATTTCTCTCTTTTAAAACGTTACTAAATTGCCTTAATTTAAATGATGAATAATTTTCGAGTTAATAAATACAAATATAAATTCGCATACGATCTATAATTGTCGAATCATTAACACTTCAATAAAAAGATTTATACATTCATAAAAAAACTTAAAAAAAAAAAGACCATTAATTCGTATAACAAGGAACATTTTATAATGTTATACATACATAGGTATAGTTCATATAAAAAGCAAAGCCCCAATTACTTCAAGAAAATATTACATCAAAGTTTAACGAGCATCAAAATCGCTTTTAGCAAAGAGCCATTTGACGGCAAAATTTTCCAAAAAGTATTTCTCAAGAATGAGCTCATTTACGAGAAAAAGTTGGTTATAGAAAGAGTAAGAAAAGGCGTAGGCGCCTTGATGATATTACGAGGCTCGAATTCGCATCTCACGCGAGTAGGTTTAAAAAAAAAATTTTGTGCGTGCCATGGGCAAATGCTTATATTATAAAAGTGCAGGTCTACCAGCATAAGGTAAAAGAAGAAGCTTATATTACCTTCTTTATATAGCTTGTTTCCTAATACGGCAGCTGATCATTCACGTTATTTTATGATGAGAGCAGAGAGCGAGCGAGAGAGATGCTTGGGCTGGGATCTTGCTATATACAGTATTTTGTATACGTGTATTATATGTAGCTGGTCCATCGTATAACGTTTAAAGATGGAGTGAAAAAACAAGTTTTATCTTCCTTTAGATTGCTTTGAGAATGAGCAGTGAAAATGATTTTCTTTCATGTTCAAAGAATCCATAACGTGATTTGTTATTTAATCATTTTTATTTTATAGATGCATTAAACGCGTAACTTCTTTTTTGTTGCTGTTTTAATGTAATTATTTAAATCGCTTAAGAATTTTACAATGTTAAATATTTTTTATATTTAGTATTATTTTACTGCAAGAATTTTGTTAAATTTTTCATTCATATTATTCTCTTTAATTTGTGAAAAAAAAATCACGTAACAAAAAAAAAACAGAAAAAAAATATATTCGTCAACAAGTGTTTGATGTTGTTTTGATTAAAGTCACACGATTGCACCTTTGAAATCATAGAAAAGATCAAAGGCCTCGATGCTTGTATACAAGAACAAATATAAAATTGAACTCTTGCTCTTTTGAAGCTAAGATCATTATGGCATACTGTATACTGTTTTTGATGCCCCCATAGGCTGTTTTCTATAAAAGAAACATTGCTCGCTTGAAAATAATTTATCCTCTTCTTGAGAATGAAAATTGTTGTGGCTAAAGGGTAGATGAGAACGAGAAGGGAGGAGGGGGGGAGGGTATGATAGGCGCATCGAAATCAAAGGAAAAGATGATTCTTGCCGCCGCCATCGCCATAGTACTGGCAGTTTTGCTGCTTGGGTTATATTATAAAAGCCGGGTATATAGAAAGTTCGTCGCTTGTCGTTTGTCGCTCGTCGATTGAGCCCGTTATATCTCGACAACGAACTGTCTCTTCTTTTTCTTCCTTGCAGATTCTTTTTCTCCTTTTATTATTATGTTTTTTTTTTATCTTTTTACAAGGAAGAATAATAAAAGGAAGAGGAAGAGAAGGAAAAAAAATGAAAGAAAAAAAAGAGGAGTAGTAGTTGGAAGAGGATTTTTATATAGCAAACGTCAAAAAGCCAAAGAACAGGCCAAACGAGGGACTCTCCTCCTCAAAGGCCTCGTTTTTGCAAGACAAGAGTATATTATATTTTGTATATATATCTATATACATTCAAAGCAATGATTACAGGTGTTCTGAAGGACGCTTTTGCTTCTCTCCAAAGTATAAGTATAACACAGGTCGAAAGAAGAAGAGAAAGAAAAAGAAAGATAAAAAAAAAGGGAGTGCTCTCTCGCATCACATGCAAGAGAGAAAAAGAGGCAAAAGGGCCTTTGCCTTCGTTGCACCGAATGGACAACGAAGCCAATCATGCGTGAACGTATGCGATGTGCTTTTACTCTTCTTTCTAACGTAACAACGTTTTACCCTTTTTCATTCCTCCTTATGTTTTCTTTTTTATTTTCTTTTTTCTGTTCTTTCATCTTAAAGGTACTCTCTACTCTCGTATATAGCAATTTCTCATTTTCTGCCTCGGGTATATACTTCACGTTATTTCGTTTGCTTCTTATCGGAAACTGAATGACCATCCTATATATCGGTACAATTTGCATTTGGAATGTGCTATACTTTTCTTTCTTTTTTCTTCTTATTTTTTTTTTTATTTGAAACTCACGAATTATTTTGTAAAAAAACATGTACAATTTTTTTTTTCTCTTTTTTCTTTTGTCTGCAAGGATACGTATATATTTGCTTTTCTATACACATACACACTCGCAGCGCGTTGAGCATATACGATTGATTCTTGTAAGCAGCTCGTTCACTCTGTATTTTATGACCCGCATGCGAGAGAGAGTTTGGTATTTTTTTTATTCTCAAGTTTAGGTATCTTACTTCTTCATAAATCTTACTTCAGAGACCCATCCAAAAAAAAAGGTGGCAATAAAAATTTTTTTCCTTTATAGTCATTTAAGAAAAATTCTTTTAATGTTATTCCTTTTAAATAATTAAACTTTTCGTATTATAATCAAGTTCTCTCCTTAATTATCATTCGCAGCGCTAATCATATAACAAGCTCATTTAACTTTTCATTTAAAAATTAAAATTTTTTTCTAGTTATCGTATATATAAGCAAAAGGTCAAAACATTCGTTTAAAATTTTCCTCATATAATCTCTCTCGCATTGCTATAACCGTAAAAAAGTACACTTACAATCATAAAACTTAATGTACTCTCTGCGAAAAAGGCAGCAAATGTTATTGCTGCCAACTAGTCTCTCTTGCAATGCGAGTTTAAAAAAAAAGGAAGTTAGCAATTTAACTTGCAAAAATATTCCAGCACCTTATATACATATGCATAAGAGAGTGCTAGAGCCCACATTCCTCTTACAGAAAATGACAAAAAAAAGAGACAACAAATGAAAATAATAAAAAAGGAGAAGAGTATCGCCACCAGGGACTTTCCAGACATGAAAAACCAGTAAAATTGTCTATAAGTAAAAGAAAAAAGAAAAGATTGTTCGTTATTGAAGATCATGAAAGTATATAATGTCATACACATAAAAATAAAAAAAAAATGTAAAAATTAGTAAGTAAAAAGGTGTTTAGGACTTGGAGCAACAACTCGTTTGCTTGATATTCTCTTTCTGTCTCTGTCTACGCCAATGGTCATATAGATACAGTTGAGAATAAGCAAGCAGCAGCAGCAGAAGCATCAGCAGGATGACTAGTAAAAGCAAAAGGCAAAGAACGCTAAGGCCACAACGAGAGAAGAGAGAAGAACTTTTAAAGCTGCTTCTTCTTCTTCTTGGCTTTCTCTCTTTTTCTTTCTCTTTCGTCCTTGTTGTTATGTTGCATCGGTGCAAAGCAGCAGTAGGCGCTTGAGCAGTTAGTGACTAAGGTCCCTCTTCTCCCTTCACCTCTCCTTCCCACGCTCCTTTTCCTTCTTCTTCTTACTTGTTTTTCTTCTTTCTTATTCTTCTTCTTCTTCATTCTCGCAGCTCATATTATAGCTATAGTTGTATAGTACATAAGGCCCACACTGTGTTATATATATAAGAGAGGAGAAGCATAATATAATACAAGCCTGCTTTGGCTTGCTTGTTAGCGGCCGGTTACCTTACCTCTCCTCCTTTTTCCCTCCTCAATATAGCTCTTTCTTTCTTGCTAGCTCATTCGCCTCCTTGCACGTTATATCATTTATATTTTCTTACTTGTTTCTCTTTTTTTTTCTTCTTCTTCTTCTTCTTTTTAACTCAATTCTCTTTCCTTCTTTTCTCTTTTGCTTCTTTCCTCCACACATCATATCGTTATGTACTTATATACCCTATGAAGTTTCTTCTTTCCTTGCCAAGGCGCTTTGCCCGTAAGCTTTTATGTATCCTATATACTTCTGCTCTCCTCGACGCAACATCATATTATATACTTTTGCTCCATATAGTTTCTTCTCTTCTAGACTTTTGCTCTCTCTCTCTCCGATGTATATCCTTGTTGTATTTTATAAACTACTGAATCGAGACAAGAAGATCTAAGGAATTTTATTTTTTTCTTTCTTCCTTCCTCTTTTTTTTAGCTGGTTATTTGATGCCCAACAAATCATTTGTATAATTTGAACAGGTTGAAAACTATCGTTATATTGTGATTTATTTTTGTTGTTCTTATGAGTTATCGAGATGCCAGCAAGTTAACTTGTATACACATAAGAATGTTATAATTTTCGTAGTTTGTTAAAGGGTGGAGAAGCTAAAAGTAGTTTTTAACACTCTATATAATTTCATCGATATACGATTGGAAGTTTGTTGAAATTTCTATGAAACGTTAATCAAATAGTGGAAAAAAACACACACTACTTGTTAAATTTTTTTCAAAAAAGAAACCACTAATAAAGTAAATTCAGGTATTACGAAAATAACTAACTGAAATGATCAAGTTTGTATACTTATTTTTTTTCAATTTTTAACCAATCCTTTATCAAATAATTAAAATACATTTGCATACGTAAATTCCTTATAACAATATCAATAAATAGTATATAAAATGTATAATCGATAAAGATAAAAAAAAACAGTATTTAAAGTAAAAATCAAGCCAGTCATTAAACAAACAAATTAGTAATTTCAATAAAAGAAACTCGAGAAAGAAGAAGCACTATAATTTAATACCAGCGCTAACGAACAGAACAAGAACACAGAACATCTCCTTTCTATTCTTCATTCGTTTGTAACACTTCGCGTGTGCTGTTTAGTTGGTAAGCTCTTCGCTCGTTTCTGATGTTCTTTTTTTTTCTTCTTTTTTTTCTCTCTCTTTCTTTTTCTACTTCTCTTTGTATACTTTTGTTCCGGAACTCCGAACTATCTCTCTCTCTCTCTCGACCTTACTTTTATATCTCCACACACCCTGGGCTTACTCGTATATACGTACTGTTGAAAATTTTCACTGCGAATTATAAAGTTTTAAAGTCATTTAATTCTTGATACATTATTTGCAGCTTATTCAAATTATTCTTTTATTTTATTTCATTTAAAATTAAAGAAAAATTAAAACAAAAATATTTTTAATTAATTTGTATTTTTGCGAATTTCGTTTTTCATTTTTACGTATTCATATTAAAATAATTATCCGTGCGAAGTTGAATACAAAATGTATGTTTAAATTCATGAAAATTAACGAAATAATATCTAAAATTTATTAAAACATTAATTATTTTCAAGCCATTCAACGTATAATTTAAAACGAGCATGAAATTAGTGGAAATTCATGCTCCTTAACAAAACTCCACCTACATCCGTAGTACTCTTTTTTTCATCAATTTGAGAAATCGCTTACTAATGAAATATATATTCTTGAATAGCTGTTATTATTATCCGTAGACGACGTTACGAGCTGTGTATATATGTACTGCATAACAACACTTGACAAAGTTGCGAATTTTTTCTTCCTCTATACATACATACATACGCCTACTCTCTCTCTCGCGTTATAAAATTTCAATTAAGCGTTATATACCTCTTAAAAAAAAACCCTAGGCGAATTTTTACGTGTTGCCTCTCGTCATCTCTTTTTTTTTTCTTCTTCGTTGAAAAGCAACAAAAAAAAAAATGCAATAACAGCACGGTCTAGTCTCTTCCTCTCGACCCTCTTTTTTTTTTTTTTTTTTTAACCTCCCGCGCTCATATTTTTTTTTTCAGTATGTACTTGTACACTTTTGCGCGCACTCAGAGATGTTTTTTTTTGTCTTCTCTCTCTCGTACCTTGGAAAATATATATATGTATGTATTTTTTTCACAACCCAAGAAAGTATATATACCATATTAGCGCTGCTGGCTGCTGCTGCTACTGCTAGAACCTCGTTCATTTGCATGGCGAATGAAGAGCCTGGTATACTCTCGCAGTTAGCGTAGTCAGCAACGATGTTTCGCATGTAACTTGGACGATTTGTCGTAAGTTGAGGCAATGAGTTTATTTTCTTTTTTTTTCTCATATTTTAAGTTTTCTCAATTTTATTTTATTTTTTTTTTAAACTAAGTACACGCACTTGGGTAAGCGAGAAATTATTTTCAAGTACGAATACCATATCATTAATTGTTTACGTGAACTTTTCTCTCTTATTTTTTTTTAAATTTTAATGTGTTATCCACGTCTCTGCTTTAGAATTTTTCTTACTAATGATGCATATACTTGTTCGGGAGGAGAAAAAAAAGGACTTTACCTATATATAATATATATAGATATACGTATACATTGAAATGGAAAAAGTAATTACAGTTTTAAGTAATTAATTTTTTGCCTCAAGACTTTCCACTTTATTTGAAATTTAACTTAATATTTAATAACGCATATATATATATATATATACCTTGGAATATATGCGGAAATAATGTTACATATATACGTAAACTAACGTGAATACGAATACGATTCTTACAACGTATACTCATATAAATGAAAAGTTGTTCGTTAGTTAAGTTTTTTTTTTTCACAAATTAGAAATTCAACAATTATCCATATAACGCGAGAAAAGAGGAATGGACGAGCAATTATGCGCAGTCACATTAATGACTGTTTTTTTTTTCATTTTTTTTCTCCGTTTTTTTTTTTTTTTTTGAAATGAGAACAAAAAATCCGCAGTTGTTCGTAATTATGAAGTGTAGTCGTCGCGACGTACGTAGGTAGGAAGAAAAAAAAAAAAAAAGCTCGTGATGATGGTGGTGGGTTTAGTGGTGTGGTACAGTACTGTGCGTGCTGCTGTGCTGTGCTGTAATGTATACGCACATATATATGTACACTGCTCGAAATAAAGTTCAAGTGCTCCAGGCTGACTCAATTTTTCAAGCAGTACGTACACATCATCATCCGCTTGGTAGAGGAAAGAGCGAGAGAGAAAGAGAGATAGAAAAACCATGTACCCACTAGTAAACGCAAACGACGTTTTTTCCATCTCTCGCGTTCGTATATATATGCATATATATACACTAATGTGTATATCACATGCCATGCATGGGACGGTATAAAATTGATCAATAACTTCGAGAGCCAATTTTCAAATTCAACCTGTCTCCATCATTTTTGTTACATTTTTTTCCCCTTTTTCTCTCACTATTTGTTAATTATCTTGAAACAATTTTTAATTTAATTGATTAAATTTTTTTTTATTTATCAATTTAATTTTCATTGTTAGCTACTCAATTAGACAAGGAGAGTAAATTCAACCCCCTCTTGAATATTAAGTAATAGTATATTATGCAACAAGGGAGAAAAGTCGCGTATACCTCCTGAGGCTAAAATTTGCGTACCGAGCTTGCGAAGCAGAGTAAGGGTCGTGATCACCCAAGGGAAAAATCGACTTGGCTCCCATATTGTACTTTCAATTCAACTGTATCCACTTTATTAATTTAAAACAAGCGAACCCGCAAGTAATTATAGGCACATCAAATATTGAGAATAGTCAACATTGTAAAATAGATGGAAAAATTTTCAAAATTACAGGAAATATAATTGCACAATAAATTACAGGCATGGAAAATATACCAAACGTATTATCAGTCTCGTTTGATACACCGCATTAAAATACTATGTATATTTATAATAATAAATAAATATTTGTTCGATAATTGATTAATTTAGCATTTAAATTACAATTTAGACTTTAAATTTATGACAGAGTTAATTATTGAGAAATTTTTTTTATTAATAACGTTAAAAGCTAACGCATCATTTATCATTTATTTAACGCCATTTAGTTTTCACGTGTATTTTAACTAAACTAACAAGATATTGTAAAAGTTGAGTGTTATTTTATTAAGTAAAAATATTTCTTTTATTTTTTATTCGTGAATATTATTTTTTAATAATTGTAACTAGTTTTTATTACGTGTAATTATCAAGGAACAGATAAAACTAATATTTTAAAACAAAATCGAGGATATTTTATTTTAATACAAATTAAAATGTTTACTATTCTATGAGGAAAAGATACTCTAATTTCCTCATCCGCATTAAAAAAATTTTGTTTATTATGGTTATTGCGCATTAGCATCGTTGTCGGTCATCATAACTAGAAACAACTTGGATGCACTGGCAATTGCGCAGTTCACTTTATAGTAAGAAGAAAAAAAAACGAAAGAAAGCTAGAAAAAAAAGTGCGAGAAAACGAGAAAAAGAGAGGCGAGAAGAAAATAAAGGCTAGCAAATGGCTTTGGGGGTCTCTATTTTTCTCTCACTTTTTTTTTTCTTCTTTAATCTCATGCAATCACCGATGTTCAGTCGACTTCAAAAGCTTCTGCTGCTGCTGCCGCGGCCTCGTTACATCTTTTCTCTTACTCTTTATTTTTCCCTCGCGCCTTCGTGTGTATATCTGTTATCTCAACTGTATATACACACACGTGTTATACCACACCGTGTAACATCTTTTTTTTTCTCACTTTTGTACCTCTCTACATTAAACCCCTTGAAACATACACACATGTATATACGTTTTTTTTTACAACACTTTTTAAAGTTGGTGTCAAGATGACCCCAACGCACTCTCTCTCGCTCTATTTCTTTTTAACACTTTAAATGTAACGAAACTCTTCATTTAATCCGCATTCCATTTTAATTTGAAACATTTTCAAGAATTTTTTAGTATGTCATGAATGTAAAGTACTTCTCACTTTAAAAATTACATTATACTCTTTTTTTATTACAACTCATTATTGTGGTGACAAAATTTAATGTTTTTTTTTTTTAAATTAACAAGATATATAGGTTTCATTTAATAAATAAAAACACATATGAGATATATAATTAAAAAAGCGATAAATCATAGTTTACAGGAGTACATACACAATTGATTTATTACGTCGGTAAATAAGTGTGTAAAATAAAAAAAAAAGAAAAAAAAACAGAAAAGTAAATAAAAAGTACATAAGAAATTAAGTAATGAGAAAATATGGTCATGATTGTTTGACAAGTATAGTAGCATAACAGTAGTAATAAGCGACACTTAATAAAAAGATTTGTTGGGATGAACTTCTCTTTAAGTATTCCCACTTGAAAAAATGACTAATCATACAAACAGATCACAAATTAAGTTTATTGGACTCTTTGAGAATAAATATTTTAATGTTCTTGAGTAATTTTTATTATTATTATCATTTTTAAAATACATGTTATTTATTACGATTTTAGTTTTATTCTTACTTTAATAATAATAGCCACTTTATTCCCGCTAAATTAGAAACTTATAAAATCGAATAAGTTATTGAAATTTTTATAAAATATTGATATTTTATTAATTAAATATATTTAACTATTTATTAAATAAATTAATAAAAATTATTAGAAAGGTATCAAATTTTAATAAAAATTGATATATTATATAATTTATCAAATTTTAACAATAAAATATCGGTTTAACTTTATTTTTAATCGAGCCTGCTTTTTTAAACAAATAAATAGCAAATAAGAGATAGGAATAAAGCTCATTATATACTTCAGGTATTTACTCTTCTCGTAAGAAATATGCAACTTTACTCTCTAGTTACATAATTACTATAAATTCATTAATTAAAAAAATTTAATGATTATAATGTTAAAATTAAAAAGATTTATAATACATAAATTGTTTAAAAATTAGAAAATTTTAATATTTTATGTTGTGTAATAAGTATTTAACTAATTAACAAAATGAAAAATGTTAATTTCCATAAGAAAAAAAAAATTGTAATGAGGCTTTTTAAGAAAACTAGCTTTACGACAAAGTATCCTAGATCACGTAATAAATAGGTAGGATGGATGTTAAAATGAACGAAAAGTATGAAGCGTCACGTGCAACACGTTAGTTTTAAAAGCTTAGTGTGTGAGAAAAAAAATAGAAGAAGAAGAAGAACAAGCGGGGGAGGTTATGCATGCTGCGAGCCAAGCATAAGCGTAGAACCCTAAAGATTTTCGAGGACTTTGAAATACAGTATGGAATATATCTATATATGTTGAACTAAAAAAAACGACATTGCAAAAATACAGGTCGTCATGTTTCCTCCCTTCATTCTTTAGAACGGTTCTCTCACCTTCTTTCTTTTCTTCTTCGTTTTTTTTTTATTTCTGTTGTGTTATGTGTTTTTGTTCCAATTCTTTGTGCTCGATTGTCGCCATTTTTATCCCTTTAAAAGAAGCTTTTTGCGCGAAATAAAATAAGATTCGGGTATAGAGCCCCATTTATCGAATTCATGAATTTTTGGTGTATAGGATTACTTCCTTAAAATGTCAAGGGAAAAAAAGAAAAGGAAAGAAATGAGGGAGAGAGGAAGAAAAAAAGAAACATCGGTACGCTAACGGAACTGACAGCAAACTGACACACGGGACGAGAAGACTACAAACTTGATGGACAAATTGCTTGATTTCAGGTTTTTAAACGCAGGACTTTACCAGATATAAGTGATTTCGACGAGCTTCTCTCTTTTTTTTTCTTCTTCTTTTTACTGTCAATTCTTGCCATAAGAAAAGGGTTATTACGTACTTTTATAAACTTACTTCATTAATAAAATTTTAAATTGTATTTCTTACTTAAACTTTATTTTTCTGAACACAAAAAGTTAATCGGGAAATAATAATTTTATAAAATGATTTTTTTCGAAATTTTTATTGCAATTTTAGAAATGGAAAATTATTGTATAATTATGTAGGGAATTTTTTAAAAGAGTTGAAAAATGTGTTAACAAAATAGGAAAATTTCGTTAAAAAATGTATGTAGAAATACATGAAAAACTTATACACCAAATTTTTCGACAAAAATCACGAAAATAAATTTCCAAACAATTCGCCGGAAATATCTAAGCTCTATAAACATTTATTTAGTCTAGGAAACCGTTCTCTTTCTGCACACAGCACGCCGTAGATTCTCTTTTCTAATTCAACAATCCGCAATTGTACCTATGTCTAAAAGCAAATAATTCTCCTCCCTCTCTTCCCTCTATCTCCCTTTCCTCAGTTGATTTATCCGGTTTTACACACTAAGCTAATCACATGTTTACCAAGAGTCACGAACAACAGAAGCCTCAATATATACCCGCGCGTACTACACACCGTTCGCTTTTTAATTAACTATGCATACCAATACACATATACGCTTATATATACCATGGCTGTGGCTTTAACAAGCCAAAGCCTTTACTTTCTTTCTTTTTGCTTTACTTAACTTTACTTTTTTTTTAACATTGCTATTCTCTTACGGTAATACTATTATAGCTAGCCGATTCTTTACGGTGCAACGAATAAAACGAATGTTTTTATCTTGTTTATGCCGTTGTAAACAAATCTTACCGAATAAGATTATTCGAGACTAGGAAATAAATAGGGTGCCAATGTTTTACTATTGATTCATTTAACTTTTACAACTCTTAATCCCAATGAAAAAAGATTTTTTATACTACGTTTGTTGTTCAAAAAGATATAAAAAAAAGCTTTTTTTAAAAGCTTAATGGGTTTCCATTTAGAAAATGCTTTTTTTTCTCTAAAGCATGTATAAAAGTTTTTAAGCTATACAGCTCTTAAAGTATTTCACTTAAAAATCTACAAAACATCAAGTTTTAAAGATATTTTCATTCAAACAAAAATTATATGCATATAACAAAAATTTCCTAGCTAGAAAAGAATAATGGTCAAAACGTCAAAACATCGAGAAAACAGAGAAAAGCATACCGATTTCAAAAGAAAAAGTCGTATTTTAAAAAGCCATAGAACATCGCAGTATTAATCCAAGGTCAAAGAAAAAAAGATTCATAAAAGTTTCTCGATGCATATATACGTGCAGTATAAAAGTCGAAGGCAAAGTATAAAGATGGGTCGATGGAAGAGGGTATACGTATACGTATATATAAAAGAGAAGCTGGCCAACTTTTCGGCATGGTAATACTTTTTCGACTCATGAATGGGGATATATATAAGGAGGGCGCGCAAGAAGAAGAAAAAAAAAAGAAGAAATAAAATAAAATAAGAGAAAGCGAAAAACGTCGTGCACCATTCCTCTCTCCTCCTTAGGAACAAAGGAAGCGGCTATGTAAGAAAGGATCTTTGCTCTTTCTTTCTCTCTTTTGTTTTTTTTTCTTTCTCTCTCTCTCTCATTTTTAGAAGACTTTAAAATATAAAAAAAAGACTCCCCGACGACGTCTGCGGCTACATGAGCACCATTTTTTTCAGTTTCCAAGCATTAAGGAACAAGAGAAGAGAATATACCCTTACCTCCTAACCGATACAACAGACAATGCTTCGTTTTCTCCTTCTCTCTCTCTCTTTTTTTTCTCGTACTTTTTAACGTCGATGTGTACTTTTTCGCGCACACCCTCACTTCTCTCATTATTTCGAATCTACGCCCCTTTTTTTCGACTCACCGATTCTATGCTTTTCTTTCAAATTTTGTAGTCTGGAACTGGAATAAAAAAAAAACAGAGAGAGAGAAACCTTCGACATGTAAGTTAAGCACAGAAAAAAATGTGTGTATGTGCAAGAAAATGGAAGAAGGGATGAAGAAATAAGTGAAAAAAAAATGTTGAACTATTTTTAAACTCGAGTTATAACCAAGACGTCCAACATGTCAAGAGCTATATGTAACTTCAAAATTTCTACGAGAATCTTTAGCTAACATTTTTCAAGATTTAAGGAGAAATGAAAATTTAACGATTTAGAATTATTTTGATTTCGTCATTTGTAATTTTTTTCATTAAAATAAATAATATTGGCAAATATAAAAAGTAATTCATATTATGAAGATTTAGAATTACGAAGAGATGGAGAATTTATTCATTATTTAATTATTATACTATTTTTAATTATTATAATTAGTACTATTAAACAAAATAAACAAAACTTTTTAATGATTATTATAATTTGAATTAATTTAAATATTCTCAAAATCCAAGCATTATGCATTTTAAATAATTAATATAAAAAAAGAAGGGAAAAAAATTAATAAAAAAAATTTTCATAATACTTACAACGCACATAATTAACAAAAAAATTAACCTGACGAAATTAAAAAAAAAAATTACGTCAAGAGGAATTGAAGTCTTTAAAAAAAAAATGAGCCTAGAGGAGTTTATGCGAAAATAAGCGTCCGGGAATAAGAAAACGAAAGTAAAAAAAAAAGCTACTTTTTTTTTCTTTTCATAGAAGGGTGAGTACATACACATCGTGAACAGTAATTAAAATTGATTTGATGCAATTAAAATTAATGAAGCGACGTATACTCTCCTCGCTACTGGAGAGAGAGAAAAAAAAAACTTTGGATAATATACAAATTATGAGCCTACAGCTATTAACGAAAAAAATATATGCGCGCGCGCTCTCGCGAGCAAAGGGGGTTCAGAGGGTGGAGAGAGCGAGAGAGAGAAGTGAAGTAGTAAGCGTTGCAAGCATCGAATAGATGAAGTACCATATAACGTTGGCTAGTGGTAGTTAGTAGTAGGTGATATATAAAAAATGGATAGGATGTATGTACGTAAAATAAAATAAAAATAAGGGATAGGTTAAGAGAGAGAAAAAATATACTAAGCAAACCTTATCGTATCTTTTTTTTTTTCACTCGAGCAGTTTTTTTTTTATTTTCATACAAATGTGTCTCGCCAAACTGTAGCTGGCTTTTTTTTCTCTCTCATTCTTATTCACTCCTCTTATTTGCAAGCTTCACGTGAACCTCTCGTACTGTACGTCTCTTGTTTGCTTCTTTTATTCGCTATGGTTTATTTTGTTCTCTCGTTTTTTTTTTATACTGTTTCCATGTGCCAACTAGTGCTCCATATATTCTGCTTTCTCTTTTTTTCTTTACTTTTTCGACAGGTAAAACTCTATTCTGAAGCTTCTCTCATTCGAGAAAATTTTTCGGGATGCATTCCCGATGATGAGAAAAGCGTTACAAGCAAAAGACAAAAAAAGAAAAAGAAAAACGGAAAAAAAGTACGAAGCAAGGCCTTCCCCATTCAATTGGCTGCAATTGCGCGCGCGAGTTTATAAAAGCGCGCGATAGAAAAGCTACTCGCCTGTACGATTTCAATTTATCTAAAATGTTTCGCCTGTGCATATACACGGCCCACATGTATATGTATGCCGCTGTCTATAGATATGCAAAAGCTATACGATGCTAGAGTATTTAATTTCTCATACAGAAAAGTCTGGCCGAATTAGCAATGAGCTTTTCCAAAATAATGATGCGAAGATGCTAGGAATTTTGTAAACAAGCTTCACGTGAATTACCATGGCATCTCCGTGTATTTTTAAAAAATATTAAATAGAAAAGCTGTACCAGTTTTTCATTTTCAAATTTTTTTCATCAATGCGTGATCCTCATTCATTTTTAATTAATTGGAGAATTTTAATTAAAATTCACGTATATGCAATAAAGATATTCTTGACATCTTGACTAAGTAAAGATCATAAATTATTATCCAGAAACTACGTATTCTCCCTTCTTTTCTTAAAAAATTAAAAAAAAAAAAGAAGAAGAAAAAAAAGGAAATGTCTACAAGCTCATAAATTTGAACGTGTAACGCACGTCGCGCACTTCTATTATACGTGGGAAATATAAGCGCACACTCGTGGCGATGAATTAAAAATAAAAGAAAAAGATTAAACAAGACGCTACTTCATTAATAAGAGCCTTAGGGGCATTTCGCTCTGCTGGAGATTTTCTATTGGCGTCGCTTTCTTAAGTTATTCGTATATGTATATAACCCGAGAGTCGACAATTTTTCAAATATTTTATAATGCAATTTCCAAGCATTTTTTATTGGAGATTTCAAATTTTTTTTTCCACGATTCAAGATTTTATATTTATGTTTTATTTCGCTAAAATTAAATTTTAATATAAATTCTTAAAAAATTGTCCATTTTAATAAAGATGAGATGCTATCAGAAAAACAATTTATTTGCGAAATTCACTAGATGAAACGTGATACTTTTTCACGTATAGCAACTTTAAAAATCCATTGAATAATTACAAGAAATAATTGTAAGATAAATAATTTTAATCTGTTTTTGTCTTTCTTTTAAAAAATTATAAATGTTTTTCATCGAATAAAATGTAAAAATTTCATAAAGTTTAGAATAATATTAAATATATACAAAAAAATTTTTCCAGACAAGATTATGTACACATGGAAGCTGCTGTAGACTCGCGTGCGGACACTCTTCTTTCTTTCTTGATATACACACTTTTTAAATGAAAAAAAAAAATATAAAATAAAAAAAAAAGTAAAATAAAAAAATAAAAGAGAGAAAAAGAAAGCCAAGGGGCATTCGCTTGCACCTTGTATAACATTATTTATATTGTAGCTTGTTAGAAGGTCGAAAGAGGCCAGGCCAGAAGGAGAGAAAAAGAGACTAAGAAGAATAAGAAGAAGAAAAATAAAGAATAAGATAGCGCGTATAATCCACAACAAGAGTGAAGAAGAAAATAAAGATAAAAAGAATTAAGAGGGGGAGAAAAGAAAGAGAGAGTAGAAGCCGAGGCCGAGGAGAACAGGAACCAGAAGAAGATTGAAGAGAAACAAGTACACGAAGAAGGTATATATAAGAGGGGAAAAAAGCCAATCCTTTTGATTAAAAATAAACGATTAAAAAAAAGGATGCCTGATTAACATACGATTTGAATTGGTCTTTTTTTGTATTTTGCATTCGCCTTTTGCATGTTAGAAAATTATATAAAAAAGAAATATTTCAAATTATAATCAATTATTTTGGACTTGAGTTATAACGAAAACGAATTATGATTATAATACTTACGCTTATGAATTTACTGATATGCATAAAATTTGCAGACGAAAAGAATTTTCTCATAAAAATTACGGTAATCGATACTATAATCGTGGGACATCGTATATTTTCGAGTTATTTTATACGTACGTGATTTAAATATTATTGAAATCATGGATAAAATTTTAAATGTATTGCAATAAGTTTTATAAATTATACTGTCTAGTAAGTTTTAATGAAAATATAACTATAATTTTTACCAGAGATTTATAACAAATAGTGCAGAATATTTAGATTTAGAATTGTCTAATTTCATACGTGCACAAGTGCAGTACTCCTTTTTTTTGTTGCAATAATATTACAGTAAATTTTATAGTACTAATTAGTAAAATTTATAAGATGCTATCAAATTAATTAAAAAAAAAACGATTACCACGCGTCGCTGTAAATTTTTATGTAGAATTTTAAATTTTACAGAAGACCTTTCTCCGTGTAGTTAGATATGATAATGAGCGTTGGCTGTGATTCTTTGGTGTCGGATATCAAAAATTCTTGTGAAATGTTTGGGAATTAAGATTATAACAGTTATCAAACTACCGGTCTTATTTACCAAACACATTTAATTAAATGTATAATATTTTGCGTCATCAATTATCAGACAAAAATTTTTTTCTAATCGATAAACTCTCATATTTTAATGGGTCACGTCACTCTTCATTCTAAATAAAGCCACATTTATTAAGCTAACGTACAATTTTTTTTTAAACAATATGGTATCCATTGTTAAAATAAAAAAGAAATACGTTATTATATATCAACTTTTAAAAATCAGAACTTGAGCCTAAATAAAAAAAAATTTGATGTACTGATCTGTCCGAGGCAAGGAAAAAAAAGTGTTGCAGAAGAGAAAGAGTATATATAAGCGTACATGTATTTTTATTATCTGTCTGGTATATCGAAAGACCAAGAGTAAAATAAAGGTAGAAAAGAAGAGGGTATACACACAGGGGGGCAAGAGGGAGGAGGAGGAGAAAGAAAAGATTGATAAAGCGTAGAGGAGGCGCGAAAGCGAAAGACTATACATTCTCGAACGAGCAAAGACGCAAGAATATATATATACACAACAAGCCATTCGAGAGAAGAGAAATGAAAGAGGTAAAAGAGAGAAGAAACTGCAAGGTACAAAAGAAGAAGAAGAAGAAAGAGGAGGAGTTGGAGCTCAGGTGCACGCGTACACCAAAGAGGGGGGAAAAAGCCTAAGACGTAAAGAAGAAAAAAAAAGGAAAAATAAAAATGAGAGAAGGAAAGAGAAAGATAGAGGTCGAGGCTCTACATTCCTGAGGTTTGGTCTTCCCTCTGTCCGGTTGTAGAAGAGAAGGAGCTCTTTCTTTCTCCCCTTAAAAACCCCATTGCTTGTCTTACTGGCTCGTTTTCTTTTTCTTTTTTTTCTTTTCTTCAACTCTCCTCACCTCCTTCGAAGAGGCGAATAGAAAAAGCTTCTTTCTTTCTCTATCTCAAGAGTCATTCTTTTCCTATGTTTTTTCAATTCGTTTTCTCATCGCGCTCCTCGTTTATATTATAGTCAGAGAACACTAGCTACGTCGCTTACATTTGCTGCCACGGTATATAAGATGGGCATGAAGAGAAAAGGCTAAAACGTTCTTGCATATTTTTTATTTTCTTTTATTTTTATTTATTTTCTAACCAGACGGCGCAAAACAACTCTTATACCTCCTCGTTCGCTCGATTCCACTTTCTTTCTCAATCTTTTAAACTATACCCATTTTCACTCCCATCTATCGTTTGCGTATATCTCTTCACATTTATGTATACACACATCCCCTATATACTTATCCATTCATGTCTTTTATATGCTTTCTTTGCTTTTTTTTTATTCTAGCCGTATTTCTTTTTTTCTATTTTGTGTTTCTCTTAGTTCTATAGAAAAACATCATTTCTTTTTTTTTCCAAACCATACATCATGAATTGAAATAGTATACGTCATTGATCATATTCAGATTGAAGTAAATACAATGAAGTGTACAGAATAGATATTGAAGGTGTGACAAAAAGATACGAAATAAGTATACCTCGTGTACATTACAAAAAATTTGTGAAAAATATTTATTTAAAAATAGAATCTATTCTTTAAAAAAATTTTAAATCCATTCTCTAGAAAATTTGTATATTGGTATTGAGTTACAGGTACGCTGAGGAATCATTTCTGAAAATATAAGTTCAAGTGAACATTACCCAATACGTCGACAGTAATTAAGCAAAGAATAATAAACGAATGCTTCTTAAAAATCGATAATGTTCCTGTATTTTTTCTTATTATAAGGATAATATATAAAGTATTCAACAAAATTGATCAGACTTTAGCAAAAACAGCTTTATTGTTAATTTTAAAAATAAAAATGATTTAATTTAAATATTTCAATAAACATTTGAAATTATAAAATTTTAGGTCTCGTATATAGAAGTATTATACTGATTATTTTTTATCGATGAGTCATTGCAACACGAATCTAATAACTCAAATCTCATCAATAATTTTTTTTTATTTACAGAAAAAATTTTGCATTTTCACAAAAAATGAACTTGGAAAATTTTTAAGTACAAAATATAAAAAGTCAAAGCTATCTTTAGATTTTCTAAAAAATTTTAAACTGTATTAAAAATTGAAAGTCACAGCTTATAGAAACGTGACGAATTGAATTTTAAATTTTCTTAATCAGATTTCGTTAAACACCACTTTTGGAAAAAAATTTTGTTTTATTTGGAATAAAATTCATTATATAGATCATTTATCTCTTGAGATTAAAGTTTTTTTTCAGGCAATTTTCTGCTTTTGCAGCATAAAGAAAAGGTCGCTTTTATCTTACTTTTATTCTAAATATCTTGAACTTAATAACAAAGAGATTTCTCAAGCCATTTTTCAAGTTTCACATTCCTTTATACAAAAAATATTAGTTTGATATTAAATTAAATAATTTTACAATTAACTTAAATTTTTTCAAAAAATTGAATTAACTTTTTATTTCAGTCTTTTTTTTATCATCTATATTGATTAATTCATGAAAAATAGTTCCAAAATAAAATATGACTTTTCCTCTTTAAAATGCAAATGCCCAATTAAAGGAAATTAGAGAGAAACATTAAAAAAAAAAAGGAAATTAAAACTCAACTTTTTAGCGCTCAGAAGGACGAATATTTCCATTTTAATTTTCGATATTTTACATTTATTTGCATGACAAATCTTACGAGATAAATTAGTGGAATGAAAATTATCCTGCATTCGCTAAAAACTGTTAAAAAGTTTTAAAAAAATGAAAATTTGTTTATTGCTTTGAGGAAACAGAGATTGATTATCTCTTATAAATTATTCTCAAATAGTTTAAGATTGTTTTTTAATATTAACAAAATTTTCCAAAAGAAAACGACAATGAAATCTGATTAAAAATAAAAGATTTGATTTTTCACGCTTCTTAACATTGTTTCACAGTTTTTATATACCTTCAGAATAAAAAAAAAAAAAATACAGATTTTAACTTTTAAAAGAGTTTTTTTTGTATACTGATTTCAAATGTCTTTTTACTCACATTTGAATGGTATATTGATATAAGCATTAAAATATTTCAAGCATGTTCTTATAATTATTTATCCTCATATAAAACGTCTAATCCGAAACATTTGAAAGCTGTCAAGCATACAGTTGATGTGCTCTAAAGATTTGATATATAAAAAAAAAACACCAACCAAGAGATCGTTCACCAGTTTATTCCTGATAATACAATCCCCTTTAGTCTTAGTCCATTTATTGTTGTCAAGTATCCATTTGGAATTTCCTTCTTTTATTTTCATCTTTTTTTGTTTATTGTATACACACTGTAAGCCATCCTATCTTTATATCATATCCATCCATCTTGCTTTCTCTGACTTCTATACATCGTGCAAATATTATTTTTTTCAACGCAGATTCCAAGGCATACAGAGAGAGAGATCGCTAAAAAGACGCAGACTCCCTTTTCTTGTTCTCTGTTCATTCAGAAAAACCGCATATACGAATGTCAGGACGCGTGTAGTACTTACTACTTCAACTTTTTTTTTTCTTTATTTCTTATGTCTTGGCCCCACAGTCTAGGCTTTTCTTTTCGGTTCTCTTGTTTTGAATAGTTCTTTATTTTTTTTTTATTCTTCTGTTCTATTATTTTTCCATTTTGCTTTTTTGCGTTTTTTTTCGCCCACTAACTCACGCCTTTTTATCGCGCTAATTCACCTTTTCTTGTCTTGTATTGTGTTCTCGTTTTCTTTTCTATTTTTTTTTCCATTACGTCGAGGGTCTTATTTTTTTTCGTCTTATTGTTTCTAAGGAACAGTGGAGAGTTTATTTTTCTAGTTTCTATTCATAAGTATAATGTTTCGATTACTAAAGCGGACAACATATCTTTTATTTAAATGTTCGATCATTTTACTTCGTACAATGAAATTATATTTAAAAAATAAACATTATTATTCTCATCGAATTTTTATTTTCACGTAATATTTTAGAAACTATAATACACAAAATGCCAAGAGAATAATTTTTTTCTTTATTTGACGTTATTTCAAATTATCACCTTTGTCACTATTTGCGTAAAAAAAACAAAATAATTAATATATTTATAGTTATAAATTACAGTTGACTACCGTACCTACTTTAATTAAATTATATGTTAATTCCATGGGTCCTAAAATCTTCGATAAAATTGCTATAGCTACGAACAATTTTAACCTCCTGAGATTGTTAGACCTATTGGCCGATACGTATTTCATTTTATTTTACCAAAAGAACCATTAAAAAACAAAAAATTTATGATTCAAACAAAGTATTGTTTTTCTCGAATATAATTTCTATTTATTTTTTTTCAATTAAATTTAACATGTAAAATAATTTTAATGAAAAATTTGTATTTTGTGCAATTTTATGAAGTTATTAAATTCAAACAAGGCAAGGCTATTTACATTTCTAAGAATAATTAAATCCGTATCAAACAAAAATTTCTATTCCTCGTAACTAAACTTATAATTTTAATCTTATATATATTTTTATAGATAATTTAAAAAAAAAATCTTTACTACGACATAATTTATCGAATAAACTACGTTTTACAAAATTATATTGAAATCATTATCTTATATTTAATAAGTATAGTCTCAATCGAACGATCTTATCGATGTTAAAGTTTTATACAACAAAATCTAATAAAACTTAATCCGTAGGTACACATTGCAATATAACATTGATTTGCAGTGATTAATGTTTATTTTTATAACATAATAAACTCATTTTTTATTTTTAAATAGATTTTTATAAAAACTTTAAAAAATTATACAAAACTTCATGACATAAAGTATCGTGAAATGAATATTAATTTTTTTCGTATGTACTTATATTTTTGTAAAAGAAAAATATTAACGTTTAATATTTAAAATCAAGTCAGTCCATAAAGATAATCGGAAATGAATTCTTAAAAGTAACATGAGATTAAATTCTAGCATTTGAAATGAGAAAGAAAAGGTCTGTGTAAAATTCAAAGTCTGCAGAGTGTCGTACAAAACGTTTCTGAATTATATCAAGCCACGTGCATATCATAAAGTGACATATCGGGGAAAAGGAAGAGCTCAAAGAATCTACACACACGCACTTGCTAAACTATATGGTAAATCTCTTATTCTCTTCTTTAAATGATCGTTTTTTTCTTTTTCTCTTTTTTTTTATTTTCCATTCAAACCAAGCACGACACAACAATCTAATCTCTAGACGCAAAACGATTTTCCCCTTGGCTTTCGCACTTCATCTTTATCATGAGCTTTTACTTCCTATCTTTCCTTTTTTTCCTACTCTTTTTCTTTTTCATTCATACAATCTCGTGCTCTGTATTTTAACAGAACTGCATCCATTTCAAAGACTTGGCAAAGGATATATAAATTTCTTTCTTTTTTTCTAGTTATCCAAGCTTTTATGAACAGTGGTTGTGATAACGAGATGATAAAAACTTTTGATGTCAAGCAATTTCTTTTCACAAAGTGTTCTACTTATCATCTACTAATGAAAAAAAGATAGTAGATACTAGAAAAAAAAAATTTCTTTTATTTAATGTGTCATTCTTAGAAAGAAAAACATAATATTATTTAATATCGTTTATTTTATTAAAAAATTATATTTTAATCAAGGCTATATGAAAAGAATTTTTTTTGCTGAAATATGCATACAAAACACTCAATTCACGAATTTTCATAATATAAAAAATAATTTTATATTTTTAAAATAAATAAGGTAACCAAATTAAATCTCGCACTATAAATAAGATAAATTTTTTTTATTTAACGTCGCTGTATTTATGCTATCATTGCGATACTAATTAGCGACGGAGGTCATCAGTGTATTTGTGAACAAAGCACATGTAAAGTATAGTGGTGCTTGTATCAATCGGCCGAAAGCAGGATTCGAACTCGGAACCTCGAGATTACAAATTCATCGCTCTACCGACTGAGCCACTGAAGACCTCGATTTTCTCTATATTTATTTAGTTATTTATTGATATTCTAAAGATCTAAACGAGATATTACCATTTTGTGTTTTTTCATCCGAAATCATTAATATATTTTTGATTTTTCGTATACTTAACATCATACCGATCCGCGGAATATATCAACATCAATAAAAGTTTTTTTTTTTCATTTAAATTTTGAATATTCAATATTTCAGAGATTTATATTTGACAATTTCGAACAAATAAAAGTAATTTGAGAAAGTCATACTAGATATTAAAATTTTTTTAAGATCTAAAACTTAATTATAAGTTCTAAATAATTTAAATGCACATCATGTTCCCTTTTCTCTTTTTCGTAACGTTCTATTGCATATTTTGCTATCATCTGGTCTCTCCTCTTACCTACACACATATATATATATGAACTGTCTCGTCTTTTCCTAGGAGAGGTTCCCCCGATAAACACGTGGCATCTGGCAGATATAATTAGTGACTTACTATATACGCTATACGGATACGCATCGTAAAAAAAAATAAGAAGAACGTCATTTTAAGGCCCTTTGATGTTGTTGCGCTCATACTATATAAAGAGAAGGAGAGGAACGCAAGGAACGCCCGTGAAAAAAAAAATATAAGAATCTCAAAGCAGTCAATCATCGATTTTTCCTATGTATACCTCTTGTTTTCTGGTTCTTTTTCTTTTTTTAAATCTCGTGTGACACTTGACGGGAAAAGATCTATACGTGTTTCTTTTCTAATAGTTTCATTTTTCTTTCAAAATTCTCAGACTTTGAACTAGGCTTTATATACTTTGAAGAATACTGCGCTATCGTACTTTAAACTTTGCTTTTACGTAGGGCTATTAATTAATGTGTTTTGTACAATAATTAATGAGCAATAAAGAATATAGATTGAAAAAATTTTCAAGTATAAAATTTGTATGATATCGATAAACAGAAAAAAATTGATTGATTTAGATTATTATTTTAACAATACATCTTCTTAATATGAAAGATAATTTTGTTTAAATTATTTAAAAATTTGCTAGCGAGATTTACTTATTGCTTTTGATAAAAATAAATTTTCAATATTACGACTTGAAAGTACTGCAAACCTGCGAGTATTGTTATAGCGTATTTAATCGAGGGGATCTTTAAACAATAGGGGTAATTCACTATCTAGTTATTAAGAAAAACGTTTTTGAAGAAAGCCGATATTGATGTTGTGGAGAATATTTTTAATCACGTATACTTCAAAATACTTATAAATTTTGAAAAATTTTTTCATTAAAAAAAAATGAGTAAATCTCTTTAATAGTTTAATAGATGAATTTTTAATGTATACATAGACGATATTAATTTTCTTCAAAGTAATATCAAATGAATTTGATGATTATTTATTTATATTAACTTAAATTCTCTTGAAATTCACCAGCAATATCAAAGCAATATAATAAGTTTCTTTATTTTGTATCTACTTGAAAAGGCACAATACTGTCGAAGAATAGCAATAAAGTAAGTGAGCATTGAAGAAAAAGCTATGAAAGATCTTCCTTCTGAGCCTCTATTTGTTAAATGTACCTTGGAAGAAGCAAAAAAAAAATAAGAAAGTTAGGATAAAAAGAAAAGGAGAAAAAGATTGGTGGAAAAAAAGGCTTATAGACTTTTCTGCAAAGACGATTCTCATGGCCCCAAGGCTTCCAGGGGGCTCTATGTGTCTTTGAACTGAAAAATTTTATATACCGAACCATGAAAAGAGGATTGAGTATACAATGTACGTCAGAGAGACACACTATATTTCGTTTTTCTTTTTTTTGGCAATTTCTCTCCATCCATTCAAAATACATACATCTATATATAGATATACTGTTACGCGAAAAAGTTTCGTATAAAACAGTAAAGCGTATATATACGTGAATTTTCGATCAGCTTTTTTTCCTATGATCGAAAAATTTCTAATGCAGGTCTTTTTCTTTATCCTCCGTTTCCTTTTTCACGATGAAAAAAAAAATCTTTCCTTTGCCCTTTTCCCGTGTATACATTCGAAATACGAAGCTTTTTTTGTCTCGCGCCTTTGAGTTTCTTATGTATATTTTTTTATTTATGGGATACATATATGTATACGCTTTACGCTTGAGCGCTTTGTGTCAGATCGAAATGTTGATTTTTTAGAAAGCCGTGTTGTACAAGATCTAGATGAATTGAATTATTTATAATACCGTTAGTTATAATATCGATGTTCAATTGATTGATGACTGGTTAAATATTTCAAGGTACTTTTTTTTCTCCTTCAAACGGACAAATAACTTTTTTTCATCATTAATTTTATATAAAATACATTCTAAACGCTTACGATTATTCATATTCATACAACAGGTTTGGTTTTTGAAAAATAGTTGCAAATGTTTAGAAAAATAATAATTCATTAATTAATGTATATGAGTATTAATAAATTATACGTTACATGACAAGAGTAAATAGACTTTTATGATTCATTGAACGTAGGTATTTCTCAAGAGTATAACTTAGGTAGTTATTAAATCGTTGTCAAGCATTTTTATGTTAGATATATATATATATATATTTTCTTTTTATAAATGATTAGTATTATCAGTTTAATCAGAAATCAGTGTATTAACTTTCTGTGATCTAATAACGCGATTAATTGATTTTTAGGTATATCCGTAATTATAATTTAATGAAAGAGAAATTTATATTTTATTCGATATGACTTGTAAATCATTCGATTAATAATATCAAATTTACAATCTATGATAAGAATTTCGTATATAAATAAAAATAAAACATATTTGTATAATTCACACGAGATAATATTAGCATTTTTATGATCTTAGCGTCGTTGAATCATTTTTTTTCTCTGCAATAACACTAATATGATAAATTATATTTTAATTTTATACCTAGCAAAGCAAACAATAAATCTAAACTGCATATCTATATTAATGCATACATAAGCCACATACCTTATCAAAGGAAAAATAAGATAAAACGAAGATAATACGCTCATGGTTGTTTTATTGGTTGGAAAAAATCGGATTTTCTTTTTTTACTATTATATTTACTTATTAATTTAGAAAATAAAATGTCGAGATAACGAAATTTTCGTTAAGCATATAAAATACGAAAATAACTTGATAAGATTACGCATTATATAAATTTTCTTTTGTACTCTAACTTAGGACAAAAATACTTGCATTTTGTAAACATCCGGTATATGAAAACCCGGTATGTAAACAAACTAAAAAAGGCATGATCAAAACAAAAAAAAATGTATAAGCAGATTACAAGATATAAAATAAGAGTGAATCGCACTATAGTAAAATCTTAATGAAATAAAACAATAAAAGAATGTAAAACGCGCGGCAAGTGGCTACTAAAAAAAAAGAGAAAATACTTACCATAGCTAAACTCGATGTGTATGACGATGCTGTAAAGCAGGCAAACGACGAATAATAAATTCGCCATCGTCCTTTTCTTTCCTCTTCGAGAGATCTTGCTCTTTTTCAACTGTACGAGCAAGATGTATTTGATAAATCTTGATCCATAAGATCTTCTTGGTCAAGTAACATTTTTAACAGGTTAATAGATTCACGTCTTTCCAATTAATTCCAGCTTCTTTAGATTTTCAAATACTCTTTTTTCGTTTTTTACTGTACACGCTTTTCGCTTATTTCTTTCTCACTTGCACTCCCACGCAAATGATATAGCGTGTTATATAGTAGAGCATGCAGCAGTAAGCAGCAGCACCAGTTGTTTACTGCAACATTATCAAACCTCTTTTATATAAAAGTAAAAATAAAAAAGTAAAAAAAATCTGCCTTTATATTATCTACATCCTGACGCGTTATAAGTCTGTCTCTGTTTTTTTTCACTGTCTTTCTTCTTAGTTCTCTTTCTTCCAAGACTTAAGATTGTATTATAAAAGTTGAGATCTTGCGGGAGAGATTCTTCTCTTCTCTCTGGTTTGAGGGAGGAGACGCTTATAGGCAGCGCGCGTTTTCCCGGAACTCACTCAAACAACTTTACTATTTTAATACGTATACGTATAAGCACACTGTAGCTTAACACTAGGTTTTTCTTATTTGTTTATTATGTGCATATACGCGATAGCTAAACGACATGTGCACAATAACGATTAAACGTTCCTCTTGTAACACTTGCTATCTCTGTTTCTCTCTTTCTCTTTTTTACATATTGTTTCAACGCGAACACGCGGATGTCATACCAACGTGTGTGCGCTGCGAACACTAAGAGCGAACTATTCGAATTCGAACTGATGGGGGCTTCGAGTCGCTAAGTTTGTTACTGTACTGTGTGGATGTTTGTTACCGTATAGCTGCTGCTGCTGCTTCAGTGCTGCTGAACTTTTAGATGTAACAGTTCTCCCTTTTCTCTCTTCTCGCGTATCTAAATCTCGTGCGATGTCTATAGTATACTTTTATCATACGTCGGTAAACTTAACAATTTCATCTTTTTCCACCGTCAATATCCTGATTATTGTGTCGTATATTTTAATTTTGCATATTGCTATTCTGAATTTGTGATAAACGTTATGTAAAAAATATAATAAACAATAAAAATATAAAAATAAAATAAATTTATTTGTTACATGCCATATTGTATTTTTACATTTGCACTATATAAAATATGATTTTTTTATGTTTTGATGATAAAATATATAGTAAAAATTGATAAAGTTTATCAATAAAAAAGATTGAAGAAAATAAAGTTTAAAAAAAAAAAACGAATAATTATATTTTACAAAATGATTAGAAACTAATAATACCTTATAGATCTTTTTTATAACAGTATGTACATTATCAGTAGATAACACTGATTACTTTTTTCAACTAACAACTGATTTTGAAAACTCAGAATTTCATATTAACTTTTAATAAATTTTACTTTTTTTATATATATTTTTTCATGATTATCACCATAGTTTTTATCACTGCCTTAAACATCAATACTATCATTCTTTACACTTGGAGGAAACAATGCTGATAAATTTATTATACCATAGGCATTATTTTTTATTTGACATGTAATAAATTCTCTAATAGTGTTGTAACACTCTTTCAATTCGGTAGGAATTGATTCATTTAAATCTAAAACATTAAATAATGTATTTTCAAAAATAATTAAAAATTTTTTTATACAAAATAGAAATCTACATTTCTACTTACTTTCACTATGATTTTGGTTTATAGTGAAAACATGAAGAAAAAAACTAAGTTGTTTGTAGAGTTGTGCTTCATTATACTAAAATATAAGAATCTAATAAGTAAAAAAAAAATTTTTTAACTAAATTTTTTTAGATAATTTTTTACTTACGATTTTATAAAGTTTACCATCCAAACAAGAATCACACTCTAAATTAGAATCCAAACTAATATTTCTTGTTTCTTTGGAACACAATAGATTATCACATTTACTTTGACCAAAATAATATTTTGAAATAAATGCTCTTATGTCTGAGATGAGTTTGTTTTTAATAGTATGTACAGATCTCCATGGCTCTTCATTACATTTGGGATTGGAACACATCGCCAATGATAATTGAGGTCCTGAAGGCTATTAATTTTTTATTAAATTTTATTCAGTTATTCATTAATATTTTTCAATTTTCAAAAATATTTTTTATTGTTTTATCAAAGGTGTAATTATTAGATTAAAAGTATTATTAAAAAATTCAGACTGATAAATATTTTGACTTATTTAAGTTACACGTGAGTGATAAGTACGCATATACACGTCTTAATCGCTTGAACCAATGTTAATTATAAACATAAATATAATATATAGACAAATTAATCAATTATAAAAATATTTTTAAAAAATTTACAATACTTACGAATTCTGTAAATACACTCTTAATTTCGTTTTCAGTTTTACAATTTTTATTTCGGCAAATAAATTTGAAAGAAATACAATTTTTATAACGATTTACTGTGTACAAAGCCGTTTTACATACTTCTGATTTTCTGTTTTGAATCTTTTGATTTTGTGTATGGATACCTATGAAATAAGTAATAAATTAAGATTTTTTAATCAAATATTTATATCAAGATTTTTTAATCATATGTATATACCTAAATGTTGTGATAATGATGGACCATCAATGCCTTCTATTGGTTCGCAAATTTTGTACACAACAGGGTATATTTGATGTGTCATATAAAAATTAATATCAATTTTTAATTGACTATTTTTTCTCATTTCCTCAATATTGTAAGATCTTTCACTCACTTTGTTTTTGGTCCCATCCTGAAAATATTATTCTAAAAGTTATATCTAAACACATTTTTTTTTAATTTATAATTTAAAATATTTATTAACATATACTTCACAAATAATGTAAGATATAGCATCTCCTACTTTCCATTTTCTCCCGCTAGTTTTATTTAATCTTCGAGCCACAATAGCATGGGACTGATCATCCACATACTTCTGAGGATCTTTCGATAATCGCTTGATGATTTTAAGAGACGATAACGGAAATTCAAGATTTCTCAGTTTTTTGCTTGTATTATTCAAAGTATTGAATATATTATTTAAACGTGACTCATGAGATTGATCTTTGAATAATTCATCTAAAATTTGGCTGAAAATTATTTTTGAAAAAATTATTTTACGTTTATATTTTTAAAAAAATTAACATTGCAAATTATAACGTTCATACTTTCCAATATCAGAAGCAACTTTACACCGATCTCGTTTAATAATTTCTAATCCCTTGATTTCTTTGACATATTCAAATTTATTATCCGTCGACTTTTCAACAATTAAGCCAGCATACTGTTTTTTTTTAAATAATAAAAGATATTTGTATACTTTATCAATATCAAGCTCGATATTCCTATACAATTTATTGATTTTCCTTTTAATATTCTTGCTTATTTCAATAACATTGTCGTAATCCAAAGTTTTAGTATTAATCATAATTGAATCAGTATCACCGTAAATAATTTCGTAGCCAGCAGCTTCAATTGATTCTTTCGTACTTTGAAGTATTTCGCGACCTTTCGTTGTTATAAATGCTGCTAAAGCTTTAGCGCAAAAACGCGAGTGACTAGCACCTAAGCAACCGTACATTGAATTAGCCAAGGATTTAAGAGCTGATTGTCTAATATTGTATTGTCTTTTCGAATTCAATGAAAGATTTTTTGACTTTAACATCTTTTTTAGTTGAAATCGACTGTCAACCAATTTACGAATTTCAGTTGGCAAAATGCCCATTTCAGCTTTCGGTCTAAATTGATATATATCCTTTTAAAAATAAATATGTTTTAAATTAATTTTAATAATTGTTTTATCATAATAAATAAGAAAAAATTAATTAAAAATTTCCTACATCAATCTCGGCATAAGCTACACCAGGAATTGTTGTAAAACAAATATTGAACTCTTGAATAATACTTGGGTAAAGCGAATTAAAATCCATTAATAATATAAGTGATTCATAGAAGCCAGGTATTGGTTCCAAAATTAATCCACCTGTATAAGCAGCTTTTTTGTTAGCTGTAACGTCCATTTTTTCGTTTTTTCTATCCGGAAGAATATAATTGTTGGCGTGGAAAGCGTGCAGCAAAAGAAATTCATTTCGCTCGGAAACTCCGTTTGACAAAGTCTTGGATAACGTATTACCCGAGATTTTTGTTAATTCATAAGCTAAAGGTAAACAATTCAATTCCATAGAAATTTTCAAAATATACGATGCATTTGTCATAGTTGTTTTTATCAAATTTTCCAGTTTATCTGTAGAAGCGTAATATCCTGAGCAATTTTCTGGTTTAATTTCTTTGCAATCGTTTATTTTTTGTTTAAACACCTGCAAAACATTTATATGATAAAAAAGAAAAAACAACGACGAAACAAAAAGAAAAAATAAACTTACAATATTACATAGATTTGGAAGATCAAAACTCGCAATTTTTAATTTTGATTCTTTGGCAGAAATAAGAATATCGCAAATTGGTCGTCCACATAAAATTTGATTGAAATAAATTTTATCCTAATAAAAAAAATTATAGATTAGTGTAATCGCATAATTTACAAAAATTTAAAACTTATGTTTATAATAAAATACTTTAAAGTAAGGTGGTCTATATTTTTTGAGTTTTCCTATTTTGCTCCAGTCTTTAATCTTTAAATTGAGAATCCTGTTAATCAAAACTTCAAATTGAAATTCGGTATCATAGCCGATAATGGCGTCAGGATCAAAATTTTGTAAAATTTCAAGAAATTTTTCTAATAAATTCAATTCAGTTTCGCATACTATTACTTTGGTTTCTTTAAAATAAAGAAGCATCGATAATTTTTCCTTCGCATTTGTCGGCCAAAAAGTTTCTTGCGAATGCGTGATAACTGGAAAAAATTTATTTGTAAAAATATGCTTAATGGATTTATTGTTTAACATGCGAAAATGTATTAGTTCAAACTCACGACAAAATCTTTTATCAAACGATGTTATTGAGGCTTCATCTAAATGAAATTTCTGACTTATTAAGATTCCGATATTTGAAATTTCATTAGTTTGTGATTTTGGATTTAAAGAAACTTGAATGTTTAACGTTGCAACTGTTAACGGTGGTATCGGTTCGGTTTTCCCTTTGTATTTTGTAATAGACGCATCTTCCATTTTCGTTGAAGTTGACTTAATAAAAAAAATTAATATTTATGAAAATTCTTATGTACTTATTTAAATGTTAAATAAATATTAAGAAAATGAACAAATATATACTTCCAAATTGCACCAACTAAACTTATCATTCACGTTATAACTTTGTGACGGTAATTTTACATCCAGCCAACACGGACCTTTAATATTTTTTTCAATTAAGAACAACTCTAGGGCATTAAAAGAAGTTCCAAAAATTGATTGTATAGAAGGGCCTGAATAATTGGGATCAATGGTCGTACATGATGCAGGATATTTAACTTCAACAAACGTATTACTTTGTGGAACGTCTTTTTTTTCAAAAGCATAATTTTTTGTAACTTCTTTAGTTCTGTATGTACTGGTATGTTTTAACAAAAAAACGCTTAATTCGTTATGAGTTTTTTGGGAATCATTTAATTCAGTTTCACAACCATCTTTAAGAACCTGTTAAAGAATAATTATCAAAATTTTTATTTGATAAAAATTTTTATATTATTTTTAAAAATGTTTTGGTTTTAATAATTGATGGATGAAAAAATAACATTAGAAATTAATATTTCAACTTTGTATATCTAATAATTATAATGAAGTAAATGAATTGAAGAAAAAAAATTAATTATTTTTTCTCTTTTAAATTATCACATAAATATGCACATTTCAACGTCGTCTAGCCACATAGATTTGTTTCAAGAGTTTATTTTCATTAAAATTTAAATAATACAACAAAATTTGATAATAAAAATCAATAAAAATGTAAAATTCATAAAAATTTCTAAATCAAAGTTCTATGTCACTATAACTAATTTTTTTAAGAAGAAAAAATGTATATATAAAAGAATATGTAAAAGTTGTTATGAAAATATTTTATTATTTTAAAAATAAATAATAATAAAAATTAATTTAATTGAACTTTTAATAAATACATTCTTAATAGTGAAGAAAAATAAAATTCATTTAATTTTCACTATTTTAATTAATTTTAACTATGTTATTTTAATTTTTTTTTTAATTTATTCACTTATTTTGTAAATATTCAATACTAAATGATGTTCTAAAATAGAACCTTACCAAATTGACGTTCCAAGATAAAACTTTACGAGAAAAATACTCCAAGATAGAATCTTATCGAAACAATGTTTCAAGGTAAAACTATACTGAAATAGACTTAAGATATAATTTTGGAGAATCAGCACTGAGACAGAGTCTTGCAAAAGTAAGCTTTTGAAATAGGTTTATGCAATTAGAAGACGTCAATTTTATTTTTTCTTCTCTGATATTTAAATATATATTTAATTTTAAAGGCAAATAAGTAAATAATATATTAAAATGCAATACTTACGTATTTTCTAGGTAACACGTAAATTTTTTTTTCTATATTTTTTATAGCAACACAACATGATTCAAAATGCTTAGTTGATTCTATAAAAACTTTTCCAAATAGATAGACATTACCAGGCTGATTAAATGAGTCTTCAAAAGCATCTAGCCAAAAAAATCTAAAAACTTCATTACCCATTGCATTTATTGTTTTTGGATGCATTATAATTTTATTAAATAAATCTTTTCGTACATTTATTTTCTTAGATTCTGTTTGAAAGTTTTGACCGCACAATTTAGTCATTTCTTTATTATTATTTATACACGAATCAAAGTTTTCATTTTTACTTTGTGACTCGTTAGAAACTATATTTGTGGATTTTTGAGCTATAATTTGATTTATTTCTATGTCATTGAATTCACTGTCAGGTATCTATAAAATTAACAATTTTTTCATAAAATTAATTATAATTATTTTAAAATAAGTTTATTAAATTATAATTAAATATTGAATGCAAACATGTTAACTTACATCGTCAAAATATTGTTCTAATTCATCTTGATTCAAAGACTCAACTAAGTTATCGTTATTTTTTTCTATACTAGACGATGTATTTATTTTAGTACTATTATCTTCAATTTTAATATCTTTATCTATTTGTTGATTCCTTGATTTATTTTCTAATTTGTCTAAAATTTTTTGTAATATAACTTCAGCAGACTCGCATTCTTCTAGTTTTTTTAGTTCCAAACCATTTAGTTTATCATCTGATCTACTAAATAAGCATTAATATAATTTATTGAAATTTTTTAAAGAAAAATAAAAAATTATATGCAATTAAAAATATTTATATTACTTTAAAGATATCCACAAAAAGAGTAAATTAAATTTAATCTTTGAAATTAACTTAAATTAAAAAAATAATATACCTGAGAATACTTGACGATACTAGAATCTCACATTTTTTAAATGATTCACCACATTTTACACATTGTATATGAGAATTAAAATCACTATCTTCTAAAATTGATTTTGACATACTAACTTTTATAGTATTATTTACAGTTTTAGAATCATCATCTATTTCTTGATTTTTTGGTATTTTCTCTAACTTGCTTATAATTTTATGTAAAATTTCTTCAGCAGTCATACAAGTTTCAAGTTTCTTAGAATTTAAACTACTCAATGCATTATCCAGTCTATTAATAGTTAAATTTTCTTCATTAAAATTAAAAATATATACTTACTAAATTATATATAGAAATTTAAAGAAAAGAAATTCTTTTTTTTATCTTGAATAAATAAAATAATTTACCTAGAAACATCTGAAGCTAATGGAATTTCATATTCTTTAAGTAGTTCACCACATCTTGAACATTGTAGATTAAAATTAGTATGATTCTCTGATTTCAAAGTAAAATTATTCAAAATACTATCATTTTGATTCTCAACACTTGATTCTTTTTTTCTATTTAAAAAATAATTAAAAAAAATTAATTAAAATTAATTAAGTTAAAATATTAATTTTAATTTCTTTGATTTTTAAAAATAAAAATTTTTCAATAATATAAAATTTAACTGGAAGATCATTTTCTAATTATAACTTACGGAGAAACTCTTAATGACAAAAGATTTGTTTCTTCCAGATGTGATTCATTAGAATTTGGAGATTCAGAATTTTCTATTTTGATTTTTTGACTCTTTTGTAATTCATTATTATCATCTCTTTTTCTTTTTCTTCTATTTTTCACATCATCCATTGCTGCAAAACTTGTATATTTGTAATCTTGATTGTCTAAAGTAATCAATAATTTTTATGCATTATATGGTTATACTTCTTATATTTAAAGAATCTTATACTGATGAATGAGTATAAGATAATCCAAGACTTAATTGTTTTTTTTCTTAAGACTATTATTTAAAATATAATCTTAATAATTAATTATTGAAATATGATTTTAATAGTCATGAGACAAAAACAATTAAGCAAACAACAAAAATCATATGTTTATACCTTTATTCATTATGACATGGTAGTTCTTAAAATAATCTCACGCTAATCAATAAATAACACTTAATATTTAACAAATGTTCTTGTAACAATTTTATTGTTTCTTTATTATTTTCCAAACGTACACTGCAAATAAGTAGTGATGGTGATCGTTGACATAACTGTCTGCCCGGTATATTTTGATTTTGAACTTGTCTGAACTCGATTATCGCGTCATCTGTTTTACGGCGGGAAATTTTAACATTTCTCGTTTTAATTTAAAAAACTCTGACCCTGAATTTAAATATCAAAATGTCTAATAAACGATTCGTTTAAATTTTTCTTCATTAAATTTATTTTATTGATTGAATCATCAAAATTTTCATATAAAAATTATAAGTTTAAATCTTACATTTCAAGATTTTTTAAGAAACGTATTTCTTATAATATTTGTTTGTTTTCATAATTAATCTTTATTTTTTTATTTACAAAATAAATGTTACTTGTAAATAATTATTTTCTAAAAGATTTTATATAATATTTATAATAAATTACTAAATATTGTCGTTAAAAACTTTCATGTTACAGTTTACTTCATTTTCTTTCCGCTCAAATTTTCGTCTTAAAATATACCGGTATAACGCACAGTGTTTATACGAATATCTGATGCTATCAGAATAGCACTTTAATATTAAGTATTTGTTAAAGTAAGCTTTATTATAAATATAACGTACTAAATATCAACAGATCTTATTATTATAATTATATAATGTAAATAATTTCTAATTTAATTAAAAAGAATTTTTTTATCATCATAACCTCAAACAACTACTTACAAATTGTAAACAAATGGTGCTTTTAAATTATCTTTATAAATAAGTAAAATTAAAAGATAGAAATGTTTGTTAATACATTAAAATGCCTTATAATATTACCAAAAAAAAGTACAAATTTTACTTGCTGTTTTTTTCGTAATGCATCAACATTTTTAAGAAGGTCTAGTCATGTTCAATGGAGCTTATCTCAAAATAACAATAAAAATAAATGCTTTCATCAAACATCGATATTACACCTCAATAAAAAATTAAGCCCTGCTAAAGGAATTCAAGAAAACATTTCTGCTCTGCAAATGAAAAAAAGACCTCTACGTAAAAAAAGATCTGTTATCGAAGATGAAGAATTACCTCAACCTGGTGTAAGAATTTTTTTTAAATTATAAAAAAATAATTATTTTATGTAATTTAAATTTGTTATAAATTATTGAAATTATGGAATAATATTGAATCATATCAATATAAAATTTATCTAATTTTTTTATTAATAATTTGATATTTAGAATAGATATTTATTTTGATTCACTCAATTATATTCAAATTTAATTTGATTATAACATTACTATTATTGTATTGAAAGTCACTTTTTAAAAATTTTATTATTTTTTTTATATAATAACTGTATTGCAAAGAAAAATAATAAATATTTCTTGAATATTTTTAGTTTTGGACTGTGAAATCTTTGGCCACAGCTGAAGAATATGATTTAGAAAATTTAAAGAAGGGTTTGATTGAACAAGATTTGTACATTCCTATAGAAGTTCGAAGTTCTGCTAAAGGTGAGGCTGAGATATATATTTTTTTTTAATTGTTAAGTAATAAATATTTCAATTTTTTTTTTCATCGAAACAAAAATTTTTAATTTATTGTTTATATTTCATTTTTGTTATTTTATTGTTAGCGTATTATTATTTTTATTTATAAACTGATTTTTTTTACGTATACAAATAGGCTTTTAGTTAAATTAAGAAAATGATTTACATTATTTATGAAATTTTATAATTTTAAGGATGGCAAGTTGAATTCTCTCAAAAATATTATTTTCATTTCCTTTTAATTTAATTATAATCAACAAATATTTAATTCAAACTTTGAACAATTTTCATTTTTCTCTTCATAACTCTATTTTGTATTAATTAAATTAAAATATTGAAATTTTTAATAAAAAATATAATTTTATAATCCTATAATATAAATATAAGAATTGTAATATGCTAAATAGTTTAATGATAGTATTGTGACATCATTACAGTATTCAGAAGAGCGCGGTGATTTGAATTTTAACTCGTAATTTTTTATACAATATAAAATATAATGGTCTCTTTTATAAAATTTGTATCAATAGCTATGCAAAGAAAAATTGTATAGGTTCTTTATTTTCTTTCAAACTAATTGGTCTTATTATATGATTATCATCGTTACAATCAAAACTATCATTTGAAAAGTAAATTCAATTGATAAAAATTAATTTTTTCCTCAATATTAATTTTTTTTTTATCTAATTTGACAAATCAGTCTTATTGAACGAGTGCGCAAATATCTCGATATATTTACAATTTCTAAGCTTTTGCTTTACGACGAAGGTATTTTATTACAAATGTTTTAATATTAGGAGAAATGCAAATTATTTATTCAATATTTTCGTATTATTTCACGTAATTAAATTTAAAAAATTACTATTTGCAAAAGTGTAATAGTTTAACAGTATAGTTTATTATCATTTACGATATTTTTGGACGGCTTAATTAAAAGGATGGTTTGAATTTAAAACACCAACTAATTTTTTTTGCATTTCTAATAAATCGAATCTTTTTCATTCAGCTCTGTATATTATTAAAAATACACATATATTTTTTAAATATTTTCGAGTGGGTGTAGAACTCGCTTTATGCTATACGTTTCGACGGTGCCCAAAATAGGCTCCGAGAGAGATTTTCCGGACCCTATTTTGGGCTTTGAAAACATAAAATTCCTACTTTTATTTGAAGTTTTGAAGATTACAAAGCTGCATGTAAACTTTTAATCTATAGAGAAGTTTTCTATTAAAAAATCTCAAAAATTACGTATTTCGGCAGTTTTGTGACATAGAATAACAAGCATTAACTCGGGAAAGAAGCGTTTTTCAAATATACGCCCTTTCACAAATAGTTTCTGTTTTGACGAGATATACCTTAAAATTTTTAAAAAACCTAATATTTTTAACCATCCTAATATTAAAAAAAAAAAAAGTACTCGTAATGAAAAATAAAATAAAAAAGATTTGACGCATTAAAACTACAAAAAAAAATCGAGCTTTATTTATCTTTAATTGGAAGTGAAAAGTTGTGAGCGCTATAGAAGAGCGCTAAAATTACAGTGAATTTAAAATTTTGATTTATGGTATAAAAAGAAACATCGTGGACATCTATATGTCTATCTTTTTTCACCTGTAAACACCACCTTCAACTATTTAATTTAGAAAAATTCTGTTGAAAAAAAAATAAAATGTCAGTACATCTGTTTAGTGATAAAATGTGTTTTCAATAAATAAATTATTAACCGCTACAATGAAGAAAAAATTGAAAAAAGTTTATTAAACAATTACCAGTTTCGATGGCTCGACCAAACAATCAAGAAAATGATGATGATGATCAATATTCAAAATTAACAATTATAATTTTTGGTTTATTAATGTCATTTCCAGCTATAATTTATTTAATATTTGAATCATTTGAAAGAAACTTTTCTATGAGATATACACTTTGAAATATAAAAATGGATCAATTTATCAAAATTCCTGTTAATCAACTTGATGAGATAATAGAAAAAGCTTGTGATTATGCTTTATTAAGTGGTTTGTGTATGAGATCAAAAGAAAATTTTAGCAAACATAGCTTACAGTTTGCTCCATTTGTTCTTTTACCTTCTGCATTTCCACGTGCTGAATATGAAAAAGCTTGTGATATGCAATTATTTCTAAATTCTTTAATGCACGCAGTAGCAAATGATTATGAATTCTTAAAAGAATCATTAAAGGATGTAATAAAATATGATAATTTCACCAAAAAATTATTTAAAATATATGAAATAGTTCATGCAGAAGGATTTGCTCAAGATATTTCGTTAACTCTTTTAAGATCAGATTTGATGTTAAATACAAATTGTCCAATTATTGAACCAAATTGTCAATTAGATAAACCTTATTGTTCTTGGAAACAAATAGAAATTAATACTATTGCCTCTGGTCATGGATGGATGGGTCCAGTGTGTACAAAACTTCATCGTTATATTTTAAAAGAATTAGGTTTTAAAAGTGAATTAAAGAATTTACCAGAAAATAATGCATTATCTGGATTGTGCTCAGGAATTGTTGGCGCTTGGAAAATTTATGACAATCCCAGGTAAATAAATTATTTTGAATATTTTTATTCATAAACTTTATTATTTACTTTCATATGGTATGATTTAATTTAACAAATTTTCAGTTATAAGCTATTGTAATAATAATTACATAATTTTTTTTACATCTTTTTAGTGCTGCTGTATTATTCATTGTAGAAGATAAAATACATAATATTTGTGATCAACGAGCTCATGAATATGAAATCCTCAAGAAAAATCCTAATATAAAAATATTGCGAAAAACTTTAACACAATTAATTTCATTAGCAGAACTTGGTGCCAATAAAGAATTAATAGTAAATGATTGTTGCATTGCTGTTGTTTATTTTAGAAGTGGATATTCACCAGATCAATATTACAGTACTGAAGAATGGAACGTAAGGTTACTCATTGAAAGATCAAAGGCTATAAAATGTCCCTCTATTCAATATCATTTAGCTGGTACAAAAAAGATACAACAAGTTCTTACTAAACCAGGAATCATTGAAAAATTTGTTAAAGATAAAAAAATAGCAAATCTAGTGAAGGAAATATTTGCTGGTATATACAGATTCATTGCTTATTTTAAGAAATTTACTAAAATAATACTAAAATTTATTTTTACAACTTATAGGTCTTTATTCTCTGGATTTTGATGAACAAGGAGAATCAGCAATAAAAATGGCTCTAGAAAATCCAAACCGTTTTGTATTAAAACCTCAAAGAGAAGGTGGTTGCAATAATTTATTTGGAAATAATATTGTTAATTTCTTAAATGAAAACAAAAACAAAAAACAAAGAGTTGCATGGATTTTGATGGATAAAATTTATCCACCTACTCAAACCAATTACATGATACGCCCTAATAATGATAAAAATAATCAATTAAAAAAATTAATATCTGAATTAGGAATATTTGGAGTACTTTTAAGCGATTCCAAAAATATATATGTAAATAAACAAGTTGGTCATACTTTAAGGACAAAATTAGACTATGCTAATGAAGGAGGTGTTGCAACAGGATTGGGTGCTTGCGATAGTCCATATTTAATAGACTAAAATTTAATAATAAATATACAATCTAATTTGTACAAATTACTTTTGAAAATTGTTTACTAATGAATTTTTTATCACTGTTATGTACTCATTTTTACTATGTTATTTTAAATAAAAATTGTAACTAACTAAAACATAAAAAATTTCTTTATTATTTTTCCTAATATTATTTCTATTGTCAAAATTTTATTCTGGTGAAAATATTTATATATCTTATTTTTTATTTCAGCTCTTCCTGATGCCATCCAAGCAATACCAAAATACGAAATCGGAAATGAGCCCCGAGAAATTTATTTTTTTCGTGAAGGTACTATGGTAATGTGGAACATTACTGATTTAGAATGCAGTAATTTACTTCAATTTTTGAAACAATTTGAAGAAAGTAGTTATGGATTTGATCTAGTTCAAGCGGAAGGAGAAATAATGCTTTATACTTATACAGAGCCTGGGTAATTTATTTTGTAAATTTTAGAATTTAATTTAATTGTTTATTTTGTATTAAATTTTCTTTTCTTTTCTAGTAAAACCAGTCGTCTTAAAGAAGGCGACATTCATCTTTCACCAGATTCAACTCTTGACAAATACACATTTTCAAATGCCATATCACAATCTGTGAAATTAGGTGTTTGGGAAGCTTCATTGGATAATTATATAGATTCCATTGAATTCATAACGGAAGATTTGAAAGCAGGACGAAAAATCAAAATGACTCGACAAGAAGTTTTGAGAAAACAAGGCGAACTTTTTGCTTTGCGACATTTAATTAATTTGAGTTCGGATTTATTAGATACGCCAGATTTTTATTGGGAGCACGATGATTTGGAATCGGTATATCAACAAACGTGCGCCTATTTTAGTATTGCAAAGAGAACGAGAGTACGTAGAAAATTTATTATATTAATGCTTTTTTAAAGTATTTATTGTGATCTAAATAAATTTATTTTCTATGATAAAATTTTTAGGTCAAATAAACAATACTAATATATTTTTAATTCCTTTTTGATAACATACTTTATAAGAAAACTATTCGATTCTATTAATTAGTTTTTAATTATTTCTGCGATGTGTTTTTTCCGAAACTTATGATTAATTTTAAAATATTTTTTTCAGGTAATGAATGAAAAATTAAATCATTGTGTGGAATTGGTCGAGTTACTTTCATCGCATCTGAGTGACAGACATCACGTTCGCTTAGAATGGATGATCATTGTATTGATTATGGTAGAAGTTGCTTTTGAAACTTTGCATTACTTGGATAGATATTTAGCAAAACAAGAAACTGAAACTGTTGACCATAGACTACTTATCACATAATTCTGTTAATTCTTTTTTTACTGCAAGATATTTGATTTTTTTTTATTATTATGTATAAAAGCGATTTTTTCATTAAGAGAATCTTAAGAACGTTGTAATTCAAAAGTCAATGAAATAGTGTTTCGAATATAAGTCTGTTTGTATAGAAATAACGAAACAAAAAGAAAAAAATATATATATTTGTTAAATAGTAGAAAATAATTGTTTTTCATTTCTTTTTATTTAAAAATTATGTCACCTAGATGCTTTGTGGGCGGCGCGATCTAAATGTATTTTATGAATCTATATATTAGACATTTATATTTTTAATTTTATTTAAAATGTTTGAGAATCGAATAAATATTAACCCTTTCACTGGTGCAGCTTTTTTTACTTTACGTGCCAAAAATGGTAAGACAATAAAAATCAGCCACCCCCAAAACCCTTACATACTGAATTTGAAATGAATTGGTTGAAAAATGCAGCAGTTATTCAACTTGATCATAAATGATACATCGCCAGTTGTGGCACGACTTTTTTTTTATCATATATGATACATTGCCAGTGAAAGGGTTAAATAGATTATGCCTAAACTTTTTAATTCTCAAATTTTTAAGAGTTATAAATCTTATATTCACAAAAAAAAGTTTAAAATATTAATAATATTCAAAATATTAAACAAAATAAAAAAATTAAAATTATTTTAGCTGATTTACAAAATATTTATTCATTGTAAAATAAAAATTTTATAAATATTTGTGTTCTTGAATATATATTTATTGCCGATTATTTTTTTTATTAAAATTATTTAAGAATTAAATTTTGTATTTTACTTGAAATTTATGCGGGTTCAATTTTTTTTCACCAAAAAAACTACCTCAAAGTTTTTAAATAATTCGCGATTTAAAGGATGTGAACTCATTTTGTAAGTTTATTCGAAAATTGAATTTTATCAAATAAAAATAAGTCATTGTAGAATCTTATACAATCAGGTATACAATACTGATTATTAATTCCTCCCTCTTTTCATATATAGAACGGTGGAATGCGATCCGCGCACCTAATATGGATTATTACGCATTTATTTATAGTCTTCCATTAACATCACGTTAGGTTGAAACTATAATGTGTTTGGATCATTATACTCATCCATTACCGTCAAACGTTTGACTCGTTATCATAGTTCGGAATATAATTAGAAACTACATGAATAACAAACAAATATTAATTTAGCAAACGAGTTTAGCAAACGAAATATTTTCCTTTCATCACTTGAATTAAAACAATAAATCATTACGTAGTTTTGGAAAAGTTTAAAAAAATGAAAATATATTTTAATAAATTTATAAATTTTAATTTTTTACGCCAATCCCATAAGGTTTATTAAAAAATATACGTAAAATAAAATTGAAAATTTAATATCTGACGATAGTTAACTTTAGTAAGAATAATAAATAATTTTAGATTTTTATAGCTTTGTAAACCAAGTAATGACATATTTTTGTTAAATATTTAAAACTCTTTATAAAAAATGCAATTTAAATTACTTATTTCGTATAGTCGTAATCTTGATAATCAATGATAAGATAATTATTAATTAATTATTTTGTAAATTAAAATCTGCGGCTTGAAGGAATAACGAATTAAGTCTGTTTTAGAAGTTTTCGAAAAAAGGAGGTTTTTATGTTTGCATTAACATATAAGATATATGAGGGTAGAGAAATTTTCCCGTGCACAAAACACCTTTCCCATGCGTATCGGCTTTTCTAATGTGTGCTACGTGAAAGAGGTATACTTTTAGCTATATAACTCAATTTCTCAAAAATGCAGACTTATGTCGTTATTCCTTCAAGCTACAGAAATATATTACAAAGAAAAGAAAGCTTATTGAATTCGAAATCTGATCCTTTGAAAAATATCAATAATAAATTGCAAATTATTATTACTCATATTAGTATATATAATAAAAAAACAATTATTACTTTTTTTTAATTTAATTTTTATTATATAAATATAAGTAATAATAATTCACAATTTTTATTAATAATTGGATTTCGAATTCAATAAATTTTATTCTTTTTTTTAAATACAGTTATCAATTTTCCAAATAATAAATTTTATAAATTTTTGTATAAATGTTTAAAAGTTCAAAAAGGTATACTCGCGTTCGCGAGGAACTTCTATACCCATCGTGACAATCTTGACAATTATTTTCCAGCTCGCGACGGTCATTTTACTTTAATTCGTAGCCATATTGATTTTTCGGATAAAATAGTATAGGTATGCGTTACATGTTACATTCACATCTACGATACAATACGACAAGACAAAGAGCGAGAGCGAGAACACATTGAACGCTGTATTGTCATATATCATCTTTCTCACTCGCTCATGTATATAACTGGCATATAAAATCAGTTATAATATACATCCTGTGTCCTGTACTGTACTTGGATTAATCAGTCGGTCTGTGTGTGGTTAAGTGTATTACAAGTATATAAGTGTAGCAACGCACGCGCTCTTTGCACTCCTCTCTCGATCTCTTCCTATTCAAAACAAGAGGAGTAGTAGAATATGTATAGTATAAAAAAATACTAGAAAGAGATGAAAATATCCAAGTGCCTAAAAGATCTAAAGGTGTGGCTATGTGGTGAGTGGTACTTGTATATATAAAGACTAAGAAAGAAAGAGAGAGTGACGATAGATAAAGAGAGAAAATTTAGTTGGTGTCTGTGTGTATCATAAGTACTCTGCAATATAGTGTGACTCCTGCCCGCTAACACCGCTCTTTGCCCCTCTTTGTCGCCCTGTTTTCGGGCATCGTTTTGGTCTGTAGCAGTAACGAAACGCTTTTAAGTGGGAGGTGTGTAGTAGCCACCAGCTCGAGCCTCGACAAAACCAGTCAGCGTAATATAAGTAGTAGTTCGGTGTTTTTATTTATTAAACTTTATATAAATACGTATATGTATACACGAAAAAAATCTAAAAATCCACGGAAATGTTTTCCTATGGCTCGCGCTGGAAAAGAATCAGGTGGAGCAGCTACCTTATCATCGTTTAACGCGTTTTATTGTTAAGGAGAAAGCAAACATTAGAAAATATTAATTTAAATAGGAAAAAAAAATCGAGAAGATGCAGCAACGTGCGCTACTGTTGCCCCATTACTCAACAACCTAAACATTGGGGCCGAGCTAGGCCTCGAACAACTTGGCTCTTTACCTTTTTTACTATCAATTAGTTAAGTTTTGACATCAACAACCAAGACGAAATGTTTAGCAACAATTATAAGGGTTAGTGTTTTTTTTGTATAGTCTTTCTTTTGCTTTTCTTTTGATTCTTTATACTCCATCCCTATAACAACATCCTAACTTTCTCTTTCTCCCCCCCTCCTCGCTCTCGCTCTCTCGGTCAATTTTTTTTTTCTTTTTGAGCCTTTGCTTTGGATTTGTACGCTTAGGTTATACTACCTCAAAATTTAGATTCAACATCGTCGTCGTAGACATGCTAAGTCTACCTTACGAACGACAAGTAGTTTACGCTGATAGAAAGAAAGAGAAAAAGGCTCAAAAAAAAAAGAAAGAGAGAGAGAAAGAGCAAAAGTTTTCTGTCTCTTTTAAAAGAGGAGGGGAAGAGAGTATTCGTGATGTGCACGACATCGTAAATCACCGTTAATCGTGACAGGATAACCAGGCCGTTCGCATGTAGTTGCAGCTACTCCAAAAGCACTGTGTGTCCAAGTTTAAAGGTCTTGAGGGAATTCAAGACTTTGCTTTAAAAAGCACATGCTCAGCTCAACAGTCGAATGAGACTTATTGTTGGAGTTAAGAAAAAACAAGTAACGGAGCCAAAATGAGTAGCTGGACCGAAAGGATGCACAGGCGTGCAGCTACTCTTGGAAATGTTGTCACTAGCTGTGGACATCCTTCGTCTGTGTCACCTTATCCCAGAAGATTAGAAAAGTTAGTTCCTACTAATATTTTTTATTCGTAAAAAAGATAATTAGTATGCTTGTTGTTTAAACATTTGTAATTAATACCTCATTCATACTACCTCTTATTTTTTAAATGAATTGTTATTATAAAGTCACCACTATTACTGCATATAAAAATTAGATGGAACAATTAAATGCAAACAAATATCTAAATTTACATTATTATTAACTAAATTATATATTCAAATTTATGGATATTTATAAATGTATAATTATACCTAGTTTCTCATAGTAAAATTAGCTTAATGAGAAAATATAGAAACTAAATTACATAACTAAGATGAGATGATTTTAAATATTAAAAATTATTTAATAAAAGAAAATATTTAAAAAATTATATGTATTAAATTATATATACTTTTTCTTTTTCATTGAAATATATTCTTTGAATTGTTGTGAAATAATATGAATTATTTTTGTTACAATATTTTTAAATATAAAAAGTTTATTAAAAATAAAAGTTTTCTAAAGTAACTTCTAAAGTTTCTAAAATTTATTAATTGTTTAATTTTAAGAGTCAAATTTGGAGTTCCTCTTGATGAAGTTTGTAAAAATGATATACCTGGTCCATTACTGGTGAGTTTTCTTTGAAATTAAGTTAATTTTAATATAAAAATTATTAATGCATTCGTTTTATAAATATTTTATATCAACAGGTCTTAATATTGAAACTCAATAAAGAAGCACCATTACGAAAAGATGTATTTCGAGCTCCAGGACACCAGGGTAACATGAAGAAACTCATTCACTTTCTTCAAACTGGGCGTTTAGTGAACATGGATAATTTCAGTGTTTATACAATAGCGAGTGTTCTTAAAAAATTTTTACGGAAAATACCTGGTGGTGTGTTTGGAAGAGAAGGAGAGCAACAATTATTTAGTGTTATTCAGCTGGATAGTATAGAGCAACAAAGGGACCAGATACACAAGTAAGATACGAATATATATATGGGTGTGTGTATGTATGTTTATAGATTTATTTACAAACGTTAAAATTTATTGTAAAAATTAAAAAAAAAATTCAAGAATTCAAATTTAAGAAAAAGTTGAATTTTTTTAATATCATCTCACCTATGATTTTAATTTTATAGGTTGATTACCTCTCTACCAATTTACACTCAACGTTTACTGGTATTGTTATTTGGAACATTCAGGGTGGTAGCAGTAAATAGTGAAAGGGCAAGGACTGGTATGACCAGTGAAGCTTTAGGAGTTTCTGTTGCACCATCATTCTTTCAAAGTTGTGTAAGCGATGGAAAAACTGCAAAAATGGAAGATGTACTGAGGTTCAAAGTATGTTTCATTTCTATAATTTATAAATATTTTACGAATTTTGAATAAACTTAGCAAATTTTGGATTAAGATGGCTGTTCTGCAAGTAAAAAAAATTGCTATTTTTAATCAAACTTTTATAAAAATGGGGATTTATTCATGTTTGTAATATTTGTATATATTATTTCTTTATAATCAAAATTTTTATTTGGAAATAATTTACAAAGTAAAAATTAATCCATTATGAAATTGTATTGGATGCTCCTCATAATTTATATAATGCTTTTATATGCACTTAAAATATTTCAAATTAATAAAATTATCTTTGTAAAAAAGTAAACATCAAATCAAAATATTAAAAATAACTAAAATAATTTTAAATCATTAGACTTGCAACCATCTTGAAGGTTTATTCTAATTTATGTATAGTATTGTTTTTTCTAAATAATTAAATCTAATCATATAGTGGACTTTATTTCAAGCACATAGAGAGCTTAATATAGATCTTATAATACAACAAATTGTATGGTAAAATTACTTATTATTAATATATAAATAATAGAGCTTATTCTCTCAAAAATAAAAATAAAAAGCTATTAAATTTAACGCGATTGACCAAACGTGCGTGAATGTTATAAGAAGTGCTACATTTTCAATGTACATTGTAATTAATTATTTAAATCTATGCAGCATTGAAATTTTTTTTTCCGAATAAATAGTATAGAATATGCATGACGTTCATAAATAAAAATTACAAACTATTGAATTAAGCATTCCATGCATGCCTTTTGGCTCAACCAATAGCAGTATCGTATGATTACCTCTTTTTTTTCATATTTTGCCTACAATCACCATCAGGCGGAGGTGTCAGTAAGTTTACCATACCGACATTATGTTGTACGTTTTTGTTTTTCAACCCATTCCAACTGTTTCAAATATTGTCTGTATTATTGATGACTTATGTTGTAACATTCCTTTTGATTATTACCTCTAAAGAAACGTTATAGTCAATCATGTGTATTAAAGCAAGCATGTTATATGAATCAGTCAACTGGTAGAATCCATACAACTTAATTAAGAAAGAATTTACAAATGTCTAGAGGACTTTAAGATGTTAATAATGTGTGCATGATAAAATATTACAGGTTACTTTAATTTTTTAAGGGGATCAAGCTACAATATTAAAATTGTACATAAAAATAAAATGTTAATTATTTGTCAAGAATTTATTATTTTTGAAACGAGAAATATAATTTTTTAATTAGTATAAATATAACAAATTTTTTTTATATAAATAAAAAAAAATTTTTTTTTTTTAAATGCGTTAAAGATTTTTATTTATTTATAATTGATAAATCTATAAAAACTATATTGCTGGATCTTCTTAATGAAACTTTTATTTAAGCTTTAATTGGTGTACAGTTGTCTTGAAAAAATTTGTTCCATATCATAAAAAAAATTTTATGTAGAGATAAAATTATAGTAGTTCTCTAATTAAAAGTTGATTTTGTTTGAATATTTCTATTTTTATGGATTTTTAATGATACATTAAATATTAATAGATTTGTCTTACAATTTAGGTTGCCACAAGAGTAATGAAGTTCATGATAGATAATTTTGGCGTTTCAAACTTGTTTGGAAGAGAAAACTATGAATTTTACGCGCGAATCACAGGACGGATATTGAAAGTGGAAGAAGACTGGATATTTAGTTTCCGCTACCCTCCTGACACATTAGTTTCGCGTAAGTAGTGTCAAAAAAATTTATTTCATAAGCAAATTTTTCGTAGTATCAATAGAAAATTTATAGGCCTTCCATTTCTCCATGAATTTCCTTAATTTTATTCAATGTTGTATGTAGTGATTTCGTAGTTATTTTGTAAAATTATAATAAATTTTAGCTACACTTTTTCTTTGTATATCACTGCAGGACAATTATCACTAGAAGCAGAAAAGACTTGGTTGCAATATGAATGTGAGAGATGGGGCCTGAAGTTTAATCTAGAATGTAAGCTTGCACAATAATCCGAAAACAATCTGCACTTGTAATAGCTTTTGAGCATGGTTTTTTTTTTATAAAATGTCAATTTTTTTTGTCATTTAGCTATGTCTCACCAAGAAGAATCACAATCAACACCAGCATTGATACACGTTCCAGAGTCTCTTGAACTCACATCATCACTTGGAATGATTCCAGAAAACACGCTTCTTGAAAGTTATACGCGTCTTTCAGTTAGTCTAGAAGAAAATGGTTTTTTTCAAGTACGTATATATTATTATTAGTAATTTTAAATTACACTAGCAAATTCTTAAACATATATTTATTTGCTTTTAGTATTTTTAAATAAATGCATTTTAACGGAAGTAAAACGCGATTGAATGAAAATGCATAATTTTTATAATAAATGTCATAAAAATATAAGAAAAAAAAATTTATTTATGATTTTTATTAAATTAAAAAAAAATCAAATATAATTTTGCTGTGGAAACAAATCAAATAATTTCGGCAATTATACGTTTATAATTTCAAATAATCAAAGGCCGCTTTCAATATTTTTGAATTTGTTATGCATGACTTTTTCACAAGAAATCTTGTTATTATATATATTTAAAGTTAATTATTTCATCAAGGAAAAAATTTTGGATACTCGGCCGTATTTCTGGTTATAGCAACTGCATAAAATGAGTGAGGTATATTATCTCTTGTTAATAAAGTATAGTGCATATTTGACTCCTCTATAATATAATATCAATAGTATTACAATCTTACCATAGTGATTGTAATAACGTATCAAAAATTTTTTCCGTGCATATGAATGCTGGTATACTTTAATTTGAGACGTCCTATAGAATTACAAATATGCATTGAATGTAAAAGTAGTATTACGGTGCTTAAAAATTATTTATGCAATATATTAGCACCAATGCCGAGTATGACACTTAAGCCTAAAGTAAAATATTCATAATTTCGCATTATCAATTTTATTAAAATTTTGCAAGGAATTTACAAAATTAATTTAAAAAATTTCTATAAATTTTTGTATTTAGGCCTCCAGTCGTTCATCAAGCAACGGCAGTCATCACTCACGGCATGCAGGAATGACATTAGATGAACTTCGAGCAGTTAATCGTTACGCAGAAAGTACGAAGAGTCTCAGCTATTTGCCTCAGGTAGGCGTAGGCGAAGCTTAAGCGAAATGATATCGTTCAATAATCAAGCTTTTCGATCGAGCATCAATCATTATTTTTTTTTTTTCATTACTACACGTATACAAGATTAAAAGATTACGTGTTTTATGAAAAAATTTATTTGCATTAGAACATTCCCGAAATCTCGATCGAATTTTGAGATTAGTATATATCGTTATAAATTTATAAAAATATAAATTTATTTGTAGTTCGATTGTTATTATTAGGAGAATTATTGAGTAGTAATTTAGCATGCTAACCGTTTATCGTAATAATTTCTTTTTTTCTTTTTTTTTTAATTTTACAAATGATTTAGAAAAAAGAATTAAAAAATCATGCACTATGAAAATTTAATGCTTCTTTTTTGCACTGCGCGTTAGTTGCACATAAAAATTAAAAATATAGATTCGCAAAAAGAAGTGGGATATTTACATTCCACATTTGATTTTTAAATTTGAATAAGTTACGTGTTAACTTCTTACTAATCTATCAAATTATTTGATATAAAAAAATTTATTCTTTTCATTAAATAATCATGCTTCATAATTTTCAATTTATGCGAGATCCGATTAAACTTCATATTAATATAATCAATGTAAAACAAAGTACAAAATAATACCGATACAAAATTTAAAGAGAATGAGACTGCATATCTACATGTTTTTTAAGACTTTGATGATCATTCGTGTAATTTATTGAAAGTGTTTGTTCATCGTATTCAGTGTAATTTTTTTGTCATTTGTAATAAATGTTTTCTGTTCTTTCTTTTGTTGCGATCTATTTTATATATACATATATATATTTAAAAAGTATGGCGTTTAAATCTAGCTATTTGACATTATTTACTTATTGCTTGTCGTGCAAAAATTTAAGGCATCTCATTTAATCAAAAAATTTGTTCATAAAGGGAAATGCTCAACTGTGATTGATAATTTATTTGATATTTCCTATTAATGCATGTAGTACAATATAATGTGTTTATAAATTATTATGAAATAGTACAATTATTCTTAAATTAAAAATTAAGTGAGAAGCCTCGAATTTTAATATGTACATTGAAGTACGTTTATACACATGATTATTGTACATGTACTTCGGATTAGCGGATTGTAGCAGACTTTTAAATTGTCTAGATTAAAGGCGTTTTGAAGACACGGATTTTTTTACAATAAGTTGCAATAATAATAAGTGAGGTGAGGCTTAGATCACACGTTAATTTGTATATACATAAAGCTGCATATTTAATATCATTTCAGACTAAATATCATCTGCTTTTATGTAATACCAATGTATAAAAATGCTACATTTTGCACTTCCCTTATGCAATTTTTATGCTGGTTTGTAAGTGTATAGAATAATGTATCAGAATTAATAATACAAAAATTAATATGCCATAAAAAATTTGTTTTTTTATTTAAAAATTAAAACAAAAATTACTCTTTTGCACGCTGCACGCTTAAATTTAAATAAGGTAAACTATCCCTTTGGAAACTATTTCGAAGTTGATCCTGTTTTATTTCATCGCTGTAATATAATTACGTGCTTTTACATTAAATTATTGTCTTGCGTTTGAGGATTACTTTTAAACTGTATATATTATAGTTACGGTATGTACATATACATATAAATTTGTTTGAGAAAACCTAAGGAGTTTTGCTTAAAAAATGCTCAAGTCAATCATCAATTCTATGGGAAATTTTTTTCTCACATATATTTTTTAATTCAAAGTTCATAAATTTAATAAGTATTTGTGTGACTATACATAATAGGTTTATCAATTACACAAATAATTATTTAAATTTCTATAGTTTTGATTGTTATACAATAATTGACTTTTGCACACCCATGTTAAATATTGCTGTTGATAAAAAATTTTGAATTGAAAAATTTTATTTTATCGAAGCAATTATCCTTGACCAAAGCACGATTTTCGTCAGGTACACGAACGACAGACCGCACGGATGCGAACAAGATCTGAATGGTTTCTAACTCCTGTTGGCGAAAGACTGGCCGCGACTGATAGTGATCCAACCGCAATGCACATTCTTCGTGGTTCGAATAGATCATCATCGGGCAATATTGGTAAGCTTTCTGTTTGATTTTATTTTACTTTTATAGGTTTCAAAGCATAAATTTTAGTTTTTATAATAGTACTTACAGATAATATATTGATGAAACTTAATATTCATAATTAAACAATTTAAAGTTGATAAAAGTTGTCAAGAATTGGACATGAAACTTGTAATAAGAAATATATAACGTTTTTATTTTTTTCTTAGCAACGGGACTTAGTGCAAGTGCTGAGTCAGTGAAGCGCCCAAGTTTACGACGAAATTCTTCAAGAGAGAAGTCTAGACTACACCGTAGCTCGTCAAGACGAAACAAAGAGAATGGCGGCAAGGCTCGTGTTGCTTCGGATAATTCCAAATCTCGTTCTTTAGAAACCGTTAAAGCTAAGGGAACGAGAGTCACAATAGACCAACAGCCAGCAGAGAAAATGATTAAAAATAGCGAGGAAGTACTTTCAGAACAAAATAATACCGGCAAGTCACGCCAACAAGCAGATATAGCCATTGGCCCACAGGACTGCACAGAAATGGATGTGCAAACCTTTCACGTTACCCTTACATACAAACCACGAATCTAGTAAATTTTATCATAAATCGTTCTTTTTTAATATTCCGTCTTACAAAATGAATGTCTCTATAATAAGTTTTTAATCGTTTGCAAACTTTTTATTGAAAAAAGTTTTTTTTTAACTTTGATTAGTTACTAATCGATTTATTTAAAAACATTTGGTTTTTTTAAATTTATTGTAAGAAAAATTTTAAGTGTTTTTAAACTATAATTAACAAGATATAATTGAAATCTACAGTATCTTTGTTGTCTATATGAAAAAATAAGTAGACATACATAAGAATATAACAATTACAATTTATTGATATACAGTTTGTACGACGGAACTTTAGCAAATTATAAAAATGCTAAAAACACAAAATACTGTATATGGACCGTGAAATTGTAGCCAAATTTTTTAACTCATTTGATATATACATCTTGTAAGTACTGAAACGATTTTTGTACAAAATTCAGTTTTGTACAAGTACGTCCGAGTTCGATATGACATTGATAATTTTTATATCCCTCCAACAGCGACCAGGTGGGAAATATTTATGTTCTAAAGTGTGTTGTATAGAGTATTTTGCATTTTATTATTATGAAAAATTAACGTATTCATTTTGAATGTAGTGTATTGAACAATAATTAGAAAATGCTTGTGGTACTGCCAGAAAGAAAAACAAAGGAAAAAATATATAATTTATGTTAAATGTCGTTCATAATTTTAATTAGCGAAATTTGAAGATTATGCAAGAATAGTATAAATATATATAATCCATCCGCTTCAAAAAATGCCAAAACTATAGTGATTTGGAAGAATAGTAAGCGTTGAAGCGATAAACTATATGTTCACGATTTGAGCATATAAAACTTTTGATACTTGACTTAAAAGATATAAAATTCAAAATGTTAACTAATAATGACTTTGAGAGAAGAAATTAAGATTGAATTTCGCTATTCAGTCTAGCCAAACTGATGTATCTATATATACAAGAATAGCGTAAAAAATTCGTTTGCATTTTAGCTGTAAGCTCATTCCACGAATCAATTTTTATACTTTACATTTTTATGATTGATAAATCATACTGCACCATTCCAAGCGCATTTAAATATAAGCGTGTAAAGTTATCATTGATTATTAAAAATTGTAAATTTTGTTTCGTGTTTTTTTAAACGTTGTAAACTATGTAATTAATATCATGAATTTTGTTTGTTTTTTTTTATCGACTTCGTTACGGTCGGAATTATGTTAAATAAAACGAAAGTATTAATAACAATCGTTATTGTGGCGAAAAAAGCCTAACGAAGCGAAAGCTCTCTATAACGCGACAAAAAAGAAGACACAATAGTTAAACAATCACATGCCATTACATCAAGACTCTGTTCGATATATATCTCAGATTGACGTTTGCCTTAAGCTCCTTCGGAAGATGTGGAGTAAATGTTTTGCTTCAAAAGAAGTCATAACTCTTAAGGTACGACGTAATATATACATTATATGTATTTATTCATAATTGTCATGGCAAAGGCATGACTGCACTAATTTATATTCATAATGTACTCAAAATGTAGAAAATTCATCTCATTAAAAAAAAGTGTTCCGGAAAAAGTATCGGTTATTATATACACAATATATACTGTTTGTCATTATATGCATATGTACGTATATATAAATTTTGTGTACATATACTCCGAGTATGTGTAGTTTATATATATGTACATATATGCGCCCATTCATACGGTCGTTTTCGTGTCTAAGTGTTTGATATTATGAGTATTCAGACATTTTAGACCAAGAACATAGAACGTTATATAAATTCTATTATCTTGCGATTTAAAAATTGACCACAAAGTTGTCAAAACTTTATTACAAAAAACTCAAGTATTATTGCATTATATTGCATTGAGTACAATTGATTTTCGAGCGATCTACACGCAATTTTAACAATTTTTTCGTATTCATATCTGGCGATAATGTCAATTAGTATGTTTAGTATTATTTTACCATAATGGGATCTATTTTGGAAAAAATAAGGACAAGACTTTCCCAAGTTTTAAATTGCGTTCGATTTAACAAGGCTTTTTTCTACAGCACATTTAGACGTAACTTTATAAATAATTATAAATATAATTATAAAAAAAATGAAAACAAACACCACTTTAAACCCACCTATTATAATGTAATTTAATGTATGCAAATATATGTTATGTTTTTATACAATATCTATGAACATACTTTATTGTGCATAAATTGAATTGGCAGAATGTTGCCACCCTTCATTAGCAATGTTATAGATTTTTTATAGCAAAAGATTATAATTATTATAATTTTATTATTACTGCTGTTTCTATTATTATCATTATCAGAATGTAGGCATATTGCTAGCGCAAAGCACTTATTTCTCGACTGTTTTGCTAATTCTTTGTATGTATATAATGAATTTTTAATATAATTCCATTTGTTAGAGAAAAAGAAGCACAGTTGCGATAAATCAAGTGATAAAGATAAAAAGCAAAGAGCGTTATCTTGTCAGGTTTCTAATTTATCTATTTTTATTTTTGCTAGCACCAAAGAAATTTTATTGAATGTATTATTTTATACTATTATACGGATTTGATTACAGCGATATCTGTTTAATTATGCGCGACTGATGATTTCTTTTCTTTTCTGAGTTTTAGTTGAAATGGATAACGATATAAAATAATTTTTGGCTACGCAATTGATTATATGCATATCACTAAGCTTTTAAGATTTATTTACATTTAACGAATATTTTAATTTTAATAGAAATGTATATATATACATATACATATATATACATAAACATTGTTATTTTTAATTCCGCTATAATTATTGTCAGTATTTAAAATTTGATTTTAAAAATGAAGTTTCGTTTTATAATTATTATCTTTTGTTTAAAAAGTTTAGAAAGTAAAAAAGCTTCTTCCGAAACAGATTTGTACTGAATAAATGAATTTTATTTCCTTTTGCGTGAATAAATCAATCTGTGATCTCTTGACACCGGATTATACATATTAAATAAATAAAAATGTTCTATGAAAAATATTATTTTTGTCAGTTTTAATATTATTTCACATCACCTCTACATTAAAAATTAATGTTATTTACATGAATTTTAACAATTTTAATAATTATCTTATTAAATTTATTATAAAATGTTTTTTCATATGTACAATTTATCTTTTTAATACATCTATAAACGTTTCCCGGGGTAAGGCGATATTGCCAACCATTCTCATTTTCTTTTTACCTTCAGCTTGTCTTGCCAATAGTTTTTTTCTTCGCGTAATATCGCCACCGTACTAAAATAAATTTAATTTAATTTTTAAATTACTGTATTTTAATAGCAAAGATAGTATAAATGTTATAAAAATATTACCAATTTTGCTGCAACATCTTTTCTAAATGGTTTTAAATTTTCTCTTACTAAAATTTTACCTCCAACACATGCTTGAATTGCAATTAGAAACTGCTGTCGAGGAATTATATCTAATAATTTAGTACACATTTTTTTTGCTTTAGTAGTGGCTTTTGTAGCATGTACAAATGTACTCAATTCCTCTACTAAGTTTCCATTGAGTAGTATATCCATCTATAATAATAAAATTCCATATTAAAATAACGTAAATTTTTTTTATTATGTATTTAATATTTTAACATATTCTATTCAACTTTTCTTAATAGAGTATTTGTAAACATATATTTACTTTGACTATATTAGATTCTTGGTAGCCATAATCTTCATAGTCAAAACTTGCATATCCAGAAGTTTGAGACTTTAATTCATCATGAAAGTCAACAATAATTTCGTTTAATGGTAAAATAAATTGAATCATTATTCTTTCGTTATCTATATTTTTAGTTGATTTTTCTACTCCTCTTCTGTCCATACACAAAGACATAACAGATCCCAAATATTTGTCTAAAAAGGTAATTATACAATAAAATATTTTTTGTTTTTCTTTTATTAAAATTTCAATGTCTTATTATTAGAAATAGTAATCAACCTGGTGTTATAATAGTTCCCAATACCATTGGTTCAAACATTTCTTTGATAAATTTTACATCTGGAAAATGAGATGGATTGCTAAACTCAATTTCTTCACCTCTGTATTTAATGATGTTTTTATTGCCAGAAATTATAGCTTTATATGTAACTCCTGGTGCAGTAAGAATAGCTTGAGCATCGTGTTCTTGATCAAGTCGTTGACTAAAAACTTCCATATGTAAAAGTCCAAGGAAACCAAGACGCCAACCTTGACCTAGAGCTGGACTGTAAAAAATTAGTTGTATGAAATAATTTCTAATATAAAATATCAAAACAAAGTTTTCATCTAGAAATATTTTAACTTGAAGTCACCCACAGATTATTCAATAATAAATAATATTTTACCTAGATTCCTTTGTAATAGTTACTCCAGTATCATTTAATGTTAATTTTTCAATAGCACTTTGAAGAGAAAGATATTGTGATTGATCCATAGGATAAACTCCAGCAAAAACCATTGATTTAGCTTCTTTGAATCCAGGAAGAGGTTCTACTGGTTGTGATTTTAAATGTAAAGTATCACCTATATGAGCTTCCTCAGAAGTTCTCATAGCACAACAAATACAACCTACCTGTCCTGCGAATCTAAATTTATAAAAAAATATAATTTACTTGAATTAATAATTTTAATAAAATTTACATACATTCTTTTAACTTTTTCCTCTTCTGGTCTGAGAAAACCTAATGTTTTTATTTCATAAGACTTTCCTGTATGACAAGATGTTATATAGTCACCAACAGATACCACTCCTTCTTTTACATAAACTAACATAATAACACCTTTATAACGATCAAACCAACTATCAAAAATAAGTGCTTTTAATGGTGTATCTCTATTAACCGGTGGCTCAGGAATTCTTTCAACAACAGCTTCTAATACCTTTTCAACATTAGTACCATTTTTTGCTGAAATTTTAATAATATCTTCGCTCTCTATATCAAATAGAGTTTTCAACTGATTCACTACTCTATCAGGATTAGCATTTTTCAGATCAATTTTATTGATTACGGGTATTATTACAAGATCATTGGCAAAAGCTAAATAAAAATTTGCCACAGTTTGAGCTTGAACACCATCATTAGCATCAACAAGAAGTACAACACCTTGACATGCTGCTAAAGAACGATAAACTTCTGATGAAAAATCAACATGTCCAGGAGTGTCAATTAAATTTAATAAATATTCAGTTCCATCATATTTATATTTCAAAGAAGCAGTTTGGGCTTTCACTGTAATCCCACGTTCTTTTTCAACTTGTAGTTTGTCCAATACTTGAGCTCCAGAATTTGATTTTATTGCACCAGTTATTTCTAAAAGTCTGTCTGCAAGTGTACTTTTGCCATGATCTACATGAGCAATAATACTAAAATTGCGTATATTTTCTACTGGAGTCTTATATTCTTTTAAATCGTTAATATCTGTTGAATAAAATTTTGATAGTATAGCTGGAATAAATCTGAAATTTTTAAATAAAAAAATTATATACTTTAAATATATTTATATTAAATAAAATAATAATTTTTTTTTATATTTGTTTGTTTGATTACCTTTTGAACAAAAATGTATACAATTTAAAAAATTTGAATGAAAATTGTTGTTATAATAAAGATAAATTTATAAACATTTTTATAAATATTTACCTTTCTTTTTGGTTGACCTTAACTCGTTTTAATCTGTTGTTCAATAAATTAAATAATAATATTCTAGATTTCATTTTTATAAACTAATTATAATACAAATAATTCTAAAAAATATTAATCTAAACATCACTTGATAGACATCATTTTTAAATGTTATTTAACCACGCTGATCTACATTATTGTATAAAACAACATAACCTTATGGATCGTTGCAGAAACGTTTTGTAGAACAGCTGATTGCGTGAGAAAAGTTACTCCAGTATAAGAAAAATGGCGTTATCCGGTATCTCGAGAACTACTCAAACTTTTCGAAATTTTCAGTATTCTAAGTGTATTTATAATTTTCTGAATGAAAAGTTTAGGAAAAAAATTATACAATCAACAGTCACTCTTAATGATCAACAATATAAAAGTTTTTCTTCCAAAGAATGGAAAAATCCAGTAAATTTAACTGAATCATCTACAGATGAGCAAAAAACAAAGAGAAAAAAAACTCCGATTATACCTCAAATAAGTTTAATTTTACCAGAAGGGAATGTGCAAACAACGACATTAGATACTGCTGAGAAATTGGCTAAACGAAGATCTCTTAAATTAGTGAAAATTATCGATTTTGATTCAAAATTACAAAAGCCAGTTTACCAATTAATGACAGCCATTCAATTTCTTAAAGAAGATGAAAAGATAAAGGAACAGGTAAAGTTAGAAAAAAACTCTGCTGTAAAAGAAGAAAAATTAATAACTTTATCGATAAAAACTTCCGAATATGACATTAGTACTAAAATTAAACAAATGTTAAAACTACTTAAAAAAAGGCATGCAGTTAAAGTTTATATTGCAAAAGAAGGGGATGTTTCTAAAGCAGTAAGTAAATAATGTTTATTTTATAATAAATCCAAAAGTTTTTAAATAAGTTTTTTAGTTGCATGCTTACTTTTATTGATTTGAAATATATATATTAAAAATAGTATTTGTGATGATTTTGTTTGGGCTAATTAAAAAAATATTTTTAATAATTTTGACCATAGAATTCGCATTGATTTTATTTTTAATTTGTACTTACTATAATTATTTTAATAATATAATTTTTAATTGCAGGAAGAAATAGCTAGTCGAATAAAAGAAGAACTTGCAGAAGTGATTGATAAACAAAGTTCTCTTCCAAAACGAGCTACACTACAATTAGTCTTTATTCCAAAAATAAGCATTGAAAATAAAAATGAAAACAATAGTGATGAAAAAAACAATGTAAGTGATAAAAATGATGAAAAAACGAATCAATTGAAACAAGAAAAGGCAGGCATTGCAGAATGAATAATGGCATGACTGTATATTGATATACATATATAAATATTTTTTGATGATTATTACAAAATTCTTATTGACAATTATATAATCTACAAAATGTTTACAAGTTGAAGAAATCATAATTTTTATTATTTGTAACATAATAAGAATAATCAATTTTAATGATCGCTCTATTTATTGTCGATAAAATGCCATGTTGATCATTTGTTAATTTTTATTTTTATTTCTCATCATGTTTGTAATGATATGTTCTCATGTAGATACAACATTCACATTTTGTTTCAAATTTAAATAGTTACAATGTACATGTGCTTAGTATTTTTATAATAAATTCTATTGATTGCTTATATTAATAATTAACTGTATATATGTATAACAAAAGATTATAAAGCATTCTTAAAAAGAGCTGTTACAAATTAATGAAATAAGTGAGATCTAAGATATGATTAACATGTTAATGATTTCGATGAAATCTTTGTATAATAAATGTTAATACAAACAATTGTTATTATGTACTTTCAACCTTATCTGCATAATATTGACAAAGCTGTAGAAATAAAACAAAAACTAGTTATATATTAGATTTACAAATTAACCATTTTTTAAAAGAAATTTTGTCATTTTTCAAGTAGTTGATAAATTATTATTGATCATTTTTCATTAGTACACTGAAATGAATAAATTACATTTGAAAACGTAACTCATTTAAAATAAGACAAATTTAAGATTTTATAAATAATCAAAAATTCGATACAGTTTATTTTTTCAAAAAATTACCTTCTAATAATCTCATTTAAACCAAAATTTTAAATATGTAAATCTTATATAAAAGAAATATCCTACTTTTGATTTGTGCTAAATTATAAATAATTATTTATTATACACGTTCTACAGATTAAAAGAAAATTACTATTTTCTTAATTTTTAATTCAAAACATTTATTATAAAATGTATGAAACATAATTTAGTTGGTATTTTAAATTTTTTAAAGTTTACATTTAATCATTTTGTATTTATATAAAATAAGAATTGACCTAAATACATTTAATTAACTAACATATACGATTGCAAAGTTGTATTTATGTCAAAAAGAAAACTATCAACATGTATAATAAATATTAAAAACATACAAGTACTCATAAACATAAGAAAAAAATAATTTCTAATGTGCGTGTAGTAAACTCTCGCTGACATTTTGCAAAATAAACAAAATTAAATTTTACATTTTGATTTTCGAAAAAAAAAATAAAGTAACAGGCATTTTTCATCCGTTCATTTTTCTGAAGAAAAACATTTGATAATTCAAGAATATTGAATTTAGAATTTCAATAAAATTGTAGTCTATGATGATTTAACAAGCCGGAACTTGACAATCCTCAATTTCAGCAAGCGCTGGACATTGTTTTCCAGATCCGCGCGGTGCAATAGCGATATTTCGTATTCTTCTACGTTGTGATCTACCACAGCTTGCTGTACACGTCGACCATGGACTCCATGGGCTTACTCGACAATCAACTGAAACTAGAAGATTATTAATTATATTCTTTGTTCACCTTAATAATTAATAAATTTAATTATTGTTTATTTATTAATTATTAGGTAATGTTATTTAATGTTTTTTTTCATGTATACCGAAGTTATTATAGTGTAATAACGTTACAATTTAGCATTCATTAACTGTAGAGTGTGTTCATTGTAAATATGTATGTCCTATTAATTTTACTCTTTCTTGTGTATTACTTATTTTGAGATATTAAATGTTTGAAGAATTTTTTACAAAAAATGTACCTAAAGTTTCTTCAGAGTCCTTATCATCGAGACTTCTTTGATCGATTTCTCGATCATTCTGCAAGTCTAAAATATATTTTAAACTATGAATTTTAATTATATCGTTTTTTAAAGTACACGGAAAAAAAAATAAAGTGTGGAAACTACTTTTATTACAGATTTTACTAATTTTAACTTTCAAAAACGATTGAATCTACCTTTTTTATCTTTAACTTTTTTACTAATCTCCACATTTTAAAAGATAGATCCTACTGTTTTTAAAAGATATTTCGATTCTAAAAAGGTTCTTCTACAGGTTTTGGACCACAAGAAAAAGGTAGAATTCACAAATCTTTTTTTTCCGTGTAGTTTTTTTATTGCACAGAAATTTTTTTAATCAGAAATTAAAACTATATCCATCATTATAAAATTATAATGATAAATTGACAATTTACAAATAAAAAAAATTGATATGTATATGTATAATTAAAGTTTCTGTTTTTAATTAAAATTATTTTATTTTTAACATTTACCACACTCTGGTAAAACTTTGTGACACTTTTGCCTTCTGATTAACTTTGACGGGCAGAGTTTACCGCCGTTACGTGGATGAGTCTTGAAAAGAAATGAAAATACAATCATAAGTAATAAAATTAAACTCAAAACTTTCTTTTAATTATCATATAGCAAAATTAAATTTACCGTTATATCACGGCTCATTGTTCTATATCCTTTACAGCTATAACAAGGCGACCAGTCGCTCCATTCTGATACTCGGCAATCAACTTTATCATGCAATGAATTTGATTTCGTTTCACCTCTATTGTTCTTTTTCTTTTTCTTCTTTTGCTCTTGTGATTTTTCATCATCTAATCGGATTAAAAATTATATTTATTTATTTTTTATTTATGATCAAGAATTGTTTTAACACATCGCAAAAAACAAACTTTTTAAATTAAAAAAAAAAAAATGAAGTTTATTTTCTTTTTTTTTATGCTTGAATCGAAAATGGGAAAGTAAAATAAATAACTTACGTAAAAAATGATATTATGCACATGCTAAATAAAATGTATCATAAGCAAAGTTAAATTTAAAATAAATGTAAAAAATAAGCGATAGAAAAGTCACCACATTTTTCACGTTTGCTCTTGTAGCTTCGCTGCTCGTCGGTTAACGGCACGTTGTAAGTGACAATGCTGCTTAATTTAACTTTATAATTTTTGTAATTCCAATTATCCTCTTGGTTAGTAAGCGTTAAAATATCATTAAGCTTTATTATTCTACATTAGAAATGGTGTTAAAATTTTTCAAGTTATTATTTTGTTTTAGTTTTTTCGTTATTGTTTGAGCATTGTAATTAATAAAATAGAAGGAAATTAAAAGTGTATTAATTTCTTTTTAAGCTAATTGGATTTTAAATAAAATAAAAGTAATTCAAACTAAGTTTGCTTTTAAACAACAAATGAAAGTTCGAAAACTAAAAGAGCACATAGCGCGTTTAAATAACATTGGCTATGAGCCCTTTTAGTTTTCGGATCCTCGAATATTTTTAAATAAGGTAGTGGAACCAATTATTGATCATTTAAGGAAAAGCTTGAAAAAAAATACAAATAATTAAATTTTTAATAAATAAAATTATATAAAACCTATTTTGTTAGAAAATATAGTACTTATTTATCGCGAAAATAATTAATTTTATTCATTTTATGCAATAAATATTTTTTAATTTCTATTTTATTTTAAGCATCGTAAGAACCAATTATTGATCAGCATTTTAGGTTAGGAACCAATTATTAATCAAGGGAAGAACCATTTATTGATAACATTAAATTCTGGAAACTAGGATGCATAAATTCATTTATTTTTTAAAATAACTTTATCTTATAAAGTTAAATCTTGTACAGATATTAAATTTTATATTAAATAATAATAATTGAAACTAAAATTGCAGCCTTAAACAACATATTTAAATATAATTTAAGTATGTATACATTCATGAATACAAGGAAAACGATTCATTATTAAAATACTCAAAAATAGTGCATAGTTACTGCTTAAAACCATAAAATTTGTAATAAATTACATTTTTTTTTAATCAGTCTACTTTTTCTTTTTTAATTATTTTTTTAGGCTTGATATTCTTTAATTTATTTCTAATTATTTTTTCTTCTGAAATCAAAGTTTTATTTTGTTTTACCAGTTGACTTTTACATGACAAATTTTCAACGATCTCTAAATGTAATTGTTTAGTCTGAGCTTCTAATAATGATCGTTTTTCTTCTGATGAGTTTTCAAACGTAAATATCCTTTACTTTTTGTGTATAATGTTTTGCTAGCTTGTCTTACTTTAACTCCTGTCCTAACCTCATTTACAGCTTTTTCCATATCGGAATCATTGTTTTTCTTTGTACTGTTTTTTTCTAGAAAAAACCAATGAAATAATAAATATAACTAATTTAACTTTATAAATATTTTATTTCTTTTAAAATAACTTGAAAAAATCATTAGAGATTCGATTATCAATAATAGGTTCCCTGTATAATTTAAGTAACCAATTGATAATCATTAAAATAAATAAGGCTTAGTTGTATAAATAAATTCGTACCTCTTTTAATTTTGCCATTTTAATGCTTTAATTTATGTTTAAAGAATCCCTTTAATGAAAATATCACTCAAAAGCAAAGAAAAAATGCATTAAGTCCACTCACTGTTCTTCCGCCATTGCTTAAGCTGTTGCCCGTGCAAACACATGAAACGTAACAGACGATTTTCATGAATTTTTTTTTCAAATTTGACAAACTGATTGAGCATAAAAACTTTTGAAATAAGTTTATCAATGCTTTATTTATTAAATATAATTTCTTTTTAATAAAAAAAAATCTTAAAACTATTTTAAAATAAATTTTTTTACAAAATTATCATTATTTGGTCCCCGATCAGTGATTGGTTCCACTACCTTACTTGAGCATTGTATCTTTTATCTACTTAAAAAAAATCAATGTTTATTATATTCTATACATTTAAAAACTATTTATTAGTACTAATTATGATTAGTTAAGCTTTTGCATATAATTTCCACATATATTAAAATAAATTTAAAAATTAATAAATAATATAATACTTACGAAAATTGCCGCAAGTCGCTTGACACTCTTGTAGCGTACGGAAATTATTCATGTTGCCATTACAACCAGCATAATGAAAAACTATACATTTTCCTTCAATCCTATCGTAATAATAACGCAATGAATTGTCATTATATCCATCTGGACATTGACCAGGTTGTTGCAACTGAGAGCAAATCACTAAATAACAAAAAAAAAATTTACAATATGAAAGATAAATTGAACTGTTTAAGAATTCAAATTTTTATACATACAATAATAAAAATTAAAATAAGTTTATCATAAAGTTGACATAAGATTATTTAAATTAAATTTGCCCTCGAAAATTTGAGCTTACAAATAGATCTAAAGAATGTTACGACTCTTTATAAATATTGAATTTTATATACACATAATAGAAAAAAAAGGACAAGAAAAGATTTCGATATGATTAAAGAAATATATAAAAATATTGAAAGACATGATTTAAAGATGTAATATTAAAATAATATTGTAGAAAGATGATTTTCCGATAATAGATATGTGATACCTTCCATGAGTTCCTTGGTAATTTCACAGGATTTGGTCTCAGCTTCGCAAGTAGTAGTTTCATATTGACAATCGTATAGGCTAAGATCTTTGTCAGCATCGGGCGAATTGTTCCATTCAGGTTTGATTTGCCGTGATCGGCTTTTCGTTCCTGTACCGCACGATACTGAGCACGGAGTCCAAAATGACCATTCGGTATATCGATTGCTCTTACATTTCTGCACAAGTTTTCAATTTACGTTTTCTTTACTTTCTTTTACCTTTCTTAGCATATTATTTTTTCTATTTATTTATTTTTTTTTATTTTTTTATTGATAAAATTCATTTAAAATTTAGCCATCATTCTTTTATTTTTAAGAGGATGTCATTTCTATTTTCGTTTAAAAAAATTTTTCATTATTTATTTAGAAAATTATAATTTTGATCAAAACTAAATAGATGCATGATTTATAGATAAATTTTCTATTTATAATAACAAAAAAATAATTTGAAAAAAACGGACACGCTACAACCTCTGCAGCTACTTAATTTGTTTTTCTATTTATTTAATTTAACGTTGCTGTATTAATGCTATCATTACGATGCTAATTAGCGACGGAGGTTTCTCAATGTGTTTATAAACAAAGCACATGTAATGTACAGTGGTGCTTGTGTCAATCGGTTGCCGAAAGCGGGATTCGAACTCGAGTCCTTGAGATTATGAATCCATCGCTCAACCAACTGAGCCATTGACGACCTCAGGTAGATTTATAAGGCACTATTACATAATTTCAATTTTTCTTCAATACTGTACACGTCAACGTTTTTAGGCCGTTAAACTATTATTAAAGTACATATTTTTTAAAATTTTGTACTGCATTTAGAGGCTTTTAAATATTAAAAAAATTCAATTAAACACAAATAGAAAATGCAGCATCCTCTTAATATAATTTAAGATTTATAAGACATGTGAAATTTATTGTTTACGCCGAGATATTTAGAAGCTCATGTATATAGTTAAATGATTCTGTGAGGTTTACATTACCGATTTGATGGAGGAGAGAGAAATGGCTGATGAGTCGTATCTTATTATTTGTGTTTTTTTTAAACGACAATAAACGGCAGAGATTATGGCGTTTGGTTAGCAATTTGATTTTTTGTTAGCTGTTTTCTGTTAAAAAATGACTAAAGGAATGAATGATTTATTGGAAAAATTAAGTTAAATTTGTTAGTAAAATTTGATTATTCTCATTCAGCAATTAATTAAATAATGAAAAATCAAACAAAATTAATTAATCAACAGCTTTTCTTTAAAAAAATGTGAAATTTAAAAAAAAAACTTCATTTTTATCTTGATGGATGAAAATTAAAAAAAGTTGCAATGCTTATGCATCGTTGCATTTTTAGCAAAAATTACATTGAAAAAAAACAGAATCTGTTTCCGTACCTTTCGCCGTCTTTTTTTCTCTGTTACCTCGCGCCTATTCTCAGCCCCCACCAAATCATCATCGGTTATCGTATTTCCTTGATCAGTCTCAGTTGTCATCTCGGTTGTTTCTGCGGTCTCAGTATTATCGCTTACCGTTTCATCGTCAGCTGTTGAATTTTCACTCGTAGATTCGGCATCACCCTCGCTATCACCCCCTTCTGTACCACCTTCGTTTGATCCACAGCTTGGATTTTCGCAATCTAATGTTTGCTGAAGCTCAATGTTTGGATAAAGCGATTTACATTCCTTGCGTCTTTTTTTCCCTCGGAAATTACGATCACGCGTTCGACTCTCAGGACCGCACGTTTTCGTACAGGGCGTCCATTCGCTCCATTGTGTCATCGGACATTTTTTCTCGTCCACTTGGTCGGGTGGACTAATGTTAAATCAATATTTATTTAAACTTAATTTTTTCTTTTATTGAAAATAAATGAAAAAACTACAATCAAATAAAAATAACTCTCACCAAACAATATTATCCTCAGCGTAACAAAAAACTCTATCAGTAAGTTCTTTTTCGCAATTGTGCTTAGTAGCAGCTTTTTCATTTTTGTACTTTCGCTGTCTTAATTTAACGCCTCTACCGCAGGTTACTGAACAACTTTCCCATTCACCCCAGGATGTTAATCTGCATGCCTCTGAATTTATTTATTGTTTTTTTTTCATTAATTATTTTAAATTGAAAATAAAACTATTTAAGTTTTTCTAATTACTCATACTAAAATTTAAAAATTATATGCACATAATAAAATTAAATACTAAAAATAAGAAGGCACATTTTTGTTTCTAATAAAAAGCAGAAACTGAATATTACAAAAGTAAAAGGAATAGGAAAATTTATGTTGATTACTTTGTTACCTGTCTATCAATAGATAAAAGAAAACTGCTTGTTAGTTGTTATTGCTATTTTATAAAAAGTATTTTAAAGATAAATAAATTAGATTTTAATATAAAAGGGGCAAAGTGAAAATATTGAATTAAGGCGTTTAACGATTGTCGCAACGAGTTAATAACATTTTAGCAAAAAGTACAAGCTAAGTTGATATTTTGCATAAATAAACATTGTTTAATATTAAATGTATAAATATGAATATATTATTTTCTAATGTTTGGAAACGTAATACAAAATTTATTTATTAATCAATTTTGAAAATTATCATATCGAGAAACAACCAAAGTTAATTTCTTATTAATATTCTTTAAAAAATTTAACATTATAAATCGATACGTTGTCAAAACTTAGCAGTATACGAAAAATTTATAAAAAATGATTAAAATTTAATTTTTCCTCCAATAACAAAAAATCGTATTGAAAATATTTATTATATACATATTTTTTTGAACCACAATACAATTTTAGGTCTTAGAGCATATCGAGCATTTATTGGTAAAAAATGTTATCTCAGCGATAGCTTATATAGTAGACGTTATTTCGATAAAAGATGAAAACAGAATTTCTTTTCGTAAGTTTTTTGTGATACATCCCTTACGTAATAGAAACCGAAAATTGCAAAATATTACAATCCTATTAAATTTTTATTGAAATAGCATCTCCTGCATTACAAATCGTTAAAATAACATTTTCTGATCGTTCATCGTCAATATGTTTTCTATAGTAAAAGCATCGATAAATTTTGAATTAAATAATTTTAATTTTATCGATATAAAAAAAAATCTTATCCATGTGATTAGGTATTAATAAAAAGCAAATAAAAATTGCAAAATAAAATAATACTTGCTACGAGATTTTGAAGGTGCTGGGTTTGAATCATCACCTTCCTTTGTTTCTTCAGTTATATTATTACAATTTTTTTCGTAAACACGCTGACGTTTCAAATAAAGTTTAGCCATGGGGTTCATGTCGATTGCCGTCTCATCGTAAAACGGCGAACGTTCGTCTTCAGGCCAAAGCGTCGTTATTCGTCTGATTATGTCGTGCGGTTGAGTTTCTGCATCGATTGACTAGAATTTTATTTTCATTTATAAATTAAAAGCATTAATCTTCAATTAGTAAAAAAAATACAGGGATTTTTCTTATTACTTAAAAAAAATTGATTTTAAGTATACAAGTGTTGTCTTTCTAGCTTCTTTTTTCTAAATAATTAAAAATTCTCTTTGGTAATTTAGTTAAAAAAGTAATTTATCAATAAAGATAAGAAATTCAATATTATCACAAGGTTTAGTAGTTTATTGTAACTAAAGTTTAAATCGATTTGCATAAAGGTATAAAATAGCATTTGATGTGGTTTTGATATCGCATATGGCATTGTAGAAAAGCATCGAAAGCTAAACAACAATGTGCTTTTAAAGGTAAACTTTGTCAACTCTGTCTCTCTCTGTTCTCACCTCGTAAGTGATGCCATCGTCAGTGCCAGCATCAATAGGATACAAATTGAGCTCTTTGTGCTCGGCCCAAGAGCAGTTTGACAAACATAGCTCTAAACCAGACACACCGACAAACCAATCGGGTGATGGGTCTACAAAGAATTTTTAAAATATATATTTTATATCTGATTTTTTTATTTTTATAATATTAAATAAAGTTTATTCAAGTAAGATTTAGAATTTTTAATAAAATAATTGAAATTCAAAGTTTTATTTACAAGTAAGAACTAAAAGTTCAAAGTTATAATTTTATATAAAGTTTTTACCATATTATGAATAATTTATAAAGTTTAAGAAATATGTTTTTTTTTTAATTTTATTTTCTATTTAATTCCTGAAAAGTTCGTGCGTCACTTACAACAAAACTTATAATCATAAAAATTTATTAATTTAAAAAAAAATATTTTTATTAAAATTTAGTCTATTGAATAAAATCATACCTATCATGGAGACCAAAGATACGAGATGGTGTTGTTGATCAACTCTGAACACCGCAAATGTTTTACTAGTTATATTAGGAAAATTAATTCCTCTTGCTTTAATGATTGTCCTTATATGTTCGCTCTAAAAAAATTAGTTTCAATATTGATTATGGATTTTTAAAAAAAACTATAGTTTTTTTTATTTGTTGGATTAATTATACTTGATTTTTGAGCTCCGATTCCAAAATTGGAGTAATACCATTTTCAGCAACTTGTTTTAAACCCTCGCTCGCGTAGCCATTGTATTCCCAAAAACGATAGTCCGATGTGTGCGAAGCTCCTATTACATCTGAAAATCGAGCACTCCATGGTTTGCTTGGGAAATTCTAAAAATAACAAAATTAAACCTATGCAATTAACTACAAAAAAGTGAATATTCGTTTGTAAAAAAACTTTTATTCAATCGGAAAAAAATTAAATGTTTGATAAATTATATAGTGTATTTTATTATATAAGATAGTTATGATTAAAAAGATGTATATATTTTTATTTTAAAAATTCACATATAAAATATTATATTTAAAATAATAATATTAAAAAATGTAAAATATAATTGACAACTTACTTTCGGATGAGTATATCTCGACCAAAGTCCTTCAAAAGCAAGCTCATATTTAGCCTCGTCGCAAGCACAACATTCTGGTAATACCGGGCCAGGATCATCGATAGCCGCTTTAGGATCTTGGCAAAACTTTTGCTCTAGAGTTCCATCCATAAACCATCTTGAGGGTGATTCCATTACCGATACTCTAAAGATTATCGTCAATTTTATAACCAAAACTTTATTAATTGACAAACTTTCCTTTTGTAAATTTATATGCGTACTTCGAATACTTTTATATTTCATATTTTATTTAATGGTTTATTTATAGTCTAAATATTAAACCTAAATATAATGATAATACAATAATTTATTTTTTTTTTTTTTTTTTTTTTTTTTTTTAAAAAAAGATTAATATATAAAGGATATTGTTATCCTTTATATAATTAACCTTTTTCTATGGAGATGTCGAGGGAGCCCAGCCCGGAACCGTTTAACACATTACATCAGGCTAGACTGTCAGACACCGCCATACCGAAAACTTTGACTACCGATGGATGGTCAGCCACTTTTGTGACCAACAATCAACCGATACTCAATGAGGTCAGATTTCTTAAGAGTCGCGATATGGGTAGCACATACACTAATTTTCTTTCGAAAAAAAAGTCAGAGGTGCCTGGCCAGGATTCGAACGATAATACAATAATGGAAATTTTTATTTTTAAGATACTTAATAATTTATATTTTTAATTATATACATTAAATATATATATATTTTTTTAATTTGATAATATTGCCAGAATCTATGAACAACAAAAATTTTATTTAAATAGAAACAATCTGATGGCTATATTGTTAAAAAAAAATATTTGAAATTATTAGTAAAAATGTTTAAAAAGTTTCGGCTATGAATTCTTTTACAAACTATCGTGAGTACTATATAGGAATTCTATTATTGATGTAAAATGATAAAATTTGCTAAGTAAACATTTTTTTTGAAATTTTATAAAATATTTAAAAATTTCACCTGAAAATGACACAGCCACTGCCTTCTTCTGGACTTGTCCAATAAGTAGAAACTTCATCTTTCAAGACTTGTGATACTTGTACTACTGAATTCGGACAATCTTGAGAAAATTGTGTTATTTCTGCATCGTACAGTTCTAATGTTCCATGGGGTAGTGTCTTGTTTTCATTTTCCACTGTCAAATAAAATCTTATGAATTTCGTATCGGGGTCATCTGCTCTCACCGTAACTGCAATATAAAATGTAACATACTTCATTTTATTACAATTAATTTTTAAAATCATAATGATTAAAGTTTTTGTGCATTTAAAAATTGTATATATGTATATTTTCTTGTTGACAAGAAGTGCTTTTTTTACTCATAAGATTTCATATGAGAAAGTGAGAAGCCAGAAAAGTCATTATCTTAGCATGGGAAAGGTTTCTTAAAGGCCTGCCTTTGACTTAAGTATGGTCTTAATATTTTCACTTTTATGTTATTTAAGTCGCTAGATCTTTGTGTCAAAACAATTGATAACAAGTATATTATGTTTTAAGATTTTCTTATTTATATAACGACAAAATGATTAATTATACTTAATATTTAAAAAATTTTTTATTTCAAAATTCAAATTTTGAATTTGGCAAGATAAAATTTTGTTATAAAATGATTTAAGTCGATGATTAAAGTCGATTGCATAGAAGATGAAATAAATTTTTTCTTTATGAAATATTATTTTTTACCAAAACCATTCATAACATAAAATATAGTTTAAATAAAGACAAATTAAAAAAAAAGTATTTTTCTATGGTGATTAATAAATTTCCTTTAATAAATGTATTGTTAAATTTTGTTCCGACATCGTGTTAAGCTATTGCGGTTCACTTTATTAAGATGGACCTGAGAATGATAATTACCTCAAACATTAAAATAAAATTTGCTAAAAAAATACCTGATAAATTTTTTAAAGATTTATTAAAAAAAAATCTTTAGTTTCAATAAAGCTTAGTGATTTGAACGTATACATTAGACAAATAGAAAAAAAAGTAAATAAAAGAAAGGTGAAGTGGATTGTATAGAGTGTCTGATGACATTGGCCGCGAGGGTGGTAAAACTCTCTTTCTGTCTAACACTTATAGTATAGCTTTAGCTTTCTAAGGTCGTAAAAGGAATTTAAACGCCACACACAGCACTCTAGACATGTGCCAATGCAATTATTTGAGTTTACGAGCTTCCCAGTCGACTCGAGAAAGCATATATATATATATAGCTTGTAAATTACATATATAAAGTATATACAGATACGCTTCTATATATGAGCGTCTAACAAGATTGCTCGAATAAGCCGAATGTTAATATATTAAAAGAGAGAGAAAAAATATAAAGAAGAGCAATGCCTTCCCAACTCTTCTTATATATCCTATTGTATAATACATAATGCATATGCATGCCAACTGTTATGCTAAAGATTTCAACCTTATATGAGCTTCAATTATTGCTTGTCTAGACAAACTATCCGACAAGATAATTTGCTTGCGATTTTTCAATCTTTTTTTTCTTTAACTTAGAAATGCTAAATAATTTTGATGAAGCAAATTTTAGTATTAAATTTTACAATCCTTTCGTTTTATGTATTTTACAGTAATGATTTAAGGTGATGATTATACTAAAAATTATTTAACAAAATTTTTTAATTAATTACTGTTATAGAAAATTAAAAAAAAAAATGATTTTGATATCTTTTTATTATATCTAAGAAAAAACAATTTAAAATTTTCAATTTTTTTTTTAATTTGAAATCAATTATTTGGGTAAAATATTTTTTTCACTATCAATGTTTCAAAATCATTCATATCAGTTATGATATTTAAAAATTTTTAAATTAATTAAAGTTCTAGTAAAATTATATGCCACAATCGTATTACATTATTTTTTTTTTGTTATTTAACGTCGATTTATTTATGCTATTGCTGCAATGCTAACTAGCGACGGAGGTCTTCAGTTTGTGAACTGCAGCACATGTAACGTACAGTGGTGCTTGTGTAAGTCGGTTGCCGAGAGCGGGATTCGAACTCGAAATCTCGAGATTACGAATCTATCGCTTTAAGGAATGAGCCACTGACGACCTCTCCTTATTAAATCTTAATGAATCAAGTAACTCCAATCAAACTAAAAGTTCTTATATTAATACAATGTTGAGAATTAAGATATAAGTAAAGATATATATTATTGAATCGTATAGCAGTTTTTCGAATGTACTAAAAGAATAAAAAATTTATGTTTTTTATATATAGCTGTAACTTGAAAACTGTTGCAAATAATTGAAAAAAATTTTTAATTTACAAGTCTTTATCTGTAACGTTTCTAAGAAAAATTAATCTATTAAAAAAATTTTTTTGTTTTTACCATAATGATTCAAATACATTAAAACGAAGCTCTTCAATATTTACAAATGCAATTTTTTTAATAGTTCATAAGGTTTTTTATTTTCAGAGATATTCGATGTTTTAATTTTTTTACTTTTTTCAGTAAATATATTTTATTATATTTATTTTAAAAAGGCTCAAATTTTTCATATAAAAAAGTTTAATTGATCTATTATTTAACTTATTTTTATTTTATATCGATATTTTAAAATAGAGTTATTTGACTTATGTGATTATAAATAATTTTCTTTTTTCTTTTTTGATTTAATTAAATAAATGGTTCAATTTTAAAATAAAATTCATATAGTAACTTATATTGAATTTTTCGAAACTTTTAAATTTTATTTGTGTTATGTTTTTGCTTTGATAAAATGAAAGGACAATAGATAAAATTTTGAAAAATTTTTAAATAAGATTAGAAAGTTTAAGAACTGCAATGTCAGTATTTTACATCTTCTTAGCAATAAAAAGAATGTTTGAAAACAAAGAAATTTTGTTACGTTTACTTTCAAGGTAATAATTTAGCAGCAAAATACTGAGTAATTAGTTTATTGTTACATATACTATTTCCGAATTCATTAATTACTTAGGGAAACTAATCATCATTTTATTTAATTATTCATTTATAGAAGCTACTATTTTTAAATTTTTAAATTTATAAATCACTTTAGTTTGCTAAAAAGTAATTATAGTCAAATTTACCAAATGCTATTTTGAATTAATTTTCTTTTCAAGAAAATTAAAAACGTTAAAAATAACAACCATAATTATTTCTAAAACCAAAGTATTGTCGCCATCTATACATAAATATATAGAAAATATCTTTGTCATTTCCAGTTTAATCCTGCAAGATTAAACGCAAGTAAAACATGCTTTATTTAATATTTGAAAAAAAACACTTTTATCAATGAGATAATTTTCTTAGAAATTTATAAAATCTTATCTATTGCAATAAGAATATTGAAAGGTTTTATAAAAAATACTGAAAATTTTTCTTTTTAAACGTTTTAAGAAATATTAGAAAAATTTTTTACATGTTACGAATTTAATTTTAGCATTAATTTATTAAAAAATTGGTATAAATCTAACCCTGGATCCATAGCACCGAAGACACACTAAATTAAGTAAACTATTCCCACAGGCGCAATTTTATTTTTATCATTCGCTAAGAAGCGATACACATAATGCATATAAAATTAATTAATTTATAAATAAATCTTAATAGCAGAAATATAATTTCATAATAATAAAAAATTTTTATTTAATTTTAAATAATGTATTATGTTTAATATATTAAACATTTAAAATTAAATACAAAGAAAAATAAATGACTACATTAGAAAAAAATTTTCGGGCATATTTGAATTTCAACAGTTTTAAAATTACGAAGTTCCTCACCACCGACGAAGTATCCAAATCACAATAGAGAATATTAGTAATATACGCAACAAGTGACGTACGAAGGGATAATATTGGTAGGGATCAATGTTTTTTGCGCGAGCAGTAGAAAGTCGAGGGCGCGCTTGCGCGCCCGAGATTTTCTGCTGCTCAAGCAAAAAACATTTAACCCTGCAAATATTTTCCCGACGTACGTCACATGTTGCGTAGATTATTTTATGCTGTTGTAAGCAGTTAGAGGAACAATAAAATTATAAGTATATAATTGAATACATTTTTTACAATTTTTCAATGTATATATCATGAATTTATAAAATGCGAAAGAAGCAATTTCGTAGAATTTAAAGAAGCGTGGAACAATTCTCTTAAGAGTGAAACGAGGCTGTGTTGCGCGCGCAGTAGACGAGTCTGCGCGCGCAAGCGCCACATGTTGTCGCGTGACGCTTCGAGAAACAAAGCAAGCGATACTTACTGTATCGCTGGGATACACAAATTTTTAATTCACAATTATTTTAATATTTTTCTTTGATTTACTAAATATGATAGATATATCTGTTTATAAAATCTTTTCTTCTGTTATGTTTGTTTGTACTTGTAAATATGAATGTACAAACTTATAACTGAAAAGTTTTAAAATTTTTTTATTTCTTTTACAATTTTACAAGTTTTATGTTTATTCTATTTTTTTCACTGCATGACTTTTACTGTGATTTTTTTCACTATTAACTCTAAATTTTATTATTAATAAATCAATATGAACCATTATTTATTTAATGTATATTTTTAAAAATGTATTTAATACGAAAAAGACCATTATGAAATTTGAATAAGCGCGGGACTTAATGCGGCGCCGGTCGTCTAACGCGCCTGTTTATGTTCTCAAGTTTACACTATTATCCTTTCCAAACACATCGGCGCTCACTTCGTACTGAAGAGTTTTGTTGTATCCCAACTTACTATAGCATATTGAGTATTTCCCCGGGGATATATTACTTGTTCATATATCCCCGGGGAAATAAGCTGACAGCAAATATACTTTAGTACAAAATATCACAAACAAAATACAGCGGCGCTGCGAGCGCAACTATAAGAGACCTCAATACCCATTTGACTAGCCTACTACATACGACGCCCTCTACTGCTTACTACAGCATAAATGTCTATACTTTTAATTAATAGAGACGTGAAATTTATAAATACATATTTGAAAATCGCAGATTAAAAAATCAAAGATACTCAGATAACATTTGATACTCAACTAATAATAAATATTTAAATACTGTATCTAAATTCAAATAAGTAATAATCCTACTGTGAAATTCTCAATAATTAGAAATAAAATATTATTAGAACAAAAACGGAATTTCGCGCCAATACAGAAAATATAGTCGGGGAATCCTATAGGAACCCCCTTTCAATACGCGAATATACACTTCTTTCCTTCTTCGTCTTATGTATATTTAGCTTACACTTCGTAACTGAAAAATCGCTTAGTAATAAACTGACCACGGCATTGACTAGTTAACAACTGTTCAGCTTAAATTATATAATTATTAAGAAGAATTTGGTTTTCATTTTGGTAAGTTTTGTAATTACTCAAATACTTTTATAAAAGATCTTTTATTTTGTCTAAGTAAAACTTGTATTAAAATACTTTTGATTAGTCGTATTGCACATTCTAAAGCACGTTTGAGAGACATTTTAAGATAAGAAATATATCAATAGATATTCGATAAACTCTTATTTTTTTGTATAATTATATTACTTTTCATAACTTTAATTTACAAAATTTATTGTTGATTTTGAATGCTGACAATATTTATCAAAAAAATGCGTTGTACAAATTTTTACGAGAACAAAGATGGCGACAAAGCGATTCCATAAATTTTTTTCTTTTATATTTCAACGTAAAATATATCATTACAAATTCATTATCTTTTACAAAATAAGTGACAAAACATTGGATTTACAGAGAACATTATTTACTTGAAAAAAATAAACATTTATTTACATTTAATGAAAAAATTTGAAGAAGCTAGAACAGTATATAAATTTGTATGAAAAACAAAATGGCGTAATGTGTTCTCGAATTACACGTTTACATCAATCTCTTTATATGTAAACATAGTATACTTTAACATGAATTCTTTGTTTTAAATAAGAAAATTCAAAAATATTGGATGCGTGGAAAAAATTCTGTAGTTTTTACATTGATATTGAAATAAGAATTTCGTGAATCGTTAGAAATAATTTGAACATAATTATTTCTTTCAAAAGAAATTAATGATTTTAATTATTATATATTTTCAGATTGACCAAAAGATAAAATGAAGATGTCACTAAAGCTGTTGGTACTATTAATTCTCCTTGTACAATGCGCATATGCTGGACCGATAGCTGCAGGCATATGTTACGCGGGATGTGCAGCCGTAACCTGTGCTTGCTTTGCAGCCGCTGGATTTACATTTGGAACAGTTCCAGGCGCTGTTATTGCTGCGACTCCAGCTTTGGCAGCTTGCAACACCGCTTTTGGAGTCTGTGAAGCCGCTTGTGTAGCTGCTTTAGCAGCTCCGACTCCTTAATTTTAAATGTGTCTGAATAATTTGAAATATTTTTTTCATTCTACAAGTGAATTATTATTCGTACTGTATTAAATTTGAAAATGTTTGCAAGTAAATAAAGATGACAAGTTTCTTCTGCTAATATCTTATTATTAAAACTATGTTCATTACCACTATGTAATATTTATACATGAATATATTCAAATGTTAATAAGAAATTTTCTATTGTCAAGTCATAAAAATAGAAAAATTTAATAAAAATATTAAATTTGTTAATTTTAATTAATTATTGTGAAAGAATTAAATATTCTTTGAAGGATAATTGAGTTTTTAGTTTAATAATAAGGTTGAACTTTAAAGCTAAAGTTATATCTTTATTCTTTTCAACTTGTCACTTAATATCAATTTCTTATTTAATAATGTAAATATAAGAATATTAAATTATTATTCGTATTATTAATAATTATATTCAATGAAATATTAATATTTTTATAATTTGATTTAATTTTTAAAAAATTTTTCTCAAGTACTTCTTTTAATTTATTTTTAAAATATTTCATAAATTAAATAGTCTTTTTCTATATAAATTCAATAGAAAGATTTTTTTAACGCATTCATATGATAATAAAAATTTTAATTGAAATAATTTTCTTATAATCATTTCTTTATAAGTACGCACACTGTTAAAAAAGACAAAATTTAACACACAAAAATGTTTACTTCATTTTTTTGCATTAAATTTCGCGTCTTTTTTAACACAGTATAAACAAATTTGGAAATAAAAGAAAATTATATTTAGAGAAAAAAAAGGCTTACTTTCAAACACATCTATAAAAAAAAGGGAGTAAGAGAATTCGAAACGTTCAATCTTACTTTTATAAGAAAGTATATACTCTAAAGTGTTGGGGTGTTCATTCGTTTGGTTGTACTATCTAATGCTACGCCCAGCTGTTAGCTGAATTTATGGCTTCGGTACATTACGGGTCTTCCAAGCTAGCGTTTCTTTTTTTTTTCTCTTACACATATATATACCCTAAATATAAATTGAGCCTAGACAACTAAACAGAAAATTATATTGCTCTGGAGATGAAAATCAAGGGAAATAAGAGTGATGGGTTAAATGATTAGATTGATTGATTATACCTTTCTGATCGAACCATTTTGATTATTGCTTTTGGAGAAATTCAATTTTGTTGAAATTTTTCTTTTTAAATTTCAATTCGATTATATTTTAATGTTTATTTTAGTTGAAATGTATTTATTAGTTTATTTAAAAATATAAAGTTACGTAAAATTAATGGTTTTTAAAAATATTTAAAAGTATCACATTACCTAGAAAACTGTTAAAGAAAATTTATTGCGCATTTAGTAAGGCCATCAAGTTTTTTTTACAACAATTTGCATATAATTTTAATAAATCAAATATTAAATTTAATAAAAATTAACAGGAGTAATTAATTTATTTATCGAAAATTTTAGAAGCATTTTTGAAATATAATTCTCATTGAATTATTTTGAGATTTTTAGTTCTAATTTCGATTAATTAGATTTAAATTCATAATGAATATGAATGTAGAAAATTTATTAAAAATGTTTTGCAAAAATCTAATGTTACTATCAAATGATTAATATTTTAAACAAAACCTTTTTTTTAAATAACATTCTAATTAAAACTTAAACCCTGTAGTCTCATACAATAAATTAGTGTTTTAATATTATTTTCAGTTATTATACAAGTTTAAGCCTATTTTATCAAACTTATGTAATACCAGTAGGAAAAAAATTCTAAAGTAGAAAACTTGAACATCACGTATAATGAAGTCTCTCTTGAAGAAAAAAAAAAACTAGACCCACTACAGTTTAGCCCTATATGCATATATTTCCTTAACAAAATCTATATATAACACATATATGCTAATGTTTTTCATACGTTGTATAGCTAACATTGCGGCATTTTTCTGCGGATGCGATCTGCTGAACGTGCATATACTTAAGTTTAAGAAAGCAAGATCATTCTTAACTTATCTTTTATTTTTATATTGAAAAAAAATACGAACGAGCAAATGAATTTTCATTGTACCATAATAATTCGTGTGTATTTATAGCTAAGCAAAGCACTTTTGTTTTAGAAAGTATTAATAATAGTGATAATGTTTACGATAATTGCATTATGCAACGCTTTAAATTTGATTAACAGAGAGTTAAAGTAAAGTTAGCTGTATAGGGTATATAAGTTGATGCAAAATTTTAATGAAAGTTTGTTTAGTTCAGATTACTATGGACTATGCTTTTATATGTACAGGGGCTACATGCCGTTCATTTGATTTTTGCTTGATGAAAGAGTAGAAAAATTTAAAGTTAGCGTATTTGAAATTAATTTTTAATTTTATAAACGTTATTATAATAATTATCGATTTTTTGCATCATAAAATACTTTAATTTGATTGATTATTTTAATATAATAAAGTTAAGTATAAGCTAAAATTTCAAAATAATTAACGTTTTCAAAATTATGGTATAACATTGCGTAAGTTATACATTTCATTGCATTTATTATATAAAAATATCAAATTTCTATATCAAAATTTTAGAAAAACTATAAGTTTTAAAATTTTAACTACTTATTCATGATATTATATTAAATTTATAAATCAAATTTGAGATTATTTATATTATTTAAAAAAAAAAAAAGATATTTTATTGTTAAGTGCTTATGCGAATGATAGGTTGGATAAACAATAGCAGGTTGGTATACAACGAAAAGCTTTATTTTTCAATGAAATCTTGAAGGGTGAAATTTCATACTGGCAATTTGCCAAGTTTTCACCCAGCAATAAGGTTATATACCTTTTAGTTAAGAATTCACCGCATTCGGTTAACATTTACATTTTTTTTTTGAGGTTTGAAAAACTAGACTCTATTATTTCATGGGTTCAATTGGTATTTATTTACGAAATTTGTTTTTCGAATTGGAAATACGATTTGTTCGACTATTGTTTTTCTCTTTTAAAATAACAAATATTTTTTTTATTGGTACAGAGAAATAAAGTAGAATCGCAAAAATTTAAAAGAACGTGCATACAATAATGCATGCGTTCACAAAAAAAATCATAAGAAATGTTTTTATTTTCTTTACGTTAATGACTCTAGGGTAATGGGGTTAAGTATGGTAAAGTGAAAACAAAGAAAATACATTTTTTCTACATGCATATGCTCATTCAAATTCTTCGTTTATTAAGCAAAGTTTTACACGGAGGTACGCGTTGTCATCTTTATTTTTCTCTTTTAATTTTGAACTTCGTCAACACAGATAAACTCCTGCATTTATTCTTATTTTTTTTTCAGTTGTGTTTTCTTGACTGTTACAAGTTTTATATTAAAAGCTTTTTTACAACGTGCATGCAAGCTACAGCTTTATTGTCTTGTTTTTTCTTTGTATTTACATTTTTTACATATGTAGTACGTTAAATGAAACCAACTTGAATATTAATAATTATGAATTGAAATTTTTTAAAAATCTATTAATTAAATAACCTACTTATGAAAGCTTTTTTTTTATAATTTAAAATTCTTAAGGGATATAAATTTCAGGTCTGAAAGTTTTTTATAAAGTAGTAATAATTTTTATAATAGTCTGATAGAGGGTCAAAAGCTTCCGGAAATTTTATTGCTTTCTCTGACTTTCTTTTCATTGGCAAATAAATCAGATAAGGAAGTCATTAAATTTTAATAATTCCTCATTTTCTTTTTAAATAACGATGATTATTAAAAATAATAAATATATGCTATTCGTATAAATCTAACATTAATTTTACTTAGTTGTATAAAAATTATTCTTAAAAATTAATATTAATTCAACAACAATAAATAAATAACAATTACCTTGATATTGAGTATTTGGCATATAAGTTTTGTATTCATCCGTCGAGTTAATTTTAAATAAATGTACATTATAAACGTCCGCGACAATGTGCGGAGCTTTAATATCATCCCACGTTTGTTCGCAGTGCATTGATGCTTTTGATGTCGTTGTTATGAGCAACAATAGAATGATACGCCATCTTATCCAATTTCCGGGCATTTTTCTGAAAGCATACAAAAAATTAATATTTTTTAAAATAATTCCATTATTTTACATTGATAAAAACGTTATTTTTTGAGCGTTCAAATAACAGATAACCACTTTAATTTGAGTGAATAATTGATTTTTATTAGGATTCTCATGATTTAGCAATTTGCGTACATGAAGGTACATCAGTATCTACGCTCGATTGCACCTGATAATGGATTCGTGTGTATTGAATGTTTGTACAACTAATTTTACGAATGTTTGGTGAGTAACAATATAATAATTTTTAATTAAATTTTATTCTCACATTGTTATTTAACTTTGCGTACTTTATTACGCGAGCTCTTTCGAAGAATCGGACAAATTATACTGGGAAACGAATAAAAATATTGAAATCTCTCACTTTGTGAGAAAATGTAATTTTGTTAAAATAAAATTCAATTGACGTTTCCGATAAATTAAATATCGATGGATTAAATTTAAATATATTTTAACTCGAGCAAATGAGGATGGAAGCTTTCGAATATGAATTTTATTATTAAGGCGTGTAGTTTGTGTATAATTATAAAAAGCGTTATAGCTGTAGATATTTTGAAAGAAAAATTCCTACCCTCAGCTAAAGATACAAATCAAAAGAAATTTATTAATTGTGTTTTTCTAAACTCATCTGTATCTATTCCCATTTATTAAACACAGAACGTAATGAGTATAATCTTTTTTAAATAATTCTTTTTCACATAATGAGGTCAAAATTTTTTTCAAAATTAAATCCCTTTTCATAAACAAAATAACAATAATAAGAGTTTCGTAGATTATTTTTAAAATTACAGCGAAGATATATTTTTAATTGAAGAAAGAAAATTTTTAAAAATACATAAAAATATTGCTAATGAGATTTAGAAAAATAAACTTAATTTATATATTTTTCGCCGAGAATTCTTCATGCGAGATATACGTAGCATGAGTTTGCAACGTTTGCGAGTGTAAGCAACCGTGTTCGAATTACCCATGCATTTAAACTTTTAACGCATGAAAGTCGAGTATACAACGCGTAAAATAACAAAACTAACGTTGTCCACTGGAAATATCAATATTCATACCACGCTGTGTATCTTTTAGATTTTCAGTTATTTTTTTACAATCAAAAGTTTTCTGGAACAAAGTTTTATAGAATCAATAGATGTACAGAAGAAAGTGAGATATTAAAAAATTACTTGATTTATGGAAAACAAATTAATTAACCGTGTATGTAATTATTGTTTGATAAAGATTAATAATGTAAAGGTATATGATAACAACATAATAATCAGATAATGATACATAACTCAGCTTTTTGTTATCCTTTCAACTTATACACATAATATATGATTAAAATTTTATATTATGATAGGAAGATAATAGAAAAATAATTGAAAAATTTTTTAATAAAAGAAAACTTTTTTAATTTCATTAAAAAGCTTAATTTAATAAATATTAATGTCATATCAAAAATGATAAAAGCATAGTAATTAGATAATGATAAAAGCCAGCTTTTTGTTATCCCTACTAATAAAAATAATATATGACCGAATTTTTAATCTCATAATAAAAAGATGATAGAAAAAAAAAAGAATCCGAACAATTTTTTTCATCCCTTTTCATAGAAGGTGAAAGGTGCGAAAGGCACGTGAAACGCTCTTTTTTTTTCTTCTTTTATTATTTTTTTTTTCACAGTCGTTTGTGAAACTTGAATGGTAGAGAGTCGCACGCGCGGGCTATGCGCCAAAGCAAAAAAAAAAAAAAAAATGTGGCCTGCAAGTTATATACTTTTCTCGCGGCTCATTAAGCTGTCTGGAGTTTCTATAAAATATCCGGAAGTTTTTAAACAGATGGAATAATAGTCGCAATATCTTACTATATCTTGAAACGCCTTGAGTTTTTGATTTCTTAAGATCTTTTATGCCTATGTGCTTTATTTTTTCTATTGTAATTTATCGTTATCGCTGAATTAAGAAAAAAAATATATTTTTTTAGAAATTTACAAAAAGTTTGAAAAATAAACTCTATTTAGTTGTAAACTATAATTGGCCCAATAATCAATGATTTCTAATCTACTTAAAAGTTTAAGTATACGAATGAAAATTTTTATTCAATCTCATTTTATAATTCGGAAAGTAAGAGAAATTAAAATTTCTTCCTTTATCGAAAAATTATGATGAAATTCTACTTCTATTAATAAAAAATTAATAATGAATGAAAAAAGAAAATCAACTTTTAAACTAATATATCCAAAAATTCTTTTTTTTATAAATCAATTAATCATATAATAATACTATACGTATAATAAAATTAATCAGTTCAAAGAAAAAAAGTAAAGTAAAATTAAGAGAACAGTTAGTTTGTTGGTACAAAAAAGTAGGAAAAAAAAGCTGCGATAAGTTTGCAATTAATTCAACGAAGAAAATTAGCCTCAGCAAAAATGCAGCGCATCGTAATAATCGATCGCGAAGAAAGGAAAAAGAAGAAGAAAAAAAAGGATTAAAAAAAGCTAAAAAAAGAATGAAAAAAATCAGCGAATCAGTCCATCTATACCGTCTTTTTTAGAGAGAAGGGTATGTAGTGGGTATATATACATATAACATTGCTGGGTAGAAAATCGGCTTCCGTCTCGCTGACTATTTCTTCTGAATGAAGAAGTAGTAGAAGAAGACGAGGAAGAAGCGAGACCGTCCTTTTTTTCTACTTCTTCTTTTTTTACTTCTTTTTTTTTACCAAGCAGACGTCATCATATGCGGGGGTTTCATAAAGAAAGAAAGAAGTAGTGAGGAGTATAAGTATCTTCTCTTATCTGACATTAGTAGTAGCCTTATATCTTACAAACCTTACAGATATACTTCCGGTAACGTTCTTTGCAAATAAAAGTATGATTCTTAATGATCTATACGAAAGTCTCTTTTCTTTATTTGATATAAAAAAGAAATTTTTGTTTTTTTTTTAGATTTCTTTTTTACATGCGTTACATTCAAATGAATGTATACTTTTTGCTTTGATTTTCGAGTGTGATCGAGAATAAAATTTTTCTATTTGATCGAGCTTGAACAAATTCAATCAAAAGTATTTTTCAATAAATAGAAAACAATGACAAGAAATTTAATTTTAAATTACTATGGTAATATTCATCATTGTTAATAAAATTTTAACGTTATTATCATAAAATTACCTATGACCTACTGGAATTTAAAAACAAATAAAATCAAACAAAAAAGATCTGAAAAAATTCAACAATAGTTATATTACATAGTGATCAAGTTTCAACAAATGAATAATATGACGACAATAGATAATCAAGCTAGAAGTTTCTATAGTATTCATCGTTCTTTCATAAGCGGATTATTCATTGAATATGAGCGGCTTCTAAAAATATAAAAATAAGTAGAATAGCTGATTTTTTTCAAAAAGTTTTAAATGAGTTTGAAAATTTAAGTTTATTAAAAAAAAGGGAATCATTGAACTTCAGTGCGTCATAATAATAAGTTTTTCTAAATTTTACAGTAAACCTAATGAAATAATGAGTGAAAATTGATTTTGTAAAAATGGATTAAAAATTTAAAAATCTAATAAAAAGAAAATTTATATTACCAGCAATAGATGTATAGCCCCAATGAACTAGCAATAGAATAACGAGAACTTGAAAAGAGGTTTAGAAAAGTAGCCTGCAAGTCTAATACACTTAATATATTAGCGAGTATAAATTTTAAAGGGTAACATACGAAGCAATCTTCGTAACCTCGAACGATTAATTTCTTGTCGACTTCTTGAAGACTAAAAAAAGCAGGAGAAAGGAGCGAGAAAAAAAGATAAAGAAAGCCGAAAACGCGAATTACTTGAAGAAAGCTTTAAGACAATCTGATAAAATACTTGAAAACCTTTCCTCGTTGGCACACCTAACAATATAAATCTTATTTCCTTGACTTTTTCTAAATCGATAATGCCTCGATGCTACCTTAGATAATCCTTGATTTGTAATTAAACCTTTTATTTTTAATTTATTCTTTTTTAATTTAATATCCGATGGTAGCACTTTTGATAAAACATTTAATTTTTATAGCTGTAATCAGTATTTAATTGCTTTTGATTTGATACCAATATGAATGTAAAATCTATAAAAAATTTTTGTTTTAATTCTTGATATTTGTCTGGCCCAACACGATCCTTTATCTACTAATCACATAATCTAAATTTATTTGTTTTTTTTCAATTATAATTATTCATAATTTGGAATATGAAATATTGGAGAGGATATATTAAAATATGTTTTAATATATCCTCTCCAATATTTTCTTCTGAGAATAATTAAATGAATACTACCAAGTACATTTGAAAAAAAATAATAAGCTGAAAGTAGTGGAAAACGTAACGAAAGCTAAAAGAGCTTTTGAGTTCACGTAAGCTTTTTCTCAAAATCCTTAAATATAGCGTAATAACATTATTATGCGTTTTGTATATTAAAGATTTATACTTTTTTTTGCGTCGTGTATGTTTGTATCATATTTACTAGTTAATTCTTTTTTTATAAGTATACAAATTTTTTTTCATTTACAAAAAGCTCTGTTTTCTTGCATATTAGTTCTTCATCAAAAAGTTTTATATTTTTTTACTGTCCATATAGCTTTTCTCATACAATTTATATCATTTTTTTGTGCTTTTATAATCTTTGACTTCATTATTTCAAGCTTTTTTATATACATAATGAAGTGTATTTTTAGTTTTTTTTATTTTATTTTTTTCTACTTAGGAAATTTTTATTCTATATAAATATAAAATACGAAACGCTATTATATTCTCTTTTGAATCTAGTCAATCTCTTATTGTTTTTTCCATTTTCGAAATAAACAAATACAATTAAAAAACAATTTTATAAAAATCAATAAAACATATTATTTAAAACTCAATATTTAAAAAATTTATAAAATATATAATTATAAAGGACAAAAATTCATATTTTTTTAGGACCATAAACAACTTTGGCATCTATTTGTTCCAACTGTAACAGCTTCGACAGGATTTCCGTCAGTTTCATAATCACTCTTTTTTTTAACAGTAACTGTCTTGAAAATGAAGATGAAAAAAAAAAAAATTGAAACGCCTAACGAAGGGAACGCTGAGATAACATCAACTGTTTTTAGATTGATGGAAGCAATTTTAATTTGGATAAAGAGAGAAAGGGTGAGGGAGGGATTGGAAAAATAAAAAAGAAAAGAGAGGCAAAAATGTAAGTATCGATGGTCGTAATTTTCAAGTTGTTAAAGAGGAAATGACAAAGAAGATTTACCGAACGCCTCGCGACTCGAGAAAAGAATTTTTATTACCTTCGTTGATTACTTTTCTTTTCAAATCGTTCAGTTTATTTCTTCTTTTTTTTTTGTATTTTGTTTATGCTGCCAACTTATTGAGATGCAATAATATTTTAAAGTTTTTTTTTCCACTTTTATGAAACAACTTGGAGAGAATTTAATATTCGTATAGAGGTAAAAAATTTTTAACAATAAAAATAAAAATAATAATAATAATAAATAATAACAATGATAATACTGTAGTAATCGGTTAAAAAAATCCAATAAAATAAATGATTTTTTAGTCCATTATTAAACAGTATAAAGGTATTTTAGATATAATTACGCTGTTTTAATTAATAATTGGGCGTATGCTATCATTATTTATAATTTGAAAAATAAGTTATAAATATAGGGATCCACAGTGGCTCATTCGTTTAAAGCGATGGATTCGCAACCTAAGAGCCTGAGTTCGAATTCCGGTCTCGGTCGATTGATGCAAGTAACACTTCGTTACATGTGCTTTGTTTACAAAGACACACTGAGAAATCTTCGTCGTTAATTAACATAAATACAACGTTAAAAAAAATTTTTTTACATGTTTATAAATATTAATTGAAAAAAATTATTAGGTTCCATTTGAAAAAAAGTATTTTTAACATAAACAATCAAGTGTAAATAATTTATTTTCAATTAAGTAACAATCTTGCACTTACAAATATTAAATAATTTAACATTTATCTCATGTTAAAATTATCATCGTCTATTAAAAAAACATCTATTATAAAACATCATTATTATGACATCGAATTAGCTTAAAATATCTGTTTGATAAGATTATAAAATTGAAAAATCAACTGCAGCTTACTCCTTTTAATAGATTCTTAACCACATCCAACCTTCTGCTGCTACTCGACTTATTTATCGAGAATTCAATTTCACAGTAATCTCAGAGAAATTAAAATGGAAGAGAAAAAAAAAATAAGATCTAGTGTAAATTCAATGAGAAAACGATTTAAGCAAACTAATCTCTTGCACCTACTTAAGAGCCATGATTACTTGGATGAGTTTTAAACTAATTGTAGGACTTCTCTTAATTTAGAAAGCTATTTACTTTTTTTTCTTAAATTTCAAATTTTCAGATGTTATTTATTTGTCCATATTTTGCAGTAATTTAAATTATTTAAAAAATGAAATTTTAATAATAAATTGCAAAACGCATTATGAGAATTAAAATAAAAAAAAAGAATTTTATCAGATAAAAGTATAATGCATGTTGAATGAAAGATAATTAAAGACATTCAAGGTGAAGGTATGCGAAGCCAATGTAAGTTTTTTAACAATAAAACGAATCGAACTGCTCACCAAGTCGGAAAGAAATCAATTCAATTACCAAGCAGAGCTTAAAAGGTATATTAGAAGAAGAGAGAAAAAAAAAGAGAGAGCTTTTCTTCAAACTTTTTCATCTGACAAATTTATTTCTTCTTTTTTCCTTTTTTTTTTCATTCAAACAAGTCAAGTTTTTTAGGGATATTACATTATATTCGGTTGCGTAATTCAATCTTTTATTCGCTCGAAAAAAATATTCGTGCGGAAGAGTGACAGGTAGATGACGTTCTTTTTTTCTACATTTTTGATTTGAACATTTCGGATGAATGATATTGAAATCGATTCTTTTTACTTTTTTTTTATTAAGAAATCGATATACGTTTAAAGACAAATTAAAACTCGTGTTTGGAATTTTTCGGGCAATAAAATTTAATTAAAAAATTTTTATTGTAAGAGATAGAAAAAAAAAGGTTTAGAAGGGGTAAAATTATCAATATTCATGTTCTTGTATAAAATGGAAATAGTTACATTGAATATAGCGAGACGTCGTAAGATATCGATTATTTCTGTAGAATTTTTTTTTTATTCTTGTAAATGAAAAAAAGATATTTCTTTTTAATTGATTCCCTGGTAGAAATTTCACCAACAAAAATGCCCAATTTTTCAATTATTGCCCAATTTTATTTGTGAACGGTTGGCGAAATATTTTACTAATGAATGGCCGACGGTTTAACAGTTGGCGTCTGTGACAAGTGCGAACACGAACGCGACAACTAACTAACGTTTGGTAGACTCTGAAATCAAACGTGTGCTACATAATATAACTGCTGTATTTACTGTTTAAAAAATACAGAGCAAAAAGAATTTTAGATAATTATAAAAACAAAGTAGTTTGTAAAGTGATTATGTGTTTGAAGAAAGTGATGAAAATAATACGTGTGAAAGATTGAAAATTTTGACTGTATACTTAAGCTTAATTGTGAACATAGTGAAAAAAGAAAATACAGAGCAAAAAGAATTTTAGATAATTATAAAAACAAAGTAGTTTGTACAGTGAATTATGTGTTTGAAGAAAGTGATGAAAATAATACGTGTGAAAGATTGAAAATTTTGACTATATACTTAACCTCAATTGTGAACATAGTGAAAAAAGCTATAAAAAATGTAACGTAGTTAATAAAAATAAAACATGTTGCTTTTAATCAAAGACAATTCTAAAACGATAATCAATTAATTATTTTATATGTACGTGTGCGTGTGATGTTTATTCATGTGTTATAATTGTAATAACGATTGTGATAATTAATATATAAAGCCTAACTTTAAATTTCCCATATCGGTTGGGCAATGAATGGCGTAAAACGTGACGCCATTAGCGGTGATATTGGCGAACTAATAGAGCAACGAATGGAAATATATAAAAAAATTGACCAACCCATGGAGAAAAAATCGGGAACATTTCTACCAGGGTTAGTTCTTTTTAATATGTAAAAAATTAAATACCACTAGAAGCGGTCAGTTATTTGAAATTAATAATATTATTTATATAAAATCTAGATAAGCTTTCTATTTCTTTCATTTTTATATTTTATTCTTTAATTTAAAAAAAAATTTTATTTTTTCAACAAATAAAAAAAAAAATAAAAATCATAAAATAGAGATTTTTACCAAATATTTATAAACAATGATAGCATTTCAAATAAAACTTAAAAATCCATCATTTGATTATCTATCATTTATCAAGCTTTTCTTTTCTCATCCGAGTAAATAAAACTGAGAAGCTAATTAAAAAGTTTTGAAGAATATTTCCGATAAGAAAGTATATAACCAGTGACAGAGCTAAAAGTAAAGTCAGCCGTGATAGCTCATTGAATAAGATAATATGTATATACGTATACATTAAAAAAAAAAAAAAAAGAATTGAGTGTACTCTCAATATCAAGCTCGATAGCCAAAGCGATTATACCACGCGCAAAATCCTCGACTTCCACTCTCTCTCTCTCTCTCAATTTCTCAAAAGCCTATATAACCGTATTAAAGCTTGGAGTCTTAATTCTAATCCAGCCTAGCTCAGCACGAAAACTAAGAGAAAGGGAGAGAGAAAGAGAAAGAAAGTATATAGAATCTAAGCCAACAAATTGTTGAAAGACGTAATTTATCCTTCGTACAATCTCTATATCTTCGGATAGCATAAGATAGCGGTATATATGAGAGAGAATGAAAACATTATAGAAAAGCACGCTAAAGCTGACTCTTGCGGCATTTCCCTTTATATATATATACGTAGGTATAATGTTAAAACTTACCGAAATTTAAGCGTTTGCATTTTGAGTTTGAAAAGCTGCTGGTTGGGAAAAAAAATTTCTTCTTTTTTTTATTTTACTTCGAGTTCTTCTTCCTCGAACTATTGCCTTTGCTGCTGATGTTCATGTCCAAGCTTTTTTTTAGTCAATGTTTATACTTTGACTAATTATGATGAATTATTATTAGTTTTTTTTGTATTTTCATTTTTCTTTCTATAGCCTGTTTAATTATTGTTCATAGTTCTTTTCACATTTATACTGGTTGATTATGATGGGAAATAACTTTTTATATTACACGTGCTTGCCTTTGAAATAGATTAAAAATTAATTAATTTTTTTCGTTCAAACTTTGGGCATAGAATTTATACTTGTTACTTATGTTTATTATCGGTCTTTAATGGTTATTAATTCATTAAAATAATTAATGTGGATCATTTTGCTTCATTAAAATTTGGTTTTTATGAATAATAAATTTGAGTCATCAAGTTATTCCTATATGAAAATTTTTTTTGTTACTCATATCAAGACGTAATTGATGCGCCAGTTAACGAGTTTAATTTGACTATTGCGTTGACAAATTACAAAAATTATATCGAGTTACTTTGTTTATACGTACATCAACTCAATGCCTTTCAATTTTCTATGAACTTGGAATTCACTAAAACTTTCAACGAAAAAAAAATCATCCATAAAAATATTTGTTAATATTGAAAATAATCAAAAAAGGTTTTACTATTAAAATTCATTTTTTTTTATATTCATATTAGATAATTTATAAATAAATTTTGATTATTCAATATCAATATGCATATTAATGATAAAAATGAAAATCCAATAAATTACAAATAATTATTTATCAATTGCATACTTAATTAATCGAGTACAATAAATTGTTTAACACACACAAATATAATACAATAATTTAACTTTTCGGAATAGTATTATGCAAACAAAATAAATTCAATTGTTTAATATTGATAAACTGATGCTGTAAGCATTAAAACTATTACAACCAATATTTGATTAGCTTATCGTTCTACACGATGATTCATCTAACATTTTGCTTCTTTTTCATAGTTTTATTGGATAATTTTATAATTTTTAAAATGATTTGATATTAATGATTTCCCACGTCTTCGGCTCGTATTTATCATGAAATTATATCTGGCTTGCATCCTGCAAAACACTTTAACCTTTTGTCGCATACGTAACGCATAAGTAACAAGTACAAATTAATTAAAAATAAACAATGTAGTCATGAAAAGTAAGGTAAAACAAATGTTAAAATTAAATTAATTTTTTTTTCGTTGCTGAGTCGAACGATTATTTTTAATTAAATTACATTATTACCGCACGTTTTTTGTAATGTAATTTAATTTTATACCGTCAAAGGTTTTAGTTAATTTCAAACGTTTCTACAATTAAGTTCGTTAAATTTACGTTAAAATTTAAATGTTCAGTATTAAAAATTAAATAGCAAAAAATATTCACTATAATATTAAAATTTCTTATAACCATTCATTCAATATCCACAAAAACACATAATTACCAAAAAATCATTTTAGTGTAATCACAATTTTACGTTCCATGTATTAATTTTCCAATTAATTACAGCACAAAACGTCTATTAATTAAATCTTATCTTAAAACACAAAAAATAGTAATCCGATGACGGGCGTTAAGGGTTGCAAAATAAGCGAATAATTAATAAAAAAAAATATATTGAAACACAATGTTGAATAAAGCTTGAGTTAGCGCGTGCATCTGTGCAGCAAGCCGGTTCTCAAGTAACTAAACGATATATTATTTGATGTTTTCCCTCGGTTATACTCTTCTGGCCTAGGCGCTATATAACCGGCCGGAAGGGAAGTACGCGGGAAAGTCGCGCAGGCGCTTACAAAAAAAAATTAACTATTACATTATTCACGTTTTTTTTTTAATTTTATTATATTGTATATATTTATACTTGTATCTATAGAATTTTATAATTTTTTTTTAGAATTTAGCGAATCCTGTACGAAAAGCTTAGTGATACTTTATAATTTGAAAGAATTATATCTCCTCTTTTTGTTAAAATTTAATTGAATATTTGATTTTGAACATTCCATGATTAGAAAATATCGTTTTTTTATCAATATATTGATAATTTAATACATTTTTATAGGTAATCTAGTTTGAAAATTTGAATAAATTTTCTGAATTTAACATTCGAATAAATGAAACTACGTAATTAAAAAATTTTCCTATTTTATAAAATTTAAACATTAGCAGTATCTTTCTGATGTTCTTCTTTTAGTAACTGCTATTGTTTCTGAAAATTTTCACATCACGGTTTAATTGGACTTGTATACAAAATATAATGTATTTGGAAGAGAAGCTTTAAAAAAAAGAAAATAATACTAATAATACGAATCAGAAAACAAAAAGCGAAGGAAAATGAGTAAAAATTCCGTGAATTGAAAAATTGTTAAAAAATTCTACAAGATAATGCTAAATAAGCGTACAAGCGAAACTTTGGTGTACGCCGTTTTTTTACTCAACTCTGGTAATTAGTCTGGCCTTGCGTTTGGGGAGTTAAATTACTCTATTTATGAGATGATCACGAGACAAAACCGTCATAACTTTCTTTGTCTATGTTGCATTAAATTTACAATAATTAGAATAAAAATATCTGATATTAATACACGATAGTTTGACTCAATATTACGCGTAAATTTCTATAATATTTCGTATTTTAATTAATATTAAAAGTCTATAATATGACGTATTTTAAGTAATATCAAACATAGTAATTATGGCATTTGCATTTGATTTTAAAAAATTTAATAAAATGTTCAGAATAAATTTTTTTTTAAATGAAACCACTTTTAAAATAATTTTAGATAAAATATATATTCTATAATAGCGCTGTTTTAAATACTATTTTTTTACTAACTAAGTTTTTTTTAGAAAGTAAGTGGATGCAATGATTCTGAGAAACAAATGTTTAAATTAGTAATGACTAATCCTGTTTTAAAATGCAATTGATAGTGTGAAGAATACGTATGTTTTACGTTAGTTAAAAACACGGAAAGTCCCAGCTTGGAAAATTCAACAAAATCTTAACTCTTTTTAATTTTTATTCTAATCTTATCGTCAGTGATATAAAAAATCATAAATATCAAAACAAATTTAATGTAAAGTTTGTAACTGGTGAATTGCTGATTGAATTTTTAATTTATAATTCATTTACTAATGTAATCGGCCATTGGTTGACTAAAGATATTAAAATTATGTTTATTTTAAAAATTATGAACAAATGTAACTAAAAAATTTTCTTTAAATATCATCATGTAACTTATTAAACTGCAACTATAAACAATATGACGCGTAATACATATCAAAAAATGAAAATAATAAGTTCGACAGCATAAAAGATTTGCAAAAATAAAGATATGAAAAAAAAAAGAAATTCTAATAAGAAGAATTTGTATACCAGTCTTCTATAAGACACGAGCTACCTAATAGCAGTCGAATCGCTGTCGCATATATATGTATGGTAATGGTCGGATTAGCCGTTTTTTATATGTATGCAAGGAAAGCAAAAGTTGCAAATATTACTAAGGTTTCACTCTCTCTCTCTTCCCATTTTTTTTTCAAATCATTTTTTCAAGCACTCTATAAAAGTTTTAAAATAGTGAAATGTCAAAAAGGACGTTATTGAATACGCGTATAGCGTGTGTATGCACAGTAGGATGAAAAATTTAATCTTAAAGATCACTCAATATCAATGGTGAAAAACCATCCTTACAGTTTTTTTATTATTATTAGTTTCTTTCAAAGTTGGTTTCACATTCATTAAATGTATTGCTTTAATGATTGTAACATATTATTTACTTTTTTCTTTTTAATAATTCATTTTTTACATTTAATTTTGTTTTCGGAATACAAATTCATTAAAATATTTGTAAAAACATATTTAAAATGCGATTGAAAATTATTGAATAATCAAAAAAAATTTAGTATGATTAAATTTAGCGTAATATTGAGGTATATTTGCTAAAATAAAAATTCCAATTATTTAAATAATTTACAGGTTAGAAAGATTTTTTCAATCATTTGATAAATTATAATTAATCTCTACTATAAATTTACGTTGTATTATGTAACTTAAAAATATAATTCCAGAAGCATATAAGCCAATTTGAGCATCAATATAGATATTAATCTACAACAACGTGTAACCTTATTTTCAAATATTAAATCGTTAAAAAAACAGTTAATAAAAAAAATAAAAACCTTTAATAAAAGCATATTTCATGGATATACACTGTATCTGAGATATTGTTTTTGAAATTTAAATATATTTATCATAATAAGATATATGAAGTGAGCGTCTTAATTCAGCATGAAGTCTAATTCAAGGTAAGGAAATTGTCATATGTTTTGCTTGCTTAAAAAAAAAAAAAAAATTCGGGAAGAAGCCGCCGGAATTTTAATTTTTTAACTTTTTTTTTTTAAGAAAAAGCAATTTTCCATGCACGTTCCTTACCCTTCCGGCGGCATAATTTAATAATAACAATTTAAAAAAAAAACAAAAAAAACAAGTAACGTGTAGCAGGCAAAATTCCCGCGGAATGATGTTATCGCCAGGGATTTAGGTTTACATTATTAAGAGCATAATGTCGATTCCGAGAGCCAAAGCGGCTAGTCCTGATTTAATGCGTAAGTGGTATATTTTAATAATCTCAAAAATATCAATTTTTTAAGTTAACAAGTTGAAAGTTACGTAAGATTATGAAAATTACTTGCTTAGAGGTTGTTTTTTTTCAATTTTCTTAAATAGAGAAAGCCGGAAGTGATATAAATGTCGCTGATAAGTCCGTCAAATCTACAATAAGAAAACCCATTCCATTAACTACAAAAAGTAAAATACCAAAGCAAGGGAAAGGCAACCCTACCCTTTCAGTGGTAAATTCAAATTACTTAACTTCTTATTTTAATTATATGCAATCATTAAAGTTGAATAAGTCATTTATCAATATGTTTCTATGTTAAAATTTCTTTTTCAATTCAGGAATCGGACAATACTGTAAATACAACGATAACCGCTGACAAAGATGAAAACAAACCAGCAACACCAAGTAAACGGCCTGTATCGCGAAATCAGGAGAAAACAGCTTCGACAAATGTACCAAAAAAGTCATCCGTAATGTCGTCGAAAATATCAAGTAGTCAAAAGCGTCTATTGGAAAATCAATTTTCTCAAAAGAAAAAACGTTATACTACGCTTAAAAGAGACATCGAAGATAAACAGGTTATTTATATAAAATATTATTTTTTATTATAAATAAAATGTTAAATTACCATTAAAATTTTAGAAATCATTTCAAACAACGCAAGAGGAATTATTCGAATTGCGCGAAAAGATATTAGCGTCGGGTGGTAAGGATCCAGGTAAACTTGAAGATTTGTTACCGTTATCCGGCAATTTTTTGGGCTCCAATAAAATAGACGTTATCAATGGTGCCGGAGAACGTCCAAACGGCGATAAAGATTTCATTGGACAATTCGAAACAAATTTAAGATCATTACCCGATTGTTTGCTTGCTTTTTGCCAAGAAACCATCGACAAGCATAATAGTGTCATTACTTGGCTTGGCGCATTTCAACTTGATTTTAAAGATCATCTTAACGCTCAAAGGTATTTTCATTATTTAACATTCATATTATCTTTCTTTCTTTTCTAATTTTCAATCATAAAATTTCAATTTCATTTCAAGTTTAAGCAAAATAATTTAATGTTCTGAGTTGAGTCATCAATAAACAATTGATTTTTCAATAAAAAAAATAATAAAACGTTAAACACAATTTTAAAACTTAAAATTAAAAGCTTCTGATGTTTTTATAGTAAAAACGAGCTGTCGAATGAATTTGAGGGATTAAATGCGGAAAATAATGAGTTGCAAGATAGATTAGAAATAATACGACAAGATCAAGTTCGTCAAATAAATGAGCTCGCACAATATGCTTGTAGCATGTATCGAGAGATACAATTGCTCAGGCAAGAACGAGAGAATTTCAAAGCTTCGGAAGGTTAGAATAATTTTTATAATTAAAACACGAAATTATCTTTAATTCTACATAAAATTTATTTGTTTTTTCAAAAATATTAAAAAAAAAAAAAGAAAACATTAATTTTTATTTTAACAGGTCAATTAGGCAATTCGGACGATGTGTCAAAAGAATTGCGCACGGAAAAGGATAAATTATTAAAAGCTCGCTCGAGGATACGCGATCAAGATAGTTTGATATCAAATTTAGAGGGCAAATTACGCCATGCTCAAGAGCAGATAAAACATTTGGAAAATCAAGTTAAGCAAAAGGATACGAATATCGAACAAAAGAATAGGGAAATATCGAGGGCATTAAAAGCTAATGAGTCTAATGTTGGCAAGTATGAAAAACAAAAAGAAGGTGTAGAGTCCAGGTAATATTCTATAATTAATTTATAAGTTTTGATTCTTATCATATTGTAAAATATATAAATTAATCGCATGTAAATTTGTGATCAACTTGTCATGGTTTTGAATCCGATTATTTTTATTAATAACGTATCATTGATGAATTAAGTTGATTTTTTTAATAATAATTAATATTTATTAAATTATTTATCTTTAGAGTATCAAAATTAAGAGAACAATTAGAGTTCAAAGATAACGAGACTAAAACAATGATAGATGATTATAAACAACAAATTGTAAATTTGAGAAACGAAATAGAAAATGAAAGGGAAACAAGGTATATAAAACAATATAAAAATATTTAACTCTTTAGTTAAATTTTAATCAATAAGTTTTAAAAAATGATTCATTTCTAAAGAGACGAGATGGAAAAAGAATTTGAAGAAATCAAAGCAAGAAATGCACAATTGGAGGAAAAATGTAAACAATTGCTTGAGATACATGAAAAGAAGCGAGATATGATTGCAGGTAAATGTTTTAAAGTTTTTAATTTTTAATACTTAAATATTATAATATTCTTTTCTTTTCAGACGAAAAACATACCGAATATGAAATTCAATTGTTCAACGATCTCAAAGAAACGCAACGTATTTTGTTTGAAAAGGAAGAGCTGATTAAAAATTTACAAATTGAAAGAGAAGAAATAATGGCAGCAGTTGATGAAGTGGTAAGCAATAATTTTTTCGTTTAATTTTATTAAATATTCATTGAGTGAGAAATATATGACTAAAATTTTTAGGATCAAGAAAATGATTCGTCCAAGAAAAAATTGTCAGCTGAATTATTTAAAAAATCCGACGAATTGCAAACTGTAAAAAGTCAATTTAATCAACTTCAAAAAAATTACAAAAGACTGCAAGTTCTTTTTTTTTAATTTAACTAACAAAAATTCATATTTTATTGTGAATAATAACAATAAATTTATTTTTCTAAAATTAGGCAACAAAAAACCGAGCATCTGGAGCGTAAATTATCAGACATGGAAAGAATTCAATCACAATTTAAAGACGGCAGCAGAGCAAATTACGGGGCTCAGGTGATGCAGCTGCAGCAACAAGTCACTGATTTACGCAGCTCGCTTGCCGAAACTAATATGCATAATAGCGAGCTCGAGAAAACTTGTACGCAATTACAACTTAAGCTTGAACATTACAAACGATACGTGTTGAATTGTGAGAAAGACATGAAAGTTAGGAGGGAAGTGCAACAGTTACTTCATCTCAATACGGATAATGAGGCTAGTAGTGATCAGGTAAAATATTTACTTGTATTTATTGATATTTTTAATTTTAAGTTCTTTTTATAATTTTTTTGAAAACTTGTATATTGGATGGTTTAATTTATTTTGAACATGAGAAAAAAAAAGCTTTTATTAATTTAATAAATATGATTTTACTGTATAATAATTTAAAAAAATGGATTTCAAATTTTAATTCAATAAAAATAAAAATATATTAAAGTGTAAAAATAAATAAAATATACAAATGTTTATTTTTGTTTAGGGTAACATGAGCTCGATAAATGCCCAAGAATTCGAGCAATTGTACGGCACGTTAGAGAGCAAGGAAATGCAAATAATGAAATTAGAAAAGCTCGTTAAACAAATGGAAAAGCAAGACGAGTACTCGCAAGCCCAGCGTACGCGTCTAGAAAATCGCATAGCCAAATTAGAATTAGCACTGAAAGAAGGCCAACAGGCGCATCGGTACGTAAACGAAAAATTAATACCAGCCCCACAAACTTTAGACTTTCAAGTGTACGTCGATCCTTCGGACATGTGGAAAACCGATGCACTTTTTCATTCGTTTCAATCGAAATTAAATTCCTCGTCAGCACCAACGTGCAAAAAATACACAATGTGCCCAAAACATTCCAGAGCACAAGAGAAATTATCAATCAATGATAATTATCATTGTGCCAGTAGCAGTAATTCATCTTTGCATAAATTCGAAAATACAATTAATCGCGATCGTAAGCGGCATTTAGAAAGAGATCATAAAGAGTGTCAAAGAAAGCATATGCATTTAGACGATAACGCTAAAAAAATGCACGATACAACAAAACAACGTGGTGGCTTTCCTATTTATAAGTGGTTTTTGAAACCCTTTATTCGTGAAACTAGTAGTAGCTCTACTCACAGACGACCTTTGAGAACTCCGGAATTATGTAGAGAATCTCGGCATCGACATTGTGCTAAAAAATCAATGCGTACATCAGTTACTCATAATCATTTAGTTCGCGAATCTTCACACTTCGTTTACACAGAACAGCGTTATCAAACATAAATTGTTCAAATTATTTTTTTTTCTTTTTTTCATTACTAAATTTCATGCAATTTTTATAGTCAATAAATATTATTTGCGATTCGATAAATTATTTTATGTTGTAAAATTGATCTTTTTGGAAGCTGGAAAAGAAAATAAAATTTTCGTAATATTAATTGTAAATTATTTTTGTTGATGTTTAATTCATAAATTATTTCTAGTTTAAGGCACGGTCTGTTTACAGGTTGGGTACTCTACTGTAAGTATGGATCTTTCAATTGCTATTCAATTCATCTGAGGTTCCTTACACGAGTGCCTAGCCTTTAAGTCAGACCTTGTTTAAATTAAAAAAAAAATTTCTTCAAACTTCGTCATGTATCTGACAAATATTTATTTTTCTGTTTTAGGAATAGAGGCTTCAGCTTCCTGTAAGGAACTTCACTACTTGCCAAGTAAAGCTGTAATTAGTTAGTAATTAAAAGAAAGAAAAAAATAGAAAAATTTTTTCAGTAATACTATAACTAATATTCAAATGTAAAATGAATTCTGGAAAAAATAGCAATTTTACATTAACTAACTATTTTGATGAATCCTACCTTTTTTTCGTATCATAGAAAAAGCATGTACAAGTATTTTTTTAATCAGATATTTGTAAAATAAATTTATTTTGTACGAAAAACTTTATAAATAAAACAATGTATTACTTTATAGTTATTAAAATATAATTTATTTTAAACAATTAAAATATACTTAAAGAATCAATCACTTTCGTCACTACTTCCTGAATATGCACCTAATAATAAGAGTCCGCTTGGTTTATCATTAGTGTTAGTTTTTTCTGTTTTCGAACTGCCACTATTATTTTCTGCTTCTACTTGACTTTTAGATGAACTACTTGTATCTTCAGACGTTTTTTCACTATTTTGAACATTTGTTTTATTATTTTGTGCATTCATTACATTATTAGGAGTACTAGTTGAGCTAACGGGATTTGTAGACTTAAGTTGAATGCCAAATTTTTTTCTTTTATCTGCTATACTAATACTAGATTTTGATGATACTGTAGTTGATGGAGCCAATAGTTTTTGAACTTTCAAAGGTGGCTCTTCTATTTTATTATCATCTAATTCAACGATTTCTTCTTCCACAACTTTTCCAACTACTTTCTTCTTAGATTTAAATATTTCTTTAACAAGTTGCTCATCATATTCTTCTTGTTCTTTTTCAGTCCTTAACCTAGCAGCTGTCGTATCATACTGTTCCAGCATCTGATCATAATTTATAGTTTGTTGCCTACGATTCAAATCTTTAAGTTCTTCCAACGACTCCAATAGTTCTAGTTCTTGTTTCGATTGTTGAGTTCTCTTTTCAAGTAATTTCATAGGATTTGTTGCTTCCTCTTCTTTTTCTTCATCTTCTTCCCTTTTTGCCTGTTCCTCTGCCAATTTTAGGGCCATAAAATTTCTAGTCGCACCTGCCTCAATTTCATAATCAGTATTCTTTGGATCTGTTTTAAAAGAAATTTCTTGTAAACATCTTGTACATTTTATATAAAATCTGTATATACGAATGCCTAAATATGTGTCTCCTTCAACATCTTCTTTTCTTGCATTAAACTTTTTTCCTTTGTAAATATATTCTCCACAAGTTTGACATCTCATGTTAAACGGTGCCATCAACCGTACTGTGTATTGACGATTCCGCGCCAATTTCATGCGCGGAATCTTTGATGGATCGAAATCCGGTGGATAGTATTTCTAAAAAACATAATTTAATATTAGTAAATTATAAATTAGCAAATAATGCATTAACTTATAATCTCATTTCTAACCTCTAATTTAGATAATCATAAGAAATTCTAAATAAAAAAAGTAGTTACTTACGTTTAATACTTTTCTTTCAGACATTTTTTCTGCTTTTTTTTAACAAATTAGGCCCTTTGAATATATTATCACAATACTAAATATAAACTTTATATTATTGCAACATCAACAGCAGCTGATTTATTGAAACTAGACAGAACAACAAACACAAATACATTGTTGGAAATCGGAGTAGCCGTTGGAACCCGTGCCGCCATCTACTGGGTAGAAATAAAATTTATAAGCACAGTAAGATAATCAGAATCAGCTGTTGCTGTTGCACAGAAATATCAGTGTACTCGAATTTCTCGAATACTAAACTTGTCGGCATTTGATCCTCGCATTAATTATCTGATATTTCATCGTTCATAAAGAGCGTTAAAAAGCATTAAAATTTAATCGGAAGATGCCAGCAGCGTTTGTTGTCTTTTCGCATATAGTATTACAAGCATAACAAATTTAGTAAACCGAGTATACTTTTGCCGTGCATTTATAAGTGCATAAATAAAATTTGCTAAGGACGTCATATCTTTTTTATTATTTAAATCGTTTATCAGCATAAAGGACGTTACCTGAATTCATTCTAACTTCAAGTTTTTTTAAGGTAATCCATTATTTTTCGTTTTAATTTATTTTTATTGATATTATCTTTGATATTATTAAGTGCAAGCGTGATATGAAAAGTCTTATTAAAATTAATTGGAATTTTTATATACACCTTATCGTTGCTCTGATGTTTTGCTTCAAACTTTAAGAAACATTAAAATTTTAAGAATCATTTGGTAAAAAGACTAAAATGTATAAAGATTAACACTTTTTTGTGTCGAAATTTTTGTAATATAGCAAATGATCTTATAATTTTAATATAAATTTTAAAGGTTACATTAATTAAGACACTTTAAAAGACTAAAAAATACGTGTAAATTGCATACAGTGCTTCCATTCACATTAATTGAATTAATAAAATTTATGAATTACATTTCACATGATTTATAATCTTTTTTATAAAGAAATCATCATTTTTATTCAAAAATTCAATAAAAAATATTTTTTTTCAATTCGAAATGCACAAACTTGCGTATATAAGTGAGGCGGGAAGTAATTTATCTGTGCAAATAAATAATTCAAATGCTATACAGTTACTTTTTTTTAAATTTATGAAGTATTGCTTATCTATTCATGTGAAAAAAAAAATTGTTACCAACCCACATAAACTAGTATATATACAAAATGTACATGTGAAACCTTTATTACTCCATTCCACCTATTTGTGCATTAAAAAAATGTTGTCAGTTAATAAAATGTCATGAAAAATGTTAATTTTCATAATATTATTATACATATACATTTTTATAGTACCAATAAATTATTTAAATATATCATTACCAACAAGTTTTTGATTTACAGCTCTTAAATGAAAAAAAACTTTATTCAAGAGCTGTAGGACAGAATCCATTAAAGTTTTCAAAATTCGCTGTAACTTTTTAACATCCTTTAAAAAATAATCCATATTTAGTCTGGCCAGAATCTAAAAATAAAAGAAAAAATAGAAACAAAAAAAAAAAGAAAGAAAGAAATTTAGCATAGCGGCATTAAAGAAAGAAAAGGAAAGACGTATAAGAATAAGCGGAGCGTAAAGAATAAAGAAAACGGGAGATAGAGCGGCGAAAAATATGTGGCAAAGAAAAATACGAAGGAAGTTAAATTGTATAAGAAGGAATTACGGTTTTTCACATGGAAAAGAAGCAAAGTATAAAAGATTCACATTAATTTATTATTACAAGCTCGTTTAGTCTTGCCCATAGGCTTTTTACAACCGTTGCTTCTTCATACATATATACACGAGAATAACAATGTATACAATTTAACGAGAATAATTGCAATGTAAACATATAATTTGTCAATGATTTTTTAAAAAATATAATTATAGAAATTTGTGATAAAAATTATCTATTTACAGTTAAAATTTACGTTTCTTTTTTCTTTCTTTCTTCTTCTTCTTCTTTTTTTTCATGATGATTTATTTACGTGCACGAGCATAATTATTCTAGAGCTGAAGAGATGCGAGACAAGATTGAGAAGAGACAAGAAACTCTACAAAACAAGAGTAAGAAAGTGCGTGTATATATGCACACTTATGTTGTCTCCGATTCTCCTCTTGATATTTTCTTTCTTCATCTTTTTTTTCTCTTCTTTACTGCAATTGCAACAAACCCAACGTTTACTGGATTACTTTAATTCGAAATTCTAGCGTCAATTTGAAGAGAAATAAAAAAAACAGACAATTCAAAGAAATCAAGTAGTCAATAAGTATAAATACTTGTAGTTTTACGGATGATCATTCGATCAACACATGAAAAAAGGCACTACTTAAAAAAAATCCAAGTACTTTATTCTACTGCATAAGCGAGCACTTTATTAATCTATATAATTGTTACTTAAAAGCTTATATCGACTACCAGCTGTCTCGAGTACTGCACCATGTGCTTTGCTCTTTCGAGCCTCTCTTTCTATTTTTCCTCCGATAAAATTATACGAGGCACATCAATCGTAACTTGTTACTCTTTCGTGCTTTTTTTCTCTCTATCTCTCTTTATACGTAAGCGTCCGATACCCTCATCAAATAATTATCATATCAAAGTGCAGCGAAGGCTGTAAAATAGAAAAAAAAAAAACGTTCAAAAGAGAAATGTATAAATAAAAGTGAAAATAACAAATAAAATCAACTGTTGCCGAGGGAATTTGTTAAAAGATCAAGAATGTTTTGGCATAGTTCATAAATTATTATCAAATTTATTTTCACCAGTTTCCGTAACAAAGTTTTCTCGTAACTTTTGTTTTTGTTATTTTTAACAGCAAATTAATAATGCATTACGCACCTTGGAAGGAAAAGAAAAGAAACACTCTTTTCTTTTCCAGATGCATAATGTATATTATTAGTAAAAAAAAAAGCCTTGAATATCCTATCCAGCATAATTTCCTTTTCTGTTTTCTGTGCGTCGCATCTTCTTCATTTAGGGATCATCTTCAAAAAAAGAGACATACAGAAAAAAACGCAAACCTACACTTACATTATATACGTATGCATGTATATATAAGTGTATGTCAAACCTCAAGAAGCGTGCTCTGAATGCACGTTTACTTTATATATCTATAGAATAGTAAAAAGAGAAGGAAGTAAGAAGCGGGGGGGGGGAAGAGAAAGAAAGAGAATATATATATACAAGTTGGTTTGGTTTGGTTGGCCCCCTACGCGCGGGCGCGTGCTATACTCTCTTGATGCCGTGTGCCGTGAGCTAGCCGCGCCGGAGAGGAGGCTTTCTCATTTTATACACTCGAACTGTATATATCTAAGCGCAATATATATATAAGCTTGAAAGCAACGATCAGACGCGCGCTCCGAGTCCTGGAGTCAACAGACACGTCGTTCGCGGACTCTCTTATTTCCGTCTTTTTAGCTTAATTTTTTTTCTTATTTTTGAAAATCTGTGCTGCTGCTGCTGCTCTTTTTTCGCCGGCTCTTTATTTTTTTTTTATGTATAGTCATAGCTATTGACTTTGTGAAATAAATTTGTGTACATTTTAGATTTGGTTTTTGAACTAGTGATTCTCTCGATTTTATTTTTCCTTTTTTTTTCAATTCTAGTGAATATAGAATAAAATTTGTTTGTGTGCAAGTGTGTGGAGAAAGTGTTTATTTGTATATTTGAATATGCATTTTTCATTACTCTCGAGCTTGGAACTTCGCTCTGGCAATTGATTTTTTGCTGGTAAGGTGATAATATTTACTCTTTTTTTTATTATCCTTTAATTTTTAAAATCAATTCAGAATGAATAATCAAAAATAACATTGATCATGTAAACAAGTCTTATAAAATTTAATTACAGTTAAGTACTTTCTATAAGTTTTAAGAAACAAGTTGTAGTTATTTAATATTGTTTAAAAACCATGGCCTTCAGTATTTATTTACTATTTCACTGCAAAATTTAATATTACATTGTAATCAGTATATATAGTAATGAATTAAAAATAATTAGCAATATATGTATCATTTTTTAAATATTTTTATTACATAACCATTTATAAACAATACAATAAACAGTATGCATTCAGAAAAATCTATTAAGCATAAATTTAATCTAACATTTTACATAATAAAGCTATAGGATACTCGCACAATAAACTCTGACAATGAAGCTATAGAACTAATCGACGATAATAAGTAGATACATCGTCGATACAACAGACACTTTTTTTTTCGAACGATCAATTGAATTTTTTTTTTCTCGCTTGAGTAAATAGCCATAACACAATACTTTTCCAATTATAACCCTTTAGCATATCTATAAACAGAATTAATTTCCATATATACGTGTATATTCGACTTAAAAATTAACGCGTTTAAAAAAAGGAAAAGGAAGAAGTTTATTTCTAAGCGGCTTAGCGCAAATGCTGGCGCATATATATAGTTGAATCATCAATAACATTGCAGTGTGAACAAACTAAGCCGGCACTTAGCGCGCGCACTACACACTACACAGCACGCCATAAGAGTTCGATGCCTCATCGGAGAAAAACCGAAGCCCCTTCCATTTGCTCTTCTCTGATGTGTACACTAAAAGAAAAGAAAAGAAGGAAAGAATACAAATAGGAAATAAGAAAAGGAAAAAAAAAATAATAAGATAGAAGCAAATGTATCTATATAGGTATACACGTAAAAGCTTAGATATTTTAATATTTGTGCGTAATTGCGTCTTCAAGCGTGTCGTCTGCTATAAGGATTGGGCTATATTGCTTCTTTTTTTCTTTCTTTTATAGAGTTTTATTATATTACCGCACGCGAATCACGAAGAAAACGCTTTGTGTTTCTGTATGTGTACGCGCGTCTTGAATATAATTTCCATGAAAGAATCTTCATACGGAAAAGACTTTACAGCACGCGCGAGTGCACATTCGTACGCTACTTTAACGTAATATACAACGATAAAAATTCATTTTCCTTTTTTCTCAAACTGTTTAGAACTATTCAAAGGTTACTCTTAAATTTGAAAATTTTTCTTTGAATAAATATGTTAATTTCTATTCAGTTAATCGTGGTAGATGCATTAGAATATAATTTTCTCAGAAGAAAAATAGAATTTTCGAAAAAACTTGACGTCTCAAAGATAATTGATTTATACTTGTAAAAATAGTTTAAAAAAAAAATGAGGAAGGAAAATATATAGTAAGCTTTGAAGTAAAGCTTTTTTTTTTGAGCTACTTAACGAAGACGTGTAAAATGTCAATTGTTTTTAGTGAAACAAAAATAAGCGCTATGTTTAGTAAAGAGAGTAAAAAGAGGGCAGGAAGGAAGGAAAGAAGGATGGTTATATCTATATATAAGCGCCTAATATAATGAACGTAAAAAAGCGTTGCATTGTAACAGACAGTTAGGGCACGGCCCCGTCATTATGTAGTCGTCTAACGTTCCTCTTCACTTAGTATCATCGATCTTTCTTAGTTTTTCCGAAGATCAATTATTCTTTATTTATTGTTGGCTTAGTTTTGTCGGCTTGTAAAGAAGTTATTTACATAAACATAGGTGGCTTGTAATCTTTCGTATAAATTATTCTGATTTTTTTTCGACTATTAGGAAAAAAGATCTTTATGTGTACTAAAAATATCTATAAGTATTTTTATATAGCTTTATTTAGAATTTTATTTTTAAGTATTCGAATGTAAACAAAATGTTAATGTACTATATTTTTTCTATTATATTTTTAAGGTTTCATTCATTCAAATCGTTGAATTCAATGCGGTTCAATGCGCTGAAAATAGTTTGCTAATTTTTTTACGTAAACTTTTGATTATTTTAAAGTTTATCTTAAACTTTTGAAATAGCTTTTTTTATCATTGTTAATACTTTTTATGACTATTTTCAAAATTTAAATTAATCGTTTAACTGTATTCTTAGAGTTAAGCAAAATTTTGAACTATTCATCTAAATCAATCAATCAAATTATTTGGTTTGTGAGACACGAAAATTAAATTTTAATCTTGTATTATTTCATATTTATATTTACAAACAAAATAATATAATAATAATAAATAATTCATGCATTTATTAATTCTTCGTAATTTTAATTTTAGAACATTACATCCCTCGAGTCAGCATACTGTATATTTAAATTGTTAGTGACGTATCGAAAGAGAGCAAAAGTTAAATTAGTATATTTATCTCTCTCTTGCCCTTATTTACACAAAAAGTGCTACTTTTGCCAATTTTTTTTTCTTTTCATTTAAAACTGTTTTACAAGTATACGTTAATTCGACAAAGTAACCAAATTAATTAAAGACACTTGATTGATTTTATTTTATTTTTTTCAACGATTCAGGCAAAATCGGCTTTGATTCTAAATGAATTTGGGACAAGCTTTTACAGTGCCCGGATCGATAAATTTGTACTTGCAATGTGTGCGCTTTCAGATAAAATTTAACTAGATTTTTCAATAAATTCATGTTTGAAAAAAAATAAAAAAATAACTTCCTTATCATGTTTCAATTATCGTACCTTTTTCAACATCAACAATTTTCACTCGTTAGAGTCGCGTATTCATCTTTCATATAGCAAAGATGCACTCACAAACGCACACACGCAGATTTTCTACTTATAGGATCACGTGCTAACATAGTACTTTTTTTTTTATCTGTGGTCAATCAGCCTTTTTTTTTCTTCCGCTTACTGTCTGATGCACGCACACGCTTTTTCTCTGGCTTTTTCTACTTACTTTTTTATCGATATTTTATACTTTTCCGTTTCATGACTTTTTGTCTTCCTAGGAAATAGGTTTTATGTAATTTTAATGCTTGAAACGCGATTGTTTTTTCAAATATTTTGTAAACATTCATTTATTTTTATTAATTAATAATATTTACTTATTGAAATTAAAATTTCTGTACTCTTTTAAATAATTTACTTACCGATTTCTCTTATGCAACGGAAAAAAAGTGTTCAGATTTAGCTGATTATTAACTTTCTCCTAAGAAATCTTCTTTCTGATTATCAATCAGCCAACGTCGATGCATTATATCTTCAATAATACAAGACGTATTTTGTTTGATGAAATATACTGATTCTAAAAAAATATCTTAAAGTAAAAGATATTTTTAATTATATTACAAAAAGATAAAATAAAATACTGTGCGTTAACGTATCGAATCACGTTGATAAATTATTTCTAATGAACGAGAAAACGACTATAAATGCATACAGGGAAAAAAGGCATATCAAACATTTTCAATCCTAGCATTAAAATACACATTTCAATTGAAATTTACGTCTTCCTAATAATCGCGTCATCCTGTTTTTCTCTGTATATTCAACATGTCATCTAATTTGTTCTTTTTTTCACAGAGTTTCTTCTTTTGTCGAAGTGGAACACTTCTTGCGTTAAACCACATACACGCAGTTTAATCTTCTTTTTTTTTTTATTTCTAACTTGTTAATAGCAATATTTCATTATTGCAAATTGTGTTTCTTGAAAAAAATATTAAATTTTTAGAAAAATAATCATATTGATGTTTTAAATTAAAATAATGTAAAATTGTATTAAAAGTAGAAAATATAGATTTTTTTAAGACTTTTTATTTGGAAAATTAGTTACACAAAAGTCTAGATAGAAATTAAAAAATAATGATCAAATAATAATTTACAATTGAGATAAAATACTTAAAAACTTGAAAAAGATTAAATTGAAAAACTAATGTCTGACCGTATGTGGTCATTTTCTACTTCGACATACTTTTCAAACTAATTAACTTAATACCTTTATTTACTGCGTAAATTTGTAAATTTCAACAACTTTTTCTTCAGTCTACCACACATCTTTCTCTCAAATGAACTCAATTGTTTCTTTCTGCTTTTTTTTTTAGTTTTATCTTCCATTAATTATACAATCTTTTAGAGTGCAATAATTAGAAAGTTGGTATAATATTGGAAACCCCTTAATTCTATATTTCTTATAGATTCGAAAATTATAAGTTTTGCAAAAACTTCGTATGAAAACAAAAATTTAATTTTTTATAAAAAAAAGGTTAGTTAATAATAGAAAATGTTTAATTAATGAGGATGAAAAAAAGCTCAGAATAAGAAGCAAAGAGAGCAAGAGAAAGAAATTAAGGAAGAGAATAAGTATAGAAGGAAATCAAGGGTAAAAGTGGGTCGCGGGCTAATTTTGTATCACAGTTTTAGCGCCAAAACAAGCCTCTCTTGCATCTCCCTAGATTTCTCGGTACAAAATTCAACACTTTCCAAAATACGCAAGACACGTTTAATGCCCTAAATGTAAATTACCTTACGTATAGAAAAAAAAACTGAGAACTGCAAAATTACAACAAAAAAAAATAAAGAAACATTAGAAAGATGAGCACACGAAGAAGTAGTAGACGCATAGAAGTTGTTCATCTCGGATTTCCTTGCCGCTACGCCTTCCATTTGGACTTTTGTATGTAACCGTCATGGTAATAAAAGAACGTTCACACGTATTTTCTTTCAGCTTTCCGTACGTTTTGTCACGAAGAAAAACTAGTTTTAGTCTTTTTTTTCTATGCATTTATGTTACATACTAACCGTTGACTTGCCTTTTTTTTTAATGTAGAATGAAAAAGTTTGAAATTCGTTTCATTTTTTCCTTTTTTTGCTGGTTAGCGTTTGCTACCTCGTTTTAGTGATTATTAGTACGTCTTTAATTACGCGGAAGAAAAATTTATTAATTAATACTCGCCAATGTGAAATTCAGTACGAGACAAAATGGGTAATGTAGTTAAAATAAAGTAAAACAAGGACTTGTTTCAAAATTAAGTATTTCTGAATTTTGGTTTTTTTTAAATAATAAAATGAATAAAAAATGTTATTTTATTTTTTAATCTGATGATTTAGAAAATTTAAAATATAAGGTACTATTATTATAATAATTGTACAATAAAACAATCTTCATTTGTAGAAAGAAAAAAAATTAAATAATAACAACTTTTGTTAAACATGACTTAAGGTCAAAATCAAATTATTTCATTCGATAGAACTATGTTCGTCTTATGAATGACGTGATATTTTTAAAATTATGTTTGGCTTACCCGATAAGTGTAGTAAACACTATTAACTTTTTTCTTTCCGTGATCATAATATAACTTTAATAGTTCATTTATTACCATGAATCATAGTCCCTAATTTATTTTTTTGAATAAGATTAATTCTTTGTCCAACAAAAAATATTCTAATGACTTGAAATTATAAACATAAACAGAGAAATAATTTTATAAACACTTTTATAAATCACTCCAGAATCACAACAATTTTCTGCATCATTAAGTACAACAATTTTACAATAGCTTCGAGCACAAAAAAATAAACATGTGCAAATAATATGTGAATCACCAAATTTCACGAAACCAAGCCAAGGCTATATTGTCAAGATCAAATCCTTCCCAATATTTCTCAAGGAAAGTATATCACACGAATTCCTTTTTAAGTAATCCCGATCACTTTTACTATTCCATCCACATTTCTCCTTCGTTTAATTCGCTACACAAACCTAATACAAAACAACAATACAGTTTTATCCTTCGCTAATTCGTTCAGCGACATTACCTTGTCAATCAATCAGTCAACGTATAATCAGGAAGATGTTAGATGTATATGTTTGAAAAAATCATCAAAATCATAAGATTCAAAGTCGATATACTTATACGGTTAAGACCGACTGGCTGTTACATATACCAGTTGAACCGGTCAGCATTCTTTTCAAGGACGCTACCATATTAAGTGCATATATATATGCATTGTATTAAACGAAATAAAGAGACAAAGTGCGTTGTGTCATACGTATAGCCTCGTTTTTTTTTTTAATGTTTGTCCAGTGCATACATTATTTTTATTGATTGTGCTGATGACTTACATTACGTTGCGCACTTAATCTTTCGGTTAAATTTGGTGAAATTGAAAGGGAAACCTTAATTGGCGACATGCGCTTAAAAAAATTAAAAATAAACTTTTGAAGAACTTTTATTTTAAATGTAGTTGTCGTTTTTAATCATTTTCCTTTATTTATACGTTCTTTTTATAAACGTGCATAATTATTTCTTTTTAAAAATTTTAAATATACATTAAAGAGAAGGTAAAACTGAATAGCAACTTAATTTTAAATTTTGTTTTTATAACTTATTTTCAATGAACATTTCAAAATTTCCTTTTTTGAAAGTTAGATTTCTTTTTCATCTTTTGAATTTCATTCTCATTAATTTTTTTTATGATGGTATAAAAATGCAAACTAGTATTACTATGTGACGAGTGAGAATAATAATATTCATATCAAAGAATAAAAATAATAATATTCATATGAAAGTATAAGAATAATAATATTCATATTGAAAAAGGGAATAATAATAACAATATTCTGAAGTGATGAACTTCGTTTATAATATCCGTATATATCATTAAAATTTAAAACATAAATTGAATTTTAATTAAATTAAAGGGTCTGTATTAAAGTTTATTCATCTATATTTATAACTTTCTATTTTGAAATATAGCGAATGCTCTCGATAAGAGCGCTCGTGGGGATGTAGAGGTAGAATTATCTAAAATTTATAATTTTCTTGGCATGATTTGCATTTAATTGAATAATTTGAAAATTGTCCATTTTGTAATAGTTAGATTTTTATAAATTGTGTTAAATTTGAATATAAATTTTCTCAATAATTCAATTTGCATAAAATAATGAAAATATTGAATGCTTAATTGAAAATAAGTGGATATATTTATAAAATGTATTGTAATTCATGCCTATTAAAGGATAAAATATACCAAAAAATACGTGTGAAGCTAAATGTATAAAATCTTGTAGATAAAAAAAATTTAGAGCTGCCTATTTAATTGTAAGAGGAAAATATCAATCGGTTCAACAGGACGAACAAAGCTGATTATTTTAAATACTAAAGATATTAAATTAAATAATTTAGGTGGAAAAAGAAATAAAAAAAGTTATAAAAACTTGATAAAAAAAAGCTAAAATATAACAGCTGATTTAGTTATATTGGCAATAAAATTTGTCAAGGTTCTATTTTGGATATATATTTCTTGACAAAGAAGAAGGAAAATGATCCGCTACGGCAAGGCAAAGGCGCGAAAACTTCCTGTCGTCTCGTCTCTTTGGAATACCGAAAAGGGAATCAAGTGACTCATATAACACATATCTAAAAAGAGAAAGAAATAAAAAAAAAAAGGCAATACGTAAAGTATAAGACTGAGTTTTAGTCTGCTTGTATTTGTCCGCTGTATATAGAAAATTCTATATATATTTATATATACATTTGCAAAGTACATGTGTGCCCTACACGCTTGGAATGAAAAACACATCTTATAATACTCACACTCTCATACGTCGCTTCCATTTCGACTACTCTTTTTTTTTCTTTTCTTTACTCACATTTATATTCTTCTCGTTTTCCTTTCTTTTCAGGTCTTTTCCTTAAACTTTCTTCGTGTACACGCAACAATACCCTTTTTTTTCGTTTATTTTCAAATATATAATGTTAAAATGGCTCTTTTTTTTCTTATTCAACGGTTGTGTTTTTTTTTACATTAAGGACGATTACCGGACTCAATTGATTCGAGTAATTATTTTTATTTCCTCAATCAGTATACGGCTCTTTGTTACTTTTGTTTTTAAATCCTATTCATTCAATCAGAAGGACGATTAATAATAGACGTGTATATATAGGCATACTTCTGTGCGTGTGTATCTTGTATTTTCACCATAAATGAATTTTAAATTACTTCAAGAAAATTGAATAAATGTACAAAATATTTTTTCAATATCTATGTTACACATAATAAATGGAAATGAATGATAATGCCCATTTATGTCCGTAATGTTTGTTTGATAATGAAGAACTATTCAATAGAATTTCAATAGAATACGTTTATTCAAATCATATATATTATTCCTTTAAATAGATTGCTCAAATAATATTCGAAAATTTTCTGTTACACGCGTTAACCCATTGAATCGAATTTAAAATTTAAATTATGCTGTTCATCATTTTAATAGAAATTATATCATTGTATGATTTTTCAAGCATTCAGTTCATGGATGTTGAGTACGCGTATACGTATGCAGTCATGTGTTGGCTTGTGTATATATATATATATATATATATATATATATATATTGTTTCAAAATTCATTTCAAAACCATGAACAAGGAGGTTGAAATTAATCTTCTCCTTTCACTGTGCACTTATGCCTTGTAACATTTAAAATATTACACTGACTTTATTGTACACAAGTTACATGTTAAACATATACAAAAGAATTTCAAAATTAGTCATGTTATTAATAAATTCGTAATATCATTAGAATATTAATTATTTTAAATATTAAAAATTTTTTTTTTATTTCACAAAAGAGTTATATTTTTAAACTATGTAAAGGTATTTCGAAACGTCTCTTTAAAAACGTACTCCTTAAAATATTGATAACCAACCTGGTTTTTCCTCTTTACCTTTTCATTTAAACTGAAAAGCACTAAATGACATTTGAACCGTAATTTGTGGCCAGAGTCGTAGAAATAGTTAGCTCGGCAAACATACCATTCGAGTTCGTGTATACGTACATAGGTAGAAAAGTTAATAAAAAGGTTCTCGAAAAATTTTAGTGCGTGCGTGTTTATCTTGAAGCAATGGGACTGCATCAATGCTTGAGTCATACGCATAAAGTACACTTACGGGCTCCTTTGTAGATACACTCTTCATGGGATTTACCAAAGGGAAACTTAAAGTATTCTATTTGCAGATACTGCCCTCTTTCTTGAATATACTTTTTCTCTTTAATTCACCTTTCTTTTCTTTTTTCTTTTTTTTTTCATGCTCGGAAAGTGTCGTATATACTCATTCTTAAAAAGTCTTTCTCGCACCCACATACTTTATGTTTTTTTTTATTCTTCTTTCTTTTCTTTTATGCGGGTCTTTTTCATAGGTCTAAATGCTTATGGTTTACAAGAATATAGTTAGAAAATGATAGAGGGAAAAAAACTTTTTTATTGCTCTAGAGCCGGAATAGTGATTAATAGTACAAGTTTTTCTTGATAAATGATAAGGGGACATGAAATAAGTTTTTTTTTTTATTTCGAAGGGTTGTAGACATTAGTTTTTTTTATAGTTTTTTCAATTATTAATCTTAATGCTAAAACTAAAATACTTTGATGCTTACATCAAAACACCTCGATGAATACAAATAAGAAGCTTTAAGTTGAGTAATTAACTAAATAACATAAAAAATTGAAATTGAACTTGAAACAACTAAATTATCAAATAATCTTTATTATTAATATTAAAAAAGAAAAAAATACGAGCCTTCTTGAATAAATAAATATTGCGCCGTTGATAAAACGTAAGCGTTTAAAAAATAGTTTAGAAAAACGTAGCCTCACATATCTGTTAAAGTAATAGTCCTTATGAATTATTGAAGTATGGTCTAGATTTTAAGATTACAAAAGTTACATTTCTGAAAAATTTAAAATCGATTTTTTGGTTTACTCAAGAAAACTGAAGCGTCTGAAACCACGTTTAGTCAAATCTTCTAAAAAATGAAAAAAATATTCTGTTTGTATTTTAAAATTACGTTTATGAATAAATTAAAATAATTAACTTTTATTTTTGTAACTATTTCACCATCTTTAAAAAAATACTTGATTAATGTTCTAATCATATTAATTTTATTGATTTTAAAAAGTTTTTTCTTTGAATTGGTTGGCAACTTTCCATTTTTAAATTATCTATAAAAAGTTTACAACTGATTTTCACCAAAATTTCTATAATATTATAAAAATTTTCCCGAATCTCCTTAGTTATTAGTCGTTCAAACCATACTTAAGTTATGAATGTTTAAATATTACACACATAACCACATACGTATTTTCTAAATATAATGTATTCTGATTATATAATGTTATTAATATATATTTCTGTAATGTCACTTCGCAAACAATTTTGTCATCATTGAATGAACTTCCTTTGTGGTGACATAATATTTAGTAAATTTAACACTATTAATCTTATAATTTTAAATAATTTAATGCTTGTTATAAAATGTTCAACAAGTTTTTTGATCGCTATGAACGGTATTTATAAAGTGACAATTGATTTGTACTGTTTACAGACAATAAGTCAAAACCAGAAAAGAGAAAGAAATAAATTTTCGGAGCACAAATCTTTTGAAAAAAAAAACTTTTACTAAAGCGTGATGTGTTTGGGCACGAAACTGTTTATCCATCATTATGAACATTAAAAAACTACAGTTAATTTCCGCCAAAAGGCACGATGTAGCAATGTAGTATGAATCATACATATTTATTAAATTGTTCTCTAAGATTGAGCTGCTTGCATCTCACTAATCTTAGACAAGCAGGCAATTTTCGAGTCCGCACCACATCACTTTTTATTTTATAAAGTTGTTTCTTCAAAAGATTTGTGCTCTCGGAGTTTGTTATTTAACTTGTTATCGACAATGCACATCAATCATTGCTTCGATAGATAAATTTATTTTCTCTGAAGTTTTTGTTCTTAACGATCAACTGAGTCCTCGAAACTACTATTATATAGTTTAAAAATATAATTTATCATGACTATTCAACATGAGAAATTCAAAATTTAATTGCATATAGAAAATTTGTTTAATTTTTTTAAAATTTTGTATGTTTATTTAATAAATAAAAAATTGTTAATGTTTCAGGAGCGAAGTCGAATGGAATTAAAGGCAGAGGCTAAGCTTAGATGGATGGAGAATACGTTAATGCAAGTTGGGAGCAGCTTGAGAGATGACCTTACCGGTTACAAATTACGATGAGATTCTCGATCAAGTTCGAGAACTCACAAATGAAACGATACTACTCCAAGAGCAGCTCTCTTCCGATCTCTTTCCAATTGTCAACGCGTCCGACGTCAATCATAATCTTTCCCTAAATCAAAAGAAGAATTATCAAACTGGTAATTTTGATTTTTCATATCTTTCTCTATTATTTAGCCTCAAAGATTTTTTTAATACCTTTTTTTATTAATGGAATACTAATAAGACATTTTTCTCAAATTCTTAATGTGTTCCACGAATAAAGTAGAAAAAGGCTGTAATAAGAGAGAAAAAAAGCAAGCACAAAATATTCAATTAACGTTCTTTAAAAACAGTGTTCCGCTTAATTGAGGTTCCTAACGAGATTCATACTATGCTTTGTGAAAAAAATGCACGAACAACATCAAACTCGTTACGAACATTACGGGCTCTTGTCAGTGTCGTTACCAGAAAGACTGGCATGTAAAAATATATGTGCAACGCTTTGATAGTACTTCCTTCTTCTTTTATAAAATAAATCTTTCAAGATTATGACGCAGAACATATTCTTTGTACACAATCTAAAACAGAGTGTAACATGCATAAATGTTTTTAATGCTAATTTTAAAATAAAATAGAGCTCATGCATTTATATTTAGCAGCAATTGTATAAACTTAAAAAAAAAATAATTTAATACCTTTAAGTTGTAAACCATTATAAAATGCTCAAAAAAAAAAAAATTCTTTTCAACAAAATTACACGATGACATTCTTTTTATTCAATGTTTGAATTAAATAATTAAAAATCAATGAATGAAAAATAAATAAATTTAGGAATTAAGTTAATTAGATAGGGGAGAAAAAGGAAGAATGGGCACATAATTATTATTGTCGTTCGTTCTAATTCGAAGTTGCTATAAATATATAAAGCAAAGTGGCGTTACGGATTGGGAGGTTCCCAGACACTTCTCTATGTACGCATCTGTGTGTGCACGCTATAGTACACTTTGCCGGCTCAGAGAAAGTTCAAGATAGAGGAGATGAAAGGATGCCGAGGGCCATACATATACACGCGTATATACGTATATATATATAAATTATGTTTAAAAAAAATTACGAAGGGAAAAAGATTATAGTATTGTTCTTGGTAAAAGATTATTTTATTTTTGAATGTATGTTTTTTAGTAATCAATCACTTAGCAAATCATTTTTTTTCGTTAATTTATTCGTTAAGAGATTTTTAAATCACATTGTTTATCTTATATTTGAATCTATTAAGAAAGTTGCTAACGTCAATTTTTTCAATACAAATCACATGTGAATAATTATATAAAAATGAAAAAAAATTCCATTCTATTTTCAAAATAAGAAAAAAATTTTTATTTAGGTTTTATATAAAACTTTCTTTTTTTTAACTGGCCTTTTACTTTAAAAAATTACTTTCACCTTTGCCAAAAAAGAAATGAACAAATCTTATTCAACTAAAACAATTAAAGTACAGAAGAATCAATAGTCTTGAGAAAAAGTGAAATAAAGAAACCAGATTCTGTATAAAATTTAAAGTAAAAAAAAACAAACAAAAAACGTCGTCCGGTATATAAGAGCAAAGAGAAAAAAAAGGAAGTTGGAATACTGCCATCGTGTTGTCACAGATATGACCAGACAACGTTATACATGTAATAAGAATGAAAAGATGTGCAGATGTCTTAAAGGTACTGCATCATAGAGAAAGTCTCGTATGAGACTTAGAAAGAGCAAAACGTGCTTTATAATAATGTTAGCTTAACACGTTAAATTTGCATTTAATAAGGATGCTTAAAATTCGATTTTTCATATGTAATTTTGCAATATTTATTTTCTCAATAAATTTCCTTTTTACATTAGGTATTAAACATATTAATTATGCAAACTGTAAAATTTCTTTGAAAATTTGTAAATAAATTTTCTTCTTTTTTCTTGTTTTATATTAAAAAATCTTTATAAATAACATCATTACTTTTTATTAGAAGAAATTCTTCAATAAGTTTTATGAAACCACTTTAACAATTTTCTATTTTGTAAATCGCTTTTGAAGTTAATAAGAAACTACAATTGGTGCACCGTAGTTGATTCTTTAGAATATCTATTTCTAGCCTATTCGTTCTAGTAAACGATGATGCATTAGTTTTGTAGAACGCGAAAATAACAATTGAAGTAGAAGTATAAGTCTATATAAAACTCAATTCTAATGTATAATTTTAAAATATTTTTAAATCTTTTCAAAATAATTGTTCTGTAAATAAAAAAAAAATGAAGTTGACCAGTGTTTTATATGCATTATGTAATTATGTAGATCTATTATTATTATTATACCATAAACTGAAAAGTAAACTTTCATATGGAAAAATGCTATATTAGTGAATACTTGTTAACAATGAAGATATTAATTTTAATTTGAGATTATATTTTTTACTGAATCATTTTGTTCCATAGAATCCAAAATAGTTATATATAAAAAACAACAAAGAAAATTTAATGTGAGTATAAGAAATCATTGAAAATTGAGTTACCCAAAAAATTTTCTTTAAATAGATACAATCCAGTAATATTTCAGATGATGATTCACATTAATTATTAAATATTATATTTTTTAAGGTTATATGTGTACAATATAACTTACAAAATTTTTTAATAAATTCATCTTTCTTAAAAATATTCATATCAATTTTTTATTTTAATTACATCCTACAAATTTCAATAGTCAGACTAAATACATAAAATAAACGCAAAACAAAAATGATATAAAAATAAGGTCATCCAATTAAAAAACAATTTAGCGTATTCCTTCGTTTTAAAAGTGAAATAAGTAAATGGATACCGCAATTCATTTAAGTTACTAAATAAAAAAAAAGAAAACTTGAATATTATTACAAATATTTTAGCCGCACCGATTAATCATTTTGCGTTATTCTTCTTACTTTATACTTGGCCTTTATTACAGCATGTCTTGAAAAAAAAAAGAGTCTTCTGATGTAAATAACATGTAATAAAATTAAGTATTAGAGCGTAATATTTTTTTGTCTCTACATTTCTAATGATTATATCAGAATCTGTTTTTTATGTTAAAAATTTAATGCTAACATTTAGTTTGATTTTAAACAAAGAATGTTACTTAAAACAAATTTCAATTAAATATAAATACATTTCAGTTTTTTTTTTTTAAATTTGTTGAGATGAAAAATAAATTGATGTGAGGCGTATTTACTTTTTTAATTGAAATTCATGTTATGATTGTATTTTATTCATATTTTGTACTTTTTTTTACTAATTCATTTAAAACGATGATTTATCAACCAATTATTTTAATCCAAATTGTATTCAGATTTTGTTGAATTTAATAATCAATTTATATTATTCAATTGTTTTCTTTTTTTCTGTCAATAAAATCATATTTTTAAGTCGAAATAATCAAATTTAGAGGTCACAATGGCTTATTCGATAGAGTAATAGATTCGCAATCTCGAGGTCCCGAGTTCGAATCTCGTTCTCGACAGCCGATTGATACAAGCACCACTGTACGCTACATGTGCTTTGTTCACAAACACATTGAAGACCTCCGTCGCTAATTAGCATCGTAACGATAGCACAAGCGCACAGCGACGTTGAATAAAATAAAAAAAAATAATCATTTAATAATTTATGATAAATTATACTCTTATATTTTACAGAAATAGAGTTAGCAGATAGCGTTCTACAAAAATGTGATCAAACGCGAAATATCGAAACTAGTCAAATCTCTCTCCCGTCCGAACAAAAGTGAGTTGAATAAATATTTTGCAAATTTTAATTCAGTACAATCTTATATATACATACTTAAATATACGTTTCTTTTAATTTTCACAGAATACCAAGTCCAGAAATAGGATTGACTGGAAGTCTTCAAAGTCTTCAAAGTGTTGATTTAAAAATTCCTCCTGGTGATTTATCATCTCGGTTAAGCGTTTGGCGAAGTAAAAATCGTCACTTATTTCCACCGGTGAGTTTATAATGATTTTTTTTTATTTATTAACATTAAGCTATTTATTTTACAAAGTATGATTCTCTTAAAAATGAATGATATCATGTTTAATAGAAAGCGAAAATGTATATTATAAATGAATCACTTTTATAACATTAACAAAACAATATTTTATTTGAAATTTAGTTTCATTAATGTCAAGTCAAATAGATTACGATATAAATTAAACTCTTATTTCCGTATCGAAAATTGTGTGAAATTATAAGATTGTGAAAAATCAAATTTCGCAATATTATTTACCTATTTTCATTTTTTAATTAAGCAAACATTTGGCAAGGACAGATGAAGTCAAGCATAAAACTGAAATCGATCAAGGTCAATTTGATTGAACAATTCGATGCTTGTCTATTACAGTAATTCAAACGAATTCAAATACACTCACTTACATGCACGCGTATACAAAATTTTACTACAATGGTGAAAATTGAACGTTTATGCGCTTGCGCTTAAAAGATATATGGGATGTTCAATTGAAAATGCTCTGTATAACCGCGAGGCGGCACGCGGTAAACTTTCTAATTTTTGCAAAAACTTATTATTCACTTTTTATTTATCTTTTTTTTTTCGTTAAGATAATAATTTTACTTTCGTATTATAATAAAGCTTATCCCTTCATTTTAGAAAGTCGTTTTGTTTGTAAATTTAAAACTTTTCTTCAGGAGTCTATTATTTTTGAGGGCAAAAATTATTTCACATATAACGAGTTGAGTTTGCGCATTAAATTTTCATTTAATGTTAATCTTTTGCCATTTTAATTATATATATTTTAAATCAATTGTAAACTGTGAGAAAGTAGTTTGTTTTAAAATTCCGATGTTTATCGGTTAAATAAATATAAGTCATTTTAAGAAATTAGATTTTACTTTCACGTAAATAACGTTTTGTTTCTTTTTTTTTCAATGAATTACAAATTTCATTCGTGTAAAACTAATTTTTAATTTATAATATATCAACAGAAGATATATTGTCTCTTTTGTTGTTTAATTAATTCCTTCATGATAAAGTCAATGAAAAAATAGAAAATTTTTCACTTGCCATATTTACTTGATTACTGGTCCAATCTTGAACAAATAACATCGGAAAATAAATATCAATAAAGGAAAATAAAATGAAATAAATTGATAAAAGACCCTTATACGTACAAACTCGTAGAATAGAAATCTTGTAAGGAACGTGTATCAAACGTTTGTCTGCACGTATATATATCTATAGATGGACATTTTCACTTGGACGGAAATTGAAAAGAAAACGAAAAGGTATATATAATACATTGGAAAACGAAATGTCTATTGCTTTTTCGGGTGCATAAAGGGGGGGATTTTTATGTATATAGTATATAGACATGAAAATGTACTGGAGACAGACGAGAGTGAAAGCTTTGAAAGAGGGCGAATTTCGGACTGAAAGGGGAAGTGGGAGGCGGGGGAGGGAGGGGGGTTGTAACACGGCGAAAGAGAGAGAGAGAAAACGTATCTACTACGAGCACGTTTATTGATCAGTTGGGGACCGCATGCGGTGTTTGGTATGTACAAAATGTACGTGAAACAATGGAAAAAAAATAAATTCAATGTCTATTTCTATGCGAATGATTAGTCCTGGAAATTTTTTAGTTCACAATAATTAATAAACGATTTTCAAGAATGTTTATTTTAATCTTTATTCTTAATTTCTTGAAAGTTTTACTTTGTTGTGAAAATGTGTTTGTTCTGTAACATGTTTGTCTTGATGATGAACCGTTGTGCAAACACATTGTTCCGTTATACAATTGCCAGATTCATTGAATTGTTTTTTTTTGTTGACTTTATTTTAATTGCCTTCAAATGTGTATTTTAAAGATTTTTTCGTGCAATAAATACGTATACAAAGAAGAAATTTTTAATAAAAATTTTTTAGTTTATTGAAAATTTTTTCAATAAAAATTTAGTAATTTGTTATTTAAAAAAATTGTTTGTTAGATTAAAATATTTTTTAATAAAAATTTATTACTGCATCTTAAAATTGTTGTAAGATGATATTATTTGCAGTAAAAATTAAATTTTCTTGAAAAATTTAATAAAAATACTAGCATGTTAAATATCTCTTTTTTAGTTATAATACTTTAATAAAAAATTTTAACTTTAAACTACTTAAAAGTAACAACAATGTATTTTTGGCATTATTTAAACTTTGCATAAAAAAAAATCTAAAAAGAGCACGCAACATAAAAAGAGATATAAAAAGAAAAGACGTTCGATCGAGCCACGATACGAATTGAATTTTTTATTCGCTTAGCAAGTTTCGAAGCAATAAATTTAAGGATCTTCTAGGTCAATTTATTATTAAATATTAACGTGCAGCCACATGTGTGCGATCTACAAAGTTTTATAAAATTTTTATTCAGTTACCATGCCTATGCACATTTGAGATAAAAAAAAAGATAGTTAACCTTTTTCTTTAAAATTCACCATTTTAATAAATAAACGCAAACACAATTGCTTACATAACAAATCCTTACAAACAAATAAGATTCGATGAAAATCAAATAACAATTCAGCATTACTATAATAAATACCAATTTTAGAATTTAAAAAAAAAACTTGAGTAATATATCCTTAAAACTCATAAATATTGGAATCGCTCTGATTCCTTAAAAAATGAAAAAAAAAAAAAAAACAACTGAAAATTCAATCAAGTGTAAATATCTATGTGGAATCGGCTGCTCTAGTTCCGCAAAATATTTCTGTTAGCTTTCTCTGCTATATATACACATACATATACATACACGCGCGAATAACATTAAAGTATAAACATGTATATATAAAGTTGGTTTGAGCATACATACTGTAATATTACTATGGTTAAAAGATTTCACTCTGGTATATAAGAAACATGTACATAAATAAGAGCACCAATAGCTTTTGCCCATTGTATATCATCGTGACTTTAGCTCTTCATGTATAGTTTGAAAGCTAAAACAAAAAGAAAAGAGAAAAAAAAAGCGAGAGAGAGAGAATTTTAGAGAGAGAAATAAAGAAAATGAAAGGGAGTTTGGAGAGAAGTCTAAGTATACAACACATATATACAGTTTTGTCAACTGTAAAATTCAGGCTAAAATTCTATATCCAAGCATTGCATATGTGCTTTTTGAATTTCTTCGTATATAAGTGCAATTAAAGCTTCTAAAACTTTTGTACCTGGATATTTAGTCATTATTTTATTCTGCTTAAAATGTTCTTTTATTGCGATGAATAAGCGTTAATAATTGAGTAACAAAAAGAGAAAATAAAATTAAAAATTTTAAAATTGAAATTTCTCTGGTTTTAAAAATAAAAATAGTAAACAGATTATTCCATTTGTAAGTTTTTATTTTCAGCATAATATATTTTCTTCCATTTTACGTCTACCAATCTGTTTAAGCTTTAAAAAGAATAAAAATATTCCCAAGTTTTTTATTAGCTCCCCAAAGTGAAAATATGAATTGTAGCTTTAAAAGAAAAAGTATAGTCGAAGAGAGCATATATATAAGCTAAAAGCTTGTCATGGATAATTAAAAAAAGTCTTAAGAATGCGAATCCGAGAGCAACAGATTTTAGTCTGTGCCATAAATATAATTTCTCTTTCTAAATGAACAGCTTGTAAACTATATATTTCAAAACAAAGAAAAAAACATATACTTAAGTGTTAAATTATCGAATTTGACAGTTACATTATAAGATATTTAAAAAAGAAATAGTAAAAGGTGTGCGTGTGTATGTGTGTATTTTGGTATTGTTTATATTTAACGGTAAATCCGTTAAACGAAATTGATCGCTATTTAAGGTTGAAAAAGTAAGAATGAACGGGACTTTCTTATGGTTTATTTGTAATTTTAAGCAGGTGTTTCAATCAAAATTTTCATTACGTGACTATTGTTCCAAAGACAAATTATATAAATTTCAAACAACGCAGACATACGCAATCAATAAAAAAATATACTTTTAAATATTTTTGATTTCTGCTTGATAAATATTATGTTTAAGTAAATATAGTTTTATTGTTTTCAAAATATTTTATTTATTGGCATATCGACAAAAGAAATGATGACAATAATTTTAATAATAACAGTGTCTGCGTACAATCAATAAGATAATAATGTAAAAAAATTTTATGATTCTCGTAAAAATTATTTCTTTTTGGGCTGAAAAATAAAAAAGAAGCTTAGATGAAAATGATGCTAGAGATTTCAGGCGTAAAGTACCGATCGAGTAAAAAGGGCTCCGTCGTGATCACGGACGATAATAAAGAAAAGAAGAACCCTCGTTTTATCGCTGACGACAAGGAAGTTAAATCATAAGTATCATATTCAACAATATAGTTATTGAATAAAAAGGTTGACAAACTTTTCTAGAAACAAAAAATATTCATATTATTATTTTACGTGTTTTTATAAACTTCATTTTTTAGCTGCAGTAAGATTTATTTACTTTTTTTATCATACAATTTAAAATGTTTAATTTTTTTATTTGTACATAAAGTATTGATTCTCTCTATGTTATTATATCAGATTTTCTTGTCACATAAAAATATATGAGCCGTATAGAATGCCGAAAGAATACAATTGAAATTTTGCCAAAACATAATCTTTTTTTTAATATTTTTTTGACAACGTTATGTATAAACTTGAAAATGAAAATAATAAAGTGAAAAGAAAAAGATTTGATGAATTTTTGGTTTTATTAAAACTAGACATTATAATGAGTTTCTATATAGCTTTTTCAATCGATATACATTATTTGAATGTGAAAAAAAAATTGATTAAAAATATAAAATAAATTTTCATCACAAAATATTAATTAAATTCAGCTACTGTTAATTGATTATATTGAACGCTAATAAAAGTACGTATTACAATTTCACTTAATTAGGCAAAAATAAAAATAAAAAATTATACCCAAAATATTATTTCTACTCATGCAAATGCAAAATTGAACCTTTTTTTTTATTTTACATAAAAAAGCAGGAGATGATAGCATCATTTACGTAAAGCCTCCTTTCCTTATAAAGACTAAAAATGAAGAAAAGAAAAAAACGCAAAGAAAAAGCAAAGAAAGAAAAAAAGAAGATAAACATTATAAGCATTAAAGTATGAGTCAGTGCGTGGTATGGCGTGAGCGCAGCAGCCGTGCCTATACAGCTGTTCCTTTACAGTCTCTTGCTTGACACATCTCTTTTCGCTCTTTTTTTCTTTTTCATTTAAAAAAAAAACAAAATCTATCTCTTTTTCTCTTTCCCTTCTTATATATGTATATATACCTAACATAAAACGCCTCTAACCTAAGCCTTATTTTGCTTGCCTCTTATAGACCGAATGCGCTTGGCAGTGCCGGTTTTTCTGTTGTAATATATAGTATCGTTTTGAGACTGTGCTTGCATTTGCCGCAGTTGCATCGACAGCAAAATTTCTTGTATATGGTCAATTTTTTCACCAAATTTGTTATTTTAGTATAAGTAATATAATTTTAATATACATTAAGAATAAATATATAAATATATAAATAAAGAACTTTTTTTTATCGGAATTGAGTGTTAACAAAATTATCTATTGATAAAGAAATTAAAGGCTGTAAAGCTACCCGATACTGATTCTTATCAATATGAACCGCATAAAAGCGCGTTACAAACATTTCAAGATTCATAAAGAAATTTAAATAAGAAGGAGTGTATATCAGTGAGATTTGCTTTATTATTATCATTAGGTATAAATAAACTCAAGTAAATAATTTTCGATTTTTTAATGAATAAAGCAAAGATGTAAATGTTGTTAAGTGCCAAAATTCGTTAAAATGTATCTAAAAAAATAAAATTTTATATTTACGTAAATAACAGTTCTTCCTGTTTAAAATATTCAACATCAAAAACCATTCACATGGACAATTAACTCAAAGAAATAAAAATTTTTTAAATATTTAGTATAAAGTAAATTACAATCAACAAAAGAAAGGATCTTCAAAATTACAATCTTTTTTTTTTAATTTCAAAGTGTACGAGAAAGGAGGTGAAGGAATGCAAGTGCCGCATCGAGTGCACTAAATCCATCAAAGTTCTTTTTTTCAATCTAAACGTTACAAAATAACATCGCATTCGTGTATAACAGTAATTAAATGTCATTTCATTTAAAAATACAAATTTAATCAATGGATTTGTTTACCACTTGTTATTGCATTTTTAATATTACATTATGAAAGTTTGAAAGAAAAAATATAGGAACAACGCATGTTTCCATGCTGCAGCCTACGCAGGCGCAGCCCGGCTTAAAAAGAGAGAAAAAAAAGCAGCTAAGGAAAAAGAACACGCGTCTTGTACTTGAATACTGCAACTTTATAAAAGCGTTATTTTTAGAAAGTCCAGAAATCGCGACTATCGTTTTGCTAAATTCTCGTGTTCTCGTGTCTTAGTTACTTTAGACATACATATCACTTTTTTTCTTTTTCATTAAGTATTGTGTAAACAATTTCCAAGGTTAAAAAATGCTAAAAGGATAACTTTTTTTTAATTTTTAGTAAAAAGTAAAGTATTTTGCTTTTGAAAAAAGATTCAAAGTAAGGACTCAGTTTTTCAAAAAAAATAAAGGTAAAAATAGAAAAAGAAAATATTGTTCTCACGCGTTACACAAAAACTAAAATACAAAGAAAACTTTTCGTGCCCAGTAGTTGACACGTTTATAAGGATCAAGCACACATTATATTCTTAATTGAAAGTGCACTCAGCATGAACTTAATAACCCGAGAGCTTAGCCCGCGTTTATATACGTTATTTTCTAAAGTATACCGGGTCAATTTGTAATTTTAAAAGGAAAAAAAAGAGAAAATTATTTAATTATTACTTAAACATTGTATTTAACTCATTAACTAAGATTCGCTTAAAAAAAAGAAAAAAGGTCAGTTTAAAAAATCAATTAATAACTTGATATTTTTGCTCGTCATTCCGTGAATTCCTTTAATTGCATTAAATAAAAGCTAACATTCTTCCTTTTATTAAAAACTCCCTTTTATAATTTCTTAGTCACGCATAGCGCAGTCGCAGGAATTATCCGTATAAGAGCATAAGTTCATCAAGAACTTAATGTCAAGGGGAGAATTTTGCACGTATACACGTATACACGTATGAACTTCTTCATCCACCGGTATTCAGTGTAAGAAAACGACAAAAAGAAGAAGAAGAAGAAGCAGCAAAAAAAAAACAGGGTGAAAAATAACATATAAAGAGATAAGGATAGAATAATTTTGTATCGCGATACAAAGGGATAGAAAAAGAAAAGGGAGAATGAAGAAAGAAAGAGAGCTTTTCGAAAATCTTTGCTTCGACGCCTGCGCGGTAAAACGTTAAAACACAAGCTCTGCCGTACGCAACGTACTCTGGTTGGGAAACGATGCAGATAACATATTAGAGGAGCGAACGTAAGAGAGAGAAAAAGTGAGATGCTGGTTAGAAAAAGTCCTATAAAAAGCCCTCATTCTCATATCAAACGTGCATTGAATACCGAGGGTTTATAGAAAAAAAAAGAAGAAAAAAATTATATTATATATATAGAGATTTTCCATACAAGGTTTTTCCTGTTTGGATATTATACACTGAGATTGTACCTACGCTTTTTAATAATCCTACGTAAAAACTGTCCAACTCACTTGTATTTCTCTCTCTCGACGTTCCTTTTTTTTCTTCTCTCCCTTAGTTTTCCGTGTGCTTACATTACTTGGTTCTGTTCTGAAGATATAACGCAAGAGTAACAAGACGACATGTCAGACACGTCTGACGAAGAAATAAATGTTTATAAATTATTGAAATTGTGTCGAAAAACATAAAATATCAAGTGTATACATTGTGCTACTGTTAAATGTTAAAGGATACCCTTCAAGTGCACATGTTCAATATACGTACATGACTTTCGACGTTTTTGTGATTCGATCATTAAAATATTTAACATGATAGAGCTTGGTCGGATGTTAATACGTAAATTTGCTGATGAGGAAGCTTTTTTCAAAAGAGAAGAATTTCGCTGATGCGAAGATGGAATAATTAATGAAAATATCTCAAGTCTTCGAAGTTTAATGATAAGGAATATTGTCCTAAGGAAAAATCATCGTGCCAAATTTATTATGATAAATAAGTTTACAAAATATATATTTATATATTTATTAGTGATGTGACTACAATGTGTGGACGGAAAATCAATAGAAGCAGATGAGACGCAAATAATTGGGCTATCGGTCTTCCTCAATACTTTTAATACAATATACAGAAAATAAAGTTTTTTGTCTATAGAAAAAGCTTAAATTTTTAAAATATTTAATGTTGAACAAATAAACGAAATAATAACTTAATCAAGTCTATTGAATTTTAACGCAAACATATATAATACGTAAAAAACCAAGCATTCCTATAAGAATCGATAAACCATGCGCAGTAAAACGCACAGGAGGTAATAAAATTAAAAAAACAGTCCAAACAAGGAAAGATCAACGGAATAAAAACAAGAAATCATAGTAAATAAAGCATAAAAAAATAACATTGAAAATAAAAACTAAACAATAACAAAAGAAAACTAATAAGAAAAATGCCGGGTGAAAAATATCTTCAAGGTACGAGCACAATGATACCGCAGCCTCGTACTGTTAATCGTCGTAATATAGCTGTGGACAGTAAATTTGCTAAAACAGAAAAAAATCGTCTGCGTCTTATAATGCAACAGTCGCAAGATAAAGACGATAATGATTATCAAGATGACGACGATTCCATCGAGTATCATAATGATGTTGATATAGCCGATGAAGATTTAACGAGGAAAGAACGTAAAATTGGCATTGATTATAAGGACAATAAGTCAAAGAGAAAATCTATTCCGAGATATAGAGCTAAGGTAATATATATAATATTTCTATATATGATGGTTCAAAGGAAAAAATAATCTTTAGACAATCTAATTGTTATTCTCAAGGTTTTGAGAGGGAGAAAGGCCATTATTTTATGATAAATATACGGTATAATAACGTCATATTTATTGATATAACTTTTCTTGTTTAAAACTTTCTTCAATTTATATTATATCTATTATTATATTGACTTGTTAAAGTTGTAAAAGATGATTCATTTATAATTTAGATAATACTCTAGTACTTTTTTTTAAGATGCGCAAATCTTATTTATTAATGAAATTGTAAAATTTATATAGATATTTGTTCTTTTCTGCATTAAATAACAAGGAGAATGACGTAAAAACTTGAAGAATTTACAAAACTATTATCTCGTTAATTGTGAATAATGAAAATATAAATGATTAGAACTGTGCATTTTTCAAAGTTTGAAAAAAAACAAAAGATTCTTAAATTTCTATTATTTAAAAAATTGCCTATTATTATCTATTTTTATCCTAGAATAGTCCCTTTTTTAACTTTTTATATGCAATGACGGTAAGTGTGCAATTAAGAATGATTGGTATAATACAGCAGCTACTATGCAAAAAATAATTGCTTACCATAGGAGAAAAAAAGGTCACGGCTTTTATCATATCCCATCTGTGCGCGTATGTATATGGATACTTTATAATCATTAATCGAATTTAAAAATAAAAACTAAATATAAATACGTATATTGAAAGGCTTTAATACTTTTCTGCTCTAAAAAAACTACAAGAATTTCGTAAAGATAAAGATAAAAAAATCGTATAAAAAATAGGCTTTTTTCGCGTTATGCTCCAACAAATATTATATTTACAATAGAAGCGATTTCTTCATAAAAAAAAATAAGATAAAATCATTTTCGTAATTTCGCAATTGTCTTTTGTAACAGTTAGTTTTACTTTATTTTTTCTTCCTTTATTCTTTCTTCTGAGGAAACAAATTACACGATAGACTTGACAGTCTTGTTGTACAGAGCTCGTCTTCCGTTTTATTTTTTTTTTCTTCAAACGGTAGACATTACAAGGCATATTGTATACACTTTACGCAGTACAGGATGTTACTTTGGTTTATATATACTTATTTTTACTTAATCTTTTATAATACTGAGAAATTTTTTTCTTTTTTCTAATCTCTGCTTAAATTTTGAAAAAAAGAGTAAGGAATCAGTTATTTTATCAAAATTTAATCAAGATTTAATCAACGTTTATATCAATGATGGAATATAAAATAATAAAAAATTGATTAGATAATTTTTTATTAAAGGCATTCTTTGATAATCGTATGAAAATATTACATAAATACGTGCTAAACGTAATTTAATAAATTAATACAGTTACATTTTATAACAAGATTATAAACAGATGATACATTTTTACGTAAACATTCTTGAAATCTCATCGCTCATGCTATACAAGAATTAAGACATCTGCGACAAAATTTTTTTGGTGCTACAAAAGAAGAAAAAAAATTGGTAAAAAAGTCTAGCCAAGTCATTTATCGTGACTATAGTAGTCTATTACAAGTCCTCGTGTTAACGTTGGTGTCTTCCTGCCCAACGCTTTATAGCAGCACTTATGCAATATGACTTTAAACGATGTGACGCCGTTTTATGCATTTATTATATTGTATAATACATGTATAATATATAATATACACACGTGCACACATATATAGCTTGATGTCGAGGGCGTTAATTTAACTCTGTATTTGTTGATGGGAGCTTAGATATAAAGCTTAGTTTTATATATATGCGTATAAGTTAAATCTCACCAAAGGGGACAATAAATATATTTTGTCGAAGAGTGTAAATGTATATAAAATCTAAAGAGGGGAACTCTCTGATATACGTACGATCTATACATATAGGAGTGTCGTTAAGCAGTGAAGCGTTGATCGGAAGTCGATGATTCATGCGTATACGCGAGCCTCTTCATCCTGGTATAGTCAATACCGTTAAATCCTCAATATCGACAATATCTAAATGTCTTAAGTAATTTCTTCTCTTCTATTTTCTCAAGTAAAAAAAAAAATCTTTTTCTTTTGTTGAAAAAAAAATATTTCCGATCAGCAATTCTTTTTTTTACTATAAACTTTTGTTTCTAATGTTTTGCAAAATCATTTAACTTTTGTCGTTATTTTTTGCATCACTTTCCTTTTCAATATACATGGTGAAAACTTTCTATATATTGTAATAACTTTCTTTATACTTTGAATTTTAGTCTCAAAAAATTGATAAAAATTGATAAATTTAGTTCTAATGTTATTAAATTATGAAAAAAGCCGCACTAAGTTGATTTATAAATCAATTTATTTTTAATTATGAATAATTTTATTTATATTTTAAGATTTTTTTAAAAAGTTTGCATTAAATTTATGAATGTACAATTTTTAAACAAATTATTTAAGATTTATTAATAGAAATATATGAAAATCGTAATAACAATCTTTCAATTTTAAAATCACTTATTAAAATATCTCAATTGCGAAGTCTCAGTGGCTCACTCGGTACAGCGATGGATTCGTAACTCGAGGACTCGAGTTCGATTCCCGTTCTCGGCCGATTGATACAAGCACCACTGTACGTTACATGTGCTGCAGTTCACAAACACGCTGGAGACTTCCGTCTTTAATTATCACAATGATAGCATAAATATAAAGACGTTAAAAAAATTTTAAAAAACTTATAAATTGATTCCTTTGTACTTGTTATTTTTCTAGCTGTAATATTTTTTATACACATTTTAAGTAATTTTTACATCATTTTTACTCTTTTATAATTTTTTTAACAAATTCAGTTTTTCAAGCATATTTTTTTATCAATAATTTTCGATTCCAACTTTTATGTATTGATAATTAATATCTTCTAAAATAGTTTAGTAATTGTAAAATCATAAAATAAGTGTACATTTTTTAAATAAGTCAAATTCGAGCCTTTCTAATAACTTTCCAAAAAATCTAGCATTGATTTTATTTAAGAAAACATTCTTCAAAATCAGAAAAAAATCTGAGGCCCAAATGGAATGCATTCTCCTTTTAAGAAGTTATACGGGATACAAAAATTTTATTACAAAGTCAATAAATTATTTGTAGTTTGTTAAATTTACGTTAAATCAACGATATGTCATGTCTACCTTTCAAGTTTCATTAAAATTAAACTTATAATTCGATAAAAAGAAAAAAAAGCATACAAACATTTCATATTAACTCATATTGAAAGTGTAAAAATTTAACAAGATCAGCCACGTTGATAAACACAACAAATTGAGATTATATTATAAAAAATAAAGGAAAAATTAATTTCAAATGCAATATATATACAAGGTAATAATAGTAAATATAAAATCTAAACGCTAATTAGAATGCGATGAAATTCTGATATGATATGCAGTCATAATTAATCTTTTTATTTTGCATTACAAATATAGACTCTCATATAGACGCGTATATATTTAAAAGAAAAAAGAATTTAATAACTACGCAAACTTTATAGCGGAGAAAGTTTTATACATAGCCGTGTTATCAATTGCAACTGCATATTTCTTTGTTTATTTATTTTTTTTTCTTTTTTTTAATGAGTTTATCAAAATAACATATTTTGTCTGCGTAAGTTGAGAGGTAACCTAATTAAAATTTCAAAACAAAACCTTGTCAGTTTATCAGGATACGTGAGCCTTTACATGATACTGTCAAGTATGAATGTTCGTTTTAACATTGACTTTCAAGCGTATCACATTTTACAGATTATGATTTTTGGTGTTAGGTGTTGGTAGTTTTCGTTAAGAAAATTTTAATTGCAATATAATTGCAAATTGTTGGGATCAAGTTTTATCTTTAAATATTTCTGTTGAGAAAGTAAAATATATAGATTAATTGAATGTATTTTTTTTTGAAAATCATAAGGACAACTAGGAATCATAATAGTATCGATATTAGAGATATTTTTTTAAGTTATTTATTACACTGTTAAAAAAAACATTAAATTTTATGCAAATTTAATGCAAAACTGGAAGCTTGCTTCAAGCGTTTACATGAAAATTAATAATTTTACCGTAATTTTAATGTAAATTTGCATGAAATTTAAAGTAAAAATATAAATTTCATAAATGTACTGGAAGCAAAATTCAATTTTTTTAACAGTGTAGCTATAATGAATTAATTACTGGCTAATGGTCAATTTAGCATATTCTGGCCAGATGATGGTTAATTTTCTATCAGAGATACAATATAATTACAAATAGAAATGTAAATTTTTGACAAATTTTCAAATCAATTTAAAAATTATCAAATAAAGATTAAAAACCTACTAATTATTCATTATTCAATACAATAAAATCCATACAAAAAAATGTATGTATACACTTAAAAAAGTAATTAACAATTAAAAAAAAAAAAAAAATTCTCTAATACATACATCTAAGCTCATCAATTATTTTTTTTTTTTTTTCAATTTCTTTTGTTATGAGAAAAAGGTTATTGTCGGATAAGGGAAAGTAGTGCTGTAATTTTCCATCGGTTAGGTATTTCGTGTATAATTTTAAAAAGTTTGAATGTTAAAGAGCGTATATACATGCATATATGAAAAAAAATGACTTTCGAAGAAAAATGATGAGAGTTAAATACCTCCCTCTTTTAAATACTCGAATAAAAAATCAGCTTAACGATAATTATATACCACCTTTTTTTTCTTATGCGCTTGAAGAGGCTCACTTTCGCAAAACTATGTATATACATCGTAATGTTTTTCTTTTCTCTGCAAATAGAATTTGTTTCTTTAGAACTTGTTGATGTTAACATTTTATAATTTTTTATGTTGAATTATTAATTGTTTTAAAAAGGTGTTATATTATCTTTAGATAAAGTAATTTTGAACGTATAAGCAAACGTGTTTTAATCAAATGAAAACTTTTTAGTTGACACATAAATTTAAAACTAATAGATTTATTTATATATCATTTTAATGTGTAAATAATGCATTTGTAATAGTTTTTTTTCACAATTGTTTATTCAAGATCTGGAGAAGTATTCGATCGTAGAATTTTCCAAATAATTTTTTGACTTATCGTGTTTATAATTAAAATCAATGAAAATCTTTGATTGTGCAAACTAAAATATAAAAAAATAAAGAAGAATTTTTTGAAATATTCGAGAATACTTTTTCAACTTTAATTTACGTTAAAATTTCTGTAAATATATTTCCATTTATCTTTCATTCAATTTGATGGCAAACAGATTAAATCCGAATAAGTGTATTAAAGAAATTTTGCAGTCAAATATTGGCCTAAATTTAGTTTATTTCTCAACATATATGATTCTTGAAATATGTGTAGAATAGCAATTGAAGTTTTAGCTTCAGATATATTTGCAAATGTTATCTTCAATTCCTATTTATTTGCATGCAGTTTGAATAATTATATCAAAAAGGTTTTATAAAATTAAAAAAATGTATAAAAATTTTATGAATTTTATTGATTAAAATATGACAAGACTTATTAATATTTGTAAAAGTATATTTTTAAGATATTAATTCTTAAGGCTTGTTATGAAAGATCTAAATGAATTCTAGCTATGAACTAATTTTAATTTTACTCTAATTCTCACAATTTTACGAACACTTGACTTAAGAGAGATAATTAAATTTTTTAAATAAATTTAATTATTATATATTAATTTAATGTTCATTTATTAAATTTTAAAAATTTTACTATTGTCTTTTCTACGATTTTTATTTTTCTTTTCTTAGAAAATAATGAGTCAAATAACACATTGTACTGTGCTGTATTCCCCTCTGTACATTATGCTCTCTTCTTTTTCTTTCCCACTGACGCAGACTTTAGTCACCCTCGATTTCGCGTATAATTTATACCGTACACATGTACGTGCACTTACAATGGACGGATTTACATTGGTTTACAAATTTCTTAATGGTTGCAATATTTTTTCTTCATTTGCTTAAAATATACGTTAGTACCAAATGAATAATTGTTTAAAAGTAATCTTCTAAAACTAATAATTTTTTTTTTATTCAAATAAATATTGTTCAGGACGAATCAATAATTTTAACATTATCACATTGGCGCATTTCTTTTTGCAATAAAAAATAATGAAAAATCATTGTTTTTCTTATGTCTTACAGGAAGGTCAACAGCATCACGAGCAAAGAGATACAAACGAACGACGTCGTCCGGTATCGTTATACGGTCCACGTGACGATATTTTATTTGGTGGTAACAGTCTTGGCTGTGGCTCGTCATACAAAGCACCGAGCTGCTCGTATCTTGGACGTGCTCATTCAGCTGAGCCGCAAACAATATTACAGCATCAACAACAACCTATGAGCACTGAGACATTACAATTACAACCGCCCGTTACAACGACAACAGTGCCTGCAGCTTTCCGTAGCAGTCCTGCTAGTACACTCGATAGGAGGGATGAGACTGAGCGCAGCTCCGTTATATCTACACCGGAGGTTTGTCCATTCATTTATTATTCTTTTTTTTTTATTTAATTTCATTCATCTTTTTTTAAGGAAAAATAATGAAAATTTGTTTGTAAGTAAAAAGATTTATTACATTCTAATATTATGTTTTGCTAAATTTTTAAATTACTTTTTATTGAATGTTTTATTACTAAAGTCTACAAAATCGTATATTATTTTAACATGAAATCAATTGATTTTTTGAAAAATCAATATTATTGAAACAAGCGCTTATTTATAATAAAAAAAAATAAAAATAACGATAAATAAAGTTATAAAAAATTAATTAATGTTAATTATATACAGAAGTAGTTAATTATTTGTATTATACAATGAAAATGCAAACCAGGAAAATAATATATAAATTTAAATATTTACCCTATCGAATCTAAATGAAAGGAAAGGGGTGGAAAGGTGAGCGATGTAGATATATATATATATATCGGTTCAATCAAGACCTTGACATTAAAAGTTCGAAAATTTGGAATACAACGGGTATCTGTATAATTCTTACATAAAAAATGTATATACAAATGATAAATATTTATTTTATCGAAGATGTTATGAAAAAAATATTGCGAACTGAAAATTAAAGGAATAGCAGGATTTCTAAGAAAAAGGAAGATAAAAAAAATAAAAGAGAGAGAAAGTACGAATTGCGGTATTGATTTTGCACCGCAGCGAAAGCATAGAGCAGCCGTGCGCGTGTGTGCTCCTCCCTTGAGTCCGCAGTTTGTGCGCACCGCGCCTGTTAAAACATAAACTTATAAAAAGAGCCTATATGTTTTACTCTTCGTTATTATATACATGTGTGTCGTTGTCGTTTCTTTCGTTCATCCCTTGGTTCATTTCACACTTTTCCTGTTTCTTTCTCTTTCTTCATCCCTGTAATAGGTATAGTAAAATACGCTGCTATAAGGCGTGCTAGCGTGTTATGCCTGACCTTTTCTCCCTTTTATTTAAAAAAAAAAAAAGAAAAGTATAAGTTGATCGCGTTTTGAAATTTCGTGCCCTTGAAATTATTTCTTGGATTATTTCGTATCGATTAAAAGTGTATTGTTTTGGTTAATGTGTTGTATAATCCGATAACTTTGTGAGACACTTTTTTCGTAAGAATAATTGGCTTTTACTTTTAGGTTATAAGGGTCTTTTAGGGTTTCAGGCTTTAAATATAATTTTATAATATTTATCGTTGGCAAACGGTTTTCTTAAGTAGTAGTTCTTGGAAAATCAATAAATAAATTTTAATAGTATATCTAAATATTTTTTTATTAGAGTTTATTATTTTTTAATTTTTATTTATTTTTTTTCGGAAATCTTATTTAATTATTTATTTACACTCGAAAATTTAATTAATATTAGAAACAAAAAGAAATTAATTTTTATAAAAAATAGTAAATAAAAATAAATTTTCTTTGATGAAATAATGAAAAAAATTTACTTTGTATATAAAAAATATTAATTTATTTATAAATCTTTTTTATGTCAATAAGTTTCTATGAGATTAATACATAGAATGATTTATAACTAAAAATGTATAAATAATATTTTGTAATAAAAGTTATTTTTATATTTGTTTTGTTATTTACAGTCATATGTTAAAAGTGGACAAAGTTATGAACTTGATGGAAGCAGTACTGAAGATGATAGTCGTCCAGGTTCATCATTACAATCTCAAAGGTTACCAACAACCCATAGTACTTGGCCAGTGAAACGAGACATATGGGGTTCAAGTCAGTCTGCAGGGCAACCTGCTCAGCAGATTGGACCTGCAATGCACAAAGTAAATAATATTTATGATTGTATGTTATTATTTATAAGTCAACAAGAAAATATTACCCTTCATGTGATTGTATGATTGTATACTAGCATCTGAAAAAAATTTGTAGCATGTTTTTTTTATTTGTTTGTGACGAACATAAAATCATTTAAAATACTTTACTTCTTCAATATGGTGTACAAAATAAAAAAAAACTAATAAGCATAAAATGTAATTATTTGTAGGAATTACTCAATACAATGAGTTTATCATCAAATGCTGCAATGAGTGCTTCATCGGGAATGCAGGGTCAGAGGCGATTAGGAGCTAAAATGGATGTAGTATATAGTCTTTTAAGTATGTTGGGCAGTACCGAAGGTCGTGAAGATATGAGCGCTACTTTGCTCTCAATGAGCAATTCAGTGGATAGCTGTATAGTGATGAGACAATCTGGTTGTTTGCCTCTTCTTATTCAATTAATTCATGCACCAGGACAAGATCCTGAAACTCGAGAGCGCGCTTCTCGAGCTCTTTACAATATTGTTCATGCACGAAATGATGAAAAATCAACTAGAAGAGAAGCACGAGTTTTACGATTACTTGAACAACTGAGAGATTATTGCCAGACATTAAGGAGCTTATTAGAAACTAGACAACCACCAGATGATTTAGAAAGACATCCTGGTGCAACTATAGCTGCATTAATGAAATTATCATTTGATGAAGCTCATCGTTATGCAATGTGCCAACTTGGTGGTTTACATGCTGTTGCTGAACTCATTGAAATGGATCATGCTGCACATGGAAGTGATAGTGATGATTCAAATTGCATTACACTAAGGCGGTATGCTGGCATGGCTCTGACTAATTTAACTTTTGGTGATGGAAATAATAAAGCTCTTCTATGTTCTTTCCGTGAATTCATGAAAGCTTTGGTAATAAAATAAGTCTTTCTTAATTTTTCAATCTTTTAATATTGTGGCATACATAATTTCAAATATTCTTGCAGGTTTCACAACTTTCAAGTCCAAGTGATGATTTAAGACAAGTAACAGCTAGCGTTTTACGTAATCTCTCTTGGAGAGCAGACAGCAGTAGTAAACAAACATTGCGTGAAGTGGGTGCTGTTGTTGGATTAATGAAAGCTGCAATGGAAGGACGGAAAGAATCAACCCTTAAATCTATTTTGTCAGCTTTATGGAATCTTTCAGCACATTGCAGTACAAATAAAATGGATATCTGCGCTGTTGAAGGTGCATTAGCATTTTTAGTAGATATGTTAAGTTATAATGCGCCATCTAAAACCTTAGCAATCGTTGAAAATGCTGGTGGAATATTAAGAAACGTTTCCAGTCATATTGCTGTCAGGGATGACTATAGGTCAATCGTTAGAGAACGTGGTTGCCTTCAGGTAATCTATCTGTAAACTTCATTTATATAATTTAAACTGTTGTGTATATAAAAATTAATTTTCAATCGATTTTTTTCAGGTTTTGCTTCGACAACTAAGGTCGCCAAGTTTGACCGTAGTAAGCAATGCCTGTGGAGCACTCTGGAATCTATCAGCTAGATGTCCTCAAGATCAAAGATTGCTTTGGGACCTTGGAGCTGTTCCAATGCTTCGAAGTCTTGTTCATTCTAAACATAAAATGATATCAATGGGTTCTAGTGCAGCTTTAAAGAATCTTCTTAGTGCTCGTCCAAATGGTAGTAATCTTGTTCATTTAGATTCTACTGCTCGAGGACTTGGCCTTCCTACTTTGCCTAGTTTAATGGCTCGCAGGTAATTTATATTGGATATTAATATCTTATTAGGTATTGACATATTAATCTGCAACCTTAAAAGTTAATACATGTTATTTATAATTAATTCATAGGCAAAAAGCTCTTGAACAAGAAATTGATCAGAGTTTATCAGAAACCTGTGACAATATTGAACCAAGCACCTCTCCTGTAAACAAAGACGAGAAATTTTCTTTTAAAATTGATCAAAGTTTTCTTGAATCACCCGGTAGTACAGCAAGGTCTTGTCAAACGCAAATTCATCCCCCTGGTTCAGGTCAACCAGGACCTTCTGGATTGAAATTCGGATCAAGTTTTACTCGTAGTGAGAGCAGAGAATCTATGCGTTCAGTTACAAGTACACAATCTGATACAATTTTTGAAAAAGTTAATCGTCAAGCGCGAAATGGAATCCTACCTTCAGAAGCACAACTTAAACAACAATCGACATCAGTACATTCAGCGGTTAACTTTGACATTGCAACTTCTTCAAATCGTCATGCAAAAGGTATTTACATTTTTGTATTAATATTAATATAAAAAAAATAAAAAGTTTATTTTAATCATTTAAAATTTCAAATATTGTGTTAATATAAATTAATTTTTGTGGTTGATTAGGTCTGACAGAAAAGAAATATACATTGCGTTACATGAATGCAATTCCCGAACGTTTAAAACCTGGGGAACCATTACCTGATTTACGTTGTTTAAAATTCAGTAATTCAACAATATCGTGGGCTGCTTCAGCTAACCAAGAAAATAGCTGCTCAAAAGGATTATTAAATTCATCAATTGAAGATAATTTGTCAATGACGAATTCTTGTTCTTCCTCGAGTTCAAAAACGCCTGCAAATTCTGAATCAAGCAGTGCATGTAATTTTTCGGGTACAAGAGCTAAATCGACATCTCCTTTCAACGGTGTTTCAAATTACAATCTTCCTTTCAAAAATATTCAAAAAGTCATTACTCCAGCCAATGATTTATTTAATGATTACACTGTAACAGATTTAGATCAACCTACAGATTATAGTCTTAAGTATGCAGAACATACATCGGATGACGATAAGCAAAGTTCAGCATACTTTACAAACACTGAACATGAACAAGATACTGTGAAAACTTATTGTACTGAAGGAACACCAAATCATGGATCATTTAACTCTTCTCGAGCTTCTTCTGCTTCAGATCTGCATGAAGACGGCAGATTAAAGCCTTTTTTCAGAAAAAGCTTAGAATCTGCCCAAAGAATTTCATGTAATGGTTCAAATCATTTTAATCTCAATGTACCTACAGGACAACATTTTAAACGTGAATCTCAAATTAGTATTGGAAGTAGCTGTAAAACAGATTCACTTCAATCTACTACAGCGTCAGGTAAAAATATAAAACATTTTTGAACTATAGTTAATTACATCATAAATAAATTTAATTATTATTATTTAATGTAACATTATTCTTTATAGAAAGTACTTTGGAAGTGGGTAGATCATTGGAAAGTGACAGCGCTATTTTTGAAGAAGATCATAAATTAGGAGAAAGCTCTGGGGTACCTAGTCTTAGTTCGTTAAATGGAGATCAATCCAAAATAAAATATGATTTGAAAGAAACAAAAACTAATAGTATGCAGTATGAAGCAGATACCGAAAGTTTTCCCGAATCAATTGGAACTGTTAGTGATGCGGATGATTATTTGCGAACTAATAAGTAAATAAATTATTTATAAAATAATTTTTGTTATTATTTTATACACATAGTTGAAATTATTAATATATATTAATTACATTATCTTTTTAGCATTAAACAATCATTAAGAAGAAATAGTTATGAGGATTCAAATTCTGAAAATAATCTTGTAAGATATAAAACAAATACAAGCTTGAATGATATAGAAATTCAAGATGTTAATGATGATATTATATCGGGAAATCAAGTGAGTAATGTTTAGATTAATAATATTTTGTCAATTTTTAATATTATTATTGTGATATTTAAATTCATTACCTTTTTTATTTTAAGATTTTGCAACCTACACCATTAACTTCATTGGAGTCTGTGGATCAGCAACCGCTTCCAGATGACGGAGATTTTAGCGAAATGACGTATACTAATAATGACTACTACACTGTTCAAGAAACGTACACTCTTGACAAAGATGCTGAAAAAGCAGACCAAAAGTCGTTCCTAAATGATGACTATAGCGTGTCACAAGTCTGTTCTTCAACTCTGAGTTACATGTCTATTGATGATTGTCGATCTAATGTTGCAAAAAATGATAACGATTTAACTGAAACTATTACTGAAACTATAACTGAAAATATGCAAACTGCTGCTACTTCAAATTCAGAAAGCTGTGAATCTTTCGATTCAGTCGAAAGATCAGAACAGGCACTTCTAGAATTGTGTATTAAATCAGGAATTTCAAAACCTGAAACATCGTCACCTGGAATAAACACTACATTTAAATCTCGTGAAAGTGAAGATTCTACTGATGCATCCAATGATACTATTGTTTCTACAAATAATAGCGATGTTGGCAAATCTATGCTAATTGTAAGAATATTTTAATTATTAGAATCGAAAATAATTTAAAATTATTTATTAAAAGTAATTATATAATTTCATGTATAATTCATTGAATTTATTTTTTATATTAGGGTGAAGGAACGGGCAAAAATCAGGAAGAGTATCGAAGACAACGTGATCCCGATGCAATGATAGCTTCGCTCGATCGTCTGACAGCTACGTTGGTTCAACAAACTGAAGCAATGCGCGAACGTGATTCAAGCGCTATGAAGGCAAGCTTACTTAGCGATACTTGGAACGAAGATTCACCCAATGAAGTTTCTTTCCCAAGCATTAGTGTCAGTGCGCCATTAGTATCTTCTTTTAAAAGTGATATTCCAGAGGATCAACCTGTTACAACAGCTGAATTTGTTGAAGAAGATTTTAGCATTCCACCATCTATGACCGAATCTAGAATTATTGAAATGGAAGCTATCAAACTTGCGGAAGCTGTTAGTGCGGAAGCAAATAAAGTTAGTTTAACATCAATTGATCTTGATGCAATAAATCCTCCTTCAACAATGGGTAGTCTTGTGTCTCTTACTGCTAGTATTGGAGGGCTAATGGATAGCGGCGATAATTTAGGAGGTAAGAAAAAAATATGATTCAACTAGAAATATTATATAGCTAAACTTATTCTATTTTTATTATTTATATTTTTTATTTGTAGAAAAAAGCCGTTGTCAATCAACTTCCCTTCCACCTATGCAAGAGTCTTCCTGTCGAAAAAAATCTTTGCCTGTCGGAGTTGTCGCACGACGTGCTTTGGGTCAAATTCAAAATCGAACAGGTAGTTTAGAAAATCTTCTAAATGAATGTAACAATTGTAATCATTCACAGTTGGAAAATGTGAAACCACCATCGATAATGGACGAACTACTAGACGTTGGCGACATGGAAAACAGTCTCTTAAGTGTAGCAAGTATTACTTCTGAAACTGCAGATACTAAAGACAATGATTCTAATAGTTTGACTGGCAGTGATGTAGTTTTCGATCTCATTAAACCTGTTGCTAATGTTTTATCAATGACGTGTTTGAGGTACTAATCAAAAAGTGTTTTTATATGAAAATATAGTATATTTAGACAATGTTTGTAAAAATTTTTCTTTGATAGGTATGCGGAAAATATGCAAGGAAGTGGTCATAACAGTCTAAGTGAATGTTTGGAAAATATAAATCCTCCATCATTATTCAATGAAGTAAGTCAAATGGATGAATCAACGATGGAAGTAAACACGCATTGCAGTGATACTCTTTGTATGGACACTGAAGGACTTTACAATGACGATGCTACCCACTGCGTTTTTGATGAACGAATTGAAGAAATTGCCAATGATACTGATGATGCAGCCACTCCAATTTCTAGTGAACATTGTAGCTCGGTTGAAACTACACCTAAGAAGCGGCCTTACAAGAATCATCCAGGTAAAATAAAAGTATTTAATATATTAAATATTTGATTCATGTTAATACTTATAATTAAAAAATATTTCGTTATATAGGACATTTGACACCAAAACAAAAAAGACAATTGGCTAAAGAAAGATATAAAACCTACACTATAGCAGCAGAACGGGTTAAAAAAGAACAAGAAGATTTTAAAAGGCAAGAACAAGCAAATGGAAATAGTCCCAGAAATTCGAATAGTAAATCTTCGCCATTTTCCAAACTTACACCAAAACAGCGTAGGCAAGAGGATAGGGCGAGATTCCAAACCCAAGTGCTGGAAAGTCCAGTTCTTGAAAAAGTTACCAACGATAACGTTGCCGAAAATGAAGTTCCAAAAACTCCAAATGCTGAAAAAACTGGAATTCAATCTTTGGTAAAGACCGGAATTCCAATGCTTAGAAAATTTGGTAGTGCCAGTAAGACTTTTAGGACCAATCGAAACTCCGATCAAGAAACTAAAGAAAGATATCAAACGAAGACGTTAGTCGATAAGACTATTTCAGGAGAGTACACTGAAAAGCAGGAAAGATCAGCAGCTAGCTCTACTCAAGTACAAAATCTTAATGAACAAAACAATGTTTTTTCAAAAGAACAATCCAAAAATCAACATGCACTTAATTATGAAAACATCAGTCTAACTTCTACTAGTTCAGGAACAGAACAAACTATTCAAATAAACTTAGTTAATGGAGTTTCAAAAAAGCTTCCTAACAGTAATAGTGAGCAAACAATGCAAAATGGTTTCCACGAAACTGCAATAATAAATCACGAATTGGTTATAGAAGATCAAGATGATTCTGAAGATTCTCAGTCAGATGGTGAAAGAGATTCATCAGATAAAGAGGAACAACAAAAATTTAAAGGTCCTCGAATTGTCAAACCAGGTACGCTTTCTAGAGATTTAAGCGTCGAATCTAATGCCACCGATAAATCAGATCCAGAAATTCCAAAAGGTATTCGAGGACGTAGAAAGCCACTTTATTCAACACCTAATACGAGAAAGTCAACACCACAATCTTCTCCTCTAAAGCAACCAACGCAACTTGTCAGTCGCAGTAATACTTCGCCAATTGTACGTCCTACAAGAGCCACCACACTCAGGCAAAACAATAGTTGCCAGAAGTCCAATAGTGCATCTAAAATAAGTTCTAATAACAGTGGAGCTCAAGAGAAGCGTGTTTTAAGCGCTAACGCTGTTAAACGTACTTCAATACCTCAGAAAGCGTCAACATCTAACATTAAACCGTCAAAGCGTCCTAACGCATCAACTAACTCTGGTGACAATACTCCAAAAGCAGAAACGCCAAAGTTGGAAAGGCAAGGTACTTTTACCAAAGATGAACCTGAAATGGAAAACGTTCCTATGGTTTTGCCAATGTCACCTTGCAAATCAAACTTTACGAAGCCTGTTAACATTAGTGAGTATTTTTATAATTGTCTGGTACTTATATACACACATTTGTGTTTTTTGTTTAATACTTAATTTTTTTTGTTATCGATATATATGTAAATGGAAAATATTAATTTTGTTCTAGCAAATAAGTTGTCACCAAAAACATCACCTATTGATGGTAAACCCAAAACTGGTTTGAGAACTCCTAAACCTATTCCATCAAAGCTAACAAAAACAACAAGCGTTGAGAAAATTTCAGCACCAACAGGTATCCCAACCATCGCCAAGCGTTCTTCGACGAATTTGTGTGGTCCAGTAATAAAATCCTCTTCTAATTATCAACTCACTCCTACTAATGAAAGTGGTATTCCTCGTAAAATTTCATTAGGTCAACGTTCCAATAGTAATTCTAGTATTGTATCGAATACGTCCGTTCAAGGAACTCGTAAAATGGTCAAGGAAACTACAAGCAAAATTGCTAGCTTGTGGAAAAAAGTTGAAGAAAATAAAAATAAGCAACGATTTGAGAGACCTGATACGAGGCAATGGATAACGCCAAATCGAAGAGCTAGTGGTATCGATTCCCCCGATGGTGATAAAGAACAAAATTGCAAATTATTTAGAAGTTCTACTTTTGAGGGTGTTACCAATGATTCAAATAGTCCACATTAAAAATTTGATTTCGGCAGCGGCCGAAATATCAACTGTCCTAGGGCGCGCAATATTCTTTCTTAGGGATTTCCAATTAAAGCACTTTGAAAATGTTTAAAAATCCGATAATATGATATTTATTCATACTCGTTTTGAGTCAAGGCTAAAAATAATACTATTATTGCTGATTTGTTAGAATTAAGTGAATTACGATTAGATAGAGTTAAATTACAAGACTTTTATATTGTCTACAATGTCTACAATCATTCAAAAGTAAATATACAATTTTAATATATCAATACATTTAAAGTATTGCAATACGAAAAATATAATGATTTCAGAAATTTTGAATAATGCTTCTGAAAGTCTCAAAACCAAAAAAATTTGATTTTTTTCTTGTGACTCCATGTGAAATTATTATATTTTGTCGTTTCTACTAAAAGTAATATTTTATATAAGATAATTAATTGTTATATTAACTAATATTTTACTGTAAAGTAATCGTAATTTACTTTATTTTAATAATTTTTCAGTCACTAATAACTAATAACAACCCTAAACTAAATTTAGTTTTTTCCTTAACACTAAATTTTTTAACAGCTTATTAAATAACCTATTTAAAGCATTTGTCATGAATTGAATAATTCATTTTCATGAATCATTAATTTTAGATGAGATAAAAATTATTAATATCTAAAGTTTTTGTTCAACGTATGACTGAAATTAATTCAGTAATAATCGTATTTATTATTTTAAAGGTTGCCTAATTGACTTATTATTTACAACAAGTAAATCATTTCAGAAGAATTTAGGTAATATTTACTTTAAAATCTTTAGAAACTATTAAAAATTATTCTTTTATGATAAAATAGAAAATACAATGTAACTATTCAAGAAATTTTTCAAATTATATAATTTAATCACATGTAAATTAGAAAGATTATTCATACAGTTTTTTACTTTCTAAAATAAATTTTATTACATGATTTTTATTTAAATCCTCAATGATCAATTTAATCAGAAAAAAATGATTTTTTGATTCTACTTTAAAAATATAGACTAAAAGATAAAAATTTGTTGAATAGTTTGCCAGAAATATAAAGTTTCTTAAGATTTTAAAGTAACTGTAATTAGTTAAGCAAAATCCATCAATTTTATTAATTAACTTGCGCATTATTTGATCAATTGATAATTTAATAAGCATAAAGTCAAGCCAAAAATATTAATTATAAAATGAAAACAAAACTAACTTAACGCGTTGTTAAAATCTGTATATATGCGATGCGTTGAGTGAATTCCGTAATGATCAAGTCGTTTTCAAATTTAGAAGTTGATACGACAATGATTATTTATTAACTCTGTATATAAAGACTACGAAAAAAATATGTAGAAAAAAAATTTAGCGATTAATATAAAAGCAATTGCATGTTAAGCTTGCGATACATCATTGTACATCCAAAAATTGACTAGGGAAGAAAAGAAATGAACTCTTTTTTTAGTAAATATAAAAATATCGAGATAGGTTTCGTTTTCCCATTTTATTTACTTTTTTATCGAAAGTTTCGATCAAGTATATTCATATGAGGACAACGTAAGTCCCTAGTATTCAATTCTTACTTTTTCAAGACTGATAGTGACTCATGGTAGTAAAAAAACGAACATTATAATACATTTGTCTTCAGTTTCTTTTTTTAAATTCATAACGCAGATTTATAAGACATGTGACTTAATTAAAAACTAAGTAATTATCAGTTTAAGAAATTGAGATACATGACTTAAATAAAACCATTCGCTTCTAGTCTATTTTTCTTAAATTATCAGAAAGGTATGCAGTAAATTAATATTGTAATATGAATATATATTTTCTGTTATTTTTCATAAAATTCTTTGTCAAACTTATCTACTGACCAAATTGCGCGAAATACAAGCTATTCAGCTGGATTTAACTTATTTATTTATTCACGTTCTTATTTTTTTGTAGTTTATCCATAAAAAATATAATATGAATCTGTGATGCCATTGTTATGTATATAATTATCATTATAACGTTAAATTACTCAGTAACGTTAACTTTCCTTCTACTTGAATATCTCAAATATAAGAAATTTCCTCTAAGAAGAAAATTGTTAGGCTTACTGAGATAAAATTAATTTATATTTTTTGTTTATTTCGAACTTTAAATTTTTTTAAGTTATTCTTAAAAATCCTGAATCCAGTTCGAATTAACTTGAGTTAATTCTCCCAACTTGGAATACATTCAGGGTACTTAGTTTATATTGTATTCTTATTACAAATATTGTTTGAGGCGAATTTGGTCCGTACAGCAGACAAATTGTTTTATAATCATTTTTGTAATAAGTTTTCTTTTTCTTTAATTAACTTAGTTTTTAAGCATAATACTTTGTTGTATGCCTTAAGTTTGATCGATACTTTCGTGATTTGTATATTATCATCGATCAAAACATAATAAAATTTGTAGCTAATATTAATTGTTTTATTTTATTCTCACCACAATAATTAAGGATATTTTTTTATGAAAAAATTTTTTATTCTTAATATTATGAAATGTACAATATTTACAAACATGAAATCATTCTGGATGCTCATATAAATTAATAGCTTTATCTTCAGCAACAGATACCAGTAAGTTATTTTTTGAAGGATGGTATTTTACACCCCACACCTAAAAATTCATTTTAATAATAAAATAATTTCATATTGTTTTTCATTATTTGATATTTTTTAAATAATGGGTACCTGATCAGTATGTTCATGAAATGTATGTAAACATTGTCTTTGAGCAAGTTCCCAAATTTTAACGGTATGATCGGAACTACTAGAAGCAAATTTTTGACCATCTGGTGCAAATGTAACTCCAAGTACCCAAGAAGCATGACCTGACATTGTTCCTGCTACATTAGCATCTTTTCTGCATGAATTATTAAAATATATATTAATGATTTGAAAAAATAATATTAGAACACAATAGTTTTTATCTAAATTCCTTCGTTCAAAAAAAAAAAAAAATTAATATATTAATTTAATGTCTTCCTTACATATCGTATAATTTCATGTGACTATCATCACTAGCTGTCAATAAAAGTTGAGAGTCTGGAGAGAAACATAAAGATCGAATTGGCATAGCATGACCTATAAGATAATTAAGCTTTTAATCAAGTTGTTACAAAATTTTAGAGTTAATTTTTATTTTAAAATTATTAAATGTTTTTTAAATTATTTAAAATTAGTTTCACCTTCTAATGTTTGTAATACTTTTCCATAGGCAACATCAAATATATTTATAATCCCATCTATGGCTCCACTTGCAATGTATTTTCCATCAGGACTCTAAAAACAATTATAGTCAATAGAAATTGTTATTAAAAAATAATGAATTTAGAATGTTTTATATCTTACATATGCAACACTAAGAGTGAATTTTCCTCCTCTTGTATCTAAAATTTGTTCTTGTTTTCCAGTTTCGGCACTATACAAATGTATTTTACCAGCATGACTACCAGATACAATATATTTGTCATCTGGGGAAAAGCATACAGTCCATATATCAACAGGGCCAACTTCTATACTGTATATTTTTTCTCCTGATTCTAAATCCCATACTCTTAAACTTGAATCTAAAGAACTGGATGCACATTCTACAATTGAAAAATATTGAATTTATAAATACACTCAAATGAGGTCACAGTGGCTCATTCGGTAGAGTGACGGATTCATAATCTCGAGATTCCGAGTTTGAATCCTGCTCTCGGCCGATTAATACAAACACCACTGTGCGTTGCATGTGCCTCATTCACAAATACATTGATGATTTCCGTCACTAATTAGCATCGCAATGATAGCATAAATACAGCGATGTTAAATAAAAAAAATACACTCAAATAGTCAGACATGTAAATGTACTTGTTGCATAGGAAGTAAATGCAATAATTAATTTTAAAAAATAACAAAAACATCTAATTATCAATTTTTAAATATTAAACTAGCAACCTGTGCAGTTTTTTTTTGTCTACAACAAGTTCTTTTTCAATAAATAAAGAAGGCCTTTTTATGCATAACATACTGACTGTTTTAAAAATATGAATACATAAAATTGTAAATTATATATTATATTTAGTTTGAAATGTTTACGAATATTATCACCTAGATGTATGTTTTTTTTTTTTATTAATTGCAAGTAAATATACATGTAATATTCTAGATATAAATGAACTTATTTTAGTTTTAAATAGAATAAAATTGATATTTTTATAATGAATTATAATAAAAAATTCTTACTTGATCCATCAGAATTCATAGCTACAGATACAACTCCTAATGAATGTCCTGTAAGTTTATGTTTAAGCTTTAAACTTCCATCCTTATGTTCCCAAACCTTTACTGTATCATCTACAGAACCAGTTATAACATACTCATTTGCCTCATCATCGTTTGATCGCATAGAATCTCTATAATAGAAAATTTAAAAAAGTATGTATGTTAAAATAAGAAAAATTGTTACGTTAAATTAGTATTGTCAATTAGTTGAATTAATAGTTAATATAATAAAGTTTGTAATAATTACCGAGAATCTTCATTATCAATTTGCATATCTTTCTTCTTCTTAGGACATCCCCAAGCACATGTCCAAATGCTATCTTCATGAGCATTTTCAGTTTTATGTATCATAGAATACTAAAAAAGATAATATTAATTTAGTGAATTTACTATTGCAGATTCAAAGTACCAATTTTAGTACTAAAAATAAATATATTAAAAAATACTGACCATTTAAAAAAACTTTTTTGTACTGTATGAGGTATAAACAAAAACTAACTTTTACACTGTTACTTTCAATATATTAATGTTTTTATTTATATATTCATACTGTTTAAATTATATAGACATTGTATACGTTAACCTCAACTTTGTATGTTGATGTTTTTCGTATGCAAGTTTGTTCCAATGTATACAATTTTGCGTTAGTTCGCAAACTGTAGAATTGTGACATGTTATAAAAGTAAATTACCTAACAGAAAAAATAAAAATTTTTAACTAATAATTTAAGATATAAACAGCATCAATTTACTTTAAATTGAAAATTAAGAAACTAAAGAAAATATTTATTATTAATATTAATTATTTATCAAAGACTTCTATTTATTATATCGAGCTAAGATTAGAAAGTTTTATAATTATATATTTGCTTCAATTTAAAAATATTTTAAATCATAAAAAGTATTTTAAAAATTTATGATTTTTTAATTTTAATAATATTCTGTCTTAATACTAGGCTCGCCAAAATGTTAATATGACAATTATTGTAGAGGTCAAAATTTGCAAATTTGCGAATGTAGTCACGTGATCATAAACATTTTAGCTTGCGAGTATTTTTATTTTTACAATTTTAAACGCATTCAATAATATTACATTTGAGAAAATTTTTCAGTTTAAAAATTTGGTTTCATACTTAAAGTTTATATAATAAAATAAAAAGTATTATTACATATAATTAATAATATGTAGATAATTATAAATATACATCAGACTTCAGACAATACACTTATGTCTGTCATTTTTCTATTGGTTGCTTGGTTATGAACCTTAACGAATGACACGTGGACAATGCTCATGTCTTGCTCATGGTCTTCTGTAGATCATCGTTATCGTTATCGTTATGAGTCTAAGCGCACATATAAATAATTTTAAAGAAGTTTCTTGATTATTATTTTTTAAGAAAAGTTTAGTAAATTAAGTGCAATATTTTTAAAATTTAAATTTTTCTCTAGTTTCATCTTGTTTTATTTTCAAAAAGACTTTATTTAATTGTTATTTATTTTTTCAAATTTTTAGAATGAAATTATCAATATTTTTTGTTAGTGCTTTATTGTCTATAACAACAGCAAAAGATATCAACTTAAAACAGTTAAAATGTTTAGGTATATACTATTTATTAACTTGAATACTTATTATATTTTTAAATTATTGCTAAAAATTTTACTTATCTTATAATTTTGTGATAGTTTGTAGGACAGTAGTTGATGAATTTAAACATGAAGTAAGTCAAATTGATCCTACAAAAGAAATTGAAATTGGACAATATAAATTGGATTCAAAAGGAAATGCAATTCATAAAAAGGTTACTAAAATAATATAAAATTTAAATTAAATTTTCATTTACTGTTTACATAATAAATTTTACAATTTAAGGTTCCATTATCAATGTCAGAAGTACATCTTTCTGAAATGCTTGACTCAATTTGTAAGAAAATGGATGACTACGTTAGAGCAACATATAAATCCAATGGTAAATTAACAATTATTAAATTAATATCTGATAAAGGTATGAATCCTCTACTTAATGAAGTGGATATTGTACAAGATGGTGACTTAAATAAAAGTTTACAATATTTTGTAAGTAACAAAATCATTTTTTTTTTAATTTTAATAAATGCTGTGAACGTAATATCAAAAATCAAAAATAAATTAAATTTTTAGTGTACTGACATTACTAATGAACATGAAGATACATTTATAGAAGTTGTAACTAAAAATGAAAGGAATGCTAAAACCAAAATTTGTACAGAAGTAGCTGAATATTGTGAAGATTTTGGAGATGATGATGATGAGGATGAAACTAGTAAGACTCATGAAGATGAAAGTGATCAAGATGCCAAAACTGAACTTTAAAGTACAAAAAAATTATTAGGAGCTTAATTAAAACTAAGAATAAATTGTAAAAAAATTTGTATTTATTAATAATACATTTGAAATATTTTTATAAAATTTTAAAGCATTTTTATGTTTTCTTTATTGCAAAGAACATATTCACAAAACATTTAAGATACTTAATTTTTTTTTCATCATTTCAGGTATTAAATGCATTTATATTCTTCAAGTAAATTTTCCATCTCTTTAGTATCACCATATTGTTTAAAATGTTAATGGAATGTTTAAACAGTTTATTAAAGTTGAATATTTTCAATTTTAATAATATTTGATTATTGTAATATAATTGCATTTATATACAATACATTTTGAATAAATTGTATAAGTAATAAGACACTTTCGAGTGGTAGTCATTCCTACATAATACATTGATTATAATTAGTTAAAAATTGTATACATATTTTAAAAATTTATACATTAACAAAATATAAAAATCAACATTTTTTAAAAATTTGAAATATCAATTATTGTAATTGAATAAAAAAATATTTGAATTGATGCAATTTCATATTTTTCAAGCTGGAATATGAGTCTGTGCTAATTTTTTAGCACAAGCATATTCTTTAGAAGCCCACAAGGCAGAAATTATTGTGTTGATTGTTGCCTCTTTACCGCGAAATTGTTTCCAATCCACCAAAATTTTATACACAGTTTCTTTACGATTATGTTGAGAAAGTTCAGAAAATTCGTCAATGTCTAATTTTGAATAGTTAAGACATTTAGCAAACTCTTCCCAATTCTCTCCAATTTTTTCTTTGATTAATAGCATATCAGTCTCTGTAATTTTCACGTAACTAGCACTCATAGTTTTTACATAAGGAGGCATTTCTTTCAGATTTGTTGTATCTTTTTTATTACCTGGCAATCTACAGCCATTGTTATTACAACTCATTACATTATTAATATTAAAAGAAGTTGAATCGCCAATGTTTACTCCTGATGATTTACAAATGTAAACAACACCTTTTGGAATTTTTTTTTGTTTTGAATATTTAAAGGTTTTTGTTTTAGGTTTTCCGGTAGAATTAAAATCACAATTCGTTGAAGAATTATTTGAGCTTGGAGTTTCATTGTTTTCAGTTTTTTTTTCGTTTATTTTAGGTTTATTTGTTTCTTTATTTAATGGTTTTCGATTTACCGGTGATCGTGGAGGATCAGGTGATGCATCACAAACCTCATTAATGTCTCTATTAACTACAACAGACATTTTCTAAATTTTATATTTACTTTTATAAATTTATTACTTGCAACCTTAAAACTTGAAATGTACGTTTTACGTATTATATCTTGATTTTTACACACTGCAAGCTGCAAGGTTAATCACAGCGCTGTTAATCATAAAGTTATTCAATGACGGTAAAATATTTGTTGTCATTTACAACAATTACGCATATCAATTACCGTCAAAATATGTCATTTTTTTTAATATTATAAAATAAAAATACAGAAAAGAAAAAATTAATGGTTTAATAAATTTTAACTTTTTAGAAGAGTTTATTTGAAATTTAATTTGAAGTAACAATTAATTGTTGGATTGTATAAAAATTTGTATAAATTTAATACAGTAATTTGATAATATATAATTAAAAGGTCTTTACTGTTTTATTGTTAACACACAACAAACTAGTAAAAATATTTATTCTCATACACCAAATACTTATAAATTATTAGTACACAATATTTACAATTATAATTCATTATTTTAATGATTAGATGCACTTTGGTCTCTGAGGGAGGCACATATTGTAGAATGCATCTTTTCTCCAAAAGTCTTTTTTCTTCCATCCGCACCAACCCTTGTTTACAATAGTATTTAACTGTTCTGGACCAGTATAATGTGGATCTAGGATTAAAAATCTTACATCTTCATATGATTCATCATAGGATACACCAAGAATTGTATGTGCCAAAACACCACCACCTAAAAATAATAAAAATAAAAATATGATTAAAAATTTTATTAGAAATTGAATTGATTTGTGGACATTATATTTAAAATTTAATTTAATAATTTAGTTATACCAATCATAACAGGTGTCCCTTGAGTTTGAAAATGCTGTGCTAGATCAGAAATTAATGAAGGCATATCTTCTCCAGTAGAAGCGCATAAAACTTTAATTGAAACGTCTAAAAGTGTTTCAAGGACAAAACCAACTTCAGTAGAGCCAATCCACTGTTTACTACCTATGAAATTAGATGGCTTATCACCTATGTCTACTAAACATTTTTGGATTTCTTTATGTGATGGAATTGGCTTTTCAGTATATCCTTGAAATCTAAAATATAAAAATTATTCTTCATAAATATGCAAATATTTTGAGAATTATCAAAAATTAATAATGAATACAAAATTTACCTGTACCAAGAAATAATGGTTTGAAGTGATCTGTAGGCACATCCCCAACCACTATCATCAAACCCATCTTGCATATAATGATGATATGCATAAAGTCCTTTCACAAGACTAATTTGAGAATCTAATCAAAATAATTTTGACAAGATTATTAGGTGATAAATATCAATTTAAATTTATATTTTTAAAATTAAAGAAATTATCTTACTTTCAGGATTAGTAACAACTTCATGAGGATTCAATATGTAATCATCCTGTTTGATATCATTTTGAAATTTTATTGCATTTCCTGTTCTGAAATAAGGTTTGGTCATATCTAATGCCAGTCTTCTGTGCAAGCTTTTGCGATATTCGACTAAAAACATCATAAAATTTTTCGATGATGTGTAATTTAGTAATTAAAACTATGTGATGTATACATACAAGTTTCTGATGCAGATACTCCAATAGGGTAGACTAAAGTTATTAAATGACCAAAATTATATGGTTTGAAATGAATTGGTTCAGGAAGACGTAACTGTAAATCTTCAATTTCCAATTGATTTTCAAATGATGAACCTATAAGTCTCAAGTTTCTACAAATTGATTCTACCAGAATTTCATATAATTGTGCTAAAGATATATTATGGCCTACTAAAGATAAAGCATCAATATGCAAAGAAAATTCGTAATACTCTATGGGTCCTGAAACAATTGTTTTAGATGACATATTTTAAATTATATTCTATATTTATTACTTTTAAAATATTTAAAAACTCTAATTAATGATTTTGGTACATACTTTTAATATGTTGTACAACAGGAGCATGTTTAATTTTTTCTTCAGAATTTTTGTCATTAGACATTTTTAAAAGCATACCAGCTATTACACCTTCCTGAAACATTCATAAATTAAAAATACACTTGAAAGAAAAAGGTAATAAAAGTGGTGGAAAATTTAATTTTCTTACAATAACACCAGGTGAGGTTTTATTTTTTGTATTTCCTGGAGTATCGTATACTCCAGATGCATTTAGTAATTCTTTAGCTGATCGACTTTCCATGTCATCATTATTATCATTTCCCAATAAATAGATATTACTCTGTGCAAAATGAAAACCTACTTTTCCAGCTGCTAACTAAATTTAAAAAAAATGTGAGATAAATAAAAAAAAATGTATAATATAAGTAAAGTAAAATGTATAATATAAGTAAAGTAAAATGTATAATATAAGTAAAGTAAAATGTATAATATAAGTAAAGTAAAATATAAGTGCTTTAAAATAATTAGTGAGCTGACATTAAGATTCTTTATAATGTGAAATTCTACATACGTTCTTTCTTGTTTCTTGAAGCGTATCAAGTACAGTTGTTTTTTCTGAAATAAAAGGTAGAGTGGCCTGTAGTCTAACATAACAGAAGTTTTGTCGTAGATTTTCTTCATTTATAACTTCATATTTTATAGGTTCAAGCTTTTGATGTATGTAATAAAATGCATTTACATCAGCCGCATCAAGAGAATACTTTATAAGTAAGGGATTATCTGTGACATCAATGTCCTAAAAATATTACCTTTTTAAATGAAATAATGCAAAATAATAGAGTTAAAATCTTTTTAAAATACACATACCTTAAATGCATCAGGAATGTCCTGTTTATACTGATCGACATATAAAATTCCAAATAAATCAATCTCTGCTGGCATGCAGAGTTGTAAATCGATTGGTAAAATTTTATTTTCATCATCATCCACTGGGTTTATGCTAAAAGTTAAAACTGTCAAAGTTTCTTGGTATACAACTCCATATAAATGACCAGTGACTGCTGCATTTAATTGAGCTAGACGCTATAAATAAAATTTATTTAATCTTTAACATTATAAGTAAAAAGTTTGCTTAAATAAGTAATTTAAATAAAAAATTATTAAAAATTTAATTTTAAACAAAAATAATAATGAAAATGATTAGTGAATAAATATATTTATTTACCTCAATCACATTTGATAAGATTCTTAAGCGAGGCGCCATTATGGTAACATAAATTGATTCAAACTATTTATAAAAAAAAAGTGTAAATAAAATATTATATTAGATAAAAAGCTTGTTATAGGCTTCCATAAGGTGATGCTTTTTTCAGCATTATCAGGTTAGGTTAATTTCAAAATACCGCGTCCGTATGTGTAAGCACACACACACACATACTTATATATATATCTATATATGAATATCACGTAGGCGCATTCATTGTGCACAAAATGTACGTTATTCTAAAATATTTTTACGCTTAGTAACATTGTTAAAAAAATTGTTAATAAAACTGGTTATGAAAAATTGCACATGAAATAAGATATTTTTCTATTAAAATAATTTATGATTTTATAAATTAATTTTTTTCTATATTTATTAACCAAAAAGAATTTTATTAATTAATAAAATAATATATAAAAATAATATACAATATTAAATACTGTTTGAGTTTGTTTCAATTGCAATATAAGGTTTATTTTAATACTTTATTATCGATAGAGCAATAATGCTTTGATAGGTGTCCGCGAGCTGATTTGTCCAAAAAGCGCGAAAGTCCCAGAGGCGCGTTAATTGCTACTCAATGATGCATTGTCGCACCGTGGCGGTATTTTGGCAAAGTGAAGGGTGAGAGATAGAGAGAAAGAGATGGATATAGTACAATAAAGTGCTACACCTTGGTTACTGTAGTAGGAAAAGTGATTTAATTTTCCGTATCTATAAGTGACAGAGATAGAAGAAAAAGGAGCAAAGCTACAGTAAAAAAGAAGCGCATCTTCCATTGCACACATGCTTGTATTACACTTCGGTACCAAATATAAATGCTGATCTCAGTTATACTTGGACGACGCTTTGACGACGTGTGTAAAGTTGTTGCGCCGGGGGAGATCTAGAATCAATATAAAAAATATCGAATCGAATCTTCTGCACTTGGATACACATTGTTACGACGCTACTCAAGTAGAAAATTTCACCTTTTTCTTTTTAACTTGTGCTCAGAGAATATTTAAGATTAAAATCATAGGAGAGACAAACTTCGAGAATTTATATTTTATTTGTATATAAATATATATTGTCACATACATAAAAATTTTTGCTTTTTTTTTACTCAAGTTTTATAAAAAAAAAAAAATATCCTGAAACGAGTTTAGTCACTTTTCAACCATATAGAGTTGGTGAAAATATAGCTAAAAATGTTGACTTGGAGATACAAAGATATTTAATTAATTATAACTATAGTTTTAATTTATCCATCTGGTGCAAAAAAAGAAAAAGGAAAAAGAGAAACCAATTAGTATTCTTCTTTATTTAATGGATGATCAATTATTTATTGGAGAAGCACAGAGAACTGTTGCTATGAATAGTAAAATATTCATAATTAATATTTTTAAAAACGAACTAAAAGTCTGATATGTCATAACATCATAAGTGATAAAAAGTTTTGTTTGGAAAAATGGGATTTTCCAGCAGCTTGCAAGGTCAATCTTCACACGAAGCTCTATTAGGCCGACAAGATGCTGAAATCAAACTTTTGGAAACAATGCGTAGGTGCCTTACTACAAAGGTCAAGTCTGATAGAGAATATGCTTCAACTATTTCTTCATTAAGTAGCCAAGGCAAAAAAGTTGAACGTAGTGAAGATTTAGTTGGTAGTTTAATAGCTCAGGTATGTAATGAGTCAAATTTATATCTAATTCTATTTCGATCACTTGTTTGTATACTTTGTTTTACATACTACCAAAATAGATCTTACAAAATAGATGTTATAAAATTATAAAGTATTTTTTTGTTTATTTATAGCAAAATTCTATTTAAAAAATTGAATTAGTAATTTTTATTATTTATTGATTTTTTTATTAATGATTACAGCTTCAATAACTATATTTTTCAAATAATTATAAAAAGATTAAAAGTAAAACTTTTTATAAATGATGTTTTCAAATATAATTTTAAGTACTGAAAAAAAATATATTTTTAAATTTAAAGAGTTGGAGAGATATTATGGAATCAATAGATCAAACAGCTAAGTTAATAAAACAACAAGCAGACTCTATGGAGACAGTTGTTGTAGAACATATTACTTCTCTTCATAGTGAAAGAAGACGAGCTAGAAAATTATATCAAGAAGAACAAGCTTGGTTGAATAATCAGTTTCAACAGGTATTTGTTGCATATTGCAAAATGAAATTACAATTTTTATTAAACAATTCATTCTTATTTAACAAATCATTCTATAGTTAACAGATGAAGTAACTAGAAAAAAGGCAGAGTATCAAAAGAACCTTGAGATGTATAAACTGATGAGATCTCGATTTGAAGAGCACTATGTAAAATGTAAGAATCTAGTTCTTTTAATTATATAAATAGCTATAATTCATTTACAATAATTGACATTTATATTTTCAATTGTAGCTGGAAGAGGCGGAAGAAAATTAGATGAAGTCAGAGAAAAATATCAGAAAGCATGTCGTAAATTACATTTAACACATAATGAATATGTTTTACTTTTGGGTGCAGTTACTGAATGTGAACATGATTTGCGTACTTGTTATTTGCCTAGTCTTCTTCAGCGACAACAAGCAATTCATCAAGAGTTTGTTATTGCTTGGTAAGTTGTATTAATTTTAAAAACAAAAAATTAAAATTGAATGTAAAATTATTTAAAATTTTGAATTTACATGCTTTCTTTTCTTAGAGGCATTGAAGGTAATATGAGTAAAGTTTTTTTTAAATTTTACAAATTTAAAATAAATATTTAACAAGTATTTTATGTATTTTAGGAAAGGAATAATGCAGGATATAGTTAAATATACTGATTTTACAAATGAGAAATTTTTAGAAATTCATGCACGAATGCAAAAGGCAGCTGACTCCATAAAACCAATAGAAGAATATAGAGATTTTATAGGAAAGAATAGGTATTTATATAAAATATTTTTACTATCAAATATTAAAATTATATTTCTACTCACTAATTTAAATTAATTTGTAGAACTAGACCAGCATCTCCAATAAGATTTATTTTTGATGAGAATCTTGTAGATGATACATCTGGAAAATTACTTCCTAATAAGTTAACAGTTGATAATTTAACAATAGATTGGTTAAGAAATCGATTGACAGAGTTGGAAACTTCTTTAAAAACGACTCAGTCAAGTCGACAGACTGGACAACCTAATAGTGAAAATAATTGTGATTCAAAGTAAGAATTACTCAATCTTTCTATGTTTAAACTTAAAGTCATTATATATTTTGCAGTATCATACTTTGCAACAATTCGTTAAAAATTTTCAAATTTTGATCAAATGATTAAAAAAATGCAGTTTGAATAAATTAATATTTTATATATTTTGGTGAATTTAATTTCAACTTAAAATATTTCAGATCTACTTTAGATTATTCACAAGAACGAGAAGAACTTAGGTTACGTTGTCAAGAGAGAAAATTGCAAAGACAAGCTGAAGTGATAAGAGGGGCTTTAAATGAACTTGGCTGTGAAGAGTTACCTTCTGGTTGTGATCTTTCTATGGAAGGTTCTTTTTCAGAGCCTATAAATAAGGTAATATAAATTATATAAGATATTTACTTTTTAATATATAAATTAAAAAATTATTTATAAAATCAAATACATCTTATGAGTTTAGTACACAGTTATTTTTTATTGTAAGTTAAACAAAAATCCTTTTAAATTAATAATTACATGCTTCAAAAACTTTGATTTTAATAATTTATAAAAATGTTATTAACCAATTTATTAACGTTAATAAATAGAAATTAATAATATGGAAGTACTTAATAAAAATGTTTAAAATTGTTTTTTTAACACCAATTGAAGTTTTAAGTGGTTTTAACAATAATTCAAATAATTAATGTTTATAAATACAACATTGACTTCCAGAGGAGTACCATAGCTGATAGTGGTTTGTTTACTTTGCGAAGAAATCAAAAATTAATGACAATGATTAGATCACCATTTAAATCATTGCCAGTAATACATAATGAAAAAAATGGTCTTATTAGAGCTAACAGTGAAGGTCGTACCTCCCCTACAGTTCTTAATTCTCCTCCAATCGTATGTTGATTAAATTTAAAGAGTGGTGTTTTGTTACATTTTTGTTTGATATATTTTTTTCAATCTATTTAATATAAACATTGTAAGAAAACTAAAATGAATAAGTTTTGATCTTTAAATAAAAAAAAAAAGTACACAATACTTTTATTTGTTTAATATTTGAGCTAATACTGCTTTTTAATTTTTTAATAAACCACAAGTTTACCCTCTATATAATCATTTTTTACATTTTAGAAAAATTTAAACTTACTGCCATTGAAACTATTTAATTCCAAAATTAATTAAGATTAATTGCAGTTTTCATTTTTATTTTATAGTTTAATAAGTAAAGCAACTACAAAGCAGTCATACTTTTAAAATTATTTTGGGAGAAAAGCAACCAAAATTGACCAAAATACAAGAATTTGATAATTAGAGTAATTTTATGAAGATCAAAAAATTATTCTTTCAGTTGTATCTAATCAAATATTATTGTTCGTGATATTTAATTGATTCATGTCTAACCAAAATAACATGAATGAAATATTTCTAAATCTAATTGGCATTTAATCTTAACATACCAAACTACCAAATGATTTTGGCATTTAAAGAATGCGTCTGAAACGATTTTGTTTATATATTAAACAATCGCATATTATATGTCATGCATTGTTCAATTTTAATTAATTTTAATTTCAATTTTATTTTTAATTTCTTTAGGTACCTCAGCGTGGAATCTCGGTTTGTAATAATCAAAAAGGAAATGGAAATGGTGGTCTTGCAGAAGAAGAATGGTTCCATGGTGTATTACCGCGTGAAGAAGTTGTGCGATTATTAGTTAATGAGGGTGATTTTCTGGTACGCGAAACTACCAGAAATGATGAGTGCCAAGTTGTTTTATCTGTATGCTGGGATGGACATAAACATTTTATTGTTCAAACAACTCAAGAAGTAATGAAAATATCACAGATATATATTTTAAAAAATCTTAATATTTAAACAAGCTTTAATCAAATCGTAAAATTTTCAGGGACATTTTAGATTTGAAGGACCTACCTTTCCTTCAATCCAAGAGCTTATAACACATCAGTTAAAATCTGGACTACCAGTAACTAGTCGATCAGGAGCAATTTTAAAAACTCCGATTTCCAGAGAGAGATGGGAACTTAACAATGATGATGTTGTGTTATTAGAAAAAATTGGTCGAGTTAGTAACAAAAATTAATATTTAAATATTTAAAAATTCGTAAGTTTAAAGAATTTTAATTGGTTATATCTATATATTTTATATTGTAGGGCAATTTTGGAGATGTTTACAGAGCACTGTTAAAAACATGTAAGACTGAAGTAGCTGTTAAAACTTGTAAAGTAACATTGCCTGATGAACAGAAACGGAAGTTTCTTCAAGAAGGTAGAATATTAAAACAGTATGATCATCGTAATATAGTCAAACTTATAGGAATTTGTGTACAAAAACAGCCTATAATGATTGTTATGGAATTGGTTCCAGGTAAAAATCAATCTTTATTCATATATGTTTATTTGAAAAAAATCATTTCATATCAAATTATGTATTGCAGGTGGATCTTTATTAACATATTTAAGAAAAAATGCAGCAAGCATTATACAAGTTGAGCAACTTAGAATGTGTAAAGATGCTGCTGCAGGAATGTGTTATTTAGAATCTAAGTATTGTATACACAGAGACTTAGCAGCTCGAAATTGTCTTGTAGGTATGTACATATTTTTAATAATGTTGGTAATTATGTTTCTGTAAATGATATATTAATAAAACATTTTTATGTACATTCACAAAATGAAATTTGTTATAGGATATGAATCAGTTGTGAAGATCTCAGATTTTGGTATGTCAAGAGAAGAGGAGGAATACATTGTGTCAGATGGAATGAAACAAATCCCCATAAAATGGACTGCTCCAGAAGCACTTAATTTTGGTAATAAAGAAAATCATAAAATTTTTTTTATTGATGTATTTTATGATAAATCTAAAAATAAAGTTTACACATAAATTTTTAACAGGAAAATATACTTCTCTCTGTGACGTTTGGAGTTATGGCGTATTAATGTGGGAAATTTTCTCCAAAGGTGGATATCCTTATAGTGGACTATCAAATTCTCAAGCCCGTGAAAAAATAGACGGCGGTAAATTTTAAAAACAGAAAAAGATTTGTAATTACAAAAAACTATAGTAAACATTAATTGAATCATGAAATTTGTGATTTTAGGTTACAGAATGCCAGCTCCAGAAGGTACACCTGACGAAATTTATCATCTTATGTTAAGATGCTGGGAATATGAACCAGAAAAAAGACCACATTTCGATCAAATATACTCTGTTATTGATACTTTAACACAAGCTTACAAATTAGTACAAGCTTGAATTTCAAATATACATAGTATTTTTGAATCGAATTTAAAACGAAATGATAACATTTTTTAAATTGCAATAAGGAAAAATAGAGTTGTGCGTCCATGTTGTGCATTTAATGATTCATTACAAATCATGATGGCACGAACTACAGTATTTTTTTAATGTCTAATTTGGCAGTATTTGAAATACTTATCGTGCAATAAATTGGCGCTGAAGCTATTGAAGAGATGAAAATCTCTAACGTTGTTGTTTATAAAACGACGTGCTCATCAAGCGAAGTATTATAATAATTTTAAGAATCATTATATTTGTTTTTAGCCCTTTGACGACCGAATCATGATGACTAAAATGACTCGTCTATAGTTAATGTTATTTCTATTGAAAATTTTTTTTATTTTTTATTTTATATAAAATATTTTTAACTTGAAAATCATTAAATATTTTAAAAAAATATTTGATCATTAATACTTTTACTATTACATTATTTAAAATTAAAAAAATATCTTTGTAATGTAGCCAACAATATTGGTTGTTCAAGGGTTAACTATTTAGAATATTCTATCAAATCGTTTGTATTGTTTTTTTGCCATTCTTTATTTATATAAAAATTTTATGCTGTGTAAGGAGCGTGCTTTTATAAAACATTTATTAAAAATTTTATTGTCTTTTTCTAAAAGTGAGATATTTTTCTTTTTTTTTTTATAAAAAAAATGATTCAGAATAATTAGGAGACAAGCACTGCCCTAATTAAAAAAAATTTTTTATCGCATATTGTTTATCGTTAGTCCATTAAATAATTTTTATACATACATCAACACAATTATTAAAACTACGTTACTATTTTAATACTCATGACCGTTATCGTTTACAGTAATAAATGAAATGTGTATGAAACTTTATAATAATTCGTTTGAGAATGCCTTGTATAAAAATATACATATATGTACATCAATTTATTAAAATACAAACAGTTGTTCTTAATTTCTCTATTTTGTGCATAATCTTTATAAAATAAATTACCTATAAAATAATCATAAGATTTAAAAGAAATTTTAATTATAAAAATTTTCTGTGCTACAAATAAAATTTGTAGTATAAAATTTTTTACTTTCTATTTTCATTAAAGATAAAGTTTTATAAGTTCATCACTGACTGCTGACGGTGTGAGTATGCCGAGATCCGTAAAGAGAAGACTTATATATTGAGGAGGTGTGTAATCAACCAATGGATGTTCTTTTTTCAGATCTTTTCTTAAAGTGCTTGAAGTATACTATAAAAATTTTTAATTTAAATTATAAATTTAGTTCATAGCGTGCATATGTGTCAGAGAAATCACATGATGATTATTTGATTACTTGTATAAATTACTTACTTTAAATTCATCTGGAAGATCTATTTGATTCAGAGGATAGATCCTTGAAAATTTAAAACTTTCAGTCAAGACATAAAATGGTTTTTTCATTTCTTTGGCGCAAATAGCCATTGTGAAAGTTCCAACCTTTAAATGAATTTTTTTATATAACTTTTTTCATAATAATCTGATATTGCACAATCTAATAATCTAATGTTCTCTTACTTTATTGATGATGCCACCACTTTCTGCGACTCCTTCAGCTCCAACCATTACCATATCAACTTGTTCCATAATATAACCCATTGATGAATCTAATATCATTGTACAAGAAATTCCAAGATCTCTAAGATTTTTACACATCTCTATCCTGTTTCAAATATATTTTAATTAAATTAAAACTATAACTTAATTTTTAAATAATTAACATTTTATGTTTTTTATAATTTTATCAATCAAAAATAATTTTTTACTTCATTGATGAAAATTTTAAGTATAACGTACCCACTACTATCTGGAGATGATTCTGTAACATAAACTTCAAATATTTTATTATTTGCAACTGCTTCTTTCATTGTTTGTAAAACAACTCTGGATCTTGAATGTGTTAAAATTTTCTATAAATAGTTAATAAATTAGATAATGGTTAAATTTAAATAAAAATTTAAAAAAACAAAGTATAGTATTTTACCGATCCATCAGTAATAAAACTAGATGCTAATTTGGCAATTTTCCCTCTTGCAGCTATCAATTTTTCATAAAATATCTTTCCCCTTTGTAACATAATCTTTTTACATTCTGCAAATGACTAAAATAAAATATTCTTATAATATTCATGTATTTAAATTAAAATTTATATAAGAATTACTAAGCTTACAGGAGTATCAAGTGTTGCTAGTGTAATAAATCTAAGAAATAGTTCGCTTCCAGAAGCAATTGCTGTTACTGGGTGATCAGTCGATCTCATTGCATCAACAGCATTTTGTAAGCAATGCCTTAACTCGACCACTGTTTCTGCTGCAATTTCATAAGAATATTATGACATTTTTCATTTATTTATAATAAGAGAAAATACTTACATTTAGATTTCTCTAAAACTTTTAATAATGTACAAATGGCAGCCATACCAGCAGATATGTCATTTTCATTGCCAATTATTTTGTTGAAATATTCACAAATTTCTGAAAAATTTATTTACATTAGTATTTAAATTAATATTATTTATTTTAAGATGGGTATAAAAAACATTTAAAATTGTAAACTATTAATTAATAAAAATTTTAAAAAATATTTTAATGCAATATTTACCTTTTTTTTCCATTGTTCAATAAATAACAAACATGCTCCCTATTCAGTCTTTTTTTAAAAGATCTTCAGGGGTTATAAATTCAACTTTGTCCATATGTTTTACATAAAACTAAAGAATTGAAAAAAAAGAGAGGAAAAGATAGACTCGGACCAATCAAAATCATGAATGAGTTCGTAGAAAAAGTGATTCGCTATTTTCTTAGTATAGTTTTGTAATCAATGACCAAAGCAGATGACGTCCTTTTTTACAACATAACCTTAATGATAGTCAACAAAAGCCAGCTGATTATTGTATTGTGGATATGATAGTGGGAAGATGTCTTGACAATTGATAAGCACAACAATAATAATTAAACAACACAAATGACAGTATTAATTGTCTTAATGTGGACATTTAGAATATAACTATTAATATTTCCCATTTAAATGATTTATTAATGTAGCAGTATGAATAATCAAATTTTTTACTTACTTTTATTAAGTTTCATTACTATTTGTATTGACTTTTCAGGTTAGTTTCAAGAATGTATGAAATAAATTATGAAAAATTTATTTTTTCAACTAATTATAAATTTTTTATTTATCTTTAGCTGCCATTCATAGAAATCTTAAGTATTATGAAACTCTTCATGCTTCACATTTTGAGCACAATATCGTTAAACGAGGTACTAAGCACAGTTACCATCCTTATAATAAAATAAGCGAATTAGATTTTCATACTCATGGAAGGTAATTAATTTTTATTAATTTCAAATCTAATTTTGAGAAAATAACTTTAATATTATTTTATAATTATTATTAATTATTTATTGCAGACATTTTAGATTAATTTTAACTCCTAGAAAAGAAGTTATTCATTCCAAATTTAAAGCTTATGAAATAGATGGAGATGGACAAGAAAAGACAGTTCATTTAGGTAAAAAATTTTACATATATGTTATCAGTACACTATTATGTATAATTAAAAATCATACAAGATAGTATACATAATTGATTCATAATGTTACTAAATTTTAATATTTAGATCATGATAACTTTTATCATGGACGAGTGTTTGGTGAAACGGATTCACATGCACAAGTACATATTGATGATGGGGTTTTAACAGGAAGCATTACAGTATCTGATGAAACATACCATATAGAGGTAAATTATTTTTTCTTAAATTAATGCATCAGGATATTAAGTTTGAAATCATAAAAAATTTCTATAAATACAATTATTTTAGCCATCATGGAGACATCTTCCTAATACTGATAATAAAACAATGATTGTATATAAAGCATCTGATGTGAAATTAAGTTGGGAACATTATCAAGATGGAGAAGGTCATACGCATGGAGCACCAAAAACTTGTGGATATGTAAAAGAAGGGGATGAATTATATAATGAAAAATATGAAGATAATTTGCAGAATTTAGAAATAATTAGTCACAATAGAACAAAAAGGCAAACAGAAACTTATGAATACACTCCTACCAAAACAAGGTGCCCACTTCTTTTAGTAGCTGATTATAGATTTTATCAAGAAATGGGTGCTAGTAGTACGAAAACCACAATAAATTATTTGGTAAGTTATTTTGGTTGTATAGTGGGGATGATTTCTATATATTCTATAATATTATTGATTTTATGATTATTTTATTTACAGATTAGTTTGATTGACAGAGTTCACAAAATTTATAATGATACAATGTGGCAAGATCATAAAGAACAGGATGGATTTAAGGGAATGGGTTTTGTTATAAAGAAAATTGTTGTTCACAGTGAACCTACTCGTGTTAGAGGTGGTGATACTCATTATAACATGGTCAGAGAAAAATGGGATGTTAGAACATTATTAGAAGTAATAAAAAAGTTTCTATATGAATTATAAGTATTATTTTTACTTTGTAATTTAAATAAATTCTCATTTTTTTGTAGGTTTTTAGTAGAGAATATAGTCACAAAGATTTTTGTTTAGCACACTTATTTACTGACTTAAAATTTGAAGGTGGTATTTTAGGACTTGCATATGTTGGTTCACCTCGTCGAAATTCTGTAGGAGGCATTTGTACTCCTGGTTAGTATTCAATTATAAAATTTAGTCAAAATATAGTCTAAATTCAGTAAAATAATATTTTCATAAAATTTTTTTTATTTTAGAATATTTTAAAAATGGTTATACATTGTACCTCAACTCGGGTTTAAGCTCAAGTAGAAATCATTATGGACAAAGAGTTATAACTCGTGAAGCAGATTTAGTTACTGCTCATGAATTTGGTCATAACTGGGGTTCTGAACATGATCCTGATATAACAGTAAGTTATTGTACTTACAAAAATTGAATTAAATTAAAACAAATAATATCCTTTTTTCTTAATAGGAATGCAGTCCAAGTGCAAGTCAAGGAGGTTCTTATTTAATGTATACCTATAGTGTCAGTGGGTATGACGTGAATAATAAGGTACAGCGTAAAAATTATAAAATGTAGATTTTCCGTTAATACAAAATATAAAAAAATTAATAAAATTTTATTTGACTTTAGCGTTTTTCTCCATGCAGTCTTCGTGCTATTAGGAACGTATTGCAGGCGAAATCTGGCCGATGCTTTTCTGAACCAGAAGAATCGTTCTGCGGCAATTTGCGAGTAGAAGGTGACGAAGAATGTGATGCTGGATTATTAGGCACTGAAGACAATGATGCTTGTTGTGATAAAAATTGTAAACTTAGGCGAAATCAAGGAGCTGTTTGCAGTGATAAAAATTCACCATGCTGCCAAAATTGTGCATTTATGGGTCCAGGTGTTAAGTGTCGCGATGCTCAATATGCTACCTGTGAACAAGAATCTCGATGCACTGGAGCTTCGAGTGAATGCCCACGTTCTCCTCCTATGAAAGATGGTACTGCTTGTCTTGAACGTGGACAATGTCATCAAGGAAAATGTGTGCCCTATTGCGAGACTCAAGGATTAACGAGTTGCATGTGTGACACAAGTAAGATTAAAAAAATTTTCACTTTTTCGTTTTTTAATTTTTTTTTCAACGAATTTGTATAAACGAAATTATTTTAAATTTTTTAGCTAGCGACGCTTGTAAGAGATGCTGCCGCATGGGTTTGAACGATACATGCTTCCCTATCGATCCACAAGATATCTTGCCAGATGGTACTCCATGCATACAAGGTTTTTGCAATAAAGGTACTTGTGAGAAAACTATACAGGATGTTGTTGAAAGATTCTGGGATATCATTGAAGATATTAATATAAACAAAGTAATGCGTTTCTTGAAAGACAATATTGTTGGAGCAGTTATTATAAGTACAGCACTTGTTTGGATTCCAACAAGTTGTGTTATAAGCTATATCGATAAAAGACGAATCAAAGATAACGAAAAAAAATATCGTTGGAAAAATACGGATCAACTTATACATCCAGATGAACAAAGACGTGTAATTTATATTGGAGCACCTCGACAAAGAGTGCAACTCGTTGCACCGCAATCGTAAAGCATTTTATAAAACGTTTATGGAACTCGTACTAGTCACTAAACAAAAGAAATTTTTTAAAATAATGATTACTTAAAGCAATAGTTGCAATCCACTTTTTGTAACGTTTCTTAAAATTATTTTTTAATTTAAGTAATATCTTATAGACTTGAGGCGAATTTTTACTTAGATTAAAATAATTTTAGTCTTATAATTCAAATTTATTTAGCTAACTTGACAAAAATGGAAAACTGAGTTAAACTCGAGATAACCATTGCTTTTATTTACAAAAATAAAAATCAATTTCGAACATTATTGGATTAATAAATAAGATTTTTAGAAATTTGGAAAAAAGTATTCTTCAAAATCATGAAACTTTTTATTGGAAAGTATTATTATTTATTTAAGTTTAATGAATATTTGATTAATGTTTCATTGAAATTCTTAGACTACCTAAATTCATTTAGGCATTTTAAAAATATTTGTAATTACTTCAAGCTTTTTTTTTAAGATAGATACGAAATTTATATTATGCCTAGATTATTCTTCAATAACATTCCATATTTATTTAATAGTTGCTTAAAAAAATGAAATAATTTGTACAATGTAAATACTAACCATTTTACAAGACTTTATTGATAAATAATTTATACTTCAAAATATTATGCTAATTTTAACAAAAAGTGGATTGACAGAGTTTTAATACTGGTTTTACTTAATAAATTAAGTATATCACCGATTCTTACCACTAAAAATAAGTTACCAAAAACAAAAAAGATTTTTTCAATTTTTAACTACTATACTCAAAGTATACAAATATTAAACTAATATATTAAAGTACTTATAATTTTATTATACTTAATTTTCATAAATTTTTATAAATAATTTTTATAATTTATTTTCTATTTGTTAGAAACTTTTTATAGAAAATAAATTTGTTAATATTAACTGTAAAATAATGAGAAAATATTAACAATTTTAAATTTTTTAATATTTTTTATTTTATGAAAAATATTATTTCTGTTGCATTTCGACGAGAATTTTATTCAATAAAAGTTTTAAATAAAATATAATCTTGTATCTGAGAAATTTATTATGTACATACCAAAATTTCTCTTAATCTAAGACTTAATACAGCAGTAAGTTTTATTTTAAAATCGTATTTAATGTTAATGCAACGAAATTTTCTTCTACAATTTTAAATTATTTAATAAATATAAAAAAAATTATTATCAGTATTTATGAAATCACACATTTAACCGCAACGCTTTTTTTATAAAATACTGTTGCTGTACATATAATCATTTCTAAATAATCATGACATTTAAGTTGCAATAAATAGTTTAAATGAATGATTTGTATAAAATGATCTGTGAAGCTAAATGATTTTTAAAATCAATTTTTTTTTCAACCCATGGTTTGTAAAGTGAGCCCATTCAATTGTAGTACAGACACTGGTGGTAGTAAGAAATTTGATTTTGGAAAAAGTAATTTTAGTCTTTCTCTCAAACCCTCATGATTTAAAGTAAAGTTCCCTTGAGGATTTTCTAGTAATACAGAACCCTTATCTTCTTTATTTTGCACATTTATAAAACGGCAAATTGGTTTATTAGGTCCTGCCTTTTTCACTGCAGATTCGCCAGTTTTAACAACTTGTATTAATGAACCATTTAATGATAAAATATTAGTTTTTTCATTAATTTTTTGTTCATTGACAAACAAATCGTAATGGCAACCATATATACCAAATATATTTTCTACATCTTCTTTTACTTGATCATAGTTAATAGCTTTGCTATTAACATTTTCTAATAAAATAGTACCTATATTACTTGTTGCTCCATATCTAGGTTGAATACCAACTAATTCAACATTAGCAAATTTGCTGAAAGGAGTGACGTTAGAATTATTGACAGCAACCGTTTCGTTGCTTGTTTTAGCTCGTGACTTAGATTTTTCACAAACTAAAACCAAATGTACATCTACGCCCTTGATATTTGAAGTTTCTTCAATAATTGGCTTTACGTTTCCAGGTTTTTCAGAAATATTCTTTTGAGGAGTTTTGGTAGTACTTTCAATAAAATCTTTGTGGCTAAGAATAATATTGGCTATTATACTTTTACTATCTTTAATATCATAATAAACTGTTGCTTCATCAAGAGGTACAAGTTTAGCTTTCTTCCTAAGTTTTTGTACTCGATTAATGATCTCGCGTGCAAGACCTTCATTTTGCATAGTCTCATCTGGTGTGACATCTAATAAAATAAGAACGTTACCTTCACTATGAGCTTCGTAACGTTTCGATAATATTTCAGCTGCTGGTCCAGTAAAACTAAACATTAAACGTAGATCTTGCTCTCCAAGTTTATGACCTAGTACTTCTATTTCTTTATTAGCGACGAAACCTTGCAATTGCTCATCGCTAAGTTCTTTAATAGCTAATGTTACGGCTTTGAATTCACCCTTTAATCTAGCACCAAGAGTCTTATGATCTGGTTCAGCTCTAAGCGTAACTCCATATTTCTGTTTATCAGTGGTAACTGTAAGTTCTTTAACATTAAGTTCCTCTAGAACATATTTTTTCAAAGAAACAATGTCGTTGAGTATGTTGACATCTTGATGAATGACGACAACTTCTGGCAACGGATACTTAATTGGTAGAGTCTTTCGATCTCTAACAACACGCCCAAGTTCAATAACACTCTGCATACAAGAGACAGCGCGTTCTATTTTTTCATCTATCAATTCGGTACATGCTTCTGGAACCATTTGATAATGAATACTTTCTGCAACGTTTTTAGGTGGCAAAAGTTTTCGTAACTTTTGGTACATGAATTCAGTGAGGAAAGGAGTGAACGGTGCGTTTATCCTTGCCATTGTGAAAACTACGCGAAAGAGAGTATTAAGAGCGAATTCACAATCTTTCTTACCATTATCACCCTTTATACGCTTTCTATTCATTCTTACATACCAGTTGGTCAAATTGTCTATATATTTAATTAAACGAGGAACAACAGTATAAAGACGGTAAGCTTGCATCTCAGTTTTTAGGAACTGTAAGAGTGTCTCTGTGAAAGATAATATCCATCTGTCCATTATATTATTAGACATTTGAGAAGAATCTTTAGTTTGATCATAAATAAAAGTAGTCTTTTCGTCATGTTCATATCTTTCAATATTTTGCAATAAAAATCTAAATGCATTATACCAAGGTAAAAAGACATCTTTAATAACATCTCTAACGCCTTCTTCTTTGAATCTGAGGTTTTCCGCCCTTACAACTGGTGAATTTATAAGATATAATCTCAAGGCGTCAGCACCATATTTATTTACAACTTCAGTTGGATCAGGATAATTTTTCTTACGTTTCGACATTTTTTGACCATCTGAAGCAAGAATAAGACCATTAGCAATTAGATTTTTAAATGGTGGTTTACCAAACAGAGCTGTAGAAATAACAAGTAATGTGTAAAACCAGCCACGCGTTTGATCAATTCCTTCAGCTATGAAATCAGCTGGAAAACTTTCTTCAAAATCTTTAACTCGCTCAAATGGATAATGCATTTGTGCATATGGCATAGAACCAGATTCAAACCAACAATCGAAAACTTCGGGAACACGTCGAAGAGGAGGATGACCAGGTCGCTTTGATGGGATTTCCAAATCATCAATACTCTCACGGTGAATATCCGTAATCTATTGTTAATAAATTAATATTGAATATTTTATTTTTAAATGTTGTATTATTGTAAAAAAAAAATTATTATTACCTTTTTGCCTGTCAGTTTTTCAAGTTCAGCAATACTGCCGATACATATAATTTCTTTTCTATCATCAGAAATCCAAAGTGGAATCGGGTTTCCCCAATAGCGATTTCTACTGATTGCCCAATCTCGTGCTTCTCTTAACCAATTACCAAAGCGTCTATCTTTAACGTATTCTGGCACCCAATAAGTTTTTGAATTTGCTTCTAAAAGCTTATCTTTAATTGTTTCTACACGTATAAACCAAGATGGTACAGCTTTATAAATTAAAGGTGTGTCTGAACGCCAACAATATGGGTAACTATGTTTACTAGTTCCACTGTGAATTAATCTTCCCTTTGATTGAAGATGTTTTATGATTTCCTTGTCAGCATCTTTTACGTACTTTCCAAGAAATTCTTTTACTGGTTCTACAAAACGACCACAACTATCAACTGGACAAATACTTTCTTGATCCCTAGTAATAATTCCTGCTTTTAAACAACAGCGGTAATCATCTTCTCCAAAATATGGAGCTTGATGAACTACACCTGTACCAGATTCAGCAGTGACATATCCATCATTTAAAACTCTAAATGCACCTGAGGAACATACATATTTATTAAAAATTATTCTATTATTTATGATTATTAAATTGCAAAATATAATTACATATTTACATACCTTTTTCTTTCATGTACAAAAAATATGGGAAAAGAGGTTCATAGGATTTTCCCAACAAATCAGAACCTTTTCTTTTTCCTTTTATAGTATACAAATCTTTTGATTTATAAATAAGTTCTAAGCTAGATTCTAATAAAATATAAATTTTCCCTGATGCAGTATCGACTACTTCAACGTATTCAAAATTGGGATTGCAACATAAGGCAAGATTACTTGGCAAAGTCCAGGGCGTTGTTGTCCATGCTAATAAATGTACACCAGGTTCATCGACTAATGGAAATGATATAACGACTGATGGATCCACTACATCTTTATAATTTTGACCGGATTCAAAATTTGACAAAGGTGTATTACAACCAGTTGAATAAGGCATAACTTTGACACCTTGATATACTAAACCTTTGTCATATATTTGCTTAAATATCCACCAAATAGATTCCATATACCATGGATATAAAGTTTTATAATCGTTCTCAAAATCTATCCATCGACCAAGTCTTCCAACAATTTTTTCCCATTCATTTGCGTATCTCATAACAATTTTTCTACATTCTTTATTATAATTTGCTATCCCCATTTTCATTACATCATCAGGCCCTTTAATGTCTAAAGCTTTATCGATTTCAAATTCCACTGGTAAACCATGTGTATCCCAGCCAAATCTTCTTTCCACATGAAAACCTTTTTGATGTGCATACCTAATAATAAAATATTGAATTTATACTAAAATACCTAAATATTTTGTCTGCATTTTACACTCAAAGTTTAAATTTTTGATTATCCATATAAAAACTATTTTGTGAAAATTTATCAAATAATCGAGTTAAAAAAAATTAATAAAACATACCTGGTGACAATATCCTTGATGGTACCAGCTAAAATGTGACCATAATGGGGCATACCAGTAGCAAAAGGTGGACCATCATAAAAAGAATAACGTGGTTTACCTTTAGATTGTTTCAAACAATTTTTAAAAACATCTATTTTTTTCCACAGTTCTAATATTTTTTCCTCCTCTTGAGGAAAATTAATAGATTCCGGCAATTTTTCATTCATTTTGTTCAAATAAATATTTTTAACAGGTAATTTTCAAAATTTACTTTGGTTAACCGGCTGCTTACAACGTGTCTGATGTAATTCGCACACGTTGTTATTCAGCACCTTTAGTTATAATAGTACCGTAACTACCGTTGAATGCATGCGGGTACTTTTAAACGTGTGTATTATCTCAAAGCCCATGAACAGGGGATATTTTTAAGGTTAGGTCGAACGTAATGCAGTATCGTGCTTAGTTCTCATTGGGTACATTGCTACTTTGCGTATACGTAAAAGCGCATTAAATTCACTTTTGAATTAAAAAAATTGAAATTAAAGTCAATAATATGATACTCAATATTGAATTGAGTATAAACATATTTCAAATTTTAAATTATTAAAAAAAAATAATTATTTTTTTTTTATATATATTAGAAATACTCTTTTCTATAAAAATAAATCTAAACGAATTATGAGTATCAATTGAATATTAAATGTTATTGGCAAATTGGCAATGATTATGACTTGCGTATAAGTAGATGCGTCACGAGTATAGCAAGACAATGATCAATATTTTTGCATTGAAAAACTTGTATAATTCATTTTCAAAACGAATTACCAATTATTAACTAATAAAAAAAATTGATGCAATCTGTCAATTAGTATAATGCTTAAAGAATAAAATTAAAAATATATGACGGATAAAAAATGCCATATTAATCGCATAAATAAATGAAGTAATTAATTAATCTTTTTATTCTACTTTGTTGTTTACACCAATTATATTTTATTTAATCTTTTAAAAATGAAAATTATTTTTAGTAAATTTTAGGTAAATAGTTTATTTTACCTGACAATTTAAGTATTTATAAAATAATAATAATAATAATAATAATAATAAACACAGATTTTATTCTTGACTCTGGCAAAAATAAAAACGATTAATTTCTTTTTTCTTTTATTATTTAACAAATAATATTAAACATTTAATTTTAATAAAATAATATATAACATGTAGTACATAAGATTTGTTTACATTTGTTTTACAACAAAATTATGTATAGATTCAAATTTACAATAGTGATGACAAAATTTTAATTTTTCTTTAATGATTCAAACACACTGTAATGCATATATTTCTAAGAACTAATAACAAAAAATTTGGATAAAATTTTTAAAATATATACGTTATCTCGTAAATAATGTGATGTATAACAATGGGATTTCATAAAACATAATGTTTATATGCAAAACGCATATAATATTTATATATCTATAGAGCTAAACATTTATGTAAAAAATTCATGATAATAAATCTTTCGCTAAAACGATTTTAACTATTTTAATCTTGAATCCAGTTAAGTATATGTATATATAATTATTGAAAAATAGTTAAGTCTATTTTTTTTTGGCTTTTGTGTACATCCCGCATTTATGAATGAATATCATTTTTCTTATTTGTCTATACATGGTTTGAATAAAAAGAAAATTTTTAAATTAAATAAAAACAATAAAATAATTTTTTTAATAGATTATTCATAAAAAGAACAAAATTATAAAATCATTAAATTTTTTTAACAATTAAATTCAAATATAACGTAGAAATTTTAACTCGCAGAGTAATGTTTTTTCTTCTGTTCTAAATTTTACACAATTAACAAATGACAGGATTAAATAATATATACACATTGCTTCGAAAATTTGGCTAGTACAATGCGGCATGAGTTTTTTTTAAACAAAAAACCACGTCGAGAGACTTTTTTTTATTTATGAATGGTATGTATATATATATTTATTTATTACATAACGCAAGAGTTTGATTCTACGCGCACATATATATGCACGTTTATATTAAATTACATTATACATGGGCGTTGGCCTTGGGCTTGTTATCATTTGTAAGTCCCAGTAATTTTCTATTATATTTGAAAACGAGTTCCCTCGGGCAAAGTTAAGCTTTGGCAAGATCGACTTTCGGTTAAAAAACTAGGACGTGTTTTACATTTTTTTTCATTATTTTCTTTTTTATCAAAGGTGGTCCCAAAATCGCTTGACCAGCAGACAATGAGTATAACTTTTTTTATTATTAAAAACATTTTTTTTTCTATTGCTCATTTTATTTAAGTTTTGTTTTTGCCCCCTTGCCAAAAATGTTTATTTGTCAATTTTATTTATTAATTTAGCTTTTGTCTGTGAGTTTTATGTCTATGATTTAATTAAGTTCGTTAGATTATTTGCTTTTACGACTTAAATTCGTTTGACCCATATTCATGACTGCCTTTTTTTTACTTTTACTACATTCCTTAGTCTTATTCATACAATCTTGATGGTAGCGTATCATTTACTTTACACTTTACATAACGTGCATTTCATTAGGAGGAATATTTAAACTAATTGTTACAAAGTTAAAAATAAATTTTTGTAAGCTGAAATGATTTTTATGATAAAATTAATTAATAAAACATTATCATTCTTTTAACGAAATTTTAACAAAAAATTGCGAAATTTAAAGATTCATTATTAAGCCTTCAAGAACTAAAAAAAAAGAAAAAATCATTTATGAAATTAATTGTAAAAGTGGCATACGTGAAAACAGAGTCTAGAAATACGTCGTGTACGATGACAACAATAGCCTATTGCCGAACTTAGTCTCTCATGAGCCAAGGAGGGTGGTTCTATTTTAAAAAAAGTCAAGCTTGTGTGTCTATTATATGTAGGTAATGCGCGCGCGTGTGTGTTGCGTGCTTATATATAAACGAGCAGCAAAATATACAGACGCAAGAATAAGTTCGGCCGACATTGTCATTATTTTATATGACAATTTATAAGATGATCGTTTCAATTCATAAGCTTTAAAAAGATCAACAAAAAGGTTTATGTTTCTGTTTTTTTCTTTTTTTAATTTTTTTTTTTTTTGTTTAAAGGCCACACATAATTGTGTACAATATTATACGTCTATAATACACGTATGCAAGTTCGAAAAAAGTTTTTGAGGTAAGGGGGGGAAGGATTATTTTTTTTAATCAGTCCGTTGGTCTCACGCCTGTTTGGGATGTGGTGGAGGTGCTGCTGGTTCTGTGCGAAAACACGATAACAGGAAACCTGTATACAGTGCAAATAATATCGCCACTGCTATTAGCATGTACATATAAATGTTGAGCTCTGGTTGTCGGAAACGATTTTTACGTAACCAATCTAACACATCTTCTTCCTTCTTTAAATCACCTGTTAAATAATAATTATCATAATTTACCTTTTTAATTTTAGATTTTTAAAAGCGTTGAGAGTCAATGTTTAAAGGCTTTTTTGTAATGAAAATTATTTATGAATACATTTTGAATAGAAAATATTGTTAAAGAATTTTTTTCTGATTTTTTTTCAATTAACTCTCGAATAAATTTTAAAGCATTTACAAAGAATTAATTTGTGGCAATCTTTTTAAATTAGAAAAATAATTCAAACTATACGATGTATAAGTGAATTATTTAAATTTTTTAAATTTAGAATGAGTCATGTGTAGTACTAATAACAATTAATCTTTAGAAATAATGTTGTACAATTGCATTCTCCTCTGTACTTATTTATATGTATAGGACTCATTAATCATCTGTAGATACAATACAGAATCTATTTTAAATCATTCAAGTCAATTGAATTTAAATTATAATAAATTAAATAGATAACATACTTGAGATTAATTAAAAACTTATATTTTATATTGATTTAAAAAGAGTGCACTTATATAAAATGCTCTCTTTTTGATTCCAGAGATTTTTTTTCTTAATGTTTAATAAGATAATTATCCACACAAATTATTATTTATACAAACAAAAGAAACTATACCTCTGTATATACTAGGGAACCGTTTTCTGAAGTATACAATTGCAGGCAATTTGGTAACACCCCATTTTCTGGCATACCGAGGATCTGCCATTTTAACAAAAGTTATGTCAAGATTGTCAGTTTCGCTGTCGATGTTTTCTAACTTTTCGTTGACTTCTTCGCTTTCTTTTGAATTGTGTTCATCTGAAATCACAAAAGTATGATTTTAGACCAGTTTACTCAATATTAAAATCGATTTTTTTTTTACTTGAACGAAAAATTCTTACAAAAGAAGACAGCTAGATACTCATTTTCATCTAACAATTTATCAAGCATCTTTTTATTAACTTCTTCAATTTCATTTTTAATCTCAAACACATCTTGAGATGTCAGCCATTGTAATATTTTGTCGTCTTGCGTAAGATCGCCGTCGTACATTAAAGGTGTTTTTTTACGGAAATAAACCAACGATGGCACGTTAATGATGCCATATTTTTCAGTAGCATCTGGTGATGATACCTTTACAAAGTCTATTCCAAACAAATCAGCTTCACCGTCGATTCTTTCTAAAGCTTCCATTATTTCGTCGCATTCTGGACAATCTTCATCGTCTGAAAGTATTTAAATTAAAATTAAAAAATTTTAATAATATTAAATTTATTTTATTTAAATATTTTATAAGCATTACAGAAAAAGACTGCAAGGAATGGTGATTCTTCTAAAAGTCGCTCCAACATTCTTCCGTTTACTGATTCAATTTCGTCCGCTAATTCTCGATTGTCATCGTCTATCAACCATTCAAGAACTGATTCTTCATTTTGTAAATCACCTAAATTAATAAATAAAAAATAATAATAATAATTAATAATCACCTAACATTTAAAGAGTTAAAATACATATAAAAAGATAACGATACCTTCAAATAATAATGGATTTCCATTTCTGAAATAGACAAGAGCAGGGAAAGTTTTAATTGAATATCGTTTAGCTAATTGAGGATCTTTTATTTTAACTAAATGTATTCCAAAAACATCGCATTCGTCATCGACACCTTCCAATCCTTCCAGAATTTCATCGCAAATAAAACAATTTTGTTTATCTATTGGATAACAGTTTATAAATATTTAATTAAAAATATGAAATATTTTAAATGAAATTGATATATTTTAAAAAAAATTTACTTACAGAAATAAACAGCTAAATATTGTGTATCTTCAACAAAAGATTCAAGCATAGTACGAGTTATTAACTCGATGCGATCTTCTGTTTTTTGCGTTATTAACCATTGCAATACTTCTTCTTCCTCTTCCAAATTCCCATCAAAAACATTAGGTATTTCGTTTTCATAATAAACCAAGGACGGAAAATCGGTAACACCATAATCCTCAGCGACTTTGAAATCCTTAATATAAATGATAAAAATATAAAAAAAATATTCAATTAAATAAATAAAATTAAGGGGATACATCTATATTAGAACCTTAAAGTAAAAATTTATTAGAATGTAACTTAAATTTGGAATATTTAAAATATTGTTTTAAGGTGTTTACGGAGGTTAGATTAAATTTTATTTCGTAGTTTACAAATTACGCTTCGAGTTTATAAAATTTTTTAGATGTTTAAATTTTCCACCCAGTGCCGGATTAAGGGGGAGGGAGCTAAGAAGGTCTACAGCCCCGGGCCTCGTATTCGAGGAAATCTTATGTTCTTGCATACTCAATATTTTATGGTTTTCAGCAAACATGATTTGGTGGTTTTAATTGTATAGACAATGTGACGATGCACAACTAATTAGGACGCGTATAATTTGAGGATATATAATTTTTTTTAAGGAGCGATAAAAAATTATTTATTGTCAAAATACTGTCATGAAATATTTTTACCGTAAAAATGTTTTTTTCTCTAATATCACCTATTTAATTTAAAAAATATTACAATTATCGAAAAGATTTATATTTTACAATAACTCCTTAATAATTTATTTAACTTATAAATTATTTATAACGATTCCGATGACAAATTGCGAATCCGAAAAGTCGTTTTCCATTCTGAAACAAATTAAAAATGTTTGTGGATCAATGAAACTAGACAGTCGCTTATCTACTTTGGCGATATTGGCTATAATGGTGAAAAACATTTTAAGATCATTAGATTTTGGTAACTTGTTTCAAGAATTTGCTTTGTATAAGCAAATTTACATTTATTAAAATTTAAATGATTTACATTTTGTATGAATGTAAAAAAAAGATTTGTTGATTTTGACAAGCAACTTCAAATCAATTATATATTTTTTTTTAATTTTATTTAACGTCGCTGTATTTGTGCTATCATTGTGATGCTAATTATCGACGAAGGTCATCAATGTATTTGTGAACTGCAGCACATGTAACGTACAGTGGTGCTTGTATCAATCGGCCGTCGAGAGCGGGATTCGAACTCGGGACCTCGAGATTACGAATCCATCGCTCTACCGACTGAGCCACTAACGACCTTAAATTATATTTTTAATAATATATTTTAGATCCGAAAGCTTTCTGTAACCTTCAATCTCCTATTACCAGCTTTTCTTCTCTAAAAAAATTTTTAATTTATTTATTATAAATACAAGTTTTTTTAAGCAATTTTTTACAACTACAGAAAAATTTTTTCCTTAAATTTTTTCCTTATTTGATCTCCGAAATCGCTTTAAAGTAGACATGTAGGTACCTTCATTTTAAGTTATTTTGAAGTCATTTTACTCCACTAATACTTCCATGATGGAAATTTTTTAATTTTCAATATAAAATAATAATTTTATTTAAATAAAGGTTAATATTTTTATTGTATTTTTGAGCTTTTTACCACTTTTTTGTGTATAATTTAAAAACTCTGTATTCATGCAAGAATAAAACCAATACAGAAGCCGAATCCATTTAAAAAAGTCAAATTAGTTCATAAGGTCATCAAAAATCTCAAGGAGCTTGAAATAAAGGTATTTATAATTACTTTAAGGTAGTATTTTAAAGATTATAAATTTAAGTTAAATATTAATAAATTTTTATTTTCAGGTTCTAATATAGATGTACCCCTTAATTTATGATAAGCTTACTTCAGTTTTGATAAACGTTATTCCATGTCTGTCACAATCGTCGTCGATATTTTCTAATTCTTCGAGAATGCTTGCACAATGCTCACAGTTGTCACTATCTGTAGAATGACTCGATAATCAGTATACTATTTTTTTTATTTTTATAATCGCACACTAATCTGATGATCTAAAGAGGTCAAAATAATTTTTTTTGTGTGTGCGTGTGCATTTATTTACATGTATTTAAATAATTTTTTTGTTTGAATTTTTACTATTTACAGTTTGTTTATATGATCATTATAAAAAAAATATACTTTGAATTTTATAAGTTTTGTATATATTTTTTTATATTTGGTAGGAATAAATGCGTGTTAGCACTTTAGGCTGCAGAAGCCGCTGACAATGTAGTAATTTATTATCATAAGATGCTGCAGAATTTAGTGGAAATAATAAAAATTAAATCTACACAATAAGCAAAAAAAGCATGCAAAAGCGTACAATTAATGATTTCTAAATTATACAAAACCATGATCTTTATAAAGCTAGAGAAAAAAATGTACAGTACGATAAAGAGACTAAACAAAAATTATAAAAAAGTGTAAAAAAATACTAGGATTCATTGCAAGGATGCACGAAATCATCTCAATGTATAAAAAATTCTATAGAAAAAAATTATAGTAAATTTGAAAAAAAAAATCATGTTTTCATTCGCAATATAAAAAAAGGGTCCAAAAACGTATTTGAATTTTATTTTTGATGTTTTTGTACCATCAGCAGGCGCTTCCTCATGTCCTTCACCATCGGCGAGCTTCTGCTCCTGTTTATGGCGCTTCTGCTTACGATACGACTTTGATTGGCATATGTCACAAAACGTTTTGTTCCCTACGACATTATTATATAGAATTTTTCGGTTGAACGGCTACAGAGAAGAATGTTAAAATTTTTTTTCGAAAAAAAATTTAAAAAATAAGAAAAAAAAAAGTTTAAAGGATAATATTGTATCTGCAAGATTCTCGAGCCTGCTGAAAAAATATCGTTGATAAACGTCACGTAAACGTCATGTTATAAATTGTTTAAAATATTTTTTGAACCTAATTTTATAAAGAAACGTGAAATCATCATTAGCGCTTATTGTTATTGCAATTATTTTTGTCAGTTAAAAGCAGCTTTATCGTATTACGTTACATATATTCATTTCTCAGTATCAAATATTATCAAAAAAATGATTATTAATCATTAAAAACGAAAAATAAATATTTTTGTAGTCAACAATTAAAGTTTGTAATAATTTACACATTATTTTAACAAAATTAAGAAAATAAAAAATCACAATTAAGTTAATCTTGTTTAATATATACCGTTAAACTTAACATGCTTATGTTATCAATATTAATTTTGCTAATTAAAAAAAAATAAATATATATATGTTAATATATATATTTATACATTTACTTAGTCATTGCAAAATGATAATATTATGTAAAGTTTGCTGCGTATTTTTGTATATTTAGCGTGCGACAAACAATGAAAGAAATAAAATGATAATATTAATAAAAAAATGAAAATAGATAAAGTATAATGAAAAAAATGATAATATTAATTAAAAAAATGAAAATAGATAAAGTATAATGAATAAAAAATAAACAAGAAATGAATAAGATTAAAAAAATAAACAATAAATATGAAGTTGATGATTATAAATAAAGAAAAGAAAACGAGAAGAGCTGCTATTTCAAGAAAAACAAAAAAGAAAGTTAAAATAGAGCAGCATTAAGGTGCGCGTTGACAATAAAAAAAAATAAGAAATAGAAATAGAAATTGCAGCAGGCTAGAGATACATTCCTGCTTGGCAGTTTGCAGCGCTCGTGGGACTGTCAGACTTACAAAAGTACACGGCTAGTGAATCAGATTCACGTATTATATTTAATAAATCTTCTCCATTTAAATCTTCAATCATTTCCCCAGATGGATCTTTTTGGGTCATTAACCATTGAAGGATTTGTTGTTCGTCATATAAATCACCTTAGAAAAGAAAAAAAAGTTTATCTTTTGTTTCTTTATTTTAAATATTTTAAGAGGACGTCGTACCTTCAATTCTTGTTTAAACAAATTTCGCCTTACAAAAAAAAATCTGTAAATCAAGTCGTGGATATATCTGCAAAAATCTATGAAAAATTTGCAGAATTTTATGAATATTTTCAACAGAATAATATATATAAATTTAATAGAGGTACCCATATTAATTTTTATAGCATTTTCTTCTTACGTAATTTTCTGATGCAATTTTTCAGAATATTGTACGGTTATCTGTAGCAAAAATAAGAGAAAATCTACAGATTATATATAGCTAAATCTGTAAGATTATCCGTAGAGAAAATTATCAGAAAATTTGCAGGTTATCTTATAGAAAAATCTGCATATAAAGCTAGGAAACATTTGCGTTACAGATAAGCATGCAGATTCGTCTACAGATTTATCTAAAGGTTAAGTTAGGAATTTTTTTTATAAAATTAAGTTATCTTTAATATGTTTTACAGAAATCATGCAAATAATGTTTCAGAAAATGTCTGATGAACTGCCATAAATTGAGTCAAATTTACTTTAGAAAATTATGTAAAAAGGAGAGTGGGTCAATTTTGCCGGTTTTCGGTCTCCTTTATTTTTGGTCATGCAATTTTCTTTTTTTTTTAATTATCATGTAAATCCGATAACTAATTAATTTCACCATAAATCGGACTTCCCTCTCTTCAATTAGAATCAAGCTCAATGTAAGGTTAAATCCAGAAAACGCCACGCAGAATATCACAAAATTTCGGAATAAATGTCCTGGATATAGAGTTCGACATATATTTATACGTTTTTGGAGGTCGCTGAGACCAAATTTAAGGTCAGTGAGTTTATTTCAGCTTACTTGAAGGCTATATCAAGATTAAATGGAGGAGAATCTGAACAGTGAATTACAACCAATTGTTATGTAAGTTTTTGGAGTCGTTGAATCCGAATCCAAGGTCAGCTTGGCTATGTTTGGTCACTTGAAGACTATTTCAAGGTCATTTTAATGTCGAATGAAGAAAAAGGCGAGGCATGGAGTCTTACCACCTGGTACATGGGTGTTTGTGATCACTGAATTCTAATCCGAGGTCAGCTCAGCTGTGTCTGGTCACATAAAGGTTGTTTCAAGGTCATTTCAAGATCAAATGAAGAAAAGGCCGAGCAATGGAGTCCAATTAGGCTTCCACAATTATAGTCTCTTTTTCTTCGTTCGACTTTGAAATGACCTTGAAATGACTCTGAAATAGTCTTTAAGTAACCAGACACAGCTAGTTGACTTCGGATTTGAATTCAGTGACCCCGAAAACTTACGTAACAATTCGTTGTAATTCACTGCTCGGCTTTTACTTCATTTGGCATTAAATAGACTGACTGATCTCAAATGCGGATTGAACGACCTTCAAAAACGTATAAATATATGTCGAGCCCCACGACCAGGACATTTATTCCAAAATCGTGTGATATTCCGCATGACGTTTTCTGGATTTGACCTTAAATTGATCTTGATCAGAATTGAAGGGAGATAAGTTTCATTTTAGGTGGAATGGATTAGTTATCGGATTTTGATAATAATTAAAAAAAAGAAAATCGTACGACTAGAAATAAAGGAGACAGAAAACCAGCTAAACTGAACCACCCACTTTATATGGGAACCTTTATAAATTTTATGTATTTTATTCTGTAGGAAATCTAGATAAAACTTTGCAGAGTTTCCTACATTTTTGTGTTGATTTATCTATCCTACAAATTTTTTTTATGAAGAGTGCATTTAATTTCAAAATTTTTATAAGTGAAATAAAAAAATTAAGAAATGCATGCTCTAAATATAAAAACAATAAGTAAAATTTCTATTTATAACAAAAAATTTTAATACAGAATTTTAAAAAAAAATTTTGAATAACGAAAATTTGATGACAAATGTTAGATTTGTAAGGTATCATTTCGTGATTCCACATTTTCTTCAAAACTATGTATCAAATATTTTTAAAGAATAAAAAATTTACTCATCTTATACTTATATCTAGAACACGATACATCTGTACTTTTTGTAATAATCTCATGCTTTTTAAATGAATAATTTTGAAATCTCGATTAAACAAAAAAGAAAATAAGACATCCTCATGATAATTTTATGTACTGTACCTGCATAAATAACGGGTTCTTTCGAACCCAATTTAAAGAATAAAATTCCAGGTAAGGCAAAGACTCCAAATTCCTTTGCTAATTGTTTATCATCAATTTTAACAAAGTTTATACCAGCACCGTCTGCATCATCGTCTATGTGTTCAATCTCCGACAATACACGGCCGCATTGCTTGCAGTCGTTGCTGTCTAAAGACATGCAACTAGATAGTTTATTTTTCGTAGAAAATTATTATTTTATATTTGAATAATAAAATTGAATCTATTGCAATAAATGAAAATATTTAAATAATTTCAATGAATTGATTTATTTAAATGATTCTGAATTGAAAGTTGCTGAAATATCAGAGAATTTTGAAGATAGCTAAAAATATAACTGGTGTCAAGTTTTCATACTTAGTAATGATAAATGTAATAACGTGATGAATTTCGCAATATAAGATTTACAAATTTTGAAAAGAATAATTATTTTCCCTGAATTCTATAAAATATACAATAAATGTAAAGTATTGTAACTATAAATCGTAAAAAGAATTTTTACACAGAGAGAAACGGTCTAATAAATATTATAATTTTTCAAAATAAAATTGTCACGGACAGCCATTACGGCAAAAAATGACCATAGTTTATGGCGATTTTTCATCATAATAGTAGTACTATGACAACTTTACTTTGAACCATTGTAATTATTACAAAAACATTTTTCTCTTTAAACAAACTATTTATTTTTAACTAAAAAAATATACAATTTTAAAACTGCAAAAGATTTTTTAATTTAGATTTATAAAAAAAAGTATTTTTAATCTTTTCAATACTCACAAAAGAATACTGCTACATAATCAGAATTTTGTCGAATTTTTTGGAACATTTTTCTATTGACTCTTTCAATATGATCATTAAGCTCCATATTTTCAGGATTGGTAAGCCAATCGAGTATTTCTTCTTCGTCGTCGATATCACCATCGTAATTAATGTATTTACCTTTACGGAAATACGTGATTCCAGGTGGATTACGAAATCCATATTTTTTTGCCATCAAACGATCGCTCATTTTTACTATTTTTATACCATATTCAGCGGCTTCATCATCGATCAGTTCGATATGTCGTAATATTCGCGGGCTTTCAGGATCTTCTTCTTTGACTGATTTTTTTAGCAGAAATATATTTAACAATGTAATTCAACATTTTTATCAATAAATTGATAACATTTTTTCGTTCTCATTTTAACTATACAGATTTAATAAGAATGTGAATTACGTTAGAAATCTACAGATACTATTTATAAACAAAATTTGTAAACCCTATTTATAAACAGAAATCGATTTCAATAAAAAACAGAAAACAAAAAGTATGATTGAAATGTTATAATTATTTATACCCTTGTAGAAATCATGATACCAATCAATAAATTATTGAGGATGTAATTAAAAAAGGAACTAACTCGTTAAAACTATTTGATTATTTAATATGTTTGATTATATTCTAAATGATAAATCCACAAAGCACTATTAAATTTAGACTAAGGATTTTAAGGACTCAAAATCTAAAAAGTTGATGAATAAAGTTAATTATTTTATTCAAATAACCAAGTCCTTGCATTTGATTCTTTTCATGAAATTTTTTTTGCTTATATTATAAAATACAAAGCATGAGTGAAGCCAATATATATTTTGTTTTGAAAAGTTGAAATTATTGCAAATATGTAATTTTGTTGTTGTGTTTCCTATAAACACAGAAAACCCCTAACTGCTGTAAAAATGTCCTAAAAATAAGTGACAAATAAAAACTATAGCCAGTACATGATTTTTTGGTCCTCGTATTTAAGAATGAGATATAAATGAAAAAGTCTCTTTTTCGATACCAAAAACGGTGCCTACACTGAAAAGAAAGTGGTGAACTACGAGTCCCACGAAGTACTTCTGCTTTACCAAACAGTAAGCATGCAAATCTTTTCTCTGGTGGTGAGTGTGATGCCCCACAGAAGAAGCTAACCGTTCTTTTTGTGGGGCTTCTCAGTTCCCACTCGCGTCTCTCCGATGTGAAGTGAAGCTCTTTTGCCACAGAGGCGTTACTGTTCTCTTGCAGCGAGACTCCGTGCATACGAACTTAAGAGAGCGTGGTTCGACTACCAGTAGTTCAGCTACATCACCATTTATTTTTCAGTGTAGTATTACCTTTCACGATGATAGCCAACTTATATTTTGTCCGTCAGAGGGAGTCATGATTCCCGGTAACTTGATTTTTGAGTAAAGATTTTGATAAATGTAAATTGTTATACTCTTTCGGTAGCATCGATAAAATTCACTACTTTCAAAACGTGTTTACGAAGCAGATGGTCCTACAATTAAAGTAACGGAACATTCAACTCACTCTAAAGATGGTCTTGTATTGGTTTTACGTATAAGAAAATTATTTTTAACGATAGAGATGAAAATAAAAGATAACTATCTGTTTTATAAAAGTTTAAAACTTAGATATAATATTGAATATTTTAGAAATATATATACGCATATCAATAAATAAATTTATGCTGAAGATTATCTAAATATCAAAATTTTAAACAAGTATATATACTTTAACAACTTATTAATCCGTTACTACATATATACGTCATATATCAATTTTTTGTTTTTTTTTTTTTGATTATTTATGTGATACAAGCAAAATATAACATAATTAATACATTAGTTAGTATAAATAAAATAGTTTTGATGCATTAATAGCTGAGAAAATAAAAAAAAATGTATAATCTGTAGATCACTTATTTGAAAACCAAAATATATCTTCCGCCTTGGTGTTAACGGGTTAATTACATAATATATGTAATCATAATCATAATAATAATAAATAAGTGGTAGATATGTTTTTCAAAAAATAATTATGTTAACAGAATGTGTTCAGTAATTCTTAATTCAAACGTCAATGAACAAATGGAGCAGATGCATCAGGACTTATTTTAACTTTTAATGGAATTAAAAGCATTAACCATATAGCCGAGTTAGCACTTTTTTATACACTTTACCAAGTTAGTGACTTTTCACGTACTTAACTGAGTTATTATCTTACCACGCACTTAGCCAATTCATAGCCTTTTCCTGACGCGCTTGAGCTATTTATTACCTTTTTGTTCAAATCCAATGATGTATGTAATACTAAAAATGAATAGTTTTTAAGTCACAATTAAAAATTTAAGAAATGGGGATGGATTTACCCCGTCCTCAATTCTACAAATCTAAATTTAATAAGACTTTGTGGATTTATCATTTTAACCCTTCACCCGTAATATGGGTCACTTTAGGCAAAAGACAAATTTTAAATCAAATACTTTTACATAAATCATTTACTATAAACAATTTTTTTTATAATAAACCGTGAAACTTTTGGTATATAAAGTGGGACAGACTTACAGAATTTTTTCAAATTTTTTTAAAATCATTTTTTGATTAGAACGACTGACTCCTAAAGGCTTATATTGTGGGTGATGTCACTCAGTGAAATACTTTTAATAAATCAGTTTCTTTTACATCTTTTTTTTGTCATAGTCAGTAAATAATACTTAAGAGATTTTACCGTAAAAAATCTGATTATTTTCGAAAAATATGATTCCTTACGATTGTACAAGTATAAAAATTTCCAAATTGACTTTGTTTACAATTGATCTTAATTGAATTAAATATGAAAATAAACTCTCTATATATTCGCTAACATATCATAGCGAAGATGCTCTACGATTAAAAGTGATTTTATTAAAAAAGTGTACTGTTTTAATGTATAATGTATAAAAGCAGTAACAGATAAATATAGAAAGACATTGATTGTCAATTTAATCTTTTTTTAACTTCCTTATTACTTCTAGTAAGAGTCTGTTTTTTTCTTGAGTTAACATTTTCTATACACTACTTTTGTAAAATTTGTGAAAATCTTTCTTTATATCTAGGAGGGTGAGCAAAAAGCGTTTATTTTTATCAAAATTTTTTATAAAATTGAATTTGAGCAATTATCTTCATTTCATTTGAATTAAAAACTCTTTCTTGCTCTTTTTCTAAATTAAATAAACGTGTGAATTTTTTTTTCATATCAACTTCTCAATATTTTGATTATTTTGATTTATGGAATTATATATAACCAATAACTTTATTTATTTACATTTTTCATGAAAAAATTAGGGGACAAATATTTAAAGTAAGGGTGGGACTATCCGGATAAAAATTATTCGAATAATGAATTCTTTTATTCGAAAGGTATCCGTAATCCGGATAGTGACTGTTCGGATTTTTTATTCGAATAATCAGTATTCGAATAATGACTATTCGAATAATAAATAATCGAGTCTAATTGTTCGAACTTCAAAGAATTAACGGTACATACATCCGCACACCCACACACCCACATATCCACACAACCACACACGCACACACGCACACACTGTCGTCCTATGCCATATGAATAATCATAATCTCAAGCGCGCCATCTAACATTCTAAATGTACTACATACATAAGACCAATTGAAAATTTATTTAAAGCACATTAATATTATTTAAATTCGAATTACATGTATAAGCAAATACACACGCATATCCGCGCCAGCACCCACACTCATACCCGCATCCGCATCCACTTCCGCATCTGCACCCGCACCCGCACCGGCACCTACACGCAGGCACGCACCCAGGCATACACGCGCACGCACGCACTCGCACACACACAATTGAATTATTCGATTAAAATTATTATCCGAATATTTTTACATTATCCGAATACTTTTTGATTATTCGAATATTTTTTGACCATTCGGATTATTTCATCACGGATAGTATTATCCGTTTATTCGAATAATTCGAATAGTCAAAAAATCCTAAAATAATCCCATCACTAATTTAAAGCTACTTTAGTCAAAACAACTATAAATTATTATATACGCAAAATTCATAAAATAATTGTACAAGTTAATACATTGAAATATGCTACATATATTGTAAGAGTCGAAATGTTTTTTTTTTAAATTTTAACAATTTTATCATTTAAAAAAAATAATTTGGTCTTTGTAAAAAATCAATTTGTTCAAATCAATGAATTAAACTCATATTAAATAAAATATACCTGATCTTACCTGTCTACCTACTACATGAGAATTTCCCATATATATTTTTAATTGTAATTAAAAATGATTATTCTCAATTTTGAATTGATCATTTTTTCACCAGGGTATAAATAATTTATAAATTACCTTAATGTAATAGAGAAATTAGCTTATGTCCAATTTTTGTAGAGTTTTATCTATGTAGTTGCATCTTGTTTTTTTTTTTTAATAAATGTATTTAATGAATTTCAAATGATAGATTAATAAAAGAATAAAAATCTATAAAATAAACTTTTAATATAAAAAATTGAAAAAATAACGGTATGATTTATGTAAATTATTTTTCATAAATACAGTCTGTTCTCCCGATAGTACCATAGTTTACGTTTGAAAAGAGAAATTTTCTCAAAATTATTGTTGCTTCACCTAAATTTCCTCAGAGTGCACAGTGAAATTATGCTCATATCCTCTCGATAATTACAGTCGGTTCGGAATTGATAATCTCTTCTATGATTCAGTGTATTTAAATCTTTGAAAAAATTATCATTTTTCATATCTAATTATACTGGAATCTCGATTTAGTGTAGCTGGATTTAATTAACATGCTCCGAGTAAATTTTAATATAAGCAGTAAGATTCATGCACTGATTAAATTTACTAATTAATATTGTTTTTTATTGTTACAAAAATATTTTTTAAATATTTTATGAATAATAAGTTTTCAAATATTTAAATATGGTAGTTATAATATTAATAATTAATAAGTTTTAATAAGGCAGTTATAACATTATTATTTAATAAGCTTTAATTTTAGTATGTTTTTATAGTTATTCTTTTATGGATTTCGCTTTTTTTAAAATTTATTTAGTTAATAAGTATAGTTTTGAAACTATCGAGAATACCGACGGACAATTCAGCAGTTTGAGTGCCTGTACTTGGGTGGGGGAAAGCATTTGAGCGAGATTAAGAAAAAAAGTGAAACTATCGGGAGAGCGGACTGTATAAATAGCGCACAAAAGTATTTTTTCAATAGAAAATTAATGTAAAATTAAAATTGATTAATAAAATAAAAAATTATCTTTAAATATAGAATTAAACGGTAAAAGATTTTAAAAAGTGTTAACTTATTTTAACATTTTTTCCTATATATGAGAATGAAATTGGAAAAGCAATTTGATTATTAAAATATATAATTCCCTTACAAAAAACAACGGCGAGAAATTCCTTTGTTTCGATGTAATTGGTGAGAGTATCGCGGTCAATTTCTTCAATACTTTCGTCATTTTTCTGCTTCACCATCCAGTCCAATACTTCTGCCTCGTCGAGAAGATTACCTGAGATTAAGAAGACACCACGCATTATAGGATTTTTCCAATAATTTTTTTTTTTTAATTTTCCCTTTTTGGTACTTAGCTTTTCTTATATTTATTTATCTTGATATTATTCTAAAAAGAAAAATATTTTCAAAGAAGACGATTATAGTTCTGAAATGGCTTTTCGAATAACATTTGCTGAAAATAATGATGGATATTCTTTATCACAGATTATCTTCTCCACGATGGTAGTTTAAGTCTGAGAGTGTGAAAAAAAAATATTTTTTTCAATGTATAAATATACCTTTATTTTAAAAAGGGATAAAACAATGAAAAAAAAAACAAGTCAGTCGATTTTGTACTAGGAAAGTTGTTTCTTTATTGCCGTATTATCGAACTTTTTTTAATTGTTTTACATGTTTCAGTCAACTTTCGTGTATTTTATGTATATATCACGAATGTTCTTTGGCACTTTGTTTCAATACATCATTAGAATGTATTTATCAATTAATTGGTTTATTACTTTTTTTATTTATTATTTAACGCACATTCTTTTCAACGCTTCCTATAAGATTTAAATAAGCGGCTAAATTGTAAGTCAAAAGTAGTCTAGTCTTTCACTTTTATGAAACGCACGTATCATTTAGTAATTATTATTATTTTTTTTGTGGATTAAAATGCTTATTTTTTTTTTATTATTTGCACAATGCATTAATGCAATGCTAATACGTACAAATAGTTATATATATTACTATATATATAAATTCGATTCTCGGCAATTAAAGTTAACGCATTTTGCAAAAATCGATTCCATTCATCCTCTCACTGCAGATAACAACAAAGTTTTTTTTTGTTTTCAACAATTGATAAAACATACGCATTATTTAACATTATTATAATTATTATGTAAAATTAATTATGAACAATGTATATATATTTTTTTATTTAATCGCCGATTCACGGGGATAGCGATAAGTCGAGGCCTACGATCTACGTGGCAATAACGAGTAATGAATCGATCGATTTCTTTCTCTATGTAATTTTTTTAGATTTAATTAAAAAAAAAGAAAAGAAAAAAGAAAGCGTTAATGGTTTTCAATGAAGTGAACGAATTAAGGAAGTTAAACACAAAAGATAAAATAAAGCGACATAAGAAAGATATGGCATAAATTATAAAGCACAAAAAAAACTAGTAGATGAAATACAGAGTCATTAGTAAACTAAAGAGACAAGTAATTTCTTTTTTTTGTTTAATGGAAAATTTGGAAAATGATGTACCGATGATAATATCGAAATCTATCACTGTTCGAAGGCAATATTAATGGAAACTATATCAAGTATTAAGTTACAACGGAATCTAATAATAATGGTAAAAAAGAAACGAAAAAAAAGAGAGAAAAACATAAAATGCATCGCGAATAGATGAATGCTTGATGTGTGTAGAAAAGAGCAAGTGAGTGAAAATGAAATGTTACATCGTACAAGTATAACAACGGTATACATAAATTAATAAATAACGTGAACAATTTTTTTTTTAATATCACGCAACGCTCGACGTATTATAATAAAATAAGTAAGCTATATGTGATAAACGTGTCAAGTGTTATTGTTTCATTGTTGAGTTAAAAAAAAGAAAGAAAAAAATCTATAAATTGTATTATTTGTTAACTTCATCTTCTTAGTGTACAATTTGATGTGAATTAAAAGATAAAGAAGAAAGATTATAACGCTGAGTAATTACAATTGGAAATAATTGTATACAAAATTAAATTACAATCTCACTCTTGCGGTAAATTCGAGTTAGTCAAAAAAAAGACGCTTTGTATACGTAACAATTATTTGATCTTGTAAGTTAAAAAAAAAGAAAAAGAAGAAATAGTTCCTCCATACACAAAAGAGACATTTTTGTTAACGAGATATTATTTAACAATTTTTTTTTTTCAACAAAAGGAGTCTCTCGCTTTGTAAAAGAGGTTTAGAAAGAAAAAAAAGAAGAAAAAAAAGAAAATAATATTTAAAAGAAGAAAATTCAGTAAACTTTTAAACAGTTCTGGGAAGATGATAGTTATTTCTTCTCTCTGTTGCTTGTATTTGGAAATAATTGATAATAACCGAATCCATCCATTTCGAAATAATGATTGTTGATTTTTCGAAGATTCGGTGGTAGTAATTAAACAGCCGACTTTTGGTTGATGGTAGTTAAAGAGAAACTTTTTTGGAGCACGGCATTATTTTGGTTCTCAGTTGTTTCAAATGTTCATGTCTATACCTTCATGAAGTTTGGTAAGCTGGCAGCCACTGGAAAATCCGAGACAAATCTTTCTATCCTGAAGTTGTCTTTTCATTACTTATATTTTAACTTAGATTTAATTATTATTTATTTAGCTTTCTTTTTCAAATTCGCTTTGCTGTATGTTTTTTTTTTAAAATTTCTTTGTCGTTTCATATGTCAAGATGTTATCGGTGTCGACAGTCAAACTTCAGCTTAACGTCATCTACAATATAAAAGCTATAGCAAAGCATATATATAAAATTATGTGGCCACGAGAAGAGAGAAAGGCGAGAGAAGAATTTCAATAGTGGTTGAAGTTGTTGGTTGAAGAAATAACTAATAATATGAACGTATCTCGTTAATGCATATCGTCCTTATTTGTTGGTTTTATCGTTATATAATAATAAAAAATTTCATTCAAGTATAAACTTGTTTCTTTCACTCTTTCTCTCTCTCTCATCCTCTCTCCCTCTCATTCTTTACATTCGCTTGGTTACAACAAGGCTAATGAGCGTATATTATTTTGCATTTCTACAGTTCGGTCACGTGCATAATCATTATTACAGACAATTCAATTGATATTAGATTGTGAAAAAAAAATTTTTTGTTCTATATAGGTTAAGATCGAATCGGTTTTAATAGTGTCTCTATTAAAAATTTATATTAATAAATTTGTTTTTTTTTTGTTTTTTTGCTCTGTCATATATAATGCTTTTGTTTTTTTGTTATTCGTGATAGTTACCGCTTCCAAAAAATCCTTTCTTAGCCTTTTCTTTTTTTGGTTTGTCCTCCTTTTTAACGGCAACTTTTGGTTGTAATGTTTTGCGGCTGTCCTTGGCTGATAATTTATTTATTGATTTGAGGGCTGGTGCTGGCGTTGTTGTCGTCGATGATGGTAACTTCGTCGGCCTCTTTGTCGTTGATTTATCTTGTTTTGAGTTTTGCTTGCTCATTACTGGACTGACCTTGGCGACCTTTGTACTACGTGGTTGTCCCACCTTCGAGGGACAGCATTGGTATGGCTCATAAGAGGGAATCGTGGGTTTCGCGCTTTTAGCTCCCATCCCGATGTAGAAACAGCCGTCGCCTGCAGTAAGCAAATACGAATATTGGTAAGACACAGTACATCTAGTATTATGTCAGTTTAAAAAAAAAATTTGTTTTTAAACGAATTAATGAAATAGAAGAAATAAATTAAAACAAAAAAATTAAAAAAGAAATAGAAAAGGATAGAAAGATAGAGAGAAGGTAACTGTGTCAGTTAATACCTTAGATTTAGCCTTTTATGGTCTTTTTAGGCACACATATTAATAGGCTGATAAATTTTAAATTCTTAATAAAGTGTTTTACACCATCTTATAATTAAACCAAAACTTTAATAAAATTACCTGCTGCATATAATTATTCATTTATCTTAATAATGTAAGAATCTTTATCAGCATATTAATAAGAGAAATGGCGATTTTGATGTGCACGTAAAAAAATGATAAAAAAAAAGTTATTAAAAAAATAGAAAATAAAACAAAAGAAAAAAAAGAGATAGAGTTGATAGACTAAAGATAAATAATATGTTAGTAGCGAGAAAATTTCGTCTGGATGCTAAGACGCTTCACTACAATTTGCAATTGAACGCGAGGCAATAAAAAAGCTTAACGTGCAAGTAATGTTTAGAGGCACGTATATGAATACAATACGTCAAAATTGCAAATACATTTATTAAAATTTTTAAAAAATCCGCGATTTGCGCGTGCTTTTTTGCAAGTCGATGAATCTCTGTCGTGCATGCTTGAAAGCTTCAAAAAAATTATAATTGCTTTTGCTTTAATAAAATATGCACGTTATATAAAGAAATTAAATGGAAAAAGGTAATAGAAAATAATAATTAAGTATTAATAAAAATAACTTTTGTTTCACATTTTTCTTGTAGACGAAATTAAAAAAAAAATAAAATAAAAAACGAAGGATATTAAAATTTAGTTGCGCGTTTATCATGATGATTATCGATTACCAAAAATTATACTACTCTTTTTTTTATAAAATCTAAATACTTTTTTAAAATCCTTCATGAATAATGAATAGATAATTTTGAAAAAATATATATACATAAATTAGGTACATCTATTCTTATGATTGGAACACGCATATAATTTATTTTTTTTTATTTTAATATTAAAAACTACTATCGTAAATGATCAATAAAAATTTTTATTGAATGAATAATACGCGGTAAAACTAACTACAGGCGACAGGCTGTAAAAAAGAAGAACAATTAATTTTGCCAACGTGAAATCCATCGGCTCGCTCGCATTATCGCTCACGGTATTTTATAAGAGCCAATTGTTGTTGGAGCAAACTAAATATATCAGTAAGAATTTTCATACAAATCTATGTTCTTAAAAGTAAACGTATTTTTTCATGCAACTAAAACCATCTAGATTGAAATAGTTATGTAATTTTGATTAAACAAATTAATTATGTACATAAACGTGTCGGGAATATTTATCGACATAATTAATTTTGTAATTCTGCAATTGTGACATCCACAGAAAGGACACTTATTAAACATATAATTTGTGGAGCAGGAAAACATAAAAAAAAACATTTTCCGTGCATGACACACCCTTCATCGCTAACGCACATTCGTTTTTTTTTTGTGTGTATAAAAAAAGAAGAAATTAAAATTACGCATTCCGTCTGGCAAGCCTGAAAATTCATTTCTAAAATAATCTAATAACTACGTTTGCGTTGTATATTTGCGCCTACTGCGAGCTGTTGAATGTCGAACAGTCGACATTTGATTTGATTTTCAACTATTTTTTTGTGTGAAACGAATGAAGATAATAAAAAAAATAAAAAATTCTCGCGTTATACTCTCCAAACAATGAGAATGCCTATCACACTTCGGTCTCACGTGATCCTTGTCTTGCCTGTCGAATGCGCTCTGCCCGCTTTACCTTTGCCCACGAATTGCTTTACGGCTCTACTTGTTGGATCTTCTTCATCATCATCATCATCTTCATCATCATCTTCGTCTTCGTCATCATCTTCATCCTCATCATCTTCATCGTCTTCATCATCTTCCTCATCATCGTCACAACTATCATCGTCATCATCATCATCATCATCATTTTCATCGTCTTCGTCCTCGTCTTCTTCATCGTCGTCATCCTCATCATCTTCATCATCATCATTATCTTCATCATCTTCATCGTTATCATCGTCGTCGTCTTCGCCATTGTCATTGTCATCGTCATCATCATCATCATCATCATCATCGTTGTCGTCATCATCATCGTCATCATCATTATCCTTATCGTCATCATCATCATCATCATCATCTTCAATTCTCTTATTTGCAGAACGTTTGCTAAAGATATGTCTATCTCTTGTAACTACGGGTTTACTTTTTGATAATGTCAGTTTACTTTTCGATACTATCGGTTTGCTTTTCAATACTGTCTTTTTGAATTTTGGATTTGCACGGGATTTACGAGTACGACGATCATCATCGTCATCATCGTCATCATCATCATCATTATCATTACCTGTGTACGAACAGTAGTAATGTTCAAATAAGATTAGCTCGCAGCATAAAGTGCCTTTTATAAGCCTACATTCGTTTTTGCTCTAATACATAAAATCGTGTGATATGTTAAAATAAATTATCGCTCCTATTTATCTATACGGTTGTCATATTATAAATATAGTTATATTATTTAAAAACGATTAATTGCATTTTAAATGCTATTGTTTCATCTATGAATTTTAATTTTAATTTGTGCCTCGAACGAAGTGTGAGAATCGATTATAAACAAAATTAAAAGAGAACAACTTGACAGTATGGAAGTGGAAAGAAAAATAAGAAAAACAAAAAAAAGTAGAAGAAAAGAAAAAATTGAAAATTAATCAAGAAAGGATTTATAGGAGACAGATAAGTTTTAAGGATTAGAGTTTTCACAATTCAAGAAAGATTAAGATATTAGGGTTAACTTAAGCCAAGCTGCGTCGCTTTAAAAATTATACTTATTCTTTTTTTTTTATTTTAATGTAGCATATTTATGAGATCAACGTACGCGGTACTGTTGGTGATAAAACGCTTGTTCTTCTTGCTTTTTGTGATGCTGCAAAATGCAATATTATCCTTAAATAAAAAATGTTAACGCCTTTTTTTTTAATAAAAAAAAAACAACTATTAAGTAAGTATTATTAACAATAAAATAAAAGACAGTAATTGTTTACCATTACTGTTGAAACGCGTTTTCTTTCATTTTGTCTAAATAAGCAGCTTCTTAGCGCAAAAAGCTTTTTTTTACTTAAAATTTACATTAATAAAATTATATTTAAAAGTTTTTTTCATTTCACACGAATAAAATGATTAATTTGAACGTATGAAGAATAAATTATTTATAAATAAGAAAAAAGAAAATTTAATTGTATGAAATGTGTGTGCGTATTATATTCACGGTGAACGCGGTGCTGGCAATGTGATCGGCGTTATCACAACTGCCTGTCTTTGATAATCGTAATCTGGTGGTATCACCACGATTGAGATTAGAGTCACAACGAACAGTACACCAGTGATAATAATCATCATTCTATAAATCTCCTTACTTTTCTGATCGATTAGCCATTCCAGAACTTCGTCTTCCTTCATAAGATCACCTATAAAAGTTACACATAGTATAAATCAGCATTAAAGCCTTTTCCTTTTCGTTTTATTCGTGATTTTCATTCAATTTGCTTCATTTTTAATTTTATCTTCTATGCCAGTTATATATTTTTACATAAATTATAGAATTTAGTAATCCTAATATATTTTATGGTAAAACAATTTTGCATAAATCAAAATTAAAACACATACATACATTCATTGTAATGATCGTCAGTTTCGGTTATGTTTAATGAAAATTTCAATAACTGTTTTAAATTATTTTATCGTATCAAATAATCAATTGATTGTTAATTGATTAATAAAAAAAAGTATCATTTTTGCAATTTGAAATTTTTAGTTTTTGAGATAAACTATGCCAAGTATACTAATAGGGGAACTATCAACTTAGATCATTACAAATTACGGCTAAAATGTTTATTGATTTTCCAGATTTTATATTTATATAATAGATGACTAATATCTTCAGATTGTCATATAAATATCCACTTTCTTACAAGTATAGTTTAGTTAGTTCGCATATTTACGAAATGTTTCCATAAATTGAAATTAGTAAGAATAAAATATATACTAATTAAGTAGATGCGAATTGTTTATCTTATTATTATTATTTTTAAGAGTAATAAAGGACTGTAGTTATTAATTTTAATATTAAAACCATAAAGTTCTCTTACCGTCATACATGATGGGAACACCTGTTTCATAATATACAAGAGCTGGAAATGAGAAGATACCGATTTCTGCTGCAAGTTTAGCGTCTTTTGATTTAACAAATTGAATACCGTGTTTATCAGTGTCATCATCAATTGTCTCTAGTTCTTCTAAAATTTGTTTACAAGAGTTAGAATCCTCATCGTCTAAAAAGAAATTAGCCATTTAGTCGATTATTAAAAATTAAAAATAATTAATAATTTTAAATAAACATTAAAAATGATAAATCTTATTTATATTATTCATGAATCAGAAATTGTTTTCGGATTGTAATTAGTATGTGAAGAAATAAATCAGATTAAAAGGAACTTATTATATTGTTCTCTGTTTTTGTCAATGAACATGAATGAATTCAAAAGGTTAATTTTAAAAGTAAAGTCATATTAAAATTGCCCAGAATAAAAATTATCCAAAAATTATTTTTAAATTAGGTTCCCTTGTATTCTGAAGATAAATTACAAACATCAAAAATTAGAATAACAAAAAAAGGCTTACAGAAGAATACTGCTAAATGTTCAACATCATTGATAAGGACTTGTAGAGTTTTCCTATCGACGCTCTCAATAACATCAGGTTGTGATGTACGTAAGTCAAGAATCCAGTCTAAAATTTGTTCTTCATGCATCATGTCACCCGAATAGATTTGACGGAATTTATGCCTGTAAAAAGCTAAAGCTGGTAAGCCAGGAAGATCATATTCTTTTTCAATTCCCTCATCCGAAATTTTCACGAAATCAATGTCCTTTTCTTCGCATTCTTCGTCAATGTTCTCAAGTTCTTGAAGAATCTTCTGACTTTTTTTATCACCTTCTTTATCTAAATAAGAAGAAAAAAAAGACTTATAATTTATTCAATGAATCAAAATGATAAGAAATGAGTTTTTAAAAGTATTTAATTACAAAATAATATTTTTTTTCACTTACAGAAGAATACTACAATATAATTATTTTCATCAAGAATATTTTCCAACATCTTAGCGTTAACCTCTTCAATTTTTCCAGGGATTTCAAGTGTATTCTCATCAGTAAGCCAAGAGAGAACCTCATCTTCATCTTCAATATCACCCTTATATATGAGAGGTTCTTTGTTACGAAAGAATGCCAAAGTTGGTAAATTCTTGATTCCGTGTTTCTTTGCTATACCAGTATCTTCAGTTGTTACAAAGATAATACCAGTTTCATCTAATTCATCATCGATGTTCTCTAATTCTTTCAAAACGCTTTCGCACTCGTCACCATCATCGCAGTTTCCAGCTGGAAAAAAGTATTGTTCAAAATCATAATAATACTTTTATAATTAGAGATAGAGATATTGTGAAAATGAAAAGTTGCATAGAACAGGTTTAAATAGACGTGAATGTGTATTTCGCGTGGTATTGGATATTAAAAAGTAAGACTATAAAGTAAACAAAAAACTTTAAATAGAGCCTATAAGTATAATGAGAGGTCAAAATAATTATGATTTTTCTTATGACTTAAATTACTTAAAGACATAGCAAAAAAAAAAAATATCGGACGGATAATTTTGGATTTAGTAAATAAGTGTTGCATATTAAAAAACCAAAAAATGGAGGAATTGTTTGGTTGTTTGCAAGTTTTAAGGACAATTGATATTCAAGCAGATAGTAGAAGAAAGATTTATTACTGAATTAGGAGAATGGATTATGAAATGGTTTTGCAGATGGAAAGTAAATCGTATATTACAATACATGCGACTTAAATGATCCATTATTATACGACGTGATAATCAAAGTTGCGTTTTGATAATGTATGTCGTGCACTGTTGTCCATTTAAGTCATGAGTATTGTATACTACTTTATAGCATTGTGTGGCATAAGTAGTCCATAATGTACCGTACTTATCGATCTCGCTACTCTCGTACGATAACCGCATGGTGTATAAATGGACTGCTAATGCCACGGACAAGCGTCGTAGCGGATTTATCCTTGTGAGTGCTATAAAATATCCTATGATACTTGTGGTATAAGTGGTCTATTGCACGATGTAAATTATCGCTGGACGTGAATCATCCTCGCTTCGCTCGAGCGCTAATACATGTCGTGCGATAATAATCTCTTACGTCACTAGTATCATAATGTACTATTATAGCACAAGTGTCATAAATCCTACGCATTACATCTGTACTTTTAAAAATCAATAATAAACACGAACCAAACACTCCAAAAATTAAAAACGAAAACTATAAATAAACAAATACTAATCACTTTAAAAAAAAGTGAAAACTCTTAATTTCCAATTACAACAATTAATATTTCAGTAAAAAACGAAAAACTCAATTAGACAAGGATAGCGAATCCGGCCTTCTCTTAAAAATAAAGAATAAAGAAGAATATTTAATTATTTAACTATTGAATTGCATTATCAACATTTATGTATTACGGTTGTGTAAAAGTGTTAGTTGAATTTAACTTTCGTAATATCTCAAAATTTGAATTTTATTACAAATATGTATTAGGGCTGTAGGGGGGTGAATGGGTAACTTATATATTAGCAATTGCGTATAATGACTGGGGATTCTCCGACTCAACTTATAATAGATTGACTAACTCCTCACTACACATGACATTGATATCGACTTTAGTTTTATGTTCTTATTATTGGTATTCAATTAAAAAAATTTTAGTATAGAAGTGTTGCAATACTCATTATTATTATTATCAATGAAAATATTTTTAAACTTACTGAAATAAACGACGACGTATTCGTGTTCATCAATAAGATCACTCAAAATTTCATCAGTAACTTCTTCGATGGTAGCTGTATTCTTTTGTTCAATAAGCCATTTGAGTACCTCATCCTCATTAAGAAGATCTCCTTCATAAAGTGCTGGAATCTTATCTTCGAAATAGACAAGTGTTGGCAGATGATCAATACCGTATTCCTTAGCTTCAGCATCATTATCCATACGTATAATTACAATACCCTCTTTCTCAAGATCGTCGTCTATATTCTCCAATTCGTTTAAGATTCGCATATCTTGTTTGTCATCTTTGTCATCTGTAACATGTAGCCGTTTAATATATCAGTATATAATGAATTTAAATGTGATAAAAAGAATGTGCAATATCTAAAACTTACAAAACAAAACTGCCAAATAAGGTGTTGTTTCAATGAGTTTTTCCATCATTTCATCAGTGACTTCAGGAATTTCACTGTGTTTCTTCTGATGAAGAAGCCAACCTAATAATTGATCTTCATTCATAAGATCTCCTGTATAATATAAAAGTAATCATTGAATTAATTCTTTAAAATTTATTATTAAAAATATATTTGTTTGAGTAATTTTTAATGAAAATTTTGTAAAATAAATTACTAACCATCGTAAACATGAGGTATTTTTCTTTCGAATAATACTAAAGTCGGCAATTCATCAATACCATATTCCTTTGCCTCTTCAGCATCGTCAATTTTAACGAAAGCAATGTTGTGTTCGTCGCAGTCATCATCAATATTTTCAAGTTCAGCTAATATTTTAGCACTCTTCTTTTGATCCTTATCATCTAAAAATGAAAATTACTCAATCAAATTACTTTTCAAGTGAAATTTAAAGAAAACCTCATTCATATTATTTCTTCATTTTTTAAAGTTTGAATTTTTTAATATTTTAAAAAAGTAATATTTAATAAATCAAGATAGATAATATAAAGAAGAATAATTTTTAAATAATTAGATGGTACCGACAGAATAAAACAGCGACGTGCGGCATTTTTTCGATGACCATATCCAACATTTCATCGGTGATATCTTCAATATGATCGCTTTTTGATTGACTCTCTAACCATTTCAGTACTTTTTCTTCATCTTCAAGATTGCCTTCGTAAAGAGTTGGAATACCTTTTTCAAAGTATATTAAGTTTGGCATCTTTTCAATACCATACTCTTTAGCTTCTTCAGCATTATCCATTTTAACAAAAATTATTCCTAATGAATCACATTCGTCATCGATATTTTCAAGCTCATTTAGTACTCGTTGTGATTTGCGATCATTATTGTCATCTGAAGATTTTTTAAAAATTTATTATTTTTTTTAGTTTTAATAATAATATTAAAGAAAAATTTAAACTTACAGAATAATACAGCAAGCATTTTTCCTTCTTTAACCATTCTATCAAGCATTTCATCGTTAACATCTTCAATCTCATCCTTTTCCAATTGAGATAAAAGCCATTCTAACATTTCATCCTCATTTTGAAGATCTCCTATATTTATAAAAACAAAGTATGATTTAATTTCATCATTCTTTTCTCTTTAAGAAAAAATGGAAATTAAAACAATAGAAAGAAAATATTATGCGACTTACCGTCATAGATATTTGGAATTTGTTTTTCAAAGTACACGATTGCTGGAATGGAATCAATGCCGAAATCTTTGGCAGCTTTAATGTCGTCAATTTTAACAAATTGAATTCCATGTTTATCACAGTCGTCATCTATTTTTTCCAGTTCTGTGAGCACCTGCATCGAATCCTCATCTCCATGATCGTCTGTAATTAAAGACAATAAGAAGAACTGAAATTAAGATTTCTCTTATTTTCACCGTAAATGATGAAATGAAATAAAAGTAGTAAATGAAGATGAATATACGCAAAAGATCATTATTAAAATTTAGTTGATATAAAAAAGTGAAAATTGATGTTTTTCATGAGAAACGTGAATAAAAAAACCTTGAATACGAACAGAAGAGAACAACCAGATTGTCGATGTTGCCGATCAATGTATGGAGCGTCTTTGATGTTACATCTTCAATAACGTCCTCCTCATCACCTGTACTTTTATTTGCTATAAGCCATTCAAGTACATCTTCTTCTCTTTGTAATTCGTCTGAAATAGTAAAAAAATCAGTAGATACAGACCGCGTGTGATCGGACAATATTTATTTTTTTAAATTTAATGTTTTTATTTATTAAATAAAAATTGCTAAAATAACTTACGCTCATAGACAATGGGAATTTGATGCCTATAGTACACCAGAACAGGAAGCGGTCCGAGATTGTACTCCTCGGCGAGTCGTTCGTCTGCAATCTTGACGAATCCGATGCCAAGTTGATCGGCCTCGTCGTCGATGTTCTCCAGCTCCTGGAGAGCTCTAGCGCACTTTTTACACTCCGGTTTGTCTGTCCCATTTCAAATCAGATATTCAAACGTTATTTTACTTATGCAATATTTTTATTCCTTACGTGTATCATCTCAATGAAAGAATCAGCGATCGAGATTTCATTTTTAATTTGATTTATTGCTTTTTTATTTTATATTTACATATTTAAAGTTCTAATTTTTAAGTTTTTTTATATAAAAATTATAAAACATATATTATTAATCTATGATATAAGTTTTTTTATTAGTAATAACATAAATCTGAAATTTTATTACAAATAACCATTATTTTTAATTTATGTATATCTATAATTTTTAAAAAGAATTCAACGTTGAAATAAAATTAATTTTCGTAGTGATCTATTTTTAAATAATGTTTGATAATAATTAAAAGTTACTAACATAATTTATTGATGCCAATAATAATCACATTTAAAAATTAATTATATAATTCAATCTAATATGATCTAACAAATTGCATTTCAAATTAATCATCGCTGATTCTAAATATGACATGTGATATGAAAAACATAAAAAATATGTTGATACAAAAAAAAATTAATGAAAATTCCATCTACTGAAAGCAGTTGTGGTCAGATATTACGTAATACTTATAGTTACAACTAAATATCTATCAATTTTAAATCTAAGAACAAAAATATGTGTGTAAGAAAAATATAAAGAATATTATTGCATTAGTTTTTATAATTTACACCAGTGTTATCCATTAGTAGCTAGAAAAAATATATATAAGCTTAAATAATAAAAAGAAAATTCTATACAATGATGAAAGTAATAGAAGTAAAAAGAAACGGAAAGAAAGTCAAAATTTTCTTCAGAAAAAAAATTAGATTTTTATACAATATAAAATGTTTATATAAAAGAAAAATTCTTTTTAGTTTTTGTGAGAAAGTTATTATGAAAATATAAAAGAAAATAATGAGGTCTTCAGTGGCTCACTCGGTAAAGCGATGGATTCGTAATCTCGGGGTCCCGAGTTCTAATCCCGCTCTCTGCAACCGAGTGATACAAGCACCACTGTAACATGTGCTTTGTTCACAAATACACTGATGATCTCCGTCGCTAATTAGCATCGCTATGATAGCATGAATACAGCGACGTCAAATAAAATATATTAAAAAAATTGAAAAGTTCTGTTATTGTTGTTTTTTGCTTTCTATTTCTTTTTACTTTTGAAAAGCATGGACGGATAAGTAATAGATCAGCTTATAGCTGACATTTGCTACACTAAATATATTGTAAGCTGCTTGAATATGGTATAACCGATTTAAATTTACAAAAAATCATAAAAAATTTAAATTTATAAAACTAATTTCATAAGCATAATTCTGAGATAAAAAATTTTCAGTATATTATTTATTATATAATAATCGTTGATACATTGAACACAGATCATATTGTATTTAAGCATCTTACAAAATGCCATATTACGAAGACTAATAGAGCATTGGATTATAAGAAATCGGTATTAAGCGATTTTTTAATTTTACATTTTGTTTAACAACGCAACATAATTATTAAGCAGTAATAACATGTAAAAGCATTGTATAATGTAAAGACGTTCTATATATATGGATATAATATGTGGAGTAAAAAAACAACGAATTCATCTCCAAAGTTCTTAGAAACTTTGAGTAATAATCAAACTAAATTTTTTTTCATGTAATATGTAAACAATGTACTTATAATGTATTTTTTTATGTGTGTATTGTAAACAGCTGTTCTACGAAAAAAAATATAACAGAAGTGCACTTAACAATTGTTATATGTTATATACTTACTAAAGTCGGCGCCAGCACATCTTTCTCCTTCCGGACCTACATACATCCCGCATTGGCGCACACAAAAAAACAGTTCACATGTGTGTATTATTTACAAGTACATTTGTGTTTCTTTCAATTTTTTTTTTCTTTTTGTTTTTTTTCTCTGACACTATTTACAAGATTTTTATTTTTCTCCGCAAGTCTTTTTATTTTTCACTGTGTTTATTTTTTGTAACCGACAAATTAAAATGAAAATAATTTTGTTATTTTAAAAATATTAAATTTCATTGACAAAAAATGATATAAACTAAATAAAGTAATTTTATTTTCCTTTTAATTTTCGGTATCCAGCTTCATCACAACATTGACAAATAGAAGAGATGTATTTACAAGAAAAGAAATATGTACAAAAGAAATATGTAAAATAGGTTAAAGAAGGTAGAAGAAAATTAGGATTGTAAAAATAGTAAACATGAAATTGCACAATCAACTTAAATTTTCAAAAGCAGAATTACCTTTCTTTAAGACCCTAAAGATTACCTTCTTTTTTTCTTTTATTAAAGTATTTACACTGTAAAAATTCTGTCCCTCTATGGATTGAAGTATTTAACAAACGAAAAGTTACTTATTATTTAGACATCCTAAAATAATTAATATAAAAAAAAATTAAAAATAATATTGTATAAAATTTTAACGAACTAAATATAAGTAAGTTTGCGTTTGTTTGTATATTTTTAAGGCATTGTTTATTTTACATAGCATAAGTGTAATTTGAAGCTTCTTTGTAAATGTTAAACAAACATAGACATTTACAAACATTAGAAGTGTAAGTGTGCCATTCTGTATAATTGCAAAGAAAATTATTCTTGTGAGACACGAAAAAAAAGATTTTTTTTTTGGAACAAAAAAAAATCTTTTGAAGATATATATACAATAGCTTATAAGATAAGTAGTATAAGAAGATAAGAGACAGGATAGTAAATAATGGTGAGTATTGAAATTATAATATAATTCCATTAAATTTTAAAGAATTTTTTCTTATCTTATTTTTTGTTGTTGTCTCTTTTTTAAACTTACAGAACAGAACGGCAACAAAGTCTGTGTCTTCGACGATCTTTTCGAGGATCTTAGCATTGACTTCTTCGATTCTGTCGGGTAAATCCATTGCTTCTAAACTCGTCAAAAATTCCAGTACAGCTTCTTCATCCATTAAGTCACCTATTCAATTTAATTATCAAGAAAAAAAATTAATTAAAAAAAAATTTATTCCAAAATAATTTTGCAGTTAGTAATTATATTGCTGAGCTGTCAGGAAAAATTTAATTCATTAAAAATTGGATCACTTCTACAAAATGCAAAGAACAAATTGAAATTTAATATTACCTTAAGTATCAAATACTAATTTAACCATTTTATTGTTTATGAAAAAGTAATTCTTGATATGATTGTAAAATTATTTTTGAAATATTAACTACATTCTAAAACTCATTTGTATTACATACGTTGTGTAGTTTCAAATTCTATTTACATCAAAAAAATATTTTATTGCTGTTATGAATGTTTCATTGTGACAATTATAAAATTGAAACTGTATTGTGGATATAACGTCAATTTTTATTATTATAATCTGTGTACGTATGATGACAATATACTGTGTGTTTATGACAATATTAGAATATAGATTTTAAACCAATTTTCAGTCAACTATTAGATATGCCATTATCTGTGTATATTACAGATACATAAATGTTCCTTTAGCACATAAATTATTCAGTAATTTTATATTAGATATTTTGTGCGATGAAGAAAAAAAAAGCTGAAGGTTTAATGCACATCGACAAATTATAATAATGAAAAATCACGTGACATTTAGGGTTTTTTTTATTTGTTAAAAGCATTCGATTTCTTGCAAATTGCTCGAATAACGCCAAGGCCAATAAGCCGAAGTAAAGCGCAAGAGCGCAATTTGAAAATTTTTCGGCAGGCCTCCAAATAAATATTCTGGCTTAATGCCGATGCAGCCGGATGCAAGCTATATAACAAACGGCATAATATAGCGTTCAAAACATTTAATATACCCACGGCCCTTTATTACTCTTTTATCTTCTCTTTTTCATCTACTTCTTCATATATACATATGTATAGTATTTTATGCTTTGCTAACTTCAAACTCTTTCTTTAACGAGCGAAAAAGTACCGATGTTAATTATCATGAAGAACTATGGAAACGATATAAACTTCAACTCTTTCTATTTTCGATAATTCTCAAATTTCAGTTATTTTCTACGAAAATTTTGGCTGTTGCGTCAGAATACTTTTGTAAGCTGGCCTCTTCGAGCGAAACAATATTTTTCAACCATTCATTTGTTATAATGTAATATAAAAAATTTTCTTTTCAATTTCCGAAAAAAAAAAAAAAATTTTCTTTAATTTTCGAAATAAAAAAAAAATTTTTTTATATTTAAAAATTATTCTCTACTTACCCTCGTAAATAATTGGTTCTTTTTCACGGAAGTAGGTGAGAGCAGGGAAATTCTTGATGCCATATTGTTTGGCCAGTCGTTTATCGTTAATTTTGACAAAGTCCACCCCAAATGTATCTGTATCATCATCAATTTTTTCCAGCTCAGCCAATACTTTATCGCAGGTCGTACAGCTTCTAGCATCTACAAAAGAAAAAAACATCCAATTTTTTTATACTTTTTTTTTATCTTTTATATACTTTTGTTGTTATTATTATTTAAAGTGTGAATTAGTTTATAAATTTGAATAAATTAGTTTGCTTCTGCAATATAATTAGTAAATTCAGAAATGATTTCTAATTAAAAAATTTCATAATTTAATCAAGTATTAATTTGCATAAATTTGATTAAAATGTAACAGTATTTAAAAAAAAAAATTTTTTTAAATAAAAATGTTTAATAATTTAAAAGACGATAATATCAAAGGATAAAATTAATATATTTAGGAAATAAACATTTATTGAAAAAAAAGGAAGCGCGCTTCGTTTGGTTCGCGTGGCCGTGACACGTGCGTTGTCCTAAGCGCCGCCACGTGCATATAACTTTTTCCTTTTCTCTCTCTATCTTTCTCTTCTTTCTCTTTATTTCTCTCTTATATACATCTTTCTTTCTCTTTTGCTTTTTTGGCTATCGAGAGCCAAATATATCGAGCGGCGAAAATCTTGGGGTGCTCACAAATATAGTCTTTAAAACGCGCTTCTCTCGTCCTCGCGTTTAGCTCTCGTTCCCTCTTCTTTCGCCCATTCGGCTTAACGTTCACACACACGGACGCACTCACACATGCTCGTTAAACTTACGTAAGAAAAGATGCTCTTCGTACATAAAATACAACGACTAGAAAAATAGATAAATAGAATACACGTACACGCAAATACACCTACACATGTTTCCTTTACAGAATGACTTTTTATTTAGCTATCGTTCTGTGTGTGTAAATGTATGTATGTGTGCGTGTGTATTTGCAAAAAAATATTACACTTGTTCTGTTGTACTTGCAAGCTTCTTTTATATAGAATATGCTGCTTTTATATAGACGATTGTAAAATTTAATTTCTTCATCTATAATTTCTATTGTTTTAAGTGTTATTTTCAATCTAATGTTATAACATACGTTTAACTAATTGTTATTTCCTTGTTGGACTTGATCAATCTAAATATCGTTTGTTAACCAATATTCTTTTTTTACTTAATTCATACAAAACTTTATAAAAAAGAAGATATTTATACTAATAGATTTTTATAAAAGGTATATTTTAAATATTGTTTTACATTTTTATATATTATTGTCGAATTTAGAAATTATATTAATTTAATTTTTTTAAATCTTAATATGTCGAAATAACGAAACTTAAGCTAACCCTTCCGAAGTAAATCAGTATGAGTTATGCGTGTCATTTGAACAATCTTGGCCCCCGCCTACACATAACAAGGAAGTTTATCTTTACCATGAGCTTTTCAAAAAAGATCGATTGTTCATTGCGAAAAATGATATTCAATGCAATTTTAACATATTTTGGCTTTATGCAGATACAAAACAATTATTTTAACATTATTCATAAATTTTTGTTCTTTCACATTTAGTTTTAGCTGTACTTTTTGATCTGTGTGGACATGCAGCTTAATTATTTTTAACTTTACATTTATTTTGTGGATGATTAAGTTTCAATTGTTTTAAATTTGGCATACTTTATTGAATAAATTTTATTTCATCAGTGTGTATAAGAAAAATTTTATAACTTCGGAAAAACTGTATTTTTTATGAATAATAAAATTATTAATAGACCTGACGTATTTATCATAATGAGAAAAAACAATGTGTATTTTTAAATTTATCGTGACGATTTATAATAAGAAAACAGCACAATTAGTTCAATTTAATGTTTGCTTTAACATAATATTTCATAATTTTCGCGAAAACATTTTTTTTAGCAAATCAAACTTTATCATGATATTTAATCAAGATAAATATCGTCTTTTCAAGCCTTTGTCATCCTCTTATTTTTACTCGATGGATTAAAGTTATATCTATTTTTAAAATTATGAAAAATGGCCTACTTGCAAAAATATCGAATATATTTATTTTTAAATTCAAATAATACAAAAATTCTTGGAAAAAAAGAAGAAAAGAAGAAAAACTCAAATAATGAATTTTGAGAACTTTATATAATGAAAAATATTTTTAATAATGATATGAAAAAATGTCAAATTATTTAACTGCGCCATGAAAAGTGAAAAACTTTGAAAAAGAAGAAAAATATTTTCATCTAAGAGCACATTGTTTGATAGATCACCACTTGTATTAACCGTATTACTCTACTGTATACGCTTTGTAATTAATGAGTCATTGAAATTCTTGGCCAACTGTAAGGTAATATCGTAACAATTTGCTTTTAATAAAAAAACTGAAAAAAAATTCTTTCTCATATCATAACGTTATGCATTCATGCAAATAATAATCATCAATTCAATCTATACTTATTCCGCTGACTAATGCTTTTCTGCTTATTTAATCATTATATTTGTGCAAATTTATTTCTAGATATTTTAATTTAAACCTGAATGATCTGTATGCAAAATACCCAAGATTAGTTGATGTTTGCAATCGTCAAAATTTAACAGGTTGCATTTGACTTTTGTTGTCAATCATTCAAGTTCTCGCTCATTCAAAGAATTTTCTTAATTTTATGATAATTTTGACCTTTAAATGTTAAATATAAAAAAAATATTATTTTAAGTAATAATTATTATCTAAAAACAAAACATATGACAGTGCAGTTAGAAAAATAAAAATACATTGTGTAATTAAGTACAAAGCCATTAAAACAATAGAATTCGTAATTTGTTTTTTCAAAAAATAATAAATATTTTTCCAAGAAAAATATTTGTTGAAAAAAAACTTCCTTGTCTTAAAAATAAATTACTAATATTAAAAAAAAACATTTTATATATAAAAAGTATTTAGATTAAATTGTTATAAAAAAAAGAAGAAGTCAAAAAATCAAAAAATGAAAAAGAAGAAAGTCGTAATTTTTCTTATTTTTTTTGTCAAGGAAACGCTTAGCAAGATCTGAACAGTAGACGCCTACGCTTTGGCCCAAATTGTGTGTGCGATATTACGTTAACACATTATAGAAGTAACTGTTGCCATTACCAATACCACTACTAGTGTCGCTACTGCTGCTGCTACTGTTAGTGGTGACCGTGGCGCGAGCAAAAAGCGAGGGCGTCAAATGAGAATAAGTAACAGAAGAGCAAATGATGTGAAGATCAACCCCTCAAAAAGAAGAGACGCATTAGGTGTGCGGCTTTTATTTTTGCTCTCAGCTTCTTATTCGAGGCTTTAATTTACACGCTATATTGTTTGATTTTATTTATTATTTCTTGAATTATTTCCTGATCTTTTGTTTTTTAACGACTGACTTTTTGCGTTAGAAACTTTATACATTGTAAAGTAATCGCGGTAAAAGTTTAAACATTTCATTTTTTCAATTAGAATATAATTGATAGCCATAATTAATGAAAAATTTATACCGATTTATCATATTTGAATTTAAAAAAATGTTTCATAAATGTTCTACGAGAAATAGAATTATTTTTTCATTTTAAAATAATTTTAACAGCAATGTAACTTATTGGTTTCATGTACAATAAATTATAAGAATAAATTTATTTTTATTTAGTTACTAGACTATTCAACTTTATTATATTTTACCGAAATCCATATTCAATACTTTTTATTATTTCTTCTTTTTATTTTTAAGTAAATTATTAACGATACAACAGTGAAAAATGATATTGGAAAATAATACCAGATGAGTATTTTGTTGTAATTATAAAAAAAATTGAAGCTAATAAAAATATTGTCAATTAAAAAATCCACTGATCCTATAATAATTTAAAGATCATGTTAAAATTACCAATATTAAAAATAAATGATATAATTTTGACAATCATATAAAATATTTCTAACTATTAATAAAGGTAAATAATTTAAAATTAACAGATGCCCTTTAGCATCCATACATTACAGATGTTTTATAGATATGTGATTGACAAGAAGAATCAGTTAAGCACATCATACAGTAACCTCGATGCAAACGAGCCAACGTGTTAAGAAAGAAAACGGTTTCTTTCGATCGAATTTCTTAAGCAAGAAAAATGAGTCGCAAAGATGATATCGGTAGCGTTACAAAGAAAAAAAAAATAAGAAAAGAGAAAAAATAAAATACAACGATGAATGTTAAAGCTGATGCTGGAAATAGGAACGACAGAAGAGCTCGTAAACCCTGGGAGGACTTTAGAAAATTTCTTAAATTTTAAAGCTTTTGTATTTCGTAAGTTCTTTGGGTTAACGTTGACGTTTTTCATGTTTATTACTCGAAATTGTCTTTTAATTTATTGGAGTTATTCGAATATTTTTGATTACACGCAAATCTAAAACGTATAAATTTGTTGAAGTTTTATTTATATCAACTTTTTAAAAATAGTTAAATATGTTGATAACTTTTTTCAAATAATACAATAATTGTTATAAAATTATTAAATTATCATTTCCTGATAAATTTTAAATAATTTCTTTCATTTTGATTTTCTAATTATTCTTTTCTAACTTTATTCTTATCTTCTTTAGTCTTTAAGATCATTTGATATAATATTACGTCAACAATATCTTATATGTGAGTAAAAAAAAATATTATTTATCAATCTTCAACGAATTTTGAACTTAGTTTGAATCGATAGTTAGCTTAGGTGATCAATAATCGTAACATTTAATAACAGTAAACGTGCTCTCAATTAGATTCGTTAAATTAAAAAAAAATTTTATTGGAATCCTAAAATTAATGTCGATTTATTTATTAATATAAACTTTAATTTATATTCATAAATTTATAATAAAATTAACAATATTATATTTTTATATTTAAATTACAGATCTGATAAAAATAATAATTATTTATAATACCTAATCAATTTTACTCGTAATTATACATTTTCCTCTATCAAAAAGTTTTTTTTTTAAGAAATCATTATTATATTAGAAAACAATAAAAAAAATAGTATGCATAAAATGTTTGTCTTTATTTTACATCAGATATTTTGTTAATTAATTTAACTAATTTCTGATATTAATATTAACTCATCTTTTACATTGAAATTCATCTTTCAAAACATAAGTTTTGAAAGATTTCATTAATATCAAATATGCGCCCGCAAAATATTTTAACTATTACTCGTGTACCTAAATGCATTTTAGAAGGATATTTTGCCAATTATTACGCATTTCCATTAACTTAAAAATTTCTAATTTAAAATTTCAAAGAATCAAATTCATCACAATATTTCTTTAACAGTTAATTAAAAAAAGAAAAGTAAAAATTTAAAATGAATTTTCAAATAAAATTTGATATATTAGTTAATGTTCGAATGATTTTTCCTCGTTTAAAAAAAAATAATTTTCTAACGGACACGTGTAAAAAATAAAAAGAGAAGAAAAAAAGATTTTAAAAAAACTCTGTGAGCGTTAACGGAACATTGGATAAAACGTGACTAGGTCAGAGCCAAACAGAGTAGTAGCCGACCCAAATCCCCTTGAGTCTTTTCTTCGTAAAACACATTTTAAACTTGCTAATTGCCATTAAATATTTCGTTACCTTTCAACGCCGCTACGATTAAAGGTCCAAGGGATTAATGAATTATCATCGCTTAAAACGTTTTACATTTTTATTTTTTAATTTAAAAAAAATTTTTCAATTTTCTAATGCTTTCTTGAATTTATTTTATTGGAATAAGCGTTACATTTAGTGAAAAAGTATCATTTGAAAAATAAACTTTGGTTAATAATAGTACCAATAAAAAAAGAAGAATAAATTATCTTTATAAATGAGTTTGAGCGTGGATTATAAGAAAGAAAAGTCTCAAATTTAGTCTTGTAAAAATAGATCGAATGAGAAGAAACCATCGCGAAATAACACAAACATCAATAAAAATTCTTCGCAACTATCGTCACAGGGAAAAAAGAAAAGTTTCTGAAAATATACTTTTTAATTTACTGACCAAATGTAAAATATTATTTTTTTTTAAGCAGTATTAAATTTATTACGATATCAATTAGATAAAAGCTCAGAGCTATTTAAAGGCCTTTTAGTTGAAGAAAAAGAATAATAAATCTTAGATATGATCTACAATTCTACGTCGAACGCATCACTGTCGATCCGAATGACGTAAACACGAATGAGTGTAGTAAAGAGAAAAAAAAATGAAAATTTCAATCTACATTAGACTTAAAAGTTAAAAAAATAAATATCATATATCGTTTCAACGTCAATACATAAAACAATCAACAATATGAAAAAAAGCTTTTTGGTATAAAACGACGTATAGAAAAAAAAAAGTAAAAAAAGACAGTTTTGGTTGGAGCGAAATTTTTCAGACTTTAAAATCGTTGGTGTGTAAGTGCGTGAATGTGTGTATGTGTGTATAAAAGAGTATAACGTATGCGAGGTGGCGATACCCGGGCCAAAATAACTTCTACGGCTTTCTAAATGCGGCGCCCGACTAAAAAGCCGTGTGGTTTCGGTTGTACACGTCGACACACGAGAGAAAACCTAACGTCGGTTTTGAATATAAAAGTGTTGTACGGGTATACTATATATATATGTATATATTAAGAGACTTTAAAATCATACTCTTACGTATGAGATGATTTTCTTGTCTTTTTTTCATACGTGTTTTTAGTACCGTTACAAGTAAACATTCTATTCGTCATTTGGAAATTTGATGTTTAAAATTGTTTTCTATGTAATTATATAGGTATTGAATTGATTATTGAAAAAATTTTTAGTTTAAACCTGTTGATTTTTTTTTTTAATAAAAAAAATTTATTATTAGTCATGTTTATGTAACATTAAATTAATGATATATGTATTTGAATATAGATAATGTTATGATAAAATCATAATTTAAATTTTCTGTTTTGTAGAGAATATTTAATGTATAATTTTTACTAAAAATAAAAAATTATTGTTTTATATAGATAATAAATAATAAAAAAAATAGCTTAATCTATTTGTTACGTATCCAGTTAATAAATCCATAAATTAATGTTATTAAATTAGTTCTCTAATAATTATATTTTAAAAAGCATTTAAATATTGTCATTATAATTAAGAACTTGTTTTTCATAAAAAAAAATTTTAAAATTACATGAAAAAAATTTTTTTATCAAATTTACAATGAAATTCCGCAAAAATTATGCAACAATAATCAAGGAACGTCTTTTTCTTAATTATTGTAATGACACTTCGTAAATTTTACCGATCATTACTGTGAAATTTACTGCATTATTGTTAAATGAAGAAAAGGAGTACTGCGCATGCGCATTATGAAATTCGACAATGAAAAATTGAACCATTTGGCCTTGTTTGTGATAAACCCCTTAGAAATATTACAGAACTGTGCTGTAAAAATTCTAACTATTTTTATGAAAATTTACTAGACTATAAAAATTAGATAGTGCCGTAAAAATTATTGGACGCCTCTGATATTTTGTACATGTATTTAATAATATTTAAAGACACGTGTCTATAAAAAATAACCTAAAAATATACGATATTTTACGATTATAGTAAGTGTCACCTTTATTTTTATGGGGAATTCTTTTCATTTATTAAGTCGCTACATCAATTTGTACATGTATTTAATAATATTTAAAGACACGTGTCTATAAAAAAAAACCTAAAATTATACGATATTTTACGATTATAGTAAAGATCACCGTAATTTTTATATAGGAATTCTTTTCATTTATTAAGTCGCTACATCAAAAGTAACAATGAATATAAAATATATAGCAGTATAAAAAATAAGAATGAAAATAATGATCGGATTCCCAATCAAGTAATCTGTTTATTTATTTACGCTTGGCAAAATAATCAAATTATTAAAAATAGCAATAAAAAGTAACTAAAACAACATTAATTTTGAGACTTCAATATTTTTTTATACATAAAGTGATATAGTTTTATATCATAAAAGAATTTCAATTACGTCGTGGTACTTATTCAACATATTATATTTATAAAAATAAAAAAAAATATATTGCCTAAGTATTCATATCATATAATTAAGTAATCTATTTTTTTAATCAATATTATTTACATTAAAAGATTTCAGTGTATCTAAAGATATATTTCCTATAAATAAATTATTTTCTTTAATCACCAATATTTCAATGAATTTAAGACCTAATTAAAAGATACTAAATAAGAAAATGTTATTATTTTTAATATATAAGCTAATACTATTAATTACCTGATATCATAAATCATTTTATATTAAACTTAATCATTTTTTACTGCTCTGTAATTAATAACATATTAAAATTAATCATACTTGCAAAATGGAATTTTCTGGTGCAGTAGTTTTTTTATCTTTTACATTATTTGGTAATTTTAAAAATTTATAAAAATAGTTTCAATGATTTTTTACTTTAAGTTTAAAATATTAATTTTCCTGGTAGAAATGTAAAGATAAAAAATGGTGTATATAACAATTTATGGCAATTAGTAATAGTAATGTCAAAAAAATGGTCATAAAATTTTAAAAAAATCGTTTTAATTTCTACTGATCATAAAATGGTAATTTCTACTAGGGTTGATTTGTGATTATAAAAATAAATAACGTTATATTATGATATGATTTGAAGATATTTTATAATAAAAATATTATGCATAAATTTGATAAATATTATACATATTATTGAAAACAAAAAAATATTTATAATATTTATAAAATAATGTTATAAATGAATAGACTTTAAAAACATTAAAATTAAAAAATTTTAATCAATTACACTTAAATATAGTTGTTCTAAATATTTAAAAAAATTATCATTATAATGAAAATAACAGCAATATTAAATAATTTGTTTGTCAAAAACTAATTATTTTTTCTCAATTATTTTAAATATTGTTTTAATAAAAATTACAACTTTATTACTGTTATTCTTTTGAACATAAACAGAAAAAATCAATTTAAAAAATAGTATTGTGAATCAATATATTATATTTAGTTTCCTGTAATTTTAAAAACTGTTTGAAGATGAGTTTTAGTGATTATTAAATGAATGAAAAATCGTATAATTTACTAAATCTATACAAATCATTGAAGTCTATACGAGATACATTCACTACGTTAGTTCATATAATATCATCAGAAGTATTATTGAGTTCATTTAATATAAAAAAATAATCTTTGTTTATTCGTGTTTTTTAAGCTTATAATTTTATGATTAGAAATTTAAAACATCATTAAAAATTTGAATGAAAAATCGATAGAACCAAAGAAGATAGTATACTTTGTATTACATTATCTATGAGTTTATTATTCTTAGGGTAACGTATATTTTTTCAACTTTTTTAGAAAACAGATGTCTCAGATCGCTAAACCACACTAATAAAAAAAGAGAAAAAAATACATAGAAGAAAAGATAATAAGAGAAGAAGAAGATAAAAAGTATCCTTATGAAAATTTGCAATAAGTGAAGATATATGAATTCGTCAGTGGCTCAATCGGAAGAGTGATAGATTCGTAATCTTGGGGTCGATACAAGCATTACTATACATTACATGTGCTTTGTTCATAAACACATTGACAATCTTCGTCGCTAATTAGCATCATAATGATAGCATAAATACAGCGACGTTAAATAAAATTAAAAAAAAATAATAAAGTGAAGATATAGGTATTAATAATTGTTTTCTGCAGCTTGAAATAGTCAAAATAGAAAGAATTCTGTCGTGACATATTGATTGTCATACAAGTGCGTTTGCACAAAAGAAACATTCGCATTGTTTAGTCTGTAGTATTAAAAATGGTTGAGGATACATAGAATTGAGTGGGGATGAAAAATGCCCTCGAATAATCATGAGTTGTTAGACATACAAGACGTATGAAGATAAATAAAAAGGACAAGAAGCTTTATAATAAATAATAATAATAGTGGGAGGAGAGGAAAAGGGTAAGAATATAACATAATAGAAGAATGTATTAAACAAGCAACAGATGCGACATGTCTTCAAAGAATTGCGCTAGCATGACAGTTGCGGAACATATTGATGTATTTCTTCTTTTGGTATATATCATCTTCATCATCATCACCATCTTCTCAAAGAGAGAAAGAAGATAAAAAAAAGAGCGGGAGGTATATCTTTGGCAAAGTTGATTTTCATCAGTATCAAAGAACTTTTTTTGGCTTTAATATCTTTATATACTAAACGTACAGCTGCACAGGTCTAGTAAGTGATGGATTTCTCTTCGTCGGGTTGCCCGGTACAAGCTAGTGGATCTTAAAACTTCTGCCAATGATCGGATGGCACATTATAGGGTAGACACACAAGCCACGGTCATTGATTGCGCTCAAGCTGGCTTCTGGCCTACGTACACGAATTTACAATTTCTTCTTCTTTTTTTTCCTCTTTATCTTCTTTTATATAGTAATGCAAATCGTACCGTATCAACCATTAGTTTCTAAATTCATCAAGTTTATTGTTCACGGATCTTGTTTATAATTTTTAAGCTTTGGATTTTAAGAATAAAATTATTATTAATGCGTTTCTTTATCTTTAGCGTTCATGAATTATTTAGCAACAAGTTGTTGCGTTCTTTAGATTAGTTCTTCTTTAACTATATCTATATAACCATTCATGCAAATTAATAAAAGAGAAGAAAAAAAAATTGATTGTCAATGTTTAATGAAGCTATTCAACAAGTCATTTTTCAACAAGATTTAGTATTATTGTAAATTTGGCAATAACAGAGCTTGTAGACAACAATGGTAAACAAATTATTTTCGTCCGTTAAGTAATTGATACAACGAATTTTTAACATTTTTTAAACTAAAATTTTAAGAAATATTTTCATTTCTAAACAATAGCTTCAATAGGCATTCATTATCCGAATAATTTGTTTATTTTATTTATTTTTATAGTATTGATTGACTAACTTAAATTTAAATAATTTATTTTATTTTATTTTGATGACATGAATGAATAAAAATAAATATGTGATTCTCATTAAAATCGTAATTAAAATGATATTAATTACATTAGTAAAAATAGTTTTTGAAACTGTAATAAAAAATTCAAATAATAACATAGTTTGAACGAGTCATGCTTTTTTAATATATTGATATTAGGCTTGAAATAGAAACTTCTAAAAGGTTTATCGAAAAGTAATTTAAAAGTAGGCATATAATTCACACAAAATCTGTTAACTCGTAAAAAATTACGTACCGTGAAAAAAAAATTTAAAGAACTATTTTCACATTATTTAATCGAAACTATTTCAAGCACAAAATTTCAATTCAATGGCAATACTCTATTCACGTTGGAATTTATTTATTGAAAAATAAAACCACTTAATTTCATAAAATTAGATCGTTTGCTTAGCTCGGCAATTAAATTTACAATTTATTTATTTGCCATTGAATTATTTGTTTTTTTTCTCTCTTTTTTTTTAGAGGATATCATCACAAATGATAAATGATCACATGTTGGTATTTTAGAAGATATCACTTATTTTTCGCATGAATTACGACACATAGTAAAGTTTCATTAACGAGCTTTTTACAAAAATAAACACAAGCCTATTACATTACATAGTGATGATACAACATTATTTTTTTTCCCCCCGAGCATTAAAATTTTATCGTTTTTATAAATTTGATTTGTTGAATATGTATTATTGTTTATTGAGACATAGTAGTATTTTCATGTTAATTCAAGGTGAAATGAAGAAAGGTGTTATAGAGATGGAAATTAGAGCTTCTAATGCTATGCAAGATGTGGATAGAATGAAATTCAACCTTGGTTACTGATCTCGTCTTTGCTATTCTTTCAACTCCCTCTGTTATAACATATTCACACTTGACAAGGCGCTGGAGTAAATAGATAAAAAGAGAAAGAAAAAAAAATCATCAGATTCACAAGTATTTTGTGTCTTATACGTATGTGTATATAATTATATATATGAAAGAGTATGTGAGTGTGTATGTGTGCGTGCATGTGTACGTGTGTACGTGTGTGTGTGTGTGTGTGTGTGTGTGCGTAATGTGCGGGCGAGCGCAGAAGCGCGAAATAAACGAGTGGCGAAGAAAAACGAATCAGGACTCTTTCGGTACGAGAGGGGCCTATTTTTAGTGGGCGACGACGACAAAGACTTGCACACGGGTCGGCTTCGGAATACACTCACACAGACAGTAAAAAGCACGTCGAACCAACAGCGATTTTCATTTCGGCCATCACATAAGCGTAACGTACTTATACAGACAAGTAGAAAAAGGTCGCGATAGTTCAGACATACTAGACAGAGAAAGAGTAAAGAGAGAATAGAAAAAGAAAAGAATAAAAAAAAAGAAGAATAAAGCGCGAAAAGGGTTCTGAAGTGAGTACGACGATCAAAGATCTGCAACTTGAGAACCGAGGCCGTTTGCTTAAAAGTTTGTCAACTCCGATTTCACTTGTTGGATCGACGTTTCGACCAGTAGAACGAGAGCACTAATGTTACGTCCCCCCTATTTTTTTTCTTTAACCCTTTTAAAGCCTTTAATTTTTTTTTAAAACGTCGAGGGTTTAAAAAAAATGTTGATTTTATTTTGTGTTTGTAAATCGTTGCTGAAATGAAATCTTACACCAGTAGACGGCGACAAAATCCTTATCCTTAAGTAGTCTTTCGAGTTGTTTGCTCGTGACCTCTTCGATGACTGGATCCTCTTTAGATTTACCATGATGTCCACTAGCACGCTGTTCAGTTTTATGATCGTCTTTAATATTAGCACCGCTCGATTCTTTAGCAGTAGCACGAGCACCTGCTACAAGCTCTGGTAATCCGGTACCGAGCCACGTAACCAGGAGCAGCAGCAACAGGAAGGACCATTGTCGTCGCCGGCCAACTCCATAATGCTGCTGCCCCCTCGAAGCGTCGTTCGTCGTCGACATCGCCGCACTGACTAGCTTGCTTTAGAAGCAAGCTAGGAGCTTTTTCCTCTCTCGCACAGATCAAAAACGTAAGCTCTCGAGTAACACCAGTAACAGCAGCACCAGCAGCACCACCAGCAACAAAAACCCCGCGCAAGCTCTTCTTCTTCTTCTTATTATTATTATTCTTCTTCCTCTTCTTACTTACTTGCTTACACGCCGTCGAGGAGACTTGAGCTATTTTTGTTTTATGAAGAGAGCCACCAAACAGTTGGTGCGAGCGTATGTGCGATTCAACACCCAACGATAATCGTGAATCTTATACAAACTACAGACACACTAACACATTGCCAAAACGCTTTTCTCTCTCCCACCATTTATTTTAACCACTTCCGCACACATACACCCACGCCTGAGCCCTTTTAATTTCGATTTACCTGACTCATAACATTTGACATTTTTTTTTTCGTTTGCAGATGCAAAGAGTATTTTTCTATAAAAATTTTGGCGAAGACCACTATGATCGTGGGACATTGTAAGCTTGACAAAATTTAAATTTACCGTAATTTTGAAAATACTTCTCTGTAAATTTTGTGAGATCCCATCACAATTGGAATAAATAGGTAATTTAATAAATCAAATGAAAATGAAACATTTATATTTAACCAAAAATGAAACAACATCTTCTTCTGGATTACCATTGATATAAGACTGAGATATGAGAAATTTCAATTCATAAACATTCTTTTAAATGTGGGATCATGATAATTTTTTTAATTTTTAGTTCTTTCAAAGCAATAAAATTAAAATAATAGAAATTTTCAAAACTCTATGCTATTATTTGGATATTACAGAATCATCAATGTAATATATTCACAGTATTATCTTCACTGTTTATCTTCTTCGCATTATAACATCAGCCATCTAATTTATATCTGATCTTTTGTATTCACGCCTAATGTTGCATATATTCTTTAGTATGGAATTTCGTATGCTTGACTGTAAAATTTTTTGGTCATCTTTACGGATCTACTTCGAAATCATTGTATTTTATACGTAGCTTTTTCTGCAATTTATTTTTTAAAAAAATAATCTTTTATATTATTCACTCACTTTTAACTATTAAATTTTCATATTGATTTTATAAAATCTGATAAATATTAATTAATACAATATATATATTTATGAAATCTATCTAAATACATATTTTTATTGTAATTTAAAATGAGTTTTTAAAATACAGTTTGGATTGGATTTGACAAATGTGATTGGAAGTATATAGTTTTATTGTTAAAATATTTAATATAGTACTTTTATATGAATTCACTTGACTATAAATATAAACTTTACACAAGAAATTTGATTTTGATTGATTCGTATTAAAAATGTCAAGCAAACGATTTGTATCAACAATGTTAGATCAACGATTTGATTAAATTATAGATAAAACATCTAAAATATATAAAGTTTTCAATATGATTGTATCGTACACTTAGTAATTTTTGTCAATTACACGGTATTTTTAAGATTTACATTTTTTATTATTATTTGATTTCTTTAATAAATTATTTATTATCTTAATTCTACAACTTCTATATCAGTTTTACAGTTACAATTTAATGGAGTTTTATTTTGTAAATTAAGAAATCTATTAATTATAATGTAATTCATAATATTAAGCATTTCAATTTAAATTTAGTGCTTTACACAAGTAAAAAAAATTTATATAATGAAATTTAAAATTTATCAGATTTTTATAAACAAAATAATTTTATCTAAAAATATATATAATTAATTGCGCTTAAGAATGTTGATTTAAAAAATGCATAACAAGGCAAATCAAGCAAAAATTAAAAAGTTGTAAATTCTAATTAATCTTTAAATACTTAAACGTTGTCATCAACAACAATGCTTAAAATTCCATGCATGAAAAAGTATAAATAATTGCTGTTTTATCAGTATGTTTTTTTAAAGGTTTATTATTCATCTAAATTTAAGTTTGGTTGAATATTGAATAAGCGATAATTGTAACTGAAATTCCAATACTATTAAAATAAAAAAAAGAACCTGTTACAACAAATATTATTTTATCTCTTGAATATACTTTTTGTGAAAATTAAAAATTTTTTTAAATTTTATATTCATTAGATATGACACTAACGTAACAAACATATTTCAAATGCATTTTTACTTCCAACTCAAATCATCAAAAAGAATATGGAAATTAACAGCGCCTTGTTGTTTGATTATTGAAAAAAACTGATAATATATTTTAAGAAGACGTGAATGATTTATTTACGAACCAATAGAAACAAATTCCTATAATGTATACATAGGAAAGTCTCATCAATGTTTAAATTGTAAAGTATTATTTCCATAATCCATTAAAGGGAATATTTTATTAGTAAACATATCACAACAGTTAAATCTTACAGGAATAAAGTCTACTTTTTTTTAAATTGAATTGGAAAGATGATATAAAAATTATGTAATGTAAAGATTAAAATCCAAAAAATTCTAAAATTCAATATTGGAAACTTTTAGAACCTCGTAAATTATGCTATGTATATTTTTACAAGTGCTTTTTGATATAATTAATTATTAATCTGATAAAATCTTTACTATTACAATTTTTTTAATGTAAATAATGATGTATGAGTGATGTACGATGACTGAATGATCGTATAAAAAATTACAAACATATTCATTGGGATTTCTAGAGATAAGAATAATATGTTTGTAATTTAAGTACTGTTAAATAAATATTGTCTTTTTTATCACTTTCCTTCTGATTTTTAAAACTTAGTACACCCAAAAAAGAAAAAAAATATAAATTCGACACGTTTAATTAATATACGTACGTTACATGTGCTTTTTTAAATGTATGTTTTAAAAATTTTTTTGGCTTTTTTATGTTAATTTAAAGCAAAAAATTTTTTGTTTCTAATTAGTTTTTTGAGTTAATAAATGTTCATTACATGGGAAAAATGACTTCTTCGTTTTAAACAATGCTTAATTCTAAATAGCTATGCTTGATTTTAAATTTTATTTAATGCATTGGTAGCGGTTTTTTATGGTATATAAATGTACTTTAATATTTTATAAGTATGTTATTAATTAAATATTCAATTTTCAAAAATTTGTTAAACATAACATAATTATTAAGGGCATGCATACGCTCTACTACACCGGCCGGTATAGCAGAGCGTAGGCCGAATTTCTAGAATCGAAGAATTAACTTTGTAAAAAAACTAATCATCAGAATGAATTTTCCTTTTACAGTTCACTTTATTGTGAGATAATAAAGGGCGGAAAATAGAAAAACTTCAGAAAAATAGTGAATTTTCCGAAAATAGAGATAATAGTATAGCAGAGCGTAGGCCGAATTTCTAGAATCGAAGAATTAACTTTGTAAAAAAACTAATCATCAGAATGAATTTTCCTTTTGTAGGTCACTCTATTTTGAGATAATAAAGGGCGGAAAATAGAGAAACCTCAGGAATTTCGAAAAAAAATTATTTTTCTCAAAATAATATGAAAATAATTAGAAAGTTTAATATTGTCAGATTGGCAACACCTGACTGACACGATGGCGTTTTTCTTATGCTGTGGCGCGAACTTCGAAATTTGAAATATATTGTATATTATCATTGAATATTGTTTTATTTTTTTTTTTTGGCATAAATAAAATGGTATATGTGTGAGGTATATAGTGAACAAAATAGAAAGAAAAAGACAATACAAACGTGTGCGTACGAGTATAAGACACGCACACACATGAAGTCTTTGCTATTCTGTTGCTTTTTTTTACAGTAAGGCCCTTCTTACAGTAAACAATAAAAGAAGGGCTTTCTTACATTGTTTACTCTACCTGACACGTATAAAACAGAAAGTAGAATATTTTACATTCTTTTTTTTCTAATGAAAAATCATATAAATTTCCTACATACAGAAATAATGTATTCTAAACATTTACAATGCATACAATAATAGCTAATTCATTTTCGAATATATCATCACTCACCTATACACAAGATGTTAGAAAAAGAAAAAGAAAGCAACAGAATAGCTGAAAACGCGACTTCATGTGTATGCGTGTCTTATACCCGTACGCACACGTTTGTATTCTTTTTTCCTTTCTATTTTATTCGCTATACCTCACACATATACAACAAAAATATTTTATTCACGCCAAAAAAAATAAAACATCATTGCTTTCATCACAGAAGAATAAAGAATGATTGAGTTATCATTTGCATAAAATGACAATATTCAATATATTTCTAATTTTGAAGTTCGCGTCACAGTGTAAGAAAAACGCCATCGCGTCAGAGTCAGGTGTTGCCAACCTGACAACATTACACTTTCTAGTATGATAATTATTTTCATATTATTTTGAGAAAAATAATTTTTTTTCCGAATTCCTGAGGTTTTTCTATTTTCCGCCCTTTATTATCTCAAAATAGAGTGACCTACAAAAGGAAAATTCATTCTGATGATTAGTTTTTTTACAAAGTTAATTCTTCGATTTTAGAAATCCGGCCTACGCTCTGCTATACTATTATCTCTATTTTCGAAAAATTCACTATTTTTCTGAGATTTTTCTATTTTCCGCCCTTTATTATCTCACAATAGAGTCAACTGTAAAAGGAAAATTCATTCTGATGATTAGTTTTTTTACAAAGTTAATTCTTCGATTCTAGAAATTCGGCCTACGCTCTGCTATATCGGCCGCTATAGTAGAGCGTATGCATGCCCTTAATAATGTAACTATCCCTGGTAGAAAATGAAACGCTTTTTCTACCATTTTATGGCCATTTCTTTAAAGTGAAGAGCAGAAAATGGGAATGTTTTATGGCCATTATTTGAACTAATATGAAACGTTTTTTTCAACCTTCATAGTGCTAAAAAATGCTAATAAAATGTTGAGTCTGATCCACTATTATTTGAATATAGATAGTTAACAGTAGAGTCTATCAAATTCTGCTCTAATTGATTACTATTAAGAATCATTTAAGGTTTTTTCTTGAAAGTTATCATTAATCATTAATAGAATCACTTTTGTTAATATATTCGCGCGTATATTTTGAGTTGTGATCGGATTGTTAGAGGTTATTTTTAAACGATTAATAAAATTTTCCATTTATTATTTTAAAAAACGATATTTTTATACTCGTTTCGTACTGCGTTTCATATTTTTATTTTAATAAAATTTAATATTATTTTTATTTTTATAAATTCCAATAAAAATAAACATTGACGAAGGAATGTGAATAAATACTAATCTATATTTTCTCGCCACGTGGCAAAAGTGAGGTTATGATTTTACCTATGATCTGAAAAATTAAGGACTCATTACTAAAAAGTTATATAACTAGTCAAAAAAAGTTGTCCACAGTTTACCTAATTTTTAGATAGCTGTTACTGATTTTTTCTCTCCGTTTACTTAAAATGCGTATTTTTTTGGCTAAATACAAAAATTTTTAACAACATTTTTATATTAGCATTTTTTGCCTATAAGATGCTAACCAATATACCAAAAAGTTTGAGCTCTGCAGATTCAGCAAAAAATTGCCATTTATTCGCCAATATTGACATGACAAAATATTACTATTGACAATGGTCATAAATTGTTGTTTACACCATTTTTAATGTTCAAATTTCTACCAGGGATTTTAAAATAATAAACCTCAAAGCTTAACAGAATTATTGATGAATTTTTTTATCTAAACGTTTGAAGATGATTAGAAAGAAAGTATTTCGTTTTTAAAAATGATGCTGTATACAATTTATATAAAATTTTTTATATACTCTGAGTACATAAATGCATTAGTTTGCCCAAAAAATAATGAAAAAGCTTTATTTTTTTTTTTAAATAACGCAATGAGTATGTGGATGCGATAAAAAAATTTTCCCCTCTCTGAAAAAACTTGAAAGAGCAGCAACCGATAATTGTACTACGAAGAAATTATATGTATTAGCCAGTCCACATCGTGACACCATGGCGAGCGAAACGCGCAGCTTAGATGTTGTCATCGTTGGGGGTGGCTTGGTACGTTACTCTCAAGTTTAATAAAATTTATTAATTTATTTAGATAGTGTATTCAAGTGATTTTATTATATTTGTTTTAAAAAGTTTTTTTTAATTTTAATGTTACTATAATCTCATAGAATAAAGAACTTTATGGAGCTTATTTTCAGGTAGGAGCTCTGGTCGCGTGTTTTCTTGCTAAGCGCGGGCATCGAGTACGTTTGTATGAATATCGTGAAGGTAATATATGGAATTGATTTATGCATAATGTTAATTTAAAAAAAAAAAAGTTAAAGAATAAATTATGAAAAAATAAAAAATAATTTTCAGAATTTTTTAAAAGTATTTTATATAAATAAATCATTCCGTAAAGCTCAGAATTTATTACAAACATTTTACACAAATATATTTAACTTTTTGTATCATTATAAACTAAAATTCAATCAACTATACACATTATTACTTTGAATAATTGCATTTAAGTCTCAAATCCATTTTTCTTCTTTTAAACATTAATATATTTTTGAATTATTTTTGCAAATTTTAAAATATTATAATTATATTTATGATGCGCCAAGTATTAAAAAAAATGATTTGTTGTACTAGTAAATATGTATGTTTAGAAACAAATTTAATTTTCAAAACCTTCATTTTTTGTAAAATATTATAATTATGTATTTATAGTAATAAAGCGTATGTCATTTGCGAAAAATATCTTATAAAAGACTATCTTTAACTGGTTGAATATATTTCTTTTCATATTAAAATAATTAAAGATTGTTTTCAGTTACTATAAATTTATATTTTTAAATACTCTTCAAAGTGAAAATATCGTTGCAACAAGTTGAACCTGTAAACTTTAATATTAACTCAATTTTAAAAAGAAATTAAAATACCTGAAAATGTTCTAAAATCATTTATATAAAAATAGATAAAATAGTACTTTTCGGAAGAAAAATAAAATGACCTAATATTAAAAAATGTATTTTTCTAGATATTCGGGTAGCTATTTCTCGTGGTGTAAGTATTGATCTAGCTTTATCTCTTCGCGGTAGAGAGGCACTTAGAGCAGTTGGTCTCGAAGATTCTGTTATAAATCATCATGGAATTGCGATGAAAGGACGAATGATACATTTGAAGGATGGATCATTGAAAGAAATAATTTATGATAGTGTTAACAAAAATGTAAGTCTCGATTAATAATTGCTTTAATTTTTATTTTCAATTAACTCTTTTAAAATTTTGATTTTATAATTGCAGTGTATTTATTCGGTTAATCGTACATATCTAAATAAAATTCTACTTTCGGGTGAGTAAATAAACTAACTTAGTAAATATTTCAAAGAATATTATCTTATCGAATTTAAGATTGCTTAATAAGTATAATTTAAAATCAATAAAATTAATAGTTTCCTCAGAAAATCAATAAACAATGAACTAATTTTAAAATTTCTACCAGAAAATTAATATCATTTGGTTAAACATATTATAACCACATTCTTGGAATGCACGTAATTTAATTTTTGAAAAATAATACTTATTCAATATGAATCTGTCTGCAGCCTTAAAATAAAGTATAGCAATACGTTTATTAAACGCTCTATATGTAATTCAAGTGCAATTCAATCTATATATTATGTATTACCATGAAAATGTAGACAGCTTGGATCTTGCATAAGTAAATTTTCTAAGCAATGGTTAAGCAGTCTACTGTTACTAGACAAGTCGCGTAAGATAAAAAAAAAAATAAAGAAAAAAAAAGAATATAGCGGGAAGCCGCAGAAATGCCTTAGGTATCGTATTTCCTATGTAAAGATTGTCGCATACGTATAGATCTCATAAGGTCTTTACACCGCAGTTAGAGCAAAAAGAAAAAAATAGAATTCATCTTTAGCTGTATCAATGTGATTTGTTTTTTTTTTCATATGTTGAATATTTATAGAGACTACGGAATATAAATTTTCAAAAAGAATTTGTTTATTTTTAAATTTATTAATTTAAATTTTTTAATGGTTATAACTTTATGAAAGTATTGGTTTTAAAATAAATTTTTCTTATCTAGTAAAGATTAAAAAATCAATATGATTCAGAATGTTTTTTTCTTTAGTGGAACTTTTATTAAAATATTTATGGCGATAAGAAGCTAAAATTATAAGTTTATTTAAAAATTTTATTTAAAAAAAGAAAAACTATTCTTGCTAATCATATTAAGTTTTTATATTTTATAAGTTGATAATTTTGTTAAGTAATTGCATCTTATGTTTAAGAAATTAAAATGAAATTTAATAAAATAAAATTAATTTTAGCTGCTGAAAAATATCCAAATGTAACCTTATTTTTCAACCATAAACTGATTGATGCTGATCTTGATGCGGGAACGCTCAAATTTTTGCAGTAAGTTACGTGCTTGTTTATTTAAATGAGAAATTAGAAAACTTAAATTTAAAAAAATCATATTAAAAATAAATGATGCAATATGATCTATTAAAATAAAAATTTTCACATAATTGTTATAATATAACAATTGTAGAGGGATGGAAATGACTCTCGAATATCACTCCAAAAAATCGTTACTTTTCTTGTTTAATTAAAATCTAATTGGAAATAATTTGCCATAAAAACGGTTACCATTGGAATATAGGAAATATAAAATAAAAAAATAAAAAATATCCAGTATTAATATAATATTTTTTAGAATACTTTTTTCGATAAAACAATTTTTAAATCGATTAAATTTTCTTCTTTGTAATCCATGATTCATTAGACAAAATTACGTGCACTTGAAGGCTACTGTATTGAGAAAATTTTAAACTTGATAATTTTTTATCACTATGTTTATCTTGAAAGATGACTATAATCTTGATAATCCATTAAGCCCAGTAGTTTGGAACATTTTATAAACTCTAAATGCTCTTATTAACTGTATAATGGAAAATAATTGTCATTACTGAATTTTTTATTCAAATTTTGATTCAAGTATGATTTTTGCAAAATATTTCAGAAAATGTTAAATTGATCTTTAATTAATAAGTGAAATGCAAATATATTTGCTATTCTTTGATGAATTTTTGTTTTACATATGAATAGAAAACTGAACACCTGTTTACACCTGAGTGCATAATTTTTTTTAATTTACATATTAGTGTTGTTAACAAATAATATTGAAAAAAAATTAAGCTTATCAAATTGAAAGAAAAAAATTAAAATTATTCTTCAAGTCAAGGTGTCTGACCAAATTTGAAATGTATCTACTGTAACGAAAAAATTCACTGGAGAGTGTACTTTATAAATGACCAGACTACTTCCGCAATTACTCTTAAAGCAACATAATTTATTTTTTTAAACAGTAAAAATTTATCTCTTTTCTGAATGAGCTTTTAAAAAAAAACTAAAATCGTGTTTGCTTTAAATTAGTCTAACACGATGCAGAACATAAAGGTTTGAATTTTAAAGTTGGCTTTCTATAAATCAATTTGAAAAATTGAGCCGGTGAGTGGCTCAGTCGGTAGAGCTTTGGATTCGTAATCTCGGAATTCTGAGTTCGAATCCCACTCTTGGCAGCCGATTGATAGAAGCACCACTGGACGTTACATGTGCTGCAGTTCATAAACACACTTACGAGCTCCGTCGCTGATTAGCATTACAAAATAGCATAAATATAGGCGACGTTAAAGAAAAATTGTCTAGATAGGTTGAGTCTCTTACGTTCGTTCATTACAAATTAATTGTTTAGATAATTTTGTTTGAAATTAAATGTCTTAAAAATTTCTTCAAATCGTAGTTCGTTTGATAAAAAAAGAACAAAATTAAACTGGAATAAATGTTTATAAGTAACTTTTATTCAGATTCTGCTATACTTACTTGACTTAAGATTGCAAATTCGAACAAACAAGAATGTTTCTGTCAAAATAATGGATTATGTCTAAGTACTGATATACATTTTATCTTTTTTATTCATAGCCATAAACGCGATTTGAGGAAAAAAATTTCATGACATTTAATTTTGAAAAATTTGTTTATCATGAATTGTTTCAATAATTTAGTTTGTTTTTTTTCTGTCAAATTTATAATTAACGACTTTCAAAATCCCAAGTTATTAATTTTGTTTTAAGAAATGATCAATTCCTTTATCGACAATAAAATTATCGAGAAAGTGCAATCAAAGAAGAGTTTTCGAAGCTACCAACTTTGATATAAAACTAAAAATAAAATTTAATAGATTGATAAAAGTTTGTGAAACATCAACGCAACAAAAAATTCATTCTAGAAATTTAGTCTCAAGCCAACTTATAAAAAGTTTTCAATTCCAAACACTTACAGTGAGTTTCTTTCGTACATGCAAAGGTCGTCTTTCGTATGATTACGTAAGTGCTAACGAATTGATACAAAGAAAGTTTCCGTTGTCACTCAAATCGTTTACTCTCACAGAAGAAAAATAAATAAAGTGATAAAGTTCAGCGTCATTCGCTATATTTTGAAGCCAAAACATTTAATGTTTTATTAAAAACAACAGAAACAAATTAATAATGAAAAAAATATCGTATTTAGCCGAAAAAATGTAATATAGTATAATTGAAAAAGTAAATATAACTCGTTTATTTGTTATAATTTTTATATATAAAAATTAGAAATATGACCCTTGAATAATAAAATTATAGCCTAATAGTAGTTTTATTATAAAAATTTATTTCTTTTTTTTATTGTTAGAATTCAAATCTATTTAAAAGATATTAAAATTAAAATGTTCAGGTTGACTACAGAGAGTAATTTTCATCCATTAAAAATCATCAAATCAGAATATGAAAAATAGATTCGAATATTTTTAATGTATTGTATCATCATAATTTATTCATCTTAAAATATGCTCAGAATAAGAGTATCAAATAAAGGTCATGACTTACTAACTATATTAATATATTAATATAAACTCTATTGGTGGAATTTTCTTTTAAGAATTTAACGCCTTACCTGTAGTACCAGATTTAGAGGGGCCTATAGCCCCGGGCCTCGTTTTCCAGGAGACTTTTTCTTTAGGGAATTTTTTCTTCCTGCATTTTCAATATTTTGAAAATCTCAGCATACACAATTTCGCACCTTTCCATGAAATAATTATGCCGTAAAAAATTTTTTTCTTTAATATCTATTTAATTCGTGAAAAATTAAAAAGTTCGTTTTCCGTTCTGCCATTCACCAACTTTTCATATCTAAAAAATTCTTTGATTACTTTATTTTAAATACAACTTTTTTAAGCCATTTTTTACAGATACAATAAAATTGTTTCCCTAAAAGGGCCTCGTGATACTAATAGTCCTGGGCCTCACAACATTTAAATCCGGCACTGCCTGTAGGATTGGGGAAAATTTTTTTTAATATAAAAATAATGTTCCAATATATTTGGTTTATAATACAATGATAATGATTTAGTGCTCAATATGTACTGTATTGAAAATTATCTAAATGTATACACTTTAAATATATAATTACTTTAAAATTACATTAAAATTTTTGAAATATTCATTTTTTATTCTTTTCCTTGAGTCGAATATTAACTATTCATTTAGTTGTAATGTCATCATCGATTATATTTTTATTCTAAAACTTATTAATGCATAAATTTAACCAAAATGTTTAATTAATTGATATTAAAAAATTAAAATAATTTAAGCACTCAAACCAAAGAAACAGTCAATACGAGTGCTGATTTTATAATCGGAACTGATGGAGCCTATTCGCTAATAAGGAGAATGATGTCAAGAAAGCCAAGGTTCAATTGCAATCAAACTTACATAGACCATGGATATGTTGAACTTTCTTATCCTGCAGGAAAAGATAATAAGGTAAATTAACTTAATTAATTAATATAATCCTAAATATTAATAATTTTCATTATATTCAAGTATATCATGAGTGGTGATCATTTGCATATCTGGCCAAGAGGTGAATTTATGATGATAGCACTACCAAATGACGATCATACATTTACCGGCAATATATTTGCTCCATTCAAGACACTTGCAGCACTCGATACGCGTGAACATCTTTTGCAATTCTATAGGGACCAATTTCCAGATGCACTTGATTTAATCGGCGAAGAAAAATTAGTTGAAGAATTTTTTGAAACTACACCGAAAACTCTTATTTCAATAAAGGTATAGAACTATGTTGTTTAATTTGATCGATTAATTCTGTTTTTCTATTTATAAATTGACAAATGAATTAATTAATTTTTTAATTTTTTTAGTGTAAGCCTTATCATGTGGGAAGTAAGGTGCTTATTATTGGTGATGCTGCACATGCTATGGTCCCTTTTTATGCACAGGGAATGAATGCTGTAATTTAATGAATTTAGTATAGAACTATTTTTTTAAATTTAAACTTGAATATTTATTATTTTCTAATTACAGGGTTTTGAAGATGTTTTGCTATTAGATCATTTAATGGATATTCACAATAATGATTTAGAAAAAGTTCTACCACATTTCTCTGAAGCACGTTGTGACGACTGTCATGCTATTTGCGATTTGGCTATGTACAATTATGTTGAGGTATGATTTATTATAATAATAATATATTGAAATTTTTTGAATATTAAAAAAATGAATTTTTATGTACGTTGAAAAATGATAATATTTAATTAACAGATGCGTGAATTGGTGATGAGAAAATCATACATTGCCCGTAAATATCTGGATACAGCTCTTAATTGGTTATTCCCGAAAAATTGGATACCTCTTTACAAGAGTGTTACATTCTCAAGAATGAGTTACCGCGATTGTATTTCTAATAAGGAATGGCAAGATACGGTAAATTTTTTATTAAATATTTAAAATTTCCTTTACATTATGAAGGCATATTACTGAAATAAATAATTATTTTTTTAGATACTAAAAAGAGCTGCTGTAGCAACAGGAATGGCAATTGTTGCAGCTATAACAGCTGTAACGGTTACTAATACATAGTTATGTCATTGATATTATTTCTTATTGACTACTCATTCTATTTATTGCAGTTTTCTCTTAAGACAGTAATATTATGAAAAGTATTTTTATTTCGTCATAAAAGTTAAATTGTAACTGATTCACTTCATAATCATCATTTATTATAGATTACGATCATTGTATTATATTCTAAATATTATTATATAGTATTTTTTTCTAACTTTATATTAATAGTACAATGTTTATATAATTTCTATCTAATTAATAAATAACCATTTGCAATTATTTATAATAATATTTTATTTGATTTCTCACTTAACTTTTTAAATATTAATATGCATGATATTCTGATAATTTAAATGTACATAAATGACTCATCAGAGAAGTATAAAAGTATTTCAGATAAAAGTTTCTAAAATCTCAGAAAAAGAATTTAAGCGCTACTCTAATATTCATTTCAAAACTAAGGTTAACTGTAGAATATTTAATTTTCAAAGTAAAAGTTGTGTGTCCAAAAAAGTTGACTTTTTAAATAATTAAATTACCATTTACATCAATTAAAATTACTATTTACATTTTTAGATTGAAATTTTGGATTTTATGTTTATATAAAATACAAATTTGTTAGTCTTAACAAAAAATTTAATTATTCATCTAAAACTAGTTTGATATTTTCATAATCTTCCAGGTACTTGCTTTTATGCGTTTCAAATAAATCAATAAGTCTTTCTATAAATTTCGTATGATATTCTTCAATTTGTTCTTTTGTTGGCTCTTCTATTTTTGGAATTTCTAAAGGTGCACCAACTGTAATAAATATTAATAAATATCACATAAAAATGAATGAATAAAAATTTAGAATTATCAAATCAATTTGTACAAAAACGATTTTTTAAATATAATTTTAACATATTTTTCTTACCTACTACATTAATGGGTTTTCTATTTGGTACCAAACCAAATGAATATTGAAAAATACCGCGACCAACTGGTAGTATGGGTGCTATACCAGTAAATTTCTTGAACAACTCTTGGAATTTTCTTAATAATGATCCTTCGGGATTGTTTACCTGATCATAAAGATCTGTTTCTCCAAATGAAAAAACTGGTACAAGTGATGCTCTACAAAATCATTTAAAAATTATAATTCTTTATTAAGTACTTTTATCTAGTATAATTGAAATAAAAAATTTATTACGAACCCATTTTTCAATGCTATTTTAACAAATCCTTTTCTTCGTTTAACAACAAGGTGATAAGTGCGTGGTTTGCATTTAAAAGCTTCTGCAGCTCCTCCAACTACAAGGACGACTGCTCTTCCGGTTACCGGATCTTCTGTAGGTCCATCGTTTTCAGTTGGTTTGTGTGATAGAAGATAATTTACACCTTTTGCATCTACGCTACCTAAACCTATTAAAAATAAATGAAATTTTAATAGATTATTCATTATATTAAATTATTACATGCGATAAAATAAAATATTAACTTACCAAAGCTAAGTACATATTCCCTGTAAAATGGCACTCGAAAATTAGAATCCAGTGTTACGAGTCTAAAGTCTAAACCTGGAAATATTTTTGCACAATCGCGTCCATTTGTACCAAAAGCACCTCCTACACCAGTAGCAAGAAAACCATGAGGGAAAGAACAGAATAAATAATTTTTCGTTGGATCAAGATCTACAGTTTTATGGATATTAATTGGAAAGTAATCACAAAGATAACGCCACCATGCACTATTTCGGTATGATATACACCATTTTTTGCTGCAAATATTTAAAAGAAAATACGATTAACATAAATTGAAACATTATTTGTCGAACCGTTATTTAAATTTATTATGTAAAAAAAAATGATCTTTTATATAGGTATTATAAGTATAATATTATGTCTACATAATAAATAATTACGGGATTTGTAAATATTAATGATTGCTTGAAGTTTAAATAAGTAATATGTATGCATACATAATAAAATTAAAACTACATTTTTTGAAATTTGTATACAATAATAAGTGATTAGTATATTCGAATTTTTGAACTGGTATTTTATTAATATAATTTGGCATTAGCCGGATAAGGTGGGATTCTTCTATTTAATTAAAATCGCTTTAAACAAATTCTATTTTATTTTATAAAAAAAATAGATGTTGCTGTCGAATACATAAAAATTACAATGCAAATCATACAGGCTCATTACAAACACGCGCATATAATGAGCCTGTTCCGTACCTCGGAACGTAATATATTATTAAGTTTAACATTTTGCAATTATAAATTTAAATTGTTTGACAGCATCAATTATTTTAACGTGCGCAAAGTGATCTATAACCGCACTAATGAGGAAAACGCGGTGAGCAAAAACCGATTTTCGACGCCTGTTTTGAGTGAGCAAAATACCACATTCCGCCACTAGTGAGGGAATGTGGTATTTTGCTCATTCAAAATAGGCACCGAAAATCGGATTCCGTTCACCTTGTTGAAAAAAGTTCTATACCCCACTCGTGGCCAAATAGGTCACCCACTCGTCTTTTTTGTCACTCGAGCGTAGCGAATAACAAAACGACTCGTGAGGAAATGACTTATTTTGCTCACTAGTAGGGTAATGTACTAGTCTATTACTTTTCGACATTCATACTTTCTTTCTAAAATTACATTCCCGCACCAATGAGGGAATAAGTCTCTTTGTGTGAGCAAACCAAAGAAGTGATTTAGTACACTTCGACGACAAACTCTACTCTTACAAGCGTTATTTACTTTACGCACCCATCACACAATTGTTTTGTGTTCATTAAAAATAAAGTTTGCTTTGTAAATTAATAAACAAACCAGACAAACAATTGAATTTTATGTTCTTGTTTTAAAAATAATTTATGAAACACATATGTCAGATAGGTGATCCTAGCCCGAGTATTTTGTCAAACAAGCCAAGTGTGAGTGAAAAAATATACTTCTCTGAGAATATTATTTATTTTACGCGTTGGTATTGTAATTTAATATTTTGATCATAAGAATCTTGAAAAAGAAAAATATATTCATTATGTAATTTTTCGCAAAAATGGAAACGTGTAAACGTGTTAAATCAGGATGACCTAATTCATTTATTGATTGGTTTGTTTTTAATAATTGAATGTTTATTTAATTAATGTTATCAATAACATAAGATCCTATCATACCAAATGATTAAATTAAGTCGCCAAAAATGATTATTTTATTTATCTTAAAAATATCAATAAACAAAATTTAAAAATGATGCAGTTTATTTTTCTTCGTCTTACATATTATTATTCAGCTTTGCTTAATGTTTGAACATGACTTAATTAAAATTAACAAATTATATCACAAATAATTTTTTGAAATAGCAGAACTTATTTTATTTGATATAACATTATTCTAACTTATAGTACAGTTAATAGTACATTATTAACCTGGGGTGGAAAAGCTGGATTTACGAAACGAGAGGTTTACAGGCCGAGCCGAAGGCGAGGTCTGTATCGAGTTTCGTAAAGAAGCCTTTACACCAGAGGTAAATAATGTAATTTATTTCATGAGAGCCGAAAATGAGCAAAGAAATTGCGATTTTGAGGTTAGAATGAAATAAAGGTAATTTATTTTTTTTATAAGAGTTGATTTATTTTTCACATCTTAAAAAATATTTAATATATTTACGCTACCCTGTTTCTTGATTATAAAAGAAAACTTTCGTTCCAAAAAATAAAAGGTTTTGAAAGATGGTAAAAAATTAAGTTTGTAATCATATCTTTCGTACAAATCATCCATTATTATTTCATATTCATTATCCTTTCGTAAAAATTTTTTTGACCTAGGCATAATTACAATTTCTTTTACTTTGATTGAAACAATTTATAATGAATCACACGTCAATTTCTCATAACACATTTTTTATATAAAGTTATTAAATAAAAAAAAATTAGTAAATGTATTTGGACAAATTCTAAAATTATCGTATGAATATATTACAAACATATTGTTATTAAACTATATAATTTTTAAAAATTGTTACCTCCTTCCAGTAAGTCTTGTATCCCAATCGTAATAAACGAAGAGTAAATAGCCAATCATAAGTAGTTTTAAAAAATTATTGCAATAAACTAAAATGAATATAGTCAAAAGCCAAGAAATTGTAGAACCAAATACAGTAGCAAAAAGCCATGCAGTAACAGCTAATGTTTGTAATCGACGCTTTAAAGGTACGTCCAAAGGTGCAAATTCCACACCAAGAACTTTCATTATGAATTTATTTATATTCAACTAACACTTCACTATTGATTTATTTTTTTAATTTTATATTTTTTATTTTATTGGTTGAATATAATTTTAAAAAAATTATTTTTATCCTAACACACAGAATATATAAGAGAAGTGATTTTTTTTTTAAACATGCTTCTACTACTACGTTCTGGTTTGTAATGAAAATTATCTCAGCATTAAATAGTCCATCCGATTGATTATGATGATTTCTCCCGTCTCACTAAATTTTGAATCAGTTTTCGTATGCGTAACTTCTTATCGTAAAAGATTTAATTTATTTCTCAGACTTGTTTAATATTTGAAACATAAGTAATTTATCATTTTAAAAGAATTCTATTTTTATTTGTTGATTATGACAGTTAACATTTTAATCATATGTATTTTTTCTACAAGGACTTTCTCTAGAAGAAAATTTACCAAGGTCGAAGTTAATAATAAATTAATGAAATAATTTTTCGTTTTTTCTTCCTTGAATTAAAGCAAATTTTAACAATAGAAGTTATAATATTTTGTTTATTTAAAAAAAAGATTTGGTGTATTTAAATTACAACAATCATACATAGTTAAAAAGTTTTTTTTATAATTATATTTTTTGACATTAATGGAATTTATGATTTAAAAAAAATTGTATTATTAAATGATGATATAAAATAATTAGTAGATTTAAATAGACATAGTCATGCTTACTATTGGAAAAATTTAGTTGGGATTCTCAAAATGACTAATCATTTAATGATGTAAAATCATAATCGATTGTAAGTGTCAAAGTCCAAAACTGATGTCTTATGAATATGAATTTATCAAAATAATCGTAATAATATAAAAATAATATAACCATACAAAGAAAGAATTTGATAAAAATTTAATTTTTTATACTAAAAAAAATTTTAATTTTTTGATAAATGATTTATTTTATGAAATAATTTTAAAAAAATGTTTATAATGCTACAATCATTAGAATCCATTTCAATAATAGCATAGTTATTACAGTATATACAATGACAAAATTTAAAAATTTTTAATTTACATACATTTATTTAAAGAATCATTTACACAACACGTTTATTCTGAATAATTTTATATATAAAAATTACTATATTAATAATTTCTATTCATTTATTATATTTTCTATACTTCTATTCAATTTATTATTATTTTTTAATAAACCCATTGGACCATTAATTAACAGAATGATGGTATTAATTTCAACATTTAAGTCATTATCAAAATATGCAAAAGACATTTTCAATAAATTGTATTGTAGAATAAGATTTTTTTTTTTAAATTGGCCTAAAGATTTTTCTTAAACAAAGGAATTACGAATGTACAGGATATAATAATAAATGGAATTTTATTTCTTAAAACTAATGTGATACAATGCTTGAAGAATTTCTATTAGGTATTTAATAAGCAATAATTAATGTTTGTTCATAAAAATAGCATTTTTATTTAAATCATTTCTATGTTTTATATTTGATTTATAAAATAGAGTATCTTTTTTAACTTCAACGTATATATAAAAATATTAAAAAAGAAATCAGTAACATGGTTTTTGCTCAAAGACTGATTGAGTACTTTAGTTTTGATGCTACGTAGGAATAACATCTTATTTTCTTGTACTTAATTTTCAACATTTAATAATATGTATATCACATAATTACAACCATCTTCAGATAACATTATTGATATAAGGTAACAACAGAATTATAATCTACATTCAGTCACGGAAGTAATTTAAACCATATGAAATCATCTGAAGATCACACATGCATTATACTGGGTGAATCAGAAATATGGGTACATATACAAATTTCGAAATAGTAACATTTTCGAAAAAAACTTTTTTTTAAATCTTTAGATTATATTGGAAGTTCTTTCAAATATAATCTAGTGTTTTAGAGAATAATAAATATTTTTTATTCATATGAATCCTTGTTGAAAAAGATTTGACCTTAATTTGACCTTGATTAGTAACTTAAAGGTTGAAATCAAGTTTCTTTCACGTCTTCAACAAGTTTAACACTAGAAGTTTATTTGAAAATGTTTACATTTTGAATATTTTTAAAGATACTTTCACGTCTTGTACAAGTTTAACATTAGAAGTTTATTTGAAAACGTTTCCGTCTTAAATATTTTCAACGATACTCATCATTCTGACTCACCCTGTATATATAAATCAATACATATCTAAATATTTTTCTATAAACATACCCATACATTTTTCATAAAAGCGTCACCATTTTTATAACCCTATACACCTATATACAACATTTAATAGTTTCAATCAAAAGCATTGATTTAATTTGCATAATGAAAACAAAACCTACTTAAATATTTAAAAAAATAATAATAAAAAATAGCTATTTAAACATATGTTTAAATTTGTATAAAAGTTTTAAGTACATTTAATCTCCCATATCTATAATTTCATAACGTATAAAAATATATAACAAATTTATATACAAAATCAATCTTCCAGAATTAATTTAATATTTTCAGGGTCATCTAAGTATTTACTCTTATGAGTTTCGAATAAGTCCACGAGCCTTTCAGTAAATTTTTGATGATATTCATTAACTTGTTCTCTCGTCGGTTCTTCTATTTTTGGAACTTCAAGAGGGGCGCCAACTGTAATAAATAATTAAAAAATTTTTTAAATCATCATAAAAAAATTAACAGTGTTTTGAAATAAAAAAGTAGTTAAACGTTTTTATTTACCAACAACATATACAGGTTTTCTATTTGGTACTAAACCAAATGAGTATTGGAAAAAGCCTCGACCAACTGGCACTACAGGTGCTATGCCAGTAAGTTTCTTAATGAATTCTTGCATTTTTCTTAATAAAGATCCTTCGGGATTGTTGATTTGATCATATAGATCGGTTTCTCCAAATGAAAAGACTGGTACAAGTGGCGTTCTAAACAATAATAAAAAATTGACTTTAAAAATTTCATTGAGTTGTAATCAAACCAAAGTTTGCTAATTATGTTAAATAAAATGAACGAACCCATTTTTTAGAGCAGCTTTAACAAATCCTTTTCTACGTTTAAGAAGGATCTGATAAGTACGTGGTTTACATTTGAAGGCTTCTGCTGCTCCTCCAACTATGAGAACTACTGCACGTCCAGTTACTGGATCTTCAGTCGGTCCATCTCTTTCAGTTGGCTTATGTGACAGTAGATAATTCAAACTTCTTGCATCACAACTGCAAGCACCTAAATTTTAATATCATAATTTTTAGAATAATATTTACAGCATATGATGAAATAATGATTAGTAAATAATTTCCTACATAGAATGAAAGGTTCCAATAAAAAAGTAAGTGTCAGATTTTAGTAAAAATTTGCAGAAAGGTTCTTACAAAAATATTTCTAAATAAGATAACATTAGAATCTCATAGAAACATTTTAAAAATCTCTTGCAACAATCTTGCAGTTATATTTTGTTTATCATTTCTGCAAGGTTGCTGCAATGTTTTGCTAAAATTTTTCCATGTAATTTTTTTGTTATGATTACTGCCAGGTTTCCGAAAATTCTAATTCAACTTTAGAGTTAACTTTAATATTTTTTTAAACGTGTTTTAAGATTATTCCTCACGAACATGAAAACATTGTGAGAGTCTTTTCTGAAAGGTTTCTGTAAGGTCTCAAACTTTTACTAAAATCTGCAATCTTTTTTGCTGTTTGATTTACAGGAACAAGTAGATAAATAATAATTTTTAAATTTGGTGTAATATTTACGATTTTATTAAACAAATAATGAATAAAATAAATAACTAAAAGTTTTATTTTGCAAGAAATTGAATTATTTTGCGATTTTTATTTAGGGTAGAATTAAATTCGACTAAAATAATTTAATTTATGAATAAAATAAAATTACATAGATAAAAAATTTTGGTCGTTCAAAATAAATGATAAAAAATTGCGAAAATGATAAAAGTTGAGAATACATGTGCTGATATATAAACGCTAAGACAAGGACGCGAGAAGTGGGAGTGTAGTTTATGCAGTTCGACATTTAAAAAAAAATGTATGCAGCAATCAAGAAAACTTATTTTGCTTTAGAAATTTTATCAGAACAAATCTTTTAATAATTTATAAGATATACTCAAACATATGTAAATTTTTTGTATTCAGAAATGTAAAATAATAGGACTAGTCTAAGTAGGTCAGCAGTTGATAACTGAATTTTAGCTTGGTGAACATTAGTATCACTTGTATTTCCGACAACGGTATACCTCACTAAGATGAAACATATTGATCCTGACGTGGTTAGGTTGGCTAGGATAGGTAAAGAACTAACAGGAAATGAATTTGGCGGCAACGGTTTATGAAATCGGGAATAATAATATTATAAAAAAATAAATTTATAAATTATTTAATAAAATGCTTCGCTAGGGCTATAAGTCGGCCTACTGATGAGGTCAGTAGATAAAGCAAATGATCTTGGAGAAAGATCGTTTAAAATCTCGAAAATATAAACTTTCCATTCTACATATAAAATTTTTTTATTAAAAGTAGTATTTTGAAAGATACAGAAATTACAAAATAGTTTCAAACTGAACTATCACAAAAATTTAATTTATCTATTTTTGCCGGTTGTCAATAAATATAATTTTATAAAAAAATTGATTATTTTAATTTTGAAACAATCACTCTTTTAATATTGCTTTTATTCAGGAAAATTTTTATCTGTTTTTTAACGCAAATTATTTACTTTTTATAAAATGATATATTCTGAAATAGAAAAAAAATAAACTTACCAAAACTAAGTACATATTCCCTGAATAGAGGCGTTTGAAAATGTTGATCCAAAGTTAAAAGCCTGAAGTCTAAACCAGGAAATACTTTTGCGCAATCAAGACCATTTGTGGCAAAAGCAGCTGTTGCTCCAGTAGCAAGAAGACCATGTGGAAAAGAACAGAATAAGTAATTTTGTCTTGGATCAAGATCCACAGTCTTAATGATTTTGATAGGGAAGTAATCAGAAAAGTATTTCCACCAGCGACTATTTCGAAGTGGTAGATACATCCTTTTACTGAAAATGATAATGCAGATTTTTTAATTTTAATTAAAAATTAATTCGATATAATTATTTGATATAATAAAAGTTTAGGAATTTATTCGTCTTTTCAAGTAAAAATTTTCTGCACGAGATTAAGATCGTATTTGCTAATTAAAAATTTGTTTCGCCGATGTTATCAATCAAAATAATTTAGATTCTAAATTGTAATAACAAACAGACTTTGTATTTTTCAAGATTTTTCGATGTATTATCATTATATCACTTTCGTATGATAATGATTTAATATTACAAATAATGCCGATTCATTTAAACTTAAGGATACACCTATTACATAATTATTTTTTAGGATTTTATGTTGCAATGTAATATCGATATTTTTAGCATTTCCTCAATAAAAATGTCACTATAATTTATTTCTGTGTCATAAAGTTTATATAAAATTTTTAAAAATTCGTTTTAACATTAATTAGCAAAAAAAATTTCTTTTATTCATAATTGTAATCTTTGTACCGTGAGTTAACTGAATGATTCATTTCATGAATGTACACTATAGTAATGGTCAGTGACTATCTTAGTAGTTGTTTACATACGCTCGTACTTGTGAGAATAATAATGAATTAAAATTCATTCTAAATTCAATTTTACTCTTATTTAATCATTCAGTTAGATATTCAGTTCTTCTTACTTTGGAAATATTTATTAATCAATTAACAGAATAAGCAGTATTCTCGTTAAAACTAAAAATCATAAGAGCATTATTACACATAAATCCTTGACACTGTAATTATATTTTCAAGAAATGTTGTAATAAGCTCAGAGGTTCTCACACATATTTCTCATATTTTACAATGAATACAAAGTATTTCTTTTTAAATTTTCATTGAATAAAAGTATAATGAAAAATTACCTTCTTCCACCGTAGAGTCTCGTATCTTGATCATAATATGCAAAACATAAATAACCAACCATAAGTAATCTCAGCCATAGATTACCGAATATTAATATTGATAATGTAATGAACCATGAAATAAAATTTCCTAATGCGTTGACAACAAACCAGGCAGCGGCCGCTAATGTTTGTAGCCGGCGTTCCAAGGGCACGTTTAACGGTGCAAATTCCACGCCAAGTACTTTCATGATGATGTCGTAGTATTATACTGAACTGTCGTTTTTGGCTTTAAACTCATCAGACGATCTTGTCTTCTTTCTTTCTCTATTTTTTCTTTCTCTCTCAGGCTCTTTCGCTTTGCTTCCGCGCTAAAAATAATATACTGAATAAACCTTCTTATCCATAGAGATAGGCCTTCCAGGCATGTATACGAAAAATTTCCTTTTTTTTTCTTACGTATAGTTGCTCGGCGTATACTTGTTAAACTAGTTTTTTTTTTTTTACTCGCCTTTTTATTTTTTCATTATAATGTTACGTATATGTATTTTTTTAAATTTAACATATTTTTAGGAAAGATTACATGTTTTAGTGTAAACAAGTTTGCAAAAAAAATAATTTAAATTTATTTAATGCTAATTTTGTTTTTTGAAATTTCAATTTTTTTAATGTATTTTATGACTTGTTTATCTCATTATTTTAACAGTCGATCATACACCTGTTATTCAGTAGATATAATTTTTCATTATCTCCGCATAAAATTTTTAATGAAAATTTATGATAAATAATACTTTATTCATCACATAAATTTGTGTATAAAATGTACCGTTAATCTATACCTGATTAATATATTTTTTGAATTCGTTGAAATATTTATAATAAATTATTAAACAAATAAAAGGCAATAAGTAAAGAAAAGATAATTTTTAAAAATTAATATTTTTTATGTTAGTTTTTTTAAATTAAAATAAATATAACTTACCAAAAAATTTTGAGTAAATATGTATAATATTTTAAAACTAAACTTCACTTTAAAACTTCCATTGATAATTCTGTTCCATACAAGGAACAATTAGAGTTCAATGAATAACACTAATTATTAAATGTTAAAAAAATCAGAAAAAAAAATAATGACAGAGAAAACGGTTGACGTTTCTCACGTAGACAAGCGTCTACTAGCAACTACTTATTTCAACTGAAGAGATTATGTTGTAATCTGTTCGTATTAAAGTGTATATGTGCTTATATGTTTCCTCTCTCCCGTAGTCACGACTTTTTTCTTCTTCTACTTCTAAGCATTGAATTTTCAATTGGGTTGTCGAATGAACTTGTCTTTTTATCTTATCTTCGAACAATGAAACAAGATTTTTCTAGTATCGAATTCGAATTCAAACCTTTTTTTATTTACTGGTATGATGTTTCATTTTTATATCTGATGTTATTTTATTTGTATGTTCTATTGATTATACACTTTTTGTAGATTTTAATTTTTCTTTTCATTCAAAATTAATAAAATATTTACAAAAATTTATAAAAGTTGATTTATCGATTATTTAATAATTACATAATAATAGTCTCTTCAGCATTTGGTATTTGATTGATTATTTGTTTGCTTTCTTATTACGTCATGACGTTCCTAGTCATCGAAAATCAAGCTGGCATTTTCATGATTTTTTATATACTTACTTTTGTGTGTTTCAAATAAATCTATTAATTTATCAATGAATTTTGAATGATACTCATCAATTTCTGCAGAAGTGGGATTTTCTATTCTTGGTATTTCTAAAGGCGCGCCAACTGTATAAAATAATTAATTTAATCAAAATTTATAAACAGAAATTTTTGATAAACATTTTTTCAAGGAAATTGGATTAATAATTAGATAAAAATGAATAAAAAAATTTAATAAAATATGAAAATTTATAAATTATCGATCTTTTAATTAGATTAAAACAAAATTTTGCAGTAAATATATATTTTTTATTATTAAAATTTTGATAAAAATTAACCTACCAACAATATTTATAGGAATCCTCCGAGGCGTTATTCCGTATGTATATTGAAATAAACCACGTCCATTTATTGGAGTAGGACAGAATCCAACGACACTAATAACTAAATCTTGAAATTTTTTAATTAGCGATCCTTCCGGTAAAAATATTTGATCGTAATAGTCATTTTCGCCAAATGAAAAAACCGGCACAAGTGGTGTTCTAAAATGTTAATGAAAATATATATCACAATTTTCAATTGATAAGAATAAAAGCATTATTAAATATAGTTAAAAAAATATTATGCCAAGATAAGATCAATCTTGTTTATTTATCAAAAATTGATAAAAAAAAACTCAACGATATAAATGCAAGTTGCGTATAGTATAATTTTCAGTTTGATAATAGAGAAAGCGTTCTTAAACAACTCAATCATTCAATGACTGCATTGTCATCAACTGTCCAAAGTCTGAGATGAATTGCCGTGATTATTTAATTGGGTTACCAGAGTTTAATCTCGAATAAACAAAGCATTGTTATATTGTACTAACTATCGATTTGTTTTTAAATTCAAAAAAAGAGAGCGAAAAATGAAAATTTTTAAAAAATATTTATACAAACCCATGTTGTAGAGCTATTTTTACAAATCCTTTTTTTCGTTTTAATACTAAATTATAAGTACCAGGTTGACTTTTAAAAGCCTCGTCAGTACCACCAACGTAAAGAATAATTCCACGACCTTGTTTTGAATCATTTTCATCAATACTTTCCGAAGGTTTCGTTGTCAAAAGATATTCTAAACTCTCTTTACTGTTACCGCAACAACCTAATTATAATTCAATGTTTAAACATTTCCATATTTAAAAAAATAATTTTTTTGAATTTCTAATATAAAAAAAATAAGCTTTTATTTGTTAAGTACAATAAATAATTGAAAAATAATTGTATCTAAAATTACTACTTGCCTAAGCTAAGCATCAATTCTCTAAAAAATGGTACATAAAAATGAACATTAAGTGTTACACTTCTAAAATCCAATCCTGGAAAAATTGTATAACAATTAGAGCCGTTGGTTACCAATGAAAAACCAGTACCCAGTGGTAACATTCCATGCGGAAATGGACAAAATATATAATTTCTCGAACAATCCAAATCAACTGTTTTAACTATTTTCGTGGGGAAATAATCACAAAAGTATTTCCACCATTTGTTTTTCTTATGAAACAATAATTTCCGTTTGCTGCAAATGAAGAAAAATAATAAGACTCTATAATTAATAAATTATAAAGTTTTATCAACATTATATAACACGCACATTTAATTAATGATCGATCAATCGCGACATTAAGATAATAATACAATTTCATAATCTTTCATAAAAAAAATGTCTTTTTTTTCTGTTTTAATCTTTGGCTTACCATCTTCCGCCTCGTTTATGTACGTCGCTATCATAATAGATAAATAATAAATAAATTGTTATGAATAATTGCATCCATCCAAAACCAAATAATATTCCTAATAATACACTGAGAATGATAAGAGCACAGCAAACAATTTCGCCCACGAAAAATGTGATAAATGTTACTGTTACGATAAGAGTTTGAAGTCTTCGTTCCAGAGGAACGTTTAATGGTGCAAATTCTATGTTGAATATCTTCATTTTTGTTCAGTCTGAAATTTTAACATGATTAATCATTTGATTCTACTTTTTAAATATAAAATAATATTTAAAAATCTAAAAATTATTAATACATTTTTAAAAAATTAATAACACATCATTTATATCTAAATTATCCGACTTATTATTGTTTATAGTTGAAGTTTTTTATTTATTTATTAAATTTATAAATAATTTTCAGTAGAATTATAAGTATTAGTCAAATTCGTAATATTCAAAATATTTATTTGAAAGTATTGTTTTTATTTTGCAATAACTAAATATTAAGAAGAAATATTTAAATCCACAAGTTGATTGAACAATTAAATAAACTTTCACTCACTGAATATTTGATACACACTCAATTTTAGATCCACATAATGATAAAAAAATGTATAAAATCTATTTTAGAGTTTATGTTTTTTTTTCTGTATAAAAACAGAACTGTTACAAAAAGTGCATGAGGAAAACTTGTTTAGTGATGTATTGTTTAGTTTGACTTATCTTATCTAACAAACCACCTAATAGCTATAATTGTTTAAGCACTATTATCTGGTATAAAGTTAATGTTAAAACAAAAAATAAGCAATAAACAAATATTAATGTGCTATTTGTATATAGTTTGATAATTAAAAAATACTAACTTAATAATCAAAAAATATTTACAAATGTGGTGTAGCTACACGGAGAGAATTTTTCTATAAAATTTACAAAAGTATTTTGAATAAAAATTACAACAAAATTTCTACTTAATTATGGAACTGGAATTTTACAAAATTTAAGTTCTGTAGAAATTTTGGTCATTATTAACGTGTTTAGTTGAGAAACATATTTATAGAATAGCTTAAAAGCATATAATGTCCCCCGATCATAATAACGGTCACCAGAATTTCTATAGAAAAATTCTCTCCGTGTACAGATTAATTTTCAAAAAAATGGCAAAATAAATTCCCCATGTATCGACCGAAAGTACCACTTTGGCTCCCGGCTCCGAAACGCAAAGTGATATTTTTGGTCTGGGCATAGCGAAAAATAGTATACACACCACGTGAGGTAAAATTATATCTGCCACCCTCGCGTTTTACTTGGATCGCAATTTATGTGTGCTATATGGACTCGCCAATTCTTCAGCTTCCTAGATGTGTAATATACTATTTTTAAAAATTACAATGCTTTACCATAAGGCTGCTGCAGACTGGAATTATAGTAAAAGATTACCATACTTGATGGTAAAATGTACTAAAAACATTATATCGACCATAACGGCCATCGGTGCCAAAGTATACATTTACTCGACTTTCCTCTCCAAGTGTCCAACTTATTCAAAGATTATGCATTTCTTTATATATAATAGTCAAGGATTATTATAGGTTTATGTAAAAATAAAACTCAAATATAAAACGAATGAATTGGTCAATTTATTCATAATGTGATTGATCGCTAAAAATCGTTAACAATGTCGAGTGACCTCGATGAATAATAATAATGTGGCGAAGCTCTTAAGTTTATTGCTCTTCTTATCATAAAAGGGGGGGGGGGGTAGATGCCTCCGGACGGCTCCACCAATCGGCTCGCGATTTTTTTTGCTTCAAACTTCGCCCATTTTTTTTGTTTTAAAACTACTTAACGGCGCACAATGCCAAATAACAATGTAACATGTATATAATTTGCATTTTTTTCACTTTACCTAACGATGCGCATTTTTTTCGTAATAGTTTTCTACATTTTATAACGAGTGAATTTTATTTATTTATTTATTTTTCTTTTTTTTTTAAACAAGAATAAACAAAACCGATTGCCGAAGCCGAAACTACGCAGGAGGCTGACGCTTTTTATGTTAGTAATTTATGTATATATATATTTTTTTCATCTTTTTATCTTTGTTATCTTAATAAGTTTAATTGTATATCCATGCGGCCAATGAAGCGTGTCCCGTGTGCAAAAAAAAAAATTATTACAATCTTTTAGTATCGATATCAGTAATCCAAAATTTGTTTTTCAAAAGCGATCATGAATACATTTAAAAAATACATTTGAACACATTCAATGTCGAAATAAAAATTGTATGATAAAAGTATGATAGTCGATTAAGACATTATTATAGATTAATTTTTACATATATCGAATAAATCGCCACTCTTAAATTTAATTTAATGGACACTCTTCACTACCGCTAAAAATTGAGGCTATTTGACTGGAAAACTCACTGAAGTCCCAAAAAATACTAGTTTTAAAAGCCTTTTTAATCCGATAAATAATTATACGTATATAAGTTTATGACTCCATAAGAGTAATCAATTGGTATATTAAAATATAGATTTTTTTATAACATTCTACGTTTATACGAAAGCTTGATGAATTAATTTATTTGATTATAACATGATTCATGATTTATGAAATAAAATGTTATTGAAATTATAAAAAATACGTATTAACATGTAACTTCGTATTTAACAAAGTAAAAAATAAAGCTAAAAATATGTACATAAAATTAATATATATTCAAGTATAAATTTTGTTAAATATTACGTAATAACATAACGATCTTTTAAGATCCTAAAATTTATTGACACTAATTTTATCGAGTTTTCTTTCTTCATTTTATCTTATAATTGACTAATTAGAATATAAAATAAAAAAAGTCTGAAAATAAACTTAAAATGAACTTGATTATTCAAGGTTCTTAGAGACTTCAGTGAGAGACTCACTTATACATATAGTTTTTCATTTTTTATATATATATATATTTCATATACTGAAAATACGTTTTTTTTCTCCTTTCGATTTAATGCTATCTAAGAATTAGCAAAGTCTCACATAGTAAAATATCGTTCCTGTTTTTATACCATCTATAATAATCATCAAATATACATAATCTCAGATACAATAACAACAATCGATATCGTTTATAATAAGAAAATAAAGTCACAAGAGGATCGGAACTATTAGGAAAAATTGCAGATTTTTTTTTATTTTCCATTTGTATTATATATATATATATAGCTTTTGTATTTCCATATTCTTTTTTTTTTATATAGGCTTTTGCTTTCAGTTCTATTGTTCAGACACTTTTTTTTATAGTTAAACTATGTTGTATTATTTTTCACGCAAACAGCGCTCATTAATAGACTTTATGATTTATTTTATAATTTTGCCATATAATATATATATTTTTTTCTTTTTTTTTCACATTTGTAGTAGTTAAGCCCTTCATTTATATTTAGACTAAATTCTATTTTCGCCGAGATAGATTTTACATATGGATTTGTTGTATTTTTTTTTCTTAAACATTTCAGCATAATATATCCATAAACTATATTTATTTACATTTTGGGATGAGCCTCGGCATTTTTTTTTTAAATGGATAATATGTTATAGAGTATTTTATATGTTTTCTTTTATATTTCTATTTTGTTTTTAGGTGTATACGTAATAAACGTGGCACTCGTATTTTTTTTTTCTTTTTTTTAAGTAATTCGATTACTTGCATTAAATTCAACAACGTAATTGTTAATCAGCAATTATATTTTTCAATCATTAACTAATTATAGAAGTATGTTATGTATGTATATATATATATATATTTTTTGCATTTAAATACTATGGCTCTTTTTTTATTTAATTCGATAACATTAACGATGCATTTGCGTTTTTTAGTTGTATTTTTTTTCAGTGCAGTATTTAACAAGTCAAAAAGTGAAAAATTGAGATTTTTTTTTGTTAATTCAGAAATTTTTATATATCTATATTTTTCCTTTTGTTATCATTAAACCGCTGATATGATTAAATGTACACATCTTTTGTTATTTTTTTTATATTTACGGCCTTTTATTTTGCGTATTAAAGTAATGATTTAATTTTTACGTAATCTTTTATTTTTTTTATTTCTTAATCGCTCACTATTAGAACTTCGGCAATATTAGTAGTTTGTATTTCAAAAGCTATGGCTAAGTACAAATTTAATTGATACTCGTTACAGCTTAACTACGTTATAGATTTTTTCAGATTATTTTATCTTTTTGCGTTTAAGTGCGTCCACAATGTCTCGCAGTGCCTTATTTATTTTTTTTTTTTAAATCTTTAACTAAGCCCATTCTAATAATACTTTATTTTTTACATTCGAAAATATTATGTCGATCTGTATTCGTGTCTGAATATTTCTTTTCTTGCCATGTGCTTCTTGTTTCTATTTATTTATTTCTTTTCTTAAAAAATAGGGCTGGCTGTCTTCTTTCTTTTATTATTTTTTCACGTATAGATATACATATCATTATTTTATTTTTTCTCATTTTTTGTATTTTCTTATTATCTATGATACGCTGATTGTTTTATTCCATTTCTAAGCTAAGGTCAATGCTTGGTTGTTAGTTTTTTTTTTAATCTAAACTCGGTTTAAAGAAATTGAAAATTTGCCATAAAGAAAAATATGAAGTTTTTTTCTTTTTTTATTCCAACAAACGATTCTGTCAAAAGCAACGTTTTTTACGCATAGAAAAAGAAATTCATAAATTTTTTTTTTTAAGTATATAAGTTAATAGTATTTGTTTGCGTGTACTCGATTAATGCAAACGCGAACACCTTCTTTAACGTGGCATATCCAAGTTAATTGTACTGTAATTTTTTTTTGGGAATTTTTTTCAAAATATTTTTTTTATATAAACATCTCGCTTTTCATAAACTCTCGAAAAATTCAAAACGAATGCAACATTTAAGTGCTTTCTTAGTTTTCTAGGATAGAGAGAGAGACAGTGTCATGGGATCCGAGTTTTTTTTTTTTTTAATTTTATAATTATTTTTTATTTTGCATTTAACGAATAGCTTGTCGACACGATTTGTAATGATAAAATAATATAGATATAGATATAAATATTTATATAACATCGATATAGACAATTTTTCATTATTTCGATCAAACAATTTTTCTTTGATAAAAAATCAACAATATTAAAATATTAACATTTTACGAGATTTATTTATCAATAAATTTGAAATATGTATAATTCGAAAAAATATTATTTGTTTTTGCAAAATAGATATCTTTAAATTTAATTAAAAAAAAATAAATAAAATACTGATTATATCTATTTGAAAATAGTTTATTGTTGTGTCTTGATAAGACCTTTCTTTAAAATTTGTAAATACGTCTAAGAGTACATGTTCATAGGCAATGTCTATAATACCAACAAACATCGAAATTTGCGATATATATACTGGATGAATTTTGCAATATGTAAATATATATATATTGTTTAAACAAATTCCTATTACATTTAACTTGATAACCATTTAAATTTGCAAAATTATCATGTTCATGTATCATATAACAATGTACGATGCCTTCGATATTGAACAAAGAGATTTAAAAAAAAGAACATCTGACTAGGCCATTTGCTTACTTTTTTTTCATACAATACGGATTAACAATGAAACTCGAAAATAAATGCACGTTCTCTCTCTTTCATTCGTATATTCATTCACGCCGTGTATCGTTATTTATATAATCATTAAAATAGTAAAGCTCTAACAATCATAAAATTACAATGATTTTTTTTTTTATTATTTCAGCTCCAGGGTTTTTCTTTTTACTTGTTAGTTAAGCGTTATGTGGAATGTGAGAGGCAGTTAAGTGCCAAATTGCACAAATTTCAAAACTATATATAAGAAAATCAATTATCAAATGATGATTTTTTTTTTCTTTATGTATTCTGTAAAAAAAATGAAAATCGTGAAAATATAGTTTAATGATAAATATAATGAATTCGATGTAACTCAAGTATAAATTTGCTAATTGGTTTTTTTTTAATTGGCCACTTTGACGTCCTATAAAAGGCAGTCTGCTCTCTCAGAAAGCGTTTTTTTTTCACCATCGATGGCAGTTTCATCATTTCATTAACTTTTATTTTCTTATACATTTACTTTGCGATTGCGTATTTTTAGCGAATTATTTGATTACAATGCTGGGTATTTTAATACTTAAAAAAAAAATAATTTTTTTTCAACGATTTTTTTTTCTTTAATTCACGTATTTTACAAATTAAATTTGCTCAATTGGTAAATTAAAATATGTAAATTTTATTTCTACGGATACGATTTTATCTTTGGAATTAAAAAAGTACAAAGTATCATATTTCTATCTAAAAATTAAAACACAAATAAAATAAAATACGAAACTGATACAGCATTGTTAGCCAATCAATTTCACCGGAAACATATACACTTGTTTGTTTTTGACATTCATTAGTATAATTTATCAATCGAGCCCGGCTCGTTAATTGAAAGGTCAATAGGAAATTTGTTGATTTTTTGGCACTTAGCCCTCCTTTATTGTTTTTAATAACAATTATTAGTTTATCGCTTGTCGTTAATTTATAGTTATTTATTAGCTTCTTTTTTTTTTCTTTTTTCCCGGACGATCAGCACCGAAGATTTCAATTTCTTGACATCTATTTTAAATAACGTCCTTGTCTACATGCATAATGCAGGCTATAATTATTTATCCGTTTTTTTTTAAACTCCCTTTTCTCACTTTAGTTATTTTCTTTCTTCTTCTTCTTCTTTCTTCTAAGCTTGCCTGCTTTGCTCGATTAGGCAAACTCTGCGTAAACTTGTATAACGTTTTCCATTAATCTTACGTTGTTGATTGCAGCTTAATGTTGACGCCGTCATTGGCATTAATAGGAAACAAGCGCGAGGCTCACGATTGCGACTAAGGGAGATTATTGTTCCGTCGTAGCGAGGAACTTTAACTTCGTCTCAGACGAGTATAGCGGCCGGCAGTTACGTGGAAGCATGCGAATATTGATCTGGTTGGTAGTACCTCAATCCATTTATCTGAAATTATTCATTGTGTTATTTATACAGTCATTTTTTTTTATTGTATGATTTTCTTATTAGGTTTAAATTAACCATGGAAAATTAATTAAAATTGTATATTTTATTAAATTATATTATTTTAGATAGTTAAAAGTTTATTATAAACAATATGTATTAATTGTTTCATTTATTTTCGATTTAAAGTTATGATCTTTCAAAATCAGAGTAGAAAAATTTAGTTATCAAATAGAAGAATCCTAACTTATCGACATTGCCGACAGCAGTAATGATCTCATACATAAAAATAATACATGATTTGATTAAATTCTTAAATTTTGTGCTCAAAACATTTTCATCGATGATCTTATAAAAAATGTAATTGTTCTATAATTTTTTTTTTCAGATCCATATATAAATAAATAAAATCTCACCGTCATGTCGTGTTCCGTTATGTAAGCTGGAATTTCAAGCTGATTTGGTGACATGATTTCATAAAGGTATTCAACACCTGGCAGACTGTGAACTTTTTGCTTGATCGCTGGAGCCATAAATGATGTGAACCACCAAGTCATTACCTGTAAAGCATTTTTTTATAGTTGATTTAATTAAATAATTAATTTCAATCAACCTTATGGCTTCTTGTCATGTTAAATAGAAAAAATCTAGTATAGTAATATTTTAACAAAATAAGAAATTTTTATCATAGCATGTGTTAAAAAATTTGAAAATTTAAGTGTTTGGTGCACCAAAAAATAAAATACGAAATTAAATTAGCACTCGTTCATTCTCTTTTTTTCGCACGAAGGTTACTTCTGAAGGCTAAGTAAGAAAAAAAAACTGGAAGAAAATTATATAGACGCAATCATTGTAACGATCAGTAAACGAGCGATGCTTCAATAAATGCACAGGACGATTTGAGAATCACCGTGAGAATAAAAAAAAAATGTAATTTCCGTACAAGCTTAAAAAAAAAAGAAGTAACAATGTATACATTAATGTTTCCTACCTTGGTCCAAAATGTTGGATGGACGATGTAGAATTGTTTTAGGTTTTTCTTGTATCTGTAAAAAATATATGTTACATATTAGTTAATGTTGCTATTTAACGGGCTGTCTGTATATCCAAATTTAAATTTATACGATAAATATGAACGTAAACCAGTTACTGATGTATTTGGTATTAAATTTATTGAGTTATTGAATTACTTCTGCAGAAAAAAATTTCGAGCACACAGACATAATTATATTTTTTTGGAACAACAAGTGAAAATAAACTTACTTGTATGGAAGTACGTTGTAAACTTCTTTCAGCCAATGGAAACTGGGATAATTACTGCTGACCGTCGAGGTGTGAAAGTAGACAATAACGTAATCATTTTTAACAATCGGATCCAATAACTGTATCAGATACAATAAGGCCTGAAAATTTTTAAAAATTTTCCATTAATTTATTATATTAAGAATGGAGAATACATAATAGTTACATTTTATTGAATTTGTTTTTATAAGTTTAGCGAGTAAAGTGAAATCGTTAGTATTTAATACGTTTTCGTTATAAATAGAAGCACTCGATAAATAAGTAAATAATAAAATAAATAAGTTAATAATAAAAAAGACTTCGATCAGTTTTTTTTTCCACAATAAATATAAAAGTTATTTTAAATTATTAATTCAACGTATTTTTACATTGCAAACTGTGAAAGTTTGTAAGTCGTTTCAAGGTATACATGAATTATTAGCTGAAAGTACAAAAAATTAAAATAGAACCTTATTTAGATGAATACGAAAATGAATTTTCCAACAAATTAATTTATAGCCTAAAAGTCTTATTTAATAAGCCGTGAATCAATCGTCAATAACTTTCAAGGTGCCAAGCATAAAAATAATTGAATGAAAATTCTAAAAAAATCCACGAATAAGTTTTTCTAAATTTAATCGAATTTTACAGTAAAAAGATTTTTTTATTTTTTTAACTTTTTGGTATTTATAAAAAAATAATGAGCAAATTAAAGGATATTTTTGTCCGTCTTCCAGTCAAATTAATAATAATAAAAACCAGAATAAAAAATAACAAATAATAATAAATAAATGAAGATGGACAGTCAGTTTTTTGTCAAAATGCCCTCATTTTGATACTTGTTTTTATTTTTGGTATTTATTACGAACAAAATAATAAAAATTATGTAATAAAAGGCAAAAACAACATTGTGACCTCATTTTATAAGTTTTTTTGTGAATCTGATTTTATTGTACAAAAAACTAGAAAAAAGCGAGGAAAATTTATATTTTCTTGAAAACATACCGACGCCCAGAGGCATAAAGAAAATTTTCAAATTTTTCGACGAGAAGAAAAAGAGAAATGAATTTGCTAATAAAAGCTCAAACGGAAGAACTAAGTAAATAATGAAAGAAAAAAAATGAACGGTTTGTTTGTTTTAGAATTTGGAAATATGCGAAATTAACAAATATAAGGGGGCATAGACACATGTACCGTCGACCTTGCTTATATACCCCCCTTAAGCGTGAGAAAGTCTATTTCCAGCATGCCTCGCAACAAATCGATCTTTATGCTCAACTCAAGTAAAACGTCGACGTTCCTTCGCACTTCTCGTCGACATGTCGCATTTCTCACCCCTTTTCACTTCGACATCATCCGATAATTTTGATCCTATGCATTCAATCATCTTATTTATTTTTCTAATTTTTTTCTATTTTATTAGTTAAAAAATTAAATTTAACGTAATATTTGTTATTATTTTTCTGTTCAAAACTTTTAATTAAATAAACCTTTATTATAAAAATAAAAACTCTTTATTTATGTAGATGAAAAAGATGTACGATGATTTATTTATTTAATTGAATTTTCAATTTATGTATTCATACTAATTTACAAACGTACGAAAATAAAAAGTTCGAAGCATTTTACGGATGATTAGAATAATCAAAAATGCAGTGAGATAAGATAATTAAATAATTATAAAAATACACATTGTTTACTTATTATTTTGCGAGAAATATGAAGGTATTAGAATAAAATATTCATATTTATCATTACATTGATTTGATTCTTGACAATAATAAAAAAGCTTTTGAATAAAATTGTTTTATGATATAAAAAAAAGTATTTTTAAAATAACTTTCGAGAAAGACAAATTTTTTAAAATTGTACTATTATTAAAAAAAAACTGATTCATAAAAAAGCTTGTGCAGATGTTCATATTTAATTTCAGTGATAATATGTCGAAAAAAATTCGTATAAAATATATAAAAGGGAAATTTTCATTCCTATTGAATATATATTTATGATTGGTGATACGTTTATTTCAAGCACATCACGAAGGCACATTCAAAAAGCAAACAACTATAACGTGCAAATGAACAGAGGCGTGAAAATGATTTAGAGTAGTTGAAGAGCCTTTAAAAAATTTGTAAAAAAAAGGTTACGACGAATACTTTAACGCTTTTTTTTTATTTAACGTGCTTCACTGCATATTTTGCGCACTAACTCGACCTAATTTTTGAAGTTCAAAAAAATTTCTTTTTTTGCGCGCAACTTTTTTTTTCGTGCAACTTTTGAAAGCTCGTTAGACTTTTTTCAGTTTGCATTTTTTTATGTTTTGATGCTCGTTAAAAAATAAGTAAATATATATATTTGTAAGTTTCGTCTGTATTTATGTTTATAAAGATACGAGCTTTGCACTCTTAGATTTACTTGACCTCGAAAAACTCGTGATTTAACATAAACGTTTTAATTTCTATGGCCTCGAATTTCATCGATTTCACATTTACGAGATAACAATCTTTACTTCTTTTTTCCAAAGCTTACTTTGTACCACCTTCTTATTGATCTTTTATTATAAACAACAAAATAGCTCGATGAACGTGTAGTTTTCGGTTATACGGAAAAATTGCTTAGCTTTGCTTTTTCCTTTTTGTTCTTAAAATTTTGAAAATTGCTGAATTTATAAATATCAAATTATATAGTTTAAGAGAAAAGGGTGTTGAAAAATTTTGAAGATTGATAAACTTGGCAAAAATTCTATATTTGACTCACCTTATCGAGGTTAAGGTCATTAGCTGGGAACCATTTGCCTAAAAAGACAACGACAGGTCGACCCTGACGATCGACGCCACTTTGATAGAGACAGCCGATCCCTGACACTTCTGTCAGATCTTCCATTTTGGCACGTCTAAGTAACCGTTCATACCTGCAAAACAAAAAATATGCACATTTAAATTCATATTTCAAATTCCATTATTAAATTTTATAGTGAACTTTAATGAGGAATAATTTCATTTAGAAAGAATTTTGTTGATTTTAATGATTTAAGTAATTTGAATATATTTCATATTAATTATGATATCTTTTGAAAAAATCGGATCATTTAATTGTTAGGACATTAATTTATGACTGAAATCATTATTACAACACGAAAAATTCTGAACCATTTCAACCAGTGATTTCATATGATAATCATAAATTAATTATTAATCGATAACATCCTTAAATATTATAAAGCAGGTAATGGTGTAAGGTGAAAATAAGTTATGTCGCGATCGGATGATTGATTATATATTATGCAAATTAATTTTCACTGATATAAATAACTATTATCAAATTTTTATTTTTATATATGTGCTGCCTGTATGCTTGTTTCATTGCTACATCATATACATACCAAAGCGAAAAATTTCAATTAAAATTTTAATATTAAAATCAATAAAAAAAAGACTATAAATACACCCTTACGCAATGGAACAATCTAAATAAAGATCAAATAAGGAAAGTACGGAAGTAATATACTACTGACTAGCTATATATGTATATGAACAAAAATTTGCTGTATATTTATTTCCTCTTCCACTTGTAATTACGTTCTTCATCAAAATATCAATATCAAAACTGACTCACGTTCAATGTACATAACGCTCAATTTTACGTATCAAAAGCTTCGGATCAAAAATATTTTCCTTGCTCTAATAATAATTCGTAAGGTTTCATCTAAAACGCATTTCCTCTTGACTATTGCGAATATTTATTTCCGAGAATTTTGGCTACACCGGAATAGCAAGAGAATTCTTTTTTAGGGTTTATTTGCGTGTTTTGAAATTCCATCATATTTATTATTTAATTTTTTCATCATTTTATTTCAATAGCATCGTATCTTTTATTCAAATCAAACTGCTTGAATATTAATTAGCATTCAACTGTTATTGTTAAATATTTTGTCTATGAAAAAATCTCTACGTTAACTTTTACCGTATTATAACATTAATTATAAATAAAAAAAAAGAAATTCTGCAGCATTACATTATAGTTGCAGTATTAAAATATAAATATGTTAATGATCTTATCGATAAAAAAAAAAATATTTTTTACTATAATGACTGATTATTTTTGAATATTTAAGTTAATTATAATGTTCTGACGATGCAAAGTTTAACAATAATTTTAAATATTCAAACACATAATTAGTTATATAAAAGATAAAACTAAACATGATACAATTCAAAGTTAGATAACAGAGGTGAGCAAAAAAAAAATAAAGACATATGTTCCTGCTAGCTTTGTTTTCAATGTGCAACGAATCAAAAGAAGTTTCGAGCTAAAAATTTTGAAAATAAAATAGAACCATTGATCCATTTCTCAAACGAATATTCATTTTTTAAATTTTATTTAACGTCGCTGTATTAGTATCATTACGATACCAATTAGCGACGGAGGTTTCGAGTATGTTGGTGAATGAAGCACATGTTAACGTACAGTGGTGCTTGTATAAATTGGCTGCCAGCAGGATTCGAACTCAGGACCTCGAGATTATGAATCCATCACTCTACCAAGTGAGCCACCGAGACCTCTACTTATATCTTTGTACGATCTACTTGATTTTTAATTATTCGCTACGCGTTTGACGATTGATCAGTGCAATTACATAATTATGAAGATTTTTTTAAATTTATGTTTGCTCTAGCCAAGTTCTTACATAGATAGATCCGATGATAAAATGTTAATTACTGACAAATTGATTATTAATTTTTTTTTATTTGAAATCACAAGGAATATATATTAGTTTATCAAATAAATTACTATATTTTTAATTGTTTGAAAAAAAATGTTCTAATAATCATGATTATTATTATTATTGTTCTTAATTACTATTGTAATTATTATTTTAAATAAAAATAGTATTTATGAAAATATATTGATAAATTTATCAATAAAGAAATTTTTATATAAATAGCTATTCTATATAAGATATCTATATATGCAGAAGCCAAGCACAAAGTTATTTCTACAATAGAAATCGTGCTTAACAACTCTTTTTTCTCTTTTTTTTTGTTCTGATAACTTATAATATGATAGTTTTAAAATTGTTGTTTTAAATCTACAGTTCCTGTTTCTTTTTTTTAATTCCAAAGTCAAACAAACAAAACTATGTAATTATTGTAGTTTTACAATTTTAAGTTTATAAAGTATTGCGAAAAAGTGTAATACTGTGTTGTAAAAAAAAATTAATAGCATGCAGTACCGCTCAAAAATTCGTAAAAAATTCTTTTTCAACAAAGTAAGAAAATCTGCCCTCAGAATTTTCTTCATTCTATTGTTTACGCGTATAGAATATACAATTATTGAGATCGTCAGTGGCTCATTCGGTAGAGCGATGGATTCGTAATCACGAGGACTCGAGTTCGAATCCCGCTCTCGGCGGCCGATTGATACAAGCACCACTGTACGTTACATGTACTGCAGTTCACAAACACACTGAAACGACCTCCGTCGCTAATTAACATCTTAATCATAGCATAAATACAGCAACGTTAAAATAATTAAAAAAATATATACAATTAAGTTTAAAAATTCTTATTTGATTTATATCAATAGAAATATAATTTTTCATCAAATTAAATAAATAAAAGAAAATCAAAATAGAATCATGAATGAAGAAAATTATAAAGCAAATAAAATCAATTTTATTTGTTAAAATTTACCATATGACAAAATTATTTTTACCTGCGATAACATTTTCCATGATTTTTATATTTTGTTGTGCTTACAACTTTAGTTTACATATAAGTTGTATATACATTGAAATTATAATATACAATTGCAAATAGATGCACAAACATGAAAAAACATTGAAAATGTTATTACATCTGAAAAACTATTTTATTATATGGTTCATTTTTGCAAGTTTGTAACGTTGTACGTATAATAGATATTGAAAACAGGTTGAATATAAACTTTAGGAAATTTACTATATTTTGTAATCAATTTGGAATTTTTTAATTTTATTAATTCTTTAAAAAGTTATAGTTGATTGATTGAAATGGAAAAATTCGTGAAGTTTCAAAAATTTTCAATCATTAAAAAATTAAGTTAAAAAAGAGTTTAAAATGTTCTACAGCTCATAAGAAGATAATATTTTGTCTGATCTTTAAAACGCCGTTTACATTTTTTAAATTCATCAAAGCGTTTCTGAGATATCACAATTTGAATTTGAGTCTCTTGAAAAAAATTTTTTACGAATTTTTGAGCGGTACTGTACGAATGTCAATGGTAATAGTAAAAGGCGATTAATCCTCAAGGGATATTAAAAAATAACAAATAATTAAAAATTAATGTATTGAAAACTACAGTTTTTTTATATTTTTTTTCAGTAGAAAAGCTTTTAAACAAATCATAAATCATTCATTGTAAATCGAATCGTATAATAAATGTATTGTAAATCAATTGAAAGTAATAAAAGAAAAAAAAGAGAAGAAATAGAGAAGGTCGCTGTAAGATAGCTGATTCAGAGTTCACCTCGATAATCCAAAATCAAATTGACTGGACGTTTACTTGAACAGAAAATTAAAAGAGCCGGCATGAGCAATTTTAATATTGTCGGGTAAAACTGCACTTGCCTTGAAATCAATTTAACAGCTCGTTAAAATCGAAAAAATTTTTTCAAAGAATTAATAAGTAGCTTTTTATTGACACATTTTATCCTTATTCTAAACGACAATTTTTCTAGTTTCTTTTTTTGAATAATCGTTGTTCTTAGTATCTGCTGTGCACACCTTTATTAATTTATTGTATAACTCTCGAGATAAACTGCACGTTTCCTGGCACCTTTTTTTCTTTTCTTTTTTTATCGTTGTAAGAACTATTTTTTTCTTTATTTCTAATTGCTATAAGGAATACCTACACAGAAATCGCATAAACTATTATAATTATAACTCAAAGTTCAACAACGATAGGTACAATTATTTATCGATTATTAATTATAATTACAGTTTAAAAAAATATCATTTTCAAGTCGTTTCATATTTTTTTCTATTTTTTTTTGTCATTAACGTGCTACATTTTATTTTAGATATTCAAGTATCTTTTAACTCCAATTCATCTATAAGAAATTTCTTAAAAACCCTTGATTTAGTATTGTACAAGAGAATAAAAAAAAGAAAAATGATGTCAAAGCACTAGAAATAATCTGCAGTTTGGTACTCCCAGAAAGTAGGTCAATTAATCCTTTTATCCCGCGAAGTAAGTTTTTTCACGTACAATTTTCACATTTACAAATATATATATGAATCAAATTGATAGTTTCGTTGGTTATTGATACCTATTGTTTTTACGAATTTCGGTAACCTATATTATTTTGAGGAAAGACGTTATCTCTTTGACCGATATTTTATGAGAATCATCAATATGATATAATAGCTCGACTACTTTTTATCAAGAATCAATATATGAATGAAGAAAATAACATCAAATTTTTATTCTTAATTTTCTTATGCTTATAAATATAATTAAATTTCTTTTATTATTAAAAAAACAAGTGTTTAAACGTGACCAAACAATAATCTGAAAAAGATGTGCAAACATTCTTCTTTTAATGATTGCACAACAAAGGAACGTAAAAATAACAAAGAATTGAAAAAAAAAATAAAGGAAGAATTTAAGCACTTAAAAAACAAGGTTTTTTTTTGTTGTTTAATGTGCTTCAAACGTGCTTTTTTGTCAATGTAAACTTTACATGAAGTGCTTGGTGAAACTTAATCAGTTAAGGTCATGTATATTTTATATTTACTAAATTTGCTATCTACATTTATTACAATTTAGCAATTTTTTTAAAATCCTTGAACGTAATGAATTATCCATGAATGGAATTTTTGCGACTACTTTGAAATTTAAATTGCCAGACAAAAGAGAAAAAGATTTTTGTAAGATTTAAGTTTATAAATAAATGTCAGATTTGCAAAAGTTGTAATCAAGCGATACGTATATACATCTATACAGTTGTAAATATCCTGTAATTTATTCTTCATAACTGTGCACAATGCGCGCAATGAAACATTGAATTTTTCGAAAAGTCAAAAAGGTTATTAATCAAAAAAGTTTTATGTTTACAGCTGAAAATTTTTCATATTTATGAATTATGAATAAAAAATAAAACATTAAATAAAGTTTCGAAAGATAATCGATAAATTGATTTTTCACAAAGTCACGGAAAACTAATATTTATTATTTTTTCCCTACGTACGCTAGAAATGAAAAATTAAATAACCTTTTATGTCTGATACGTAAATGAAGAAATAGTTCAACCCCTCTTCTCTTGGAGAATTGACACATTTACGCAGGATTCTAATATATATATGTGTATCTATATATGTATACATGTATATATACACGTATATATCTATATATGTACATAGATATATGAAATAACAAGTAGAACGGTCTGAAGCACTCTTTTTTTTCTGTTTTGTATATACATGAAATGGAGGACGACGCCCTTCGTGCTGTTCGTTTTAACTTTTGTATTTGAACATATATCTATGTGGGTATATATGGGAGCGCAAGTCCAATAAATCAAGAAAAAAGCTTGCGTGCAAGCTTATATTCAAATGGTCAAATGTGTTCGTGAAAAATGTGTTCATGTTTTTTTTTCTTTTTTTTTTTTTTTAAATTCCATTAAATGTGAATTACTTTAAATTATTTCTATATAAATGTGTTAAATAAAAATTTGTTTTTATAGTTAGGATATTTACCGGTCTTCATCGTCAATGACATCAGCCATGTCAATCATCACCATTCCGAATTTATTAATTGATCCTTTGACTCAAATAGTATGACAACAATTTTTCTTCGTAATAACAAGGTTACTTTATTATTTGTATAATAACTGCAGAAGACAAAAAAAGTTTCCGTCACTTTGAACACCACACGATAAATATATATATACTTCACTTTACAATTAAAATGGTAACTATCGTAGATAAAAAGAAATCACGTAAAATTCTTATATCAAAGAAATTATACAATATTCGATAGGAAAAACAATAACACACAGTAGAAAAAAAAATTGAAATAAAAAAATAGCTGGAAATACGATTATTAAACGAGTAAGAAATATGTAACAATAGCGTTGCAGAAGTTTATAACATGTAATGATGGTTTCTCTCGCGTGACTGCGACTACTATTTCTGTGTTGTAAAAGATTTGCGAAGTATAAATGCGCGCGCGCGCGCTCTCTGTTACTCTCTTTTCGTATCTCTCTCTCCCTCCTACTTCTTCGTTCTTATTTTTTCTCTCTCTTTCTTTACTTTATTTAAGAATAAATCTCCCTCTCTTGAATTAAAAATTCATGTACAAACATTTAACGACTTTACTTTTTTAGCTATACTGTTGTTGTTTCTTCTTTTTTTTTTAATTTACTGGTGTTATAAAACTTTGCTTTTTCGTGTAGAACTGACAGTGAAATCCTTTTTTTCACCCTTAAATACGACTACGACAACAACAACAAGATATACAATGGCGTTTGTCAGAGTTGATTTTAAGTTCAAACTGCGCGTGCTCAGTATGGAAAATGAGCTTTTTCATAGCTTAATACGCAGACGCAAGCTATCTACGTGCATATATATTAGAATAACCGGGTGATACTCACATGCCACCCTTATTTGGTGTATTATATTTCAAGTCAAACATATATACACGATGCCTTTTACTCCTGCGCATTTTAAGCTCTTTTCAACTCTATGAATCAGCATGTGCTAAGAGAGCTTGCGTATATAGATATACGTATTTTTCTTAACTTTAATATTATAATCTTTTCTTGGAATTGAGTACTTGTGTATTCATAATAACATAATTTTTATATATAGGTTAGACCTGTTTTTCAATTATGATTGCATTTTATTGCGTATCACGGCTTGATATTATAGTCTAAATAAAGGAATTTGTATACGTTATACATGTACATTTTTTCTTTAGAAAATTTGAATAGCATCAGATCCACAAAACAAATTGATCGACCATTCAAGCGTTCAATTTATTTTACTTCACGATATTTTACAAATATTTATGCAACATAACGTTATATATTTATGTAATGTTTAAATTTTTATCAAAAAAATATGAACAAGCTTTTAAGAATATTGTAAGTTTCATCATAAACGCTTTTTACAAATTATAGTGTATATGCATGCGTCATCACTGGTAAATACTCGTGAGGTTTTTCACTTTATTTTCTCGTTGCCCTATATAACGGAAATACTATTGAGCGGAAAGGGCGACGACTAAGTGGATAAGGGAAAATATTACGTAGGCAAAAGAAAAGAAAAAAAAATGTATAGATGAATCATTTACTTGATGAGACGTCATTTTTCTATATAAGTTTTTTTTTTGTTCTGTGCATACATTGTCTGTGTTTTTATGATTTTATGCTTTTTTTTTCTATTTTTAATATTTTTTATTGTTTAAATTGCGTAAGAAATCAAGCATAATTTAACAAATAAATAAACAAATTATATATAATTAAATGAGAAAATAAACAAACTAAATATAATTAAATAGATGAATAAATAAATTAAATATAATTAAATAAAATATAGTTATATTAATTATAACTTTAGTAATTGAGCTTAAAGCTCTGGCTATTATTTAAAATTTCAAATAAATAAAATAAAGTAGAATAACAATGTTTGGAATACGCTGTGTTCTAATTAATTTTGGCACAATATCTTACAAACTTGAGACTATTAGGAGCGAACGAAATGTTTATTATCTAAATTTATACTTTATTACTGACCTAAATTTAACCATTTTGATCTCGTTACGTTCTAATAATATTCCCATTTTCTTGGGTTAATTTAAAACGAAATTTCAAAATTCGTACGAAAAAGTTATATTTACTTTTAGAATTGATAAATTTATTATACTTTTTATTGCTACTTAATGTGTCGCGTAGATTTTAATTATAAATTAATTCTTCTTTTTTTTCTCTCTTAATAAAAATGATCCAATTAAATTAAACGTTCTTCCATTAAATAGTGCAGCTACGGTATTTCCTTGTAATTACATCGAAAGAACAATAAATATAAATTAAAATGCAATAAGAAAAAATAAGCATTGTTAATTTTTTTTTTTTGAAACGTGCGCATGAAGAAATGCAAATTGACGTCAAACTCTTCATATAAACATCCGGTAAGATTTATAGACCGTCGCAAATTGAAACGACTAACGTGTTTATATACTTACTATTATAAAAAATCTCTTGGCTATATATACATTAGAAGATGAATTCGTTCAAATATCTTTGTTAAATCGTTGTTAAATTGATAATTTTTTTCCGTTAATTTTACTAAAAACTTAATTTCGTGCGGTGGATTTAATTTTTTCTTGGAAAAAATGAAATCCAGGATATATACTTTTGGTGTACTTGAAATGTAAATGAAGCGACTATTATAAATTTAATTAAAATCTCTTAAACATATATTTTATAATAAGCCTTTGTAATCTTTATAAAAACATAACATGCGCGTTTCAGATTGATGAATAACCATCATCTTTTTTTTATACCTTATGCGTGAAGAATATTTACGTAACGTACAATGTATCTGTTATTTTGTTCTATATGAAGTAATTTTTTTCGTAAATGTATTATATTTCAATTTATTTAAAAAGAACGGAAAGTTTCATTTATTATAAATGAGTGCATATATATATATATATATATATATATATATATATATATAATTTTAAAATAGTTTTTTAAAAACGTAACAACTCAACACAATAATATTATATAATCTGCAATTGTTTGTAAATTAAATCTGATATTTTGTGTGTATTGTATTATTTATGGCTTGTACTTAAAAATAATTCAGTGCGAAAAGAATCTATTGGTTTAATGAATTCAAAAATTAACGTTTTTATTTTTTCTTCTAAAACGATTGGATGCACTGAACATTGAACGTAAATGATTCATTGCGCTAAACATTGAACGTATGTGATTCACTGCACTAAACATCGAATGATAATGTTAAAACATTTCATGATGAGAGTTTAATCTAAACAATCTTTTAGTTTTAGAGAAGATGCACATTGAATTAAATGGCTCGAAAATTTTCTTCCTTGCATAATACAGACAAAAATATAATCCAAGTAAAAATTTTGGTTCTAGAACAGAAGGTGGCTAGACGTTAAAATTCCGAATCTCGTACAAGGTTTATAAGAAACAGCTTTTTTTAAATTATTCTGTACGATGTATGTAGACTCATTAAGACGCAATTTATTTCCGTGACTCAATGTGTATTTACTGATGAACTTATTCAGTATTACTTAAGGCTCTAAAGTTTGACGCAAAAGAAAGATCAAATGAAAATCAGAGATCAGATTGAATATTCCATATCAAATAAATAATTTTTTTCTTCTTTTTTTATTGAATATCTGAAATTTATATTTGCTGCTGTGCATTTTTAATTTTGTTTTTTGGAATCTTAAGCTAATTAGTAAAAATATTACTGTAGTTTCAGTAGGAACAAGTAGATAAGTTACATTTTTGAAACATTTGTGCTTTTATATTTATAATTATTTGTGAATCAAACGAGAATATAAATAAATAAATCTTTGCTTTGTAGCGCTTCGCTATGAATCAAGATGTTCTAAAGTTTCTATATGAATGAAAGTATCTCTAAATATACAAAGTATACTGAACGTTAAATTTTTTATTTCAAAATATGAATTATTTAGTTTTTCCGGCAAATCATAAATTTAATTATCAGGAAATATTGAAAATAACTTGTTTATATTAAAATTTTACTATCGCTTCATAAAACAGAGGAACGTTAAAACAGTCACCTTAGTATTATATACATTATTTATGTATATTTATATTTTTGAATAGTTTTATTCAAGCCTCCAAAAAAAAGTTGCTTGTTTTATATCAACCATTACATATTTTATTTTGATAAAAAAATTAGCTTCTTAAAATTCAGAAACATAATGTTTGATATTATATTCGGTTATATTTATAACTGGTATCTATTTTTACTTCTAAACGAATGCTCAAGGAAACATCAATAATTTAGTGTTACCATTAAATTTATCAATGAATTAACTGTAAAAAATATCTGTGCAATTAGTTGTTCGAAACTATCTCTTTATGACGTAGTAACTTACACACGCTATTAATGCTTGTTATATTGATTTCAATATTTTTAGTACTCTTTGGAATAATTCATACGATACTAGGAATTTAATTCTTATTAAGATTATTTATTTACTTGAAGGATGATTGATAATCAATAAACTTACTTGTAAAAATAGAATCTGAGATATTATGAGAACAGTAATTGAATGCAAATTCTGATTAGAATAAGCTAACTTATGTAACAGAAATTTTGAATTTTTTTTTAAATTAAAATGTAGCGTGGAAGATGTTTTAAATTGTTAATGTAATTATTCAAATGATTTTTTCTAATTATTCAAATAAATGGCTTACATTATTTAAAATGAGACATTTAAGACCTTAGTATTTAATTTATTTGCTTCTCTATTATTTTAATTGTTTACCTGAATATTATAATGAAAATTGATTATTAATTTAATTGTCTTTACTTCACAAAAGTTCATAATGATTCTTTGTAGGAAATATGATTTATAACGCTTACTTTCCATTTGAAAATTTTTAATTTATATGAATTAATTAAATAAGGAAATCTTTGTATCATAGTTTATACTGTTAATCTTAAAATAATAAAATTTCGTTTGACAAATATTTATAAACAAACACGTGCAATGCTCAAGGCTTTTATAACATGTTATTTATTTACATTTAATAACAAATCAAAATATAAATGCGCAGTGTTATTGTAAATAAATGATCATGTTATTATTATCAATTGCCAAAATCAAAGTCAATACGTATATATAAGCATAATTAAAGTGAAGCTATTTGCGAGCGACTATTGCGTGCCTGATCGACATTTTAAAAATTCATTTAACAAAGTCTGTCTTTCTATATTAACCCCTTTTATTTTTTCAATTTCCAATTGGGAAGAAAACGATTTGTCCGCTTGTATGTGTATGTGTGTGTGTGGTTGTTCTATTTTCAGAAATATCATGAGTTATTTTTGTCGATACCATATACATTAACAATGTGTGGGCTGAATTTTCGCCTCTTGGAATTTTCTCCTCTGATCGATAATTCATTATATTACGAAAAGTACTTTACTCTCCTTTTTTTTTTCTTTTTACATCGATATTATATCTTTTGACATACGATACATCAGGTCGTGAATTTAACTTTTTTTTTTTCATTCTTGTACGTCATGTTTCGAATGTTATAAGTTCCTTTTTCTGTGTCGACGTAATTTAATAAAAGCATCGGATCGAATCCAGATTTACGTTTTGTGTTACCGAAATAGAATGCGCTTCAGTAAAAATAGAATGTAGACGATATGTATAGAACAAGTGATAAAATTAATAACAAACAAACGAGAGCGCGATTTTTTTTTCTTTTTTTTTTTCAACTGACGCGATGACGTACGAATGTGCGCTGAAATTTTTTCGTCTGTAATAGATTGCTTTATTTTCAATTCTATATGGATTTTCGTGAATTTTTAAAACGATATGCATCATGTTAGCAGATGTTATTTTATTAAAAAAAAGAAAAAGCTAAATCGTTCCAATGAATTTTACTTTTTTTTGGAAATGATTTTCAATTATTCAAATGCTAACTTTTGTTTACTGAACATTTAAACTAAAATGATTTATTTAATGAAATCAGGCTTTAGTCACGTTTTGAAAAATCAGTTTAGTTGATCACAAAATTAATGTTGTATTTGTATAAAGTGTAGAAACATTGTTTTACAAAGACGATGTCGGAAATTCAAACCATAAATTGCTTTTGAACTTTGCAATTATATTATATTAATTATTAAAATCATTAAAAAAATACATTTTACTATCTAAATGTTTGATTCTTTATAATTATAAGTTATCTAATAAAGTTTTTTTAATAAAAAGTACCAACTTTTTTTTTCAAAAATCTCCTAAAATTATAATTATTTTTTTTAGATTTCAAAATATAGTTTATTTTTAATGATCGATTCCTTTGAAAGCTATAAGGAAATCATTATTATTGAAAAAATTAACATATCAATCGTGACATTTTTAAGAATCGTTGTACTTTCTCAACAGTTCTGTGTAATACAGAAAAATTTCTTTGTAGTTGATTCAACAAAGAGTAAACGAATTTTTGAACAGTTGTTTTGATAAAAAATAATCAAGATTTTGCTACGAATATCTTATGAATTAAACGAAATCGAATTAAAATCAAATAGAAGTATTTTTCATAATTTTAAACAAAAAGAAAATTCTAAAATTACAAAAAAATTTTAGTTAAGCTTCAGTAATTATTCAAAGTTTAGTATCATCGCATCTTAAAGTTACAATGTCATAAAGATAAATCAATCCATCTTCTGATCATGGCAAGTTTTTTGATACTCCGTTTCGTAGATATTCATTGCACAAATATTTATCTACATGATTATCAAAATTGTTCAAATTTTAATAAAATCTTACCGTTCTTGATCTTGCATTTGTCTGAGCATAATGTCAGTAAGCGGATCGGTTGCTGGTCGTTCACCTAAAAGTCTCTGACGATCTAAATCACCTTGCATCTGGGTAAAGGCATGCTCGCCAAGGCTTACCGATGTCTCTAAATGAGCACTGAGATCAACGGTTTCATCTCCTAAAAAAATCATACATCATTTAGATTGGAATTTTCATGTGTCCGATACGATAGTTTTGAAATGGATAAAGATAAAAAAGAATTTTGATTCAATACCATGAAGAGCGTGTTGAGGATTGTCGATTATTCGAATTTGTCTGTCGGGAAGTTGTGGCTCGCCATCCATACCGCCAATATCGCTTGGCAAATGCCAGCAGGCATTTTCCTCCTCGTCTAACGTACGAGGAAAATAAAGTGATAATAGAACTTCGTAAATACTTAGATCACATGGCTCGAGAACAAATATCACACAGTTTACTGAATCGCTGTACTGTTCTAAAAATCGTCGTACTGTTCCTGCAAACATTTTAATATTATATTAGTATATCTTTCTTGCAACTAATGTAAAAAAAAATTTTATCTTTTTTTGTTATGACATTTACAATATTAACCTCTTCCTCTATTTGTACAAATTTGTGTACAGATATTAAAATTATGAACGTGAAGCTATTTTAGTTAATCTAATAAAAATAAAGCTAGGTTCACTTTTTTTTTGACAAAATACTATAAATATTAATCAATACAATATATTACTGATGTATAATTACATTATTTAAATTTTTTTTAACATTGTATATAACGATGTAACACAGTGTTTGTAAGAAGAGGTTAATATAATTTTAAGAAAAGAAAATGTAATAACTGTCACTTTGAAATGCGCATTTCAACAAGCCGAACGGATTTCACGAGTTATTGTATTTTAAAACTCAATCAAGCAATTTTTTTCCAACAATTCTTATTCGTTAAGTCGCAAAAGATTATAAAAAATTGAAATCTATTCGAGTTGGAAAAAAGCAATATTGAAGCTAAGCTGAATTTAAGTTGAATGTAGGTTATTCGCTCGTGAAATTTGTTTCATTTCTTTTTAATATTTTTACCATCATTCGACGAATGATTGATTTTATGATTTTTCAAAATTGAATCCAATACAAATGTTCAATTTTAATTAAAGTAATTGCGTTTATTAAAAATGAATTTTTTTAGAAAGTTATAATCTCGAATATTTAAAATTTATCAATTTTCAAATTTTAATTTCTTAAAATTATAAATCTTAAAAGCTTCTACATACATTATTCTGTTATTAATTTATTTGCAGTTCAATTTCAATTAATAATTTTCTTTAATTTCAATGCACATGATTATATCCGGTATATCAAAGTGCTTTTAAAAAAGCAACTCAATAAATCAATACGAGTAGCTTTATGGCATTTGATTTCTTAATAATAAATAAATTAATTATTTAATAATCAAAAGCTGGACGGATAAAAATTTTAATTTCCAGCATAAATTACGATAGAGTAACGATTATCTGTAATGATGTTCAGCGAAACGATATAAACTCAATTAGCAGAGACATTTGACCATTTGAATAGTTATACAGTAAACTCAATTTAGTTCGAGCCTGATAAACTTGGGTTATTAACTTCAATAAATTGAAAACGTACTAAGTGCTATATGCGCTCCTGCATCTGGCGGATAGTTACGACGTACAGAGTTGATGACCGACAAGGCAATACTTCGTAAACCCAATTCTCGTGCTTTTTGTAAAACGTTTCTGAAAATCATAAACATCAGTTATATATTAGATTGAAATTTGCAATTTACATAAATTATATGACAAATTTAATGTTACAGATAGAATTTGAAATGTTTTATAAATAATGAACAATTTAAAGTTCTGTAATTTTTTTGATTTTGATAACAGTAGATTAAATGTTATTAAATAAAAAGATAAGCAGTATACTGTCCAAATTAGTATTTATTGGAATAATATTAAAATCATATTGGAATATTATTTAAAATATATGTCAGAAACGTTGTGATCATAAATGAAAATTTGGAAACGATACTGTTAATCTGTATTTAATAAAATTTGAATAAAATGTCAAAAATTCATTGTTTAAATTGTAATTATTTTATCGTATCCATTTTATCATAGCGAAAAATAAAATTTTGATTGACTTTACCTGTAACAGCAGTGAAGTGTATTTTCCGCAGCAGTTTGATATTTCGTATTATAAACAGGCCCTACAGTGTGTATGATAAAGCGTGCAGGCAAATTGTGACCCTGCGTCGTTTTAACTTCTCCAGTTCTGCATTCTGTTGTTGAACAAAAGAAAATAAAGTTTTTATTTATTTCAAATGTAATTACGTGTTTATATTATAGAGAACTAAATATATAATAATTTTAATGCTCGTCTGTATAAAAATAAAATTTTTCCAAGGACGATTTAAGCTATGACTTTAGGTTATAAGAATTTTTTAATTAATAATTTAATTAAAGTATAGACTTGCTTCAACTTACTAGTTTAAAATTTATGTATAGAAGGTATTTATTGTACTTTTCTTATAATAATAATCAAATATGTATACTTGTGTATTCTAAATAAAAAACTGTCTATAGACTAAATAACGAAAGTATATACATGCGCGATTCGCATGATAATTAATTAAATAAAAAAGAAACTAAATGAATATTTAATAAGGTTTACCTTTAACTTCGTTGTAAATTTCTTTTTTAAGGCCAGGTCCGGCGCGAGTGAAAATTCTTTGGCACAGTGGACTATTGTCGTCCATGGTCTCGCTAGTGGAATTCACTATTGCGTCTACCTGTAGAATTGTTATGTCGCCCGTCCTAAAAAATTTAATAATTTATTAAGAAATTTAAATTATATCAAAAGAAAGAATAATAGGTTATTGTAATTATTTTTTATTATTTTTAAATTTCTGTTATTCTTTTATAAAATATTTACAGAAAATATCTAGAACAATTTCATTAACATTAGTTGTTCGGATCGGTAATGAAAATAAAAATTTAATTTAACATTATCTCGGTCGGTAATGCAGATTACGCGATGTGCTATTGTCACTAAAATTTAATTATCGACTTTATTTTGATACCAATAAAATTAATTAAAAGTTTAATTTGACAAAATTATTTGTTGATCTATAGAAAAAATATATAAACACGAATTTCATATTTCGATTTACAATCTTATGACGTAGAATTAGAATTTTATTATTATTAAATAATAAAAAATCAAATTCTGCGTCATAAAATTGTGAATCGAAATATGAAATTCGTGAAATTCGTGATTATATATTTTTTTATTTTTATTAAAATTTTGTATGTTTGAAGTTTTGAATACTCTCTTCAATTAAATTTTTCTATTCTTTAAAACAATATTTGCCCTTTTTATTGAATAAATAATATTGAGGTAAATTCATTGTAATGCTACTTTTTAAAACGTTCTATATTTCTTTTCACAGAATTTACTCTACAATACTGCCGTAATAATGACTAACAATATTACTTGGAATATGATTTCTGCAAAAGGAAATATTTTCATATTTATTAAATTTCCTTTTTATAAGAAAAAAATTCATTAAAAAAAGCCGAGATATCTTTTTCAATCTTACAAACCACATATAGAGTGTAACGTAATAAATCATTCTTTACCATATTGCAATTTTGTTGTTGAGTGCAGGCTGACAAGGAAATGGACTAACGGTGTATTGAGCCGAGTCACCAAGTGAATTTGAGTAATCGGTGTATTGATGTTGCGTTGGAAAATCAGCCCATCTTTTTAAAGCTGAAAGCTCCACCACTTCAAGATCGACGCCCAGCGGTTCCATTAGCCTCATTTAGCTGAAAAAATAAACATTACAGTTTTACTTCATCTATCCTAAACAAATCGTTTTTTTCTATTTTCTCTTTTCATTTTTATTTAATCTTTTTCTTTCAAAGATATTCTAGGATAAAAAAAAAGATTTAAAAGCTTTTCAATAGATGCAAGTAATTGAAAAAAAGATTCTGAGTTTCTATAAACATAATGATTTAAACGTATAATGTTCAACTTGATTATTGTTTTAGAACATTTTAATTTATTTAAAAACTTTACTTATTATTATTTTTTCTTTTTTAACATCACTGCATGAATGCTATCATTGTGATGCTAACTAACAATGGAGGTTTTTTCAGTGTGATTGTGAACAAAGAACATGTAATACAGTGGTGCTTGTATCATACGGCTGAGAGCGGGATTCGAACTCGGGCCCTTGGGTTGCGAATCCATTGCTCTACCGAGTGAGCCACTGAAGACCTCTGTATATTGTGTTATTAATTGTCAGTAAAATAAAAATTAAAAAAAAATTTTTACTGAAAAAAAAAATTATGACATTTAAATTTCACGGCTCAAGAATTACATTTATTTTATATTCATTATTTTCATATTTAACATTGAAAAGCAGATTTTGGTATATTCAATATTGCTGTATCCGCATTAATAACAGATGCAAAAAAACCTTCGCAAAGTATTTCATTTTTCATTTTTTTTAATAAAAAATGATATTTAATCCTTTTTTTACAACTTATATATGTGAATTAAAAAAAGCCATATGTGATTATACACATATATTTATTTTGTTACACATTCACACGTATATATTTGAAAGCCTACAAGTATATGAATATAAATATATATACTATGATTACAATATAAACTATAAAATATAAATCATTCGTATGATCATGATTCAGATTATAATAATTGATATTATACATTAATTTTAATTTTAGAAAATTCCGCTTATTTATATCTAAATTATTAAAAGATCAAGCGTTAATATATACTTTGGCCGAACGTCAATTATATTATACTGTAATTTAAATCACATTTTAACCGGGAGCAATAATTTGTTGACTGTAATTTTAAAATAGTTATTTTTAAATCAGTAATTACTTATTGGAATTTAATTGATTGCTTCCATTTATATCCGTTCGTAACAGTTTAAAGTATCCATAAAAATGTGTGAAAGAAATGATTTTAAAAAAACGGAAATACCGTAGCCTTAATTAGTTGATCCGAATGGTTTTTAATGTATTTTAAATCGCTTTAACTTAAAAATAAATATGATTAAAATTTTTATTATGATTATTTTTTATTTTAGAGTGCATATTAGCGTAATAGCATTTATATTTCATTTGAAATTTTCAAAAATAATAAAGATTTAATGTAAAAATAATAATACATTTTATGCACTGAAGACATTCTTGTTATATTAAAATTTATTTAAGTACATAAATTATAATATTATTATTTGAAGTATATATACTTTGCTCATAATTATAGGCTTGAATGTAATTAATTTATCAAATCATACATAAAAATTCAAAATATTCACAATTTTCAAAACTCGAATAATACAAATTTTTTAGAATAGCAACTTTAAATTGGCAAAAATTTTACAAAAAAATTCTATTATATTTATTTAACTATCTGATTTTATGGATTTTAATTCAAAAAATAAAAAAATTTCATAGCACATCATATAAAATGAAAGAATTGCAAAATATGCATATACTGTATAAAATGATAGATATAAATAAATAGCAGTTGTAACGATTCGAAATGCCATTCCACAAGAAAATCTCCTCTAGTAAATACTTAATTAAATAAAAGGACTATAAAACATGTAATGAATTGAACGTATAAGGGATATATCGCGCGGCTTCTGCTAAGTATCGAAACCACAACTTAAGTAGACACAAATCAACCTAAAACGTTGTCACAGACTATAATAAAGTTAAAATAAAAAAAAGAAGAATTTATATTTGTTTTGAGATATTTTTAAAGAAACTTTTTATTTAATGTAAATGAAATTTTTATAACTATTTCTAAATCGAAAAAAAAGAAAAAAATAAGAATGAATACTCGGCGATTTCTTTTCTTCCTTTTTCGATCGATCGATTTTGCGCTATTATTACAGATCTTGCATTTTTTATACACAATCGTATAGATAACTAGCTTTTTATATTGTTCATTTTGACTCCTCTCATATCAAGACTCGTTTCTTATACAATCTTAACATAAAAAGAAAAGAAAGGTATGTCAATGTATGTGATAGACGATTCTAACTTTCTTAGTCAAATGCATTTAAAAAAATAGATGTATATATATATATATATATATATATATGTTATAAACATATATATTTATATCTATTTATATATAAAGCTATATAATGAGAAAAAGAGAAGAAAAAAGGAAGCCTCAACGATACTCTCTTCGATACGCCGGGGCTTCACTGCACTCTGCAAGTAGTGTGAAGCCCAAGACAAAAAAAAAGTATATATATAAAAAGAGAGAGAGAATGTTACGAAAGATCCTAAAGTAACGTCGCGTGTGATGATTGCATAGTAATACACTAACATTCTCACAAAAGTACACGATATCCAATCAAAATGCCTTGGTAATTTTGAGGCCATAGCATGCTAAAGTGGTCTATATACTCTATCTCTCCTATATATCGTCATGTGTGTGTGTATCTTTATATTGATTTTCAATTTAATTGTTAATATTACCAATGAAAACAAGAGGCTTTTACCTTATCTATCGTTTAAATTTTCAATATAAAAGGCGCACATATACGCGAGCCTGTCGTAAACAAAAATTTCTACGTTAACATGAAACATCGTGTTGTTGAAAATTGAACAAAATGTGTATATGTATATAATCTATCGATCGTATTCAATCGATTTCTATATATGCAATGATTATATAGTTTATATAATGATTAAGATCGCGCTATATGATTAACTATAAATGTTAAGGTAAAAATTTTAGTTTTTTATTGGCTAAACGATTTGAACAAAAAAACCTTCAACGGATAAATAATGTTGAAGGTAATCCTTACTTACATATATATAAATATATATAAATGCATATAAGGAAAAATTTTATTTTTCCTTAATTGAGAAATAACGTTTACTTGATTATTTTAAAAAAATAAGGACAGAAATTACACGTTCGAATAAAATTTTTGTATGCCGCGCGTATATCATTATCTACACACTTGGATTTTAAGCTTTCTTTTTTTTCACAGTTTATAGATCTAAATTGAGTTGATAAGATCGTTGTATCGCATATGGCGATCATTTTATATATATGTATATATATATAGTTATCGTTTTTACTGGCGCGATAATAATGTTGGCATTTATTTTCATATACGATGTTTGCACAAATGTGGTATATGTGTACCAAAATTCCTATAGCATATGTGCGCTTTTATTTTTAAATATCAACAAAGCTGAAATTGCTCTTGTTGCTCGGTACTTAAACTGAAAAATTTTATTTTATTTTTAGTTTAATATAAAAATTTAATTTGTTTATAATTAATTTAACTTTTAAGGTGAAATTATTTATTCATATTACTTTATTGAAAATAATTTTATGATAATATTAAAGTTGAAGTATAAATATTAAATTAATGAATATGTTTATTAATAGCAATTAATATGCTCAATAAGTTTTTAAACGATTAAATGCACAAACTTATAAGTAGAAAGTCGTTCCTGCAAATGCTAAATAAAACTTGTTAGCATCATCGCGTCATTAAATTTTACGTATATATACACTTATTACGTATAATATTAGCATCACATTATTAATGAAAATAAATTACCCATTTTTTTCTTTATTTATTTTAAGCTGCAATTAAGAGATGTACGGGTGACCCGACAAAATATAAGCTTCATTGCATTTGATACTCAGTTAGCTCAGTTAATTCTCTACCCCTTCTTTTTACAAAATGCATTTCAGAATTTCTTTTAATCACTTTATTCTCGTCTATCTCATTTATTTCTCATTCGATTATACGAATTGATTAGCTATATTGCATGCCAAGAATTTTATCACGCCACCCTCAAACGCATTAAATATATTGCGTATCATCTTGCTATTTTATGCATCGAAACAAGAAAAACATTTTTACTATACGCAAGACAATATTATTTTAATTTTTTATTTTTTCCTTTTTTTAATTGAATGATTAGAAAATCATTCAAATTTGCAAGTAGAAACTTACAAAAGCAAATTTTTTAATAAAAATCCTCAAATTTGGAGAAAAAAAAAATTTTCTTCCATATAACTATATTGAATAAAAAAAAAAGTAAATTACACAATAATTAATTAGCTCTGTAACAAAAAATAAATACACAGTAACATATTTCTCATCATTTACTGTAGGTCAGTTTCTAATGACGTAACGTGTGGGTAAAGAGAAAGGCCCCCCTATATAGGATATGTAGTAACACACACAACCGTGTATATCGCGTAAACATTGCTAACGTTGCAACTGAAATAACATTGATCTTAATTAGCATTAACTTGGTAAATATAATAAATAATATTTATTTATTGACTTTGCGATGCATCTCTGAAAAATAACGCGTTTGTTGAATAAAATATCAATTTTGGAATGGCTTTATTATTCAAGTTATTTAAACTGAAGAAGAAAAAAAAGTTTTTAATGATGTATTTTATAATTTATAATAATGATAATGGAGTTGGTCGAATGAAATTCAACCTTGAATTAAGTACGCATTAAGATTCATATATATTCTATAGAGGTTAAAAGATTACTTGTAGTAAATGTATATATGCATTTCAAATGGATCCTGGACAAAAGTTTTAATGTTGGTTTAGAATAGTTTTACGTTTTCTTTTTTTGTATTCATAATTATTTTGATTTTTAATCTGTTTTTAATAAATTATAATAAATTTATCATTAATTTATATCTTCAAATTTTTAATTTTAATTAAAATAATTTAGAATTATGTTTAGTAATGTTTTAAGTTCAAACTTTCAATAATATGTTTTAAATATATCAAAATTTTGTATTCAATTGTTTTGTATATAACATATTGATTTTAGAATTCGTAAACAAAATAATTAAATATCAAAAACTTAATATAAAAGACGTATAAGAAAATGAAGTTATTTAAATATTATCAAAGTTTTATTGGCCATTAAATCTAGTATATTTAAAATAAGGACCTCCACTATAGAGAACTAAAAAGAAGTTTTCAAGAAAGAAAAAGTTTATTAAAGTTAAAAGAAAGAGAAGAAGATAAAAAGAAGAAAAAATTTTTTTTTCTTCGTTCAGACGTTGAGCTATTTGAAATGTTCGGTCACGCGATATACGCACATATAAAATTTTTTTGTGCATCCAGTGCCATCAATTGGACACTTGACTTTCGTGTCCTTAGTTTTAGGCATTTTTCCAACTTTTATTCCTTTTTTTTTTTTCTTCTTTTTTAAATCGACTCTTTTTCATTCAGACCTTGACTTTATGATTCCGAGATATGTTTACGCTCTTTAGTAACTTTTTTTTTCTTCTATTTGTATCTGTAAAACTCGATGCAATTGATATTATCGAATTTATCATTTTCTATATGCTAGTTTTATTTGCTTCTTTTTTATATATAAATTGTAATGTACTATTTTTAACTTGATGGATTTGATTCTTTTTTGTTGCTTTCTTCATTGTCTATACGCTTACTTTTATTCTCTTTATTGAATGCCATACTTTCGATATACACACACTCGATATATTTATTCGATTTTGTGTATACGCGATCGGTTAATAATGAAGCGCAATTTGTAACGTATAGGGCCATAAATTTAAAATTGAGCATTATAAAACAGTCATTTTTCACGTTTAACTTTTTATAAACCTTGATTTACGACGAAAATGAAAAAAAAAATCAATATTTAAATAGTAATAAATTTATATGTGTATCATAGATTTTATAATTAGATCCTTCCAAAAGTGTATAATATATTAAAAAAAAATTAGATCATTAGTTGGTGTGAAAAAAGCTAATTCAACACTTTTAAACGCATTGATTCATTTTTATTGTTTCCTTCACGTTTTCCTCATTTAGAAAGCTTATTAACGCGCACGCGGCCATCCATCTTCATGAGAAGTTTCAAGGGGAACATAATACTGTTTAGGTATATACATACATACATATACGTATATAATAATTTAGTCAAACATCCGAGCTAACGAAAAGTTTTGATGTGACTCTGTTAAATACTAAAGTAATAGGCGCCTTTTCTATTTTAATGCTTAAAAAAGTAAGTTAAATGAAAGGGTAGCCATCAGATAAAACCTTTTGGAATCGATCTATTATATTATTAACATTAAAAACTAATATGTAAAAAATTTTCATTCAAAAGTCGTCTTTAATTAGTTATCAACAAAAAACTTGCAAAATTAAAAAAAAATAAAAAGAAAATTCTCAAAAATCATTTTTTATGTAAATTGGATTAAAATAAACAATTTTCATTCTTTGGAAGCTTTTTTAAAAATACACCGCTTTCGAGTTACCCTTTCATGAGGGGAATACGTCGCTCGCCTATGAAGTAATTGTTCTATATATGAACCTTAAGTTAAGTCCTATTGTAATGACTTTTTAAGTATTCGTATTATACGCTCGTTGTTCGCTAATATACTTAAATTTATGCAAATTTTTTATAAAACGATTTGATGGACTTAATTATTATTTTGCCTAAACCATATTTCATCTTAATTGACAATGTGTTACTTTAATATGACTCTCTGTTAATTTATAGATGAACTTCGTTGCGTGATTGTGTACTTAATTTTTATTGCAATATTAAAATCTAACGGAAAATTTATTGAAAACTCAAGTTATTATCAATATTTTTTAATCTTTGGAGTGATCGATTAGTTAAATGGTAACGCACTTTTGTATTTATGGGTTTCTAGGCTTTTTTCATAAATAAATTAAAAAAAAAAGAATATTAACTAAAAGCATATATTTTATTCAGAATTTCAAAGAAAATCATAAATTACTAATTTTTTAGACAGGAAAAAAAGAAAAGTATTATACATAATGATAATGTAAGTATGACACATTATATTTTAACTGAAAATTTACAATACTAAATTGAGCATTTAAAACAAAGTAATCTATAATAAACTAAAAGCCATTATTGAGGTCTTATCGGTCTTTACATATTTTATCTTAGCAAATGTCAGTTTGAAACAAAAAAGAAGTGTAAAATAAAATGAAATAAAAGAATGAAATATAAGAAAACTAAGAGGAAACAGAAAAAAGAAATAGAAAAAGGTTTAGATCGTAAGTTAAAAGCATTGAATATAAGAAGTTATGGAAGCTTTGGGGAAGGGGGGGAGCTTAATGTTATAGCTTATGATCGATATTATTGTACATTGACGATGACAATGTATTATATAGCGGTGCATATAACGCTTCCTCGCAATATCGGCGAAGCCATCGTAGAGCGCACATGCTACATGTATATACGTATACATATGCTCATAAAATCGTGCATATGCCAATGTCAAATGTAATGAAGGTGCTTTTGTTATTTCTTTTGTTTTTTCTTTCTTGTTTAAGTACCCCTTTCCCTTATCTCTATTAATAGAAATATCTGTTTTTTTTTAGCAATTTTGTTTTTTTTTCTGAAATTTATACGTATAAACGATTTGACGAGAGAAATGAGATTTGAGTAATAGAAATCACGAAATATAAAGTTATGACTTTTTTTATCGTGATTTGTACTTATTATTTTACTCTTATATAAAACTTGTATTTTTATGTAGTAAATTCACTTATGAAATTGAATAAACTATATATTTGATTCATTATTATGATTGCTTTCATTAGTAATTATGAGATTTACTTACTGCTTTTTTTAAATGAGTTTAAATAGATTAATATTTCAAGCATAAGAAGCTTGTTTTACGTAAGTATTTATGTTGTAAAAATCTTGAAAATATTATTTTTTTTTAAACTCAAATGTAAGCATATCTTAGTCTATCTACTTAACATTCATTGTCTTTGAATACAAGGTAAATGTAACATGTATTTTAATAATGATTGCCTTGAAAAAAGAAAAAAGAAAAATAAAAGAAAATTTTCACACAATTTTTCAGGATGTTACAAAATTTTCCAAATTGATGCAATTTCTTAAATTTATACATCTATTCAAAATTAATCTTATACAAAAATGAACTGAAAACGACTTTATGACTAAATTAAATGACTGACCCTTAGTAGGAAACGGAAAGCTTTATTTGCCCATTTATTGAAGTAAACAAACAAAGCGCTGAGCTTTGTAATATTAAAATAAAAATTCTTCTTTAGTTTATTCTCAAGGCAAAAGCAATTGGTTTTAAATGTACAAAGCACAAAATATTTATATAACTATATGTATAAAAAGTTAACCTTTGTTATCTTATTCAATTTTTTCTTTCATTTTAGAATTTACAAGTATTTTACTCACAAGAAGAATATTTCATCTTCGGAACTTATATTTTTTTCTAACTTCTGGAGATAATTTTCTTTCTGTAAAATAATAAAAAAAGCAATATCACAGTCCAGCGTTCAAACTAATAATTCTTTAAAATTTTCATCAGAAGCATGTAAAAGTTGAGACCAAAATTTTCTGATTAAAAAAAAGATACGGTCCATAAAGTCTGATTAATTTAGAGTCATAAATAAATAAACATTTAAACAAAACTTTGAGTAAAATTTAAAATTTTTTTTATGCGCATTCTAAGCTAATTTTTTTACATTATTTTAGTATTTTTATAACTGCAAAAATAGAAAATTTTTTTGATTTCTACATTTATATAAGTAAAATTTCTAGAATAATTAATTAAGAAACTGTTGAGTTTTAGATCGGATATAAACTTTTTTTCAGATGCTTCAGATTTATAAAACACTACTCATAAATTTAAAAAGGTCGAATATTAAACCAAATGGTAGAGATTTCTATTAAAACTTTATATAAGAAATAATTTTCTGAAGTTAGAAAATCCGGGATTCTAAAGTAAAACATTTTTCTTTTTAGTTGTATTCATTAGTTATACATTTCATAGCGTTTTAAACTTAAAAATAGGAAAAAAAGAACAATTTGCTATTGCATTTTTTATTCCTTAACCATTATTTTTACGATTTAGTCCAAAACGATTGTTAAAGTAAGTGTTTCATTAGCCTATAAAAATTATACTCATCCCTTATGACCTGTTCCTAAATTGAACTATATACAGTGACCAATTACTGGGAATTAAACATGCTCGATGATAAGTGCGTTATAATAAATAAATCAAGTTATATAAATATGTTATTCTCAGCATTTTAAATTTAATGTTAACTAGCGGTTTGTAATTAATAAATATTATTTAACTATCAATATTTTGATTTCTTATAACAAATTGTAAATATTTTTACTGTTGATACTTATATAATAAATTTTTATTCAATAATTATTTTTGCAACTGTAAGCTCTTTGAAGAGGCGCAGATAATTAACTATCATTTGCGAATAAGTTATTTCCAAGCTCTTCAAGTGTTACGAGAAAAAAGTTTTGAATAATTTATTAAGCTTGGAGAGCAGAAGCCAAGATAATTTGAATTCATATCAATTTTAATTAAAAAAAAAAAGGAATACGTACACGAATTTTCAAGAAATGCTGTTTTCATTGTTTTAAACTTCTCAAGACAATTTAATGTTTATATCTTCTGAAATTGAATTTTTCTTATTATAACTAAAAGATTACATGTTTTATAGATGAAATTTTTTACAAGAAATATTTCAGGATAATCAAAAGTAGATTGGAAAATTTTCTAGAACTAAAAAAAATCTTATAATGTTAAATAGAAATAATGAGGATAGAAAATATACACCACATTAATTTCCTAAAATTAAAGTCTTATTATTGTATTATCAATGGTCATTTTTGCATTAAAATAATAATAAGTTTAACATTACTTCACCAACGTATTTATTAATAGATTAACGCATTTTCATGGATGTAATACACGTTTTATTTAGGGCTTTGATATTTTAAAATCAAAGTCCAAAATAAAACATGTTCCATATCATCTATTAACGCTATTTTCTTTAATTTCATATATGGAAATGCGTTAATTAATAAATACGTTAATAAAGTAATGCTAAGCTTATTTTTAATGCAAAAATGTCCATAGATAATACAGAATGAAAACCTTAGTTCATATATATATAGTAGAAATATATTATATCGAAAAACTGTTATCGATAGTATGCGTTTGTGACGTTGTAAAATCGATATTTATGTGAAATCGAAAAAGTATACAGCAATTACAAAGAAAATTAGAAAAAAAAAGTAAAAACCTAACACTTGTAATTACCCTGTCAACAGTTTTGATTGCCATTTCACCATAAACTTTATAACAACAAACTTTTCAATTCAGTCATTTTATAATGAAGAAGTTATTAACTATTTTAACTATGTGCGGTACATTGCTTATAGATTTTAATAAATTTCTGCTAATTAACATAAACATCGCAAGCAAGTGTCTAACTCAAAAATAAAAAGTGTTTGATCAAAGTTCGAAGATTCATCTACATAAAATCAGTAATCAATTTCAAATTTAATATTGTTTGCCTTCTTTTTAAGGCGACTTCGGATTTTAGGTTAGGTTTTATTTTTGAGTTTACAAATTACTCTTTCAATATGTAAAATTTTTCAGATTTTTTAATTTTCCACCATTCTACGGATTATAATAAATGGTGGAAAATTAAAAAATTCAAAAAATTTTAGAAACTGAAAGAGTAATTTGTAAACTACAAAATGAAATCGAACCGAACTTCCGTAGTCGCCTTAATAATGTAAAATCATATTTCAAAAAATGTTTGAATATTTTTTTTTTTTTTTTTGAAGTGATAATTTCTATAATTAATAATTCAAAATAAGGAAGGATACATATGACCTACACTAATGTTTTATAGCTTGAACAGCAGTCAGTCTCAGGCTAAAGCCCTCGACCGACTACTGCTCAAGCCAAAAACATTAGTCTCGCTCATATAAATTCTTCGTACGCCCAAGTTGGGTATATAACTAAAATATTATAGTAACTCTTTTAGTTCCTCAAAAAAATTTATTAGAATTTTAAAAATATCTTTTTTATTTATGTAATTACTGTTTACATATACATTATCCCTTGAAAATTTAAAATATATTTAATTTTTCAAACATTTCTGGTAGGGATTTGGTCAAATATACTTTAATCATAAAGATTTGCAGACATTAAGCAGATTTTTTTTCTTCGTCAAAAATTATTCTACTGTATCAAGTGGAAAAGAATGTTTTCTTAAATAGAAAAGTCTGTTTAAATTTAAACTTTACTATTGTTAATACTAATCGAATGAATAATTATTTTATTCATTTAAAATAGTAAAAAATAAATGATCGATTTCATGTGTCTGTATTATGGATTATTTTTAGTGCGTTAAATAATGAAACATACCCTATTAAATAATGAAATTTTAATCAATCCAACTCTAGAGAGAAATATTTATTATAAATAAATATTTATCTATAGACCTTTTTCTAGTATGGACACCGGTATACACGTACAACAAAGCATGTTTAGTAAACATAAATTTTTGCTGTTGACGATTCTCATAGATATTAACATTGTTAAAATGAAGATTGTACCCCTTGCTTGATTTTCGGCTACACCATTTTAATGACAGTTGAAATAGGCAAATAGAACTTGTAACTTCGGATATCCGCATGTATTAACGTATGTATACAGATAACAATATTTAACTTTGTAGGATTTACTCCATTAATAGTTTAATTGAATAAATGAATGAACAAATAAATAAATCAATTCATTATTTTAATTAATTATGAAAATGAGTAATTTAAATAAAATATTAATCAAATATTATAAATATTATTTAAAAAATACAGAATAAAAATAATGAAGTTATCTTAATGATTTAAAAATTTTTTTATTTTCTTAAAGGGGCGGCACTAGTTGATTGGTATAGGAGCGGCAAGCAGTCGTATTCCGGCTCTGTATGTGCACATGTGTTACGTGCGAATATTTAATTACATATTTAAAAAAAATTATAATATCCTAATTTTAATATGTTACATTAATGTTCAACTATAGAATATAATTTTAAAAAGTTTTCTAAAAGCAATGAAAAGAAATTTGAATAACAAAATAATTTACATCATGTTTATACATGACGATAAATGTAAGAACGCCAAGATTTACATAAATATGCGCAATCTTTGAATTTCTAAAAAAAGACTTTAAATATAAAATTTTGTTATTTTTGGGTATAATACGTATAATTACGAAGCTGGTTCATTTCTTTTTTTTTAACGTATGCAAAAACTTTCGCAGGGCCACATTACTGTTAGAATAAACATTGTTATTCGGTGCACTTTAAATCAACTCTGTTACTAAGTTAATTTTATTTTTGAGCTTATTTTGTTTTTCTTTTGTTTTTTTTTTAAAGCTGTAGTCATGCATATTAATTAAAGTAATGCATCTTTTTCTTTGTAACAAAAGCAATGAAATTGATGCTTTGTGGACGAAAAGAATTTGGGATAATTAAATATTAGTTTTCCTCAAAGCTGGAAAAGTATTCAAACGGAAAATTTTTTTAGATCTTTTTGAAGTAAGTTTTTTTTTCTCAATTACGTAAAACCTTTATTTACATCAATTTAAATATAACAAAAAAAAAGTATACTATACAAACCGTTTGAAAATGCGTTTGGAAAAAATATGTGGTGAATGTTTTTTCAAATATTGAAAGTACTAATAGCATTCGAAGAATTTTTCTAAATATTTTTTAAAAGTTTTTTTTTTCATTTTTCACGTTCTAACAAAGTAAAAGAGGAAAAATCAATAAAAATTTTAAAAAAAGTATACGAGTGAAGTATTTGCGGAATACCTTTGTGAATACTTTTCTGAAATGCTTAAAAAACTTGAATTAATGAGATTTCGGCGTTTAGGGCCGTATTTAATTGGAGTTCACAAAAAAGGTCAATAAATTTTTTTCTCTAAAATAATTTTTAAAAAAATTTCTATAGTCGATTATTAGATTTGCAAGTTCAATAATATTTTATTATTAATCAAAAAATATCTGTAATTTATCATTGCTAACATTCTAATCGTTACAATTTTATTTAATTTTTTCAAATCACTTTTTTATTTCATCGATGACGTGCGATTTTTCGATTAATTCGAATTCCTAATAAAATAATTATTTTTTGTTTATATAAATGCTATTTTCCCATAACAACCTATATTCAATGTTTGAATTTCTGTAATTTTTTTCTCTTAATTTGATCGGTGACCTCATATTTTTAAAACTTTAATAAAAAGCTTGTAACTCATGCTTTCCTACATATTTTTGCCGTCATATTTCCAAGCCATCTAAATCATCATAAGTTAGAATAATTAAAGATTTTACCTTATTCTATGTAACGAAAGTATGCAGCATTATAAAAAGTATTCAAAAAATTTTATGATCTTGCATTTTTTAGCTCTAACTAATATCTCGGTTAATAAAATTTATAAAAATAAATTGCAACTATCTTTAGTTTTCGAAGCATGGATGAGAAATTATATAAATTACTTTATTTATATAGAACATGCAAAATTGTTTACTAATTACTTTAAAAAAATTAATTGTTTGAAAAAGTATGCAAGTGAAAACAAAAAAAAAGAGATTTAGAGCAACCTTAAATCAATAACGAATAAATAAATTAGTAGAATTTTATAATTTAACAGGTTAATTTAACATACATTTACAACAAATCCTGATATCACAAGCACACATACACCAATCGACTAGACTCGTCGAATCTTCTCTGGATGTTACTGTACACACATATATACACATACATTTTCTCTACCTGCCACTGTTTACACGACCTAGTATTGAGCATGCACGAGGCTTTTGTTAATCTCAGTAAGACCACGACACATACACAAGCACACATATTATATATATATATATATATATATATATATATATATATATATATATATATATATGTATATACATAGAAGTACATCAAACGCGGCCAGTGTGGTCTTTCTTTTTTTTGCTTCTTTTTTTCTCTATATACTCTTTTTTTCGTATTTTTTTTTATTCTACCCTCGAAGAGTCCAAAATGAAAGACTACCCACTAGAAAGCCCTTCAAGCTTGGAACCACACATACACACACTGCAGGCCTATTTCATCTTTTATTTTAGCCCTTTCTGTGTTTTGTTCCTTTGAATTTTCATTCTACAAAAGATATAATAGTTTCATAGAAAAAAAAACAACTCTGCGCTTGGGTATATTTATAAATGTTATGGGTCTTTGTGATTCTACAAAGCAATTCATAATTTATATGGAAAAAAAAGAACTTTTTTCTTTCTGTTTAATCTTTTAGTTTGAACTATTAAAAATGTATTAGCAAAGCTTTTAGTTTATTCTAAATGGCTTCTTTATTGTTAAAGCGATTGAATTCAATAGCTTTTTATCTTTTTTAAATTGAATCGAATATATAAAATTAATATGTAATATTGTTAACTATGATAGAATAATTTTTCATTAGCCTAAAGAATTTTTCAAAAAAGCTTTTTTCGATGCGTAAAAGGATTCATTAAATTTCTCTATGAGTCTATATTGAAAGCCTTTTAAAGAAGGTAATTAATTTATGATGGTAAAAAAGGCATCGATAAAAGTTAAATTTTATTCAATTTTCCGTTTATAAAAAAAATGAAAATTCAACATTATATAATTTATTTGTATATATTTTCTGCTAACATTGATAATACTTGTGTTATATGAAATAATCAATTTTAATCAATTAATTTCGATTAACCGTAATAATATTTCGGTATATCAAGGCTTATCTGTTTTAATTTCATTCTTATCTCTCTTAATCGCAAGATAAAAACTTTCAGATACAACTAAAAAGAATAATAAAAGAAATCACGAAAAAATTGACAGCGAAATTTGCTCTGCCTATATGACCTATAAAACATTTTTGAGCGTATATCTGATCAAACATCAATTTTTCGACATTTCCTTAATTCCATCATACCTTCACATGTCCTCTATAACTATAACTAAAAAGGAGACTAATACCATCAACATATACATATAATCGTAAAAAATGTATTAAAATGAAAAAAAAAAGAAAAAAATATCATATTGTACATAAAGGTAAGTGTGCAGATGTATGTATGTAATCTTGTGGAGTGATGGCAAGAAAGAGCGTCGAAAAGACGCGATAAGAAGGCCGTGAGCCATTATATACGCGTTTGAATATACATCTATCTTTTCTTTCTCTTTCTCTTTTACTTTTTCTGATAAAAGACTAGTGCCAACTTGCCTCTATTATTTTTTTCTTCTTTTTTTCTTATTCTCTTTTAGTCCCTTTTATATATATATGTCGATATATATATATATATATATATATATATATATATATATATATATATATATATATGAAAGTGCGTCGTATATGCGGATAAGATAAGACGGATTCGGCTATGTAAGTATAGAGTCCGTTTTATTTTTATTATTATTATTTTTTTTCTTTCTTTATTTTCTTTATCTATGTCTCGTACGTTTCTTATCACTGATTTGATGATTCTCGGGGAGCGAGGTTTATCTACGAAAGAGAGAAAGAGAAAGAAAAAAATTATAGATCAGCAACGCCATCGGCGTTTAGCCAAAGAATTAAAGATTTCTTTTTTTTTATAAGATAGACTTTAGAGCTTTTTTTGATGTGTCATCTTTTATCTTTGCTCTTCTTGTCGAAATTGTCCTTTTTTTAATATAACGTGGTTTCATTGCATAATGCAATGATTTTCTGTCAAAACTCATTTGCGCAGCGTGTGATTTATTAAATTTTTATTACATTGGTTAAGCTTTTTTTTCTAATATATGCATGTTTTTGCAAAAAAATTATTTCAATAGTTTTAAATTAATAAGTATTTTTTTCGAAATTTAAAAAAAACCTCATTTTTGGCATTATGTACACGAAGAATAAAAGTGAAAATTTAGTTTAAAACGTATAAAAGCGTGAAAATAAGTATGGGTAAAAATGCAAATTTTGGAGTAAAACTGTTTTTACGATTGCTCTTTACTACGAAATAAAATGCAAAAATTGAATGTGCAACACTTTTACTGTGTAATTCAGAGCCAAAAAGTTTTCTCTTCCCTTATAAACTTGGAAATTTTTTACGATACATTGCGAATACGGCATTTTTCTTAGCTTGCAATTTTCCTGTGTCTTAGAAATTGAGAAAGAGGCGGAGGAACCTTTTTCAATTGTGAAAATGAACAGTGTGCTATATGATAGGCTGAATTAATGGTAACTTCCATAAACTCGTTCATGCAAATAATTCTTTTAGCTTTTTCCAAACTACTTAAGACAACTGTTATTAAAATTTTTGAAATTATTGAAGCTATATAAATCGCATATATGATTTTTATATTAAATTTTTAAAATTTGGCTTATGCATTCAGTTTTTGTATTGATCGTCTTTTTTTTTAAAAAAAAGAACGCATAAAGTCAAGAAAAATTAATAAAATATCACAAAAAAGAAATTTCTCATGATAGATTGGCAGTTACGTATTTTGAAAATTTAATTGAATCAAAACTGCATCAGGTACGTTTATGTATTCGATTGTAAATCACGTAATGTCAATGCAATGAATTAATGAATGACTCTTTAATGAAACTAAATGCTTCATGTAATGATTGATTGTTTTAAAACGACATTGGAATTACAACAAAAAAATCGAGAAAAAAATTCAGCCAATTTCTACTGATACTATGATCAACTATAAATGCCTGTTATACGGTTAACTATAGCAATTCACTTAATCAACCTTTTTTTCGGGAGATGTAAAGAAAAAACAAATTGAAAAAAAGGTATCTAATAGTAAAGAATAAAAAAAAAAGCTTAGAGAGCTAAAAAAGCTAGAAGTAAAAGAGAGGAAGAAAAAAAAGCGCATTGAAGCAATCGTGCAAATTGATTAATGTGCCCTTTGATAGTATCGATGGTCTTTTTTATCGATAGTAGCTTTTTCGTTTAGTTGCCTTCCCAATTGGATCGGAGATGGAACTTAAAGTTCTATATTTTTTTAGTTTTCTCTCTTTCTCTCTCTTTTTCTTCTCTTTTGTCTATTTTCAATTCTTTTTCTAATTTCAAGTGATCCCGAAGTACCGGAAGAGGAGCAACTCCTTTTCTACCTATAATGTCAAAGTACTTTATTTTTTTTTTGTCTTTTTCTTCCTTTTTGTTTTTTTGTTCGCCGAACTCAACTGACGCAATTTAGGTCCTATTGTCTTTGATATAATTTAACCCTGAGAATAAAAAAAATGACTACAAGGCGTTGTATAGAATTGAAACCATTAGCGTGCGCTCAGTTGTAAATATCGTGTGACATTAACAGCAAACTATTTTTACGTAACAAAAGACATAATTATAGAAGCTGTTTGTAATATTTTTCAGATTTTTTTTTTCTTTTTTGACGTATGGTCAGGCTAAATTATTTATCTCGAAATCTGACAACTGGTTGTCAGTTGAGTTTACATGAATAATGATTATCATTTATATATATATATATATATATATATATATATATATATATATATATATATATATAATCAAGAAAGAAAAAGATTTTTATAGAAAATAACGTCTATGAATATGAGCTGTAGTTCCAATCTTCCAAACAAAAAATATGCTATTATTCGAACTTTTTCTAATCAGGTATTCCATTATTTTATTAGAAAAGTATACATCATTAAGGAAAAGACTTTCTTCTGCTTTTTGGGTCCTTCCATAAGATAGTCAAAGTAAGACTTATGGTACCACTACATTCTACAGAAAAAAATACTCAAAAAATATGAATAATATAATGATAAGAAGATTACAAATGGTTATTAAAACACCGGAGAAGAAAAGATAGTACTTCCAACATGCTTAAGGCAGACTACTTTTTCGTTTTCTATTTCTAGTGAATAATATAAAAATATTTTTGGCAAATATAGTACATATTTTTGACGTTTTTTTTACTGTAGAATTCAATAATGCTATTAGATTGATTGTAAATGGCTTAGGTAAGGTGTTAGTGGCAAAAAACCGTTAAAAAAGTGGTTTTTTTAATTTTTAGATATGGCGCACCACTCCGAACAATCTGAAAAAATTTTAACTTTTAAAGACTATTTTTTCAAAACTTTTTACCAAATATCTTTTTTACACCTTTAAATGGCGAGTTTTTAGAGCGATTTTAAGATTTCAGGAGCTTTTTTAGGTTAGTTCGTAAGGTCAAAAATTTAAGGGAAATTTTTTTTTATGTGTATTCATGCAGAACATATGTTAGAATTTTTTCAGACTGTGTAATAATAATTAAGGTGTAAAAAAAATTATTAATTAAAAAACACGTTTTTTGCAGGTAGAGGGGGGGGGGGTGTGATCGGGGGAGGGGGTTTCGATGATCTCAAAAATCATTATTCGATATATTATTCGACCATTCATACAACCAAATTTCAAATCCCTGAAGGGTGCCATTTTGCCTATCTTATCTTACTATGCTCTTTGTACTCTTCGATAATTTTTTTTTCTTCAATTTCGCTAATGATTATTTTTAAAATATTTATGAAATAATTAATAACTCATATTTTTCTTGACATTTTTCATGAAATTTTTTATCTTATTGCAAAAAGTAGTCGAAACCACTTTAAGTAGACTTTAAGCTCAACGACAAGATTTTCATTGATTTTACGAGTATTAAAATACTACAACAAATAACATTTTCTTACGTAAAAAAAGGTTATTTCATTGTTTCATTTTTAAATGGTTAGAAAATTAAAATTAAAGTTTTAAAAATTGAAATATGTTTTCCTGTGAGTATTGTTATATCAATGATTCATTTGGTTTTGTTACTTGGGAAACGTTGTACGTCAATAGTTCACGTCACTGTCAAGAATCTTTTTTTTTTTTTAATTGAAAAAAAAATCTACTAACAAGTTAAATAGCAATGTCAAATTAAAAAAAGCAAAAAAAAATCATAGTACAGTGTATTTTTTAACGAACCTCTAGTTGGCATTACATGCATTTTCGTTAATTATTTAGATTCTAGAGAGACTTATGTACGTAAGAAGAATTATATTCATTTTATAAAAATCTTTATAATCTTTGTGCATACATTCAAATTGCTAGGTTTAATTGCACTTAATCAGCATACGCATACATCGTTCGTTACGAGTATTAAATATATGTAATGCAAAAACTGGTATTTTTCTGTATATTTAGGTGTAAAATCTTTTTTTTTTTCAAAACAATTTTAAAAAAATTTTATGACGCAAAAGGTTAAAGATTTTCCACTGAATGATTCTGTTCGTTTATTTAAAATTACATCTACATTTGCAACAAGCCGAAATTTTATTAATAAAATTTACATTTTGCTACTATTATTTGAATTTGTAATATTATACATTGTACAGTTATACCAATGATTCACATTTGGAATGTATCTCATTAAAAGGTAAAAATACAAGATAAAAATAACATTAAATAATAAGTTGCAAGAAAGACAGAAATAAAAGAAATAACATCTGTAAAAAAAAAAGTAAATAAGAAAATAGAACGAAGGTAAAGATGAGAACGGTCAGGTAAGCATATCGCAAGAGTTCGATGAAGTTTGACGTCAGAACATTGTGTTGAGCATAGACTAAACTGTGCTTTACTCTTTTCTTTCCTTCTCTCGCTTTCTTTCTTTATATATCAAAAATATCTGAGCTTCAAGCTGAATAATGCATGAAAAGATCGGACATCATGTAGGGATGGTGAGCTTTGTAGGTAAAACTGAAATGAAATTGTTCTCTATACACCCGCTGTGAAATTACTTAAAAATAAAAGGGCGAAATAATAAGAAGCAGAATATAAATTAAGTTTTATCTAAATTTACTATCGTAATTTCTTAATAATAGAATATATACATAGAAAATTAGATGCTGAGCGAGGGCAATGACACACGCTGGGGTATATCTAAACTAACTTTGTATAAGCTTAATTTTTAAAATGGCCTATTTTATCCTTGTGCTTGTTCAGTTTATAAACACCCTGTTAAATAGTTTGTTTTTAATCAAAATGTTTTACATTGAACGTAGTTTAATCCCTTCTCCTTCTTCTTTTTTTTCTAAAAGTAAAAAATTTCTCATTCCTATAAAGTAATTTATCGGCTAATCAACTTGAGCTTGGCGCTATTATTAACGCTATACTTCGCTTCATTAGACTTCGCTGCATCATAGTTAGTATAACAATAGAGAAAGAAAGGCCGATTTGATTTTCTTTAATCTATTACGTCATAATAGTTGATCTAGGTGATCGAAATTTTTGACGTAGCAAGTTAAATGACTCTTTATTTCTTGTTATAGAGTTACGAATGCAATCAGGCTTTATTTTATTTTACACTTTTTATTCTTTTTTTTATACTGTTAAATATGTGTTATATCTAATTACGAAATAGTTTATAGTATTTGATGCTTTAAATATTTTGTACTTATTTATTTTTTTAAAACATTCATTTTGTATTTTTTTCAGTTTTAAATTAAGTATTTAAATTGAAAATTTTTTAAAACATTTTAATAAATTAACCAATAATCGCTCTATAAAATATAAATTTTAATCTCATGTACTTATATAATACATATATAATAAATTTTTAATAGATTTTCATTATTTGCTTTTATCTTTATCATCATATTTTCAAAGTGTAGTTATAATGATATGTACATCTAAATTTTTCAAAATTTCTTAGAAAAAAAATATTTGTCATATATAATTATTACATTGTATATACCATTGTGAAATCTGGGTAATTATGTACATGACATTTTGTCACATTTAAAATATATACGTGCTTTGTGTGTATTCATATTCTTAACTGACCGTAACGGTAAAATTTTCGTTTGTCGGAATGATAATGACATTCTTTCAAAATATCACAAGATTTCGTATTATATTTTTAAATGTTCTAATTTTTCAATGCCGCCTTTGTTAATATTAACCATTAACAAAAGATAATTTTTTTAGTAAACAAATATGTAACACGTTGTTCAACAAAAATGAAGAAAAACCTAGTTAATATTGGTTACACAAAAGAGAAACGAGCGCAATATTACAATTATTCCGTATCGTTTTTGGTATTTAAACATCAATAAACTCGTCTTGTTTTCAAAAGTCATTAAGTTTTATTGTAATTGTAAAATGACATTTTTTTCAGAATATAAAAATGGAGATTAGCTTTTCAAATCCTGATAAGATTAAAGCTATTTGTAAGCGTAATTTAGAGCGAATGTTTTTGTGGAAATTCCATGCAAGAGAACAAAAAATTTTTCGCTTATTTAGTATTTCAATCAATAATCTGTTTATAAAAAAATCATTTACTACTTAAAAGTAATTTGAGTTAAAACTTTACCGATACTTATTATTGGATTTGAAAAAATAAAGAAAATTTTTATTATATAAATTCGAGCTATAGTTTAAAATTACATCAATACTATTGATTTTATTAAAATATAAAATTGAATATATATATTATACATTTATTGGAATAAGGAAAACCAAGATTATTTTATTAGAACATTAAAATTATTTTTAGATCGAACGATTCTCATTCTTACTTCAACTATATTGATTAAGTTCAAAATTATAGTAATACAATAAAAATATATGTATATCGTTTTTTCTTCTTCTTAAAATATATAAAAATACTTAAAACTAGCTATTGCAATCCTTCCTTATTTTTTCTCATAAAAAAAGTTTTAGTTCTATTTATAAGGACCTTGGGATTATGTACTTTTTTATATTCCTTATTCTTTTTTTTTGTTTGACAAACTAAAAACTTCTATCTAGTCTTTATATATTACATGTATTATAAACACGCGAACTCTCATGCTCAGAGCTAAAGATTGGAATTTTGGGTAATTTAAACATTAATATGTAAAAATAACATATATAAATGGCCTGACTTTTAAATGCCAAGGTGTATGTTGAGTAAGTTTTAAGTTGAGTTATACCTTGAATGTATTTAAATTTTAGAGATATTTTATCGTATTTTGTTGTACAACTTTGTTTATGTGTATTGTTAGAAATAAGTTTTTTTTTTGCATGAAACGAGCCATAAAGTTTAGTTAGATATTGGGATATTATTGTGTAATTGCAGATAATAATTATTAAGCAAATTAAAAGTATATTCTGTGCATCAGCACTTTTGTATAAAAATGTTATTTTAGTACCTACATTGCGTTTTAATAATTAAGAATAACTTTTAATTGACGTGATACTTTTATAAACATGTAAGCCTATATGTAGAAGTTTAACTTTTTTTTGTGAGAAATAAATTTAAACACGAGACATCACATCATGAATAAGGTTTTAAAGTTAACAGACTAGAAACCTCATAAATTAATGAGTGTTTTATTGCAAAATCATAAAATTTTAATAGCACATTAATCAAAAATCTCAAAGTTATAAAACTAAAAAAGATATGAGAAAAAAGCTTTGGTTCATTAACAAAAAGAAAACAATGCACTTTATAAAACTGTTTTGTTTGAGGACAACTGTGCAGAATTTTGACATTTTTTCAACCCAAAAACAAATATTCCCATTCTCTCAGTTATTGATAAACTTAAACATTGAATTTATCCAATCGGAAATTCGATAACTTCAAATGCTCAATTTTTATAAAAAGAGAACATTAAAGAAGAAAAGGTTAAAATTGTATAAGATTATCGTAACCGAAATAAGATAAATAAAATTCTGTTTTTTATTTATTATTTTTTAACGACTAAAAAATGTACTTTGAAAAAAACGTTCAGATTGGCTTTTACTTGGTTATAATTATAATTTTACTTTACTAATTATAAACACTCTTTGTAATTTTTTTTTTTCAATTTTTTTAAATGCTTTTTAATAAATAAATAAATTTTTTTAATAAGTTAATGCTAAAATATATCTTTAGATTTATAAAAAAATTTTTACTTCCAAAATAAATAGTAAAATTGATGTAATTACTTATGCTTTAAAAATGCGTATAGAATAATAAATGTTAAACATTATAAGTTGAAACTTATAAATTAAATGAAATACATATAGTCAAAATATTCTTTGAAAATTGGAATTGATCCACCGTCTTTGATCGTTTAGATGCTTCAGATATGTTAATACATAAAAAGAAAACCTATGGCAAAATCAAACACTACCATTTTTCCAATTAATATGTTAAATAAATGATTTATGGTGTCAAAAGCCTGAAAATTCTCTGAAATGAAATAAACTAGTAAATTTTGTTACTCTTACTTTGTTTATATTATAAATAGAAAATAATTTGTTTTAATAATTAATATTTATTATTTGAAACTTACTATTTATGACACATCAATACAATAAAAAATATTGATAATAATATTTAAGTAAAATATTGGATAAATAATTAATGACTGGCATATAAAAAGGAATCATTATGAAGATGCAAAAATAAAAACAACATGTTAGTTAAATCTAAATATAAGAAAAAAAATGATAAACATAAAATTATAGACACCATCCAAAGTCCAAAAATTTTCGATTTTATGAATACATCAATCTATACAATGAATTCCACGAAATAATTAAAAACTACTTTGTGATGCAAATAAATTAATCATATAATATTCAAAGTTCAGTAACAAAAGAATTGAAAAAGAGAAAGGAAAATTATGCTTAATAATGAAAGGTGATATCACCGTTTTATTTACGGGACTACACACTTTATAATCTATGAAATCATCAGCATGACGATATTAATGATACTGCGTAGTACAATTAGAAAAATTTAATACTCAATTTTCATAAGAAAAAAACATTTGATATTTCACTATTTTATATTGTTTAAGCCCGAACCAACAATAAAATATGTGTTATTAAAAGATAAAAAATATTAAAATATATGTGTCAATATATCCTGAGCCGTTGAAAACAAAAGAAATATTAAAATTTAATACTATCTCTATAGTTAGATTTTAATCTTACGTGCTATTGTCGAGTAGTAAAGCCTGAATAATATTTCGCAAGTAGAAAAGAGAGCAAGTAGCGACGTTCGCGGATTCGGTTCGATAAAAAGGTCGTGAGAAGAACCTGACTTTAGAAAAAATAAAAGTGCCGAAAAATGCTGATTATTGTATATATTTTAATATTTTATATTATTTGGGTTATTTCATTTGTGTGTCTAGTAATCATAAATTTAGCTTTTATAACAATTTATTTAATAATTAACATAAACTAAATCTATTTTTTTATTAATTTTGTAAATGATTTTGTTTCAAATCGAATATCAAAATGTTTATAAAATATCAAAATAAATTTGGGAGCAAATAAATTAAATTTTTAATGAATTTTTTAAAATAATTTATAGAAAATGTCTTTTCCATCGTTCTCTATTCCAAGGATGATTTAACAATAATTTAATGTGAAAAGCCAAAAGATAAAATAAACCGCAAAAGCTATAGCAATAAAAAGGGAAACGTGTATTAGTAAAAGTGTCTTTGTACATCAATCGAATCAGTTTTATTTCAAATCGTGTTATATTTTTCTTTTTTTTTCTCTCTCTCTCTCTTTCTGTCTCTTTCCCTCTTTTCTTTCTCTTTGCAATAAATATAAAAAACCAAAATCGTTTTAGTTTTCTTTCGGACACGCGCGCATCTTTTAGCTTTTATCTTTTTTTTTTGCTTTTTTTCTCCCTCCCAAACAATTTTCATCGCTTTCATTCAACGTCGATCACTATATACACACACATATATCTATCCAACTAGTATATATATATACATATATATATATAGATCTAGATATATAGCCACACGGACTTTTTCGTTGTCATAAAGCAAGAAAGAGAAAAAAGATAGAGATAAATCATTAATTCCCCTCTAGCTTATTCTCTTATTTTCTATAAATTCGTAATTTCGAAATGATGCTCATTTCATTTAGATTGGTATAAGTCCCCCTTTTTTTTTAAATATGTATAAGAACAATTTTTTATATATTATTTATCGACGCGTTGAATTCGCTGAACCGTTTGATATGGAACGAAAAAATTACTTTATATTTCAAGTTTATAAGAGAATACAAAAGCAACTTTTTTTTTTCTCTATTTTCTTTGATGTTTTTACGATGATATATCTTCATTTACTTTGGTATAGTAGATTGGAAATGACGTAGCTAATATAATAGTATGTTAATGACAATGTTGACCTTACAAGACGCGTCATTCGTTTACTTAAAATTTTTATTTTTGATGTATCAACTTTTTTTTTATTATCGCTTGGATGAGCTGACTCGAATAAATGTTTCTTTTTTTTAAATCTAAAGTAAAATTTTTCAAAGTATTTCATTTATTTTTTTTATTTTTTGTTATTTATCAAGAAGATTAAACAATTTTATTTCTCTTTTCAATATGACCCATTTTCAATTTAATAAAATTTTTGCTTTTTAATATAGATGAAGTTAAAAATTTTTTTTTAATTTAATAAGAGCTTGCATATACATACAAAAAACAAGAGAGAAAAATTTAACACTAAAGACAAATACATGCAAAAAAATTTTTGTTAATTAAAAATTATGAAAAAAAGAAAAAAGAAATAAAAGAAAGTAATTCGAGCTTACAGCTAGAATTTACGGAAAATAAGCTTCTGGCTCGCCAGAGCTTTCAGATCCTTCGATCCAAAGAAAAAAAAAGCTCCCACAACAGAAACAGCCGTCTTATCCCCATATATAGCTATACATAATACAAATGAAAGAGGGAAAAGAATAAAAAAAAAGGATAAGAAAAAGGAAGGAAGAGATAGTGTATAAAGGCAAAAGCGCGCTCGGCTATAACAACCAGACATTTTAGTTTGGCGCCCTTATATGCACATTTTATATAGATGTATGCATACACATATATTTTTCTATCTTGCTTTGGCACTCTGCGTGCGCAGTCTGTTTCTTCTTGCTCTGTTATACATGCTCGGTTATTTTATTTTATTTTTTTTCTTCTTTTATTTTAGCCTCAGGCCAAATTTACACTAAAGAATGAATTCTATTCAGTATTTTATCTCTACTTTTATATCGAAACTTTTTTTCTTTTTATCAATTTTTATTGATTCTTTTTCTTAGCAAAAAATAAATAGATAAAAAAGAATCTATTCTGTCTGTGTAAAAAAAAACGTATTCGTATATACATAACTATTTTTATTGTAAAGTCAATGAATCGATCAAAAAGGATTTCCAAGAGAAAAATAACAATACTTTTATTCTTTTTTTTTATATTAAAAATTTTATTGAAAGAATTGAAAAGAAAAGAGTTATTAAAACTGTCATTGAAAAAATGAAAAGAAATAATCCATCCAGCAAAAATCCATGAACACTATCTTTAATAATAGGTAATTTATAAACTCTGTATTTATTGTATATTGTGAAGAAAGCTTAGAATTTATATATATATATATATATATATATATATATATATATATATATACACATGATATATGCACATGGAAACTGAAGCATATAAGCGCGCGCCTTGGACTCCGCGAAAACGTCAGATGCAGCGCACGAGCAAGCAGCTCGATGAAATAAAAGAAAAAAAAAAGATAGAAATAAAGAAAGAAAAACGACAGCTGGCCAGAAAGATAACTCTGAATGAATGAAAGAAAAAAAAATAAAAGAATAAACAGATAAAAGAGTGTGTGCGTTTTTATTGTTGTTGTTTTTGTTATTCATTTTGATCATTAAAGCATGTTCAGTTTTTTGATTTGTTAGTGAAAAGTTTGTAAATCCAGCTGCTTGTGATTAATGACTTTGATACTGATTATTGATTAATTTTCAAACTTGATAGTAAACTCATATTAATACGATAACTTTGTTGCTTATCTATTTTTTCTTCATAGAAATATGAGCATAGTTTTTATGTATTTACACAGTGATTTGGATTTATTTTCGAGTATAAATTTTCTTTGATTAAATGAAGAAAAAGCAACGATAAATATCTTGATAAATCATGTATCAAAGAATAATATTTATCTAACCATTAGAAGTTATTAGCCACATTAAAAGTGCAGATCAATATTTGTATTTGTTGCTGATAAAATATTTTCTACGCATTATTGATAATTAAAATACAAACAATGCAAAAATAAAAAATGAAACAAAAATTTTTCTTTCGATAAGCGATATAAAAAAAAAATAAGTAAAATTCAAACGACATTGAAAAATTAAATATAGAATAGTATCTTATTGATCACCATTAAAATTACGAAAACTTTTTTGTTTAGCTATAAATTTCTGAGCTAACTGCTCAGCTGTTATCACTGTAAAATATATAGCGAACGATCGATTTTTCTTCTCTCACATAGAAAAAAAAAAAGAAAGAAGTTAAACGTTACATGTATACTTTTTGTCTATAGTTTGCAACTAAAACTTCTTTAAGGAAAAAAAAGAAAAAAGTTAGTTTATATCGCGTTATAAAAGTGTTGTAAACTAAGTAAAAAATAATGATTTTAAAGATAAGCAGTTGTTGTATGAAAAGGGAAAGTTGTAAGTCAAAACTGATGAATTCCGTTAGTCAAGAGAAAGGAAAATTTTGTGTAGTACAAGCTTAATCTCGTATTTGTGTAAATGGAGGTACGAAAACGTATATAAATGAGATAAAAGTGTAAAAAAATTTGAAATCCAGATAAATAAAATTAATAAATAAGAAAAATTTGTTAACTCTCACCTCGCGCTGTTGCAGCAACGTTGCGCCTGCGAGAATGAAAATAGAAATTGAAAAATCAGCCAGGGAGAGCAAGGAGTGGTGTTGAAAAGAGCCTTTAAATCCCGACAACACACACAGAGAAACACACGCGTTCACTAAAATTTTATAAGACGTCCTGACGTTTATGTTATTTTTTTGGTTCTTTAAAGAATTTCTTGTTTCTTCTTTTCTTTTGTGGATTGTATAAACTAATAATTTAATTTTTTCACTTTGAAAAATATACTTTTTTTAGTCGTCTTCGTTTTCTAACTCCTTGTCTTCCTCTTGGTCGTCGTCGTCTTCGTCGTCGTCACCTGGTTACCTCAGCACCTTCGCACTTGGCATTTGGCTGCACTTTCCAAACGCTCTTTACGCTCATTCGTATTGAAACGCTGACGTGTTATTATTTTTCTTTTTTTTTTCTTTATTATATGTATAAAGAGAGAGAGAAACTTTATTTTCTTTTGACGATTGAAAATATAATAATTGATATCTCTTTGTTTCTCTATTTACAAAAATATATATACAGGAGCAGCAGGAAAAGAAGTAGAGTTTTCTTTCAACTGTAAACTCCTTAAAGGTTTCTCTCTTAATTTATTATTTCTATATTTTTTAATTTATTATGTCTTTTCAGCTCTGTGCCGAGAGAGCTCTCTTATAGCGTGACTCTGAAGCGACGAGCTACGAGCACCTCTGCTCCTGCTGTCTGAGCAAGAACTCGTTCTTTCTTTTACTTTTCCTTCTCTGTCGTTCTCTCTGGGGCGTTTATACCACGAACTTGATAGTATTGAGATACCATGTCAGAGTGTTGATTTGTGGATTTTCTGTCTTTACCGACCGTGACTTTTACTACTTGAGAATTTTTATTGCGATTGTTCGGAACGGTTGCGAGCGCCACTACTTTTTTATGTAGATTTTATATTAGTTTACGAGTGATGTTTAATATTTTATTGTTTGTAATATTTCTATTATCAAATCATCAATGAAAACTTGATGTTTTATTAAATTTTTTTTTTATATTTAAAAATTTGTTTCATCAAGTAATTATTACGAGTTTAAATAAACTTTTTATTTGAAATTATGTTTCATAAAGTGTTATTAAATTATTATTTAATACATTTGAAAAATATATTTATTGTTATTAAGTTTTCAAACAAATTAAATTAAAAATTAAAATTTCAAATCAAAGCTATTTTTTTCTTTTTGAATTATTTTTATTTATAAATTAAAATGTTTTATAAAAATACTTAATTTTCATGCTCACGATAAAACGTTAGCAATTCAATAGAATACTTTTTCATTGAGAGCGTGCGCAGAATTTCACACATCTTTTTTCGTTTTGGTTACGTTTGGATAGTCTTACCATGTTTTAATATTAAACTTTTCAATAAATTGATAAATTTATTTTTAGTAACTTTTGTTACTTGGTTTCTAAATTCATTACTTATTCCCTTAAATTATTTATTATTTATGCAAAATATTAATTACATTTACGTATAACTTAGTGAATACAGACCCAAAAGTCTATTTTTACTATTCAAATATTCGCGCGCTTTTATTGCTTCTAATGATCGAATCATAAACATAGTTTTCTCTTCACTGGATTTACTGTCTCTGTATATTCTATACCAATGTCTATCGTAACTATCTTAAGTGGGGGTATTGTTGAAAAACTTTCGATTCGGCCAGTCTACATCAACTACATTTTATGAGGTATTCCTTAGAGTATACAATTCCAAGGTAAGTAACGTGTGTAACAAGATTGCACGAAAATGTGTGGCTGCGCACAAGCTGCTAAATTAAATTTAAATTTAATTCAATATTTATTGTAAAAAAATTAATATTTTATCTTGAAAATTTTTAATGTAATCTTGATGTTATTATTAATCGGACTATTTTTTTATTTTAACTTTAGATTACAAGCATTAAATCCTTTAAATTTTAATCTTTAATAGAAATATAAAATATTAAAATGAATTTTTTTTTTAACTTTTAATAAAAAATTTAATATTTTGCTTAGAAATTCATCTAGCCATCGATACATAAAATACTTTTTACTTAAGTCTTTCTTAAAAAAGAAATAAGTATTTATAAACAATGAATTAAATAATTATTTTAACTTTTATTAAAAAATGTATGTTTGTTTCACTACCTTAGTTATTATAAAGACAAACTTATAGTCTATGTAAAAAATGTCCCTGAAAGTTAGTAGTTATAGCATTTATTAAATTATATTTAATGTTCTTTTTTTTTTAATTTATTCAGTGTTAAATATAGAACTCTAGCAACAATTATAAACCTTCATAAATATGAAAAAAATTAATTTTATTTGTCTCATCAATTATTTAAAACCAAATTTTTTGTATTACATTTTAATCTACTTGTTTAAAGATTATTATTCATTGCTATACAGAGAGAAATTTTCTGCAAAATTTACAATGAAATTCTGTATAAAAAATATAGCGATGTTCCTTTTTAAGGAGATATGAAACGGATACTACACCTGCTCTCGTAAATATTGACAATCTTCTTATTTTATTGCAAAACTTTAAGAAAAGAAATGCATTAGATTGTAATATTTACTACGAAGATTATTCTGTTAAATTTTCAAATAAATTCATTCATTAGTTTTTCAGAGTATCAGGTTTTTTGTACAAAATCTAAAAATTTTAATGCATCATATTGAAACCCACAATTCTGAGAAACTAATGAATGAATTTATTTGAAAATTTAACTGAATAATCTTCGTGGCAAATACTACAAGTTAAAGCAATACTTCTACTGTAACAGTTTTAAACTCTTCCAGAGTCTCTTGGTATTCTGGCGTATTCAATTTTTCTTCAAGCTTTTGGAACGCTCCTTGTACAACATCGGTAATAACTTCACCGATTTTAAACTGGAGTCAAATATTACGCAATAATAAAAAGGTTTGCAACTTTCAACCTTTATGCAATAACTATTGGTCAGAGTAGCTTAGAATTTGTGTATCAAATCAGAGGTGAAGGAAAAATTAACATGATTCAAATAATTTTATTACAATGCGTTTGTTTTTATGTAAAAATATACATACTAATATTATTTATGTTATAAAACCTATAAATACAATAGAAAAAGAGTAAATATTCTATAAAATAAAGGGAAAATATTTTCATTAATTTATTCCTTTATAATATATTTTATAAACAATAGAGAAAATTTTAATTATCAAAAGCCACATTTATGTAAATATGTTGAAAATATTATTTTGGAAACATTATATATACATCGGTAAACCATTGCCCGTACCTCAGAAAAATTTGTTGAAAAATGTAAAATTAAAAAATTTTGCGATATATGCGCAATGTAAGAGTAATATCTGGGATTAGCCCCGTGGAGATATATTGGCGAAATAATAAACTATTTTGCGGTAATATGGACATAGCTCGGCACTCGATTCCCAATGACTCGCTGAAAGTACTTCCAATACTTCGCACCAAGTATCTCCGGTATATCTGTGATATTTCAACTGAAGTATCGGCGATGCTTCGGATTAAGTATTTGCGATGCTTCGTCGATGGTAATTTTTTTTGGGTATTTCGGTAAAAATTAGTAGATGAACTTTAAATTTTATGTATGTGTTCAAAAATATTTGAAGCATGTATCTATCAAATAACTGAAAAGTATAAAATGTCCAATAATTTTAGTGACGGTCAATTTTTCTAGAAAATTATTTTCTTTCCAAGTCTGTATACGAGAGTAAATTAAATAATTTGAAGAATGTTTCATTTGTAATGATGAATGCTAAAAGAAAAGTTGTATTAATATAATTTTTAACGTACACTTTGCAATAATAAACAATTAATTTATTTGGAATAAATTCATTTAAAAAGATGTCTGACCTAATCCGACTGTTTCTACTTAAATATATTTTTATATCAATCATTACAAATTATTTTAACATTTTCTACTGAAAATTAAAAAAAAAATTTCAATTATTATCGAACGATATGAATTTCATTCTTAAGATCTTTTATACAGGCTCTATTGATAAGAAGAACTCAACACTTTAGACTGATAAGTGCTGACATCTAGTAGTACGTAGATCAGATTTGTATTCTGGTTACTGAAACTGAATTAGTTTCAGTAGATAATGAAGATTTCTAGATCATTTTTTATGTGTATATATATATATATATATATATATATATATATATATATTATTTTAATTTATATATATATTATTTTAATTTATATGATTATAAGTATAAATAATTACGTATCATTTTAAGAAGTCATTGTTACAAAATTTAAATTATATTATATTTTCATTCGTATAAAAAGTTAATATTGACATCCTTTGAGGTCATTTTTTATGAGTAAATAATTTAATAAGTACTCGTTAAATTGCGTTAAAACGTACTTACTATTATGCTGTAAAATAAATTGTCGATATCATTAAAATATATCATTAAAGCCATTCTTCTAATGTCATTTACTTTGATTTACGTAAGTGTGTATTTACAATTTTAGAACAATCAAATCTAAATATAAATGAAATTATATTAAAATCAGCTCCAATAATAGATTTAAGCAATTTTATTTTGATCGTTGATATTAAAGTTAAAAGTAGAATTGAAATATATAGTCGAATGGTATTTTAATTGTCAAAGATTTTTCTTAAAAATACATTATATACAGAAAAAGGAAGCGCTCGTTGAGATATTTAATTTGTTGAAATTGTCAATTCTCAACTTCATGGAAATTGTGATCCTTCACTTTACTTAATTGTAATTATAAGAGACATAAGAAGAAACATATCTAAATTAATGAAATTCTGAAAAAAGTAGCTTTCTTTATGAAATAAAATTAATTTAATACATAATTTACAAAGTACTATTCTATTCTATAATAAATGGGTAAAAGGTAAATTTAAATTATTAGACGAACCGCGTCAATCCCAGTCTTTAGATACATTGCTATAAACAAAGAATAGAAACTTTATATTCGTCACTAAACAAAAGAAAAAATTGAAAAGTATATATATATATATATATATTGAATTTAGTAGTTGCATATATCGATCTGATACTATAAACACATACACATGCATATATACAAAACTTTTTCAGTTATGGCTATATCTGGTCCGTTAAACGAGCCGCAAAATAACCTATTCCTAGATCTAGGTCTTCATTGTATCTTTCTCTCTTTTTCGATGTCGATATATAATCAGTTTTTTGGCGGATGCTTTTTATAATGCGTTATACTTAACACCAGATAAGATCACTCAATTGTATATCCCTCAGTGATATGAGTTTTGTCAATAAGAGGTTTTTAAATATCCTTAAATATACGAGATTTCAATTATCATTTTATTTTTTATTTATTATTGATTTTTCAAGGATTTTTTAAATAATTTCTTTTTCATCTTGGTTGAGTTTCCCTTTTTTTATTTCTTCTTTGATTTATTTTACTATCAACAAAAATGTATCTACTCATAATTAATCTTCTTGATATAAAATGAGAATAAGTTGAATCAGAAAGAATTTTTTTTCGAAGTGGCAGCAAACTTATGACGCATATGTGTTGATTCTTTTTTTTTCTTTTTGAGCTTATTTTTATTATTTCTGTCAATATTAAGAAAATTTTATTTTTTGTACAAAACGGTTTTACTTTTTCATTGATATAAAATTATTCGTCAAAACTCAATTGAATTACATTTAAAAGTAGTAAGCAAAAAGATTTCATATATTTTTAATGGAGTCAAAGAGCTGAAATTTATAAAAAAAAAAAAGAAAAAAATAAGTAAAATAGAGAAATTAAAGAGGGAGGCTACAATAAATCCTAAACTGGGAAAGCCAATGCTCGGCAATGAACAAATGTGAATCGTTCGAAGAAATCTTAACTAAAAATACTTTCTGAGCGGCGTTTGCTTTATTCTGCATTTACGTACATCATTCTCTCTCTCTCATTCTCTCTATCTCATTTTCTCTATCTCTCCTTCAAAATTGACCTTCGCGCCAGTCTAAAAATTTAATCTACCATCAGTTTTCAAACGCATGCTCAATTTCTCTTATTGTAGATTAAATTTTTGGCATTTATTTTTTCAAATTTTTTTTCTTATACAAGCTATCTTGAATCAGCTCATATATTTAATTAATATTTAATGGAACAAGTATTAATTTAGTAAAAATACTTAATTCAAATAAATATTAAGCCCAACTATTTTATTTTTTTGTTAAATTTCTTATCTTATTGTTTCCAATCGTAAACATTTATTAAATAGTGATCCAAAATAAAATCTTAGAAAATTATCTCATTTTTTCCATTGATGGAAATTCCCATTAGGTATATCAGTTTGTATTGCAAAGATAAAATTTAAATTAATGACGATATGAGCAGCCCTTCCAGATACCCAAAAGATAAGATGCATATAGAGAAAAAAAAATTTTAATCAAAGTTTGATAAAATTGATTATAAGTAATATAGCGAAGAAGAAAAAAAAACGAAAGAAAAGAAGGGAATTGGAAGCTGCGTGAACGTTATATAGTATCTTTATTTTTAGCAGTTGGCGTATTATAAGCTATAACGAAACGAACGAGAAAAAGCAAAGAGCGCGGGTAACGTGGCGACACGAGGCGACGACGAACGGAAAACTGTAAGAGTCTATTGGCCCTCAGCCAAGGGCTAATCAGTTTACTGTTCGACTTTGGTACCGAGCGTATCTTTCTCATTCTCCTATTCTTGTTTCATTCTTTCTCTCTCTCTTTTTCTTTCTCATTCTGATTTTCTCTTTATTCTTGGTTAAAACTTTTATTGTGCTTATATATATTTATATATTTTTGCTTTGTATAGATATATATCGGCTAGTTTCCTTTGAAATTTAGAATTAAACATGTAAGACAAAGGAAAAAAAGAGCTTGAACTTTGGAAAAAAACGTGCTGGTGTTTTAAAAGCTGTAAAAGAAATAACAAGAATACGACGAAGAAGAGATAAGGAGAAGAAGAATAACAAGTGCCAAAAAGGGGGAGGTAAAGGGAAAGTTGGAAGGTGTTTGAGGTCGTCGATCGAGGCTTTCCCTATCCGGTCTTTGTTTCCAATGCTTGTTAAAAGAGAGCTTGCAAGAGCTTTACTCTCTTGTACATATACAGGCCTCTTGTACAACAGTTATTTTCAGACTTGAACCAGAAAAGCAAGACACTTTGTGCTTCGAGAGTTTGGGGCCATGTTTAACTAAAGCTTTTATACCAACAAGCCTTTTTCCAATTTACTTGTTGCCAATTATTTTTTTTTTATATCTTTTATGTTGATATATACTTTTTCTTTTTGTTCTAAGCTTTCATGAATCTCTTGTTATTTGAAGATTTTTACGATTGTCAAGATATTATTTTACTTATTTTTTTAAACAGGTACATTACATTTTTATTCGATATTTCTTTCTTTTTTTAAACGACGATATGTTTAATTTTTTTATAAAATGTTTATTTTAATTGTGATGGAAAATCTTAAAAGTGATGTGAATTTGTTTTGGTTCGATGAATCGTTAAACTATTTTTAATGATGCGAAATTTCATGAGACAACGCAATATTTTATAAGAAATATAAATTACTTAGAATTGTATTTTATAAAATATTGAATTAGTCATTCAGTTTTGTTAGAACAAACAATTATTTGGATAGAAATTCATCAAACACAATTAAATTTCTTACACAACAATAATAATACCTTTGATCTCATCAATAAAAATAATTAAATTCTGTGATTCTTGAAAATATTATACCAAGAACGTATAGAATATTAAAAATTAATGAAAATCGAAATTAGTAAAAAATATTACATTTATAGATGAAAATTTGATTTTCTTTTTTTTAATTACCAATCTTGAGAAGTTGACGCAATGATTTTCCAAATATAAATATAGTTGATACGCATTCCCGGATCTATCTCATTCTTGTTTCATTATGATTTCTTATGTTCATAAAATTTAAAGAAAAATAATGAATATATAAAATTTTTGAAGATAATTTTGATGTAGAAATCATAGAACTTATAAATTAATATAAACAAACAATAAAAATTGTTTCATCTTTTAAAAATCTAAGCTATTACGAATATTCTTGTTGGAAAAATAATTACGATGAATCAGTGATAAAAATATTCTATACTACATTATTTTAGATCTGGAAATTTTTACTTGAACAATAGAAAATCCAGAAAAAGATTATTCTGGAAGTGGTGAAGATAGAAGATCAAAGAAATATGGGAATCAGAAGTAGTATACCAGCAAACGAATATCATCAAATACTCTTATCTTCTTTTAACAATAAAGAATCCACCGATACTGCGTGATCATTTCAGGTAAACAAGTATTGCAAAATTAATTTGATTGTTACAACGTTTCAGACAATATTTAGAAATATGTGAAGTTTTCATGAAAATAATAATTTGAGTTTTAATTAATTCAAATTTATTTTTTCAGATATTTCATTTTAATTATACATCTTAAACAAAAAGTAATAAAATTATTAATAAAAATTAATAAAGAATTTTGAAGAAATAATAAATTTTGATTGATGACATATTAAAATTTAATGAATATTAATAAATCAAAAATAATATTACTACTTTTTAAATTTTTTAATGAAAATGTTAAAAAAGTTTCATCCTACTTTTCAACTCTTTTTTGCTTTCTCATAGAGAAAGCATTGTATCGGTAAAAAAAATTTTTTTCTATTTTTTCATTAATTTGTACATATTTGAACTCAGTGAGTCGAAAAAAGTGGTTTCAGAAAATGTCTGTATGTATGTGTGTGTGTGTGTGTGTGTGTGGATGTATGAATTCAGTTAGTAAGCTGTATCTCGAGAACTACTCGATGGATTTGCTTCTAATTTTGCATGGAATTTAGTTTTGTGATTAACTTGCTGGGAAGCTATTGATAATTTGGTTCTTCCACCGTAGTTTTCATTTTAAAGTTTTTTTAAAAATAAAAAAAAATTCGATTTTTCGTTTTTTGGTTTTTTTTTTGTTTACTACTCGATGAATTTGCTTCAAAATTTGCATGGAATTTATTTCTGATTGCCCGGATAAAATAAATTTTTAAAAACTGATTTTCTTAGCTCAGTTTTAATTTTAGAGCTTTTTGAAATTTTTGAAAAAAATGTTTCTATTTATTAAGCCAATAAAATCTTAAAAACTACTCGATGGATTTACTTCGAATTTTCCATACAATTCAATTTTTTGATGAACTGGTGCGGAAGCTATTGGAAATTGGTTTTCTTAGCGCAGTTTTTTTTTTAGAATCATTTTAAGAATTTTTAAAAAATTTCGATTTTTCATTTTTTTGTATTTTACGTAAACTACTCGAAGAATTTGTTCGAAAATTTGTATGGAACTTTATTTCGACTGCCAAAATTATTAAAAATTTTGTAAACTAATTTTCTTAGCGCACTTTTAATTTTAGAGCATTTTTAAAATTTTTTAAAAAATTTTTATTTTTAATTTTTTTTTATTTTACGAAAACCATTCGATTGATTTGCTCCAAAATTTGTATGCAATTAATTCGCTACTATCTGAAGAAAACAAGCTTTGGAATACTAATTTTCTCAGCGCAGTTTTAATTTTAGAACACTTTGAAAATTTTCAAAAAAATTTTTATTTTTCATTTATTTTCTTTTTTGCGTTAACCATACTATAAATTTTCTCCAAAATTTTCATACAATTAATTCGCTATTGTTTGAAAAAAATTAGCTTTTGGAAACTAATTTTCTTAGAGTGGTTACAATTTTAGAGAATTTTAAAGATTTAAAAAAAATTTTGATTCTTCTTTTCTTATTTTTTTTTATTCTTCGTAAAGTACTCGATAGATTTGTTCTAAAAATTACAGGGAAATTATTTGCGACTGCCAAAAGAAGGGAAATTTTCAAAAATTGATTTTCATAGCGTAGTTTTAATTTTAGAGCATTTTTAAAATTTTTAAAAAGAAATTTTGAAAAGAAAATGTTATTTATTTAACCAGTTAGATCTCGAAAATTACTCTATGGATTTGCTTCAAATTTTGTATACCATCTATGTTTTTGTATAACTAGGCGGGAAGCTATAGAAAATTTGTATTCATAGTGTATTTTTTTTATTATAGAGCCATTTTAAGAATTTGAAAAAATTTTCGATTTTTAATTTTTTTTTTTGTATTTTACGTAAGTTAATTGATGAGTTTGCTTTGAGATTTCCATGGGAATAATTTGCATCTGCCAAAAGAAGGATAACTTTTATAAACCGATCTTTTTAGCGTAGTTTTCTTTTTAGAAAATTTTAAAAATTTTCTTAAAAAATTTTCATATTTCAGTATTTTTCCATTTTACGTAAAGTACTTGATAGAATTACTCTAAAATTTGTATACAAGTTATTTGCTACTGTCTTTATAAACCAAGTTTTAAATAAATAATTTTATTAGCGTAGCTTTTGATCACTTCTTTTGTTTTCTGAGTTACTCTTGAAAATTTATAATAGTACTACTGAATTTAATTACCGTTACTAAAATTGACTACTTGGATTTACCAAGCTTAGTCGTGATAAAAAGATATCCACAAGATAACAAAAATAATAAATTCGAACCTATGTATAAGGCTAGCTAAAGTCAACAAAATTAAACACTTTAAAAGCTAACATTTAACCCAAACAAAATGTTGAAAAGGCAATCAACTAGCATATAAATTCAAAATTTATAAAGTACAAAATGAATAAATATTAATGATGGACAATTTTTTTATATTAAAATCACATTTAAATAAATATAAAAAAATAATGAAACTCAAAGAGCTCTATGAGAAAGCATTCCGCCAAAGCACTTGGCAGCGTTTTTTTGTTAACTAAAGTATAATTAGCCTAAAGAAATAATCATTACAAAAATAGAAATATTGAAAATGACAGCTTTGAGCTTCAACTTTGACTTTTCGAAAATGTTTAACACCTACAAGTTATTACATTAAAATTATAAATAAACTCTGACTAATGTTATAAATATGTTTTTATACAAATCGGAAATTCTAAAAATTAAAAATAACACGTGATATCAAAAAATCTGAATCATTTTTTATATCTATCACTTTAAAAATTTACAGAAAATATTAATTATTTACAAATTAGTATAATTAATAAACTTACCTATCAAAGTAAAGATTCAATAATTTATTTTATGACATTTATAAATTATATTTTTAAATAAAAATGTCAAATAGTATTTGCTATTATTTATCGCCTGTATGATATTGGCGATTTCTAAAATTTATCGTTGTGCTTGGTGTTTCTTGTGATTCAAAGAATGAAGCAATTATTATTATATTACAGATCATGTCAATTTTAAAATAACTTGACTTTTTTGCGTTTAACTTTCTCATCTTTCTACACCTACAAACATTTGTTTATGATTTTTTTTTTCTTTTTTCAAGTTATTCATTGTCATCTTCAGTTATAGCATTTTCATCACAAGACTAAACTTTCCTCTGAAATAAGTCAAAAATAGTTTATTTTTCATAGTTTTGATTGCGACGTATTTTAATTCGTTATAAATGTTGATTTTTCTTTATTTCGTCGTTATATGGTCTCGAGATCGTCTACGAGATCACGTGCGGGGGATACAAGACTCGCCAGAAGAGCAGCACAAAGCAGAATATTTAGTTGGCAATAGTTTTCTTTAACGTTACGCCGTAAAAGCTCTTCAAGCTTTGAAGATTTGTATCTAACTCACTCGTAGTACGTTAGTCAGTATGTCGTTGTACGTCGCGCTGTTATGTACGCGTTAGCTAGAGCGACAGGTGAACACTAATTCTATTCAGAGTCTTTTTTAGTAAAGTTTTTTTTACAATTTTTTTTTAAGATTTCTTCATTTCGTTATTACAGTATTTCTAAAATTAATTTTTTTATCAACTTTAAAATTTTAATTTCTTTATTTATGGGTGATTTATGTAAGTGTTGATTTTTTTAAATTAAAAAAAAACATAAATGAATATTTTTAATCTAATTATTTTCTATATGATAAAAATTGTTGTAGTTATTAATTATGAACTATAAAATATTTATATCAGTACCAGTGTAACATGATGTTATTGTGACGTGTTTATAGGTATTAGATAATCAAACTAGTGGCAATATCAAAGTATCAAACTGGAGTACTCCTTTAAGCTTAACAATGAGCTTACAATTAGATAGTAATATGGAATTAACGCGAACAATATCACATTTGGCAGCAGCTAATCAACAGCTTGCCACAGCACACAATCTTACGATTGGTCATCTTCATTGGTTATTTAATGAATTTAAAAAACCACAAGATAATCAAGTTGTCAGTGTGGAAAAACGTTGTAAGACTAGAACTTTGTGTTCGAATTGCAAAAATAAGGAAAATAATGGTGAGTTTTTATTTTTTTTAAATTTAGATTTTTAAAAATTGTTTCGTGCCATGAAAATTTTCGGAAACAAAATAAAAAATTTTAAAGTTATGTAAATGAAAAAAAAAATTTTGAACTTTAATTTTGACAGTGATGACAGCTGACTTAATGTTCAACTATTTATATAGAAAACGCTCCAAAAAAATTTTTTTGAAAGATTTTTTTCTATTTTACAGCGTTTAAAATAGCATAAAAATTGATTTATAGTATAGTTAAGGACTGAAAATATTCTTAATGATTTCCTGTTATTTTTCATTAGCTAAAACTCGACGGACCATAGGCAAACAAAGCTTGTCTATTAAAGTAGCAAATAAAAGATTACGACGACTAAGAAAACTTCCAGCTTTTGATATATCGAAAGACGAGAATGAAGATATTACAAAGCTCGAAAATTCAAATTCACAAGATATTGAAAATGGTCTTAGGCGAGAGATCGAAGACTTAAATACTTTCAAATTAGAATCACAATCAAAGAATGACAGACTGATAAACGATTTGGAGGAACAAAGACTGGTGATTGAACGATTACGACAGGACTTTGAGGTATTTTCAATAAATAATTACTAATGATAAACATACAATTATAAGATGATACTTTTAAATAACATTTGATATATTTCACATATGAAAAAAAAGATAATTTTTTGAAAGTTGCTTTAAATAATTAGCTATCATAAAACTTTTATATTATGATAACTAATAGGTATTGTTAAAAATAATTAAACTTAATTATTAATTTTCAAGGATTCACGTCGCGAGTGCGAGAAGAAAGAAAGGCGACTTGAGCAAGTATCAGAAAAGTTAAATAAATCAGAATCAGAAAGTGCAAGATTACACGCTGAGCTGGAGACATTCCACTGCGAAAGAATCAGTGCCCAAAGGTTAGCCAAGGAAGAAGCTGAAAAAAGTGTGGTATTAAGAGCGAGATTAGCTGAGCAAGACGAAGAGCGAAGAAAACAATTGTTAGCTCTCGACGAAGCAACTCAACAAATACGTGCTCTTGAAATGGCAATACAAGCTAGTAATCAAACGAATCAAACCACTGAAACAAATGCAGTAATAAATGAAGCCGAAGCTACGTGTACATCGGCATCTTCAGTCAATGAAGAATTTAAAAAAGAATTAATGCTCAAACGCGAAGCTAGACAAAGAGCCATTGCTGCTATTTCATCAGAAATGGATCGATTAAGACGTGATCTGGAATCTGAAAAAAATGCTCACTCAGAAACAACTAAATTACTTGAAAGTTTACGAGAATCACAAGCTAATTCTGTTGCTCATTCAAAGACTGATGACAATGACATATTCGATAAGAAGACTGACAAAAAGACTTCAGAACGAATCGAAGCTTTAAGACTTGCAGATCTACTTAAGGTACATTATATACATTTTATATTAATTATTAATCCTCGATACCCAAAACTAAAAATTGTTGAAAAATAGTGCTTAAGCTACCAGAAAATTATTTATAATCAATTTCTGTTTATTTGATGCAATAAAACGTTTTTCTTATTTTATTGAATTTCAAAATTTTTATTAAATGTTTAATAGATATTTTAATGTGAGCCTTTAGTTTATTTTTTGTGATTTCGAATTTTTTATACGAATAAATATTAAAAAAAATGAAAATTAAAATAAGATTTACTCGTGCTTTTGCAAATAGTTAATGAAGTTCAAAGAGATATTTTTTCAACCATGAATTTTGTTTCAGATATCAGATGAAATAACGAGCGACCTTTGGTTACAACTAGAGCGTACAGATGATTTACGGTTTCAGTTAGAAAACGATCCCGAAGAGCATAGATTACGTATTGGTTCATTAAAACGTTTAGCCGAAGAGACGCGAATAACTTTAAAATCACGTAAACAGCAAGTTAATGTATTAAAAGATAGATTAGCGCAAATACTTGTGAGATTGGGTGATCGTTGTTTCTTAGATGAAAGCGATGAAATTAGAGAAGAAGCTGAACGTCAAATTGAAGATATAGTACGTTCGAGAAATCTTTGCGATGAACGTTTAAGAATACTTGCTGAGCTTAAAGAACACTGCCATAAACAAAATCATGAACTTAAAATTAAGCTTGATAATTGTAAGAAAGAAAATCAGAGTTTGGATGAAGATTTGCGCAAAACTGAAGATAAAGTACGTTTGTTTTAATTATTATAATTTAATTTTTTCACTTTCTAAATAATTTTTATATATTTATTTATTTTGGATATTTTTTTTTAAATAATCAAATTTCTTTTTAAATAATTTATTTATGTTATTTTATTATTTTCAGATGGATGCGCAGGACGCTGAAATATTAAACTTAGAATCACAGCTTGGTCTATCTAGAGCCGATTGTCGAGATTTACAGAATCAAATGTCGGTCATCAATAGTCTTTTCTCACAAATGCTTCTTGGTGCCTCATCAGCTGAAATGGATCTCGATCGTTTGACTCGTCTATTGCAGGTTCGTACACGATCTTTATTTATTTGAAACTTGTCCTAGATATGCCAATTTAATATTGCATGTCAGTCTTCACTCTTATTTGTATTGCTTATTTACTTTCTTCACGTAAGCTATTGGATATTTTTGTTAGTCAATTTTTTACATCTACCATACGTAAGCGGATTTAATAGTCTCGGATTATAGTTTCAACTAGTTAAATTTAACTTTGTTATGTTAATTATTCAAAAGATTATAAAAAAGTTTATGAAAATTTTCTCATCTTATAATTTGATTTAATAAAAGATAGAATGTACCAAAATTTACCAAAATTATTTTTACGTATGCTTATAAACTTGATGATATATATGTTTAGGAAAATCATGATTTAATTAGTGGTATGGCTAAAGAAAATAATACCGAAGCTGCTGCACTTCCAAAATTATTGCTCGACATTATTGAACAAGTTGATGGATGTGCACGTGAAAGTGAGGTGAAAAAGGAGGAAGACGATGTACAAGAAGAAGAGAACATAGCACATAATTTACCGAAGGTATGGCGAGTCTTATTAGAATTATTAAGTTGTCATGCTGCTGGAAAATCTGGAGCTAATCAAGCTCCATCAGCATCGGCTGAATCATGTCCAGATAGCTGTTATAAATCTGTCGATACTCCAGCCGGTCCACGTCTTGTTATATCAGTTAGTAAAACTTACATTCGCCTTAAGGAGCTTATCCTTGAAAAGAAACATTTAGAGAAAGAAATGAACCGTATGAAACAACTTAACAGTCATCTCGAGAATAAATTATCTGAACAGGTAATTACTTTGTAAATATAATTTTTATTGAATGAAATAATATATTCAATTAATGCCCAAAATATTTTTAAGAATTAAAATAAAAACTTGTATTTTATAATTTTTCATTGTTATTTTTAAAAGTAATTAATTTATGATTTTAATACTAATGTGGTATAAGCGATTGATAGAATTTATTGAGTTCAATATTCTCTTTTTAGGAAAAAAGGTTGTCTACAGTTTCAGATGAGTTAAGTAAAACATGGAACGTTGTTGGTCGAATGCAAGCACAGCATCAGCAATTACATACACATGAAAAGATTTTACGATATGAACTTCAACAAAAAAGAAAAATGTTGCAAGAATTAAAACAAGAATTGGAATATTGTAGAGAAAAGTGGGAATCAGCAAGACAAAAGAATGCTAATACCGAAATAGAATGGCAAAGTCTCCGTAGAGAATTTGCAGCTAGAAAAGCACTGGTAACTCATGCAGACTCGTTTAGCAACAGGTTCGTATTAACTAAAATTAATTTTGCAATATGAATAAGGATCAAAATAAAAACAACTTTTTTCTTATTTCAATAGCGGAGAAAGCGGTTTCAGTGATGAAAGAGAAGAAGAATCTGATGAAGATGAAGATGAGGAAGATGTTGGAAAAAGAGTTCGTCCTATCAATACTCGAAGGCGCTTAAGAAAGGTAAATATTGCACTTGATACCAATGATTTCATTTTATGATGAGTATAAAAAGTAATTTTATAAATGATGTTTTCAGGGTGGTTCAAGAACGGTAACTCCTGATACAGAATCAGAACAACCTACTGATACCGAATTTTCCGAATCAAAAACAGCATCCTCAGGCCAGCGAACTCCTACGCCGGAAACGGAGGCTGAATTAGAAAATTCCGAAGTAATTGATGAAGACTTAACTGTTTCAACATCCAATGTAAGATAATTTTAATAAATTATACGTAGAACATACATTGTCGTTTATATAGTATCGTAACTAAACATTAAAATTTTGATTTTAGAATGCAGAGAATTCTGAAGCAGATTCTGGCGAGACACTTGATCCTTTTGATAAAGCTCTTACTAACGTCATACAAAATCTTATTAGAACTGATGAATCTAAATTCAACGAAACTTCGTCGAGCTCTGAAAATGAAAAAATAGATTCAATTCCTTCGTCAAGTACAAAATGTGAATCAGTAGAAGAAAAAAGTTCTGTGAATAATGAAAAAGTTTCTGAACTGAGGATTGATCAATCTAAAAATTTAAATTTTGAAATTCAACAAACTATTAAAGAACCAAAGGAGTTAAGATGGGCAGAAACGAATTTTAATAGCACTGATTCTCTGGCTACTACATCATCGGTTATGTCTATATTTACCATTGGTCCAATTCCTAATCAAACGTTGTCTAGTAAAAATGTTCAATTTAGCAATCCTTTAGTAATTGGTCCTTCTAGTATATTCTCGTCAGAAAATTTACCAAATCAAAATTTAAGTTCGTCGATTTCTATAAAAGATAAAAATCTTCCTCAAACATCAGAATCTTCATCTGAAATGGATAACATATCAGTCGATTCTTCTTCTAGTCTCGAAACAGTTAAAAATTTCTCAACTGAAGATAAAGAAAAAAATGTGACCTTACTTCCAGAAGCAGCATCATCATCAAATGCAGAAAAAATAACGGAGACAAAGACTATAGAGGATAATGTAGAAAGTTTAGCCGATGCAAGAGCAGCACGATTACGAAGATTAGAAGAGCAAGCAGTATTGTTAGTTAAAAGAGTAAGTGATACTAACCGACGTGGTACAGCTCTAAACTCAAGGCTTGAAGAACTTCATGAAACATATGGATCGATGCCAGTAGCACCGCCTATGCCTGATATATTACCTTCATTTCGATTAAGGACTGAATTTAATGCTAGTTCCGTAGAAAATGTCGAAACTTCGAATAATAACGATGATATAACGACTCATAATAATGATTCTACTCCTTGAAGAGTTTACAGAATTGAAGATACGATCGACCTAACTTGTTCCTGTTAATTTAATAAGTTTAATGATCAGTCAAGTTTTTGACGTTGACTTCTCAACAAAGTCATGGATATGATTAAAAAACTTTGCAATTGCGATTATTTTTGCAAAGATGTGACGAAATAAAAAATAAATACGAAAGAAACATACTTTGAAAAAGTTGTTGTTTCTTCTTTTTTTTATATGCATAATCTTTTTTAAATGATAACAAAATTTCATATTAAGCGAAAAAGATTTTTTTATTCATTTTTTTATTATGCGTTCTAAATAATTAATTGTTCTCATTTAAATTAACAATAAAAATTATTATTATATATGATATTTTGTATAAATATTAAAATTTTTTAAATATTTACTATTGAATATGAAATAACTATGTAAAATATTATGTTTTAAAATTAAGTAAAAATCAAAATATAATAAAGGTTTAATAAAATAAAGGACTAAAATTATGTTTGAAGGATTCAGTTTATTTTTTATTTGTTCATTAAATAATTAACAATCTCTTGGTAGTGAATTTCCGAATTGCTTGTAAGGCACACTTTTATTTATTATTAAAATATTTTTTCACAAGCACGTTTACGCGCTTTATACATCTAAAAAAATTACAATAGTCAGTCGTATTTATAGTATTAACAAACATACTGTCAGCTCTTACGAGTTTATTTTTTTTCTAATTACATCTAAATATAATAAAATTCGTACAAAACATACATTTTTATAACAAAAACAGATAGATTTAAAGTCTAAGTCTCTAGGCAATCTCTCGATCATTTTTTTTTTTTGGAATCTCGACTAACCTTGAGTTCCGTATTAAAGAAGTTTTTACCTAAAACGTAAATATAAAAGAAATGTCATCTTACTTTCTTACATTTTCTATCTACAAATTCTTATAAATCTAATATTGGCCTTTACAAAGAAGCCGTTGCTTCCTCGTTTGTCAACGCGTCGCTATTGTAGCTTGTTTTGCGTCGCGTTGCCTTCGATTTTTCAGTCATATCACAGTTTATATCGTCGCATTGTTGAAAGTATAATCCAAAAAATGTAAAATTAAATTAAAATAAAAGATAAGTATTTTTTTACCATTTACATAGTCAGTTAATCGTAATAACAATTTTTCACACTCCAAACCGGTATTTAACAAAATTCGAAAATGTAATTTTTTTTTACTTACATTAATTTTAATATTTTAACTGGCTAAAAATATTGCAAATGCATTTTTAATACAATAGAAATAAATATGTTATCAACTCAACTTGAGTTTTCGTAGCTTACGAAATACCAAAATTCTAAACCAAGTTAGTCTTAGTAACTTATCACTGGATTCGTTATCTTATGTAAAAAAATAACCGTTTTTGAACGAATCTTGAAGAACCTTCGATTAGATGAGGTTATAAAAAGGCTTTACTTTTACATCTGTAGAATTATCATTAATAAACAATATATCGAAAATTTCTAGACAAAAATCGCTCTCTTATATGTACATTAATAATGTCACTTTCTATAAGAATACCGGGATACACGATGATAATGCGCATGAAAACTTTCGTACAATCGAAAAATCAAAGGCATGAGATCACTGGATCAATTGAAGAAATCTGTTCTCTTCAGGCAATGCGCTTAAAGAAGAGGTCATGTCATTGACAATCATATTGGCACTAGTTGGCAATGGTTGAGGCAAAGGAATTGGATGCGTTGAGCTTGAAACATTTGTTTCTCCTGCTAGAGTTGTACCCGACCAATTTCTGCATTGTTGTACGTATTCAAGTGTCCTACGATATGAATCTGTGCGCATTCCTTGTGGTGGTTTAATCGGAGAGCCCTGTTGCGATTGACTAATGTCCCTACATTGGATTTCAGGTGTATTCCCTGTATTGATATGTCCATGATGTTGTCCACCAATGCAACATTGATCAGTACTATAAGTCCATTGACATTCATTACCACAACCATTAAAACGTTGCTGTTGACCTTGAGTATTTTGAGGTTGCTGAGTGTGACAGCAATACTGAGTATGGCAGTTGTTTTGTGAACATGTTCTTGAAGGATCTTTCATTAACATATTTTGAGAATTAACATTGTGATGATTAACTACATTCGGATTCGGATGGACGCAAGTTCCAGTAGATATTTGAGAGCATGGACTTTGTACTTGCATATCCAAATGATTTACTGAATTTGGATTTTGACTGGCAGGACTTGGTTGTGAACAAAGTGATTGAACAGACCTAGGACAATGATCAGCCATTACAGGGCTCAAAAGGGGGGTCATAACATTTTGTTTGGATCCATTTGGTACACTTCCATGCATAGTCATAGAGCATTGATCTACACTCATTTGTATTCCGCATTGATTGTGTATCATACCAACTGACATTGGTCGCTGTGGTTGGCAATGCGGAGACATAGGTTGACATGTATTGTTGGATACTCTTGTCATATGTCCACCATTGCAAGTCTGACCCATATTAGTATGCATTGGAGAACATGGCTGAGCTATTGGTTGATTTGTCATTTGTTGAGCTGCACAATTATTGGCAACTTGACCTTGGCATCCATAACCAGAATAATAAGCATTGTGATCACCAGTTTGACTACAATTCCTGCTCATCTGAGCAGTATTTTGATGCAAATTTTGTACATTTTGAGCTGGAGCTAATGCGCCAGCTGCTGGTGATGTCATTGGCTGATCACTTACGTGACTTGCTGCATAACTATTTGGTGACATCACTTGACCAGGACTGGCAACTTGCGATGAGCATGACTGCGGTCGGTAATTTGGAGGTGGACAATAGCTTGAATTTTGTGGGATGCGTGAGTTAGGACATTGATTGTATGGAGACCTATTGTTAGTGTAATCTGGACAAGCCTGCATTTGAGAGTTATTATTTTGCACTGACGAATTGTAACATTGCGGTTGATGTTGCATGTTATAGTTGTATAGAATTTGAGATCTTTGAGCACAGTGCTGAGGATTTGTACAAATTGGTGATGCACAAATCGGTAATGGACTATTACGACAATTGCTACCAGCTTGAATTTGATTTACTTGGTTCAAATACTGTTGCATTTCATCAGGAATAACAAGTTTATTCTCGACCATTTCACCTTCACCAACTTCATCAAGGACAACTTCTTGATTTGGATGAAGTTCAGGTAATGTGGCAGAACGTGGTCTTGGTGGCATTGGTGGTGATACTCGCTGGCTCTGATGACCTCGTGCAGGCTCAGACATTCGTCGATCACCAGCTGCGGCTGAAGGACAATGACTTGGTAGCGTCCACTCGTTACCAATAGGATTAGCATTCTAAAAAGTAAATATTTATTAATTAATTACTGAAATAATTATAATATACATATAAATACGCATGTAATACACGTACAATACGAACACAAAACAATAAACATGAAAAAAAATATTCTTACTTGTAATGACATATTTTGCGTTTGAACAACTAGGTTGTTTGTAGAATAAGGCCCTTGCATATGTTGAGAAACATTGATTCTTGCTGAGGCGGTACTCAATTGGCTACTTCTTCTGGACGTTCCTGGACTAATTGGATCATAAAAACTTCCTGGTCCAATTGGGCCAGCTCTTATGGCACTTACACCGCTAGCTTGGCTGCTTCGTCGACTGCTTCCAAAATCTGTCGATTTCATACTTCCATAATAAGTACTAACAGTACTATTGCTATCGCGTCTTGGTTCGCTTAAAGGTTGTAGCCTGAGTTGTAAATCTGAAAGGCTAGTTTGACGATTCGTCGTAGTTCCACCTTCCATTTTGAGATCGGTGATGCGCCTGTTCAGTTCGCCAATATTACCCTGAGGCCCACCTAAGCCACGAACAATTCTCATATTTCCACCAGTCAATGGTGGTAAATTTGCACCAGGTTTTCCACCTAATCTGTTTTTCAAACGATTTCTCGATGTTACTGGAATCTGTTGATGTGAATCCAAACCACTAACCTGTTAACAAAAATAAAAATTTTTTCATTTCAATTTTAAAATTATCAAATTATATTATGAAGATAGAAACTGAAAATTAAAACTGACCACTGCACGAAGAGCGACTGGGAAATCAAGATCATCAGCCTCTTCGTTCCAGGCTTCATCTGGTAAAACGACAGCTTCATGGGCAACATTATTCAAGTTCATAGATGCATCTTCATTGCAACTAGCCACATGTATTGGACTGCCTTGTTGATTCATCATACTTGGCGGACTATTAGCCTCGCTTTCCGATTTGACGCTTGGACTTGACAAACTTGGTGTCTTCGGATGCAGATCTTCACTACGACTTGGGCTACTGTGACCACCTGCTCCAGCTTCATCGCTTCCACCACCGTCGGCATTATTTCCACCACTGCCATTACCGCCACCTTTGTGCTTTTTGTTTGCATAAAATTCAGCACCATGGACTGTCTTTACGTGTTTACGTAAAGACGACGGATCTGTGTACCTCTTCGTACAACCTGGTGCTTTACATACGTAAGGTTTCTAAAAATAAATTATGTAGATAAGGCATTTTTTTCTTAATGAATTAATTAAACTTCTGAAAAATTTATATTGATAATCTGACTTACCTCATTCGAATGAGTTCTGTTTTGGTGCTTCGCTCGATCACTGGCGTTGCTAAAAGCTTTACTGCAGCCGGGATACTCGCAGGTGTATGGTTTTTCTCCGGTATGAGATCTCAAATGAGTTTTTAAATTTTCTAATCTTGAATATGCTTTGAAACAGCCCTCGAACTAAAATTTGAACAATATTATTTAATTTCATTTAATATTAAAATTTTATTATTTAAATATTCAGGCCACAAACACGCGTGCATAATACAGAAAAGAACATTTATAATTTTAACTTCTTTTGCTTTTACTCTTACCGATAACTATGATGTCGGATCTTTTAATCTTTTATCCAGTAAGAAAGCAATAAAATCACATAATTTGTATTTTTCAATTTTTAATTTAAGTTTTAACTGTAATTATTTAATTATATAAATAAAATTATTGTATTTAACTTACCGTGCATTTGTGGGGCTTTTCACCAGTATGTCTTCGCATATGTACAACAAGCATATATTGAGCTTTGAATGGTTTTTCCTCTCGCGAGCAATTCTCCCATCCGCAAACAAAACTCTTTTTGTTCGCGTGTATATGATCATTATTGATGTGTTTCACGAGATCATCCTATAAAACAAACACAAAAATAAATCTCATTACAATTATAAGTTACGATTATGGAGCCTATAAATTAAAACTCTATTATCGACATTATAACGATATTAAAAATAAACGATCTTTTTATTGGTCGGTGTAAAAAAGAGATAAAATAAAACATGATTGGACGATTTATTTTAGTTGTTTTTATTTGTTTGTACCTGCGTAGGAAATTCAAGACCGCAGTCTTTCCAATGACAGTTGGTCTCGATAAAATCACCAGGCTCATCTCTTAGATCATCGCTTGGACTTAAACCTTGTGGATGATTCACCGGTACAGTGCTTGTTGCTGTTGTTGTCGTTGTTGTAGCTGGTTCTCTTTTAACTTTGGTCGAGCCTCGCCGAGTCGAGGTGTCAGCTTCAGCTGTGATCGATTTGCTCGATGGCTCTGACATTTTTCTACACGAATCAATGCTTTGCTGAAATTTCGAATAAACATTAATTATTTTTAATTGAAATTCTAAAAAAATGATTGATTAATCAAAATTTCTTTTTCATAAATCATAATTAATGTTTGAACATTTATTTATTTATTTATCAGATCAATAATTTCATTAATTTATATCTATTTTTAGTAATATTTTAATCTTTGATTATAAGAAATTCAATAAACTATTTTATCGATGAAAAAAGGAAAAAAGGGAGAATCTCCATGATGCGGTTTGTAAAAGTTAAAGCACTCCAACTCTTTACTGCGTATATCTCTTTTTCTCTCGCGCTTTTGCCCTCCCCTTACCTCCCACCTTGACTCACTATACCACCTTCGCGCGGCCCTCTCCCTACCATAAGGCCCTGCAAAGACCAGCCTATCGGGACGTCCCGCTACTGGGATTATTTACGCGAAACCAAGCTATATACAGATACCTTTATGTAGCTCAAAGGTATTTGTTATTTTAAAACTTTGTATTGAATTTAGAATATTTTATTAACTTAACATTTTATATGGACAAAATTTATTCCATTTTTTTATTTTTGTTATTTAATCTTTGTTTCAAATATTAGATGACGTCTTTATATCTTAAATTTAAGATTCAATTCAAATATTGCGAAACAAATGTTTTTATTAAAATTTTTGTACCTCTAACTTCAGTATAAGGCGTAACAATAAAGAAAGCGTGTAGACGCGAATAAATCAAGAAAGAAAGATAAACCGGCAAAAGGACGAGTTTGAGCTTCGAGCGAGAAAAAAAAGAGCAAGAAATTCAAAAGAAGGAAAAAAATAATAATAAAGAAAAAAGAAAGAAATAATAAAAGAGAAAAGAAATGCGGCGGAAAAGAAAGGACTTGTGAAGCGAAATATAACGTGCGCGCGAGCGCGAGATTGCTTGTAACTTGAGGAGCATAAAGGGGCATACAAGAAACTGAAAGACTAAAGCCAAAGGTGTAACCCAATCTGGTGGTAGTGGTGTGTGCCTCTCTATATACTTGACAGGGCAACAAGGCGATTTGTTCGACCCATTATTCACCAAGTTGGCAATCGAATCGACAGCGGCAGGTAGCCAAAAAAGCATTAAACTCTTACTTTACTTTCATTTTTTTTTATTATTATTATTTTCATTATATAATTATTAAAATGAAAAAAAAAATTTGCATACTAAATTTTTTTATATTTCATTTATACTAACCTCATTTTTAGGTGGTACAGTTGTATGTGTAACATGCGGCGATACAGGATAAAGCTGTGTATGACCAGCTGGTAATCCATGCATATGAGGATGTGTATGTGGATGAGCGTGTGGTCCATGACTATGTGTATGATGTTGCTGTTGCTGTGGACTATTTCCTTGCTGCGATTGAGCTGGCTGTGGTGCTGGTGGTGGCGGTGGTGGTTGAAGTGGATGGCCATGCATCGCTGCTGCCATTAATTGAGCATGAAGTGATTGCATATGCGGTGGAATACCTGGATGCATACCTAATGCTGGACTCATTGCTAAAAATTATAAGATATTACATTAGAGTTAAGACATTCCTCTGTTATTGCTGTTATTGAGTAATTTTTTTTTGTACTTTTTGTGTATAAATTATTTATAAATCAGTATAAATACATTTAGTATATCAATTAGCGTATTAATTAAACAAGACAGCAATATATCAAAATAACATGGAAAAAAGATTGGAAACTATTATGGTTTTTTATAATTATTTTAACGAATTATAAATTTTCATTTATAATGTACAGTTTACAAACTTGTTTTATTTTCTAAAATAGATTTGAATATTATATCAAATAAAATTAAATGAAGTACTCGATTTTATCCCATTATTTCATAAAATATATTGATATTCAAAATTATAAGATTTTCAAATTTATTACATAAAAATATGAATAGATTTTTCGGAAATGAAAAATTTAATTTATTACGATCAATTTTTTTTTTAAATAAAAGAAAAAAAGGAGTTTCTCCAAAAGAAATGAATTACTCAATTAATCAATCATTTAGAATCTAAAATTTCAATAAGTAATAAAATAAGAATATTTTATAAGCTTATAGCTTATAAGTTAACAAGATACAATGTCTTTAACATTTGCACAGGGTAGGTATACGCATTTCGTTAGATTAAGTAGTCGTAACGCGCATCCTCAAACTTCCGGCAGTTACAGACCGGTTGCATACAAATTCACATTCTGTTATTCTTTTCTACATGTGTGCGCGCGTGCCCACGCCTTCTCTGCCAGTATTTTATCACTCTTTTACTTCTTTCTCTTTTATCTTTCTTTTTCTTTCTTTCCTTTTTCTGATTCTAAGGCGTGCTAAATCATTTCAATGAATCAGCCCATATATCCAAAGTGTAAGACCGAGCATTTGTATATTATAAAAAAAAAATAAAATAAATAAAAGAATGAACAAAAAATAAATAAAGAGAAAAAAAGAAAAATATAAAATAATAATGTCACAAAAGAATCACATCACGGTGGCTAGTCGGCGCCGAGAGTTTTGTGTCGCCAAAAGGCTCTCCCGGCAAATTTTATGGACTTTATTACGTGAATAAAAATGACGCTTTGCGACGCACTTTCGTGTAGGTTTATCAATCACCGGCTTCTCTGAATTCGCATGCATAAAGGACCGCTTTTAAAAAGCTATCCCGCGCCTCTTTACCTTTTTTTAGAATTTTTTTTATCGACGACGTAATATTTTTATGCTTATCTTTATTTATTGCCATATTTTTTAATTTTTAGTATTGTGGATCTTGTAATAAAATATGTAATAATATAATTCTTTTCTCACAGCTATGTTTACGTTATTCATATCGTTATTTCAAGTTTATATAAATCAAAAAGTTTATGTAATTAAAAAGATCTGATGCGCTGAGATAAATTAACGAATTAATTTCATAAATACTTTAAATTACGTGCAAGATTTTATTACAATTTTGAGCAAAGAGAAAATAGTATATTATTCACCTAGGGAGTTAATTTCAAAAATGTCTTAAATCGTATGTAATTGTCACCCGAGCCGAAGGCGAGGGTGACAAACATACGATTTAAGGTATTTTTCATTAACTCCCGTGGTGAATATGCTATTTTTTGTCATACCCAGACCAAAAGTGCCACTTCGTCGATTTTGAGCCGGGAGGAGAAGTGGTACTTTTGGGCAGGGGATGGCAAAAAAAAATTTTGTATTCAAGTGAATTTTTTTTTGTAATTAAGAAAATGTAATACCAATGAAATAAACTTTTTCCTGAAATTTCACTTCAACTTATAAGAAAAATTAAATTCAAACAAAATAAAAAGCTTACCAAAGTAAGCTCGGTTAAAAAAAAAGAAGAAGCTAAAATTCAACATTTAGACACGTAAGAAAACAACGAAAGAATTGTAATGAAGAGTAAAGGAGGATAAAAATCAATTGCGTTTCGAAAGTGACATGAAAAAGTGATTTAGTTAGAAGGTTTTATAAACGCGCTAAGCATTGTAATTGGATAATTAATTGAGTTTATTGATACGAATCACAATCTTCTTTCATTATTGTGCTTGCCATTTTTGAACAATTGCTTAATGATTTTAGATTATAAATTGTCTGTTTAGCTACCCCCTTTTTCGTTATAACGACGTTGAGTTATGTCGAGGTTTTATTTTTTTATTCTTGTTATAATCAATTGGCTAAACAATATTCAGTTTATATAAGTACTGTATGATGACTTGAATATATTTTTTAAGTGTTTGTTTGCAAATGATTTATTTTATTAAGATATTTAATAGTTTGAATGCAAATGCTATAAAAAATCTTATGATTAATACATTATGTCTATAATTTTGGGCAATTTCAATAATTTACGATTTTCTATAAGGCAAATAATAATTAAATAAACAAACCTGCAGAAAGATGACCATAACTGCCACTAGCGCTACTACTTCTTGATCCATTGACAATGGAAACGAGACTGTTTGGACTAAAACGAATCATGTTGTCGATATCAAATCGATCTGAATATGGCGAACTGCTTAATGCACGTTTACGACTTGCTCTTATTGCCGAAGCCCGTGGGCTTCCTAATCTTGAGCCTGGAATTTGAAAAATCATGTTATTTAATCATTTCTACAAATCATCAAGTTTTCTTTCTTTTATAAATATGCATAAGGAAGATTCGTAATGATTGCTTTTTACATATTGAAATCTGTATCGAGGTTTTGAATATCATTATAAATTTCCAGAAATTTAATTTAAAATTTAAACTATCATGATAATGAGTTTTTAAGTAAAAACTGATTAAAAGTACTACATATGTTCAATGCAAGATAAGAAAAATGATCAATTAGCAGCAGGCTTCTCTCTTCTTTTTAAACGGTTTATCTTTTCAAATATATAGAAATTTTCTTCCATAAATTACGATATCATCGAGTGTCTTCGTCGGCGCCATTAGAGCAATTACGTTTCACAAACAATTCGATATAACTTTAAAAAACAAAAAAAAAATTAACTGCTTTGCTACCTGCTTTAATAATTGAGACGTTATCGTAGTACTTTGCAAATACGATTACGATTAAAGCATGCGTGCGGCTAAGATAATTCGAGTACTCTTTTTCAATGTGGTTTTTTCAAAGGGGTTAAAAAGAGAAAAAAAGGAAGAATCAAGCGAGGGAGAAATGTAAATGTTTCGTATATACATACATTCGCATAAGTTTTATAAAATAAAAGAAATAAAAAATTAAATGTGGTGGTCATGCGGCCAATGTGGTCTCAACGTTTTAACAGCGATTTGCCCGAAACCGCAGACTCTCAAGAGGGACTTCTTCAGGTTTATTTTTTTTCTTCTTCTTTTTTTTGCCTGCTTTGCTCGACTTTGTCAAGAAGAGAAAGAAAAAGAATAAAAAAAAGGAAGAAGATTCAAGACAAGAACAGACTTTACCACGGAGCTCTTGGGTTACACTCTAAAGAATCTTTATATATATGTACACGAATAACACATAAATGCTCTCGTTTTACTTATAGTTTCTTGAACATACATCTTTTGATAGTAATTTTTTTGTTTGACGGTTATATACATTTTTTTATTAATCAATTGAAATTATATTAATAATAAAAAATTATAATTTGAGTTAATTCAATTGTAAGATAAAAGATTTGAAAATAGATTGGGGACAAAATTTTTATTTAAACAATGTATTAAAAATTTTTATTTTTATAAATTTTTAATGTAGTAGATTTAAATGCTATTAAAATCATAATCAGATTAAAATAGATTAATCAAGGTAGCATCAAAATTTCATAAATCATTTTTGAACTAAGGCAAAGACTATATCTGCATGGCCGAGCTCATTGTTCGCAAAAATCTGTATCATGAGAAAGTTTGAGAATGGTATTTACCGCGAGTATATAGATCCTTATACCAAAAGCAAGAGAGAGTCTCAGCTTTCAGATTCTGCGCAAAAGTGAGTGTAAAATTACTTCATTGCTGCTGCTTTTTTTCTTTTTTCTTTTTTTTTTGGGGTCGAAATAGTCTTTATTATACGCCAATTTTTTTTATATGTGGTGGTCCAAAACTATTTCTTCCTTTTTTTTCTGTATTCATCTTGTCCAAGAGACTTACAACACATTTATTATATCCAACCGATCGATTCTTTAGTATCTTTTTTATCTTTTCACTTTTTTTATTATTTTTATCTTCTACACCTCTGTCTACAGAGATGATGATGATGATTGTTAAAGTCTTTTATTAAACGCAAATTACTCTCGTGGAATTGGCTGATTTTACAATTTTACAATCGATTTGACGGTATACTTGATATACACTTACATCGTTTAATCAACCGTGAAATTTGATGCTTTTTGACGGAGGGGGATTAAAAAAAAGAGTTTGAGGTTTTCAGAAAGGTATCTCATCAAATCGTCCAATAAATAAACGCCTTATTTGTGATACATGTATTATAAGTTAATTACATGTTTCGACCAAATAAAGTTAATTACTTTATTTACTCTTAGTGTGCCAATTTTAAAGAAATTATTCAATTTAAATAAAAAAGTTTAATAAAAGCTTTATTTATTTATATAACAAGTAGTATTTTGAATATTTGACGAAAAAATAAAAATTTATGAAAAATTAACATTTAATCCTTAAAAATGCAATATCCAATGCTTATACATTTATGTGCATCATAATTTCTATATTAATGTAACATGAATAAGGCATTAATACTCAGAAGATTTTAAAGGTTGTAAGCTTAAGGACTAAACTTATAAGGCTTTCTTAGGAGGAACCATAACCGCATTTAACAATATTTTAAGCTTTAGCTAGAAGGAACTGGAAATATAACATTTTTACGGCTGCTGGATTATTCTTGGCTTACACTTAATAATTCTCGTTTTGTGATTGTTAATTAATTTTGACGGATATGATTAGACTAGTAGTTATTTGTTTGTGATAAACGTTGTAATAATTTTTAAATTATGAATAAATTGGTTAAAAAATAATCATCAATTTAATTGGGCTATTTTTAATAAATTAAATATTCAATCGATATGTTGAAAAAAATGAATAAATTAGAATAGTCTAAAAATACGAAGAAAAATCTTAAATAAATTATAATGAAGATTCAAGCTTACATAGAAACATTGAGAAAAAAAAGAGAACTTAAAAAGATTACATAAACTTTGCTATACCAATCTGAATAAAAATGCAAAACTTGAACATGAATTCATTGATTAATTAAGCGAAGAAATATACACGTAATGTTGGAGCCCTTAATCTAAATCATTAAAAAAAAGGAATAAAAATAAGTACAAAAATCTTCAAAAGCTTGTTCTTACTTTTCGCTACTTGCGTGGCATTATACATGATATGAAAAAAAAAAGAAAGGCGTTCCCGTAAAGAAAGTTAGCATAACACGACGAGGGAAAAAATAAAGATAAAGAAAAAAGCAGAAAAGGATTGAGACATGTAAATTCGTTATATAGGATCAGTAAGTTCGATCGGCACGCTGTGCAAGTACGCGACAAGACGACGACTCTCATATTATATATTCTAAGCTTGAATAGTCTATACTCCTTTCACGAATAACAAAAGCCTTTCGAACATCTAAACTGTATATTTTATTTTTTTTTTAACTTACTTAAAATCGTTGATTAAAAAAGAAAATAAAAAAAAAAAGAAAAACAAAAAAATGGTATAGTAATTAAACACTAAGCAAGACACATTGAAGAATAAATCTAAGGTGAGATTTAATTCTTAAGTTTGATAGTATTGAAATGAACGTTTATGTGTATGTGTATTTAATATGTATTTGTATACAAAAGTGAATCGTATAAAGAGTGTATAAGAGAACGTGAGACAACCTGTACTAAAGTTCTTGGCGCTAAGGTGTTAATGAGGTCGTGTCGTTCTCCTCTATATCGAATCCCTTCGATTCAATTATGCGCGTCAGTATATATGTGTGTATGTACGTACGTATGTGTATATGTATAAAAGCTCCTCTGGAAGTCTTAACGAGCTATATATTCTTTCTTTCTCTTTCTCTCTTTCTCTACGTTGATTCTTTAGTGTAATCTTTAAAGCTTATTCCTTTTCTTTTACCTTCATGTATTTCTCACCCAATGTGCATGTATTGGAAAGGAGTATACAGCTACTGTGTTGCCTTCTGTTACTCTTTTAGTTTTACTTGCTTTTAGCTACTTGGCTTCTCTCTTAGGCTGTTGGTTACTTTATTTCAACTTTTTTTTTCTTTTCTTCTTCCTCCCTCTTGTACCCCCACCCCCCTCTTTGCTATACTTCTCTTATCGCGATTATTCCTTCCCAAGCGTGCAATGTTAAAAACCCTTTGCAAGTTTAATCTCACCTTATTTCTTTCTTTCTTTCTCTCTCTTTCTTTGCTTCACTTTCCAACCATCTCAATTCGTCCCGCCTTTGCGCGCTTACTTTTGCTTTAACTTACTCTCTATCTCTCTTTCTTTATTTTCTTGCTCTTTTGTTTTTCTGTTTTCTTTCTTTTCTTTTATTCGTTTTATTTTTCTTTTTTTTGCAAGGCTAACTTGTACCTTTAATTACCGCGAGCCCTTTCATTCTCATCACGACCTTTTCTTTTCTTCTTTTTTCTTTATTTTTTACCATCCTTTCAACGTTGGATTCATTGGGCAAGAGAGCGCGAGGCTCTTGTATTTTTCTTAACGTCTCATTTGCATTGAAACTCGTTTCGATCTAAGCATTCTTATTTTCTTTTCATTTTTTTTTATTTAAATAAAAAAAGAAGAACTATTTTATTGTTATATAGTCATTTCTTTTTATGCAAAATCAATAATGACATGTCTTATTTAAATACAAGATTTTCAGGGAGAAAAAGCAATTATTACGAAGCAAAATTAAGTAGTGCATGACAAAAAAATATATAACGTATAAGAAAATTGATTATTTACCGTCTATAGAAAAAGGAAGTTCAGTTGAAGCTATTGTACTTCCAGGCCCTGCTGTGTGGAGAAGATATTCTGGCCCCAAACCACCCAGTCCTGTAAAATCAATAAAATAAATTTGTTATAAATATTAATATTTTCATAATTTATTTGACATTTATTCATTAATTTAATGTAACACCAAAAATAAATATATAATAAAGAATGAAGAAAAAAAATTGTCCTACAGTTAGAAATATGTATACAAAAATCTGATAGAAAAAAAGGAGATTGTATATGAAAAAGGTTTGCAGGATAAATCACGTTTCCTTATCTTTTATATATATATGTATACATATATACTTGAAATTTAAGACAGTATATTATAGGTATATCTCTTTAAAATATCTTTTGCAGTAATATCCATTGGGTGCAAAGTTTCATCGAAGCATAGATATATCCTCTCACAGGAAATGCGGGCAGTCTACTATATAAAAGAGAGGTGTTACTGCAAAATAATAATAAAAAAATAAGGAGAGTATTGCAAAAGTTTTTACCAAGTATACATAAGAAAAGAATGCATTGGAGAATGGATAAGAGAGAGAGAAAAAGAAGAGAGAAAGCATCCGCCCGTATAATGTAAACGATAAGCATTTCTTCTTTCTTTTTTTTTTATTATACTTTCATCTTCTTTTTCCAAACAATGACATCAATTCATACAAGAAGTATATATATTTGATCCCCAATTCAATCGTAAGATTCAAAACAACTTGGTACATTGAAAGAAAAAAAATATGTATATATGTATATTATTCGGTGCAAAGCAAACTTTAATGCAATACTTGAAACACGAGCAAAAAAAAGAATTATTTTTTTAGTGCTTTTGCTTTTAATGTAAAATATGTTTATTCTTTGATCACTTGAAGTGAAAAGAGAAAGGGATTATTATTCTTTGTCAATGATAACTTTCAATTTGGCAGTCAAATTACTTAGAAAGGAAACATTCAAAGAAAAAGAAAATCAAAACAGCACAAAAGGAAAAAGATTCGACATTAATACATGTATCATTTTGTTTTGATCAAGAAAAAAATTTACAAGAAACAAAATGATAAAATTAATATTGAAATGTGAAAAATCAAAAAAGAAAAAAACAGAACAAATATAAGTTGTAATCAAAACTAATAGGTTTCATGATCATCATAAGCGAATTTCCTTTTTTAATTTCTTCATTTAAAGATTATTTCGTATTTACATTTCTACTAAAAGAAGAAAATTTTTTATAATTTTAATAAAGTTTATAACGAAAAAATGTTAAAACGACCATAATAAATACAAAGAATCAAAGCATCTTATTAAAAAAGAATAATAATTTCAATTACCGTGCAAGGATGCGCTAGGGCTGTGCGTCGAGGCCTGTAGTTGATGATAAAGATGGTCCATGTAGTTAAGTCTATAAGCTGAATGTAATGTCGCGTGTTCTGATAATGTGTTATGACTTCTACGTAAAAATTCTGAACTAGTGTTTGGATTAACAGCTGCTGCTGCAGCAGCAGCCGCTGCCGCTGCCGCTGCTCCTTCGTTTGTTGTCCTTCCAGTGCCGCCACCTTCGATTTCGTTATTAGATACGTTATTGGTTGTTCCGTTACCACCGCCAGTATTATTACTTGGTGGGCTACCTACACTTGTACTTCCTGTTAATCTGCAATTAAAAAGAAACAAAGATTTTAATTAAAATATTCTATTTATATATTGTTTGAAATTATTTTTTCAAATTACAAAGAACTGTATGTATATATAATTTTAAATATAAATCTATCTCTTATGTAAGCTGATATTTTGTTCAATAATCATACGTAACACGAAGAAAATAATTTTCTTCAATTATAAATCAAATCATTATCAATTTAAGTCCTTTGAAAAATGATCTAATAACTCATAATCTCTTTAGTTAAATTCAGTACATCTTAATAAATCTTAAATAATTTTGAAAAAAAGAACGATAAAAAGAATTTAAACATAAATAGAATGTAAAATCTAAATCTTTAAAAATAATATTCTAAGCGCCATGCGACGAAAAGTGTCCGGAAGCTTTAAAAGACACGACTTAAAGGTTTGCGATAACGAGACGGCACTTGAAAGATGAGGCGTCACAGGCAAGATAATTGCAATGAAAACATCGTCAAGTTTGTCGGGTAGAGAGAAAGGGCTTTTTCTTTATCCTTCTCTCTCTCTTTCTGTCTTTCTCTTTTGGCATTACTTTCTGTCTGCACGTATATAGTGAGAAACACACTATGTTGAGGTATAAAATTTTACATACCAAGTCTGATGGTAGACTTTAAGCTTAAAAGCACATGTATATACATACGTATGCATCTATATTTAAAATTCGTTAGGTTTTGTGTGCCTACTCTCATCCCTGTTATATTACGGTTTTATAAAGTCTGACTCTGGGCAATGCCTGTTAACCAACAAGTAAACCGTATATACGTAATTTACTTGCTGCTCTTCATTATTCCACGTTTAAATACACATTCATTATTTGATGAATTTGTAAATTATGTTTAATTATTAGCTAACTGTTACTTAATCTTTATTTTAACTCTTTTTTGGATTATTTCAATAAATTAATAAGAATTTTAATATTATTTCTTTCCCTTTTTTAAATATCATTAATTATACGCTTAATTATGTGGTTTCTCCATGTTTTCTTACTCCTCTTTGGCACGTGTCTGTATAACATTGTTCCGACAATCTTTCTTTCTCTTCCTATCTGTCTACACATATGGGAAAGAAAGAGAAAGAGAGAGAGAGAGAAATAGAAGCTCTCTTACGAGAACTCGTTAACGCTCGACAAGCCGGAAACCGCGCCAAAAGCATCCGTCTATATCTATTATATAGTAAAAACCCTTATATACGCTGTCTTTTCTCAAAGCCTTTGTAAAAAAATCATCTTTCACTTTTTTGTAAAAAAGAACTTATATATTACAGTGATATTTCTTCTCATGATTTTTTATTCCTTCTTTTGCTTCCGATATATTTTGTCATTTCTATGAGGTTTCTTCTTCTTCCTTTATAAATTTTGCTTGCTTTTATTTATTTTCTTCTTTTTTTTCTTCATTGCTTTTCTGGTTGCAGTGAGGCGCTTTCTCTCTTTTGCTCGTAGATACACTTCTGAGAAACAATTAAGTGGCTTGCAGAAATCGCTTATGAGCAAGAAGATTGACACGAAAGAGAGAAAGAGCACTTTGCCGAGCGAATAACGTTCCGGATAGATCATTTGCCACTGTTTTTATCAATTATCACTTTATACTATAACTTCTTTTTTATGTATATATTATATTCGCACATAGTGATTAATCATCAACATTATATTTTTTCTTCATTAGTCCATATTTTTTTCTGGGAATAAAGAATATTTTTATTCTGTCTGTGTTGAAAAGAGAAAAGAAAGAAAAATAATGATGATGTTTCTATAATTTATTAGTAGTCAAGACTAACAAAAGAAAATAATTGATCAAAATAAAAAAAAGTAGACATCAATTGGACTAAAAATTTATGGAAAGAAAATTATTGCAGTTATAGAAGTATACGTTACACTACAAAAGAAGATATATAATTATCATTTAAGAATCGTATACAACAAAGTCATAAGTATAACCCTTAAGGCGTTGCAAATAAGATAAAAGTAAAAAAAGGAAGAAATCCGGTCTAAGCCCTTTCTTCATTCTCTTCGAATAGACGCGAAAATTGTCGAATATTATAGAGATTGGCTAAAACGATCTGATATTTATCAAGTCTTAGATGTATACGCTTTGGCGTTATACACGCGCGTGGCTCACCATATGGCAACAGTTTCTTTCCCCGAGTCACTAAAACACGTGCTAGCCATGCCTTATATATCTTCTTTAGAAGAAAAAAAAAGTATGTATATTTCTTTCTTTTTTGTTTTCTTCCTTTTTCTTTCACTGTTTCTACGTTTCTCTCTGTCTTTCTTTTAGTGAAATAAGGCGAAGCATGAAAAATGGCCAAGTGAAGAAATTGACGAGACGACGAAGTAGACGCGGAAAGATCGTAAAATGGTCTAGAGTCACGCAAGTATTATTGCAAAAGGCCTTTTTAAGTGAGAAAAATGAAGAAAACGTACAAAGAGAGACATTGCGACAAGAAAAAAATAAAACAGAAAATGAGAAACTTAAAAAAAAAAGATAAAAGGAAAAGAAATAAACGAGAACTTGAAAAAGATACATACACTTGAAAATCTCTCTGATAATTGGCTTTAAGTTTAAACTCTCAGAACGTAACATACACACGTATATACACATATGACTCAAGGCTATAAGATGAGACCGATATTATCTTTTTTCGTACTTACTTGTTAATGCTAATTGACATTGATGACAAGGGATAATTCTACGAATTTTATATATATAGATATACATACATGAATTTATGCATTCATCAAGCATAAGTTTTTTTTAAAGTCTTTGGTCTTTTGTTTAATCAGTGTAAATGGTGCGTAAATTTTCAGTAGCTTAAAGTTTCAGCAAGTCAGAGCTAATGATATAATCAGAGGAAGGCTAACTATACATTGCAATTTGCGCGCACGTAAACTTTGAATAAAGTTTAAATTGAGTGTATGTGCTACAATTAGCTTACTATAATTGCAATGCTTGAGCCTTAAAACACTTTATATACGAATTTAGATATTAAAGTGAACGTGACTTATTGATCGAAAATTGCAAGTGTACACTGTGAATTATTTAATTATAATTTATAGTTCCAAATATTGAAAATTTTTTTGGTATTTAATTAAAAATTTGTAAAATTATATTTTAAAGATGTTGATGATGAGTGTGTAGACTTGTAAAATTGAAAAATATGTATAAGATAAATCTTAGTTTCATAAAATATGAGATAAGAAAAGAAAATAAACTATTTCTTCTTTTAATCCTTTGTCGGTACGTCATGACTTTTCCTTTTTGCCGAAATATAAATTCTCTTGTAACATTTATATATAGCAAGTATTCTTATAAATGTATACGCACGTACAAACGTTCTCAGGACTATTTTCTTTAGCTTTGATCGTGATCCATGGGACTTCTTTAAAGAACAGTATAGGCAAAATGAAAAAAAAATAAAGAAAGAAGAAGAAAAGAAAAAGAAGAAAATGATCATTATTAAAAGCCTAAAGCTTTTCGTTGCTTTCTCGGCTCGTTTCGTTTTAGTTATATACGCTACTAAAGTCAGTAACCAAAATCCCCTTTATGTCGATCTTTTATATTCTTACTTTTGTTTTTCAGGGGGAGGAAAAAGGAGAGAGGGGGGTACGTGTGTACGTGAAATTACTACTAAAACTTCTGAAGCATTTGCTACGACTAAGAAGAACGAGCGAAAGACTATTTTTAAATGACTGGGGAGTTACAGTGACTGCTAATTTATCGAGCAACTCTACGCCTTTTGCACTTTACTCCCCTTTAAGAAAATTTCTTACTTTCTTCTTTTTAACCCTTTTATTTTACTTGATGTACTGTTGTTAGAGATTTTTGACTAACTATGTAAGATTACGTAGATAGAATGAAGTACTAAACATTACATTTCAAATTAACAAGATGACAGTTGGAGCTGATAATTGAATGTTTACGTGAAGATAAAAAGGAATGAAATATTTTTAATCATTAATATTATTTATTAGGATTATTCTAATGAGCTAATTTAAATATCTGTTTTAATTTATAATGTACGTAAATTTAAAAAATTTTAAAATATCAAGATTTCAGAAAAAAAACAACTTTATTCATTCCAAAATTTTTTAGTAATATATTATTTTAAAACTGATTTTATGAGGAAAATAAAATTCGACAACTAATTATGTTTATGTTCTACGAAAGTATACCTATGTATATTTAAAAAAAAGAAGAAAGAAAAAATATAAAAGACGACGCATCGTTTCATTCTTGGTGTATTCAAAGCTTTAAGAGAAACTACAGTGGAGATTTATGCTGATTCGACCTTACAATATGTAAAGAAGGATTCTACATTAAATCAAGTTGAACGTGTTAATCTCCATTGGGTTTTCTTGCATATATAGTACTACGTTAATAAACTATATATGTGTATATAAACGCAAGATAAAAAGAAGCTACCAAAATGACTTATACGACATATACTTAATTAAGATATTTACACTGTGACTGACCTTAACAATAAAATCTTTCTATGAATATTTTTTTCCTCTTTTTTTCTGGTATTTTAAAATTTTTCTTAACTTGTTTTCTGGTTTTTTTCTTCATTTTTTTCCAATACCGTTATTTCACATGCCAATGGGATTTATATTAAGATGAAGAGAAGAAAGCTTTTTAACGGTTACGTATATACGTCTGACATATCTAACTGATTGAATAAATAAACATATAAATGGGATAATACCATTTGTTTCTTATTTCTTTTTTGGTTATTTTAATGGAAGCTTTTCTCAGCCGCAACGTCTTAATGTTAAATTTGTCTAGTATGTTTTTCTTTTTCATCTTCTTTTTTTTCCATCCAGTAAAATAATTTATTGATCTTTTTGGCATTTTAAAAGTTTAAAATTTCAACTCTCGTTTAATTCACATATTTGTGTATAAAATATAATAAATAGATGAACATTAAAAAATAATAAAAATAGTTTAAGGGGATGATCCACCAACAAATAGATGTTAAGAATGTAAACATTTAGTCTAAAATTAAGTCATTACATGCGTCTTTAAAGAAATTAAATTATTTATTTATGTACTACATATTTTAGAAGAAAATGATAAAATCAGTAACATAAGTGACATAAAACGTTGGATAATTTAATAGTCAATAAAAAAAAGAAATAAACTATATTCTGCTTATAACTAAAATTTTCGGGTGTTTCAATATACACGTGCAACGCACACATACATATACATACTTAAAATATATGTGTGTATATATATATATATATATATATATATATATATATTTATTTATATGTTTGGACTCAAATGGCTGGCAAATCGTCCATGACGACTATATGAAGCGTCCACCCACGCATTTAACTTTATAAGCAAGCCGCATATATATACGTATATACAGTTTAACTTATGCAACAGATAATATATATGTGCGTTAAAAAAAGAGCTTCTTTTGCCGTACAACTTTTATAGTGTTTCTTTTTCTCTATATTCGTGTGAGTTGTTGCTTCTTTATTATTACTTTTTTTTTATATTTTTGTTTCTTCAGCGATGCACGAGCAAGAGATTCTTTTTTTTTTTACTTTTTGGCTGCTCATATATATGTATGCCTGTATAAGCCCTGTTGTTAAACCTGTTTTCTTCTCTCTGACTCTCTTTCGGCTCTCGGCTGCGCTCATCAATTGGATGAACTTGTGAAGTAACTTTCTTTTTATTGCCTCAGTGAAAAGCTTTTTGGCCGCTATGTTTGTTGTTCAACAATTCAAAAATATATCTTTATTTATACGGTTTTTTTATATAAGCATGTTTTTCTTTCTTTACTTTTTTATTAATATTCACTCATCTGCAATTATATTATAACATTAATTAATGAAGAGTTTTAGGAAATTGCCGGTATACGTTTATTTAAGAATTGATAGGCATCATTTTCAACATGCGATGTAACAGCGATTAAAAGGAAAAAAAATTTCTTAGCAAAAATGAGTTATTTTTTCAGTATACCATCAAGATTATTGAAAGTGATATTTTTTTCCATACCCCTAAAATTTTATATATACACATATACATATAAAAAAGAGGGAAAAATGAAATATTACAGAAGGTTTGCAAAAGCCGCGCGTTTAAAATCTGAGACGATAGAGACGAAAGAAAAAGAGTGAGAGAGAAAGAGAAAGAGATAAAGAAGGTGGAGAGCGGTAAGGATTTATGAACGACGAAAAAGGACCAGACCAAAAAAAGGCCCAAGTTATTCTTGCAGCTTGTACCCATCTCTGTATTTTTTTTTCTTTTTTCTGTTCCTTCTTTTGCTGCGCCTTACCTTGTTCTTTTTTTTCTTATTTTCTATATTTTTTTCTTCACTTCTCTCTGTCTTAATCTTTGTTGCCTCTCTTCTTTTAGTTGGATAAGGTTTTTTTCGGAGTTCATGTATGTATTATATGGTAGAAAGCTAACTTATATACCTTTTGGCTATAATACAACACAGCTGCTTTATATACATATACATACATACACACATACACACACATACATATATATATATATATATATATATATATATATATATATATACACATGGTGTATTTTATTATATTTAAAAAAAAGAACGACTTTTGCACATACGACAAGCTGCGTATATAAGTTCTAAAACATTTATAATTCGCCTACGCCTTTTTTTACTTCCGTCCTGCCTGACTTTTGACTCTCTACATGCACATGTAGGTATATGTGTACTAATTATTTTAACTTGGCTGAAGCTGGTTCTTTTTCTTTAATCAAAACGTGTATTTATTACTTTCTATTAATAATTACACTTTATAAAATAATGAATCTAATTATGGGTAGATGTTTGATTTCTTCTTCATTTTTAATAAGTATGATATATTTATTAATAAAGTCGAAAAAGCTTAAAGCAGAAGCTAAAGAGAATTGTTTCCGCTTATAAAAGTATACGTACGTACAACAATGATAAAAAAGAAGGAAATCAAGCAAACATACATAACTCGTAAAATAAAGAAGAAATAAAGAAGATAAAGAAGAAAAAAAAGTCAGGAAAGAGATGAAGAAAGAAAAGGGTTTGAAAGTATTCACAAGCGCGTTCCTCCCACAAGATATTCGTAAAGCCAAAGCAAGTTGTGCCCCCTCAGGATAAAGATGCGAACCGAAGAAGACGAAGAAGAAGAAGTCTATATAGATGCACTTGGAGAAGAAGAAGGTATAAGGGCTGAAATGAGTAAGCAAAAGACGCCCACGTGTACAATCTTCTTTCGTTCCATTCCCTTTTACTTCTTCTTTCCATACCTTTCGCATATATATCTATACTTATGCTTTTGCTATAGAGAGAGAAAGAAGGAGAAAAAGAGATAGGAGAAGCTAAAGAAATAACCGAGAGTCGTATAGTCATTGATGGGGTCCTATGCCTTGAAGCTCGATTAAGTTATTACCAGCAGGGAAAGATATCATCGAATCTTTTCTCTCTCTTTACTCTCTTTTTACTCTTTTCTTAACATCTTTTCTTCATTCTTCTTTACTATATATACATACATACGCGTGTATATATATATATATATATATATATATATATATATATATATATATATATAAAACACACATGAGTGTATGTATCTATAGGGCTGTCTCTTTTAACTTTGATATTCTTCTCAATACTGTTATGAAGCGAGTAGTTGCTTAGTATATAACCCTAAAGGCGATATTTTGCTTATCCTCCGCTGTCTTTCGCTCTCTCTCACTCTTGCGCGCGTATGTGCTTCATGAGCCATTCATCGATTATAACCAATATTATGGATATCTTCATATTACAAATGATTGTTTTATAAACAATAATGAATCATATTTTTTTCATAATTTTGTTTGCATTGTTAGTAGCCGTAGTGTAATTATTATTCATTTACGTAATGTTTACTTTATTCGTGATATTTAGTTTTGATTTATTTTATTATTTTTAAGAAGAACATCAATTAATTTTACATAAATGTTTGCTGAGAAATTTCAGCAACATGTGTCTTCCTGTATTATAAACGAAAGAAATTTCTTCGTTTTCTTTTCTTCGCTTTTAAGTACTTCATCTCATTATTTTCTTAAATTATGTGCCAAAATTTGTTGGCTTTTTAAATTTCTTACAATAATTACCTCAATCACAGGTTACCTACTTTCTTAGAATAATTCGTCTTTTTTTATGTCTTTATTCTTATTTATTTTTTCTTTTTTTTTTATCTTTACGTATGCCCGGTGGCAATTTCTTGTTGCTCCTTCATTTGGTATTTTGCGGTGTGCCGAGCATATAAACCAAGAATCTCTTTAAGAAGGGCAATCGAGGTAGTCGATCTTGTTTTTTTTTCTGTTTCTCAAAGTATAATAAAGAGAGAAATAAAAACAAGTATTCAAGAACTTATTAACACGAAGCATTTCGAATTACTTTGTAGTTGCAATTTTACTTTTTTTCTTCTCCTTTTTCTTAATTATTTTATTTTGCATTACCGCATCTTTATGAAATAATTGTTATTGAAATAAAAAAAAGTGAAGATGATAATTTATTTAAGAACTTAAAAAAAAAGTTAACTAAAGTTATGTATAATCCGAGCAATATAACGAAGGATACGTTAATAAACCTGATGATTAAAATCAAAAGTGTAATTTGAAGCAGTTCGCAATTGAATTCTAATATCACACGATCTATCCAAAACTTTTTTTAAGTGTACAAAAAATAAATAAAAATATTAAAAAGACCATATAGAGATAAGAAAATAAAAGTAAAGTTTATATATATATATATATATATATATATATAAGGAATGTTCGTGCGTGGGTATATCGTTGCAAAGGGAGTATATATACTGTACATATAAGCCAATCGGTATATGTATATATAAAACATTGGCTTTACTCTGGTTGTAAGAGCAAAAGAGAAGATTCCTCTCTCGCTCTCTCTCTCTCAGGACCGTGTCTCTATCAGGTATCATAAATAATTCCCCCATGGATAGTATAAAGCCAACTTGGAGCGCGCGGACAAACCCAACGCACATGAGAGCAGAACGAGTTTAACTCTTTCTCTTTCTTTCTCTCTCACTCTTTCTTGCTTTAAAGCAAAAGAGAAAAGAGTATAAAAGATCGAGAGAGAGCCCTTATGGGCCACGCGCTATTGCTCTTTTTTTCGTTTCTTCCTTCGCTTCGTATTTAATACGACCAAGATCGTACTATACATGAGTTTATATATATGTGTGTATCTTATGATTTCAACTGTATAGAGATGCAAATTAAGAAGGAAGAGAATTGAGTGAATATAATGATTAGTATAATTTTTCGCGCATGCTGAAAACAACACGGTCAATCATATATTCAAATCACTTTTGTTTTTTTTTCAAAGTTCAAATTTTTTAATTTTTCCGTATTCATTTACAGAAATAAATAAATAAAAATTAGCACCTAAAATCTTAATTATAAATAACGCAAGTGTAAAGTAAGTATTCAAAATATCTGAAGATATAAAGGAGAAGAAATGCAAAAATTAAAGAAATCATAATAAAAAGGAAAAAAAAGTCAAAAGATGAAACATACGCAGTCGAATGAAAAAAAAAACAAAACAAAAACGGACCACTCGTTCTTTTCTTTATCTCTCTCGGCAAGAGATCTTTATTCGATTACTAAAGCGAATCACGTTCGCGACGTGAGGTAAAAGAAAAGTTTTAGCGTCCCTTTCTTAACAAATATGTAACTCCTTTTCGATTGCAAGCTTATAAGCTTTTATATACGATTATTTCCTTTTTCCCTTCTTATAGTTATTCTTACTCTTGTAAGAGCGCATCGTTTTTAAAAGTAAAAAAAGAAAAAAAATGTTCTTGCTTCTCTTGCAGAAAGCATTTAATGTTTCAACCTACGCGATCTCTTATTTTCCCTTTAGCTTGCACACATATAAATTGTAATGAAAAAGTAAATATTTTCTAAAGAACAGAAAGAGACACTTTTAAAGCTTTATAAAATCTTTAATTTATACTAGAAAAGTCATTGATAATAAAAAATATAAATTTTTGTTAACAGTCAATGTCAAGATTAAAACTATAATGTCAAAGAGAATGAGTTCAAATTGTAGCAAATAACGATAAAAAATGAAAAAAATAAAAGAATTTAAGAGTTTAAGAAGTGGAAGAATGAATGAAAGAAGCTCAAATAAAAAAAAAATACTGGAAAGAAAGACAAGCGCTTAAAAAGAGAAATGTTAAAGCGAAGTTTACAAATGACGTTTTTCGCGAGTGTTCATTCGCAATTTCGGGGAGAACGAAATGAATCTCTTATAGCTGTTTCTTATAACGTTTCTCATCATTCGCTCTTCTTTTTCTTTTTTCGTTGTTTTATTCTTTTTTTTATATCCTCTTCAGAAATGTTCATTTAGTTGTGAATGAGAGAAGGCCAGTGGCCAATTGATTGTTTTTCTTTTTATTTTTGGAGGCAATTAACGATGAAATTTCGTCGTGAAATTTAATTGTGTCGATTGCTTTTTGACGATATATATATATATTTAACATTTCACGTCAACTCGTACACTTAAACAATAAAAATCGCTAAAAGTTTAAGATTATATTCCATTTAGTATCCAAAACATACGAAAGGATTTTTAGAGTCGTAGGTCAAAGTGATCAAAAGTTATTGAACATTGGGATAATTTTCTGCTTTTTTAACTGTAAACATTTTTTGGTAAATTTTTTTACAAGAAAATTATCAATTTTTGGTAAAAACCTAATAGAATACTTTTTGTAAATAACTTATACAAAATTTTTCTAAATTACAAACTTTTAGCAATTTAATTTTTTGTTCGTGCGAGTTAACGTAGAATGTCCAATGTATGTATGTATACATACATATATTGGACCTATATACGTATGTATATATACATATATAGATTCTGTGACAAAATCAAAATCTCTCTAATATTCCAAATATGCAAAAAGTAATTGGTTGTTAAAATTTATCTTTTTAGCTTGAAAGAATACTTTATTTCTTCAAGTCACGTACTTCAACAGTTAGCATAAGATGAATTTTTTTTCAGTCTTAAACGATTTTGTCAAAAAGTAATTAATACCTGTTATGTACAAAGAATGAAGATAAAAAATAAAGAAGAAGAATAAAGTTGTACAGAGTAAATGTTACAGTGAATATAACGTCATTGTAATTATGAAAATGTTAAATGAAAAAAAATAAAATGACTTTCTTAATGAATTTCCATAAGCTCTGTCCAATTAAGCGCAAAATAATACAAAGGTACATTTATTTAAAAAAAATGTTATTATGAAATTTTACAAACTAAACATAAGAGCTAAAGTTAAAACTAGGATTTGAATAGTAAAATAAATAGCCAATCATTAATGAAGTTCTCAAGAACAATGGAAGCCGTCTAGAAATGGTATATATAAAAATCTTTTCTCCACTTTATAAACATCTTTTCCTATGTGTACTTTATAAGACACCAACAAGGCGACACTGTTATTTTCTCACGACATGTTGTATATGCAGAAATATCCACCCAGACACTTTTGTATATATACAATTTCTTCCTCTTGCACACACGTGTTCTGCACATCGACTTTTTATTTTTATTTCATTTTTTTTCTTCTACTTTTTTTTCTTATATACTTAAGGAAAAACAAAAGTCATATTCTCATGGTACTATACAACTAACAACAACGGCAACAACACCGAGTCGAATTGTATACGACTAAAGTAACTATTTCTTCTTTTTTTCTTTTTTTTTTTACTTTCTTGGCAGGGCTTACCATCTCTTTCTCCAGCAAGCTCTGAACTCTCTATAAGGGCCCAAGAAAAAGACAGAAAGAAAAAAAAATCAGAAAGAATGAGAGAGAGAGAGTGAGAGAGAAGAGAAGGAAGACACGAAGGAGAGTAGAAAACTGGTCGAGACCTTAACAAAGAGATGTCTGCCCAGTGTGGTACTGGGCTCTTGAAGAAAAAAAAATACAAGAGAGAGAGAGAAAGAGAGAGAAAGCTGACCACACTCGCGCCCTCGTGACCGTGTTCGATTTTCTCTTCTCGAATTTTATTTAGCCAAGTACCCAGGCTCTTGCGTTTGAGATTATACCTTTGCCAAGGTGTTAATATATATATTGTCAAAGATAATGTATTTATTTATCTTTATTAAACTATATATGCTTTTTTTCCAAATTTGCTGAATCAAAAAGTTTAACTCATATTTACGAATATTTTACACTTAAACGTTTAGAACAACTTTATTTCACACTAACGTTTGGAAAACTTTTATAATTTGGAAACTCATTTATAATTAAATCATATATTATATAAAAAAAATATTAATTGTTTATCAAACTCAAAACACGTAATAACCCAACATGAAAAAGCGTAAAAAAAGGATGAAGAGAAAGGAAAAAAAAGAAGAAGAAGAAAGCCAACATGATTGCTTTTCATCAAGATGCTTGGGGTTTTGGAACACCAAAAGAGAGAATCAGCTCTCTTATATACCATCCCAAAACATAAAAGATTGAGACATTGCACGCAAAAGCGTAAAGCATTTCGCACTTTACTTTATACTTTTTGGGGGCCTTGCTTGTTTTGCGTTAAGATTCACGTTTATAATAAGAGCAAGCAATACCTCGTTTTTTTCTTCTTTTTTTTAATCGTTGATCGCTTTACTTTTAATCATGCACCCATACCTTAACCAACGTATATGCATCTTGTATACGCCTTTTTCTTGTATAAAGCACCTTCTTTATACACTTTGATTATCTTGGTTTTTTCTTCTCTTCTTAATTTCTTTTCCCTTTTTTTTAACTTGATTGCTTTATTTATTTATTAAAATTTTTTTATAATATTCACTCGCCTTTTCTTCGTTATTATTAAAATTTATCCATGCAAGAAAATAATGATGGTAAATATGAGAAGTGGCTTCTTTATCGAAAAAAAATGTTTAATAATATTTCACTCGATTACTATTCAATTTAAAATTATTTTCGAGCTCGTGAAATTAAGTCTTCTTGAATTATTAAAGCTTATTTTCATATATGTTTTATAAATTTTTCATTTCATTATTCATTTAATTCTTATGTTCTCATTTGTTTTATCTGTTTTATTATATAATTAAATAGGCTGATTATATGTAATCGTATTAATGTTTTACTAAATTTTTTTTATGTATAATCAGATGTGATGAAAAAAAAGATGATGCTAATTAACACTAATACTTTAACGCATTTTATATATATTTTTTAAAAATATTTAATTTCTGATTAATTATAAATTAATTATAGAAATAACAAATTGCATTATTATAGTTTGATTTGAAATAATTAAGTGCATTCTTATATAATTATTAAAATTAACATTTCTACTTCATTATTTCTTCACCCCTTGTATCATATAATAATATGTATTTTACTCTAATTGAAAAATAGAATTACTGGTATGCAACAGATTCTTTTTTTTATGTGATAACGTAAAAGTATTAATACAGTTATATAATATACAGATGAATAAACATACGTTTAGATTACAGCTATAATAGAACCATTATTCACTTCAACTAAAGATTCAATCAATTTACTTTTCTTACCTCTTTTCCCATTCAATAAAAAAAAACCACACGCGTGTGCATATTCTTAAGGTGTAATTTTCACTCTTTTATTCAACTCGGCAAACGGCAAGTCAAAAGAAAAACGAAGGGAAATATATACATATATGTAAGAAGAAAAAAAGAAAAGCAAAAGTTATACTATATGTTTTTTCTTCTACGGCAATTGTTCTATGGTGCGCGTCAAATCAACCGCTGCACACGCCCGTTTATATATTCATCTTGTGCATATGAATATGTACATAGAAACATATTTTGCGCAAGCAAAAAAAACCTCTTGTCAGGAGTCAAAGAAATAATTATATAGTCAGGCGACAAATACCATAGGACATCAAATAACATATAACGGCTTTTTTCTTATAGATGTATATGTACATAAAGCTTTGATCGTATTTGTGCTTGGTCAAGCGTAAAAACGACCAGTAATATTTTTGTATTATACAAATAAAACAATAAAATAAAAAAAGTACAAATACTTTACATGTCTATCGATTTAAACTTTATAAAATCATTGTTGTACCAACTTTAGATTTCTTTATTTACCCCTTTCTTTTGACGAAAAATCTTTCTTTTTTTTGTTACTTTTGTTTAACACTTTGTATTGTATATCTATATGTTTGCTGTTTGTTTTAGTTTTTTATTTTAATAAATATGATTTTGAATGAGGGAGCGCGTGTATGAGCGTCAAATTCGATTGGTATACGCATCAGTGAACCCTTTCTCTCTTTTCACCGTATAGTCTCAAACGAAACAAGCGTATTTATATACCCACGTGATTTTATTAGACTGCTCTATCTTGAAACGCGCTAGCAAACCAATGTTTCTCGCCATTTATTTTTTTCTTTGTATTCTTTTTTATATGTATAAACTTTATATGTGTGCGTATGTGCATGTCTTAAAGTCATAAGAAAGACAATAAAAAGTATACACACACATTGCTAGGTTATTATATGACAGTCTTTGGGAAGAACAATTGGGCCGTATATCGACGGGAGATTTTTTCTTCTTTTTGTTATTTTTTTTATTTCTTCTTTTTTTAATGCTTGTTTGTACCTCTTGCATTTGCATACAATATCGAAGGTGCCGTTTAGTCGCTTTGCTGGTTACGAAATTTTTAAAGTCAATCGACGAGTCAAAAATGAAAGCACTACTGAACCTTTTTTTTGATAAAGAACTATTGAAGAAGTTTTTTTTTTATAAAGTCAAATGACGGTTATATACTTAGTTTTATGATTGACATGTTCTTATAATGTATTATTTTTTCTTAATGGATTTGTGCCAGAATATTGAGGAACTTAATTGAACAAGCTTTAATGTTCATAAATAATATTTCAATATACACCTAATAAAAATAATATTTAAAATATTCGATACATTAGAATTTAAAAGTAGATATTTTCTGTAATTATTAAACAAACATTTCCATTCTGATCTTAAGTACTTAAGTGCTTAGATTATTTAAAAGAAGATATTCTGATACTAAATTTAAAATTCTCAAGAATAAACAACGAATAAACGAAAAATCAATAATGATACGTTAAAAAAAGAAGAAGGGAAAGAAGAAAACATTACCGGTAAAAATTTAGTAATTTCAAAATGAGGAAGCAATTTGTTTACCTTTATAGCATAACGAATAGAGTCATCATCATGAGTAAAAGCCAACATTTCAATATCAGCACTCATCGAATCCTGTTTGGATTCTCATCCATATATAACCGCACATATATATGTAAAGAGAAATTAGAAGGCAAATGATGCGATCGTACATAAAGTCCACACAAGCGTAATAAATGCGGACTTGCACGCGATCTTATATATGTAATAAGGTAAAAAAACAAAAAAAAAACAAAAAAAAACAAAAAAAAAATAATGCCCTTACAGGCATAGAATCATCTCTTTCTCTCCTTTAAGAAAAAAAGCTTTAGTTATAAAAGGCTCAAAAGTTTTTTTTTCATCTACCATTGAGTCTATGGGTATATTTTTGCAACGAAAAGCGTGATCGCGCTATCACCTACTACCTTATGCATATATACATCTTTTAGAATTTGGTACATAAGGATTCCCTGTTGTTGAAGAGAAGAAAAAAGAAGAAGAAAAAAAAACGATGTATTACCTAGCAAGAAGAAAAGTACTATATAGACTTAAAACGTAGCATGTAATCAAAGAGAAGATTCTAGTTTAGTAGAAGATAATTATAGCTTGTTCGTGATGCGTATATACGCTTCTCGAACTACTGGGCCCTGCAGGGTCTTTTTACTTGTATGCTTCTTTCCTTTTAATTTTTTTTTTATTTTTCTTTTCTTTTAAAAGTCTTGCGCTCTTTTCCTTTCGTTTCCAAAGCTATAACATCATAACGTTCAATGAGAAGTGTATGTTTTTGCGCGCTTTTCTTACTCTGACTGCACGTTTTCTTTCTTAACGATTATATGTGAACCTTAAAATGCACCCTGGCGTCTACGCTACAAGTCTTTTGTCGAGAAGAATCTTGAAGAAAAAAGATAATGCGAAAGAAAGGAAGAGAGAGAAAGAGAGAATAGAGAATTTTCATTTTTTTTAATGTGTATTATACCTTATATGCAAGAAAGGATAAACACAAGATCGAATCTTGTCTTTTAAGAGAATTAAGAGATTCTGCCAGTAAAGTAATTTCTTCATTATTTCTCAGTAGGATTATATACCAATGTGCTTTTGCGAAATTTCTTATATAACTTAATCGCTATCAAAATCAAACTTTAAGTTAGACGACGACCTTTAATATGTCATATTTACTACTATTTAGTAATAAAATAATAAATTCTTAAAATTTCATTTAAACATAAGTTTTATTGATTGCTCATAACCAGAATTACTCGAAGGCTATTGCTTTTATTTCTTTTTGTAGGAAAAAATGTTTTATTGAAAAGAAAAAAAAAATGAAACAAATATGTAACTTTTCTTTTTAGATAAAACATATAACTAGTATAGTTGTTAAAGATATATCGTGAAAGTCAACTTTTTTTCTCTCTCTTTTTTTTTTAACTCCAAGTATAGGCCGTGTCGTCGCGTCGTCGTTACGTCCGCGCGATCAGTGTTTGCTGGTATTTTCTTTCTCTCTTTCTCTTTCTTATGCTGTTCTTTGGTTGTTGTGTTGAAGAAAAAGAGAGAAAGAGAGAAAGAGAAGAGCACACGCGCTTAGCCGTCATTATCGGACAACGAACGCAATGAAACGAGGGAACTGGTTCTCTCTTTTTCTCTCTCGTACATTGAGATACACACGTGTATATGTATATATACAGATATGCGTGTGTGTCTTATAGCAAGCATCCCATGTGCACACCTTGATCACTTCGTTTTCTCTCTCTCGAGTTTGTTCAATCTCATAAGTGCACTCATTCGTACATGACTTGAATATGTCGCTTTTGCCTTATCCTTTCTATTAGATATCCGGCATTTCTGTATACATCTATAAGAGTAGATTTTTCTTTTATTATTTTATTTTATGTTTTTCTTCTTCTTTTTTTTTAATAGAATTACACTTTAATAAATTTTCTTTTCTTAACAAATCTTTCGTCCGAAAAAAATGTTCACTTGGAAAATAAGGGAGAAGAAATAACGTTTGAAGATAAACAAAAGCTTTACAAAGATTTTTGTGGATCATCATTTTTTAGACTCAACGTCGCTTGGCTTACGAAATACAACAAACTTTAGTAGCTTCTTTTTTTTTCTTCTTTCAAAGAGGAAAAAAAAAGAACATTCATTCGGATTTTTTTTTCTTTCAACAGAATCTTATAAACGAAGAGATGAACGGTAAGTCAAATGGAGCAGGTTCAGTAAAAACGGTTCGTATATAATATAGAGAAAGCTTGTGTAACGTGTTGAAGAAGAAGAAGAAGAAAGAAAAAGGTGAGAGAGAAGGAGAAAGAGGAACCTCACTCTTGGGTCATCTCCATGACAATAATAGAGATATTTTTCAGAACTCCGCCTTGTGAATTTAAAGGTCGCGGCGGGTACCAAACACACAGACCGACTCACATATACAACCAACCTGTCTGTAATACTACAGATCCCAAGAAACTATCAGAGAGATCAACGCCGTTACATAGGCACATAAAGGCACCCAAAGTCTTCTTAGATTTTTTTTTCTTTTTTTTTCCTTTTTTTCCCTTCGAAGGAAATATTCCAAGAGTTTTTGAACAGCAGTTCTCCCACTGAGTCTTTCCTTCTCTTTCTCTTCTTCCTTTCACGCGGCAAGCGCTCTGAGAATGGGAATTAGGAATTTCGAGCCCCTGTGCACACTGTCTCTCTCTTACTCTCTGTTCTTGCTACTAACACATAAACATACACTCACACACATGCATAGACACTCACAAACACATACGTAAGAAAAAGAAAAAAAATGAGGTGCCTTTAGGGCCTATATATACGGTTTCCTTTCCTATGAAGATTTTTACGTGTGTATACCTGAAAAGTCTACTTGGAAGATCGGAGGCTATTTAGGTGGACCGTAACGCAGTTTCCCATATTCGAAATATTTAAGCTTAGTCAGGTTTTACAATGACTTTACTTAACCTTCGTAACATTCTAACCTTTTCAAAAAAAAAGAGAAACTATTTTCTCTACTGTGTGAAACTTAGTTAATTTTTCGTTGGATTTTAAAGTTTTAGTTTTGTTATAGATTTAGAATAAAAATATTGAAACGTTATTTAAAGAAATTTAAAAATACGAAAATCGGGATTGATTGTACAATTAGCTAAAATGGAGTTATTACAAAATCTATCCTTTTTCGAAACATAAATGTTTCTTGACTTATTCATTCATATATTACTTAAGTAAGATTAAAGTTGTTTTTATCAAACTTATTAGATGCAAGTATTGGACTTATGTAACTTATTAATACCAAGAAATTATACTGTCAATAGTTATGGTTACAGCTGCATTAAACATCATGTAGTTATAGTTTGTGTACATTAAACTAATTAATTACAAAGTAATTACAATGGTTTAAAAATATTTTATTGATACTAAATATTAGAATCTATTTTAACGTTATCAGTTTAAAGACGTGACGTCGAACGTGAAAATTTGATTTTTATCTTGAAAATCTATATCTTGATCGGTAATAAAAATAAGAATTTATTTTAAAATTCCAAACTAAAAGTAAACACTAAAAACAATGCAGATATCAAAAACTCACCTTATATCGTCTTCACTTGTCACATTGTTTTAAATTGACTATATAGCCTTTGTTAACCGATCTATTGGTAATCATTGTATTATCGTTATTTGATCGGCACACGTGCGTGAATCGGTAAGACAGAACACAACTGAGAATGAGAGAGAGAGAATGAATATATACATATATTCACTCATGTATACATTTTATATATGTACGTATGTGTACGTAGTATATGTATCTTGGTGTTTTCCTTGTAAGCACACAAACAAGCCGGTTGCCGGTTTCTCACGTCCGGCCAATCATGCCTTCTCGTCGATTGGGACCAATCTACACTCCTCTTTCACGTTAACCACTTTATCTTACGATAGGGGGAGAGAGAGTGAAAGATGTTATATATATATACACGTATAATATCCTTTCGTTCTTTTTCATCCTTTTTTTTCCTTTCTTCAAATCATTTATTTACTTTTATAATAAAATGATAATCTTTATTATTTTTAACTCTAGTTTCATTCTATCACACTTGAGAAGAAAAACAAGACACTAGATTCAAGTTTTTTACTTGCGACACTCGCGATTTTAGAACTTACAAAAAAACTAAAGTTAAATATTGATAATATAATAACTTTTTATTACTTTTTAGTAAAATTTGCAAAGAAAAAGAGCGTATATGTTGACTTGAAGCGCGTCGAAAGAGAACTGAAGCGGTAGGACCACCCAGCCGGTCTCTCGACCCTGCCTTCACTAAAGAACAGAGTCGTCGGAGGGACTATGTATGTATGTATACAGAAAACCAAGAGAGAGAGAGAGAGAGAGAAAGAATAAGATTGAGGACTCCCACTACTCTCTCTCTCTCTTTCTTATACTTATTCCTTATATACATGTATAAAATGCTTAGTTTCTCTCGCGAGAGATTTTTGTATATACAATGTCATGTATATACATGTATCTGTTTCTCCCTTTATCATGTATGTATACATATACACGTATATAAATGTATGTATATGATTGTGTATATGTGTATGCGTGTACATATTGTGCTATAGTTTAGCATGCGTGCGAGAGGATCGTGTGTGTATACACGTAAATACATACACATGCGCACATACACACACTTACATACACACACACATGTATATATATAGGAAGAGTATAAGGCTGACTGCAAGACAAGGCAGGTGCCTTCTTCTTCTTCTTCCTCTCAATGTCTTACTCTCGCGGAAAGATGTATGTATACACAAAGGCAGAAGAAGATTGGGCCACTATATAGATATATATTTGCGTATGTATATATACATGTTGGTATATATAATACACACACGGTTAAAAGAGAGTAAAAAAGAAGAGAAAGAGAGACAGAGAGAGAGGGATAGAGTTCGCTCGAATTTTTTTGGGGAAGCATTCCACGAGATTGTTTCGTTCTTTGGCCTTAAGGTAGAGAGAAGAGAGATCTTCTTTGTATGGTACACGTTTTATGCATCTTCCGAACGAGAAAGAGAAAGAGAGAAAGAAAGAAGAAAAAAAAAACGATATAGACGATGAGATGAAACTTAAGATGTGTACCTTCTGGATTATTAAAGAGATGTTTACTTGAACGATAAATAATGTCGTTATAAAATTGTATTAATTTTCATAACAAGTGTTTTTCTTCTTTCAGCTTTAACTTTTTTTTTCTTTCACAATCTATTGACTTATTATAATTTTAATTTTATCTTCTATAATAAAGTAAGCTATATTATAGCTTCGAGATAATAGAAAGTTTGAAATAACAATTTTATTTTTTTTATATTATACATATACATAAATTTTGCTATTGATTTCATAATGGTTACTAGCAAGGACAAAATAAATCTTGATTTGAATGAATGATTATATATAAAGTTTCTTTCTTCCTTCATATTTTCTCGTTTTTTTTTTATTGTCAAGGATCTGTAAATATCATTTATATTAGGTGTGTTGCATATCATATATAGAGATCTAAAACTCTATTGTGATTTTGATAGATAATTACAGGACGTTCGTCTCGTATAGGTCGTTTTAGTCCACGATTTGATGATTTATTAAGGTATTCATCCTGAGCAATTTCCTTCATCAAATAAAACCCTCCCCCTTTCTACTAAATTAGACAATTTAAAATAACTTTCACAAGGCGAAAGAGAGGCGACGAAAGGCGATATATTAAGTATTTATTTGTTTTTTTTTTTAACATTAAATTTTATGTTAATTTAAAAGTATCTATAAACTTAGCTTATAAAATATTTTGAATTTCGTGATTACATTCTTCGAAGATTTTTTTATAAATTTTTTTAACTTACTATTAACGATTGAATGAAACAATAAAACAGTAATGACATTTACATAAAATTCATTAATTTTAATACTTGACTCACTGGTATCACACTCAATATAAACCATGAAATAAAAAAAGGAAGAAATAAAATTTTAGTAAGATAAATTAAGTGAATCCAGAATAAACGGATTAGCAATCGGAAAGAAAGTTTAGTTAAGCTAAAAAGTATAAGGTAGAGAGAAAATAAGAGAGGAAGACAGCAAGGAATATTTAAAAAGATTGTCGTGCTCTTAAGTAGTTCTGATGGTAGTGATCGTATACATTATACATAAATAAAAAGGTTTACCAAACGCGCTCACGAAGTGTAGAACGGTGCAAAAGGCAGATTGATATCGAAAGGAGAAAAAAAAAATAAATAAAAAGAATTAAGAAAAAAAAAGGAGGGCTCCTATGTATAATGCGCGAGCGCGACACGCTTCGACGAAATGTCTAACGAGGAGCGTGTTAAGGCCCACGGCGCTATTATGCCGTTTGTTCGGAGGGCTCTACTCTTTTATACATATATATTTATGTATGTTTAAGTATGTGCATGTGTCTATAGATATATGTGTGTAGAGTGTGTATTTAAGCACACGATACAGTAGCGCGAAAGATCCGTGGGAGAGAAGAGACTTTGCCTTTTGCTAATGTATCTTCGGCTCTGCCCTAAGCTTCTTCTTTTTTTTTTTATTTCTTCTTCCTTTTTTAATTTTTTTTCCCTTCAATTCTTTTGAATGCGAACGAATTTTTCCAAAATTCTTGCTTTTTATCTTCATTCGCAGAACTTTTTTCGAAGAAGATTTTTTGAATTTAGCAATTATTAAATTATCTTTTACAATTGTTCCCGCATGCGATATTTGGTTTAACAAAAAAAAGACTAAAGCAGAAAATTAAGCAAAAGTAGTTTATTTTTTAAGCTTTGCATTATAAAAGAAGATGAAACCAATTGGAACAAATAAAGAAATAAAAATAAATGTTGAAAAACGAAGCCCTGTGGTGAATTAGACTTTTGAAATTGGCTCTTGAGTTCTCTTCAGAAAAAGTCAGCTGGTGTGCAAAAGTTATATATACACACATAACATGTCCTATATCACGATGCTCAGAAGGATTCTTTGAGAAAGAAAGAGATTACTATTAGTGTGTCCAAGCCTCTGATACGAGCGTGCTCACGAAATAAAGAATAAAAAAAAAGAAGAAATCCAAGACAAACGAAAAAATAAAAATAAAATGAAAGATGAATTGAGATAGAGTAGAGAGAAGAAGGTTTTTGCGCGCAAGGAGTAGAGGGAGAGAGAGAGAGAGAGAGAGAGAGAAGAGAAGGTATATAAGATTGTGCTGGATGGAAAATGAAGAGAAAGAAGGGTAAAAAAGGGGAGAATAAAGAGGAAGGCGAGTGAGAGATTTGAGAGTAAAAGAGGCAAGATAGGCGGGTGTGCTGTATACAAACTTATACATCTATATATCTGTATTTATGTATATATTTTTGTATGTATGTATGTATATTTGTATACGTATGTATATAACATCAAAAGCAAAGAGGAAGAAAGACAGAGAAGGAGTAAGAGAGAAAGAGGATAATTGAGTTATTACTGCAATTGTAGACCACCTTGGTAGGGGCTCAACTCTCAGCTTCACTCTCTTTGGCCAAAGCCTTCTCTTATAATATGAAAGAGTAAGAAAGAGATGGTTACATATATAGAAGAAAGTAATGGTACATAGCAGGTTATATTTTTTTCTTCTTTTTTTTCAAAATCTCATGCATATCTTCCTCTTTTATTCTACCTTCCTATACCTTTACTGTATATATATACCACATGATTTCTGTATATTATAAAATCCCGCGCCCAACATAAGTTCTCTTTAAGTCGATAAAGGATTATCGTTAATGTATACGTGTATCGTACGTGCAGCCCCTCACGTACCACATAATGTACTATTGACCCTTACTTAAACAGTTCAACTATTTACTTTTTGTAATAGACATTTACTTGAGAATATTAAGTTATGCTTTAAGCATCCTATTTTTAAAAAATGTAAAGAAATTTTTTCTTTTTTTAACGATTTATTATAAGAAAGTGTGGTAATTATTAATAAGAAAGTTTAGTATTTTTTATTGGTCTCAATTAAGCTACGATTATTTAAAATTCGATGTAAATAGTTAATAAAAATAAAAAACGATTGATGTTTATTTCTTCCTTGCATCTTCCGTTGATTAATATGTATAATGACTCAATACACGTTGGGTAAAATCAAAAGGTAAAACAACTTCCCAGTAACGACTTAATGAGTTAATCGTTAATTTCCAACTTCATCAGATTGTAAATCTAAATTAATATTTAAAAAAACGACAATAAAAGACAAATCATTAAAAATAAATAATCTATTTTAATTTTTGAAATTTAATGACCAAAGAAAATTTCAAAGTAAACCTATAATTTTGAAATCAAATAATCAGATAACAATACGAGTAATTTTTGGTGAAATAAAGTCATTAAATATAAGATCAATCCAAAAAATAATGATTGAGTCAAGTGTCGAAAAAGAAAAAAAAGATGAAGAAAAAAAGATACATAAAAGGCAAGGTAAAAGGTATATAAGAATGAAAAGAAAAGGTATTATACTCCTGATTGGTTTAGTTGGAAGAAACTTTTACACTTGTAATAGAGCTGTAATAAGGAGCGCGTGCGTTCTTTTCGTTTCGTTCTCGCGCACCACAAGTGAGTGAGATAGAGAATGAGAGACTCGATAATTATTTCATTCGGGTTATACATGGGTAAAGGGAAGGAAGAGAGAGAGAGAGAAAAGAGGAAGAGTATAGTAGCAAAAGTTAACAACAGCATCAAAGCCAAGAAGCAACAGCAGCTTTGACGATGCTCTGAATTTCAAGGTCACTTGTACATATATATCTTCAAGCAAAACCAATAGCAGAAGAAAACGAGTCCTAACCAAGGACAGACATGTATGGGATGCGTGCAGTGCTACTATACTATAATATAAGGGAAAAAAATTGAAGAAAGAAGAAATTTAAAAAAAAATAAATCTAAAAAATAAAGAAACAGTAAAAAAGGTTTGAGAGTATATTTCCCTTATGTGTGTTGTTAGCAACTTTTAGGCATACAAATTTCTTGGAATGAAGAAACAGAACCAATTGCACATTTCTTACCCTCGAGGGCTGGATGGCCAATGTACTGAATTAAGTCGTTATTTCGGCAGGTGCCTGATGCCGTACGTCGACCTTTTATATACGTTATTTTGCGAGCTCTCAACCAAACGAGAATTAAAAAAAAAAGAAGTATAAATTTCTTCTTATTTTTTTGGTTTTAACTGTTTAAGAATGTTTTGGAAGTATTATTAAGCTTCTTGAAAGATAAGAATGTTGATGTATACACATATAGCACATATAGCATTCGTGTCGCGAGAAAAAAAAGAGGAAAAGAGAGAAAGATACAATCATTGTCGTTACTTCGAAGAGCCAAATTCGCACGGAGTTAAAACGAGTTTTGCGAAGATGCTATGTGTATATATATATGTGTGTATATATGCTAAAGGTAAGATATAAGAAAAGAGAGAGATTCGATATGCATAAAAGCTTGCACGCGTGTGTATATAAGAAACATTTTTTTTTAAAGAAGGATAAAAAAAGGTAAAAGGAGAGCTATAAGGTATATATACACAAGCTATGTCGAGCAGAAGTAGTAAGTTACACCTCACGCGCTCTTATCCAAAGTAAAGATCAGCGCGCGTTTTGCGGCACACGCGTTTACTTGCGCTCTCTCTCTCTCTCTCTCTCTCTCTCTCTCTCTCTCTCTCTCTCTTGGTATATAACCTTTTGCATTTAAAAACTCCAATGCCCAACGCTCTTTCAAATAACTTTACTACCGGTTTATTCTCTTTCTACTTCTTACACATGCACACACGTATATACCAACTAAAAAGTTTTAAGATAAAACCTCCCACGCTTTACCAATGCTTACATTTCTCTAATTTTTTTTTCTCTTTCTCGATCTTTCTAGGTTCTTTTCTTCGCACAAGTATTTTGCAGTCTATAACGTCTACCGAATGAACTAATCTTACTATCTTATTTCTTCTTTTCTTCTTTTTTTTATATTCTCTTCTTTTTCTTTAACTGCAATGCTTTTGGGTCTAAGCTTATATTCGATGGAATAATGACTAGCTCATTTTGTAAAATATGCACTGTCTTATATACTAAAGCTACTTTTCTTCGTGTTCATATATTATTTTTTTAAAACTCAACTATGAAAATATGAAATTCATCTTATGCAGCAAAAAAGAAGAAAAAAGAAAATATCAAATGCTTCCTTATCGTCTTAAAAAAAAAAAATCTTTGAAAGAATTCGGCACGGAGTAGAAGGTATGTAGAAGATTGAGTTATTTTTCGAAGCATCTTATAATTTCTGTTCAAACACGCTCACGCGTATGTTTTTTTTAATTTTTTTTAATTTTTTTTCTTTCTTCGGTTATGTGCCGCCAAGTTCTGTTGATTACAGAGAAGAAATGGCAGGAGGAGTCTTTTTTTTCTCTCTCTTTCTTATTTCTTTTTTTAAGAGATGGTACATAACGCGCAATTGATTGAATGTAAAACGACCGCACTCTGCGCGAGCTTGTATAGTGTATATATATACATATATAATGGATGCTACGCAATTTCGTTTTATCTCTTGTTTTTCTCTTATTTTTGTTCTTTTTTTGTTACCTTTTTTGCCTTGCATTCCGGAACTATTTTACCAAACCCTACACGGATATCCTTTTTTAAAAGGGTTTATAAGATTATTCTTTTTTTATCGTCGCAATACTTTTAAAAGTATAGAATTGGGGAATTGGTGTGCAATAAAAAAATATACATTGGGCAGTATAATTCTGTATTGCCTTTAGCTCTTGTGAGAGTTAAAAAAAAAGAAACATAATTTATTTATTTTCAAAAAATAACATTCTGATCCCATCGTTTTGAATTGAAATTCCAGTAGTAGAGTAAATTACATTGTTTTTAAGACTTTACGTATTTAAGCTAAAGGATACAAAAACATTTAATTTTCGACCTGTCTTTTTCTTGAAAAAAAAAAATTTTTTTGAAAAAATGAGAAGAAAACTTTTTTTTGCACATATATTTAAAGAAGCTCTCTGATGGGCTTATTAGCCACAAAATCAGCTGCGTGCTGATAATGAGACCTGCGGCTCGTACACAATATTTTTTTTCCTTTTTTTTTCTTCACGAGTTTGAATTGCTTTGCAGTTTTCTTTAACGTCTTTTTTTATCGAAATTTTAGAGTACTTTACTTTAGGACCGGTATACTTTCTTTTGAAAATTTTCTTTAGTGTTTTTTTCTTTCCTTTTTCCGTTACTTATTGAATGTATAATTAACGATTGTATATATACCTTCTTTGTAAAAATTAGCTCTCTTCATACTTAAATTTAAACGATCACCGATAATTTAGTAAAAAACTTAAATGCTAATTAACTAAAAAAATGTAAGTATTATGATAAATTATTTTATAAAATAAAATTTTCTATAAATAGATAATCGTTCTATTTCATCTATCAAATGAAAATAGACAGACTTTTATAACTATTTTTTAAAATATCTCGTTGACACAAATCTCTTTTTATATATGCTGTCATGTCATATTATCTGCATCGTTTATTCTCTATAGTTAATCTACGGTATCTTAAGCAGATAATTCTGATTATAGCTTCAATAATATATTACTTGTAAAAAATAAAATTAGTCATAAAATTTTAATGACATTTTCTTCAATCATATTAAATGATCACGTAACTATAATTATTCGCTTGAATTTTTCAGCCAAGCGAGAGTTTATAAACTAAATTATTTTTTACTTTGAATTTCTATTAAATTTAAATTACTTACGAATAGAATACCAAAAGAAATGTCAAGTAATGTCAACTTACCTAAAACAAAAAAAGAGAAAACATAATTATAATACATTAGAATAAGAAGAAGAAAAATTCTTAAATCTAAATTGTAATACGCTTATTATAATTGTAAGCAGTCTTTGTAGAGAAAAAAAAACGAAAGGATGAATAAGACAAATATAAATCTTAATAAATTAAAGTCGCCAAGGCAATTTAAATTAAGTTGCGCGTAACGTTGGGACACATACATGTAGACATACTTAATATGCGTATAGAAGCTCACAATGTCAAAAAGTTATTTAAAAAAGTATCATCAGTGAAAGATTAAAAGGAAAGAGAAATAAGAAAAATGATGATGCGTACGACGTATAAGAAACAGATAAGTAATATATGTAAGCCTTCTTCTCTCTTTCCTCTGTCTATCTATACGTAGCAATAAAAAGCGATTGAAAGCACGTTGAGTTTCGTCCTGCTGTTGTTCTCGGGTCATTGGCCATTGTGAGCTTCGAGTGACATCGTCATCGTTGGACCGGTCTCAGATCTTTTTTTAGTTTTTTTTTCTTTCTTTCCAACATGTCTACGATGTTGTATAGACAATATAAGATTACGAGAATTCGGAGGGCCAAAGTAAAACGCGGATTAAAAACTCACTGAGAGAACAATGCTTTTACAAAACAAGACGTTCATGCAAAAGGGAATACGATATTTAACTATATTGTATCAGAAAAAAAGAGAAGAAATAGAATAAGGACATGTAAGGAACAATTTTTATCGTGGTTTTTTTAAAGTATATACCATTTAAAAATGTTTAGTTATAATTTATGAATTGATTTAATATGTTTTTGAATAAATAATTTTATTATCTTCAATCATGCACAAATCAATAATGTACAGGGTAGTTTATAAATAAATATCTTCTACCTGCAGATTGCACTGGAATTCGCAGTGAATAATAAACTTCAACAGATACACTTTAAGAATTTCATTAGAATTAGATTTAAAATACTATCACTATAAATTTAAAGTAATTACATTTCTTCTTATAAAACAATCAATTTTCTGTTAGTCACTATCAATAACAAGAACTGAAATATGAGTAATTAATATTTATGTTTGTAGTAATTTTTTTCCAAAAGAATATTTCGTTGATTAACGGATAAAACAACTATAAAGAAAGATCGTGGGATAGTATCGGTAAGATAAAAAAAAGAAATCATTGGATCGAAGAATGTTACGTACGTGTGGTTGAATGCGACAACATATAAGACTTTTAGCAGCATTGACTCGACAAGCTTATTTGTGCTCGTCGCGACTATTTCCACAACAGAGAAAAGAAGAAATAAGATCGTTTAAATGAGATAAAATAAAAGAAAAAAAAATATCTAAAGTTAGAGAAGAGAAACGAACGCCTTTCAAAGCCTTAATGAAGTAAAAGAGCAAGGTTACTATGTATAAGGATCTAGCAGGTAGATTGGAGGAAAGAGAAAAATAACATGCTTAGATTTCTTTCATCCTAACGCTTTTTTTCGGCACCTTATCTAGTCAACATTTATTTTTCTCTTAATTACATCTTTACGCGCCAAAAGATAATTAGTCAGTGTTGATAGCTGCTTTAAAGTTAAATTACAAAAAATAAATGAGTATTTGCTCGAAATATTGTATTCTTATTTCTTACATTTATCTGTATCAAATTGTTAAGTTTTTTTATTGTCCATATTTATCTTTGCATGGTGAATTTGTTCGTTAAAACTCGTTTTAAATTGCGTAAAGCTATTATTATTTTTATATCCCAAAATAATCTTTTATACTACTAACGAAATTCCATAACTTCGACTTCATCTTGGTACATAAATGCCATATAATCAGAAATAAACTACACTGTAACACTAATTAAACTGTGATTCTACTAAAAATTTTTAAGATATATATTTTTTGGAAGAACTATAACTTCATAAACTTTAATCATCTCTTGACTTCCTTTTTTTCAAATTTAACATCGTTTAAAAAAGGATTATAAAAAATTGGTGTATATTTTTCATTCACTGTATTATGTTTTAAATTATAAATAAGTATTCATAAATTTTAGAGAAAATAAAATACCAATTTTTTTGTGAGAAGAAATAAATTTTTATCCCTTTTTTTTAATGAATAGAAGAAAAATGTCGGTAAGCAGACAAGGCAATTCGTTAGATGATTCGATAAAAATTCAACGTAAAAAGCCGATAGAAGAAAAAAAGAAACGGGAAGGAAAAAAAGAAGATAGAAAGAACCTTTAGCTTGGTCAACTGTCGAATGATCGTGGGACCGAGTATCAGCAGTAAAGGGCACATTAAAAAAAAAGATTCCGAATTTCATCTCGCACATATTTTTTAAACGCATCAAAGAGCTAATTCTTTATAGCTTAGATAATTTCTTCTCCAAATCAACGTTGATTGCACCTGACGAGCATAATATATCTGTATATAAACGTTATATTAGGCTTGCGTACCTTTTCTATATATATCTTCGTCACTGTAATTCCAATCATTCAACCATAACTTTAAAATCGAATAACCTTTTCTCATATTATTAACTTTATCTTTATTTATATTTTTAAATTTCAAAGTAATTAATATTGTTTGCTCGAGATAAATGTTCATAACGTAACCATTGGTTATGGATTCCATTTTAATTATGATACAATAATAATGAATAAGTTATTTCTATTTCAACGCAGGGCGCCTGTCTATATCGAAATCAATCATCGATCATACATCAAAGCTTGTTCACCGATAATATTAAGAAGAAAGAAAAAAAATTAAGAAATAAAAAGAAAGAAAAAAAAAGAAGAAAATAAGTTATATATATACGTTGAGAGGATCAAGGAATCGATAATAAAGTTACTTTAAACATCCTTTCCACTGTTGCTCCCCCTACTTTTATGTATATATCTTTGTCTCTTGAAGATGTGCAAATACCAATGTTTTCGCAATTTCGCATACATTCATTCTCTTCTCTCACACACAACACGTGTACAGGTGAGTAGCATCAAAGGCTTACCTGGGTGGGTATATAAGGTGCCAGCATCAAGACATTCGAAGACTCAGACACAAGAAAAAAAAAGAGCGAATGAACGAACGAACGAAGAAAGAAAACGAAAAGAAAAGAAAGACAGAGGGAGTGAGAGAGAGAGAGAAAGAGAGAGAAAAGGATAGATTGAAGCAGAAGCAAGAGAGCAGTAAGATCGACTACAGCTCAATCACTCTTCGTCTGTTATCCTTTCGTTCAGCAGCGCCTGCAAGCCGAACCGATCTCTCTTTCCATGATTTTCTCTTCTTCTTTTGCCTTATTCTTCTTCTTCTTCTTCTTTGCCTTCATGTATACTTATATGTTTTATTTTATTTCTTTTTATTTTTTTAAATTTTTATTTCTTGTTCGGCCCAATGTCCTTTACCAGACTTGGCGAGGGCCAGGTTTTATCTTCTCGTGATCTTTCTTTCTCTCTCTTTCTCTTGGCTTCACGTGGTGTATACTCTAATGACGTCTTCCCGAACTCTTGGCAAACGCATTGCATATACATACAGAGAAAAAGGAGAAGAAGAAGAAGAAGAGTTCTAACGAGAAAGAGAAAGAGAGAGACACTTTTTTCACGTTCCAATGCTAATCCACGTGCCCTGCGGGATTCTATTCTCCATTTTTTTTGCATTCTTTTCTTTTTTTTCTCATTCTCTGTATCTTTAACGATTGTCAATACGCAATTAACAATTGTTTGATGTACGTATTATGCTGGTTACTATATTTTCTATGAATTGCTATGTAATTATCGAATTTCATATTTACTGAATACATATTTAATATATTAAAATCCAGCAAAGTGAAAACAAAAAGTAGATCTCATTATGGCAAAAAAAGAAGTTTGGAGAAAGAAGAAGGTAAAAAGTAACAAGAAAGAAGAGAAAAATAAAAGGGTAGCTTGGAAGCGAGAAAAAATCGGAGCATATATACCTTGACTATATAGCATGTGTCTTATCCAATCCTTAAAGGGGTCGAAAAGCAAGTCGCCAAACCGCTAAAAACCTAATTAGATGTCATAATTATAGCCAGTGGCGCCCAACTCGAAAACCAATCGACGGTCATGTCGTCATTCACGCGTCTCTTATACTTCATTTCTCTCTCTTCTTTTTCTCTCTCTCCCCCTCTCAGTTCTTTTTCTTAACAAATTTTTTCTTTTTTACTTCACTCATTCCTCCTTTTTTTATCGCCTTGTCTTATTCTCTCCTTTTCTCATCCTCTTCTTTATTTCTTAGTGGCGACCGCCGCGAAAATTACCCTGCTACCGTTCTTTTTATCTCTTTCTCTCTTCTTCTTTCTCGCTCTCTCTCTCTCTTTCTCTCTCTCACTCGCTCACTCATCTGCTCTTTTTTACCAAAAGCATTTTTACCCTTTCGGTCTTCTGATGTCTTAACTTTTTTTGTCCCTTTTATAACTATGCACTCAGAACTTAAATTCCAAGGATTTTCTTTCGAGCTCAAGAATGCGCAAGATCATTTGTTCGGATTATGTCGTTTTAAACAATGACTCGTCTGCAAACTAATTCAATATTCTACCAAGTAATGAAAAGATGCGGATGTGTCTTTTTGAAAAATGTTTTATCTTTTGTATTTAAAAATGGAAAAAAAAATAAGAGAAAAAGGGAGAGAAAAAGAGAGCAAGAGAGAAAAAAAAATAAATAAAAAGGGCGGAGAAAGATTTGCATTGTGTAAAAAAAAGAGCTTATGGTCAATTGAATAGAAAATAAAATGTACAAGGTAAAAGAATAGTTGTAGGTTTATAGTACCTGGTACTCTTGACTCGTATATCCATTATTAGAAGGGTCGAAAAAAGATGGAGAGGGGACAAACAATAAAAAAACTCAGACAACAAGCTTTAAAGCAACAGGTATGTATATATGTATATAGGCGACGCCCCTCTGTGGGGCCACCTGTTGCAACTAATATACCATAATGTACGTATATATATATATATATATATGTATATAGCAACCGGAAGTCCCTGACTGATAAAACTGTCTCGAGGCTACTAACTCTCTTACAGATTTCTCTTTTACTTTTAGAAATGTCTAGACTATTTAGAGATAATCTTTCAGCATGTTTCGTTTTTATTATATCTTTAAACGATTTTATTACTCTATTCTTATCAATATTTTTTATTTTTTTCTTTCAAAATCATTTTATATTAAAATGTTTATTTTCGTTATCGAATATCGTGCTAAATATTTTATTGATTTGTCAAAAGCATAATTTATTGAATCTTGTTCATAACTAATTCCACAACTTTATCTTCTTTATTTTGTATGATAAATTTTTTTTTTAATTATTAAAAACATTATTTATGGCATGGTTATTTAATTTTTCTATATAAAAATAAGATCAGGTTGAAAGTGAAGACTCTAAACGTTTTGATTGGCTGAGTTCTATATATGGTGTGGTATTCAGTACGAGAATTTTTAACGTATTATGACAGTCACAAATTTTTAAATTTGGATGCGCGCATAGCGCACTTATGTTCTCTAGTAAAAAAATGATTATATTACAATTTACGATTGGTTTATACAAGAAGAACATGGGCGTGTTGCACTTAAAAAGAAAAAGAAAGAAGAAGTACAAAAAAAAAATGAAAAGTAAGTTGCTTATAACTGGATCGGCGCGGTACTGCTTTTGATCATCGCCGGCGACGGTTCGATGATTCATTGGTGATTTAAACCTTTTGCCTTATGCGCCCTACTCTCTTTCTCTCTCCACGCTCTCTTTCAAGTGCTTCGGTTTTTTCATTTTGATTTTGTTTTTTGTTAATGTGAATAGGCATCTTTTGCAATACTCTTCAATGATTCTTATAAAAATGATCACTGTTACTTTACTTAAGATCATATCTGATTGAAATTTTTTTTTATTAATATAAATGTTTAAAAAATTTTTACAGTTGTACAATAATTTCTTGAGTCAATAAATGAAATTCTTTATCTTTACAAGTGATTAAACACCTCGAAAAACCCGTATAATCAATCCTCATGAAAGATTTTATCAACAAAGTATAACAAAAATTAAAAAAAAAAAGAAGATATACATTCCAGTATATTCCCGTTAATTAGTAAACAAATAAAATTAAATATTTTTAATAGTAAACAACATTAAAAAAAAAACAATGCACTTACTCTTCACTATCAATAACGACGACGATATTTAATATGTTCATAAGCGCGTCAGGTGGACATTTCTTGAAGCGCTCCTTTTCATCTTCTCCATATTGATATGGTTTTAGTTTTCCGTATCCAAACGATGATAACAGAAATAAAACTATATGCGATACGTACTATCGTATTGCAATTTTATACCAGCAAAATAATTCTTCCCTTATTTTAGTTCAAGTTTTATCTAAGCTAAAGTGTCATTGCAAATTCGAGCTAAATGCTATAAGCGAATGCTTATATGCGTCTTATCATCTTTAAAACGAGGCTAATAAACTCCATACACGTACGCGTCACGTTTATATTTAAATATATACTTTTAAATTCTTGTGTATATATATATATATATATATATATATATATATATATATATATATATATATATATATATATATATATACACGTCTGATAAAAAGATTGAAAACAGCTATAAGACTAACTTTAATAAAGTGATTAATACATTGGGCGAAAGAGAGCATGAAGAAAGACTTACTTAAATGGCATGAATAAAAGAAGGGGCCTCAAAAATCAATAATTCTATTGTGTACGTGTGTGGAAGGGCCTTTTGTAAAAAAAAAGAAGATAAGAATCGCTATAAGACGCGAATATATCTAAAAAGAATCGATTTCCTTCTTCATCCCCCTTTATTTTTTAAGATCAGTATATAGGTTTATGCTTTACGTTTTGTATACATGTATATATATATATATATATATATATATATATATATATATATATATATATGTATGTATATAAAAGAATTCACGCTTGCGTATATAAGCAAGCAATATATACCGTTCGTTTATCTTCTAACTTTATACAATCGGACATTGGGATGGGGCCTTCTCTTCTTATACCTTCATCTTTCATTCCTTATCTAAAATCTCTTATTCTCTTTCTCTCTTTTCAGCTCTTGTGTCTGCCGCCCCACCTCTTTTTCTCTCAATTTCTATCTTTATCAGCTTTTCTCATCTCTATCTTTACTCTCCACCCTCTTCTTCTTTTCTTTTTTTTATTGTTTTTATTTTTCTTCTCTCTTACTTCTTTTTTCATTCTGTCTTTTTCTCTCTATCTTTTTCACGACTTGGTAGAAACAGCAGCCAGCAAGCAAAGCATACAGCAGCAGTATAACAGCAGCAGCAAATTTTTCGGGGAAGACGATGTTGCTTTTGCTTTGCTGGCTGCTGTATAAAAGCGTTGTATATAAGAGACCGGTTCAAAAATACCTTAGTTGGCCGCTTTGAGCGCTGTAGTATGGACCAAAGAATCAGAGAGCACACACACACTCATGTACACGCACACTTATGCACGCATACACGTGTAAGCAAGGGAGTATGAATTTGTAGCCAGACAGAGATGAAGAATCGAAGAAGCTTTTAGCGACAGAGATGAAAAACATTAAGGTCTATTTACACAGTTACTATAATTTTTTTCGATGGTTTGATTTTTCATGATTATTTGGTTAAGTTATTTTTTTAAATTTAACGCTTGCGCTTCTACTATATTGATGTTAGCTTCATTTTATTAAATTTAACAATAATAATAATTGTTATTTACAAAATCAATGACTGTTTTAGTTCTTTATATTTTCTCATATAATTTATCTTATTAGTTTGTTTAAATATATTTCAACATATTTAGAAGATGAATCTAATATTAATTAAAAACTTGTTAACTAATTAAGTTCAATAAATATATTTTGCAATAAACCAATGAAGAAACATTAGAAAAAAAAAGAAATTATAAAAAAGATTGCCTCAATTCTTAAGTACAGTATATAAACATAAAACATAATAAACTTGTGAATGAACCTTTAAAAAGGGGACTGAGTACATACAGATGTAAGCGAGATAGAGAGATGTTGGCTTGAGGAGAAAAAGTGGCGAAAAGGACGAAGTAAGAAATAGAGCTTTCTCTCTTTCTCTCTCTCTCCTTTGGAGCACGCGTGCGGCCAGAACGCATCTTTATTATACACGAAGAAGAAGAAGCAGAAGATGATGATGATGAGAAGAACGAAAAGAAAGGAAGTATGCGCTCTAAACATTCTTTTTTTTTCTCTCTCTCTCTCTCTCCCTATAAGCGAGGACTGTACTAACTGCGCATGCATACATATAGCCCATAAAGTCTATTATATATAGTTTTTCGGCCTATAGGCTATATATGTATACATGCATGTATATGGGTGGATACTTATCGTGGATTATATTTGAAGGAAAAAAATAACACTTACTACACATGTATATAAGGCGGTCTATATAATGGTAAAATAATCCACATGAGCGCGAACATGAACTTTTACACAGTTGACGACGACTATACGAAAGATGCCGATCTGAAGATTTTAATCAATTATAGCTTGCGTTTAAATTTATTATCAGTTGTTTTCAATTGATCGAGCTTGCTAATATTATCTACTTTTTTTTTTATTAAAAAAAGTTTTTTTTAAATTTTTTATTTCTTATGTTTTATTTGCAAAGAATTTGGTTTTCAACTAGATAAAATTTTTGCTACGTAATTGAGGATCTTAACTAGGAAGGTAAATGATTAATTAATTTAACGTAATATGTAGATACTGGTTTGACTTAAAACAAAGAAAATAATATAGACCTGTTGACGTCAATAATAAAGATGCAAAAATTAAAAAAAATTCTAAATTGCTATAAATGTCAAGCACATTACGTAATTTCAAAAGTTAAATTATAGCATTTAAAAACAGGCTTGTATAAACAAGTTGATATAGACATGCTATGTATATAAGAAAAGCAGCTAATGTTCAGCGCGCAGATGTAATCGTAAAATACATATTCAAAATTTTCGGCGTTGGCGAAAAGAAAGTTGTAATACTCAATCCTTTTTTTTACATTTTTTTTTAAAGAAACATTAAAAATAGAATGTTGATCGAAAATTTATGAAATTAATTAGAAAATTTAATTAGCGTAAAATTACATTTACTTACAGCTTAATTACAAGCTTAAAATTTGTAAACGTAAACATAGTATAGTATAATAATAAAATACGTGAACTATATATAAATATTTATAAATTTATATGTGTATATATATATATATATATATATATATATATATATATATATATATATAAGAAATAAAGTATAGTAATATAAACTCAGCTTCTGGATATAAAATATTTTTATGATTATTATTTTTTTTTTATACGAGAAAAATAGTACAAGATTATAAAATAGACCCTTTTATTGGGTATAGCGCTTATAAGGGAGTAAAGAATGTGTTATATACGCGAGACTTAAGAAAGAAATAAGTCTGTATACATATGCATTCCGGACGAACCTGTTTTCGAGTACACTCGACCTCTCTCTCTATCTTTCTTCCTTTTTTTAAAATCTCTTTCTCTCTCACTCGTTTAAGTTCGTTCAGTTCGCTCCCCATATAGGCTTTGTACTTATATGTATAATTGGAACGCTAATCGTATATATATATATATATATATATATATATATATATATACATATGCATACTGTACTGATTGTGGACCACAATAGTGTTAAACGATTATGCATTTAAAAAGCTTTGAACGTCAATATTTTCATTACCTTACGCCAGGAGAAACGATGCAAAGATCTTTCTTTTTTTTCTTCTTCTCATTCCCATCGTGTTATTTCAAACGTTTTTATTATTCTTCATTTCTTTTTCTTATTGCTTTTTTTATAAATATAAACGTTGTTTTTTTAGTTAAAAGCTCCAGTGCAAGGTTTGCTTTTTTCCTATTTTTTTTTCGCTTTATTTTTATTGCTTTCGATATCGAAGATGAGCTCGACATAAATGCCCATGACTGCTAAGGAATGCAAGATAGACACAATTATAACGCAACTCATTCCTGTATCTAAAAATATTATAAGTTTGCTAACGATTATAAACGAAAACATTTAATATTTTCAATGATTAAAATAAATATTAGAAATTATCTTCGTATGCGACAACTTGTTTAATTTTTTAAGCTTAATTAAACTTGGTATGCTTTTTTATTAAAAATTTGAAACGTGAAAAAATCAACTTGAAAAAAACACATTAGGCACCCTTGATTTGATAAAATTTAGGAGACATAAAAATTAGAAAAAAAAGAGACAGAGAGAGAAGAAAAAAAATGAATAAATTAAGCAACGCAGTGCGAAACAGTCTCCTCTCAGCAGGACAGAAAACTTTTGCAATGTTAGTCGAGCGCAAAAGTATGCATATACATATATATCTAAGAGCTAAGTTGAGCGATGGCCAGTCATAAAGCGAAAAGAGAAATAAAAAAAACTAAAAGATGCGAGAGAAACGAATGAGATGTATAGAACATGTATATACGTACATATACATATATGTATATGTGTAAGCATGTAAAATGATGTGGGCTCATTGTGGCCTGTCAACACGCCATCATAATTATTATTCGAGTTCGAAGAACGATGCTCCCGACGCCTCGATTTGAATTAAACGAGCCGCGGCGGCAGCAAGACTGAATCTGTGATTGCTCGTGACTTTTCTTTCACTCTTTTTCTTTCTTTTTTTATTTATTCATTCCTTTTCTTTTTCTTATTTTAATTGCTCAAGTTTTCACTTCGTTTGAGTCTATTAATTTTTCACTCGATTAAGTTACCATCCTAATGAAAAGTTGATATTAAAAATTCTTTTAATTAAAGTTATTATATATTATTTAATGGTTATTTATGTAAATTTCAATTAATAAATAAACTGTATTTAAATAAATGAATATGTCATTAAAATACAAATAATAAAAAAAGAATCAGAAAAAGTATTGAGATAATCGCAAGAGTCAGATATGCTCTACATAGAATATCGCATTGAGTTTATATTAATATTCAGTAAAATTAAGGCAATATTTTTCCATCGGACACAGTACTTCCCATTGAATTCGAAGAAAGTTTTGTAAAAATAATTAATCGTTTTATGGTCTTTAAATAAAACTTTATGCTTTGAGCAACCGATAGAAGAAATCTTTAAGGAATAATCGAGGATACTGTATAATGCGAATAATTTCAACGATCACTAAATATACGTACTTAAAATAAACATTTTGGTTAATATTCAACAATTTATCTTTAATTGAAGAGCATTTAATCTCTTGAAACATGTAAATAGGAATTAATATCATTAGTATGGTTAAAAATAAATGAAGAAATAAGAAAAAAAATATGTAAAATATACATGTAAGTAAAGTATCAATTAGGAAATTGAATATAATAACCATAAGGTACATAACAGACAGTTCGCTGAACTATTTAATAAGTTATAATAACTCATCAGATCCCAATGCCTCCGTGACAGGAAAGAAGGCTTAAAATAATAAATGCTTAATAATTTACCTTCAATGAAACGTTTTTAGTTAATAAAAGAAAATGATCTATTAAAGAAAAAAGCATATACTTTACATCCATATAACATTAAAGTAGTCACTTACTTAGTTATTACCTTCTGCTACGAGAGACTGTCTAATATGTTTAATAAACAATAATTTCATATTCAAGTCAATATACCAATCAATCGAGTAAAGAAGATAGAAAAGCGCGAAAGATTTGTTAAAAGGAAGAAAAGAAGAAATAGAGGGAAGAAATAAAAAAAAAAGCTTCTAGGCGCCGAGTGATATTTTTCCACGCTTACATATAACACGCTCAAGCGTATGAAGCGATTAGCAACTCGATTACATAGTCGATCATGCAAGAATAATTACAGGAGGTTGAACGGTAATACAACCATGAAGTAAGTGTAGGTTCTCCCTCTCTCTTCTCTGTATATCCTTTAAAAGCTTGTCTTTCTCTTTATATAGCTTCACGTTATATCTATAGTTGCGTGAAAAAAAAGAAATGAAAAAAAAGAGAGAGAAAACGAGGAAAAATAGTTGACATATTGCATATATGTAGCACCTTACATGCATTTATATATGAGTAATACTTTTATTTTGATTTTATTTTCTTCTCTTTTCTCTTCTTTTTGATTTAACAAGAATGTTGTTTATTTTATTGCGCCTTTATTATTACACTTTATTTATCACCGTGATAATAAAACTTGAAAAATTTTTTATCTTTTTTCAAGTAATACACGAGGAAAATTCAACAATTAAAATTACTTATTCTTAATAAATTAAAAATATAATTTTATTGTTGAGAATAGTTTTAAATGTTTTCGATAATTTTTATCTGAAAAAACATGAAAAATTCATCAAAATAAAAGTTATAAATTTTCAAGGGTGACAAAATATTCTGCCACTGTTAAAATAATTTTTAATAAAAAAGTCTTTAGAGCAGAGAAGTAAAAAATTGTAAAAAAACTCAAACACATTTTATGTATGAGAAATTACAAGTAATGTTAATTTACTTCTTTGAACGCGTTTAAATTTAAAAATAATAAAAAATTATTACCAGTGTCCAACTGACCAATTTATTATAAACAGTGCAAGATATAATTATATTTCATTAAGTGTATAATAATAAAGTATAAAATTTATTGATCATCGCTTTCATCAAGCCTCGTCATCTTTCAAAAAAAAAAAAAAATAGTTGTCCTTTTTTTTAATAATCAACATATAATCACGCGACACAAATCAGTGAGCAAAAGAGGCCAATAAAGTAAGAAATATCAAACGTTTATCAGAGTCACGAACAGAATTTTTGTTACCGAAATAAGAAAGATAAAAATCTTTTCTACTGTATACGTGTATATGTAGGTATAAAAGATAAAATAAAAAAAGGAAAAGAAAAAAAATGAATACATATATACGTAAAAGTGTATATGGAAGTGAGACCAAGCATTTGGGCTGCTTATGCTTTTAATCCTGATTAATGCTCTTAAGAGAGCGCGAGAGTTTAAATGTTTAATGCTTGCCTTGTGTATATGTACTCACGAATCCTTGTGAATCTTTTTTCTGTGCGTTATATCCAGATACCACAACATATTCGACTTATCATTATTTTTCTTTTTTTTTTAACATAAAGAAATGGACAATATGAGATTCGCCAATTGCGTGTTCAACTTACTTGGTTAAATAAATCCTTCTTTTTCATTTAAGGCTAAATAAAAATTACATATTCAATTTTTTATGATGATAACAGAACATCGAAAAAATAACTATTTCGAAAAAATTAATAAATGGAATAAAATACTTATTCATAATATTCTTATGAAAAAAGGATTATACCAAATGAGAAGTGATAAAAAAAATGAAATAAAAAAGTAATACTAAAACTTATGAGCTGTCCACAACTTTGAGATGCGACACTAATTCTTTCTAAAATTATAGCTTATTAACAAGTACGCGCGATTTTTTTTTTAATAAGCTTATACACGTACGTTTTTTTAAAGCATGCGATTATCCGATCTTGAAGAGTTCCAAATGTAAAATAAAAAAACAAGGTAAAGTTGCAGGTCCATCGATTATAGTATTTTGACGGAGTATTAGGAGCTACATTATCGCTAACTTGATAAAAAAAATTCATCATTCAATGTTTTTACTATTTTCATCGGCTACGTCTTTCAAACCCTTTTCGATCAGGCTTTTTTGTTAATACTTTAAGTAAAACGTACTCTTTTCTTCTTTTTTTTACAAATCCGCTTTGCTAACGTTTTTACTCCTGCTTGAATATGAATATTCTGATCGACTTATACTGACTTGACAGTTGACAAATGTTAGCTACTTTATTTTTATTTGTTTATTGGTTTATGGATAAAAAAGTGAATGATCCAAAAATGATTTATTTATAATTTGTTAATCATTGGTAAGGGGGGAAAAATTTATAAATAAAATAATATACCACCCAAAGAGATTAATTTCCTTTTAATGTTATTTCTATTTCACATTATTTTTTCAATTAAATAACATTGCGATTCGTATATGAAATCTTTCGATTGAAACTTATTGAGTATCAATTGCTTTATTTAATGAATCAGTATCTCTTCTTAACTAAAAAAAAGTCATAATAGAAACAAATTCTTATCAATCAAGGAATATCAAGTGATATTTATAAACTTTGAACTTAAGTTCAACAACATAAGAAAAAGGAAAAAATAAAAACAGTTTGAGAATGAAGAATAGAAAAGAAAAAGAAAAAAATTAAAGCTCAAAGATTAGATTAGAAACGATATATGTACAGACATCGGAAATAAGACATCAGAAAATGATGATGATGCAAGGTAGGTAAATGGAGGCGGCACGCGTATATATGAAGCTGGAAATAAAAAGAGAAAAGAGAAGATAGTTATAAGGCCGCAATTACGTTTGGCGCACGCGCGCACGCGCGATATGATAGAGAAGAAAGAGAGGTGAGCATCTTTTTCCTTTTTTTTTTATTCCTTTTTGTTTCTGACTGTGTCCGTAATTACTAAATTATCTACTCTCAAGAGAGGGCCGTATATACTAAAAACAAGAGAGAAGATATGATGAAGATGAGGATTTAGATGGCTAAGGAAGAGAGAGAGTTGAAGAAGAGAATCGAGATTTCATTTCGCAATGGGGGTGGAGACGAAAAGCAGGAGGGACAGAGAGAAGGGAGGAGTCTTTGTTTTTTAAATCTTTTTTCCCTTTAAGTGTTTGCTATAGTTTTCTCGATTTTTTAAAAATGCTATTAGAAAATTCAAATATGTTTTTTTTACATGTAGTTTATCGATACAATTTTTTTCTTTTTTTTTTAAAAATTATTATATACCATTTAAAGAGATAAATTATCTTTCATTTTGAACAATTTATTTTTTGGTCAACACCAGATGTGAGTAAAAATGCAAATGATTATAAAAAAAGCACAACTTTAAGCTATAAATTACTAAAAAATACCAAATGCTTCTAGCCCTGAGGATACAAAAGAACTGAATTACTAAACGAACAGATGCCGAATCAACTTTGTACTTAAAACATGATACAGAACTTATTTGCTTTTGAAATCTTATTAAAAAGGTATGCATTTTTATTATAAACTATAATTTATTTATTATCAGAAGTAATAATTGCAAGATGCAAAGGCAAAAACAAAAAAATCAAAATTGAAAAGGTCAAAAAAAATAAAAGAGATAAGCAAAAATAAAAAAAAAAAGAAAAAGCTAAACCGATTATTGATCTGTCTAAAGCGATGATACACGATCTAAAGAAACAGCTCGTGTAATAATGCTTTTGCACGATGTAACAATATATTTTCCTTTCGAAGTCTATATATAAATATACAGACAAAGCTGAGGGGGTAGCCAAGTGTATAATATTAAAAATAATACCTTAAGAAAATAATCAATATTAATTACTTGAAAAATCTTAATTTAAGAAACAAACAAATTAAACTTTTGATTTTTTTTTCATATTTGTCTTGATTAAATAAAATATTTTTTTTATTTGAAAAAGAGATACTTTAAGTAAGCAGTAGCACTTTTAAATGGACTTAAGCAAAAAAAAGAAGAAAAGTTGTAAAGGCCATCCTCTTGGTAATCGAAGCGCAAATACAAAATCTCGTCGCTTCTAGAGTAAACAAACGCCAAGCAAATAACACTTTGGCAACGGGAATTATTTTGTATACATACAGAGAGAAAAGTGGTAGATTTGTTTGTCAGAGATAAACATTTATAATTTGAGTGTCAAAATGACCAACAAACTCATCATTGGATTGACTAATTAAAAGTAAACGTTGTTTTAGCAAGTGTAATTTCTTCATTACTCGATATGGTGTACAAATTAGACATGAATTTTTATAAATAAAAAATTTAATTAAATTAGTAAAACTAGAATCCACGTATATATTAGAGTTGTTAATTAATAACATAATAAGAAAGCAAAAAAAAATTATTCTTAATCTTATTAAGCTTAAAATACCTTAACACAAAAACATTAATTATACACCCACAAGTTTAAATAAATTTTCCAGTCAATAAATATTCAAGTAAAAGATATAGCAATCGAGAGAGATGCGTGTCAAGATTTTGTTTGCACGAGAATAACATTTGCCCTAATCTTTGAGTATAGCAAAGAAAGCTTATACAAGAAAATAAATGTTAAAAAAAGGGAGAAGGAAGAAATAAAAAGAAGAAAAAGAAGAAAGGATAGAAAGTTTACAGGTGCAAAGACACGTGGCAATGTATGCCTTCGATCAACATTACAAAATATGTCTATATATACATGTACGTATGTACATGTGCGTGTAAATGCGTTAGTTTGTTCTTTTAGTATACTACGCGCTTCCGTTTCTTCTGACTTGGGTAAACTCCCTTCTTTTTCTTTTTTTTTTTGACATCATATACACGCATAAAGCTCATTACTTTTAATTTATTTTCAATGTTAATGTTTCTCTTATCTTCTTACTTTTTTTCTCTGTCTCTCTTCTTTCTTACGTCTATATAAAATTTTAATTGATATCTAAAAGTTACTACTGTTGTAGTTTTGTATTTTTTGTTTTATTATTATTACACGCTTGACATCATTTTGTATTTTTATATAACTTTGTGTTATATTAACATTCTGACAAATCGTTTACTTTAATGGAAGAGTAAAAAGCCATAATAAAATGATAAAATTAGAATAGATTTAACAAAAATTTTTTCTTTCACATTAAAATACACAGATGAAGATATACAGTATCAAAAATGAAAGCAATAATAAAATTCGGTTATAAAACGTATCGTGTCCGGTATATTTTTTATTTTTTATGATCCATAGACGATGACTTACTATACGAGGCCATGAGGTATTAGGATCCGTTTGTGTTTAAACTTTATAACAGGCATCAGACATCTTCTTCTTCGTTTTTTTTTCTTCGTTTATTTGTACAAGAGGGTATTATGAGATTTTATGCGCGAGATGTATGAACTATCTGACTCTCATAGCAGATTTATATATACAAGTTTAAACTTAGCTTCAAATTTTTGAAAGTTCTTATTCTGTTGAAATTTAAATAAAAAGATGTGATTTCTTCTTTTTTTCTCGATGATTTAGTCTTATATAAAATTTTAAGGAAAATAATTTTTTTTTCAAAATAATAATGATGACATAATTACGAGGAAACATTTACATAGAAAATAATATGTTCCATTGGAAAATCATTTTAGGACAGAAAGAAAATAAGGTAAAAAAAGAGAATACTCATCCTTCTGGTGATTTTTAAGGATGACAAGTAAAAAATAAGATGTTATTATTTTAATGATTTTGAAAAGCGTCTAGCCGTACTTCTTATGCTAGATCAATCAAAACATTTTTCTATGCTCAGAGAAAAATCTTTCCTTCTCAACTTTCTTTCTGTAAGTTCTCAAAATACCAAAAACTTGTACAAGCTGGACCATAAGAGAAAGATAGAATAGGAGTAAGGATAAAAGTGATATGTCGCCACATGGTAAGCATAAGTTGGAATTTCGAAAACATAATAACGTTGGAATATGTCTTTTTGCTGCTGTTTACGCAAGATGCAGAAACTTTCTGAATTTTTACGGATGGTATATAATGTCACCAGTTTTTTTTTTCTATTCGTCTTATGGTCTCTTTTCTTTTTTTTAAAATTTGAAGAAACTTGTACGTATAAAATACGGAGATTCAAATGATTTCAACAATTGGAGAATCACATTATTTAATTGAAGAAAAGTTTTCGAAATATTTAATTGATGTTTAGTTAATTAAAGAATTAAATTTTTCTTAATTATTAAATAATTCAAAATTGAGGTATATAATTTATTAGGAAAGAAATAATCAAATGCCAATTACAAAAAATTTGGAATTCATTTCGTAATACTTCTTCACTAAATAAGCTGAAAGGAAAATTTATTCTAATTTTGAAATGGAAATACAAATTTCATTTCAATAGAATGAAATTTCACTCTATTATTTCTATCCTCGTTTCAAAATTAAAGTCAATTATTATTCTAGTTAATTAGGCGTGTAATCTATAATTTCGATTTACTAAATTCAAACATTAAAAAATAATAGTATAATAAATTTTACTACAGTCATTAGAATAATCTTAAAGAAGAAAAACGAAATATTCTCAAGTATAAAATCCATTTGGCAGACTAAACAAAGTCATTAATCTAAAAGTGCGATCTCCTAATTGTCTCATTAAGACGATTAAATTGTAACTCAAGCTTCCCAAAGTCAACCAACGGCAATACACTTGACTCGTTTTTTTTAACACGCTCAATTTAATAAGGACATAAACTTATTATGATTAAATTGTCAAAATAAAAAGAATAAAATAAAAATACATTAAAAAAAAACAAAAGTTTATTACGTACCCGTATTGAATTTGATTTTTCAATGTACGAACGATTAATAATTTATGAATTACTACGTTTTTGTATACACCGGAAGGTAAAAAGATTCTTATAATGTACATATACATGTATACGTATATTTAAAAGCATTGCAAGTGTTCAATTATCAGTTACGAGTATCTTATTACCCGCAGCAGCATAACTCACTGATAACAGAAACCTCGAAACTCCATGCAAAACATTTCACTTTGACAATTAAAAAAAAAGAAAAAAAAGAAAAAACATTATATGTACACACCATCTTTTATAATTCATACATTATCGATATCAAGCGAGAAAACTTGTTGTAACATATGTTTTTCTCAACACCTGCTTGAATGTCTAATATTTATACGGAATTCCTTTATAGATTGAGTTTAAACAAAACTGATTATTATCAATTTCTTACCTGAATTATGTAAAGTTTTATCACGTTTAATTAACGTGTATATCCTTAATAGATGAAACAATTATTAAATCTATATATAGAAGCTAAAAGATTTTTCTTCATTGAAAACAAAAATATAATAAGCGACTTATCGATTTCTTAATTACAATTACTATCTAGTATCAAGTGTCTTATCCATAAATATCTGTGATGTAAATATATATATGTATATCTGCATAAATTTATATTTATATCCACAGAAGATATTCAACGTAGAGCTTTGCGAATGTAATGGAATTTATCAATGGGACTTTATATATACTGATATAAAGAATGATAAATCGAGCGGATCATATCACTTCCTTTACTACATTCAATATCAACCTGAGAAGGAATTATATATATGCAAGTACATTAATGCAGTTGGTATATGCATTATAAAGGTTTCAACAATAAAAATAAAAATTATGTTTACTTGCGAAGAGAAGATCAGTATAGAGTAGGAAAAAAAAGTAAAAAGGAAGGAAAATTCTTTTGAACTTTGGTTAAGTCTATTATTACATTACCTCTATGGTTAAGGAATAAAAAGAAAATACCGCGTTTTAAGCTTTTTATTTTAGCCATTGTAGGGAAAAGTAAGAAAAAGAGAATAGAAAAAAGAAGAAATCAGCGTACATATGGATTATTTGGAAAATTACAAATTGAAGGTTTGTTCTTTTAATAATTACAACATTTTTTTTAATAAACACTCTTGCGGATTTGTTTCTTAGAGAGTCAAAAAAAACCGGAAGTGCCAATCGAAACAAAGAGTATAAGCGTATTTTAAAGTACAGAATAAAGTATAAGAGTAGTGAACTTGGTGGGTATAAAAATAACTCGCGAGAAATTCGCATTAGCTCTTAAAATATATTTTCATGACAAAAATATAATTTCAGTTGAAAACTAAGAGAGAGAGAGAGAAAGAGAGAAAAGAAGAAAACGATTATCGATTGAAGAAAGTATGTGTTGAAAATATCGAATAAAATTTCAAAAACTTTTAATTTGCAAATGGAACGTATGTAGATTGTTGCTACGATATTGTGGATCAATAAATAAAGGTCGATAATTCTTTAATCCGCATCCTTTTTAGCATGAAGCTCATTATCATCGGCGCCGCGCGCCACCGTCGCTTATATACATACTTGCACACATCCCGATCAACGTGTGAAGAGACTTAATTAACTTGCTTGAGACGATCAAGAATTTACATGCTTTACTCTTTTCTTCTTTTTCTTTTTCTTCACTTATTTCTTCATTTATTTTTCTCTTTTTATAAACATAATCTAATGATTTTTGTTATTTTTCAATTCATTTCATTATACATATTTAGATTTACTTAGAAGTTTTAGATTATTAATAAACGTTAGAGTTTAAAGTGTAATTTTATTTTATGTTTTTTTGATTTTTTGTTACTTTTACATTTTAACCGTCCGTCGCTTGAGAGGAAGATCTTTTTAGAACCCCGGCGCTCTCTCTCTCCCCCAGAAAAGGTCTTGTCTGGCATTTTGTTTCTCAAGCTTGCTTCCTCCTCTCTCGCTCGCTCACTTTATATACATATAAACTCTACTCTTCGATATTATTTCTTTTCTTTTACTTTCTCAGTTTATCACGTCTACATACGTACATGCGTATTCCCCTCCATATTTCTTCTTTCTTTTTTTTCTGCATGCTTTCAGCGCGTCTCAAACGCTGACAGAATTCATGTCAAAATAAAGCATTATAATTTAAAGTTTCGAAACAAATGTTTTTTTTTTGTTTAATTTTATAATACAAACGTTGCGCAATAAATTACAAATGTTTTTGTTACTAATATTTGTTTTTTTAAAATTATTTCTTCAATATTTAATCAACAATCAAAATTATGATATCCATTTTGCAAGTTGAATAAATTCAACGGAGTTGGTAGAAACAAGTAGTTTTTAAAAAAGAAGTTGTTTCTATTATCAGATTAATTGAGTGTGTGTGCGTGAGAATAAAAAATTAATCGCTTAGAAGAAAATTGTTTTCCCTAACAGTGGTTGAAATATGATACGGGGAACAAATCACCTCTTGTCATCCGATTAGTATATCGCTATACCGATCTACTAATCCACATATTTAATGCCATTATATTATTGTGTAGTTTTTATTTTTGTTTTTATAAAAATACATGTACGTGGATTGGAAATACATATGAAACAATGTTAAGTATTTGATCAAAAGATATGTTTGATCTTAATAAGCCTAAGAAAATCGAGTGTTTTATTTAGATTGAATATTTAAGCATTTTGAAAAACATGTAAATAGTTTGTAGAGATAATTTAATTTATCAAGTTTGAGGAATTATCTTTATAGGTTTGAGATTTAAATTATATATCGTTAATCTCAAAGCAATATTTTAAGTACCGTGCTTTGTTTTGTATATTTATAGTAAAACGTTGACTTAAAAAATCTACTCCACATTTATTACTTAAAATTTAGCAGTTCTTTTTTTCTGTTAAATCAATTAGAAAGAAGGAAACTAATTATATTTTGTTCGATTAATATTATATTTTGCTTCTTTTAAAATTTACGCAAAACTATCTAGGGAGAACAAAAGATCATCTTATCATCTTTCTAAAATAATCATTACTGCGATATTATAGTCAATAGCTCATAAATTTTCAAATACAAAGTGAAAAAATAAAAATAAGTAAAATTAAAAGAAAAATCAAAACTTACAAGTGAGGATGGGGTGCATGAAATGACGCAAGTGCAGCGGCATGATGTTCCCATGTGGCTGGATGTGCAGCCGCAGCAGCAGCAGCGGCAGCAGCGTGATGTAAATGAAACAATGATGGTGCTGCAGCTGGATGATGTGTATGATGCGGATGAAATGCAGCATGAAATGCTGAATGTGGATGATTAAGATGAGGTGGAGGTGGCAATAGAGTAAATGCCTCCTGATGGTAGGCCACCTCCTTCTCCGGCATTCTAATATTATCTTTATTATTATTTTTTTATATCACCACTCCACCGCACCAAACAAATATCAACAAATAAACACAAAAAATAACACACTTTTTATCAATCACGACTGTCTTGCAAAAAAAATTTTTTTTTCTAAGTTCCACTCTGTTCATTAGAAGTAAATTTATTTTTTGTCAGTTCGCCAATTCAAATATTTATTAATTTAATAATAAAAATTTTAATTAACCGCTATCTTCTATGTAAGCGCATGATGTTTACTATCACCTTGTGCCGTCGCATTGCTGTTCTGTATGTTTAAATCTCAATTAACACCTTGAATTAAATGGCTCGCAACATTTAAAAAACGAACTATTGTCCATCGATGTTCAATAAGCGTTAATTTGTTACATATGAATGAATTTTTTTTTCCTAAAAGAAAATAATTCTCTTTAAATCTTAAAAAAAGAGAATAGATGTAATGTATGTTTGTGTTGTTTAAATTGTAACTTAAATGTTCGTTCTATGGCGGATATGGCGGTACTGAGTCTATACAGAGATCACTCGATCTTGCCTTAGTGCTCAACACTCAAAAAGAGGGGTTGGCATGTCGTATTACTCTCTATCTTTCTTTCTCTCTTTTCTACAGTGGGCGTGTGAGAGAGAGTAAAAGCGCGCAGCTATGTCTAACTTGTACACGCGGAGCACGTATAGTAGTATGGTATATAAAGAAGTAAGAGAGAGAGAGAAAATTCAAAATAAATGCGAGTAGGGGAGAGAAGTAAAGGTTCCATTGGTGGGGGCGGTTTTGTTAGAGTTAAAGGAGAAGAGAAAAGAGAGAGATTATTAAGAAGGGAGAGTAAGAGAGATAGAATGGAAAGAGAGGGAGGGGAAAAGGGAACTCGCGTGTCAGTTCGACAACTCAACTAGCACCAGCTATATAAGAGAAGAAAGAGAGAGAGAGAAAACATGAGATACAGAGAACTCCCTACTTTTCTTCTTCCTTCTTCAAACTCCTTCCTTTTAACCTTATATCTTTCCCTCTCTTCTCTTTTTAGGATATACTTGTTTCACTCTCTTTCTTTCTCTCTCTCTCTTATACTCATGTACTTTTCTTAACTTTATGTTATTTTATCCTTCTCTTTTGCTCTCTCCTCTTGCTGCCCATATGGACTATATGGGTATATACTCTTTGCGAACGCGCGAATCTCGTCTCTCTTTTTTTGAGATAACTCTCTTTCTCTTTCTCTCGCAAAACTCGTGCGCGCAAAACACAGAACTTCGCGGATATATACTTAAATCGTATATACCTCTTACTATCATTTATCCCTTACATGGTCTTTTTTTTCTTTTCTTTTATGTTATACCAACAACAGAAAATTCAACAGTTACGATGGGAAAGACGTTTTTATTGTTTTTACTAATTTTTTCAATTAACTTCTTTTTATTCGTAATTTTGGTAAACTTTTTGTTGCATCAATAGCTTTTTCGTTTGTTTTAAAAATTGATTTACAAATAATTTTAGTGAGATTTAAAGTACTTCTGAGTTATTACGTGAGTTATAAGGTCATAAAATAATAATATAAGTATTTTATATCTCTTTAGTAAATAGCGCATAAATCATTTCAAATACTTCTTTGATTACAAAAACAAATTGTTAAATAAAATTTTATATTTGAAATCAATATTTTTATGAAACAAGAGACGACCGAACTTTATTTGTTATAAAAAAAATCATAACACTGGTATGATGAATATGATAAAACACTGGTATATGTAGTTTATAATGTATTAGAAAAAAAGACAATAATTTCATCATCGTACAGATTTTTATTATATGATAATATATTATTTTGTTTAAGATGCAAACGTCTATTTATTAATCGTTAATAAAGTAGTCATGTTCATGAAGAAAAAAAACTTAAACAACGAGTTCAAGAGCCTCTTTCCTTAGTATAGAGATACACTGGTTAACACTTTATTTTTCATCCTTTAGAGTACTTGTCCTCACTAATTAATCTGCTTCCAGTTAGAAGAAAAAACTATCTTTACTATTACATCCTTTCATTACATATGTTGCAGCAAATTTTGCTCAACACGCGACATTTGATGTATATATGCTACATTTTTATTTGATATTATGATATATTATTTATTAATAAAAAATTACAATTTTAAAAAAATTTGGAATTTTAAAAATGGTTTTTAGAAAATTAAAAAAAATAATATTTTTAAAAAACTCAAATAAAGATTTTATTTCTAAAAAGTTCAGAACTTACCTTTGTTTGAAGCTATTATATTTTCATGCTGCAAATGAAGCTTTAATTTTTGAATCAGCAAGGTAATAAAGCTTTATAAACTGATTCCATATAATTTGGTAAGCCAAAAAAAACTAATGTTTTTTTCTTTAGCGTTGTTTAAACAGAATCATGGAAAAATAACGCAGTAATGACCTGTTTTACTTAATATAATCAAAATAAAAGTTGTCATTTAAATGATATATATGAATTTCGTATTTTTTTACACCTGTAGTATGAAATAATTTATTTAGGTTATATATAGCTTTATTGAGGTTACGCAGATGGTGGTTGTTGTATTAAATGACAAATCATGATTTTAATGGTAACTGTGACGTCTTTTTTTACTGAAGTTAAGTAGTTACTTGGTTCTTCTATGATTTAGTGTTCTTAGCTCATAACACTCGATCTTACGCTTAGCTCATAATTTCCGATTGATGATCGAAAGTCTTTCATCTTTTCAAATAGGAGCCTCGATTCTAAAGTTAATATTACCATGTAATCGATCACTTTCTTTATTTTTATGACAGCTTAGCTCAGCACCCCATTGACTGTAAGTTTTTTTATATCTATTTCATAAAATGTTAGAAGAATACTTTTTTAATCAGTTTAGTTCAATTAATTATTGTCCTCAGAGGTTAATGATATGATATCTATTTCGGCTTTTCTAATAAATTATCTTAAGATATCCTCACACTAAATAAATACATAATTTTTCATAAGGACTCTATCATTTTAATTAATGATTTTAATAAATTGGAACTTGTTTAATATATTTGATATGGTTCTTGTTGGAAGAATTTTCTTGTATTAAGCCAGAGATTCATTATTGTGGCTTCTCTGAACAATTCCCAAAACCCCAAAGACAAGATGATGAGCTTCTTTATTTCATCTTTCAAAAACAATCAAGCAATATACTCAACTTTATAAGTATTCCTAAAATAGCAATTCCCATGATATTATTTTTTCTTATTCTGAATTATATATTTTTTAGGCTTCTTAGCGTAGTTTTTACTGTGTTTAGATAATATTAGAAGACACATATATGAACTTATTTTATAGTATTTCAATTTTGTGTTTACTTAGCTAATTAGATCTCGAAAACTACTCAATGGATATGCTTCAAATTTTGCATACAATTTGTTTTTTGTCGAAGTAGTCGGGAAGCTATTGAAAATTGGTTTTCTTATTGTATTTTTTTTGGAGTAATATTATAAATTATATTTTTTGTTAAGTATTTGATGTATTTGCTCTAAAATTTGCATGGAAATTATTTGCGACTACCAAAAGAAGGAAAACTTTTAAAAACTAATTTCCTTAGCAAAGTTTTAATTTTTGAGTATTTTGAAAATTAAAAAGAAATTTTTATTTTCCTTTTTCTTGTATTTTACAAAAACTATTCGATAGATTTGCTCCAAAATTTTTATACAATTAATTCGCTACTGTCTGAAGAAAACAAGCTTTTGAAAACTAATTTTTCTTTTTTAATGGGAATTATTAGACTTCCTGAATCCAAATATGTACAAATTAATACAAAATTTTTTTTTCATTTTACGTAAAGTACTCTATAGATTAGTTCTAAAATTTGGAGGGAAATTATTTGCGATTGCCGAAAAAAGGGAAATTTTCGAAAATGGATTTTCTTAGCGTGGTTTTAATTTTTGAACACTGAAAATTTTGAAAAAGAATAAATCAAATGCAAAATTTGAAGCAAACCGATCGTATATCGAGATGTAATTGGCTTAATGAATACATACACATTAAAAAATTTATTATTGTAATTTCTGGAAACCACCTTTTTCGACTTCCTGAATCAAAATATGTACAAATTAAAAAAAAAAATTTTTCTAATTTAAAAATTTATTTTTATTTTAGGTAAAGTACTTGATAGATTTGTTGTAAAATTTGCAGGAAAATTATTTGCGACTGCCAAAAGAAGAAAAATTTCCGAAAACTGATTTTTTTAGCGTGGTTTTAATTTTTGAGCATTTTGAAAATTTAAAAAAAATTGTATTTATTTAGCTAATTAGCCATTTAGCTAATTTTCTTTTAAAAATTGTATTTAATTTTTTTAATCACGCTTGCTTTTTTGAAGTTAATAAAGTGGCCAAGGTTGCGGTATGAATAAAGTGAAATATGCAACACAAGAGTGAAGTCTATTTCTTCCTTGGGTATTTTGCTTCGCTTCGTTCGCTCGGGCCGCGAATTTCAACCTCAGAAGAAATATACGATTTTACTCCCTAGTTGCACAATGTATTATTATTTTTATCATAAATGAAATACCACTTTTTTAAGTAAACGCAAGTAGCAATAATTTTTATAGTATACACAAAATATAGCTTCTTTTTAAGAACTCTCAATTTATTTTTTATTAATTATTTATTCTTAATTTGCTTGTTCGACTGATTGATAATAACCTTTGTGATTTTATTATTGAAAAGTATTTCCCAAAAATATTTTAGAAAGCATAAGAAATTTATGGTTGAATCTCTAGAAGAAAAATTTTTTACAATTATTAATACAACAAATAGGAGTCATATTAATCCTTTTTCATATTTATTTTTATGAATATATAATACTTAGCAAATCAAAAGGTTAATTATCAAAAAGTTCTTCTCAACAAACAATCCTTTACTATCTGTATTGCATTATATATCAACATTTAAATGTCGATTAAATGATCAAATATTCGTAGATAAATAATTTTTTCTCTATTTTACTTTTACAACTACTTTTTATTTTACATTATTCTAACTCAAAAATTGGAATAAAAATTTCAAACTTTTTTTTGCAAAAATTGTACAATTTATATAATGAGTATATGAAATTTTCGTAATACGTTTAGTTTAAACTCGTATCAAGAAATAATTATAATTCTATTTAGCATTTGAATTAGAGAAAGAAATCTATGAATATCGATAAAAATTACGTTATATATTAAATAAATTTTTTTTTACTTAATATCTTTATGGATGCTGGTGAATAATTAAAAACTACTGTATACTTTACTGTTGCTGAATATGTATAAATCTTAGATTGAATTGCAAAATGAATTCTAAATTTCTATAAGGATAAAAATGAGTTAATAAGTGCTAAACCGATATTCTAACTGGTAATTATGTATAAGTAATGTCAATGTCAGACAAAGCAATTAAAAACTTGTCTGGAGGTTAAAATGAAAAGAAAAAAAGCCGCATAGGGAGAAGCAATGAACGATATACCATTTTAGGGATGTCAATGACGACAGAATAGATACATCGGATAGAATTAGTAGGGGGGCAAGTATAGAGCAAAAGGAAAAGAAGGAAAAAAAATGTTAAAAATTTAGATGAAAAGCCAGCCCTCAATTTTTGACCCTTGTTTCTTTGATATTTTTTTTTCACTGACACTACAGGCGACTCCTTGTAATGTGTCTGAAGCTGCTGGTTGCTTGTTGCAATACGACACTTTCAAAAATCTCCTAAAGTAACGATTTCCGTTTGTCCTCGAGCTTTCTTCGAACATCATGTTCATGAAGACGACCTTTCCTTCCTCTCCTTTTTTTCTTTATTTTCTTGTCTCTGCTTTCTCCTCTTACACTACATACTGCTTTCTTTCCTTGATCCAATTTGTTTCTGGACTTTTTCTAAACTTTCATCGATAAAAAGGACAGCTATAAATTTATTTCGTACCCTTAATGCAAAAACATTGTGCAGTTAAAATTATTTAAAACATTCAGATAACATAAAATAATAAAATAAAGTGAATAATGTATACATCTTTAAACTTGCTGAATAAAAAGTACATGCTTATTTTAAAAATAATCTTAAAAAAGTAAGATTTTTCGAAAATCATAAAGCTATAAATTTACCGGTTAATGATATTTCTTATATTTTTCATTTAGCCATAATAACTTTACTGTTGCGCAATCATTTCTTTTGCTCTTCTTTATCCTTATTTTGCAATCATTATTTCTTTAAAATATCCCTAACAGCGAGAAAAGGTCATTTTTTTTTTAAATGACGGATTTCTCAGAATTACAGTAAATTGCATGAAATAAAGTTTACGAAATAATACTAAATAATCATTAATTGAGACTAAAGTATAAATATGTTGCTGAAGGCGTTAAACAAATTGTTTAATATATATTTTTTGAAGATGCTGTATATATGTATAAAAAAGTCACAAATATAATATAAAGATATAAGAAAAGCAAGCAATGGTCGTCTGAAAAAAGGAGGGAGGGAGATGTAAGGAACGGGGTAAAATGTGGCTCCCCTTCTTTCGATAATGGGAGAGCGGCCAAGTTCGCGGACGAAGCACATTATAGAGCCATTAACTGGTCGGTGGCTCGTTGCGGTTGTCCTCGACTCATTCTTTCTCTCTTTCTTTCTTTCTGTCTCTCTCTCTCCCTTTTGGGTCCATCCACACCTCTTAAGCTATTCTTTCCCCTCTTATATATATATGTATATATTTTGTCGGAGATTTCAGGCTCATCTTCGTTTCTTCTGACTAACTATTCGCTTTTCTCTCTCTCTTTCTCTCTCTCAACACTACTGGCGGCTTGCCGCCGTCGCGTTCAACAAACACCCGCAGTCTCTCTCTTTCTCTAAGCTATTATTTAGTTGATTTTTAACACGCGGCAACCGTTCTTACTCCCCTCACTAACACTAACCTTTTTATATCTACGCCCAAGTTATCTTATTCATACAAATAGTTAAGACATAATACAGGCAGGAAAATCATTGCTTTTAATGGATTGTAATGTAATTCATATTTATTTCAATATTAAACTTAATTTTGATACGACTATATAATAATACAAATAAAGACAATTGATTCACTGCAGCTGAACTTTTGTTACTGTGGACTTAAAAATAAAGCTTGATATATTTAATGTTTCTATATCAGACTGTAGGAATTGCATCTCTATATAATTTATGCTTTGATGACTTAACAAATGGTTTTTTAGAGATCCCAAGACGAATATTAATGATCATACGGACTTTCATAGTGTAATGTTATTACATACGTAAATACGATCTCTATCTGTTTACAAATTTTCAACTTTTCAATAACTTCATTTTTCCGAAGCGTTGAAGAGTAATCGTCTTTACTTGTCAAGCGTGCATAATCTAATTTATTTCTTTAACAGTAAACAAGACATAGAAAATCAAACAGCTAATTTTATGCTCATAATAAATGGAAGAATTTTAGTGATCAACGTTAAGCTTCATTTTTTACATGCTAATTAAATTATAATATCAAAATATTTTTTTGCCGAAACCACAAAATTTATTAATTATCTATTTCGCTAAAAAGGTAATTTTTTTTAAGCAATATTCGATGTTTCACTAAATTTAATTTGTATAATCGATAATGTATAAATTAAAGATGATTTTAATATTACAAAAAAATGCCGATATATTCACAAGAAATGAATATATAAAGTTGTCACCGAGTGCGTGGTTAATTTCTTCATCTGCGAGTATACGAGATTATGCGTTTGCAAAAGTTGTCAGGTAAGGAATTGTGAGAAATACACGATACGCGCGCACATATTAATTCATATGTCTGTTAAGTTCTCCGAAAATTTTGATCATAAATTTTGGCACAGAGTGCGAGAACCGACTAATTAAATATTCAACTTTTGACTATTTTTAATTTTTATTAATTTTTCTTTATGAGCCTTTATTTAAAATTTACTACAGGATGTGAGTTCTTTTGATTCAGTTGAAAAGGAAAAGAATTTCTTAGTCAATGGAATTAGTTAAAGAGGAAACTAGAATTTGAAGGGCGGATTCATCATTAACACTCTAATACCTTGTTGAGAAAGTGTGATTTTTTTAATCCTTCGGAAGTTATAATTCATTCTGAATGAATTGGATGAGAAATCACAAACTATGAAAATAAAGTAGGTTCTATAAAAATCGGATTTTTGAAAATTCTGTATACTCAAAGATTTAGGTAACAATAAATAATGACATTTGAATATCGGATGCTCCGGCATTCGGATGGTTCGAAATTCAAATCTTATAAATTACGTAAATTCACGCACGCTTACATACACGCGTTTATAAGTTGTCATATAAATAAAAAATAAGAAATTTCAGCTTTTAAATATTGGTGTGATTGAGATAAAAAATAAATTATTAAAATTTTTTTATTTCTTAATTATTAAATTTATAGTGCAAGAGACTGATGCTTATCAATTAAAAAATGATCGCATCTTTTTTATCCATTTTAGTAAAATGTCAATTTTTTTTAATATTGAAAAGCTTAAAATATTCTGTAATTCTTATTCCCACCATTTTATTAAGATAAAATAAATCACATCTTTATTTTAACAAAAATATAAAACCAGAAGCTTCCATAATATTCAATAAGAAATTTAAATTTTAAAATATACAGATAATCTTTGATGTAATACAGAAAGTTTTCTCAACAAAAGATCTCAAGAACAGCAGCAGAAGCAGCAACAGCAGCAGCCATCATCATCTTCGTCGCATTTCATGCTCGCTTCTCTCTATACAGGTAGGAATGACTATACGCTTATGTATATATGTATACAAGAAGGGAAAAACGAAGGGAACTGTTGCAAAGAAACTTTTTAAGCTGATGTTCCTCGCGGGGTCTACTCTCTGCGCCGATCTTCTCGCAAGCATATAGCGCGAGCAAAAAGCAGTTGCTGGTGCTCGCTCGCTCGTTCGCTCACTCGCGCGCGCGCTTCGTGGTAGCCGTATAAATCTGCACGCCGTCCATCGCGAGGAGAGACCCCTAAACTAAAAGGAGAGAAAGAGAGAAGGAAGATAAGAGCAAAAAAAATGTTTAAGTCTACGTACACTCTTTTAGTTTTGTATATATGTATATACGTATATGTTACATACATTGTGAAGAAGAAGAAGAAGAAGAAGAAGAACTGGCAACATTGCTTTAAAGCCCTCCTTCTTCATCCTCGTGAGCCAAGAGTCTCGAATGTGTATATATACGCGCGATTCTTTCTCTCTCGTGACTATCTCACAAGCTCACATCTTTTTTCTCAGGTGACTCTTATATATATAGCTCGACGCTTTTACTACGGGATGAAGATTATGCTGTTTGGATACTTTTCTCATCTTGCTTCCGTTTCATTAAAAAGATTTGTTGCATGTTTTCGAGCTTCTTAAACATACTTTTTAATGACTTCTTTCTAGGGTTACTACGACTATATTTACAAAGTATCTTTTTAAATTAAAGAAAAAAGACACAACGTTATACTTTGGATTGATACGATGAAAATTATTTTGAATTCTTAAATTTAATTGATTAGAATTGATAAATTTTAATGATCCTATTGTTTTTTTATTTTAGAAATATTATTACATATTTTACGAAAGCTTTATCGTTAAATTTACATTGTTTACATTTTATATTCTTGCTGAAATAATTAACGATTTTATTATAGCATGTCTTTTCAGAATTTATACACCTAAGAATTCATCCTAGATTATGTTGATTGCATACCGTAGAATATTTTTTTATGAATCACTGTTTAAATGATGGCAAAAGTATATCAAAAGCTTCGACTTTTTTCGTCTAAAGCTATTAATTTTTCATGCAGTTATGTTTAGATGGCAGTTTTATAAAAATTTCTTCTGTTTAAAATGTAAATAAACACAATTTGATATAAAATTTCATGAGAGTTACTATAAAATGATAAATCAATATTATTGAACAACAAAAATTGAAAAAATTGAATAAATGTATGAAAATTTGCTGGGAAACATAATAATTGAACCATAAATCAATGTAACGACTAGAAACTTTTTCTTTTTGCAAAATTTTCTTTACTTAATAACAAATTTTATTAAAACTAATGGTAATTTTTTGTTGGTCATTCTGAGTATTGATGATATGATCTTATAATATATATTCCCTTACCCAATATTTATTAATATATAATACTTATCCGTCAATTTGGTAATATAAAAGCATCGTAATCTAAGATGATATTAACGTTTAATTATGTATCAAGCTTTATTTTTAAATGTTAAGAATAAGCTATTTTAGATTTGATAAAACGTATGCTTTTTATTTCAATATATTGTATGTATATTCTTAAAAAATTTAAGCTTTCTATTCAGTAAAGGACAAAGACTTTATTCTTTTCGTAGACTTATAATTTCTCTAGAGAATTATATAATATCTTCAATATCTAAATACATATTCATTCACACGATTCCCGTTTTTTTCTTTCTCTCTCTCTTAACATTTCCATTTCTCAATTTTTGTTGAAATTCTTTTCGACAACATATCAGGTATAAGATATTTTTTTCACTTATATGCGTGAGCGCAGAGAAAGAAACGAAGACGAAGAATTTCGGGATGACCGGCTTTGCAAATTAAGACATTATGTCGGCGCGCGAAGAGAAGCGCGTGCTCGATGCTTATAATCCTTATAACAACTTCCTTTCTCTCCTCTCCTTCTCTCCTCTATTTATATTTTTCTTCTTATGCATTATGAATATTTATATACATTAACATTTATTTTAAACGAATATTTATATATACGATTGATTCGTGTATATCCATGTGTTTTGTCCGTTATTTGCGTCGATATTTAAAAAAAAGAAGAAGAAAAGGGATAGAGAGAGTTTTATATCAAATTTATACATCTTAACCGTTCAGGGGCCACTCTCAAAGTAAGTTAACGCGTTCCTTTTATTTCTCTCTCTCTCTCTTTCACTTCTTAAGTGGAAAAAATAATTGATGACGGCATGACTTTATAGCTTTTCGATATATACACACACATATATACAAAAGAAGAAGCTTTAGGATGACTTGTTAATTTAGATATTCTTCGTTTGGCTATTGGAATGTTGGTGCTCATCGAACACCTAAAAGACATATCTTTCTCTTTTTACTTATTTTTTTTTTAAATATTCTCCTTTTTCCATTTCTCGATATGGTGTGACTACACATAGGATCTTCAAGTCGGAATTTTTAGAATTGATTTATAAATAAAACGGATTCTTCTTCTGTTTTTTCTTATACTTTTTTTCGATTTGTATATGAGTCTTGTTTTCGATTCATCTTTTGGGATTCTAATGATGTATACGTTTTCATTGGTTATAAAATGCTTTATTTTGGTTATAAAATAGCGAGTAAACGCTTGATATTAAGAAAAGAAAAGAAGAAAAAAAAATAAATTTGTATATTTAAGACATTAAATTTATTGATACAATTTTAAAGCTTGATTAGACATGGTAAGCTGTAAAATTCCTATACTTAACTACCTGTTGAAGAACTAATAAGTAAATATAAATGTTATCCCAAACACCTTTATATAGAAAAAAGGCGTGCTAGTAATAGGTTATGTTAAGCGATTATAGATATATACGGGAATTGGATATAAAAGTAAGTAGTATATATTTTCTATAAAAGGTTAAGATATCAAGTATATATACAATTAAACCAGAAAAATAACCAGAACAAGAATAATTTTTTTTTTTATTTAATTTTTTTTTCAAAGCTTTAAATACTCGGAAACATTAGTACGCCATCAATACATAAAGCGTGTATATAGAGAGTATACAGCGGGTAACAATTTCTTTGAAATAGACTCATCATCGACGGAATACAAACCAGCATGCTTGCAATAAGGTAAAGAAACTAAAGAGAGAAAAGAGGAAGAGAGACAGAAGGAAAAAGAGAGTTGTGGAAGCATCTATTTGAAAGCCAACGGTGGAAGAGAACGAAGAGAAGAAAGAAGGTATATATCTATATAGGGGAAGGGGAATGAGAAATATAAGGTAAAGGGCGGCCAGGCTGACTGGTCCCGCCAACAACTAACATCCCGGGAGGCCAGAAGTGGGATGCTGGGGCGCAAAAGGAAAGCAAAAAAAAAAAAAGAAAAAGAAACGTAAAATAAAAAAGAAAAAGAGAATAAAAAGGCAAGAAAAAGAGAACCCTTTCTACTTTCTTAGTACCACCTGCAGTGGGGGTCCAGCCAATAAGATTGCCCTTACCACAGTGTTGGTCAGGTGCACCCCCTCTTTTCTCTCTTTTCTTTTCTTAACCTTAGCGTCTTTCTCTTTCTTTCTCTTATCTTTTTCTTTCTTTTTATCTTATAGGTTTATTTTTTTTATAATTATTTTTTTTTATTTTTTACTCCGCGCGCGCATGCCTGCCGAAGCTTGACTCGTTTTCTCTTTCGCTCTTCTTTCGGTGGATATATAAAGTATATGTCTCTATTGCTACATCGTTCTATTGGCTTTCTTTCTCTTTTGTGGCCCACCTTCACGCCTTTCGCTTAAAATTGAGAGATTTGAAACTTAAGTGATGCTTTTTATTGCTGATTTAGTCCATTTGAAAAAAGGAACTAATTTACTATTTGATAATCAAATTGCTAGTTGAATTATTATGGAGAAAAAAAATTTGTATGCACATAAAATGTAATATTATTAAACAAATATATTCACAATTTTTTTGGTGGTCCATTCTAATTCAATGGAGTTTAAAAATATATTGTATAAATAAAATTAATTTTTTTTATAAACTTCTTTTCATTTTTAAATGAATTTTAAAATAAAACACGTAACAATGAGTTCAATCAAATTTAAAAACACTTACCTGTCGAGTAAGATTTTCATCAATTCGAACGTACATTCGTATTATATTTGCTTTACATACAGATTTAACGATAACCGATCTTGTAATCATTCAATACCCCTTTGAAATATTTTTATCCTTTGTTGCAAATTATATAACATTAAAATCATAAAAGAAAAAGAAAATACATTTGTGTTTTTTTTAGTTTTGTTTTACTTCGCGCAATAATGCCCCAAAGTCACGAAGAAGAAATTCAAGTTCACTCATGCATACACTCTTATATTTCTCTCGTATTAATCAATGAATAAAAAAGTCACGCTGAGCTATGTTTTTATTTATATGATGTTATAATATAAACTTGTCTGCGTGTACGTGTATGTGTGTGTTAGATGATTGCTTAAAATGAAATTGACTCCAAACAATAGATTTGTTCATTCTATTCGTTCTCCCTTTTTTCGCCCAACGATGTTAATTGTCTTTGGCCCCATAGGAGGTATAATAACATAATAACATAAGCCACAAAGAAGAGAGAGAGAGAAAGAAGAGAGGTAGAGATGCACATTGGAGTACCAAACAAACATTTTCCAAACGACTTAATCCGTCAAGCGGTGAACCACCGAATCATATTACATGAATAATACTTTCTTAACGTTAGTTCTTATGAGCTATAGTGTACATACTAATATTACGTATATATATTTTCAATATCCATTTGTCGATCATCATAAAGTATTTCTTCAGTTTATTTATTAAACTAACTAGTATTACATTTTTGCTGCATCATTCAACCATGAAGTTATTATCTTCATTATTTTTTTCACGGTATTTTTTATCTTCAATTCATATCTTTGATTATATTTTGAGAATGTACGTCTAATAAGAGCATACGGGTATTGGAACTTACAAGAAGAGTGCATTGCATTTGGGTCTTGGATTTCCTTTTAACTTTGGGATATTTTTTCTTATATAAAATCATGAAAAAGCCGCGTCCATTCGTTCCAACGCTCGATTTTTTCCGAATTATAAGCAGTTTTGTCTGTTTTGTTAAAAAATTTGCATCTGCTTTATAGTTTTACAGTTTTTGAACTACTTATTCTATAAAATTTTTTACTAATTGCATATTAAAGTTGAGATTAAAACCTTTCGATTAAAAAAAACGTGTTCAGAAAGCTCAAGTTGTTTAAAAGTTATGAGGGAATAAAAATAGCGCAAACATTTAGCTGAAGATATGCAAAGAAAATAAATGCTGTATTTTAGTCTGAATTTCATTTTAATTTTCTGCCCTTCATAACTTTTGAACAACTTGAGCTTTTTAGACACGTTTCTTTTCAATCGAAAGGTTTTAATCTCAACTTTAATATGCAATCAGTAAAAACCTTATAGAATAAGTAGTTCAAAAACTGTAAAACTATAAAGCGGATGCAAATTTTTTAGCAAAACAGACAAAACTGTTCATAACTCGGAAAAAATCAAGCGTTGGACCGAATAGACGCGGCTTTTTTCATGATTTTATGTAAGAAAAAATATTCCAAAGTTAGGAGAAAATCCGAGACCCAAATGCAATGCACTCTCCTTGTTAGATTTTTGTTTTAACTTTCGATAATCTTTTTAAAAGAGATCATGAAGAAATTTACGTGCATTTGGTCCTATACTAAATTTTTGTTAAATTATGATTTATTTCCATTGCAAAATAGAGCCTATTATCAAATCTCGTTTTATGCTTAAATACACTGAAAACCTCCGCCGCTAATTAGCATCGCAATGATAGCATAAATACAGCGACGTTAAATAAAAAAAAAATAAAATTCTTAATTTTCACATAATTTTTTTTTGCAAATTTTGAACCAATTAATACTTTTATATAAATTTTTATTAAATTAAAAGATTTTAATCCCAATTTTCATGTTGTAATTATAGTGATCTTCCAGAATTATTAGTTTAAAATGTGTAATACTTTAAGGAAAATTAAATTAATTTTTAAAAATCTCAGAATTCGAATAAAGTAGCATATAACTTTACAAAAACTAATTGCTAAACCAAATTGATGGGACTTTCTACATAATCTCATTTAATACTATCCACCTTTTTATAAGAACATTTAATAATCTATAAACAAGCAATTATTTAACTGATATTTATAAATCAAAGTATTGAATGAATATAGTCTTTTAAGTTATCATTTCATTATTAACACCAGTTGTTAAAAACTTTCTTACAATATTCATTGAGGTAAAGCTCACGTAATGGAATGTAATACCTTGAAGCTTCTTATGCTCATATAAACTCTTCCTTCTGCATTGTATTCCAATACTTACCTCAATATTTTTTATAGATATATTTATTATTTAATTTTTGATATATGTAAAATAGTATCTTATATATATCTTGAGAATTCTCTTATAAATTTAATAATATTTTCTTAAATAAATATTATCATATTATCATCTTTGATTAAAAAATTATATCTGAAATAAACGTTTCATTTTAAATGAAATAACATAAATCAGCAAAAAGATATCTAAGCATATAATAAAAATTTTTGTAAATCTGTTAAAAGTTTTGAGGTGACGTCGTTATAGAAGAATATATAACTTTTGTTGCAAAAGAGAAACTGGTGATGTGTGTATACGTATGTGTGCGTGGTGAGCGGCATTTTTGGGGCCCCCCTGGCGTGGCCTCCCTGGCTTAGCTCATTAACTGTCTTAATTCTTTCGGTCGTTTTTTCTCCTCTATCCACATCTATATACGTCGTTCTTTCTTTCTCTCTCTCTCTCTCACTCACTCACTTTTATCTTTACAAGACACTAAGGCGTGTGCTCGCGCGAGGGGCACACGCTTGCTTGCATGCCGTCCAAACTGTCTTGCCAGCCTTGTTTCCCTTCTCTCTTCTTCTTATTTTTTTTCTTTTTCTTCTTCTTTTTCTATCTCTTTCTCTCTTACGTTCGTTCACTGATCAGGTAAGAAAAGAGCCGCCTTGGACCGACACGCTGGGCGCTAGCTACGTCGTTGCTCGCTTCGTTAGCCGCGCTCAAGAGAATCGAGGCAAAAGAGAGAAGACACGATGAAGAAGAAGAAGAACAAGAGATAAAGAGTATAAGAGAAGAGGATGAAGAAGTCAAGTCGAGCCAAGAGGAGATGAAATTGCCTTAGGGGCCTTTCTCCTTCTTCTTCTTTTCTATATGTCTCTTATCTCTTTTCAATTTCCTTACCGATTACCTCTTTCATCTTTCTCTTTATCTTTTTTTCTCTCTCTTGCTCTCCTCTTTAAAATTGTTTCAAAGCTTAAACAATCAAAAAGGATCATTTTTCTTTTCTTTTCTGATTATTTGTATAGTTGCCTAATAAAAAACAAATTTTTTTATAATTACTGAATAGGCCATTTTGATAGGTAACAAAAAGAAATAAAATTAAAAAAAATGAGAATAGTTAATAAATGATATATTTATTTGTATAACTTTGACCCGATGCGTGAAGAATGTCGTCAGATTTAAAAGTACAATCTTACTCACGATCGGCTCTAGCTACTACCTACTATATACACTTTGAGTTATCCTTCTTTCTGACGAGATAATTTGTTTCTCGTTTCTTGGGATTTTCAGTAAGAGAGATGAGCAGATTCAGTGAGGGAAGCGGCGCCTCTCATTATTACAGGCTTTACAGCTGCCCCCCTCCCCTCTCTCATCTTTTATTTTTTTTTCTTTTTTTGTGTTTCTTCTTTTTTAAAGCTTCTTCTTCTTCTTCTCTTTACATCGGACACACACTCTCCATTCGGACTATCTCTTTGGGCGCGTCCGTGGGAAACAGACAGCAGTCTCGCGCCTCAATTTCTTTTTCTTTCTCTGATGTTTCGGCCTTTATATATATATAAATATCTTAGTGTATACCAACTTATATACACTTCAACACTTCCGATAATCCCTTTGCTTTAAGTCAAACTCCGTTTTACTATTTTCTGGATCTTATAGATCGTTTCTTTTGAAAATATATAAGTTTTTTAGTAGAACAAACAATTTATATTATCCCAGCAATTTTCTTTTATGTTTACTAAGTACTTTAAACTTAGCTGAAATTAATAAATAAACAACTTTATTGTCAACCATAATACTGAAAAAATGAAAAAAAATGTTTTAAAATTATAGGATGTTATTCTGCAAAGTACTAATGTACATATTTATGTTATTTAAAAAGTGTTGGAAAATTACGATTAACCATCTCTATCAAACATATTTTCCCGCAATGTTAATGAGTATCGAATCTGTAAATGTGTCAAGTTTTGTTTGTGCTCATTTCACGTAAACGACATTAAACCGTATCAAGATGAAAAACAGATGGTTTTTCACAGAGGAGACGAAACCTCCTAATTAACTATACGTAGCTTTTTTAGAAACAAACAGTAGAGAAAGTCATTTCTAACTACGCTAGATTTAGAGCCGGAAATTCAAAATCCAAAAAATTCGTAAGACATCTCGCATTGATATCTTATACGTTGTCCTTCCTTCGCTTTGTGTTACCGACAAAAAGAACATGCTTTCAACGTTTTCTATGTAATATATATTTTTGTCAAGACAAAATGTAAAATAAGAAAGGCACGTTAGCAAAACATATTTTTTTGGAGTCACAAGTGCATTGCATTTGGGTCTCGAAATTTCCTTCTAACATTGGGATGTTTTTCTTACATAATATTATGAAAAAAGTTGGGTCTGTTTAGTTCAACGCTCGATTTTTTCATAGTTATAGTTTTGTTTTAATTTTAAAGCTTTTAACAACAAAATTTTAATTTGTTTAATAACCATACAATTTTTAAATTAATTATTCTAATAGATTTTTATTATAAATGTATAAAACTTGAGATTAAAACTTTTCAATTGGAAGGGAGTATGAAGAGCTTAATTTAAAAATTTAGGGATGAAAAATAATACAAATTACTTTTAAACAATTTGAATTTTTTGAAACATTTCTCTTTTCAATAAGATTTTTATTCCAAATTCTATACATTTAAAATGAAAATATTTCGGAATGATTAGTTTCACAATCATGAGATTATGAAACAGATGTAAATGTTTATATGATACCTTAAAATTTAGACAAAATTATTCATGATTTGTATCTTTGAAAAAATTAAATATTAAATCGAATGATTTTTTCATAGTTTTATTAAAGTAATAACATCTCACTATTAATTGAAAATTTGATATTCAAATCAAACGCTTTTTCTTTATCACCAGAATCAGGTAGATTATGAGACAAAAAATAACTTCTATTTGTTTTACATTTTTTTTTGACAAAAAAACAAAAATTCTTAATAAGTAGCGCTATTATATATATACATATAGATAGCACTGTATATACATAGATAACACTGCGTATATATACACCTGTATATATGTACACACATTTATTTAAGTGAAAAACAATTGGTAATGTAAAATTGATCGAACAGCAAGAGTATAATATTCCATAAAAGGTAGGATACAGTAGCAGGCAAACAGATTGATCAAAAGGACGAACAAGCATGCGCGCGAGTTTGAGCAACCAAGAACATGGTGGCCTTGCCCCACGCGAAGATGTATCAAGACCTCTGAGGAGTTTCAAGAGAGAAAATTCAATCACTTACAACTACAATTTTTTAACTTTTTATTTTTTGTTGTTTTCTGATGGAGAGAACTTCGCGATATTAAAGAATGAAGTTATTTATAATGCATTATGTAACAAAAGAGTAAAACCGTAGACAACTTTAGGGATGCATGATCACCTGAGGGAGAAATCAACTTTACTCCTGTATTGCATATGTTACTTTATATTCCCATCTCAATTGTGGAAAGTTTATCAACTTAAAAAAGTTAAATTTAAAATTTGATAAATGTTTTAAAATTATTAATTGTTTAATTTTATAATTTTCTTCTCTATTTTTCAATAATGTGACGCTTAACTACTTGATAATGTTCAAACTAACAAAATGGCCATTACTGTTGAGATGGAAATTAAATAATATTATGCAAATAATTTTAGGAATGTATCCAAAATAAGCTGCTGTAGGAAAAATATAACATTATTTTAATAAAAAATTTTATGCTATTTTAATGAAAATGAATCTTTATAAAATTTACTAATTTGTAACAAGTTGTACCAAACTATGCTAAATCATTTCGCTTTGTAATTTAGTACAATTCAACTCAATTGGACTTCATTTTATATAATATTTAATATTATTCTAGTGAAAAAAATATTTACTTATAGATGATTTTTATCCCTGATTATATTTATAAAATATAATTTTGGTTCTACTAAGCTATGCTTGTTAAACTGATCAGGAGAGTAGAAAAAACCCTTAGATCACCATTTTTGTTGAAACTACGAGAGATGTTTTCTTGCATGAAAATATAAAAAAGCCAAAGTTATAATCACAAACGCTTAAGCAATAATTTTATGAAACATAATGAAAATTAGCATCGTTTCAAAGAGCTATAAATGAGCACATGTTTATCTGATATAATTCGCCGCAAAAAATACTAAAAATAAATGAAAAAATTTTTCACATTTTTATGTACAAAAAATCTCTAGCAATTTCAACAAAATCGGCAATTTAGAGGTTTGATACTCTGCTGATAAGTACATGAAACTGTTGGTGGTTTGAAATTTAAATTTCAAGTACATAGTTTGACACAATTTTAGAAAATTTCATATCATTTGGCGTAAGGTTTTACATAATAAAAGAGAACTTATAATTTCTTCAATACGAGATTCGTAATGATGAGAAAATTGTTTTTTTGTAATAGTATTTAATAAAAAACATGATTAGAAAAATTAAGAATGTATTTTATTAGTTTTGAAAAATCCCTGTACATGCTTGTGCATGTGAATGTGTGATTTTGATTTAGCGTGACTTACTTTTTTCGTTTCTTCGAGAAGACTGCTACGGCTAATTATAATTTTTCTGCTCAGGTGAAGTATTTTTGTCTTATATCGATTTATTGATTTTTCAAAAGGCTAAACTTTCGAAAAACGAATTGATAAATTTGAAAATATTTCTGTTAGCCATTTATTATCAATGGAAATTTTTTATAGCTGTCGTAATTCTTTGGTTATAAAAAATATTACATTTAAAAAAAATAAAAAAATAAATAAAAATAAAAAAATAAATAAAAATAAATAGTTGCGTAATTGAACAACTATGAATGATACTTCATTGGAATCGGTTGGTGACATTTTCAAGTATTCGTATGCTTTTCGTTGAAACGTTATTTTTTATAATTACTTTATATGACTTTCATAATCATTAATCGAAGTTTTTTATTTTAATGTAATACATACTCTAGAATTATTTTAATTTTTAATTAATTTTATAGACTATAGTTAATGTTTAAAAAAATCAGGTCTTAAACTTACGTTCCTCGAGCATAAAATTTTAAGTGTCAATATATCATCAACAATTTTCATTTATTAAGTTGTACCATTAAAATAAAAAACTAAAAATTTAAAGTGGCATAGCTCGTAATCATAGATATCATAAGAAAAACTATCGTCAAAACCATATAATATATCTACTTTTCTCTTTCTCTCTCGTTCAAGGTATAAAGCGTGTGAGAATTAAACAAGTTGCGACATGATTGCCTTACGCCTCATAAAATAAATCTCGTCCACCTCTCATACATACACATTGGCTAATAAAAAAAAATAAATCCCTAAGAGACTCACACTTCCAAAAACAATGTGTGTCATCTAATCGAGTTTACCGATGAACCGTGCATGAAAAAAAGACTATTAAAAGAAAAAAAAAAGAGGAAGAAGAAATTGAGAGAGGAAAGAAATGTTGTTGAATAATAAAGATGTATCGCGGCAAAAGCTTTAATCGCTTTGCAGGTGTCGAAGCATTTCGTGCACGTTATTAAAAGGTTCTTTTTCTTTAAAGGATTTCTCTCTTTCTCTCTCTCTTTCATTCTTTTCTTATTCACTTTCACTCTGTCTGTCTTTTTCTTTCTCTCTTACGTATATGAATATATGTATATTGTAAGTAGGTAATCGGATACTAAAGCTATAGCACCTTCTCTTTCTTTATTCTTTTAAAAAACTCGATGTGTTATATGTGCCGCCTATATATATGTATGCGTGTATAATAAGCTGCTTGACTCTCTTTTGAGTCTCGGAAAGTCATAAAGTGTATACGCGCGACGAACAACTGACCGCTCTCTCAACACAAAATGGACTTGTTTTAGTGGTCTCTGGTTAAAAAAAAAAAAATAAAAAAAAAAAATAAAAAAAAAATAAAAATGAATTTGCCGACTGAACAAATTCCTTTACGACTTTTATACATATAAGCCGAACATGTGCCATTCGCGACAACTTTATAATATCCGTATACTTATATATCCTTTTAACGTTTACACCTAACAATGCTTAAAATTAACTTAACGTGAACGTTATTTGTTCTTTTTTTTATTATTTTTTTTATATGAAGGTGAAAAAATACCGTTTTGTTTTTTAAACTGTACTTAAAAATTTTAATTGAGAACAAATTAGTCTGTCGGAGAAGTGAGAAAGTATCATACCAAGAGACTAATAATTAGAAAGATTAAAAAGATTAGGGAAAAAAACTAAGGCGAGAAAAATTTTTGAAGGATGAAGTTAATATAACGAGTAATATAGGTGCGGTCGAAAGTTTTCAAGGAAAGAAAACGACATGATTACTAATAGGGCAGGTCTTGTATATATACAGAAAAAAATTGTGTGAGCTTGTGTATATATATCCATAGGTATTCCTTCTATTTTTCTTCGAGACAGTGAAAAATTCAAAAAGGGCCCCTCTTCGTTATTTTTTTTTCTTTTACACGAACAATACAATCACACCACGAGTAAGGGCCCACGCAAGGCGTGGCCCTTTGCAAGATTTGTAGCAAGTGACCCCCTGGGACTTATGACTCTAACAATCCTGAGAATATATTTTTTTTTTCTAGACCTTACATATTTTTACTTCAAAAGTTCTCCTCCTTCTTTAACGCTCTTCTTTTTAAGCAATACGAACTTTTTTTCTCTCTGACAGTGCTAACGAATTTTGCAAAAAGGGTATTGTATTTCAGAAATTCATTCTTTTTATGTTTTATTTTGTTCGGAAGTTTTGTTAGTCTAAGGATGAAGATAAAAGAATATATAATCTATCATTTTGATATTAAAGGATTTTTCATAACCTTTTATGTCATAATCTATTATGCGAACTTGTTAAAAATTATAATCATTTCAATTTATGAGTTTTCAAATTAAATATTAAATATTTTATTTGATTAAGTAATGAAATAAATATTTTTTTATTCGTGAAATTCGATCAAATAAGCAGTATAACCCTATACTTCCAACAAAAATTTTTTAAAACTTTAAAATTTTTTTAAAGTTAAAATTTCAAATTACGATTTTGGATCAGTATATTACAAACTTTGGATTGAAATATCTTTTCTGCATTGAGAAAAAAATGAAACGTGACTGTTGTTAAAAAGTTTGTGGTTAAATTTAACATAATTCTGTAACTTATTCTAACAAAATTTTATTTTATTTTAGAAAAAAAATGAAAACTACATTTTAGAAAAAATAAATTTTTTTTTATGTAATCACTTATTATAACATAATTCCACTTCAAAGAAAGAAATTTCATGTAAATTATGAAGAAATTTACGAAGAATGCTTGCGAGAAAAAGAAGTAATTTTGACCATAGTTATTATTTGCCAAGTCAATATAATAATTCCGTTAATGCGATGATGTGCAAATTTGCTTGTCGAAAAATTGTACACTCGGTGATTATAAGCTTTCCTTTATTTTTTTTCTTCTTCTTCTTTCTCTCCTTCTTCTTTTTTCTTTCGACACGCATACAAAAGATTCTCTTTTATTCAATGGCAAAAAAGCACAATTTTTTGCTCACGCGATTTTAAAAAGTTTGACCGCATGATGCACACGCGCGCTTATGTACCTGTTGTATATATACTTTTGCAAATACAATAATACACCACAAGCAAGAGAAGAAAAAAAAAATCTTTTTTGGTCTCGGTAATTAAGTTGCTTTAAAGCCGCAAAAGGTAATGACCATTCATACGCATAACTAAAATGCAGATATCTTATGGGAAATATATCCATAAATCAATTAGTCTTCATAAATAAAGGTATAACCAAGATTTTAATTAAACTTTTACGGTGGATAAAAGAAGGTAGTGAAAAGCGTAAAAACCAGAATAAAAGAAGGATATCACTTAATTTTCATTCAATCGTTTCTTATTCTTCAGCTTCTTTTTTATTTTCTTCTGGTCAGAAAGAAAAGAGAATAAAATAAAAAAAATATACGAAAGAAAAAAAAAAGTACGATGTCATGACGAATTAAGTGCACGATCAACGTCATAATCTTCATCCGAAAAAGTTGCAACACCTGTATAGCAATGTACAAAACTTTTCCGCTTTAAGGGATTAGCGAGGCGAATCGCAAAAAACTTTTGTTTCTTCTCTTGTAAAACCAAAGTATATATTGTATAAGCGAAGAGAAATTACAAGTCCAATGTTTTCGAGGTCATGAAGGCAAAGAAGAATCAATTTTACTTTTTCCTCTTCGCCGTCGATTATATAGCTATGGGTATAACAAACATGAAACAAAGGTATCTTTTGCTGACTTGCAAAGTTCATACTCTTGGATATCTTTTGAATTCAAGAAGAAAAAGAATAAAGAAGAAATAAAGACTATACTCTAGCTTATACTCAACAATCTTAAATTTGATTAATAAAATACTTTGATGGTAAAAATGACCGATCTTTTATCATACCATTTTATTTTTATTTCTAAACATACAAAAACATTAAAAAATATAATAGATTTTGAAAAAAAAATTTTTTTAGTGTGAGTACTATGATATAATTAATGAAGAAGATAATACAAAACTAAGCGATTAATACCAGATATTTATTATTTGACGTAATGACTATTATAATAGTTTATGAATATGAGATAATCGAGGTCTGAGTAGCTTGCTCGGTAGAGTAATGGATTCGTAATCTCGAGGACCCGAGTTCGAATCCCACTGTTGGACGAATGATACAAGCACCACTGCACGTTACACGTGCTTTGATTACAAATACCTCTGTCGCTAATTAGCTTCGCAATGATAGCATAAATACAGCGACGTTGAATAAAAAATCAGCAATTTGTTTTGAAACTTCGATTTAAAGTTATCAATTTTTTTTTTATTTTACTCAATATAATGTTAGATTTTATCGAATTAATAAAGTTATCCTTGAAAAAATTAAGATTGATAAACAATAGCTATTAATGAAAAAATTACATATGTGCCACTTTGATATTTTGATGGGTTGAATTGTTGTAAAAAATATATTTTCTTAACATTTAAAACGATTTTTTAAAAAATGCAAAATAACAAGATATTTCGAATATTTCGACTTATTAATTTATAGTTATTCTGTAAATTTCACACATGTTCACAATAATACTGGAAGGTATATATCAAAATCAAAAAGGTACTTGTTACTTCTCTACTTGATTCTTCAAATTTGATTATCTTTTATTAAAACCCATGGCAGATTAAGAAAATTTCCCGTGACAAAAATCTTTCAACAATTGTCTAGCAACGATAAATATTATTCCTCGAAACCGAATACCGCATCAGATTTTTTTTCTCTCTAAATAAGATCTCTTCTCGAAAATCGAGCGTTAGAAATCAAGCTTGAAACATTGTGTTGCCTAAATAGATAGAGTAGTATGAAAGAATTCACAAAAGCATTGAATGACCATGTGAAATCTGACAGGAAAATCAGTGGCAATATAAGCGTGAAGATCGTATGCTCTTTTTTCTTCTTTCTTCATTTTTCTTTTACAAAAGGCATTGACTTTTCTATTCATAAAGGACGCGTTACCAAGTTATATAGCTTTTTTTCATGTTAGCCGTTAAACCGCTGAAAAACTAGCTTCAAACGATTCGTTTCGGTCCTAAGTTAGAAAACGAGAAAAGCGTGTCCTTTTTCTTTTCCAATACATTTTTTGCTTTTTGTTTGTCGGAAAAGCCAAAAAGCAAGTCAAACTCGTGGCCAAGAGAAAAAAAGGAATGTTCTCTGATATTTCGTAGAAAGGCCAAGGCCTTAACTATTGCTGATTTTTCCGATTATCTTCTTTTTTTCTTCTTTTTTTCTCGAGGATTACTTCGTCAGGAAGTAACTTTAGAAAAGTTAACACTATTTCTTATAATATAATTTCAGGCATTAGACACGCATTACGACGAATTATACTCTTAGTTTAAAAGCCATTTTACACGCTTCCTTTTTCATGGCTCATCATTGCAATACGCAAAAATTTTTTATTATTTGTATAGGCTGGTAAGTCAACAAATAAATAAATATTTCTTCATTTATTCATTCATTCTATTTTAATTTCTATATTCATCATTACATAAATTATGTTATTAAATTTACACATGAACATATAGTAAATATCATAAAACTATATAAATTTTTTCTAAAATGAATTAAAAATTGTATTATTTAGATACTTAAAAATATTAAAAACTGAATATACATAATATACCTTGATTAGGAATTTCACATATACTTTTATTCAGTAAATAAATTTTCCATGTTATATATATACACACATAAATTGGTGATTTGCTTGAAAAGGATTGAATGCAATATATATGAACGTTTGGTATACGCTCTAATGAAGACATCTATCCCAACTGAATCCCAAGAAGGAAGAAGAAACGAACAGAATAAAGGAAAGAAAACGAAGAGAAACCACCTTGGCAAGTCATTTGCACAATGTGCCTTCTCTCTCTTTTTCTCTCTTTCTCTTTCATTTTAGTATACTGGACCCGAAAGTCGAGGCCATTGTCGGCTTCGCGCCATGCACACAACCGCGTAATAATAGTCAGTTTTTTCGCGCGGAGCCTTTTATGCTTCTACTCCCTTCTTTCTTTTTTTTCGAAAAAAAAAAACGTAAATAAAAGAACCAAATTCAGAATGCTCGTAGATCTTGTAAAAAGGTTTCTGTGAGAGGGAGTAGTAGTATAAGCTCTTGTATATTTGCCTCCTGATCTTGTCGCTTGAATGTATATATAAAGAAAGATTGAAAAAGAGAAGACGCCTACTACCTACCCAATAGAGCGCGTGAAAAGGATTTCAGAGAAAATCAATGCTTTTGCTTTTGGCATTTACGAGCCTATGTTATATTGAGTTTTGCTCTGCTTTTTCTTTTTTTTACTTTTTCAGACCATTTAGCAAGAGAACCGGACGACTTAGAAGTTGTATTCGTGTTGAAGAGAAAAAAAGGAAAAGAAAAGAAAGGAATACATAGATGACAATAAGAAGCATATAGGGGAAGTTCCATTCAATTTCTACCTGTTCCACGTGAGCTTGTATACAGATTATTTCTTATATATGGTAGCTTGTGAAGAAAAAAACTACATGATCATGAGGGTGAAATCGTCTGTGCGATTAAAGAAACTCGAATTTTTTCCTATACAATTTAATTCATTATACTACCGATGGTTGAACTTGTTTGGATTTTAATTTTTACCTTAAATCTTCTGGAAAAGCCCTCTTTCCTTTCTGTTTGCTCTATTTTCTTTTTTGCATTCCTCTTTTTTATTTCTTTTTTTTTTTGTAAAAAGAAAAGCTTGACTAGAGGCTATACTGTACGGAATGCGTTCGTGAGTTATTGTGAGAAAAATTTCTCGCTTCTTTTTCGCTTTTCGATATTTATTTCGATAGTTATTTATAATCTTTATAAATATATTATATAAATTTTTCAGGCTCGGTTATGATATTTAATAATTTTAATCAATTTAGTTTGTAATATTAAGATAAACAGTAAGGTTTGTTCTTTAGCAAAAATAGATGATCCTTTATTTTTTTACGTTTCACTTCATTACAATTCTGTCTTTTTCTAATAATGTAAAAATTGCTTTACATAGTTAATTTTTTTTGACAGTATTTAATATCAGACAAACAGCAAAGTATTTATTAATTTTTATTACGATTAATATTTTTTTATCTAAAATAATTTAAATAATAAATTGTAATACAAGATATATTTTCGAAAAATATCTTCTTTGTAATTTAGTTTATTGAATTGACCATTTTTTCATTTCAAATAAACAATTGATTTGAAATACTATTGAATATTATTTATTTATTAATATATTAAATATTAATAATTAAAATCAAATATTTTGCAGAACAAAAATTTTAATTAAAACATTTATACACATTAATTTAAAATAAATTAGCAAATAATATAGGTGAATTGAAAGCATTAAATTAAAACAGAAATAAAAATTAGTAATTATTGAAATGGAATAAAAGAAAATTCTAAGATTATCGAGTAATTTTAAAAATTTTAAATATAAGAATAATAATTGAGTCATTAATGAAATAAATTACGTTCAAAATATAATTGCAAACATCTCTGGAACTAACAAACCTTATGAATTACACAAAGAACTCAATTTAGAGAAGTGTAAAAATGACCTTTCTTGCAATTTTCGAAGGTTGATTCCTGTTAATTTACTTCAGTTATTACGGTGATAAAAAATGATATTTTCTCGGAAATTATTGCATACAAAAATTTGAAATGAAGTACTGACATTTTCTACCAACTGATTAAAGTTTTTAATAATTATTTTTAACATTTTTTGACCGTGAATAATAACAAATGATAAAAATTGTCAAAATACTTGCAGATTGTTATAAAATTTGTCGAAATACACTATCGAAAGTTTCAGAGAATTAACTTTAAAATAAATCAAGTTAAATTAAAAAATAAATTTTGAAAATTATGATTGAGTCATCTTCTTGAAAAAACGAAAAAATAGATAAGAATCAGTTGTCCTCAAATTAAGAATATATCCACACACATATACAAACATATTTTAAAAATAATTTATTCTGATTTCTTGTATCTCAAAACATGTTTCTATAAAGTTAATTTCAAAATGATTTTTTCTTTTACCACTAAAAAGCTTCTTATAAGAAGATGCAATACGTACCTTCACAAACTGGAATCGATTTAAATTTAAACTAAAAAGAACATTAAAATATGGATTCAAATTTAGTAAGTACGACATAAGGGAAATCGTGCTAATTACAATTTATAAAGTTTATTACGTTTCTTGAATTATTTTTCTTTTTACCTAACCAATTAAAAAAGAAAATCATTCATTTAGATTCATTTAATGATTAATCATATCTTCAAAAGAAATAAATACAACCTTTTTATAATGCATTTCATCTAAAATACAAAAAACACAATATTCATTAAAAATTCTTGTGGATTTTTAATGCTTGTATGATTCTTATAGAAAAAAATAAAGAAAATTATTTTAGATAAAAAAATATTAATAAAAATTTAAGAATATAACAAAAAAATACACTAATTTGCTATTTGTTTAATATTAAATACTGTCAAAAAAAATTAACTATGAAAAGCAATTTTCACATTATTGAAAAAAGAGAGAATTATAGTGACGTGGTACATAAAAAAAGGATTATCCATTTTCAATTCATCTGTATTTTTGCTAATGAACAATCCTTTTTTTACTGCGTACGGTTCAATTTTAAAATTTATTCCCACACTCTGATGGATGAATAATTAACCTAAACTGTAATCATGCGTGCATGATTTTACTGAATTCTGAAGTACTTAAAATGTATTTATTTGACTGAATCTGTAAAGAAAATCAATATGAGGCATGAAAATTTCTGAGTAATTTTACTCTATAGAATCCGACAATACATAAAAACATAAAAAGATGGTCATGTTCCGACCCTATTTGTAAAAGAAGATATAGATACAGGTCACTTATACGAGATACTTTTATCCCTTACCGAAACATCTGTACCTTTAATTATTGTACCTTTTCTCAAAAAAAGAAATTATTTCTACACCTGCACATTTAAGTGATGAGAACATTAATAACATAGATTCAAGGAATAGGTTAGTTAAGATTGAAGACTTAATTCCTGAAAATTTATTTACTATGATGAGATACTATTATTGTTGAATCCTTGTAATTAGAAATGAAATATAGTACAAACTTAATATTTTTTTGTATTATGTACAATTATGTTTGCAATTATTGATAACGTAAACTATTTTCTTCAGATTATACATCATGATACCAAAATTTGTTTAAATATCATGGTTAGATAATAACATATGATTTTAATTTTATTACTATAATAATTTCAAAATTTATCTTATTTGAGTTAATAACTATTAAAATTTTCTTAATATTAGTAAATATAGTAACTTTTTATGTGAAAATACAGCTTTGATTTTCCATAGATAATTTACCTTCGTTAATGCGTCTCTTCTATTTTCCAAGCTCTTGTTTATACACGCATATCTTTAAAATACAATAATAAACCTTTACACGAAACTAATTGCTTCATCCAATCGTTCTCGTATTGTAGACGTATACGCTTGCAAAGGCATATAATAGGGCGTCACGCTTTTATTAGGATTTTCTAACCAGTGACATATGATTATTGTTATTTTCCGAGCCTAATAAAAAGAAAAGAACTTCTTTTTCTTCACTAATTTTCTTCTTTTTTTTATAACTTCTTGTCCGCCTCCCTATTTTAACGGTTATAATTTTATGATTCAAGTGTGAGATAGGCATCGCGAGCACAGGTTTTTTCCGATACGTATGTATCATATAAATATATGTGTGAGTATGTGTACATATATCTTTGACAAGAAAACTTCTTTTTTCGGATGCTTTTGCCTGCTTATACTTTAATTTATATCTTATTCCTGTTACTTTCCAAATGTCTTTCTTTTGGGAGAATTTAAAATATAAAAAAAAAGTGTTAAAATCTTCACTGAACCATAAATTCCTCGCCTCTTAAAAGAGCGCTAACCTCAATCTAAACCAGTCGATGTTATTTGTATATGTATATACATGTACATATATATAAATGTACGTTGAATAAATATATACTTTATGGATATATCTTGATTTATTTTATAAATACGTGTTTTTCTTCTTCTTCTTCTTTGCTATACTTGCAGGTACGTTTGTATATACTTATCTGACAGATTTTATTTTCATGAATTATTTTCTAATAAATAAATGTAATTTTTTACCATCTAAGCACGATTGTTATTATAATATTATTACATGCAGTGGATAAAGATGTTTTAAAATTTACTTTAGTGACCGTGCGACTTAAAAAACTTTTTTGGAGAGGATTTAAAAAAAAAGATTAGAAAAATTTATTGAATTATATTAAAAGAATTCTTAATATAAAATTTTTCATGGATGTTTTAAAAACATGAGTTCATGAGTCATCTTAAAAAGAAAAAAATTATGAAAATTTACAAATATTTTTATGGATTTTTGTTATAAATTCAAACCAACAAAAAATTGTGATGTTAATGAAATATATACAATTTTTAAAAAATTAACTAATATTAATAAAGGATATAATTTGGTTGTTGGTGAACGTGAATTATAAGTATTTTTTTAAATAATAAAATATTATTAAAATAACAAATATCATAGTAAATTAGTATAAAAATAATTCAATTTTTAAATAATTTATCTTCATCTTTTTACAAAGTCTTGATTAAGTATAGACCTAAGCACCTCGTTCACCTTAAATTGCCATTTCGTTAAAAAAGTGCTATCCATATATTACAATATTTTCCATATATTTATAGTTTTTAATACCTTAAAATTAATCTAAAAATCTCATTTTTTTAAAATATTATATCTAGTCAGAAATGTTGCATAAGAGACTTTGAACAACAAGTAGCCATTCTTGTTTCTTCGGATACTATAATACAAAACCGTTGGTTTTTTTCTTTCTTTCAAGATTAAAATCAAATTGTATGAGAACATCAAAAGGTAAAAAGGCTCTTGTACATCTTTATTCTCGGATATATATATATATATACACACATATATATATATATATATATATATATATATATATATATATATATATATATATATATATATATATATATCCTAAACGCCTACGCAAGTAATTCGAAGATTAAACGACAGAAGCAGTAACGTTATAATACGTAGATGGTTATAATATCAAAGTAGTTTTATACCTAAGCACGTAGACTATATAAAAAAAAAGAAAAAGAAATAGATATCTTCTTTTAAAGTTTGGCAAGCTCTAAAAAGTATATAAGTATATCTTGTCGATGTAAATGGAAAAAATTAGTTAACGTCTGACCGAAAAAAAGGAAAATTTTGGTCAGTCTTGTTATTGTACAAGCGAAAAACCACGGGGTGTACTTTGAAAAATATAACTTCAAATCTTAAAATTCCGTTTCAAATGCACCACAAGAAAGAAAAAAAGAGAAAAGAAAAAAATAATAAAAGGACACGAATCTTTTCTCTAAAAACCTTAACGCCATCGGTAACCTTTTATATATGTATATATATAGATATACATTTCCTTTTTTTTCTGCAAACGCAGGCGTCGACGATGTAATAAATCAGTTTGGTTTACCACCGATTGGCTGCAGGTTTTTACCTTTTTATTTTTAACATTTTAGTCGAAGTAGACAAGGCAAAATGAGCCACCAGTTTTGTGAAATTTTTATAAAAGCCGACGACTCACCCAGTAACAGGAGGCTGCTTATAGCTGATTATTATACTTATAAGGCGACGGCAACTTTAAAAAAATTTACACAAACGCTACGAGCACACACAAGACAACCCGACAACAACGAAAATAAAAAAATAAAAATATATATATATATATAGCACATTTGTCATTAGATAAGGATGGAGCAAAACGAACGATTAACCGCTGTTATATGATACTTTTTTTCGCTTTACTTGTGAGATTATTTTGTTAAATTCTTTTGATCTTTTTATTTTTTTTTTATTATTTTTATTTAGATTCAAACTTAGTCATAACTGCTGAAACCCGGTCTCTTATTGAATGAAAATGTTTAAGTTTATTTAAAAATTTTATTTATCTTTTTTTAATAACCAAACAAGTTATTTAAAATTTTAATTGCATGAAAATGTATCGTATATACTTTTTCTCTAATCAACTATAAAAATACATTTGGTTTTTAAAAATTTGATTAAAATTGTAATGCTGATAAAGTAGGTTCCTTTTGAAGCATACGACTCCTTAAAAAGATTTTACTGAAATAATTCCAGAAAATTGTTTATAAGATGAAATAATAAAATTTCAAAATATAAACATCATTACATAAACTGAAAAAAGAAAAATAAAAACTTTCTCCAAAAAAAAAAAAAAAATGAAAAATAAATCCAAAAAAGAAAATGTCTGTTTAAACTTGTTAAATAAAGAACGAATTGAGTTGTCTTGCAATATTAAACGTTTTAAGCTCTTAAATTTTGTTTGCGTGTAAAGTGTTATAGCGTATCACATTATATAGCTTTATCCTCGTGGGTGATGCGTTTTGATGTGGCCTGATGCACCGTCGCTCGAGGAGGCTCTTTGACTTGTTTCGTGTCTCAATCTTTATACATGTATATATACTTTGCTGTATATACCCTGAATACTGCTTTCCTCTATCTTTCTTTCTCGTCATGTTTTAATTTCACGGCCAGCTCCAAAAGCCCTTGGCTTCTCTTCTTTTAACATATACGTACTTATATATACATATACACATAGATTTAATACATACATACATATTTACACATACATGTACACGTGAGTGTCTCGATCTCGCTTTCAAATGTATCTTTCTCCTCTTCTCCTGTAGATATACCTATATAAGCCGCCTTTCCTCCCTCTTCCTTGAAACTTTTTTTTCTTCTTTCAGAAGGAGGCGGAGCTTGAGCGCAAGTATACCTTTAGGGAAGGGGCTTATACAACAAACCTTATACACCACCGAGATATACCTTATATATATACATACACGCCTTGCATTATATTGCACTTGAGCGCTATCTATCGTATAGATTTTTCTCTCTCTGCTGGTATATACATATATATTTAACAAAGTAAGAAACTTGCAATGATCATCTTTTTAAAACTCTATAGATATATAAACTTTTATATATGTATGTAGATGCATATTCACCTGCTGCCTTGTGTGATGTTACTACTTGCTTTGCATGATATCAAACCACTACTTGCTTGCTTGCTTTGGTTTTGGCTTCATGATGCTGACAACCGCGACGTGGTAAAAGATTAAATTGGATATTTAGTTGGGTGTATTAAGGACTTTTTTTTTTATATAACTTGAGTCACTAATTTTTTGGGTTCTTTTAGATATGAATCGTGTCACACGATGAGATTGTGTCAGTTTCTTATTTATGCTCAGGACAATTTTTATTCATGAAATGAATTTAAAAACTTATGTTTTGATTAAATGTTTAATAAAAACAATTTTGTATTAGAACATATTAGAAAAACTCTTGCATTATGACTATAACTCCTAGAGGCAATCTTGTATCAGTTTTTCAAAATGATGTAGGTATATACATATACAAAATTTGCAATACACTGTTTATAGACATGATTGTTTTTAAAAAAGATATTTCATTTAAATTGAAGAAATTAATTTGAAAAAGTTAATTTGTAAAAATATAATTTTTTTGTTATTTTTGGCATAGAATGAGGATTATTTTTAATAATCAGAAATCTAATCTTTGACTTTAGTATATACTATTTCATTCTTTAAAAAAGATCTTAAATAATATGTGAAAAAATTTGAAATTAAAATACTGATTTTAATTTTGACTTGTGTCATTTGAGGATTGATGTCCAAGCAAAATAATTCTGATATGCAAAAATACATTCTATCCAGTTAGATTTAGTTCTTTTATTAAGAATTTATAAAATTGAAAAAATTACAGACTTGGAAAAAACTGAAATTTTATAACATATTGATTTTTATAAAAAAAAAGTGAAGTAAATAAATAAATAATCCAACAACTATTATAATAATTGTTTGATTACATTTTTAAAAATCAATCAAATGAATCTTAATGAATTTTTTTTATTCTTCTTTAACGTCGCTATATTTATGCTATTTTGTAATGCTAATCAGCGACGGAGCTCATAAGTGAGTTTGGAAACGAAGCACATGTAACGTACAGTGGTGCTTCCATCAATCGGCTGCCGAGAGCGAGATTCGAACTCAGAACCCCGAGATTACGAATCCAACGCTCTACCGACTGAGCCACCACCGGCTCAATCTTAACAAATTTGTCTACGGTTAAATAATTTCTGTATCGTAAGGGTTTTAAACTTCTTTAAAATTATGATTTGTTACAATAAATTAAAAATTAAAACTAAATAAAAATTATTAAAAGTTAAAAAAATTGCTAATATATTTTAATAAAACCATGCTCTACTTTTGAGGCTTTATATTAACATTAATTTATAAATATATAACTAATTATATTAGTATATTACTAAAAACTTTTAAATTAATTTGATTATCTAATTTATTTAATTATTTTAATATTATCAGTTATAAACGTGCGTCAATAAGAGTATTTTTTGCGCTGAAAACATATATTAATTGATGGATTAATTTATTGTTTGAACTAAAGTTTGAAAAATAATTATGAGAAAAGTATTTTTATATTTTAAACGAATTAATAAAATCACGAGACAAATACCGAAACTTGCTTATTGTTGATTAATTACGATTTAAAAACATTACTCGAAAATTTACAAATTTTTTTTATATACGTAAGTATTTGAAATTTTAAATATTCACAATTTTTTTTTATAAATGCTTATGATCGTAAAAAATAAATTTGTAGTTTTTCAGCATAATTATTTGTATTCTTTTTTATTATGTATTTTACTACAACTTCTAAGCTAAATAATATATTAGAAATCTTTTTTGAACTTTTGCAACCTAAAACTATTATATTATTAAAAAAAAATGTTTGCATTGAAAAATATATTTTACTTAAGTTTTAATTCTTCTATCTTTTGCATTAATAATAGTTATTTATTTAAAAAATTATATTTTTTATTCAAACACAATTTCATAATAAATATATTAAGCAAAAATTTAACAATTTTTTTTGTATATGATTTTTATTGGCATCCAGCTTTAACTATTTAGTCACACCACAAGTTTAGTTCATCTATCGATGATCATTCTTTTATCGGTAAAGCAGATTTCTTAATGATTTTATTCATATTTCGCGATTATTGCTTATAAAATTTTTAGGTGTCCAAGGAGGAGATTTTAACAAACTTAGGTGCTTAGGGGAACTTTTTGACTAATTCTTCTAAATCATTCTTTTAAAATCTTAAAATTAATCCTGATTAAGTTTCTACCTCAGAAAAAATATCGGTGATAATCCTCGATTGCGATTGTATTAGCAAGTAATGTCACTAGTCCACTAAGCCAACGCGGCTCTTTTTTCAAATTTTATAGGATTACAGGTGCTATCTAAGAACTGGTTAGCGAACAAAGTATATTGGTTCAACTGTTGGTAATGAGAAGTTCGGTGATCGGGTAAGTTAACTTCTATCGGTAAGAAAGAATTTTTATAAATGTATCATTTTTTTTATTAATAAAAAATATAAATACTTAACATAAACTTAATACTTTTTAAAATTAACAATATTGTATATTGTAAAATGAAATTTTGTAAGAAAACATGCTACATAAAAATGTAATTGAATTGTTTGAATAAGTATAACCAAATCAGTAAATTGATTAAAAAAATTAATTATAATTATTAAAAACAACATAGATTATATTTTTATTTTATTATTTTGCATAAAAGTTTTATTTTTGTTAAAAGTATTAAAACTCTAATTTTTGCAAGAAAAAGGTGATTTTATGACCGATTTATTTTAAAATTTAATATCAAATAAAATATTGAAACATTTTATATACAAAGTTTTATTTAAGTATTAATATGCTTAAAATTATTATAAAAATATTGATTCTTATTAATTCTTGTTAAAAAATTCTTAGCTTTGATGAAAATAAGCAGGGATAATAAATGAAAAATGCATGTTTATATAACAAAGATTATTGAATAATAACTTTTTCACATTTCTTTCTGATTGATGAGAAGATGAATAGATTGATGAATGCTGAGACAGGTCGAGATATTCGCCGATGTATGGGCATATGAATAACCGAGCAGATTAATGGATGAATGGATAAGTGAAAAATGGATATTCTGCATGCTAATTTGACGAAAAATTTTGTGTTAATTTCGAAAATAAACAAATTTGGTTACAAAAATTTCATGTTAATTTTTCATACTTATAAGTAAAATTTTAAATAAAAAAAAATTTTGATGAATTTCACAAAATTTTTTACAATTAAAATTTAAGATACTATTTAGTATTTTTGGTAATAATAATAAATAAGATTACACATTTATTGTTTATAATTATATTATTAAAAGTACATAAGTACAGAGGCACTATATCAGAATATGTATACAAAAATATTCTAGAATTACACAGTATATTAAAGAGGTTTCTGAGGTGGTAATATGTACAAAAAGTATGTAATATACGTATAAATCATTGCGCGCAAGGCATTTAAATAAAAAAATTTTTTTTTTATAAAAATAAAAAGTTACATCTCACGAATCTCATAATTGCATACATGTCGATATACCCTTCTTCTTTTACTTTTTTTTTGTAATAATTAGGCTCGAACACCAGAAGAAAAAAATTAGTTATTTTAATTGAGTTTGGTTACATCTATATATATATCTTTATACATATTAATTTTAAAAAATGTATAAAAATTCTGTTATTTGACACCAGTCCTTGGTTAACATTGTTCGCTTATTACAATCATTATGATTTAACGTCTATATTGTAAAATTACACTCTACTGATATGCTTAGCGCTTCTTCTCAAATTATTTATTTTTTAAGATTTTCTCTTCGTTTTTTTTTCCCTCGAGTCTTAAAACTTTGGCAACGTTGCGCGACTCCTTCGTGAATAAATAATGTACAATCATTTTTATTTTTTTTTCTTTCTGTCCATTTTCTCAATTAAAAATGAATATATTTCAATATGATTCGTATTAAATTATTGATCATTAAATTATTATATTATCGAAACAAGCTTACGACGAAGCCGAGCAACATGGCAAGCGACTTTCAAGGACGTAGACTAAATAAAAAACAAACAACAACAACAATAATAATATACGTAATAATAATAATAAAATTAATAATAAAAATAATAATATACTCTTCAAAATAACCGCAATTTCGTTAATAATAATTAATTTCACTCGCCCACAGAAATATTGTTACATTGCCATTATTTTTTCTTTTATCATTCTCTTCTTATAGTTCTAAGTCAATATATGCTTTTTTTAATTTTAAATATTCTTATAAGTGGAAACATTGTTAAGAGAAATAGAAATTCGCAATGATATGGGGAGAGGAAAGAGTCTTGGAAAGTTTTTTTTTTCATTGGCTACATTTTGGCACGTTGAATGACGCATAAGTCACGCTGTATAAAAATAATTAAACAAATATAAAATAAAAATCAAATTTTTCACATTCCTTATTATTGCGCTCGAATTTCGTTCATCAAATGGCCCGCATGATCATATCAAGCGCGTGGAACGATGAGACGTAGCGAGAAGTGTGCTTGCGTGTATATCCAAAAAGTTGTACTCGTTACAGCTTGAATAGACTTTTTGGAATAGCCAGCAACAATTCTTGGCACCAAGTTTTCTATGTATGTTGAAAATATATAAATACAGATATATAATTACAAATTATATATGTGTTTATAGTTCGCTGGCACCTAGTATCGCAATAGCTAACGATTCAACGTCGAGCTGTCATTTCATAAGGAATCGAAATTTGATTCTCTATCACTACTTGCCTGTAGAAATAAATGTAATTATTTAAAAATTTATCATAAATTGTTCTAAAAAATTTAATATTATTATAGTAATAATTTATTTATTTTTTTTTATTTTTCAATTAAATTATGTTTAATAATGAACAGATTACCCTATCTTGATTATAGAGAGGTGCGTGTTGGGCAGGCAGTCTCAGCGTGCTTCCGAGATCTCTCTCGGCCATAGTGTGACCCTCACTCGCGCTATCCCTTGCATCTCTATTACAGTCTTTATGATCAGCCATTTTAGTAGATGGCTGAATAGTTGTTTCGCCACATGATCTGGCTAATGTTGAACCAGCTTCAGCGAGATCAAGTCGCAATAATTTCGTTGAAGCTTGTATGGTCGTTTCAGCACAAGAACGTACTAAAGTATGAGTATCCTGTGGAAAATGCTCATCTGGAAAATGTTCTGAGCTACGAATAATTTTTGTTGATGGTTCAACTGTCGTTTCACCACATGACCGTGCAAGCGTTGATTCTGCATCCATTGGCCGTGTTACTGTTGCCGATACCTTTAAATTTGAAAAATGTTTTAGTTGAAGTTTAATATATTTTCATTATAAAATATCAGACATTTTTCAATTTAAAACTTTAACAATAAAAAAACGTACTTGGAAACCAGCACTAACAAGTGCACCAGTCGGCGTAAAACTAGTATGTTTCGATATCCTGTTCTCTGATTCTTTGTAATCAGAGTCACTGACAAGACTCGGTTTACGATTACTTGGATGAGCACCACTTTCAAGATAATCTATTAATTTATGTTCATCAACTGCAAAGGTACTCATAGGTTTGTAGTTTTGAGGTGTAGCAGCTTGAGGAGCTGAGCGATATTTCGCTCGAGGAATCATCACCGTCAAAGATCGATCACGTTGTTCACTTGGTGGACAAGTAGTAGTAGTGATTGGCACTATTAATCAAAAATAACATTTTATTAATAATTTAAAGCAGTATAATACTTTGTCCTTTTTCACTTTTATTTTTACAATAATTTTATCAAACCTGGAGCTATAATTGGTGCAGGTTTCCTAGGCGCACGTCGTGTTTTTGCACTAATCTTTCTAATTGATTTTTTAATTGGTGGTGCTGGTGCTATCATTTGTGGGGGTGGTGGTAAAATATGAGGCACGTGATGAGGAATGGCAAGCTCAGTGATACTACCTTCGCTACTAGTATCACCACCAGTACCAGAAATCATGGCTCGCCGATCAGCTGATTTTCTCCTTCGATTTGGATTACGTAAACATGCCATTCCTATACATACTGCTAACAATCCTAACAAAATGGCACCTGTTGTCACGAGTGCAATCAGCAAGACTGAAACAATGATTTTAACATTTATTTCCTGAATTTTTCTCTGTTGTATTAAACTATAAAATAAGTAAACTGTACCCTTCAAATTAACTTGGCATTTTTGACCACTGTACCAAGCAAAGCATTCGCAAACTTCTTGTCCATGAGAGTTAATCACACAATGACCTTTATTGTTACAAGCAGCACATCCCAAAGGCGCCTGAGAACATGTTCTGCCTGGATAAGCAGGATTTTCAGAAATATCTGCCCAACCTTCCTTGCACGAACATTGGTAAGTTCCTTTTAGATTAAAGCATGCAGCATGTGGCGAACAATCATGATGAGGTCCTCCATCTTTAGTTGTACATTCATTAAAATCGATTGCTTCGACCTAATAATTATATCAATTATTATTATTATAGTTTTAAAATAATTAAATTTTGATTAAAAAAAAAAAATTAAAATATTTACGGCGCTTAAATCTTTTGCGGCGTATACCTCTGTTCCTCCTAAACTATAATTATTCATCACCAAATATTTACGAATAACTTCTTTTAACCTTGTCTCATCTGTATTTGCGGTCAATTGAACATTGAATAAAACCTTTGGTGGATCTTCTTTAAATTTAGCTACATTCAGACCTCGATACACATCTCTAAGATCACTTTGCATGAGTGTACGATCTAAAGCTTCTTTAATTGGTTGAGAATATCGTCTGAAGGCTATAGAATTCGTGTCATTCATTTCTGTGTTATATACGAAACGGTCTCGTCCAAGCCTGTCTAACCCAACTCCAAGAGTAAAAGTATATGTAGCTGAAATTAATGATAAAATTATTATTATTACATAGTATACGATAAACATGAAGATATTTATAAAATAAAGCAATGATAAAATATGCTTACGTTTACAAGGACGATCTGGGAACATTCGTGCAAAACCAGGTCTACAAATACATCGCATTTCGCCACTAGATTCAGCACATACTTCAGACTTTGAAGCCTTACATTCGGGTACACATTGTATTTTGGGTGGCCGTACGGGAACTGATGGCGTTCCCAATATGCCTCCAGATAAAACTCGATGAATTTCATTTCCACTTACATCTTGCTCATCCCTCGATACATCTTCTTCTCCGTATTCGGCTTCAACCTTAATTTGAAAGAATAAGTAAATAAAATACAGTACCGCTCGACAATTCATAACAATTTTTTTGTAAGAAACTCAAATTTGAATCGTAATATTTCAGAAACTATTTAATGAATTTTAAAAATTTGAACAGCGTTTTGCAGATCAGACAAAATACTTTTTTTATAAGCTGTAGAATATTTTAAATTCTTTTTTAACTTAATTTTTTAGTGATTGAAAATTTTCACGAACTTTTTAATTTTAATCAATCAACTTTAACTTCAAAGAATTGATAAAATTAAGAAATTCCAAATCGATTGCAAAGTAAAGTAAATATATGGTGCATTGTCGCACGCTTATAACTTTGCTCATGAAATAGATATTAAAAATTGATTAAATACTACCTATTAGGAAATTTATTATACTTTGCAATCGATCAAGAATTTTTTAAAGTTATCAATCCTTTAAAAACTTACAGTTAATTGATTGAAATTAAAAAATTTGTGTATACTCAAAAAATTTTTATCATTGAAAAATAAGGCTAAATGCGTTCAAAATATTCTACAGCTCATAAAAAGAAAATATTTTGTCTAATTTTTAAAAAGCCATTCGAATTTTTTAAATTCATCAAAGCGTTTCTGAGATATCATAATTTAAATTTGAGTTTCTAAAATAAAAAAATTTTTTTACGAATTTTTGAGCAGTACGTTAAAAAAATTAATTTTTTTAACTAATTAAAGAATAAATATTTTTTATACCTCTTCAGCGCCTTCAGCTGGAGGTTTTTGATCACTCATTACAACAAATATTGATTCATTATTGTTTTCATTTTCATAAGCTGGTACACGTGTAACAGATTGAAGAATGGTTGATGTAATAGTAGAAAATACACTTGTTGGACGCACTAAGGTTTCTGTGACAGTTTCAACTCTTGTTGACGTTAATGTGTGCGTAATTAATAAAGTTCTTGTCGTAGGAGGTGAACCAACAACTGCAGTTTCTGTTCTTGTGACAGTCAACGTTTCAAATCTTGTAACCTGCATACGGGTTAAAAAATTTTAATTGATTACACTATATTGTTAATAACTCTTAAAATTAGTATAAATTTTATATTAAAAATGATAACCTCTTGTGGTTTTACTTCTACTCTTTCATTGGTTGAATTTTGAATAAATTCATGTACTACTGTACCGATAATTTCCATCATCTTTGAAGCCGATTCTTTTATTTTTAAGTCTGTTTTCCTTGCTTCTTGCACACCGGTATTACTCATGCCAGAAATCTTGGAAGTTATTGTGTTTTCAATATTGTGAATCTTTGTTTTAATTTCCGAAGGTTTTTGTCTTGTTTTCTTAGTATTAATAATTAATGATTCTGTTGGCTCAATTCTTATAGATGGTAAATGAATTTCAGTACTAGGTTCCAACATAATAGAAAGATCGGATAATTTACTTGGTTTTTTTGAAATTTGAGACTGTAACAATCTAGTTGAAGATGGATTTTGACGATGAGAATAATGGTGTTCTTTATTAATAGGTAATGATATAACTGAAGTAGAGCTTAATACACTTCTACTGGTTGATGAAGGTGTTGGTTTTATAGTATTCCTATAAATAATTTATAAAATAAATATTCATAAGTTTATGAGGATTAACAAATTTCTTTTAGTTTTTCAAATTAGATTATATATTTTTGAAATTATTGTTACATTATGTTATTACCTTATTCTAGTCTCAAATGGTCGAATCGTGTATACACTAACATGATCTGGTTTCTTCGTGTCAACTGGCTTAAGAAATTCTGGAACATCTACTACTACGGGTAAGTCTACTGTACCATGAACTATTGGTATTTTTGATTCAATATCATGTACAACTGGAATATGAGATGTTGCAACAGCAGTAGCAATTTGTATCGACCCCGATACAGCTACTCCTGGTCGAACGGTAGCTATTTCAAGAGGCCGAGTTGTTTTTACTTCTGGCGCAGGTGGAACCATATCCTAATAAAATAAAAAAAGATTCAAGTTAACTACTTTCTAAGCTTATAATTTTTAATATACTATAATAATATACTATAATAATAATATTTTTATATACCTGTGATAAGATGTCAGCTAAATATGGCCGAACTACTGATGGTCGAGGACTTGGTGGTACCATGCTCATACTTAGTAACGGAGGAGTAATACTAGTTTCTTTTAAGGGAATATACAATGGCGGAGGCTTTAATCCTGGAAGATTATTAGATATTTTGGGATGATTTGACTTATTTTCCAATGGCCTTGATGTTGTCGTTGTTATATCTACTGGTGGTGGCGAAAGTCCAAGAACGTCAGTGGGTGATGGTGGCGGCTTTAAATCTTCATCCATGAATTTATTATTCATAGTTCCTTGATTATTAATATTAACTGAAGGTACAGGAGGTGGAATAATATCTTGTGAAGGTGGTTTCAATTTTGAAGATTTTATCCTTTGTATTTCGGTTTTAGACTCATGTATTCTTAATTCTTCATCTTGCTCATCTTTCGTATCAGGATTTGCAAAACTAGTTTGGAAAGCAGTATCAAGTGATTCTTCTTTTGGCTTTTGATTGTTAGGTATAGTATCTATACTTGGCGGCCGCTCTGTTTGAGTTTTGCTTTCATTTTCTTCACCAGTTGAATCAATCGGTAATGAAAATTGTACTAAAGGCTTTCTTTTATTATTATTGAATTTTTGATTATTCCCACTAGACACAACTACAGGATCTGGTACTTGCAACTTAGGTTTAGTAATAATCTGTGGATGATCTGGATGAACACGCGTCGTATAATCAGGACGTGGCCTTCCTCTGTGCGGATTGAAATGCGATCGGTTTCTGTACATTTCTAAATCGTTTTTCTCCGTTTGAACATTATGTACTGATCCTACACCTGGTCTTATATGTCCTTGGAATACATTATTATTCTGTTCTGGAGATTCTGTTATTATATCAGGTTTATTTTCAGAATTAGTTGAAACAAATTGAGGATTATCGAACGGTCGACTATGACCATTAGGCTCAATTTCTGGAATTATCATCGGAGACTTTAGGTCTACGATCCTATGTGAATTAGTTGGATCAATTTGAGATTCCTTATTGTTATCAATAGATTGAGTTAAATAATGATTTTCTTTTTTCTCACTTCCAATGATTATATCTCCACCTGTGTGTCTATTTATTTCACTTTGATCCATATTGTGTAAAGGTTTTTTAACTACATCAAAATCATCATCTTCAATATTAGTTGTTTTATAATCATCCTCTTTTTCAGTGTCAACAACACCATCTTTATCAGTTTCATGAGCTTCTGATGTTATTTTTATATTTTCAGAAGCATCTACTTCAGAATCAATAGTTTTTTCACCATATTTTGTATCGCTATTATTTTCATTTTCAAATGAAGGATTTTTATAACCAAATTCTGAAGTTAAAGTATGGTCATCAGTCATATAACCACTATTATCACTACTGTTTGGTACAGAATGATTTCTTAATTCTTGAATATGAATATTTTCATAACTATTTTGATAATAGTTAACGGTTTTATCTTGCGAATTAACCTAAAAAAAAAAAAAAATTAATTAAGCAGATGTAAAACGGACACTACATCTGTACTCATAAATATTGACTATCTTTCTGTTTTATTGAAAAATATCTGGAAAAGGAATGCATTAGCTTGTAGTATGTAATTTTAAAATAAATTCATTCGTTAGTTTTTTAGAATTTTGGATTCTTGGTTACAAAATCGAAAAATTTTAATATATATATATATATATTGAACTCAAAATTTTTAAAAACGAAAAAAATTGATTTATTCGAAAATTTAACTAAATAATCTTTAGGGTACATACAAGCCAATGTGTTTATTTTCTTGAAATTTTGCAATAAAAAGAAAAGAAGCAATATTCATGAGTGCAGGTGTAGTTTCCGTTTTACATTCCCTTAAAATAATGATGTTACATCAAACTATTAATACATACTTGGTCTCGAATTCCAGTAGAATGTGGTGGTTGATTAGAATCTATAAGTGGAGAGATAGTTGACGGATTATGGAGATGTTTATTAAATTCATTTTGATAATGAGTATTTGATGGAAGTTTTTGAGTATGAGAAAACTGGGGCTGTCTGATAGAGCTTCCTGGTCTTTCAATTCGTGTAGGTCTACCATAAGGTCGCCCAGTCAATCGTGGTGGAGTTCGAGGTCTCATTGTTGGTCTTGGCCAACGATTTTGGTAATTTCGTACAGGTTTTTTGTCATTTTTCCAATTTAGATTTGACGGAGAACCATTGACAGATTCATAAAATGCATTTTCCGTTGGTAATGGCACCTCAGTTCTTCTTGGTGGTGTCTGCTCTGGTGGAATGTGAATATTTGTATGTTCTCTCCTTGGAGGAAATTGTACATTATGATGGTTTCGAGTAGGAGCTGTTGGTCGCACCTGAGCATTTATATGGTCATGATCACCTCCATGATGAACAAGTATTTCAGTATGAACATGTCCTTGTCCAGCAGATAAATTCGAATTGTCGTGGTGTCGTATAGGTATTTTCTCAGGTCTTGATATTGTATTGAGATGCTGTTTAAAATCAGAATTTTGAGAAAGTGGAATAATATTCGGCCGACTATTTATATTCAGATTTGAGAAAGGCTTCAGCTTAGTTGGTGGTGATGGTGGAGTCATGTAATCAACTGGGTTATCATTTTTTGAAAATTGTGGAAGGTTTTCAACCTAAAGTATTTACAAAAAATAAAATATTCAATTAAAAATAAAATAATGAACAAAAATAATTAATGTTAATTTAGTTATTTCAAAGATATATACTTTATCTATTCCAACAAATCCAGGCCCTACTTCTGGTTCAGGGTATGGAGAAGGATCATCGAAATATTGACCTGTAATATGCGGTTCACTAGTATCTCCAAATATTAAAGCTTGAGTTCCTCCCTGAGGTATAACAACATTTGCTACTTGACTGGGTTGAATGTTTACTAATAAAGGTTGACCCGTGGACCTATCGATAACGTGAGGTACTTGATGTACAATGGGTTCTGGAACGTGTGTTCTTTTTGATCCTTCAATGATACCGATGTTTTCATTTTGAACGAATTCTTTTTGTGGATAGTTTAAATGACTTTTATCTTCATACAAAATATTCGAATTAGAAAGAGGATCCTTAGGACTCCATGGACGTTTAAATTTATCTGTATTTCGATTTTTCAAATCAGAATTTACATTTGATAACAAAGACGGTGGTATCAAAAGTGGATCATTTTCCAAAACATCTTGCTTTGAACTTATTCTTTTAGGTGGCGGATTTAGATAAGTTTGATGGATGTTTGGGGGTCTTTTAGAAGCCGTAGGTTGATTCAAATTTATAGGAACCTTTATGTGTTCCTCATAGATTTGATGAGCTGGATAGATTTCTAATTGTTGTGATCCTTTTTGAATTTTGACAACGTTTTTATTTGGTTCATTTTCAATAACCTCTAAAACCGGATGTACAGGTATATTTGGAACGGGTAATGGTGGAGGTTTCATACCAATATTTTCATCCTTTAAAAATGTTTGAGGTGGCCTTGGGCCTGATTTTCCTGGTTTTCCAATAATAACATCACTATTAGCTGTAATAACTTCACCAGGTGATATTGGTATTCCATCAGCTAAGCTTGAAGTTACTTTATGCCTTGTTTCTGGTAGCTGATTATTTTTTGGTAAATGAAAAGCTAAAAATATATTTTATTAGATTCATAATATTAAAATCGTGATGTAAAAGTTTTGATAAAAGAATGTTCATTAATTACCAATATTTTGGCTTTCAGCAGTTTCAATGTCGCCATCAACAAATTCAGCAACTGGGATATAAATTGGTGATCGTTGGGTTGTTGTTGGCGGAGGTTCAGTTACAGGTTCTGTATCATTTCTACGTGTAGCTGAAGTTTTGCCTTGAAGCAATCCAGCCATAGCAGTAATAACTGGACCCAAAGCAGACAAACTATTAATACCCAATGATCCTAAACTTAACAAATTGCTAACTTGTGAAGGCTTCTTATTAGGAGGTGAATCTGTAGATTCTTCAACAGTCTCTTCCTAATATTAAACATATACAAATATAATATATCTAAAAAATGTTGCATAAATTATTTTATTTTATTTTTAATTTTAGTACGTACCTCGTTATAAGAATTATCTGGTTCAACAGGACGAGATGTAGCATCATTCGTTTCTGATCCTACAGAGTCTGCTATTGCAGAACTTGATAAGTTATCGTGATTATCGATTTTATCTACACTTGCTGAAGCAGATGACTCATATGAGCTTGTCGTTGTTGGAGTTATTGGCTCTTCATCATCAAAAAAAATAATCGTTGAACCAGTAACTACATTCTTCAAAGAATCTGAATTGTGAGAAGTTGTGAGTAATGCATTCATATATCCTGCATCTAATAAACTAGGAGCAATAGATTCCGTAACAACATTTTCTACAATTTCTGTACGAGATGAAATAGTGGTTGCGGTTTCTCCGTCTGCTCCAGCCTACGATCGATTTAAAATATTGTTAATAACATATTTTAATTGATATAAAATGATTAAATAAAAATACTTATAATTTAAGACATAGAGTCAACTAAATGTAAAACACATTATAAATAAAATAAAATTCACCTGAAGAAGTGTTGTGAAATAGGTGAAGGTTGTTAAATAAGTTTTGGTGGCAAAAATTTGAATCGGCTCTGGTGTAGCAGTTGTCTTTTTTACAGGAGCTTTCTCAAAAACAATATCTGATGAAGTTGCAATATTTGTTTTAACCACTGTACTGTCATTTTCTAAATATGTATTATAATATGTATAAGTAATATAATATGTTTTAGCGATATCTGTCGTTGCACTAATAGGTGCATCTAATGATGCCAATGTCGTTGTGACACTCGTAGATCGTGGTGGTAGAGCAGATTCCGTTATTATTAACTAAACATGAATTTATTTATAAGTTTAAAATAAAATATCTATTTTATAACTTTTTTAAATTTTATTACCTGTGTAACTATTTCATTAGTCATTCCAATTCGGGTTTTCCCATCTTCTATGTAAGTCTTTTCAAGTACTCTTGTGCTAAGATAGGTATTCGTTTCCGGTCTTGGTGCTTCAGAAGGTTCAAGGAACATATCAAGATAATATTGTGGAGCAGTAACTGTATTAGCTATAACTCTTGTACTGCTACCTAAGGCATTTTTTTCATCAGGATGATCGGTATTTAACGTTAAATATGTGTACGTCGTTTTAAAAACTTCCGTTTGTAACGTTGGTGATGCTTCAAGAGTAACTGATGCTGCTTCAGAAGCTGGTTTTCTATGCCTTTCTTCTGTTGCAGTGTTTGCAATTACCTACAAAAAATTAAGCTTCTCTTTATAACTACTTCAAAAATTAATTTAGTAAAGAATTCAATTCCAATTTTATAATAAAACCTGTTGATCTGTTGAAACAATCGTCGTTCCATCTCGGGTAATAGTATTGAGGTAGGTGAAGGTTGTTGTACAAGTCTTTGTAACAAATTCGTTTGGTTTATCTTGCGGTAAGAACATTACTACTGCCTCCGAAAGGGTCAATGTAGGTTGTGGGTTCGAATTTTCCCATCGATATGCAGGCGTAGTTCCGGCAACGATTACTTCAACTCCATTTGACATGACTCTTGTTGCAAGATTAAGTTTTCTTCCTTCATCTTCAATTTCCTCATTAATTTTTGAATGTTCTACTAATCATTTTGAATGAAATATAAATTAAATTCGTACTTATTATGTCCACATCATGATGATATTGATAATTAAATTTAATCAAATATTTTAAAAATTTGTGAAAAACTCTCTGATAAAAATAACATTTCTTTTTTAAATTAAATTACTGAACATATGTAGAAATGTACCGTGCATTATATAGTGAGATATTCTGATCAATACATTAATTTTGATTAATTTTTAAATCAAAACTCTTAATTTATATAACATTTTATTAATTATATTAAATGTTAAATTGTTAATTATCTCAAATTAAAAGCTTAACTTTTGTTATTTTATTTTACTAAAATTAAAAATAAAATAACGTATTTATTTGATTTTTGATCAGTTGCTATATAATTCACGATACATTTAAAATAAACTTTTTTATTGTAAAAATTAAATTCGACTTTTTGGTCATATTCATAAAGTTTCATGATATTCTAGATTGCATTTATTTCTAATCATAAGGGAAATTTCACAAGAAGTTTTAATTTCGATATAAATTATTTTTATTATTGATATAAATTATTATAGATTTATTATTGAGAAACTATTCATATTAATCTTAATTTGAATTTTTTAAAAATTAAAATATAAAAAATATTTTGTAATTTTAGAAGAATTGAAATTAGCTATTAAAGAGTAAATATAGCAAATGTCATTTTTTCTTATCTATACAAATAAAAAGACTTTTAGTTAGAAAAGAACTTATAATGAAAATATATACATTAGATAAATAATAGACTGTATAAACATATTTACATGTTATACAATAAAAGATAATTTTACAATTTTATCTGAAAGTTTTTATAAATATTTTACACAAAGAAAACCAAAAGCCATCTATACAAGTTGAAAATATTTTCCTATTAGAATAGTAAGATTTATTTCTATGGTTAGAGAGATACTCACCCTCAGAAGAATTAAATGCGACTGACGATGGAATTACAGTCGGCGTTACTGTCACTGTCACAGGAACAGTCAATGTCAAAGTTGTCACTCTTGGTCTAACTGTCGTCGATGAAGTTACTTCAGTTTCTAGTCCATTTTGTTTTGTTACTACGTAAGTATAAGTTCTTAATCGAGTAGATGTTACTATTGTTTCAGTATAGTAAACACTAGTTTCAAGTTCCGGAGTAGCTTGACTCGAAGCAGATGTTGTAGAAGTATTTTCGTCCGTTTCTACCTTCGATGGAGCAATTTGTGGAAAATCAGGTCGCGATAATGATAAATAAAGATCATCTGTTAAACCAGCTTCGATATCTTCTGGTGTTAAAGGAGGCAAAGATGTTGTCACTTGTGAATTTAATACTGAAGTAGATTTTGTTTCAATTTCAGTTACTATTTTATCTGATGACATTGCTGTTTCTAATGGAACAACTGTTGGTATTACACTTGTGTCGAAATCAGAATTAGATTCAAACTCATAGTTAGAGGAAAGTTCTTTATTTAGAACGGTACTTGGCAAAATAGTATCTTCTGAATTCGTTACAATGGGAATAACTTTTAAGTTATCTTCATTTTCGTTTATATTTTCTTCTTCTATTTTTTGAGTTAAAGAAATTACAGGTGAATCTGTAATATTTTCATTTGTTTCATTTTTACGTTCATCATTTTCCACTATTGGAATAGTTGTGATATTATCATTTTCATTAAATTCTGTAGATTCATCGTTTGCATCAGAAGATAATGTTGTATCGATTTCTGCGACTGTCGTTGTTTCTGTTTCTTTATGCATAGTAATATCATCAATTTCTGAAGTGTTATTTATATTTTCAACTTCTGGTCCACTTTGGGTAGTTAGATCTAAAAATTCATTAGGTGTAGTTTCGGTTCCTACTTCAAAATTATTTATATTTTCATTAGTAGTACTTTCTTCATATATTGCAGGAAAGAAAAAGTTATCGGTAATAATCACTGGATCATCAGAAGAACTTGGCTCATCTAGATTTGGATCTGATTCTTTAGTTTCCAATGGTAGCGTTGTCATTGGACTAATTTCATCGTATGATGGTGCATCGAAATCCGACATTGGTATTTTACTAGTATCACTATCATAATATTCTTCTTCATTTTCTTCTTCATGAGGAGCTGTATAAAATCCAGTAGTGATAATGGCTAAAGTTGGTGTTGGTTCAACAACAGGTCTTATAGTAACTAGTTTTTTACGTGTTATTCTTTCTCGACGACTAGAAGAAAGTGTTGTCGTTGGTCTTATTCTTCTTCTACGTGTGACCGTAACTTTATGCCTATTAGTTTTTGTAAAAAGATCATTAGAAATATCATCTCCTAAGTTATTTACAAGATCAACTGAATCACCATTTCTTAATCTCGTTCGTGTTACAACTTTTCGAGCGGTTGGTGAAGGAGTGTATTCAATATTTTCAAAAGATGAAGATCTTGTATACGGGACTAAAGGACGGCGTCGTACAACTGTGAAAGCATGTTCTTTGGCGTTTCGATTGCGAACGACTGGTACTTTAACTCGGATTCTTTTTCGCGATGTGTAATCATCATCTTCTGTATAGTAATCATCGAACCCTTGAGTACGTTGTCCGAATTCTTGGAGACCTTCTATTATAGCATCGCTTGGATTTTGTAGAAATTCACCTAAAAGGTCATGTTCTTTTGTTTTCTGATTGTAGACTTGATTTGTGTGATTGTCGATCATCGTTTCGAGTTACGTGCATAATGCATCTCTTTTAATGTGTCATTGTTGGAGTCATATTCAGCGTGTGGGCGCGCGTGCGGCTCTTTCCATTGACTTGTTAGTTGGAATAAACAGGATAATTTACAAAAGGAAAGTTGGTTCAGGAGAAATAGATAGATAAAGAAATATTAGAATAAAATAAATCGCTTGTTTTATTTGATCAACTCGAGAGAACCTTATTAAAAAAGGTTTATATGTTAAGACTAGCACCCGAAACTCTGAGACTTGTTCGATAAAATAAAGCATTTGTTTACGTAAGTCTAAAGTATTTGCTTTATAAATACAAAATGATAGACTAATAACTACATCTTAAAGTAAATTCGCAATTGTCGTTTTCGTGTTATTGTAAAAAATAATAAACTACATATTACAAAATAGAAATAATTATATTAAGCTTATACTACGTTTTTTAAAGTCATCATCTTCGGGTATTTAACAGTTATAAGAGTATAATTAATCTACAAAGACTGCATGAAGGTGGTATAAAAGGAGAGCGATAGACTTTTGGCATGGTTAGGTATGTATGGTCGTGGAAATATGCCGTCCGACATCGCCCACTACGCTCTCGAGACTCTGAGTAGGTGCATGTGCATCAATTGGCTCTTCGCTTCCTGTCAAAATGATTGAACTAGTCATGGAAGCTGTTTGTAACGATGGGGATAGAGACGCAGTAGCAGTGGCTTCATTGATGGCTCTTTTAACTTTTGTACTTGTGGCATCCTCACCAACTCGAACAGTGCTTAGAACAGTACTGAACTCACCAGGCCTACGTCCTGATACATATAGGGTTATTACGCTTGATTCGGGTTCTTTATCACTTGCTTTCGAAACACTTGATTTTCCTTTTGGTTTAGATGGTTTCTCAGAATCTTCTTCTGATAAATCTTCATAACTTTCTGGTTTGTAATCGAAATCAACAGGTTGATTTCTCCTCTCAACTTCTCCAGGTAAAGTATTACTTTGTGTTAATAATGGTGCAGCGGCAAATAACGGATCCAATAGGGGATTTACTGGCTGTTGTGGAGCTTGTGGTTGTTGGAGAAGGAGTAGGAGTGAGTTAAGGTTTGCTGCTGGCAAAGCGACAGTAGGTGTTACAACGACTGTATCGGTAATAAATTCAGTGGCAGTAACTATATCAGTTGATGAATCAACAAGGGTTGTTAAAATTTCTTTGCCTCGGAAAGTCAAAGGAATGACAGTACTTTGATGTTTTGTAATAGTGGTAACGTATGTTGTAGCACGAGTATCATATCGTGTTGATGGAGTTGGAGCAATTGGTGCCGGTACACCAGGGGCTAATGGATTTTGTTGACCGAGTTGTCCAAGTAACAATTGTGAAAGTAAAATATTGGCTAATGGTGCATTATCTGATAAAGAAGGTCTGATAGTGGATACTACATTTTCGACAGAATATATCGTTGATGGAACTACTACAGGCTGTGAGAATCTGCGACCACCCGAGGATGTAAGCATATGAGAAACTTTTGTGGTTGGAGTTTCGTGTATAACAAACTTAGTAACTTCTATTTGACCTTGAAAATTAGTACCTGTCATTTCACTTGCTAATACAACAAGATCTCGACCATCGCTGTTTGCAATAGTACTGTAACGATCTGGTCCGATTATTTCTGTGCTCGGTTGAGCTGTTATAATATTTCGTTTTTCCGTGATTCCATTATTAACAACTGGTATAGTTACTTCAGTTGGAATATAATGAGTGACAGTTATAGTTCCGTCAAAATCATTAAAATCACGATAATCTTCATGAGAACTTACACGTCCACGAGATGGTACTACCCTACGGTTATTTGATCTACCTACATTCCTTGATGGAGTTCTCGATGTAGAACGACGAGAACTTGTTGCATCTTGGTATCTGTTTGTTCCAGCTCTTGATCTTACATTATTTCGCCCTCTAAAATTAGAACTTCTTGAGGGAGTGGCAGTAGGTCTTTTATAACTGGGTTTCGCCGGAGATGCATTTTCTTTCTCACGTAAAGTAAATTGTCTGCTGGAAGATGTTACAGGTGTTGGTTTAACACGAGGAGGATTTCGATTAGTAATTGGTTTTGATCTTGATCTTGATTGTGGTGAATTTGATGAATCAACATATTCTTCAGATGATTTATCTTCTTTGTTCGGGCTGTAGTTTGGACGAGAGTTACTTGTTAGTGATCTGCCTCGGGTACCATATCTAGAATTATTTACTGAAGTTTTCGAAAAATCTTCTTTACTTGAACTGGAATCACTATCAATTCTATCTTCTAAGACAGGTACTTGTGCGGTTGGTCTTCGAAAACGAGAATTTGATAAACGAGTTTGACTAGTTTGCCGACGAACTCTTCTACCTCTAGCAGTCCTTGTAAAAGGTCTAATTTGAGTTACAGATTTTGTGTTATTCGGAGAAGTACTTCTTGGACTTGTCGCTGGAGTAGATTCTTTTTGTTCGGATCCTTCATAATCGTTATCTGTTATTTCTTCAACTGCCTCGTCTTCAAAGATTTCCTCTTCTTCATCTTCTTCTTTATTTTCTACAGGAGGTTCTGTAGCTTCTGGTTTTCTTCCAAAAAGACCTCGTGGTGGGAACAGGTTTGATTGACCTTGACGTGGTCTTACAGTGAAACTGGATACTGTAGGTCTCGTCCTAGTATTTATAACGCGATTAGTTGTAGTTTGTCTTGACAAACTATTTGCTCGTCTGGATGTTGGAGTAGTTGTACTTGGCTTAGGAGTTGTTGATCTGATTCCACTACCAAAAGCGGGAGGTCTTTTAAATCTTAAAAGAGGATTATTCGCTCTTTTAGCTGATTCCGTTGTTGTCAAAATATTTGGTGAGATTGTTTCATCTTCATTGCCCATTTGAGTTGCTGGCGTTTCTTCTGTGGCTAAAGTAGCTGTAGCGAATTCATTTGCATTATCTTCTTGATCATCTTGCCTGATTGTTGATGAAAGTTTTACTTGAGTAGAAGAAGGTCGAATCCCAGGTCTATATCTCGTAGATGAAGGAGATAAAATTGAAGAGCCACCTCTAGATGCTGGTCTAGCCGAGGACCCTCTGATCGAAGTTGATCCACGACGACTTCCTGAATATGCCGAAGATGGTGTCGCTCTAACAGAACCTCTTATTCTTGAACTAGCAGCAGGATAGTTTGTTGAAATTGCAGAAGTAGATGGTAAAGAACTTCTTCTACCAGAAAACCGTCGAGAACTAGATGGATTAATCGTTGGAGATCCTAATGGAGATGTAGCTCTACCTCTCGATGATGCAAATCTACTTCCTTTTCCTGCCAATGTTGCCGTTATTGTTGGAGTTATATCGCTTCTAGTAATAGTTGTTGCGCCTTGTGGCTTTCTTTTAGGATTAAAAGTTGGTCTACTTCTTGATGCAAATGGTCTTATTGGTGGAGCACTTGAAGTTCTTTTTCTAGAAGAAAAAGTTAAACGGGATTTCTTCTTTAATTTTTGATCATCGCTTTCATCTTCATTTTCATTTTCTTCTTGATCAGAATCATCATTTGAATCGTCTTCAGTATGATCTTCCGGTAAAGAGGATTGTATAACTGCTGGAGAAGGTGAAATTTCTGGAATACCAGTAGCATGGTTTGGTGGCAAGGTTGATGTAGGTGTTATATCCTTGGTAGGAGCTGATTTACCAATTAGATAACTGGATGTACTTTCAATTATTTGTGCATATCTTCCATCTATACTAGTTCCAATAACCTTTGATTGATAATAAGTCGTGGTGTCGTTAGCTTCAATATGACCTTTAATTAATCGTACTAAACCTGTTCGATGACGAGGAGCTGGTGTATGTGTTATTAATTTTGCTTCATCAATCTTAGTTGATGATGTACTCTCAATGACTTTAGCATATAAACCATTTATTGATGAACCAATTTGCTTTGTTGTATAATATACAGTCGTGATTTCATCAGCATCTATAATAGTACCTTTGTTTAGAGATAAAATACCCGTTGGTAGAACTGGTGTAGCTGACGGCGAATATACTGGTGTAGGTAATTCAACTTTTGTTGAAGTTTCAACGACTTGTGCATAAAGACCGTCAATGTATGTACCATAAATATCTGTCATGAAATGAGTAGTTGTTCCTTCATTAATTTGACTTGTTCGTATTGTAGATAATAGTCCTGTTTTCGGTGAATCATTAACTTTGCTTGGCTCAATAGGCTTTTCTTCAGTATTTAATATTTGAGTTGAAGGTGCAGCTCCTCCAATTGCACGAGGAGTAGCTCTAACTATTAAATCATCAGGGTAAGATACACTAGTTACTGTTTCTAACCTACTTTTTAATATTGTTGAATTTCCAATATAAGATGTCGTAAAATAAGTGTACGTTGTGTACAAGGTCATTGGCTCTGGAGAAATTGTTGAACTTAATTCGTTAACTTTAACTGTTGGAATTTCTTTCAATATAACATTTGGAGATGTTGTTACTTCATTATCAGATGTAGCTTTTGATTCTTTTGATTCTGTACTTATACTGTGAACAGGAGTTGCTACTACAAATGGTCTGTATGTCTTAATGACATCTAATTGAACAGATGGTGTTTCTGTAACTCCAGGAGTGACAACATTACTAACAGTCTCTTCACGGCTTGTAGTGGCAGTTTCATCTCCTTTTATAAACGTTGTCCAATATGTGAAGGTAGTAAAATATGTTAATGGTTGAAGAGTTTTTGATTCTGGTTGCATGACAGCTGTTGGTCTTATCGTTTCTGTTACAACATTTGTGACGGTTTTCAAACGACTAACAACATCAGTTGCATCCCCATTATACATAGTTGTGAAATAAGTATAAGTTGTATATGAAGTTTGTAACAAAAGAGTAGGTGCTGGTTCTACATCATGATGATTAGTTTCTGATAATTCTTGATCTTCTGGTATATTATATCTTCTATCTGCTACATCGAGAACTGTACTACCTCCAGAACTTGAAGTAAAAATTACGTCAGTTTTCATCGAACCTACAACCTCACCATCATTAAGCATTCTTTCTGTGGTGAGATTATTATCTGCAGTTGTTGTTTCATCAGTTAAAGTAGTCAAAAATGAATCCTCAGTTGTCGTTTCATTTACTTCTTCTGTAGTTACTTGGATTTGCTCTTGAACTTTCTTAGCTAAAGTTAAAGCTTCTTCAGCGGATTTTTGTTTTTTCAATGCTTCTAAGTAAGCCAAAATTTCCGGTGGTGCTTCTGGTTTTGGAGTTGTTACAGTATTCGTTTTTTCTAACGATTCAGATACTAAAGAAGTGGGGTTAATTGTTTCAGTAACAATATTACTGAATACTTCAGTTCTTGTTTCAATTTCGCTTTCATCATCAACTATGATTGTTGTGAAATATGTATACGTCGTATAGTAAGTTTTTAATTGTTCATGTATTAATTGAGAACTTGCAGTTGCGATTGGACTTGGTTCCAGTAAGATTACTGGTTCCTCTATTTCTTTTTCAGATTCAGTAGTCATTTCTGTTGTTAATTGCTCTTCTATAGTTGTTAACTGATCAGGCACAGTTGTTAGGATGTTATCAGTAGTTTCTTCTGTAGTTACATAATAATTATTGTTATTAATAACATTTTGAGATTCTAAAGTTTCAGTTTTTAGATCGCTAAAATTATTATCTACTGTTCTAGTTGGTGTAATTAAAATTGATTCTTCATTTTCAATGAAACCATCTACATCGATAGAAGCACTCACTGGATCTATTGTTTGAGTAATGACATTAGTTGCAGTCACTTTTCTACTTGAAACACTTGTAGTTGAATCATCGTAAAAAGTAGTCAAATATGTAAATGTTGTGAATATTGTTTTAAATATTAACTGGATTTCCTCAATTTCTTGTTTTTCTGGATTATTTGTATTCTCAATCAAATCTGTGTTAGAAGATGTTTCTACTTTATTGTTCATGGTACTTTTAGGTGATACTGTACTTGTTGGCGTCGCTGTACTTGTAGGTGATACTGTACTAGTAATACTAGAAGTTGGCGTATTTGTGGGCAAAATTAATTCTGTTAAATATGTAACTTCTGATGAAGTAACTTCTCTTGATTTAATGGAAGTACTTGTTGTTCGACCTTTACCTGGAATGAAAAATGTGGTAAAGTACGTAAACGTTTTATAAATTGTTGATGGTAAAAGTCTTGTCGCTAGTGAAATTTTATCATTTGAATCTTGATGTTTTTGTTCTTTAGGTATACCAAATTGATTTTTTGGAGATGATCCTCCAATGCTACGCCCTTGATTTTGAGGAATTATGTCGTTTCCTAATTCATTCTCAGTTGTTGGTTCTGTAGTTACAATATCTTTGACAGTAGTCAAAATATTTTCAGTTGTATCAGGCGGTACTGTACCAAAATCAGATGATATATCTTTTGACGCTGTCTCATGATCTTCGTCGATGTCAAATACGTTATAACCTTTTGTACTATCTTCAGGGTAAAAATAGACGTTTGAAGACGTATGTACTATTTGTGCATAATTAGTACCTATGTATGTTCCATAAATAGAACTCATGTAGTGAGTAGTTGTACCTTTATTAGCTGTTGTAGAATCGACAACTTTAATTAAACCAGTAGGATTTTGAATTCCTGTTTTTTCATTTGGTACCAGGAGTAACGGACTTGTTACTTCACCTGAATATCCAACCTCTGGTTGTTCTGTAGTGCTAGGTTGAAGATTTAAAACATCATTATTTTCACTCAATTTTGAATTTTTTTGTACATTTTCATTTGTAGGATTATGACCACGAATTGGGACCGTTTCTGTTTTCTTTAACGATGGAAGAACATTGGTGGGTTTAATTTTTAAAATAGCTATACCATCGTCTGGTCGCAATGTTGCATCACCTTTAATTGTTGTTGCAGGACGTCCAACAGGTACTGGTGCTGTACTTGGTGAAAAAACAATTACAGTATCACCAACAGTTGTAGTAAAATCTGCAAAACCATGGTAAGTGACTGTAGCTAATGGTTTTGTTTCTTTTTTAGGTGAAACTTTTGGTTGGGGTCTAAAAATCTTAGGTACTCTCGGTCTTGATGGTTTTGGCTCATCTTCTAGAGCTATATCTAATCCTTTTAAAACGTAGTCTTGTTTTACTGTGTAAGTAGGAAGATTATCAGTTCGTACTTTAGCAGGCTTAAAACGTATTTCTTCATTTTCACGCTTATTGAAAATATCATTATCTTTCAGTTCGTTTAAATCTTCTTTTATAGATTCGTCATTATTATTCGTATTTTTACTGATTGTTTCAATAATTTTAATTGGTGTATCATCCAAAACTAATTTTGCACGCCATTCATCATCAGGTTTTGATGAAGGATAAACAACGAACGGACTTGAAGAATCTGGTGATGGTTCTTTATCATAAAAAACTCTACTGGACGTTGATAAAATTTTAGCATAAAGACGACCATTGTCCAAAGTTGTACCCAAAACTTGAGTAGCATACTCCGTACTTGCTCCATCTTGAACGAAGGTTCGCGCTGTTTTTGTTAAAATACCGACAGGAGGAGCCGATTTACCGGGACGAGCAGGTACCAAGAGAACAGTTGTAACACCTTTTGATCAATGAAAAGTATTTTATAATCAAACAATTATTAAGTAATCAATCACATTAATAAGTTAATTATATTAATAATCAGTTTAATTATTTATTATTCAAAATTCAAATTTGTTTACGCGTATCAATACATATTTTATTGTATCAAAATAAAAATGTCACGATAAGAATTGTATTGTCACGTATCGTTGTGCAGTCCATCGTCAATTTTAGTCGTGAATTAATAATACGTTTTCAGAGAGACGAAGTGGCGAACGAACGTTGGAGGCAGACGGCATCCAGATGTTGAGAAGAAGTTGAAGGCAGGGAGCAGACGGGAACAGTAAACAGAAACAGAAAAAAAGAGAGAGACAATCTTAGTAGACTCAATAAATTAGTAGCTTCTTCGCGAGCATGAACTGCACGTTGATACCCTGCTTCGCGTTACCAAACCCTCTTCTATTATTATTAAAAAATAATAATAAAAAGGAGATTTAATGTACAAAATTTTACAAAATAAGTATTGTTAATCGCAAAGATAAATAATACATACAGTTGAGGGCGTAGATACGCTTGCAGAGTTTTATTTTGCGTAAAGAAGAAAAAATTTTGAAATGCACCAATAGTCAATAAAAGCATTAAAATGATTGCGAGTTTAATTAAATTAATTTTTAATATAATATGTAACTGAATTCTTACATTTCTTTCTTTAACTCTCTTACGCAGAAAATAAAAAAGATATGTATATATTTATAAAATAAACTAATATTTCTGCTAAAGAGAGTTTTTGTTCTAAAAGAATTTTCTTTCTTTGATAAGAACTAGAAATACTTTTCATGTAAACTTCCTTTGAATACAACTTATAAATTTACGTACTTATATTTGTATCCACATTCATTATATTTATAAAATATTACATGCAATCATTTATTCTTTTTATTAAATAGTATATTAACATGACAACTTGAAAAATGAAAATATTAAAAAATTTTATTTTATAAACACAAAATTTAGAAAATATATACATATACATATATTTGCATAAAATAAATGTTTTGATTAATATTAAAAACTTTTATTTTACAAAATACATTTAGAATCAAGTTGAATTGTATTTACAAAATAGATAAAAATAATAGTAAAGCTGTACGTAAAAGGAAGCATGAGTCTACTTTGAGTTTTTATATACATATAGCCGCACATCGCGTCAACGCACGAAAATATAAGGCTCCAGAAAAAATTAAAAATAATAGAAAGAAAGAAAAGAAGACGTAAATCTAGTTGTATAGCAATTTGATGAATTTGTAAACATGCATTACATAAAAGTATATAATACAAATTTGTAAATTAAAATGTAAACATGATATATTACATTTAAGAGTGAAAAAAAATATTTGAGAAATACGTTATTTTTTATACAAGAATATAATATTTATATCATTACTATTACTGGAGCTCAAGAAAATTGAAGAATACTTTTTTTTTAAACTTACCGTCTAAATCCCTTTGTATCCTCGTAGGATTGATTTGTTCCCGCGCATGATGCTCTGTAAATAAAAAAAATTTAATTTAATTATAGACTTATTAAAAAAGAAAATCATATACTTTTAGAAAATAATAAGATTCCACAAATAATTATTAAAATTTCTAAGACCACACATTGTTATACGTTGAGAATAAGAAAGAAAAAAAGAATTCCCGTCATTACATCTTTATAATGGGAAGTATATCCTAAAAAAAACTAACATACACAATAAACACATATTATGTGTGAATTAACTAAGCAAAAGTCAATTCTGGCGCGGCGACGGTTTGACGCGAAGTTGAAGATGTCGTTCAGGGGCCGCGCGACTTACAGTTACTTGACCGACTCCTTATTTTCCGACTCGCAGTTTCTTATATACAAGTGTATACAAGAGACGTCTAGTTGCCATGATTAAATGTTATTTCTAGGATCTTGAACGATGCTTACTGAATTTGTCAATATTAGCTTCTTTTTTAAACTAACGGTAAATTGAATAAATTAATATAATTATTTTCTTTTTTATTTTTAAGTGAATAATTGCTTGGGAATTTGAAAATTTTAATAAATACATATTTAGATTATTAGTACGTTAACATTTGCACGCCACTAGCAAATAATAAAATTATAGTAATTAAGAAAGTCATTAAATATTATTGCTTTATTGAATTTTCATCCTTGACCTAGTTTTAGGGTATAATAATTTTGTTTTCAATTTTAAATTTTATTTTATTTTTTAATAAATTCAATTTTTAATTCAATTAAAAATAAAAAATAATCTTATTCATTTTTTGATTGATCAATTTTAATTTTCATATACAATTAAAATTATAATTTTCGAACAATCATTATACAAAAGTCAAACGTTAGCCCACAGGACGTCATAGGGATAAAGTAATTTTACTGACATAATAAAAATTCGAAATGTAACTTAAAAGTCATTCAATTAAACAAGCATCAACAGAACTTGAATGACTGAAAAAATTGAATAACAATCCGTTAAACAATCATAATCAATATATGATCGAAACGAATTAATAATTATGAAACGTGGAGATTATAAAGTTAAACGAAAAACAAATAATGAGTCTACGTACGAGCAATAAATTTAATAGCACTTGTTACATATAAAGAGGGAAAAAAATGGGCGTACGTATTAAAGTCTAGGTCGATTTAACCTATATATACATATACATTAGATTTACCTCTAGTCTATCAAATTCAAGGAATTTCCTATATCATCCTGAATGACAGACTCCACGCACGTCCGGTGACCCGCTAAAACTCTGCTCTACTCTCTTTTGTGAAAAACCTGATCTGGAATCTGTATTACTTTTACGGTATATCGTACACATTTATCAAGTACAACTTTAACGCTTCTTTTATGATACCAAACGAAATAAAAAGGATTTTAAACAAATAAAAACAGACTGTTTCGGATAAGTTTGATAGATACTTTATAACGGTATTTAATTACTTTAAATTATTAGTCTATGTTCATATATTATATTCAATAATATGTTAAATAATTAATATCTTCGTGAATCATTTGATTAAGTGTTGCGTAAAAAATAATCTTTACTTTATAAAGTCTTAGAAAATTTACTATTCTGTAACGCGTATCAAGTTAACTGTGTATACAATACAAGTAAAAGAGTAATAAAGATTACGTACAAGTACATATATTAAATTAGTACCATTAAACATTTATTGCAAGTCGTGTATGTTTCAACGAGTGAAAATACAAATCAAAATCTTGTTTAGTATTATGAACATTTAGTAAGTTTAAGTTTATATATGTTTCTTTTATGAACAATACATTTTTTTTAAAAGAGAAATCCATTAATAGCGTAATTAAATTTTTCAAAAGATTATGAAACAAATTGTTTTATAGCTAATCTTTTAAATAAGAACTCTCATTGTATACAAGAAATTTCGTAAATAGTGCGTATAGTGCAATCACTATGAGATCCAAATAGTCCTTGCTTAAGATTTACCTATAAATATATATTGCTATGTATGGTATATAAAAAGGAAAACCATTTTAAATCATGGTATGTAGTAAGGAATTGCATTTTAAAGACATGGAAAATTCATAAATAAAAAAATAATTGATGTGTGACATTAGCTGCAACTTATCAAAATTGTCCGTTTCATTAGCAAGTTTGATGTTAACTATACTTTCACATGGCATCAACTACAACTTTCGCGTTGGCGGAAGAACAAAAATAAAAAAAAAAAAGAAAAGAAATAAAGAACGATCGATGTTTGGTTGTTAATTTGGCGATCCTACAAATTGACAAGTGCGTCGAACCGCGCTTGCTTATGTGAGCTTGAACGTTGTGTTATAGCGGAGAAAGTAATATTTATAAGTACACAACGTGGGAAACGACTTAGTATTGCGAAAAAAATCTTTTTAAAGCCACCTGGTCTCTTATATATATGTACACATACCAATAAGATGAAATTAGCCATAACGCGAGATGTACCCGCAAACGAAGCCTCAAGGAGAATACTTTACAAGTTATTCAGTATCTATATGTGTATACCATATACTTATAGATTATACAATCTCAATTTTGTGTATATGCATTTTCCCTACTTCAGTTTTGCATGGTTGAAGTTATGTTAACGACAATTGCTTATGTCATTTTGCTCATTTTAAAAAGTAAATCAGTTAAAGATTTTATAATTATTTTTAAGTGTGTATTTACATCTAATATATTATTGTCTATTTATCTGTAAAATTGAATAAGTATTGACTGGATTTCTGATCAGAAAATTATCAATATTAAAATTTTTATCTATTTATTTGTGTCAGTGTTTACAAAAAAGTTTTTTTAAAAAGCGTACCGATATTTATGCAGCGTACGAAGCTATTTATATATGTATTGATTATAAATTCACGCATTAACACAAAAACTGATAAAATATTTAACAATTTATGGTGTATAAGTAAAAGTTTTTCAATGTGATTTAATAGTCGAAAGTGGGATCCTGAAATTAAATTTCATGAATATTCTCAAAAGATAATATCAAATAATTAATTTTAAATAAAGATAAACATAAAGATTAAATTTCATTAATTAACAAACGACAAACATCATCGGCATACAATAAATTCAGCATATAATCAATAATTTAAAATTCATTAGCATATATAACAATTTAAAAAAGAAAAAAAAAAAGAAAATCGAAAAATTCCAAGATTTATCGTTTTATATTAAAAAAGAGCCATTTAAAAGAATTTAAAATAGTTGATATTCAAAGTGAGAGTTAGAAAAGTTCAATCCCATTTACAACGAAGATCCGGAATTAAAAAAGAAGGTAATACTATGCGCCATTCGCTAGAACTTTAACTCAGATATATAAATATGTTAACATTCAAATACACGTACCTGTATACCTTTATACGTATATATCCTTTTAACTTGTTTTAAAAGGAGGGAAGGCAATACACATGCAATGGTATATATATATAGTAGTTATACTGTTGTACATGCACGCATCGACATAACCATGTATATACACTTACACGCGATGGTATATAGGAATCGTCCAAAGTAAAAGTGTTGGAGGGTGAAAGCGTTTGGAAAGAGAGAGAATGCAATTTTTCAATCGATTGGCTACTATATTCTAAAACTCAGGCATGCAGATCAAGAAAACATGCGTTTCAAACGATTCTTTGCTATTTATTTCAAATATTTTGATTCTTGATTAGTTCTTTTTTTATTATTTTCAGAAATATAAGATTTACTTATTCGAGCTTATTTTTTTAACTGTTTTTGCTGTTTATTTTCACTAAATAGTTTGCCAAATAGAGTTTGAATTAATGAATGGACGTAAATCTTAAATTTTAAAGAGCAACGAAAGTTGTTTGTCTCTTCATATTTTTATGGATTTTTACGATTATATTTTTAAATCTTTTACAACATAACTCATAGATATTTTATAATTTATTATAGAATGACTTTCATTCGAACTGAAACATGGACACACGTATGTATCTCTCACTTGCCTTGACAAGATATTCGGCATTTTTTTTCTTCACAATATATTACATTTTATTCTTCGAAAGGTTATATCCTCAAGGCATTTGAACAATTTATGTAAAAAAAAATTAAGTCGAGTTTATAAAGTAACGTATTCTCTTTTTTTTTCTTTTAGCCAACGTAATTTTCTTTAGATATTAAGCTCCGTATTAAGCAGAGCAAAGATGATGCCAAAAGATTCGATCGCTTGCCACAGCTTGACCCGAATATATCGAATAAACACTTTCTAACAAGAGAAGAAATCACCTGACTGAATCGCCGATCGGAATTTACGCTGGATCAAATAAAAGAAAAAAGATTAAAATGAAAAAAAAAGAAACGTCATTCAAAAATATTGAAATTTCTACGAAAAAGAAAATTTTATTTATGCTTTAAGGCACTGAAATGTGAAATTATTGTACAAAGTACTGACCATTTTGATTGTTTTTTTTTTAATTGTATAATTTATTATATATTAAATTCAATCTTACTTAATACATTATTATTTTAATTTTTCAATAAGTTTCGTAATAGTTACGTAAATAACGTGTGGAGACGTTAAATAAAAAATCCTTTTTTTAACTTTAATGTTTTATATAATAATATACATATGTTAATTTTCAAAAGTAAGAATAAAATCAAAGATTTAAAATTTTTTTTATTAATGCTTTATGCTAATTGACAAGGTTTTTTCCGTTCTCTACAAAAAAAAACTCACACATGCCAATCTTAGGTGTGGACATGTACGTATATATGTATTTTTATATGTACATTTATATACGGAGAGAAATTCAATGGTCAAAATTACTATATTCCATTGTGACTAGGACATACTTGATTTTGTATGAAAATTATTGAATATATAGTAAAAGTTATTATATACAAAATTAAGGTAAAAATTTATGCATATACAAGGAAATTGGTTTTAAGTAAATGGAATTTTTAACATATATACAATAATTTTTACTATAAATGAAGTAATTTTCATACAAAATATATATTACAATAGAATATAATAATTTTACCCATAATATTCTTTTCCGTGTATTAATAAGCAATGATTATTGGATTCATATAAAAGTTATCTTTCCCATTTTAAATAACTAAAGTTTAGTAATGGTTTGATACGGGTCAATTTAAAAAGAAATTTCTATTAGATCGTAAAATAAAAAGTTTTTAAAAAAAATTCATGATGTTTTATTAACGGTAGCTTTCATCCGGTCGTCCATCGTGATGACCGCTTGAAGATATCTCATTCTATTGTCTTTATTCTTACCTTTTATTACTACAGAATACTTATTATATCGTATAGACCATAAACCAATCCTTTTAACTTATATTCTTTACTTAATGACAAATATAACCCCCTTTTTTTATAAAAAAAAAGAGGTCCAGAACAAACACGCGCCGATTAAAAGAGAAGGTGAAGATGTATGATTATTATATAGAATATGTATGTAATATTTATATATATAGGCACATATAAAATACAAATAAAAATGATGATAAAAGAGAAGGAGAATGTTTCCTTGGGCATAAACATTGAAGGAGAGTGGAACGGTAGACCCACTTTCGAACGAGGTTTTTCGAATGAAAATGAATGAATGAATGAGAGAGAGACGTTGTTGGAGACTTCTTATAAGAGAGAGTAAAAGATCGATTGCTTGGACACACACCAAGATCAAGTTTTCAACCTAATTCAATTTTTATCTCACTTTTTTGGGATTTTCTTATTAGAATTTCTTTTGTATACGGTGTCCAATTTTTGGTTTTCGACACCATTAATATCTCTTTATTTTTTTTAATTAGTAAAAACATTGGATAAGATAACCCGGGATTGTGTAGATTAGTTTAATTACTATTTTCCTTTTCCCATATATCTTTAATCATAAAAATTTTTGATATCTTAATTTTATTAAAAATTCATAGAAAATTTAATTTCATTAAAAAGACAGATTTGAAATTCTCATTTCTTGAAATCATGATCGTTAATTTCTATTTAATTAGAAAGTTAAAAAAAAGCTAGATAAAGAAAATCGATAACTAAGATTTAAAACTTATTTATGTGAAAAAATAAAGAAAAAAAAATATCATGTCTTGGTACATATCTAATAAGGTAATCGTCTCTTACTCAAAAGCAAACTAAAGAAAAAAAAATAGAAAAATAAAAGGATTGCAAACTTAAATAGAAATCAATGTTTCGACAAAAATAATAATACCCTACACTTAAATACCATAAGCTAGATTCCCTAACATTGATTTCATTATTTCAATTCTTACAGAGTTGTATATACATACAAGTTGTCTGGCTAAGTAGTATTGTCGGTATGAGTAACGAAATGACGTATACTAAAAGAAAAATAAGAAAAAAATCCAGTAGCCAAACAAAACGAAATGATGGAAACGCTAGACTGAATTTAACTCTTGACTGAGAAAGATCCGGCTACTAAGATATCCACGCTCTGTCGCTCTACTAGCCTACCTTCGAACTCCTACAACATCTTTCAACAAGATTATTTATTATTTCTTAATAGCTTTAATTTCTTTTATTTTTCATTATTTACACTTATTTGTTCCATTAAAAAAGATATTAAACACTTTCAATAAATTAATTTGTTAATGCAATAAATTAATTTATGATTGGCTTTGGATTTTAAAAGAGGAAAATAAAATCAGTTTTGTAACGTTAATTTGTAGTTAATTTTGTTACAGTTAGATACATTTGTAAGATATTAGATACATTCATATGATTTGAATTTTTCTATCGACATGATAAAATGAAGAAATAGATTTTATAATAAGTAAATAATTGCGAAACCTTTTCTAAATTTAAAAATGCGGAAATACATTTTAATTATTTGATTAATGAATATTTATGAAAAATTCAATGTAGTCAGTCATAAAATTATTTTAAAAGAATTTTCATTAATTTTTAAATATGAAAGGCACAGTTGAGAATGAATATTTAAGCAAAAAATTGCCATACAATGATAATAATGATAATATTAGAAGGAAGAAAAAAAAAGAATAGTTGTGGTTAAACGTAGGAGGAAGCCATGTGTACATATAAAGCGTAAGGACAGTTGAGCTGGAGTAAAATCGGTAATGATATGCATCGAGGACGAATTCCAATAGTGCGTTTAAGCGAAACCAGTTTTTTGTTTCTCTCCCTTTTGCTTCGTCGTCGTCACCGTTGTCGTTGTCGTTGTCTTAGTTGTGTGGTAGTGGTAGTAGTCGTAAAGCTTGTTTTATTAGATATGTGTATCGGTCAATCAACGGTAGCTTTTATAAAAGCGACAATTGGCTAATTTCAATGATAGACCTTACCTTATATCTGAAACCATGTATACGCGCTCTTATAATGTATAATACACTGCCTTAAACTAATATAACGCAACCTATCGTATACTTTATTTTTCTCTTTTGTATACCTTTCGTTACTCACTTAAAATGGTATAGCCGAAGCATTTCATCGATCACCTTTTTTTTCTTTTTTTCTTTATTCTTTTGTATAATTAGTGCATATACGACGACGATTCATTGCAGCTGCGTATTCTGACATTTGCATCGAATCGAAGTTATAGCTTTAAGTGCTTATTATCTATTATGTGTTTTAGCTTACTGTACCGCTGCTTTCGCAATGTCAATACACTTTGTTTTTTATTCTTTTATTATTTTTTTTTCTACCTTATTCTCTTCCTACGCTGTTTTTAAAGCTGATTATTTCTTGCTAATTATAGCTGGTCTGTGTCACTGCGCTAGCGAAAATATTTTAGGCACTTTTCTACTATGGAATATTTAATGATAATATTTGATCATATTTGAGATAAATTTTATACGGATTTATATTGTTTAATAACTTTAAATTTTTATATTTTTAAAAATAATTTTATGGAAATCATGTATCATTGATGGATATACGTTTTTTTAAAATTATGTTACGTACACATTCAATCATCATTATATAACTTTAAATTAGACATACATTTACTTATTTTCGAATGCTGCAGTCAACGTTGCACTCAAAAAGTCGAAGAAAAAAAAGTCACTTGCCAAAGTAAAAGCGAAAATTTCGCAAGTGTAGCAACAAATTTGGTCATTTTCATTCGTATCATGTATATACATATACATATACACACACACACATATATATATATATATCTTTAAATATAAACTTCCCTGCTGTGAACTATAAAGCAGAGAGTACCGAAGTATTCTTTCACTTATAGTCGGAGACGTTAAGACGGTTTGGTGTCTTCAGAGCAATGAGCGCGAGAGCATTCTAATGCTCACATGTATATGTATATATAAATACTTGCGCAACTCGCGAAACGATCACACGATTCACAGGCTCGTCATAATCGTGAGACGAATTTGCAAATATTTCTATGTATCTATGCAATAATGTTTTAATCTTGTGCACGAGATGATTCTAACTCTTTCCTACGAATTGTCAAACAAATGTAGCTTCATACTTTTTGATGTTTCACTTTTTTCTCTGATGAATAGGGAGATCACTAATTTTGTAAGAGGTAATATTGTAAATAATATTTATATTTATGAACACTTGTGTCTATAAATAGATTTCGTGTTTGAATAAATATCTCAATTTTATTTGACCTACTTGTAATTTTTACCAATTTAGAGTAAATTTAGAATACATACTTTAACAACAAAACGATTGAAGAAAATTTCTAAAAATCCATATTTTTCACTTTTTCCCATCGGTTTTCAACATTAAAATAAATCTCCTTTTACATATTCAGAGTACAGTTGCTGCATTATTGGTAACTTGTTGGTTTCACCCGAAAAAAAGAGTCGGCGAAATTCCTTAAACGGCGAATTCTCAAGGGAAAACTTTTGTATTGAGAAAGCGCCTAACTTGATTGCTTTATTGCTTATAATAATCAATCATCGTAGCAAACTCTCTTAAACTTCTTATTTTTTTTGCGGATCCTGAGAATCGAATAGAGATTTTGCTTTCAAAGTTACAGAATTTTAGTTTCGTAATTTCCTATGATTTTGAAATTTCAAAAGTGATCCTATAATATTTGATGTATTATTACTAAATTCTATAAATACATTTGAAAATGAATTGAATGACGAGTACAATTGTATCTAAATAGATTCATAAAATGATTGAAATAGTTACATGAAAAAGATGCATGTTTAAGTAAGCTGATGGAAAAGTATTTTAGGTTTAAGTAAAAGATGTAATATGATAAAGTATATACAAAACGTTAAATCATCCGAAAAAATCAGTATATCCAATTTCATGATGTAATAATAACAAAGCAAAAAAAAAGTATATCATCGAATGATACTTAATGCAATAAAACTGAAATTCGTCAAATTGAAAATGAAAGAAAAAAAAAAAAAAGAAAAGGATCAGACATCAAATGATGTCCATTAATTCACCTGTTTTACAAGGCCAGAGAGATATCCAATGAATGTAAAAGCGTCTCATACGTACACGTACGTACAGACATATACGTGCACGAATATTAGTGTATGTGTAAATGTTGTACGCTATTGCGCACAGAGAGTAATGTGGGCCGAGAGTGGTCCATCGAATTTCGAATAGCCTTCGGCTCATAACGGATCGACATACTGACTCAACTCTCACCTACTTTTGGCTAAAAGGTAAGAAGCAAACTTCTCTTTCTATCTTTCTTCTTCTTACGTACATGTATACATATACACGTGCAGACTCACAGACACATGTATATATGTACGTCTGCAAAATATCTTTATCTTTATGTGTATACACTTTGCGCCGCTTTTACTCTAAACCTACATTTCCTCTGGGACTTATAATGAATTATTAAAATTTAATGATTAACCTTTTCGTGTGTAAAGTCGTTTTTTGATATTTCACACGCATTTCAAAATTCATGTATATGACCATGTATATGAAAATGAATTAAAGCATTTTATGTTGTTGATGATGACGATGATGATAATGATAGAGATGGTGATGGGAAAATTGTCATGCCTTTCGCTTGCTTTCGTAAATGTTGTGGTTTTATGTTTATATTGGGATTTCTAGCTACACGCTTAATATATGTTTCCGGCTATCTATTGGATTGAGTTAAATGCAAGTGGTAAGTTTCTTCTCTATACTTGTCTCTTACATTTTGCCCGTAATAAGAAAAGAAGGATATAATTTTGCAACAAATAGATTAAAATTTATTGATTTTTTATTTCTTTTGTATTCTTTTACTTCCTTCTTTTTTTTATATCACTTACTTCTTAGACATGCCATTTTCAAATTTTTTACAATTTTACTCGTTTTGTTCTATTTATTATTTTTATTTTTAAGAGAAAAATATCATTTTAATAAAATTTTATTGATTATTAATAAATATTTGATTAGATAATTTTTATTTATTGGTTTCTGTAATTAAAATGTTACTATAAAGAGTTAAAAATCAAAATCCTAAACCAAATTATAAATCATCAAGTCTTATTTAAATTTAAAATAATTTATTTAAAAATTGAAATTTTAGTTAAATTTTTTTAATAAAAAAAATTTTGAAATGACCAAACAAATTCGGATTAAATTATTTATTTATTATTTGTTTTTTTAAACGTCGCTATATTTATGCTATAATTTTAACACTAATTAGCGACGGAGATCGTCAGTGTGTTAGTGAATAAAGCACATGTAACGTACAGTGGTGCTTGTATAAATCGGCCGGGACCGGGAATCGAACTCGAGACTTCGAGATTACGAATCTATCACTCTACTGAGTGAGCCACTGAGACCTCAATTATTTATTTTCATTGAATTAGTCATTAAGTTTTGATTTAATTCTATTCAATTTAAATATCTTCATTATTTCAAAAAGATACATTTAATTATAACTGCAATTTCATTTTAACGAAAAGAAAAAAAAACCTTTTCTTTACCTCTGAGTAATCGAATAAGTATTTCTGCTTTTTAGTCGTACGCTTATTTGTCTAACAGTAAGTTATGAGATAAGGAAAAACTTAAGAAGCCTGGAAGACTAAAATATCAAAACAAGTGGAACTCCTTTGACTTCCGGTTTTACAAGTTGTAAAATCGCACGAAATTCCTTAAACAAGTACACAGCCGTAGTCTTTTTAGCTTTCTCGCGATCGAATATACATGTAAAATATTTATACTATCAGTTGATTTAAATGACATTTGCGATAAAAAGAAAACAAACAATCCTATAATCACAACATATTTAACTACGTAAAAGAAGAAATAAGCAAAAAATAATCTAACCGATTCTCTTGTTTGTTTTTGTCGTGAGATTTATCATTTTCCTTTATACACCATCACGGCCAATATTAATAAACTTAATCCCTTTTTTGTTTTATTTTGTCTTATTGCATTCGTGGGTAAAGTGGTAGTAAGTGACGTAGAAAGGCAATCGTGTGTCCTGCTGTATTACAACGCACAAGCTAACAGACTCAACCCAAGCAGCAGCAGCAGCTACAGCAACCCAAGAGCTCTCGAGACTCGGTATTCGTGCCAGTAGGCCGTTCGATAGACCAAGCCCAAACGAGCTCGTGAGTAAACCAAACGTTCGTTACATTCTCGAAAGATCATTCAGCTTTTTTTCAAATATTTTTTTGGTTTATTATATTCTTTTTTCTTCATCAATGTCGACATTCTTGGCTCTTAAATCAATTAAAAGTATCGAAATTTTCACTTTTTCCCAAATTGTAAATTACGTGCAACTATACTTCAACTTCATTGATTCAACTGATTATTAAAAAAAAGAAGAAAAAAATTCTTCATTCTCTGAAGATAAGCCAAATATGTTAGCAAAAATAAGTACTTAACCTCATTTTTCAAAGTAGTTAAAAAAAAGCCTTTTGTTTTGGAAAAAGAAGCTATCGATCGTTTATGCGTTGTTAACGATGTATGAAGCCTTTCTATCCTTCTACTTAATTTTTCTATAGTTATAACAATTTCTTCTTTTTTTTTCTTCTTCTTCTTTTTATCTTGAACAAGAGAAGGCTTTTGTATTCAAACCTTTTTTTTCGATTGCAGATCATCGTAAGAGATAAAGAGTTTTGTGCGCAAGGCGATTTTGTGGCCTTTTACAATTCAATGGTTGTATATATATGTATATGTGTATACAAAGAATGAAAGAACAAGATGAAGTAGAGAAGAAGAGGGGAAAGGAATTACTTTCACCTGTCGGTACAAACTAAAGCATCTCTACGTGCATGAGACCATAAATTTTAAGGACGAGCTATATGTATTTTCTTCTCTCGAGAATGTTGTATGACGAAGCATTAAAGCATAACTTATTCCCATGGTTATATTTTTATCGAAATATTTCGTGTATTCATCATTTAACTATAGGATTTAAATATCATTGTGGTCAATTTTTTTGGCTTATTCTATGATATTTTTGCAATGTACGATGATTTTCTGTGTGAAAATTATTAAATAAATAATACTGATGTAATGTTTTATAAATTTTAATAAGTGAGATTGTATATTGTTGAGGAATTTAATTTTTTACTTACGAAACGAAGTTTTACCTACTTATGGATAATTTCTACTCGTTAATAAAGTTTGACTCACCTGAAACAGAATAAAAATAAAGAATTTTAATTAGTTTGCTATCAATATTTATACGCTGATCGAAAATTGAAAAATAAAAAGTGTACATTAAAAATTTTTATTCAATGACGTAAACACGAACTGAAATTAGAGAAAATCTATATGTATATATATGAGCCTGTCTTATAATAAAATTAAAAATCGAAAATATTCAAAAAGGAAAAGAAATAAAAAACGGAAGTATCGAATAACAAGTTAACTTTCACTCGAAGAATTTTTCGGATGAAAAATTGCTTCTGGAAGCGCCATTAAAAAATAAAAAACAGAATAATTTTATAGTATAAAGACCTCATCACTTTTTTAACACGTTAAAAGTTCCGTGAAAATAGTAAAAGTGAAGTTCGTAACTATACAAGTCCGCATAAGCTTTCTCAATTGAAAAAGAAAAAAAATAAATTCTTACTGATGATAAACTTTGTGTCCATGTTTAGCAATGGAAGTTAAAAAGTCAAACGACTCCTTTGGTATCTTGTAAATACTAAGCAAGTTTAAAAAAAAAAAAGAAAGAAAAAAAAAAGTTCTTCTCATACACTTAAAGAAATTACGTTATAGAGAACTCTTACGCACTAACATCAGTTATAACTATATACATCAATTTTCCCGTGGAGTTTAAAAACTTTCTAACGAGTTTTAGAAGTCATTTTATTTTTTTAAAAATTCTACTCATACTCTATTTATATTGTCCCTCGTGGCGTCAATGAAAAATATTCGTTTAACGTTATGGTTAAAAGCCAATTTTAAAGATTTCAAATTTTCTTTAATTGAACAAGATTAATATCTCAAAAATTATCTCACGTTCGTCTCAAGTTTACTCGTTTATTATTTCTACTAAGGAAAACAATATAGGTGCTTTAAAATTTTCTTAATGGTTCTATAAATTATTGCAATAACATAAATTGCAGTTTAAATTCAGTAAGTGCAACTACGACGTATGTAATGTATCGATTATATCATTCTTATAAATAATTCGATTAAATTTTTTTCATTAAAATTTTTAGTTAGCTTAGAAGGTTATACAATGTATCATTAAACTTCAACCCTCACATAAACAGTAGTTACAAAATGACTGCAAGAAGTAATCCTTATTAATTTTATGGTTTTGGAGATAATTCAACAAAAATTAATGTACAATATACTGATTGAAGAAAATCTTTAAAGTTAAGTCTTTGGTTGAACTTTTTGATCATCTAAAATCAAACTTATATTTTATACTTAGCAATTGCTAGTTTAATATTTAAGATATGTTGGTCAAGAGAGGATTAAAGGTGTGAAAGTCTTATCAATTTCTCGCATTAAGTTTGATTTAAAACTTTCCATGTATGGTGAGCGACGTGAATTTCTTCTAGTACACACAGTTACTCTTATCGTTAAACTTGTTCACGGAATTGAACTAAAAAGAAAAAGAAATCCTTTTCAAACATGGTTTTAAAAATATTTAAGATAGTATCAATCAATAGATTTAGTCACTGATATGAGAACAAAATCAAATCAGTAAGATCAACATTCATCAATAATAGCCTGAATGAAAATTATCAAAGATCACTTGTCTTAAGTTCATATGCACGGAGAAACTACGTCATTCACACAATGGTTCTTACTTTGGATATATGATTTATATGATAATCTGATGTGATATTAAAATTTAATAAAACATTCAGAAATAACATAAAATCCTTTCTAGGAATTCATGTAACATACCGAAAATCGACATGTTCAAATTAATTAATTAAAATAGATACAAACCAATCAGTGTAATTGGATTACCTGTTTATCTTTTTTTACTTTTTTTGATCTGATATTTATCTCATGTGATTTGAAAACCAAACATTTAATTTCCTATCTAATGATTTTGAAAGTTTAAAAAGAAAATATTACGCAATTTTGAAGTTTGTAAAAGCATTGACCGACGCAATAATATTGATAAGAAACCCAAATGAAAAATTGTTAATATCTCGTTACAATCATCAAATTCTATTACAGAAGATTGTACGATAAAATATTCAATATAAAGTTCAAAAACCTAATTATCAGTAACCCTTTTACTTAATATTTTTCTTTTTCTATACATGTTTTATTTATTTTTATTAATATTACAAAAAAAACCAATCTGTTTATTTACATGCTAATTTATAATATGTAAGGTGTAAAGACTATCATTACGATAGAATTCCGATAAGTTAATGTGACATAGATGTACAGTAATTATTTTCCGAAGGGTATTATTACTTTTATTTTAAACATTACACTGCAAATGATCAACCGTAATTACAAGCTAGAGAAGGCAATTAATTAACATAACAATTACATAATTGATCGATGATTTTAATAAACAATTAAGAGCTTTAAATTATAAAGTTGATGGTTAAGTAATAAAATATTTGTGTATAGTAATTATTATCAAACTTAAAAAAAAAGGAAAAATAGAAAATTAAGATCTTAATTAGTGTTGAATTTAAAATATTATCAGTGACAATGTCATGTTAATCATGATAATAAAAGCATGAACAAGTAAAACAATTATATCTTCTTTCATCTGACGTGCTTAAGGATGATGTGCATTATGATGTATGCGTCGACGCGTGACTTTTTTATTAAAAAAAAAAAGAAAATCTAAGACTTTGGGAAAAATAAAGCTTGCGTGTAAAGTCACGTTTACACGGCTTGGTAAGCCGCTTGCAGAAGCGTATCTTCATTTTTTCTTTCTATTTCTTGCATACCGTATATACATATATATGTGTGTGTGTGTATAAAAGCTAACATAAGATATTATCGCAATGTTATAGCTTCGATGCGCAGCGTGAGAATTTTATATGCGCTTATAATGCGCGCTCGCGTGAAAGCATATATATATGTTTATACTTGCACAATTAACAGATTCTGTATTACAATCGTTCTACTTTTCTTTTTCTTTTTTTTTCATTTAACGTTAGAATTCTCATTACGTCGTTTTTTTTTCTTCTTTTTTACATTTATTATATCATCGAGGCAGAGAGAAAAAAACCTTTGTACTACTGATCCATCAAACTTTTCTTATTATCAAATTGTATATCTTAGTGAAAAATTATAATGCAACTGTATGGATATGTGTAGCATTAATTATTATAAGGAAAGGTGTTATATTTAGTTCATTTTATAATAAGATTAAATATAGTTCAAGGAATTTTTCTATTATTTTTTTTCTCTGAGTTTTATTGTGATAGTATTGTAATTATTTTTATGGCTTCATTATCTTCATGAAATATTATTAAGCTATCAATATGTAAAAATATTTGCATATTTTTTTAATCAAATTACAGTAGTTATATTATATTCACATGGTTAAAATACCTTCTAATTTTTGTTGAAATTAAAAAAAAATATTTAAAAAAATAAACAAAAATTTTAAAAATGCAGAACGTATTTAATTATTTTTTTTATTTTTATGAGAATTAAATTTCTATACTTTTGTCTGTTTTACATTTGAAAAATTCTTCAAAAAGCGAAGGATGCTTAAGAAATTTGAATGCTATGTACTAATTAAATAAATCAAAATACCTAAATATGTGAATGTCTAAATTAAAGGAACAAAAACCTTTCCTTTGTATACCTGTACAGTGTAATTTTTAGTCTTCAAATACAAAGTGAAAATACTCATGAACTTATTCTTTCGACATCTCCAAATCAATTAAATATCTCAATCCTTTCCTCATTATTTCCTCTATACTTACAACCATAATAACATATATTTTTCCACAACAAATCATTACATTAATTAACTCAAACTTCTTCGATACCAAAAGAGAAAAAAGAGATATTCTAAAAATTCATCGATGTAATTGAAAAGTTGCGTGTTTTATAAGAAGATATAGAAGTAAAAAAAAATCGAAGAAAACTATTAGTTCCGTCCTTACATCAACGAAATTAATAGTCTTTAGCGATCGTTTATGCTTTGATGCATAAACACGCGAACGGAAGAAAAGTTACACGCATTAATAATATAAACTCACTGTATACTAATAAAAGTTTCGCATACCAAGCGTAACCGCAAATCACAGTTGTTACCAAGATGATTAAATAAAAAACATTTTTTTCTTCATATATACAGTCATTACTATTAAAAAGAAGAAAAAAAAAACGACGGCGACTTCTTTGAAGAAGTTAGTTTCTCGTTTAACTATAATAATATACTTTTATATCTTAATTATTATCAGAGAACAATGTTTTCTTCCTTCTTTGATTCATACTTTATTTTTATTTAGTGCCTTTTTTTCTATCTTTTTAACAGTTAATAATTAGCTACTTAAATATGAAATCATTTCTTTTTTTCTCTCTCTTTCTTTCTCCATTTGTCGTTAAACGACAAAGTGTATTAAAAATAGTCTGAGAAATTTATTTATGTTTACCGTTGTAAAAATAGTGACTAATAAAAAAAAAGTTAATTATAGTAATACCCATCGGAGTCACCCATAAAGTAACACAAATACAATAAAAATTGAATATAAAGAAACAAAAGGAATTAAAATTAGTCGCCTCGAGAGACCGTCGATTTATTAGAGCAAGAGGTTTTAAAGAAAAAGAAAGAAAAAAAAAGTAACACTTTTGTCGCAATAATAAGGTAATTCAAGACTTTCTCATTATAAGGTAATTCATTCTCGCGCTTACGTTACGTTATCTTCTTTTTTTGTCTGTTTTTTTATTTTTTTTCTTCTTTTGCTTCATATATGAAAGAGAGCGCACACGCTTCGTCGTATTCGTCGTAGTCGTTGCTGTACTCAGCATGTAACTGTTATTATTTACTCAGTCAGTCGCTACATTAGCTAAAGCTACTTTCATCCTTATGCAATGGAGCTCGTCTCTGCATTTTGATAATATCGCTGCTGACTTACTTTGTTTCATCTTTCTTAATTTTTCTTTTGTTTTTTTTGGAGGTATTTCTATTGTTTACTCGAATTGTGAATTTTTAAACAAATTTTCAGCGAAAAGCAATGAATTTAGATGCTCATGGTTATTATTAAGTTTATTGACAGATTTCATCTTTCACGGGAAAGTTATTTATTTTCCTTGATATACTTTTTCTTTCGCTTATTTGCTCGAGGCTAAATTTTAATATCTTTGTAAATTGTTGGTTGTTTCAATGTTATAAATAAATTTATTTTTACTATAAATCACATTTTAAAAAATTAATAGAAATTAAGAGAAATTAATTGAAATTTAATGTATTTTTTACTTTTATAATTAAACGTTCGCCAATTATGCCGAATAATGTAGTGTTAAATTGATTGTTTTATTATCTTATTTACAAACGATATAATCTTTTAATATTAATAATTCTAAACATAATTAGCAATAAAGATATATTTTCTAATGAAAACTAAGTTCAATGAACAATTGAAATTTAAAATTCAAATCGACGTTCACGTCTTTACAATATAAAACTGTCATTACCGTATAATCGATTATTTACAATTATAAAATGAATATTAACCAATCGATAGCCATTATTCAATGTAAGCGTTAGTGAAAAAAAAAACTAATTATGAAACAATTTGCATATCCATTAACGGTAAAAGATGACACATTACAATACAAATAGAGCCGTCATACTTTTTTCTTTATATTCTCCTTTCTTATTTTAAATATTTCGTTATAAAAAAAGTTAACGGAAAAATGAGTGATAAATTATTTTCACCTATGACAAACATTCGAGCTTACGTTATAAATACGATGCGTAGGCTTTGGTTATTAACATCCTTGTTTGCGCTTAGGAATAATAAATAAACAACAGAAAGCAAATGGTATTTCACAAGTTTAAGCTCGGCTAAATTTTATATACTGTTGAGTAAATTATATTTCTGCAATTGTCATAATTACCTTTATTTCTTAATGCTGATATACCTAATTATGAGATAATTTTTATAGCTCTATAGTATTAAAATTATTATTTTTTTCTGTTTTTTCTTTTTCATTTTAATTCTACCTCAGAATTAAAGTAAAACTTCAATGGCCTGACATTACTGTTATTTTATTTGTTAAATAATTGTCTTCTTACAAATTTAAGGTATCCTATACACTTTTTTGTTTAGATTGCTATTATTCACGATTTCTTTCCGCGAATTGTAAAAAAAATCTGTATATTTATAACGGCTTTTATAAAAATTAAAATTATGATTTTACAAAATTTTCTAATATAATTTCGCTACATTATAATGCTTAACTACTCAATAAAATCGAAGTTTATTTCAATAAATCAATGCTGATGTCTTTTCCGTAGAAATGTTTAAGTACTCAATGGTGTTTAAAATAGCGGTTCATTTCTCTTAGTCGCCTTTTTTTTATATGCCATCATAGATTTAACACCTACGCGCGAAAGAATGCTGCGGCTATAATTTTGTTAACGTCACATTATCATTTTGCTTGGTGTTTCGACTTTCAAATAATTAGGACTGAAAAAAAAGAGATGAATTATATTAATTTCGAAAGTGTAAGACAGTTTTATTGTCCTTTGACTAAATTGATTATTTTAAGTTTGATAAATTTATTGTTCGAATGACAAATTTCATAAAGTTTAGATCATAAAGATGAAATTAAACGTAAACGAAGATATAATCACCCGAAAACATCTTTTATAATCTGTATTTAGAAAATTTTTCTATTACAAATATAAATCTGTAATTTAAAAACATAAAAAGAAATAAAGTATAAAAAATCTATCAAAAGCGTCATTGATTAAATGGTACGCGGAACATTAAAATAATGATTCTGGTCAAGGAATGCTTGATTATAAAGGTGAAAATAGTTATTTTTATTTTCACTAAAAAGACTCTCACCTTATCTTATTGCCAAAGTGTTTTGTGCATTGCTTTCACTTGGCTAAGCAATTTGTCTATACGCACATTTATATAAAAATACCATTCTGTACACCGGTAGTCTTCTTTTATTATCATTATTATTTTTTCCATTCACATTTTTCGTTAGATAGTTAAAAAAATAAAATAAAACTTTGTTTCGATGGTAATGTACTCGGAGGGTAATTAGATTTTTTTCGTAATTTACTGTAATTATCTTTTATGTAGCTGTTATTTTTTTCGATAGATTACCTTTTGAGACTTTCATTGATTACTATGTGATTCAAAAGAGTCATTAATGTCAGCGATCGCTAAATCGGAAGCTTCAAATTAGTCTTAGAGTATGACGAATGATTCGAACTTAATAATAATCTATTGTTTGATTATTACGTCTAATTAAATTTTTATTTCGATGTTGGTAAAATAAAAGAGATTATAATAAGAGGATAAATTGACAGGCAAGTCAATTAAAGATTCCTGATTTTAATAATGTTCAACTTTTATAAGATTTGACTAACGAAATTTTTTAATGTTCTATTTAGCATAATTTAATATTTTCTTGACCTTACATGAAAATTTTTTTAGAATTTTAATGGGTCATAATACTTTCTAATTCTTGATTATTTGTAATATATTCTTCAAACCAAAACTGTTTTTTAAAAGTATCTAGGAATTTTTAAGAACATTTCGTGACACAAAAATTATGCGAAACTAATTTCTTTTGACTTGTTTGTATATTCAAATTCCGTTCACCAAAGAAACATTTATTTTTCCTAGTACAGTTTTTTTACCATTTAATACGTTTTTTGAATACAAAAGAAAAATATTTATTTGAGAAAAAAATGTTTGTTTTGTAAATAATTTATAAATATTATGATAATGATATGTTTGTACCTCATGTGATTAATTAATTGACTCATATTTCTACTTTAGTGAAGAAGAAGGAAAGAAATTTTCATAAAATTTTAAAAGAATAGAATTTAAATAACCTCTGACATTCATTTGTTTTTTACATACTTCAAAAGTAATTAAAACTTTTCAGATTTTTATCTACTATTCAAAAAAACAAGCCATAAAAATCCATATGAGAATACACTTAATGTTCAAATAAATTAACACTTCACAAAAGAACGTTTCGACGAATTTATTTGCTTAGAAAGTGTCAAATTAAAAAAGTCGGTAAATCATTGTTTTGTATAAAATTAATGATTTCTTCATTTTAATGAAGAAAGTTGTTTCATATTTGTTTATTTTGTTAAAAAAATATGTCTAGTTTTGTTTATTATTATAATAACTAGAATTTAAATAACTAGATTTTTAATACTTTATTTAAATTTTAATAAATGAATCATCAGATAATTATGCAATTTCAATTGCATAATTTATGTTTAATTAAACTGCCAAGAGGTAATTGCACTTTAACTTTACACACATATACATACGTATTTAATCCAAAAAATAAATGGTGGTTCGAAAAAAGATAAATGATTATCAGAAGTATAAAAGAGTTTAAGCATGTAATAAAACAATAGACAGCATTAGACCCGTTAAAAATGAATGTAATGTAATATAATTCATCTGTGAAGTAGTAAAGTAAATAAAAAGAAATATATAATAGAACTTAGTAGTATTCGTTGGGAATCCATGAGCATATATATATATGTATAAGATCATCTTTAGTGACCTGGTGTTACCTACAACACGATGGGAAATAGTTAACATTTTGTCCTAATTCTCACCTTCCTTCGTGTTGACGAACATGTATACATATGTATATGAACGTGCAGATGTATATGTATAACATTTTCTCAGTATATGTGACGTGGCGTCGCGGAAAGAAGATAAATGAAAAAAGAAAAGAATTGAATGAAAAAAAAAGGCAGACGCAACGTATACACACACCGATAATGATAATCGTGCAGTCTTTATTTTAGTGGAGTATCTATATGAATGGCAAGTTAACGCAATGTGAGCAAAAGAGAACAGTTATGAAACTCGGCCGATGTATACTTTATTTTTCTTATATATATTTACCTTCTTTTTTTTAACATTCAATTCTTATTTACTCTTCTTTTTTTTTTAAGTTCGCTATTTTATTATTTAATATCTTCTTTTATAATTTACGATTAATTAATTTTATTCTATATTTGCCTAAATTATTATTTAATTTTTAACGTTTTTCTCTTTTTTTATCTTCATTCAACGTTGTTTCCCACTAGCTTTGCGAATTTTAAGCATTTCATTTTTAAAGCTAATTAAAATAACTTTTTTACAGTCTTATATTAACGTGTTGTTTTCTCAAAACTAAACAAAGGTAATACAACTTAAAAATAAAAATTTTTCTTTCTTTCAAAATTCACTTGACTTTTAAACAAACCACAACAATTACCCACGCTCGTATCATTACATTTTAAAACTTTCTTAAAAATTTTTGTTGAATTAATTAGTAGCTGAAATTATTAAAATTAAATTTAATTTGAAAAATAATAATAAAAATTAAAATTTTTACAAAAATTTATACATTAGCAAGTATAAAAAGTCAAAGGTAACAATTTATTGAGTATTATTTTTTCAAATCAAACCAAAATATACACGTTAAATTTTACTCGAAAAATTAATTTATGATCAAATTAACAATATTATTACATTTTTTGTATAAGGAAGTGCAGTTAATAAATTATAGTCAGGTTGTATAAGAATAAAAAAAGAAATCGATCGATTCTATCAAGCCATTGGAAAATAAAATTGTTCTTGACAAAGTTTTTCCTTAGTCTCTCATAATCTAAAAGCATTAACAATGCAAAACATGTAACATAATGTAATATCGCTATGTGAACGTTGTAATATAAGGCATGCATATATAGACACACGTGTCGCGTAATAAGCTGTACGTAAAACTGACAATCTATATATATAAAGTTTCGTAACTAATCAAGGATGTATTTTAAAGTTTTTTATTATTATAAGTGAAAGACTAAGGTTTGATTTGAAATAAAAAAAAATTTTTTCTTCATTTTTCAAACTTTGTTGTTTCAAGGTTTGGTACTATAGACAAAAGATATATTGCACGTTTACAATTGGCATGAAAAATAATGGCTTTTATTTCTTATTCCCTTTTTAATTAAAAAAAACGAGATAAAGTAAATATTGTAACATTTCTTGCATGTAATACTTTTCTTAATAATTTTGTCATTTTAAAAGTCGGTACGTAATTATCAGTAAGCAAATTATTTAATTTTGTTGAAAGTAAAATTCTTCTTTAATTGTCTTAAGAATAAGAAGAAGAAAAAGAAGAGAAGCCCTCTATGAATTGCATTAGTGCCGGGAGGCTGACTTTAAAAGCGTTTATACTTTAAATTAACTTTGACTGAGTGAGCACACATCACAACAATCATACATTTTTCTTTTTGTAATTTGCATATATCTCATTTCCATATTTACATTGCTAACTATGTAATGTTTAGTATTGTAATCATTTGTTTATGCTACATAATAAATTTCTTTTTTTATTAATACTTAAGTTTTATCTCAACATAATATCAAATTGTAATAATTTGTAGTGTTGTTGAAAGTTTATGTTTATGTATTTATATGCCAGAAAAAAATTTTTTTAATTATTTTAATTCAGAATTCTATTCTATTTCACCTAATTTTACAATTAATGGCAAGGCTTATATAGTTAAAGCCAATTTCAATGAAGTGTAATAAAATCAAATCATCTTTATCAGGATTTTCATTATATGCAAATTCATTTTACAGTCATTTAATTGTGCAAATCATTCTAATTTTTTATCGATGCCAAATTAGTTAACTAACTTTTTTATTTATACAAGGATTAATAGCAACAATTGAAAGACCATAAAAAAACTTTTAGTGTACAATGACTTTCTTTTCTCTTTTGTATTTGACGAAAACCATATCTTGTTGATATCTATTAGTTAAATGGTACCAATTTTTAAACGAACCTATGTCATAACAGTAGACGTAAGCGCTTCCGATTCCTTTCAACGAATAACAGAATCATCTTAAAATCTTTAATCCCAAACCACTTAAAACTAAATATATCTCTAATGGATCATAATTATATATAAATGCTATATGTAATTTTTACGAAATATTCTATATAAACAAACGTATAAAGAATCTAGCGGATAACTATGTCTAACGTTCTAACTAAAGTACAAGAGCAAAAAAAAAAGAAGAAGAAGAAGAAAAAAACAGACGTTTGATGTGTTTTCCCGAGCTATGTGCCTCTTGTCAGTTCGTCTCTCAGTTAATTTCCCATATAAGAGTTTAAAACCTCGATCTCTTCTTTCTTTCTATCTTTCTTTCTATATACGTACACACATTCGTATATATGTGTGGTAAAGACAAGTGGATTAGAGTAAACCGAGAGAAGGTGCGCTCTTGTTGCTCGCGCTTTTATAACGCGAGCGAGCGCGCGCAGCAAAAGCAAGAGTACAGTTAGATTAAACTCGAGCAGGTCGAGCTAAAAAGTACACCAATATATATATATATATATATATATATATATATATATATATATATATATATACACACATATACTTTTAAAACTTCTCTTTACTTTATAAGAAGTTTTTAAAGCTTGCCCCACAACGACGCATGGTAGAACTGAAATCGTTTTTTTTTCTCTTCTTTTTTTTATCGGCATATATTTACTACTAGTTTAACTATATGGTATAAAGCTTTAAAGACAAACTTGTCACCATGTCTGCCTTTTCTTTGACTTTTTTTCTACTGTTTTTTTTTGCTTCTTGTAAATATAGTCTGTATATGTGCTGAGTTGTTCTGGATTGCTTAGATTATATAGTTGCTACTTGGACTAGTTGTTGCACTAAGGCTTGTCTATATACCGATAAACAATGTTGTATTAGATAGTTTGTGTGTTTATCTTGTAATTGAAATGGATTGTTTTTTTTTTGTTTCGAGTTTTTTGAATTTGTAAGTAGTTTTGATGAAAAAAGATTTGTAAATTTTTATTATTATAATATGGACTTTGTAAAATGGATATTTTGATGCTTTATCACATTTCACCAAGCAATTATAAATTACACTATATTTTTTTAAATTTTCATCCAATGACTAGAAACTTTTAGATCTAGATTTCAATCAAGTTCAAGCTACATCCTTGGATATAAAAATGTTTCGTCATTCATCCATAATGCACCCATTGATTCTCCAAAAACAAACAAACCATTTTGTTAAATTGATTAAATGATTTCATATAATTTCGTAATTTCCATTATAAAAAACTTTCTTTCACATTTCCTTGGCCATAATTAATGTAAGAGTAAAAAAATTTCTATATTTACCTAATTTATTTCGCTCATATTTAACACGCTCTTACTATTGCGACACGTGGACAACGAGAAGATCCGCATTTGATTCTTATCTTTTAAATTACACTATAACATATGGCAATTTTATTTTTTCATTTTTTGGTGGAAATAATTTTGTATTTCAAGACCTCGTATAATTACTTTCGACGAAAGAAAAGGTACAATATTATAAAAAGTAAATTGATAATAATCTTATACTAATTATCAAAAAAAGAAGAAAAATATGAAAAGAAAATGTCGTTTAACGCCCTGAATTTCATTTAGACCAAAACAATATAATGTAACACGTTATTACCAGATACTTAAACTTTTATTTATCCTTTTTTTTATTCTTCATTTTATTTAATGACATTACCCGTCCTTTTATAAAGTTGCATTTATATTCAACTCTCATAATTCAATAGTTAAAAAGAGAGTGAAAGTCTTTTCTAGAGCAGTGAAAATACCTTTTAGATTTAAGTTTGTGTATATACATGTATATAGAGTTGTTGGCCAATCGAGCTAAAGTGAAAGAAAGAGATGGAAAGAATTGTTTAGGTTATGCACGACAGGTGCACACGCAATTCACGTTCGACAAAAGAAAAGACACTCTTGGTGAGAGAGAAAAAAATAAAGTGGAAAAAACTCGAGCATCATAGTTATAAACGTACTTTTAAAGAATGCGAAAGTTCGCGATTCAAATAGGTATGTATACATACATAAATATATCGCTAAAACTGTCTAATGATGCTTTTAAAATTGGCTTGCAGGAGGAGAAGAGACGAAGAGCTGCTGCTGCTGCTGGCTGCTGCCTCTTTTCGAGCGCTCCTCTAAGAAAACGACTTTCTAATGTTGCATCACAAACATCTCGTTGCAGTCTCTACTTTTATATACATACACACGTATGTATGGATACTCTTTCGTGTGCGCGAAGTTTCTCGCCGCCAGGCAAAACTCTTTTATATATTACGAGACATTAAGGCAAAAGTCTCTTTTATAAAGGCACATGAGACTAAAACAATATAACTAATGCCGCTTCCTTTAAGGATGACTCAAACATTAATTTTTTTCTTCTTTTCTTTTAACGTCGGGTTAGTATCGAAATTCATAATTTCTTTTCTAAAGCCCACTTTATTATATATATTTTTTTAAAACTAAAAAAGACAATGAAGCGTATACGCTCTTTACCATGCAGCTGAGAAAAAATATGCATACAGCTACTTAGCTTACTCATAATATACCCACTTCCTTAATTCCTACGCTTATATATCTTCCAAGTATATACACGTCATAATAGGGAGAAAAAAAAATAAGAGAAGAAAAAAATGAAAGTCTGAAAAAATTATGTGAATATGTGGCACTTTGAAGTAATAATGAAAGAAGTAAAAAAGAAGAAAATTGTGGCTAGTACACATACTATGTATATTATGGATGCACTTGAAATCACCAATTTGCAACAGCTTGCTCTACATTTTCATAGAAATGTATCCTGGTAAACTAAGCGGATAGATTAAAAGATCTTTATGAAAAACACCCTCGCGTTTGCTTCGAACGATCAATTGTTTAAAAAATTTTGCGAGAAACATTAGGCACTTTGCTTTCGAACCGACAGCACATAAAAAATATATATATATAACAAAACAACAACATAAAATGAGAAAACTTTAAAGAAGTTTCGCATACTTTCAACTGACAATTACATACTTTTTTTTTCTCAAAAATCATCTTTCCTATATGCAAAACAATACTTTGTGTAAAGCAAGTAGCCGCTTATTATAATAATTTTTATTTTTTAAACAATAATTGACTTAATTTAATGAGCAATTTAAAAAAGAGAAAGAGAGAGACTCTGAATATTCAAACAATGATTGCATACCAAACTAAAAAAAAAGGCACACTTGTAAATTCTTGACACGCCCTATTCCGATGAGTAATATATACATAGGATCGTTCACGGTATAGAAAGAAATCGTTCTGAGAAAACTTTTCGCAAAAGGATGCAACAAAAGAGAAGAAAATCAAGTCAATAATTTTTTTCCTCTCCCTGCTCTCCCTCATATCCGTGGGAGATTAAACGTTCGTAACGAGAAAAAAATTTTATCATAATATATGATTTGTTACAATAATAATATAATGTTTTTAGAAATAATAATAATAGCAACATGTATATATAAAGATTTACAAGAAGAAATGCATGAGATATATACTAGTCTTTTTGCCTGCTAGTCATACAAATTTCCCACCAAAGCGATTCTTTTAACCTCCTTTTTGATTTATTATTTATCGCTCTATGGTATTTGCCTACTCCGCCTTCTTATATTAAAATGAACTCTCTTTTAAACTCAAGCGTTTTGATGCTTTTAATAATATATTAACAACGCGTGATTTTATTGTATATACGTTTACTACATTTATTGTTTGTTAAAAGACGTTTATTTTTAATTTTTAGTTTGGTATGGAGGCCATGAAATTTTTGGATAATCGAAAAGCTTAAAAATTAAGTTAAAAATATAGTTTGTGTTAGAAATTTATTGTTTGATACAAAAATTGTAAAAAATTTATAATAATTTTTAATTTACAAGGAAGAAATAAATTACGGTTAAAGTCATTCGAACAATGCTAAATTATACAGTGAATATAAAATTTGAAAAAAATAATAAAACTTCCAAGAGTAGTAAAATAGAAGGAGAAAAGAAAAAACTAACAATAATAGAAAGGAAAACAACAATTGGCATACCGGAATAAATAAAACGCTATATTGGATGCAGCGTTGAAGCGCAACGAAGCAATATAAAGAGGCGGCCTGATGCACAGCGCGCGCGCGCGCTTGCTTCTTGCCTCACATTGCCTTTGCAAAAGAGAGTCTCCGTTATTGGCCGCGCCGCTATATCTTAAGATTTTCTTTCTTCCTCCTAATTTTATTTTTCTTCTTCTTATTCATCTTCTTCCTCTTGTCCTAATTTCTTTAAATAAAAGAAAATTAAAGGAACTTGCTTGAAATTATGTATTTAGAAAAAGAAGAAATGATTTTTCTCACGGTATACAAATTTAGGAAATTAACGATTCATCATATTTAAAAAGATTTTTATTTTCTCAAATATTTAAAAGATTAGAAAAATTATAATTGTTTCTCATGATAAATAATCAAATTTTAGTAATAAAATTAGATTTAATGCTTTAATATGTGAAACTGATGAAGTTGATACCAAATTTGAATATATGATTCAGTTGATTTTAATCGAACCGAAGGAGCCAGAAGTCGACGCTGTTACAGTTATGTTACGCGTCACATATAAGCATTACAGGCAGGTGTTTGTTCATGTACATATACACACACGCACGTGTGTGTCTCATGCCTTCGTTTCTTCACCCTTTTGAGCTTCTTACTTCCGAGAAAAAACGAAAAAAGAAGTTAATAAAAATGAGTTCCCATGTGTGTGTGTGTATATATATACAGTATACACATTCATATGTGTATATGTACATACATGTGTTTGCTCACATAACGTTTTTCGATTCTTCTCTTTCTCTCTCCGCGGACTGACTATTTTAAAAGTAAGTACTTGACTTTAAAATACGATGCCATTGTCCTCTATTCACGCCTGGCTCTCTTCTTCTCTCATCTTTGTAACCTTTTTTTTCCTCTTTCCTTTCTTTTTATTTCATAGTAATACGGTATTATAAAATACTCTTAACACTTATTTTTTAAAATTTCTTTTTTTTTTTTAATTATCAAAGTAATTTTCGCTTTATTTTCTCTTCTTTGTTTGAATTTATTATTAAATTCTTCGAATGAAGATGGAAATGATTAATTTTATCTGAGCTATACATTAGTTAATAGTTGGCGAAATATTTTTACCGTTAAACAGTATATATATATATACATGTAGAAGCCTAATCGAATAGCTTTAACCGTCAATTATTGCACTTGTAACGGTCGAACGTTTTACTGGAATACTTTTTTTTCTTCTTTTAGTTTAGAGCTAATCATTTAAATAGGCAGTACAATATTATCCTAAAGATATAGATTTATCGATTTGCCTTTATCTTCATAACTTAAAATTCAATTCATTATATCCTTTAAGGTTAACTTTAACATTGTTATTTACAAGATAATCCCTAAGGGGGTTGCTCAACATTATTTAATCATTCAAAGTTAAACTACAATCGTTTTATTAACTGTATTACTTAAACAAAGATAACATTTGATATTTATATCAATAACGGTTTCGACGAAATCTTGAAATCACGATATTATGTTGTTTAATACGTTCTTTCCTTTTATTTGGTCAATGATCTGTCTTGAAGTTTTACGTGGGTATTAAAATATAAATGCAGTGTATAAATTTATCTAAATTTCATCCGATTTCTTTGTTTTTTTCTTCATTCATTTTTATATCGCACCATAACCACCTTTATTTTATCATTATACATTATGAATAATAAAAGAACAACGAAAAATATAAGAAACCAATTAGTAATAAACTTTTATTTAATCCTTGTGTTGCTAAAAAAGAGAAAGTTATACTAGAGATATCATGTTTTTATATAATATAAATTAACCTGATGTACTAACTATGCGGATGATTTACACTTTTATTCAATTTTGAATATATATATATAAGACACATTGCGAGCTTATCTTGATTAATAGCTTTAACTAATCTGAAACCATGTTTTTTTTTTATTTTTATATCTTCTTCGTGTATCTATAAAGCTGTTTACGCAGTGTATGGATTGTTTTGCTTCCTCAAAAGAAAAGGAATGAAGAAATTGTTGCAATTACGAATTGGAAAATTGCGATTTCAGATAAACTTTCAATGAACTTTGTGTATTATTGTTTTTACTAATGTGACATAATCTTTTCTTCGTAAGATATTCATGTGGATATTCAATTACGCTTATTGTTGTAATTAAAATGTTATTTATGTAAAAGATAAATACTATACATATTCTAAAATTTTCTTTTAATTTATATGAATACGTAGACGTCTATACATTTAATAATTATACTAACAATTTTTTAATCTTTTTCCGCATCTGTTTTTTATGGTAATTAATCGATTGTATTTTTTTGACTATGCTACTCTTGAAATATTTAATAGGCTATCATTATAATAGCCTTGTTTTACATAACTTATTTTATGTATGTGGTTTTTAACGTAACAATAATGAAACATTAATAAAAATATTTTTACAATCGTATCTCTCATCTCGAGCTAAATTAAGAAATTTTCAAATTAAATTCAAAAATATCTATCATTAATCTTATTAGAGTAAACTTTAACCGTCGAGGAATAATAAAAAAAGTATTCAATGAAATCATCATTTTTCATTATGTTTGGTAATATTTAAAGATAAATGTTTGTACGTTTGAAATAAATTATTTTTCAGCTTAAGTTTACGATCAAATTTTTTCATTGTAATATCATAGTCTTTATATAAAAACTGGTAATCTATTAAATATCATATTCAAGAATTTTAAATTTGCATAATTTTAGAGATTTTTATTCAATTGTTGTTATGACAGCCTATGACGTTGGAAAATTTTTCGAAATCTTGTTCGGCCAATAAATTTAAAGCTTTGCATTTATTAATTTTTCGGATTTAAAATTTTGAAAATTTTATCCAAACTCTTAATCATGTTAATAACAATGAACAAAATTGATATTAAATAATGTTGATATTATATCCATTAAAATTCCATACATCAAATTATTAAAAATTTCATCTATACTAAAAATATCGTAGAAAATAATAATTTTCAGAAATGTCATTTTCCCTTTCATTATAATTATAATAATTATTAAAGCGTTTATTCATAATATAGTTGGATAATCACAATTTAGCTTGTAGGAAAAAGTCAAACTATACACACATATTCTCATATATAAAAGTGGGCGGGTAAAAGCTTGTAATCGACACTGCTACTGGCAATTAGAAACTGGCCTGAGCTGACATTCTACATTTAGCTTTGAGAAATAAAGATAGAAAAAAAAAGACAAGAAAACCATCGAATTTCCTGATGTTGAGTTGGAAAAAAGGAAGGAAGGAAAATAGAAAAAAAAATATCTATATACTTTCCAAACGATACTCATTTATTTTCTGTAACTCTGAGGCGGTATTTTTCACTTTAGTCACTTGATCGACTCAATTAATCGTTGTAAACGTGTCATTCCGCATTCCTCAAAAAAAAATTACACATTGTAACAAATTATAGAAAAATTTAGCTACGAAATTTTTTAATTTCCTTTTTTTGAACTTATTTTTTTCGATATCATTAATCATATTTTAGACACGTTATTGGGTATATATAACCTTCCTTGCTTTCTTTCTCGGTTACCTTTTTTTCTGTTACTTTTTTTTTTAAATTAACTTCCTGATACATCGACACGTAGCTAGTTGAACCACGGATTCTCTCTCTTTTTTTTGTCATGGCTCTACCACTTATTATTGATATATAAGAAGTTTTTGTCCTTATTAACGTTATTTTTTAACTACTGTAAAAAAGTCAAGTTGTAACTCATGCACGCGTTTGATACGATGGATATGTTATTAAATTATCGTGCTTCCTTTTATTTATCCTTTTTGCTCATTTTTCTTTTCTATAATGTTTAAAAGGATATGCGTTTTAGAATCGAAAGTTTCTCCGGAAAATATTATTATTACTAATTGATCTTACCATAATTTCCATAATATTGCCATAATGAATTAATTATAAAATGTAGACATCGCTTTAAAAGTTATGTTTACTTGGAATTTTGTGAACGTAAAGATCGTTATAATCAAGGTCAAATATCATTTACCGTATGCATAAGATGTCGAAATATTAAAGTTTTTTATTTCCCAATTAAAATAAAAAATTTAAACTTTAAAAAAAAATTCCATCCAATGTTTTCTTGTTCGTTTGTTTAACGCCAATTTAAAAACAATTGAAAAATCAGTGAAAAAGAAAAAAATAATATTTACATTATCAGAATCGCTAAAAAGAAAGGAACAATCACGTATTCTCGCAATGTCCATAAGAAGTAAGACGAAAGATTTAATCTGACTATCAAAAGGGAGATTACTTTGAGAGAAAAAAGAGTAAGAATAAGAATAAAAATAATGCAAACTGAGATATACACTTAACATGCATGAGTGATGGGGAGGTGAGCCGATGACTCAATAATAAACTTATACTGCGAAATAGCGCATTGAGGCAAGAAAAAGCCACAATGTCAACCGCACTAAATAAAAAAACAGCAACTCGATTGTGAAGTCTTCCTTTTTGCTCTCCTTTGAAGTATCTTAGGCTTCGCAGTTAAATTTGTAATTATTTAGAATTTTTTTCTCTCTTCTTTCTATCTCGACAAATTATTCCAAGAAAAGAAAAATAAGATGAGAAAAACAATAAAGATTTACTATTTAATGATAGACTTTTCTCTCACGTTCCATCCCCTCTTGCTTGCGGAATTTAAATAAAAAAGAAGAGATTTTCTTTTTTCTTGTATTTATTTATACCTCTTGAAAAAAAAAAGAAGAAAAACATCAACGAAACAAGTGGTCGACCACTGTGGTATAAGTAATTTCAAATTCCAAGGTCTGGCTAAAAGGAAATTTTCAGAGAAACATGCGAATAAAGAAAAGGGTTGAGATTTTTTTTTATTTTCTTACAAGCCACGGCGTGCAAGAAAAGAATTTTGTGAATTCTCGTCGTTTGCAATCTTTAAATAAAGAGGAGAGTTGAATTTTAACCATAAAAATTTTTAAATACTGACCAAAGATTTTAGCTTTGCAAATCTTTGACCTTCGTTATAAGACAAAGATAAAAATAAGGTACAAATTTTACATATATATCCAACATATAAAACAGTACGATGCTTCTCAAAATTTTAAATACGTATATTAAACCTTTTTATATGCAACTTCAAACTGTTTTTTTACAGCAGAATGTTACGAAAATATTCAAGAGATGTTTTTAAAATTTTTTTCAAAAAGTTATCCCGTACTGTCATTGAATCCAACGTAAAAAAATTAAAAAAGAAAGATACTCGGAGAAATTAACTTGTTGTTTTTTTTTGTGACGAAAATTAGATTTTGAGTCCTTGACCCCAGTAGTCTAAAGGCCGTTTGAATTCCAAGTATATCTTTGGTAAAGATGCAAAGGCTCGTGTCGGCTCGTGCAAATTCCAGAAAGACCAGAATAAAAAAAAAGTTATCCAAGATAATAATAAAGCTCGACTAACAGGAAGGTCCCACTCTCTTGTCTTTTCTTCTCTTCTTGTATATATATATACGGTGAAAGTTTATGTTCATGAGAGATTTATATATATATATTTATATATACACTTATAAACACGCTGCTGGACCAAGATAAAACTGAGTAGTTTCCTGATCGTTTGATGATTTTTTTTTATGCTTTTAATATACATTTTTTTTTAAATTTTGTATATATAATTCGCTTGTAAATTATTATTAAATATTTAACAGGAAATAAATTTCACTTTTGACGTTGGTATCAAATTTTTTAATTCAATTGAAATTCAAAAAAGTGTTTTATTCCCAAAATTTTGTTATAAGAAAAATTAAATTAAATAAGTATTTATGGCTCGAAAATGTGGCATACAAGAAGCCTAACTGGGAAAGATGAGGTCATTTTATTTAAAAACTCTACACAATTACTCTATCTCCTTTCCTTTTAAGAATAGCCGCTCCTTCTTTATAGACATGTATATATATATATAAATATAGATGATTATGTTCATAAAACGAAGACGCGGTACTTTCATTCGTGAGAGCTCGATAATTATTTAAGAGAAATATTTATTTTTTCGACATATTTAACGACTACATTTTTCGACATCTCGACGAAAACATTTTTTTTTTAATGTTTCGTTTCTAATCTTGTCATACCATTTAACGATAGGATGATAATCATTTTGAGAAATATCAATAAAAAATTTTATCAATATTTTTGTATAATCCTTTAACATTAATATTTTTTTAAATATTCAGTGATTATCTTACACTTACGAGTTTATATTACGTACACTTAATTATTTAAGAAAAAATAAAATAAAAATAAACTACGCTGAAACTTGTTTAAACTTAATGTTTTAAAAAAACTTGTTAGTTAAGATTTTAATCATAAATCCCCTTGTAAATTCTTAAGATTTTATTCTTTTGTATATGATGAAATTAGCGCATGAAATTCTACATATATCCTTTTACCAAATGACTTTTTAAATGCCTTTTACTCCTTTAATAGATATATCTTGAAGAAAAAAAAAATAACGAATTGGTGGAAAGGTTATAAAACGGTAGTGGCAAAAATTATACCCCAAGCTTTCACTTTTATAATAAAGTTTTGCTGTGTGCTGTGTGTGCTGTATCAAAAATTTAGGACATTAATTAAAATTGTTTTCCTTTCGGATACTTACTATATTAATTACGTCTCGTATGATGTTCTTTAACCCATAACATATAAAACTTTCAATTTTCTAAACAAAAGTCAGTATTATTTAGCTTTTTTCTCTCTTTTTTTCTCTCATTTATTTTTGATACATAAAAATTCCAATAAAATGTAATTTAGACTCCGAGAATAAACTATCGAAAGATTTTTAAAAAAAACTACAAGAAATTTAAAAACATGTTTAACCAGATAAGAAAATAAAAAATAATTTAAAAAACTCATTTTACCAATTTCGATTTTTTAATTTCCAATCCCAAACTAAAAGCAGCGACTGCGGGAAAATGTGTTCTGAAAATGTTTACATTCAAGTGATGTTGCCTCTTAAGAGATTTTAATTAGATCGAGTTTGAGGAAAAGTCGTTACTGTTAAGCTACATATATAATATATATAAAAGACTGGATTGGCTATATGGATGCTGTGGTTATACAGTTTAAAAGCTAAATAGTAATATAGTAGCATATATATATAAAGCTCCTTTCTCAAGGTTCTCTGGTAGGCCGCGAGACTAGCTTAGTGTGTATATAACGTCGTTTCGTCGCGTCGTAGTCGTCGCTGTGTCGTGTACATGTACATATACACGCGCTCGCGCGAGAAAGTTCTCTCCGTTTGCTGCTGTTGCTGCAGCTGCCGGTCACCGGTAAAACTTTTATATATACACGTATATATGCATGTATATATGTATGAGCTACCTAAGTCCTTTCGACTTAAATTTCCGAGTCTATATATGCGCGCGCATGTTTTACCTGCTGAATATCATTCAATTGGGAGAGTTAACATACTTTGCCGTGTGTGTGTATATGTGTGTGTGCGTGTACATTAACGTCCTCGATTTATACATCGACAAGAGTTCGCTCGATTGCGCATAGTTTTACTCTCGAAGCTTTGTCCACCTGTGCTATTAAAAGAATTATAGAAATTTT